>CAMTDV010000008.1:60446617-61724117 GCA_947069175.1 Scalesia atractyloides
ACGCCTTGATTTCGCGATTATTAATTATAAAAAATAATAAATAAATAGCCAAACCGAACCGAGCCGTGAAATGTGTCGACCTCACCTCCTTGCGGCCCAAGGAAATAACCTAAACTTGAGGCCGAAGCTACTCAACCCAAACCGCCCCCCCATTTGCGGTCGCGCCCCCCTCCCCTTCTTTTCCCTTGTTTTATATAAATGTATGTATGCATGAGATGTGTTTAAAAAAACCAACAAAACCCTAGTCACTAAGAGAAGGCCGACGACAGCCCCCCCCTCACGGTCGCACAAGCCCCAACTTCCGGATTGATTCCAATCTTGTCCCGGTTCGCTAATCATCATCGTTTCAAGGTTAGGGTTTAATTGTTTTGCGATTCACATTAGGGTTTGTGTGATCTTGATCATGATTATGTGTAATGGTAGGATTATTAGTATGAAAAGTGTTGTGATTTATGATTAGTTCGGATGATTGTGCGAGTCTTTGCGATTTTGATGTTATGTTGAATACTAAAATCATAAGCTGCGTTTTAGCGATAAAGATCATGTTATATAATTAGGGTTTGGATGAATATTGATATACATGATGATATTTGACAAATAAACATGTTGTTAATCATTATTATTAAGCGTCATGATCGTTTAAGCATGTTCTAATGCGATAAAAGTCGAAAACAGTTTGCTGAATGACATTTACAGCCAACTTCAATTGGCTGTAACCTGATCATTATTTATCGAAAAGTGGATTTTTTGAAGCCTAAAACGTGTAATTTTGAAAAACGCCTCTAATGGTGTCGAATTCATATTTTCTGAGGTCGTTTGCTATTTTTAAGTGGACATTTAGTGCAGCAGCTGAAGCTGTGTAAATTCTGCAAAATTTGCTAGTTGTTTATCGAGCCGGATCTCATACTCTGTAGGGGGTTGGGTCACGAAATTTGTACATTAACTGGAGACGGGAATTTTTGGAAATCTCCCACTAGAATTTTGTTAATTGGATGAACGATGATTTTTAGATAATTTTTCCCGTGGACTGCAGTCAGAAAGCGACGAATCTGACTGCATCCTAGTATATAAATGTTTATAAATAACTGGTAAAGCATTAGGACTTGAAAATTTTACATAAATTCTACAGTTTAGTTGACAACACCTGTAAAAAAATTTGGAATTTTTGGAACGTTGGAACTATTTTATAAAAATCCTCGAAAACAGCCCAGTTATGAGTGTACAAGCGGAAACATGATAACTTGTGTTGGTGTGTACCAAAGTGTTGTATGAGTTAATCTGTGTTTATGACAAGTTGGTTTGATCATTATTCTGGTATGATGATACTTTGCATGCATGATTGTGTTTTCGAATTGGTTATTACGTGTGCCACACTGTGTGTTAGTTATGCGTAGGGTTTTGTATCAGTGTGTTCACACACTAACTTTAAATCGGTTGGCATGTTAGGACGCGATTAGCGGTTCGATCAATTGCTACTTTTGTGTTATTCTAACCGAGCAATTTAAGGTGAGTTCACGGCCCCTATTTTATCCGGTTTCGAACAACAGGGGGATAAACATGTATACGCTCTAAAACTCTATCTTTTACGTTATGCGAAATTAACGTCGTTAAACTATTCGGTAACTAAGTTAATGTTAATGTACGTTATGGTCACTAAGTAGCTATATCACGGAAGTCCTCAACCAACTCTCAGATCGTTAGTATTGGGTTAGATAGCGGGGAAATTATAAGTAGTACTACTGGGCCTGACAAGCCCCACCCGAGCTAGTCGCGCTAGCCGACCGGGTATGGTCAACGGGTGATTAATTTGGCCTAACTTTCGCCATGATTAGTGACAGACCTGGCAAAACTGAGGCAACAACAGTCAGCTTCGATCCGAACTCTTATGTGACGTAACTTTAGGCTCGCTACCTACATGTTAACATTGAACTTAATTACGAACCAACATTATTATTCCGGGTTAGGAATAATGGAACTATATCGTTATCCCGGGTTAGGGATAACGGGGGAAAACAAACTTTTAAACCGAACTTGTGAACTTATAAAAACCTGTGAACTCACTCTTCTTTAATGTTGACACTTGTTTCTTTACATGTTTCTCAGGACACTAGGAGCGCTAGGTGCACTCACTTGCATTTAATCAAGACATTTTTATCGAGTCTTATTTTCGAATAATGTTTGGGATTTTTGGTTTTGGCGTTTATGTTGGCGCCCGTTACTTTACTTTACTCTAATGCTTCCGCTAAACTTTGAAACTAAGACATTTTGAAAATGACTATGAATGGTTAAACAAATGTTTTTGGAAAACGTTTAAATAAATCATATAGAGTCGTTCGATATTACTAGTGTCTCAGATTCTAGTTTGATCACACGCCTCGTGGTAAAACTCCGCAAGTGGAAATTGAGGGTGTGACAGATTGGTATCTGAGCCTCTAGCTATAGAGAACTAGGTTTGCATTAAAAGTAGACCTAAACTATAGCTGATACACGACACTAGACCTAGTTGGCACCAAACTATGATATCTTGTTATGTGTTATACTACAATTGTTTTATGTGAGATATATATGTATATTCTGATGCACGCAACTCGTAACTAACTACACCAATCCAGTAGGCAATGTCATCATCATCATCCGACAAATCTCGACAATCAAGGGCACCGGGGAAGGCACCCATGGTCGAACCCTACCACCTCATGGCGTGGAGACACGCTCAACTGCTAGGAAAAGACTCGCTATAGGAGGGGAGTCGTCCTCCCGTCCGACCACTGGTATACCGGTCGAACCGGTCGACTCGTTAGGAGTAGGGGACGATCTACTTAGGGATATGTTAAGGAAACAACAGGAACAACTAGAGAGAATGCAGGAGACTATCGAAGCACAAGGATGGATGATACGTCAACTAACTGGTAAAACTGAAGAGCTCAAGGAAGAGCAATATGAGAATAAGAAAGTTCGCAA
This sequence comes from Scalesia atractyloides, assembly GCA_947069175.1. Lineage (NCBI taxonomy): Eukaryota > Viridiplantae > Streptophyta > Magnoliopsida > Asterales > Asteraceae > Scalesia > Scalesia atractyloides. The sequence goes on from CAMTDV010000008.1 coordinate 60,449,579, forward strand.
CATTTTAGCTAAGGATCTTCGTGCTGAGCAGCTGAGGGCTGACTGGCTCGAAGACAGAGTTCTTGAGTCCAGTTGGAGGATTCAAGAATTGGAGCAGAATTAAGCACCTGCCCCAGTACCCGCACCAGCACCGGCCCCCCAGCGCCGGTAGAGGACGAAGAGGAGGATTCAGAGGAAGACCCAGAGGAGGATCCAGAGGAAGACCCAGAGGAGGATCCGGAGGAAGAAGAGCCAGAACAGGACCCGGCTGTTGAAGCTGAAAACGCCGCAGAGGATGACGACAATGATAGCGACTTGGGAGACGGAGACGTAGATGACTAAACCGTCTCGCCAATCTCATCTTAGTTTTCTTTAGTTTGCTTGTTTCCACTTATGTTTGAACTTGAAATTTTATAATTAAACTGAGATGTTTTGTTGGTATTTTGTGAGACATTTCAATTTATCTAATCGAATGTTCCTTTTGATTGTTTAAATTGTCGGGTTGACATAATTTGTGTGATTATTGAAGTGTGGAATATGATAACTATATTGGGCATATATACTTATCGGTGTGTATTTGTGTTGTCTTGCGAAGATCTGAAATGGCAACTGGTCGTCGCGGAAACCTCAACATGTCAACTGAAGAATTGGCCGCATTAATCCAAGAACACGTGAATGCTGCTTTGGCAGGTGTTCCAAAACCCACCAGCAGGAGGGGGTCTTAACCCCTACAAGATGTTCCTCGATGCGAAACCGAGCAAGTTCACGGGTGTTGAAGGACCCGTAGGACTGGTCCGTTAGATTGAAAAGTCTGAATCGGTGTTCGAGATGTGCAATTGCCTTGAAGCCAATAAGGTCAAGTATGCTTCCTCATCGTTGGAAGATGGGGCATTAACCTGGTGGAACGCACAAGTCCAAACGCGTGGACTTGTTGCGGCGAACGCAATGGCCTGGACCGAGTTTAAGGCCCTAATCAAGGAGGAATACTGTCCGCGGGACAGAGTTCAGCAGTTGGAGCAAGCGTTATGGAACCACAAGATGGTAGGGTCTGAAATTGAAGCATTCACGGCAAAACATCATGATCTGGTGTTCCTATTTTCCGATCAGGCTAACACCGTCGAAAAATGACTTGAGTTTTATCTTGGGGTCTGGTCCCTGAGATCCATGGCATGGTAATGTCTAGCAACCCTACGACGGAGCATCAAGCGATTAGGCTGGCGCATAAACTCACCGATAAGGCGGTGGAGCAAAGGAAGTTGCCACCTCGGGGTGCAACTGAAGTTGTCCCTGATAACAAAAGAAAATTTGAAGACTCACCTGCTCGACAGTCTTCGTCAGCCCAGCCACAACAAGGAAACCAGAAGCAGTCCAACAATTTCAACAACAATCGGGGTCACAATAATCAGTCCGCCAACAACACCCAGAACTCAAGCGGCTATGCGGGTCGAAAGCCGCAATGTAATCGTTGTAACCTCCATCATCACGGCCCTTGCGTCGGAAATCGCTGCCAACGATGTGGCAAAGTGGGACACGTGGCAAAGGATTGTCGCGGGGAAATCATGTCTCGACAAAATCAAAATCAGCACCAGGGTCAACAGCAAGGTAATAACCGGGGATGCTATCAGTGCGGTAGCACTGCCTATTTCAAGCGAGACTGCCAGTAGCTTCGCAACAACAACAATGGTGGGAAGAACAAAAACAACAACAACAACAATAACAACAATGGCAACAATGGAAATGGTGGCACAGGAGATGCCAAAGGTCGTGCGTTCACGCTGGGCCGCGAAGAGGCCAGAAACGACTCGAATGTGGTCACTGCTAAGTTTCCCCTTAACGATCATTTTGCTACTGTACTTTTTGATACGGGTGCGGATAAGAGTTTTATATCTGAGTCTTTTAGGAAGAACCTAAATCTCACGCCTAAACCCTAGAGACCCCTTACGTCATAGAACTAGCCGATGGTAAATCTGTAGATGTGACCCATTTAGTAACCGGCTGTCAACTTAAACTCGCGGGTCACACCTTTACCATTGATCTGATGACAACTACCCTGGGTAGTTTGGACGTGGAAGCCGGAATGGACTGGCTATCTGACGTCCGAGCTGAAGTTCTCTGTTTTGAGAAAGCTATCCGTATTCCGCTCTCCAACGACGAAGTCTTGATGGTGCAAGGCGAGAAGGCAGGCGTCGTCACAAACATCATTGTCACACCCTCTTTTTCCACTTGCGGAGTTTTACCGCGAGGCGTGTGAACAAACCAGAATCAGAAACACTAGTACGTCGAACGACTCTTTATGATTTGATAATACGTTTTCAAAAATCATTTATCGTAGATTTTATATTGTCTTGATTAGTTATCAATATTTAGCGGAAGCATCAGTTTTTAAAGTTGAGCGGAAGCATAAATAAGTAGTGAAGCGGGCGCCAACACAAACGCCAAAACAAATGAAAAACCCCAAAACAATATTTATAAATAAGACTCGATAAAAGATGTCTTGTTCAATGCATGTGCGTGCACCTAGAGCTCCTAGCGTCCTGAGAAACATGTAAAGAAACAAGTGTCATCATTAAAGATGAGTGAGTTCACAGGTTTTCATAAATTCGTTTGTTCGGTTATAGTTTGTTTTCCCCGTTATCCCTAACCCGGGATAACGTGTTGGTTCCATTATTCCAATCCCGGAATAATAAGTTGTTGCTTCCATTATCCTCAACCCAGGATAATATAGTTGTTGTTTCCATTATTCCATCCAGGAATAATAAGTTGTTGTTTCCATTATCCTCAACCCGGGATAATATAGTTGTTTCGTAATTAAGTTCAATGTTAACATATATAGGTAGCTAGCCTAAAGTTATGTCACGTAAGAGTTCGCGATCGAAGCTGACTGTTGTGCCTCCGTGTTGCCAGGCCTATCACTGACCATGGCGAAGTTAGGCCAAATTATTCACCCGTTGACCATACCCGGTCGGCTAGCGCGACTAGCTCGGATGGGGCTTGTCGGGCCCAGTAGTACTACTTATAATTCCCCCGCTATTAAACCCAATACTAACGATCCGAGAGATTGACGAGGACTTAAGTGATAAAGCTGCTTAGTGACCATAACATTACATTAACATCAACTTAGTTACCGAATAGTTATGTGACGTTAATTTCATATAACGTAAAGAGATTGAGTTTGAAGAGTGTATACATGTTTCTCCCCCTGTTGTTTAAAAACCGGATAAAGTTAGGGGCCGTGAACTCACCTTTATTTTCTCGGTTAGTGTAGCAAAGAAGTTATAAGAGATGGGACCGCTAGTTGCGTCCTAACAAACCAATTAATTCCAAGTCAGTGTGTGAACACACCAATACAAATTCTACACGTAATTTACGCACAAAGTGATACACACAAACAACATATCTAACACTCAAACATGCATGCAAGTATTCTCATGTGAACCTAGTGATCAAAACAACTTATCATGAACATAAACCAATCCATGCCACAATTTGGTGCACCCAATCACAAGTTATCAAATTTCAGCTTAACGCTCATAATTCAGCTGTTTTCTAGGATTTTTATAAAATAGTTTCAACGTTCCAAAAATTCTAATATTTTTACAGTAGGTGTCATTTATACTGTAGAAATTTATATAAATTTTCCAAGTCCTAAATTTTTACCATTTAACCATAAATATCAATATACTCGGCTGCAGTCAGATTTATCGCTTTCTGACTGCAGTCCACGGAAGAATTTATTTAAAAATCACTGATCGTCCAATTAACAAAATTCCAGTTGGAGTTGCCCGGAAATTTCCATACCTAGTTGCTGTACAAAAATCATGACTCAACTCCCTACTGATTTTAAAATCCAACTCGATAAACAACTAACAAAATTTCAGGATTTTCACAGCTTTAGTTACTGAACTTATTTGGCCCTTTAAAAATATCAAACGACTTCAGAAAATTATGAATCCAGCGCCCTTAGATTCGCTATTTAAATCTATACGTTCTAGACATCAGAAAATCCGTTTTTCGACAACTAATGACGGAGTTACAGCCAGATGAAGTCGGCTGTAACTATTACTCAGCAAACTGTTTCAACATATCATTATCATAAACTCGCATCAGCCGTTCATATACGATTAACCTAGGCGATCAAGAACCGGTTTCCTAGTCATAGATCAATACTAATAACATATCCATGCAAACCCTAATCAACATCTCTAGTTTTTATAACAAAACATACTCGCAAACTTATAAGTTCCGCAAACACTCATTCATGTAAACAATGATAATTCAGCCGCTTACTTTCAAACACATATAATCCGAAAACAAACCAATTAATCATTCAAGCACATATATCCGAATATTATCTTGTAGCATATGACAAATTTTAATCTTTTAATAACAAGGTAAACGAACCGTGAGTACGATAAGGGACCGGTGATCAAAGATTGCTTGCGACCGAGGATGAAGATGGCGAGGGCTGCTGCTGCGACTGGAAGAAAAGAAAAGGAAAAGCTGTTGCGACCGAGACTGAAAGGGACTGAAAGCAACAAGCTGTTAGCGACCGAGAACGTGAACAAGGCTGATCAGATCGAGGTGATGAAGGAAGGAAGCTGTTCGCGATCAAAAGGGATGAAGGATCGGCTGCCGACGGCAGTTTTTCTTTTAGGGTTTTGTAGTTGTGAAAGAGCATGCATGGGTGTGTGTATATATAGCGCAAGGAGACAACAAGGTCACGGTTTGGATTTGAATTCGTGGCCGAGGAACTAGGGTGGGTCGGTTTGGGTTTGATCTTGCGGCCGAGATATGTTTGGGTTGGTTTGGTTTGGTTTGCACTTGGCCGAGAATGGCTTAAGGTTTAAGGTCTAAATCTCGCGGCCGAAGACTTGGGTTTAAGGTTTCCTAGAATCACAAGGAGTTCGGTTTGTGTTTGTGTCGCGGTTCGGTTCGTGTACATATTTATTATATATACATATATTTGTAACTAAAACAATTCACGTAATCACACATCACGTATTCATTAACTCGTACATGTTTAATACATAGCATATAATTCACTCGACAAGTATTGCGTTTAAGTTGTCCGAAAAACCCGGGATGTCACATTATCCCCATGTTGAAAGAATTTTCGTCCCGAAAATTGAGTAAACGCGGTTTAGAATGTAGCGTACATGTTTAGAGTGCCACGCACAAAGGGTTAGTTCGTTAATGATGGTACGCAACGTTACAAGAAGTTCCCAAGTGCCATGCACAAAGATTTTCAAGTGCCATGCACAAGGACTTAGTTAACAATAGTACGCAAAAGTATGAGAAATTTCCAGGTTGTCACATCATCCCCATGTTGAAAGAATTTTCGTCCCGAAAATTTAGTTACTGGTATCGTTAGTTTGCTGCTCAGTTGCGAAGAGGTGTGGGTATTTGCTTTTCATTTGATCCTCTCTTTCCCACGTGAACTCCGGTCCACGCTTAGAGTCCCAACGAACCTTAACGATCGGAATTTTGCTGTGCCTTCGAGTCTTGATCTCACGATCCATGATCTCGATAGGTTGTTCCACAAAGTGCAGTTGTTCATCCACTTGGATCTCATCCAATGGAATGGCTAGAGTTTCATCTGATAGACACTTCTTCAGATTTGACACGTGAAATACGTTGTGAACTCCACTGAGTTCGGCAGGAAGGTCTAATTGATAAGCTACGGGTCCAATACGTTTCAAGATTACAAACGGGCCTACGTACCGTGGGTTAAGTTTGCCCCGTTTTCCAAAGCGGATTACACCCTTCCAGGGTGACACCTTTAGTAGGACGCGATCGCCTACTTGAAATTCGAGCGGTTTGCGTCGTTGATCAGTGTAGCTTTTCTGTCGATCTCGTGCCGCCGCCATGCGGTTTCTGATTTGTACAATCTTTTCGGTAGCCTCAAGTATTAACTCAGGGCCTGTGAGTTGACTGTCACCGACTTCTGCCCAGCAGACCGGTGATCTACATTTACGACCGTATAATGCCTCAAACGGTGCTGCCGAAATACTCGTATGATAACTGTTGTTATATGAGAATTCCACTAAAGGCAAGTGAATTTCCCAACTATTTCCGAAGTCTACGACGCATGCTCTAAGCATGTCTTCCAAGGTCTGTATGGTCCTTTCGCTTTGACCAGCAGTCTGAGGGTGATAGGCTGTGCTCATATCCAAGCATGTTCCCAACGCTTTCTGGAGTGACTGCCAGAAGTTTGACGTGAAGCGAGCATCTCTGTCTGAGATGATGGATGTTGGCACTCCGTGCCGAGAAACTACTTCCTTAATGTAGATGCGAGTCAACTTCTCCATCTTATCTGTTTCTTTAATAGCTAGGAAGTGTGCGGACTTAGTTAAACGATCCACAATTACCCAGATGGTATCGCAACCACCCAAAGTTCACGGGAGTTTAGTGATGAAATCCATTGAGATCTGATCCCATTTCCACACTGGGATCTCAGGTTGTTGGAGTAGCCCCGATGGCTTTTGATACTCCACCTTGACTTTTGCACAAGTCAAACATTTACTCACGTAGGTGGCTATATCGGCTTTCATGTTGGGCCACCAATACGCAGCTTTAAGGTCTTGATACATCTTATCCGAACCCGGATGGACAGAGTATCGGGATTTGTGAGCTTCATCCATGACTAGCTCTCTGAGGTTTCCGTAGAGAGGTACCCATATGCGATTCATGAAATACCGGGCTCCATTGGGCTTTACTTCCCAATCGCGTTCCATTTTCCCACCGATTCGGCCTTGATGTTTTCCTCCTTAACTGCTTCTAACTGGGCGTCGCGTATTTGTTCGGGTAGCCCCGAATGAATAGTGAGTTGTAGTGCTCGTACGCGACGAGGTTTCAAGTGTTCCTTCCTACTGAGGGCATCAGCAACCACGTTAGCTTTACCCGGGTGATATCGAATGGCACACTCATAATCGTTCAAGAGTTCGACCCAGCGACGCTGTCGCATGTTCAACTCCTTCTGATCAAAGATGTGTTGGAGGCTCTTGTGGTCTGTAAAGATTGTGCACTTCGTTCCATAGAGGTAGTGTCTCCAAATCTTAAGTGCAAACACTACTGCTCCCAATTCCAGGTCATGCGTCATGTAGTTTTTCTCGTGAACCTTCAGTTGTCGCGACGCATACGCGATGACCTTATCGTGTTGCATGAGTACGCATCCCAATCCCTGAATGGAAGCATCACAATACACTACAAAGTCATCTGTCCCTTCCGGCAAGGACAGAATGGGTGCACTGCAAAGTTTCTGCTTCAGCAATTGAAATGCTGCTTCTTGCTTGTCACTCCATGTGATATCCCGGGTTTTTCGGATAACTCAAACGTAATACTTGTCAAACTAATTACGTGCTATGTGTATGAACGCGTATGAGTTAATGAATACGTGATGTGTGTTTATGTGAATTGTTTTAGTTATACAATATATGTATGTATAATAAATATGCACACGAACCGAACCGCGACACAAACACAAACCGAACTTTTTGTGAAACTAGGAAACCTAAAACCCGAGTCTTCGGCCGCGAGATTTAGATCTTAAACCTTAAGCCATTCTCGGCCGTATGCAACCCAAACCACAAGCCTAAACCGAGAACAAGCCCAAAAACCGCAAGATCAAACCAAACTAACCCGTGTGTAAACCAAACCCCAAACCCATTGCGTAAAACCCAAACCGACCCAACCCAAGTCCCTCGGCCACAAGCTTAATCCTAACCGTAACCCTCATCTCCTTTGCGCTATATATACACGCACCCATGCATGCTCCTTCACAATTCCAAAACCCTAACAAACAAACAGCCGTCGGCTGCCTTACCCTCACCATCCTCTCGGTCGCAGCAAGCAGTAGCCAAGTCTTGCATCTTCTTCGACCGCAAACTGCCTCACTCTTGTCTCAATGATCACGAGCAGCCTCTCCGTCCAGTTCCTGTCAGCCTCGGTCGCAGCAACAGATCAGTTCACCTCTCTCGGTCGCGATCTTTCTGGAAAAGTCGGATAAATCTTGTCCAAACCTCGGCTTGTTTACCTAGTTAACCAAGGTTAGGGTTATCTCTGATTACAAGATCATGTTTCGGATATATATATGCTTGAATGATTAGTTGTTTCGGATCTTATATGTTGAATAAAAATCGGCTGAATTGATTGTTGTTTATATGCATAATTGTTTGCGGATATCATAAGTTGCAAGTGTGTTTTGTTTGTAAAAACTAGAAGTAAGAACTAGGGTTTGCATGGATAAGTTATTAGTAGTAAACTATGATTAAAAATCGGTTCTTGCTCGCTTAGGTTGATCAATAGGAACGGTTTATGCAAGTTGTAGTAATTGTATGCTGAAAACAGTTGCTGAGTAATAGTTACAGCCGACTTCGTCTGGCTGTAACTTGGTCGTTAGTTGTTGAAAAACGGATTTTCTAATGTCTAGAACGTAGAGATTTGAATAAGGAATCTAATGGCGTTGGATTCATAATTTTCTGAAGTCGTTTGATATTTTTAAAGGAACAAATAAGTTCAGTAACTAAAACTGTGAAAATCCTGAAATTTTGTTAGTTGTTTATCGAGTTGGATTTTAAAATCAGTAGGGAGTTGAGTCATGATTTTTGTACAGCAACTAGGTATGGAAATTTCCAGGCAACTCCAACTGGAATTTTGTTAATTGGATGATCAGTGATTTTTAAATAAATTCTTCCATGGACTGCAGTCAGAAAACGGTAAATTTGACTGCAGCTTAGTGTATTAATATTTATGGTTAATTGGTAAAGATTTAGGACTTGGAAAATTTATATAAATTTCTATGGTATAAATGTCACCTACTGTAAAAATATTGGAATTTTTGGAATGCTGGACCTATTTTATAAAAATCCTAGAAAACAGCTGAATAATGAGTGTTAAGCAGAAAATTGATAACTTGTGATTGTGTGCACCAAAGTGTTGTATGGATTGGAATATGTTCATGATAAGCTGTTTGATTACTATGATCACATGAGGATACTTGCATGCATGTTTGAGTGTTAGATATGTTGTTTGTGCGTATCACTTTGTGCGTAAATTACGTGTAGAAATTGTATTGGTGTGTTCACACACTGACTTGGAATTAATTGGTTTGTTAGGACGCAACTAGCGGTCTCATCTCTTATAACTTCTATTGCTACACTAACCGAGCAACAAAAGGTGAGTTCACGGCCCCTAACTTTATCCGGTTTTTAAACAACAGGGGGAGAAACATGTATACACTCTCAAACTCAATCTCTTTACGTTATACGAATTTAACGTCACATAACTATACGGTAACTAAGTTAATGTTAATGTAATGTTATGGTCACTAAGCAGCTTTATCACTTAAGTCCTCGACAATCTCTCGGATCGTTAGTATTTGGGTTAAATAGCGGGGGAATTATAAGTAGTACTACTGGGCCCGACGAGCCCCATCCGAGCTAGTCGCGCTAGCCGACCGGGTATGGTCAATGGATGAATAATTGGCCTAACATCGCCATGGTCATGTGATAGGCCTGGCAAAACGGAGGCACAACAGTCAGCTTCGATCGCGAACACTTACGTGACATGACTTTAGGCTAGCTACCTATATATATTAACATTGAACTTAATTACTAATAAACTTAATATTCCGGGTTTGGAATATTGGAAACAACAACTTAATATTCCGGGTTTGGAATATTGGAAACAACAACTTAATATTCTGGGTTTGGAATATTGGAAACAACAACTTAATATTCCGGGTTTGGAATATTGGAAACAACAACTTAATATTCCGGGTTTGGAATATTGGAAATAACAACTTAATATTCCGGGTTGGAGTATTGGAAACAACAACTTAATATTCCGGGTTGGAATATTGGAAGCAACAACATATTATTCCGGGTTGGAATAATGGAACCAATCCGTTATCCCGGGTTAGGGATGACGGAGAAAACAAACTATAACTGAACAAACGAATTTATGAAAACCTGTGAACTCACTCATCTTTAATGTTGACACTTGTTTCTTTACATGTTTCTCAGGACGCTAGGAGCTCTAGGTGCACGCACATGCATTGAACAAGACATTTTTTATCGAGTCTTATTTATTAATATTGTTTTGGGATTTTTCATTTGTTTTGGCGTTTGTGTTGGCGCCCGCTTCACTACTTATCTATGCTTCCGCTCAAACTTTAAAAACTGATGCTTCTGCTAAATATTGGTAACATAAAATCTACAACAAGTGATTTTGGAAAACGTATTATCAAATCATATAGAGTGGTTCGACGTACTAGTGTTTCAGATTCTGGTTTGTTCACACGCCTCGCGGTAAAACTCCGCACGTGGAAATTGAGGGTGTGACACTCCAAGCATACTTGATGCCTTTCTGGGTGAGGGTAGTAAGCGGTTGTGCGATCTTTGAAAATCCCTCGATGAAACGTCTGTAGTAACCAGCCAATCCCAAAAATTGGCGGATCTCCGTCGGTGTCTTGGGTGCTTCCCAGTTTTTGATGGCTTCAATCTTGGCAGGGTCTACGTGGATACCCCTTTCATTCACGATATACCCGAGAAACTGAACTTCCCGAATCCAGAAATCACACTTCGAAAGCTTGGCATATAGCTTTTCCTGTTGGAGTAATCCTAGCAGTAATCGTAGATGTTCAGCATGTTCTTCTTCACTTTTGGAGTAGATGAGTATGTCATCGATGAACACAATGACAAACTTGTCGAGGTATGGTTTACACACGCGGTTCATGAGGTCCATGAACACCGCAGGTGCGTTGGTGAGACCGAAGGGCATGACCAAGAACTCATAATGGCCATACCGAGTGCGAAATGCCGTCTTAGCGATATCCTCCTCCCTGACGCGTAGCTGGTGGTAACCGGACCGTAAATCAATCTTGGAGTAGTAGCTTGACCCTTGAAGTTGGTCGAAGAGATCGTCGATGCGAGGTAACGGGTATCGGTTCTTGACAGTAACCTTGTTGAGTTCCCTATAGTCGATGCACATGCGGAAAGTCCCGTCCTTCTTCTTGACAAAAAGGACTGGAGCTCCCCATGGCGAAACGCTTGGTCGGATAAATCCTTTTTCTAATAGTTCCTGAAGTTGGGTAGACAGCTCCTGCAGCTCGGCTGGAGCTAGGCGGTATGGAGCCTTGGCGATAGGAGTTGCATGGTTCGCCAATTCGATTTCAAACTCCAATTGTCGATGGGGTGGAAGACCAGGTAATTCCTCTGGGAATACATCGGAAAAATCACAGACGACAGGGATGTCTTCTATACGTTTCTCGTCCTTAGGCTGTTCGGTAACCAGTGCGAGTAAAGCGAAGGAGTTCTTTCTCTGAAGATACTTCTGCGCTTGCATGTAAGAGATAATGTTGGTGACGGCGCTTGCCTTCTCGCCTTGCACCGTCAAGATTTCGTCGTTAGAGAGCGGAATACGGATAGATTTTTCGAAGCAGAGAACTTCAGCCCGGACGTCGGATAGCCAGTCCATTCCGACTACCACGTCAAAACTACCCAGGGTAGTTGTCATCAGATCAATGGTAAAGGTGTGACCCGCGAGTTTGAGTTGACAGCCGGATACTATATGGGTCACATCTACGGATTTACCATCAGCTAGTTCTATGACATAAGGGGTCTCTAAGGGTTTAGGCGTGAGATTTAGGTTCTTCCTAAAGGACTCAGATATAAAGCTCCTATCCGCACCCGTATCAAAAAGCACAGTAGCAAAATGTTCATTAAGGGGAAACTTACCGGTGACCACGTTCGAGTCATTTCTGGCCTCTTCGCGGCCCAATGTGAATGCGCGACCTTTGGCACCTCCTGTGCCACCATTTCCATTATTGTTGTTGTTATTGTTGTTGTTGTGGTTATTGTGGTTGTGGTTGTTCCCACCATTGTTGTTGTTGTTACGGAGCTGTGGGCAGTCTCTTTTGAAGTGGGCAGTGCTACCACACTGATAGCATCCCCGGTTAACACCCTGTTGTGGGCCTTGGGGTTGATTTTGGTTCTGTCGGGACATGATTTCCCCACGACAATCCTTTGCCGCATGTCCCACCTTGCCACATCGTTGGCAGCGATTCCCGGCACAAGGGCCGTTATGATGAAGATTACAGCGGGTGCACTGCGGCTTTCGACCTACATAGACGCTTGCGTTCTGGTTGTTGTTGTTGTTGTTGGCGGGCTGATTTTGGTGACCCCGGTGGCTGTTGTAATGATTGAACCGTTTCTGGTTCCCCTGTTGCGGCTGGGATGACGAAGACTGTCGAGCAGACGAGTCTTCAAACTTTCTTTTGTTATCCGGGTCAACTTCAGTTGTACCCCGTGCTGGCAGCTTCTTTTGTTCCACCGCCTTATCGGTGAGTTTGTGAGCCAATCGGATTGCTTGATGTTCAGTTACAGGGTTACTAGCCATTACCATACCCTGAATTTCCGGAACCAGACCCCCAAGATAGAACTCGAGTCTTTTCTCCACAGTGTTGGCCAATTCGGGACACAGAAATACCAAGTCATGGTGTTTTGCGGTGTAAGCTTCAATTTCAGATCCCACCATCCTGTGGTTCCATAAGGCTTGCTCCAACTGTTGCACTCTATCTCGTGGACAGTACTCCTCTTTGATTAGGGCCTTGAACTCGGCCTAGGCCATTGCATTGGCAGCAATAAGTCCACGCGTTTGGACTTGTGCATTCCACCAAGTTAGTGCCCCGTCTTCCAGTGTTGAGGCTGCGTACTTGACCTTGTTGGCCTCTAGACAGTTGCACATTTCAAATACTGATTCAGATTTTTCGATCCAGCGGACCAGTCCTATGGGTCCTTCTACCCCCATGAATTTGCTTGGTTTCGCGTCGAGGAACATCTTGTAGAGGTTAAGACCCTCCTGCTGCTGGTGGGTTTTGAACACCTGCCAGAGCAGCATTCACGTGTTCTTGGATCATTGCGGCTAATTCTTAAGGCGTCATGTTGAGATTTCCGCGACGTCCAGTTGCCATTTTAGATCTAAGTAGAAAATAAATAGACTGAAGGAAAGTAAATAAAATAAGCGAGACGCGTCAGTCTTCTACGTCTCCATCCCCCAGATCACTATCGTTGCCGTCATCCTCCGTGGCGTTTCCAGCTTCTACAGCTGGGTCTTCCTCCTCTGGATCCTCTACCGGCATTGGAGGGGCCGGTGCTGGGGCAGGTATTGGTGCAGGTGCCTGATTTTGTTCCAGTTCTTGAATTCTCCAGCTAGACTCAAGAACTCTGTCCTCTAGCCAGTCAGCCCTTAGCTGCTCAGCACGAAGATCTCTGGCTAAGGTGTTACGAGCTATCTTACTCGTATGCTGCTCTTCCTCGAGCGACTCAGTTTTACCAGTCAGTTGTCGTATCATCCATCCCTGTGCTAGGATGGTTTCATGCATTCTTTCTAGTTGTTCTTGTTGCGTTCTTATCATATCTCTAAGTAGGTCGTTCCCTACTTCTAACGAGTTAACCGGTTCGACCGTCACAGCGATGGTCGGGCGTGAGGACGACTCCTCCCCTAGAGCGAGTCTTTTCCTAGCAGCTGAGCGTGTCTCCACGCCATAAGATGGTAAGGGTTCCACCATAGGTGCCTTTCCTGGCGCTCTTGGTTGCGTAAGTTTGTCGGATGATGATGAGGACGATGATGACATTGCCTTTAGGTTGTGTAGTTAGTTACGAGTTGCATTCGTTTCAATTATGCATTCATATTTCACATAACATAGTGGTGGTACATCACATAACAAGATATAACAGTTTGGTGCAAAACTAAGTCTAGTGTCGTGTAATCAGCTATAGTTTAGGTCTACTTCTAATGCAAACCTGGTTCTCTATAGCTAGTGGCTCTGATACCAATCTGTCACACCCTCAATTTCCACTTGCGGAGTTTTACCGCGAGGCGTGTGAACAAACCAGAATCTGAAACACTAGTACGTCGAACGACTCTATATGATTTGATAATACGTTTTCAAAAATCATTTATCGTAGATTTTATATTGTCTTGATTAGTTACCAATATTTAGCGGAAGCATCAGTTTTTAAAGTTGAGCGGAAGCATAAATAAGTAGTGAAGCGGGCGCCAACACAAACGCCAAAACAAATGAAAAACCTCAAAACAATATTTATAAATAAGACTCGATAAAAGATGTCTTGTTCAATGCATGTGCGTGCACCTAGAGCTCCTAGCGTCCTGAGAAACATGTAAAGAAACAAGTGTCAACATTAAAGATGAGTGAGTTCACAGGTTTTCATAAATTCGTTTGTTCGGTTATAGTTTGTTTTCCCCGTTATCCCTAACCCGGGATAACGTGTTGGTTCCATTATTCCAATCCCGGAATAATAAGTTGTTTCTTCCATTATCCTCAACCCAGGATAATATAGTTGTTGTTTCCATTATTCCATCCAAGAATAATAAGTTGTTGTTTCCATTATCCTCAACCCGGGATAATATAGTTGTTTCGTAATTAAGTTCAATGTTAACATATATAGGTAGCTAGCCTAAAGTTATGTCACGTAAGAGTTCGCGATCGAAGCTGACTGTCGTGCCTCCGTGTTGCCAGGACTATCACTGACCATGGCGAAGTTAGGCCAAATTATTCACCCGTTGACCATACCCGGTCGGCTAGCGCGACTAGCTCGGATGGGGCTTGTCGGGCCCAGTAGTACTACTTATAATTCCCCCGCTATTAAACCCAATACTAACGATCCGAGAGATTGACGAGGACTTAAGTGATAAAGCTGCTTAGTGACCATAACATTACATTAACATCAACTTAGTTACCGAATAGTTATTTGACGTTAATTTCGTATAACGTAAAGAGATTGAGTTTGAAGAGTGTATACATTGTCTCCCCCTGTTGTTTAAAAACCGGATAAAGTTAGGGGCCGTGAACTCACCTTTTTTTGCTCGGTTAGTGTAGGAAAGAAGTTATAAGAGATGGGACCGCTAGTTGCGTCCTAACAAACCAATTAATTCCAAGTCAGTGTGTGAACACACCAATACAAATTCTACACGTAATTTACGCACAAAGTGATACACACAAACAACATATCTAACACTCAAACATGCATGCAAGTATTCTCATGTGAACCTAGTGATCAAAACAACTTATCATGAACATAAACCAATCCATGCCACAATTTGGTGCACACAATCACAAGTTATCAAATTTCAGCTTAACGCTCATAATTCAGCTGTTTTCTAGGATTTTTATAAAATAGTTCCAACGTTCCAAAAATTCCAATATTTTTACAGCTGGTGTCATTTATACTGTAGAAATTTATATAAATTTTCCAAGTCCTAAATCTTTACCATTTAACCATAAATATCAATATACTCGGCTGCAGTCAGATTTATCGCTTTCTGACTGCAGTCCACGGAAGAATTTATTTAAAAATCACTGATCGTCCAATTAACAAAATTCCAGTTGGAGTTGCCCGGAAATTTCCATACCTAGTTGCTGTACAAAAATCATGACTCAACTCCCTACTGATTTTAAAATCCAACTCGATAAACAACTAACAAAATTTCAGGATTTTCACAGCTTTAGTTACTAAACTTATTTGGCCCTTTAAAAATATCAAACGACTTCAGAAAATTATGAATCTAGCGCCCTTAGATTCGTTATTCAAATCTCTACGTTCTAGACATCAGAAAATCCGTTTTTCGACAACTAATGACGGAGTTACAGCCAGATGAAGTCGGCTGTAACTATTACTCAGCAAACTGTTTCAGCATATCATTATCATAAACTCGCATCAGCCGTTCATACGATTAACCTAGGCGATCAAGAACCGGTTTCCTAGTCATAGATCAATACTAATAACATATCCATGCAAACCCTAATCAACATCTCTAGTTTTTATAACAAAACATACTCACAAACTTATAAGTTCCGCAAACACTCATTCATGTAAACAATGATAATTCAGCCGCTTACTTTCAAACACATATAATCCGAAAACAAACCAATTAATCATTCAAGCACATATATCCGAATATTATCTTGTAGCATATGACAAATTTTAATCTTTTAATAACAAGGTAAACGAACCGTGAGTACGATAAGGGACCGGTGATCAAAGATTGCTTGCGACCGAGGATGAAGATGGCGAGGGCTGCTGCTGCGACCGGAAGAAAAGAAAAGGAAAAGCTGTTGCGACCGAGACTGAAAGGGACTGAAAGCAACAAGCTGTTAGCGACCGAGAACGTAAACAAGGCTGATCAGATCGAGGTGATGAAGGAAGGAAGCTGTTCGCGATCAAAAGGGATGAAGGATCGGCTGCCGACGGCAGTTTTTCTTTTAGGGTTTTGTAGTTGTGAGAGAGCATGCATGGGTGTGTGTATATATAGCGCAAGGAGACAACAAGGTCACGGTTTGGATTTGAATTCGTGGCCGAGGAACTAGGGTGGGTCGGTTTGGGTTTGATCTTGCGGCCGAGATATGTTTGGGTTGGTTTGGTTTGGTTTGCACTTGGCCGAGAATGTCTTAAGGTTTAAGGTCTAAATCTCGCGGCCGAAGACTTGGGTTTAAGGTTTCCTAGGATCACAAGGAGTTCGGTTTGTGTTTGTGTCGCGGTTCGGTTCGTGTACATATTTATTATATATACATATATTTTGTAACTAAAACAATTCACGTAATCACACATCACGTATTCATTAACTCGTACATGTTTAATACATAGCATATAATTCACTCGACAAGTATTGCGTTTAAGTTGTCCTAAAAACCCGGGATGTCACAATCATCTCTTACATGCAAGCTCAGAAGTACCTTCGGAGAAAGAACTCCTTCGCTTTGCTCGCACTGGTCACCGAGCAGCCTAAGGACGAGAAGCGGATTGAAGATATCCCCGTCGTCCGTGACTTTCCCGATGTGTTTCCAGGGGAGTTACCTGGTCTTCCACCACATCGACAAGTGGAGTTTGAAATCGAATTGGCGAACCATGCGACTCCTATCGCCAAGGCCCCGTACCGCCTAGCTCCAGCAGAGCTGCAAGAGCTGTCTACTCAACTTCAGGAATTGTTGGAAAAAGGATTTATCTGACCCAGTACTTCGCCCTGGGGAGCTCCGGTCCTTTTTGTCAAGAAGAAGGACGGGATCTTCCGCATGTGCATCGACTACAGGGAACTCAATAAGGTTACCGTCAAGAACCGATACCCATTACCTCGCATCGACGATCTCTTCGACCAGCTTCAAGGGTCAAGCTACTACTCCAAGATCGATCTACGGTCCGGTTATCACCAATTACGTGTCAGGGAGGAGGATATCTCCAAGACGGCATTTCGTACTCGGTATGGCCATTATGAGTTCTTGGTCATGCCCTTCGGTCTCACCAACGCACCCGCGGTGTTCATGGACCTCATGAACCGCGTGTGTAAGCCGTATCTCGACAAGTTTGTCATCGTGTTCATCGATGATATACTCGTCTACTCTAAGGGTGAAGAAGAACATGCTGAGCATCTACGATTATTGCTGGAACTACTTCAACAGGAGAAACTATATGCCAAGTTTTCAAAGTGTGATTTCTGGATTCGGGAAGTTCAGTTCCTCGGACATATCGTGAATGAAAAGGGTATACACGTTGATCCCGCCAAGATCGATGCTATCAAGAACTGGGAAGCACCCAGGACACCGACAGAGATCCGCCAATTTCTGGGTTTGGCTGGTTACTATAGACGTTTCATCGAGGGATTTTTAAAGATCGCACAACCGCTTACCACTCTCACCCAGAAGGGCACCAAGTATGCTTGGGGTGACAAGCAGGAAACAACATTTCAATTGCTAAAGCAGAAACTTTGCAGTGCACCCATTTTGTCCTTGCCAGAGAGGACATATGATTTTGTCGTATATTGTGACGCTTCCATTCAGGGATTGGGATGTGTACTCATGTAACGTGATAAGGTCATCGCGTATGCATCCCGACAATTGAGGTTCACGAGAAAAACTACACGACACGTGACCTGGAATTTGGAGCAGTTGTGTTTGCACTTAAGATTTGGAGACACTATCTATATCGAACAAGGTGCACAATTTACACGGATCACAAGAGCCTCCAACATATTTTCGACCAGAAGGAGTTGAACATGCGACAGCGTCGCTGGGTCGAACTCCTGAACGATTATGAATGTGCCATTCGGTATCACCCGGGTAAAGCTAACGTGGTAGCTGATGCCCTCAGTAGGAAGGAGCACTTGAAACCTCGTCGGGTACGAGCACTACAGTTCACAATTCATTCTGGGTTACCCAAACAGATACGCGACGCGCAGCTAGAAGCAGTTAAGGAAGAAAACATCAAGGCCGAATCTGTGGGAAAGAAGGAACGCGATTGGGAATTGAAACCCAATGGTGCCCGGTATTTCATGAATCGTTATGGGTACCTCTCTACGGAGACCTCAGGAAGCTAGTTATGGACGAAGCTCACAAATCCCGATACTATGTCCATCCTGGTTCAGATAAGACGTATGAAGACCTTAAGGCCGCGTATTGGTGGCCCAACATGAAAGCGGATATAGCCACCTACGTGAGCAAGTGTTTGACTTGTGCGAAAGTCAAGGTGGAATACCAGAAGCCGTCAGGGCTACTTCAACAACCTGAGATCCCAGTGTGGAAATGGGATCAGATCTCGATGGACTTTATCACTAAACTCCCGCGAACTCCGGGTGGTTGCGATACCATCTGGGTAATTGTGGATCGTCTAACTAAGTCTGCACACTTCCTAGCGATCAAAGAAACAGATAAGATGGATAAGTTGACTCGCATCTACATTAAGGAAGTAGTTTCTCGGCACAGGGTGCCAACGTCCATCATCTCAGACAGAGATGCTCGTTTCACGTCCAACTTTTGGCAGTCACTTCAGAAAGCGTTGGGTAGACGCTTAGATATGAGCACAGCTTATCACCCTCAGACGGATGGTCAAAGTGAAAGGACCATTTAGACCTTGGAAGACATGCTTAGGGCATGTGTGGTAGACTTCGGGAACAGTTGGGAAATCCATCTGCCTTTAGGGGAATTCTCGTATAACAACAGTTACCATACGAGTATTCAAGCGGCACCGTTTGAAGCATTATATGGTCGCAAATGTAGATCACCGGTCTGTTGGGCAGAAGTCGGTGACAGTCAACTCACAGGTCCTGAGTTGATACTTGAGGCTACGGAAAAGATTGTGCAAATCAGAAACCGCATGGCAGCGGCACGAGATCGACAGAAAAGTTACACTGATCAACAACGCAAACCGCTCGAATTTCAAGTAGGCGACCGCGTCCTACTGAAGGTGTCACCCTGGAAGGGTGTAATCCGTTTTGGGAAACGAGGCAAACTAAACCCACGGTACGTAGGCCCATTTGTGATTTCGAAGCATATCGGGCCCGTAGCTTATCAGTTAGACCATCCTACCGAACTCAGTGGAGTTCACAACGTTTTCCACGTGTCCAATCTGAAGAAGTGCCTATCAGATGAGACCCTAGTCATTCCATTGGATGCGATTCAAGTGGATGAGCAACTGCATTTTGTTGAACAACCTATCGAGATCATGGATCGTGCGATTAAGACTCGAAGGCACAGCAAGATACCAATTGTCAAGGTTCATTGGGACTCTAAGCGTGGACCGGAGTTCACGTGGGAAAGAGAGGACCAAATGAAAAGCAAATACCCACACCTTTTTGCAGCTGAGCAGCAATCTGACGTTACCACCAACAAAATTTCGGGACGAAATTCTTTCAACATGGGGATGATGTGACAGCTTGGGAATTACTTGTACCATTACTAACAAACTGAATCTTTGTGCGTTGCATTCTAAACCGCGTTTACTCAATTTTCGGGACCAAAATTCTTTCAACATGGGGATAATATGACATCCCGGCTTTTCAGGTATCTTAAACGCGCTACTTTACGGTTATTCATTCCTACGCTGATTTAATTTGGAGAATTAAATTACACGCTCGCAATAACTACGCTAACTTTGTGAATCTATTGGGTGAATTACGTGGTATGTGTTATTAGACGTTTGTAGATTTTGTAGATTATTGTATCACGCCTTGATTTCGCGATTATTAGTTATAAAAAAATAATAAATAAATAGCCGAACCGAACCGAGCCGCGAAACGTGTCGACCTCACCTCCTTGCGGCCCAAGGAAATAACCTAAACTTGAGGCCCAAGCCACTCAACCCAAACCGCCCCCCTATTTGCGGTCGCGCCCCCCTCCCCATCTTTTCCCTTGTTTTATATAAATGTATGTATGCATGAGATGTGTTTAAAAAAAACAACAAGACCCTAGTCACTAAGAGAAGGCCGACGGCAGCCCCCCCCCTCACGGTCGCACAAGCTCCAACTTCCGGATTGATTCCAATCTTGTCCCGGTTCGCTAATCATCATCGTTTCAAGGTTAGGGTTTAATTGTTTTGCGATTCACATTAGGGTTTGTGTAATCTTGATCATGATTATGTGTAATGGTAGGATTATTAGTATGAAAAGTGTTGTGATTTATGATTAGTTCGGATGATTGTGCGAGTCTTTGCGATTTTGATGTTATGTTGAATACTAAAATCATAAGCTGCGTTTTAGCGATAAAGATCATGTTATATAATTATGGTTTGGATGAATATTGATATACATGATGATATTTGACAAATAAACCTGTTGTTAATCATTATTATTAATCGTCATGATCGTTTAAGCATGTTCTAATGCGATAAAAGTCGAAAACAGTTTGCTGAATGACATTTACAGCCAACTTCAATTGGCTGTAACCTGATCATTATTTATCGAAAAGTGGATTTTCTGAAGCCTAAAACGTGTAATTTTCAAAAACGCTTCTAATGGCCCAAGATTCATATTTTTCTGAGGTCTTTTGCTATTTTTAAGTGGTCATTTAGTGCAGAAGCTGAAGCTGCGTAAATTCTGCAAAATTTGCTAGTTGTTTATCGAGTCGGATCTCATAGTCTGTAGGGGGTTGGGCCACGAAATTTGTACAGTAACTGGAGACGGGAATTTCTGGAGATCTCCCACTGGAATTTTGTTAATTGGATGAAGGATGATTTTTAAATAATGTTTACCGTGGACTGCAGTTAGAAAGCGACGAATCTGACTGCATCCTAGTATATAAATGTTTATAAATAACTGGTAAAGCGTTAGGACTTGAAAATTCTACATAAAATTCTAAAATTTATTTGATAACTCTTGTAAAAAATTTGGAATTTTTGGAACGCTGGAACTATTTTATAAAAATCCTCGAAAACAGCCTAGTTATGAGCGTACAAGCGGAAACATGATGACTTGTGTTTGTGTGTACCAAAGTGTTGTATGAGTTAATCTGTGTTTATGACAAGTTGGTTTGATCATTATTTTGGTATGATGATACTTTGCATGCATGATTGTGTTTTCGAATTGGTTATTACGTGTGCCGCACTGTGTGTTAGTTATGCGTAGGGTTTTGTATCAGTGTGTTCACACACTAACTTTAAATCGGTTGGCATGTTAGGACGCGATTAGCGGTTCCATCAATTGCTACTTTTGTGTTAATCTAACCGAGCAATTTAAGGTGAGTTCACGGCCCCTATTTTATCCGGTTTCGAACAACAGGGGAGAAACATGTATACGCTCTAAAACTCTATCTTTTACGTTATGCGAAATTAACGTCGTTAAACTATTCGGTAACTAAGTTAATGTTAATGTACGTTATGGTCACTAAGTAGCTATATCATGGAAGTCCTCAACCAACTCTCGGATCGTTAGTATTGGGTTAGATAGCGGGGAAATCATAAGTAGTACTACTTGGCCCGACAAGCACCACCCGAGCTAGTCGCGCTAGCCGACCGGAATGGTCAACGGGTGATTAATTTGGCCTAACTTTCGCCATGGTTAGTGATAGACCTGGCAACACCGAGGCAACAACAGTCAGCTTCGATCGCGAACTCTTATGTGACGTAACTTTAGGCTCGCTACCTACATGTTAACATTGAACTTAATTACGAACCAACATTATTATTCCGGGTTAGGAATAATGGAACTATATCGTTATCCCGGGTTAGGGAAAACGGGGGAAAACAAACCTTTAAACCAAACTTGTGAACTTATAAAAACCTGTGAACTCACTCTTCTTTAATGTTGACACTTGTTTCTTTACATGTTTCTCAGGACGCTAGGAGCGCTAGGTGCACTCACTTGCATTTTATCAAGACATTTTTATCGAGTCTTATTTACGAATAATGTTTGGGATTTTTGGTTTTGGCGTTTATGTTGGTACCCGTTACTTTACTTCACTCTAATGCTTCCACTAAACTTTGAAACTAATGCTTCCGTTGAACTATGAAACTAAGACATTATTAAAATGACTATGAATGGTTAAACAAATGTTTTTGGAAAACGTTTAAATAAATCATATAGAGTCGTTCGATATTACTAGTGTCTCAGATTCTGGTTTGATCACACGCCTCGCGGTAAAACTCCGCAAGTGGAAATTGAGGGTGTGACAGTTAATACCTCCAAAGTACATCTCAGGGTGTTGTGGAACAGAAACCCTTTTTGCTTTCCGGATCTATTCTTCATTTTTGTTCTCCAATTTCTGAACAAATTCATAGATACTGATGACATCTAAAACACCTGTATGCCTTAGTAAGTCAATAAATTGACTCCACTTTGGCGGTATGGGGTCAGCAAAACGCATAACGATTTCCTGTGGAGATGCTACACTTTGTAGGAATACATTTCACTGAGCAGGTGGTAGAAAAGTGTTGTCTTGTCGCTCAATGTTTCATTCTCCATGAACATGAAACCTTCAAACTCCTTCTTCAGCAGATCATGTCGTATTTTTCTGGTTACAACAATTCCTTCTCCTCTTGCTTCCAAAGTATCCCACAGATTCTTGGTGGTGGTACAGTACACAAACTGATGATAAATATCCTTATGAAGTGCTTGTGTAAGGATAGCAAACGCCTTTTTCTCTAAATCACAAGCCTTTTTATCGCTTTCATCTAGATTGGCTAAGGAAGTGGGATTTGATCCGGAAATCATAAGCGTTTTTATCTCTCTGTAGTGTGTAACTTGTTCACACAGCTCTCTCTATTGTCACACATACTCTAAATCATAAGCCTTTTTATCTCTCTCTAGTGTGTAACTTGTTCACGCAGCTCTCTCTAATGTCACACATACACTGAGAGGTGCATGTCTGCTTATACAGTGTCCACACCCAGCCACAGTACGAAGAATGTTGCTGGGCAGACGAAATACCATAGACAGGAAGAACCTTCTCCAAAAGATGCTTGTACGAATGACCCATGGCTTTGTACAAACACAACCTGGCTCGTACGAATCAAGCAGGATGCTTGTTACATGAGCCACTCGTACGAATGCAATGTGACTCGTATGAGCAACATCTTGCTCGTACGAAGCATCTCTCAATCGTACTTGGATGTGTTCTTCGTAGAACATGCCAACAGACATGACGTACACAAGACTTAACAGTGTGCACATATGCCACTGTTTTACACAGATAAACTAATCGTCATACTAAACCAAAATAGGAGGATATCTTGATTTGGTCCACATGACCAAACTCTACAGACACCATAAACAAAGACCGTACAATTACAAACGTAACTAAGAACAAGCGACAGACACAACAGTGTATCAACAGAATGTCAAAGGAACCGGGCTAGGAATACTACTAAAATCGCCATAGGGGGACATAATACCCTAGCCCATCACCTGTGAGTTTCAGACAACTAACAATGAAGCAGAATATGAGACCCTAATAGCAGGTTTAAAATTAGTTAAACATATGAGGATTGGGTATCTTCAAGTGTACATAGACTCAATGCTAATTACTAACCATTATAATACTCAAATGTTGCGAAGGGTGAAAAATTAATCAAATATCTAGAAATTGTTAAAAACTAGCAAATGCTTTCGACTTTTTTAGTATAACGCAGGTACCTAGAAAAGAAAATGTTGGGGCAGACGCGTTGGAAAATTTAGGATCAGCCTTAAAAATCCCAGAAGACGTGAGGATACCCATTATCCACGTTCTTTTTCCTACAATTGAGGAAAATGAAGCACTAGAAATAGTTGAGGATACTACAATTGTACCCAGTGATGTGAAGTCGAATTCGGGATCATGGATCCTTCCAATCATGAACTATATTCAGAATAGGGAAATTCCCATAGGAGAGAATCCCAGAGCCTTCAGGGTTAAGGTATCTCAATTTACGATAATAAATAACATTTTGTATAAAAGATCTCTTGCAGATCCCTACTTGCGATGCATTGAAGACCTAGAAATTCAAGAGGTCTTGAAGGATTTCCATGAAGGAGACTTTGGAAATCATACTCGGGGCAGAGCACTATTCTCAAGGATCCTTAGAACAGGTTACTTCTGGCCCACAATGAAGAAAGACGTAGTAGACTACGCAAGAAAGTGTGATTCTTGCCAAAGAGATAACAATATCTTACACCAGCCAGCAGAGCCTTTATATCTTATAATTTCCTCTTGGCCATTCATGAAATGGGGAATGGATATAGTAGGTAAGCTCCGTAAGGCACCAATTTCGGCTTGTCCCTAGTTTATATGGGCTTGTCCCCAGTTTATTTGGGCTTATCCCTAGTTTGTTTGGCTTAGTCCCAAGTTTATGTTGATGGGTTCTTGAAGCGTTAAGGATTCACAAGTTCTACGAGGAAAGGATCCTGGATCCTTATACATTAATTGATTTTATTGGTCTATTTATGGTATGGTACATGTCAAGGATATAGAATCATAACTGGGATTCTCTAGTATGTTTTCTCTATAGTTTGATTGATCATATTTTTAATCCTTAAGTTCAGCGTGGCATTTCATATCCAATTAGGTTTTTCTTTAAAGTTTGTTATTTGCAAATTTACAATAACCTAAAATTTTCCAAGTTTTTGAAATTCACAAACGATCTATTTGAATATGGAAACTTAAACGTATCAAATTAAAAATTTAAAGATAAATGCACAACACCAAGTATAGTCAAAAGGTTAATATTATTAAAGCCCGTTAATATTTATCAAAGGTATTCGGCCCGGATTTCGCAAGTAAAAATGTGGACCATCCATCCATGCCAGATCGGGTTCATCTAATGGTTAAAGTTTGTGCAGAAATTTAAAGAGCATGATTACAAAGATTTCATCCCCCAAACAGAGGATCCCTCCACCTTTGTTATCCTACCTATTGTCTGAAGGATCAATGATCCTTAAACCTAGAACTATTGTTTAGAATTACAGACCCAAATTGTTCAAATCAAAATACCAAAGCATGAAAATTAAAAAGTGGGCTCAGGCCTCATCTACATTATTCTTCATTGCCCACTGGTGTGCCTTCACCTCCGGCACCATCTTACGCCTTCTCCTCAACCTCCTTCTGCACCTCGCTGGATCCTGCTTCACCTACCACCACAACTAGAAGTCCGGCTCCTCGTCGCCATGAAGGTTCCCCAAGGCCATCTCCCAGGTAGCTATCTCCCAGGAAGACCTATCAACACCAGGATCACCAACCTCCTAGGCCATCTTGATCCTGGATTGAAGGATAGCCTTGGCAGCATTCAGTTTAGCCTACTTCGTTGCCTCTTTTACCTGTTCGTTAGCCTCAGTGTCCACCAGTAGGTTCTAAAATGCTTCTTCTCTTTCTCGAGCTTGGACGTGTCCTTGTCCTTGACAACCGCAACAGAGCGCATCCCAGCTAGAGTCTCTTTGTACTCAGCAATCCCTTCTCGTAGTAGATCTTCACGTGGCTAAATTCCTGTAAAACAGTAAGCAGAATTCAGGATACAGGATCCTAACAAACAGGTAAAGCATAATGACAGGATCAAGGATCCTTACCTCAGTCAGAGCATCATGGAGGCTCTTCTCAATGTCGAAGAGGTCCCTCTCTGGTTAGAGGTCTTCCTCCTCTTTGAAGTAGACTTGCCTCTACTTGTGACCTGGCGAGGCTCAGCAGTAGGGATGGTCTTCATGGGCTCCTTCTGGTGGCTTTGGAGATTATGATGTTGTTGATGTCATCAAGGGCAAACGATGCAGACTTGGAGGTGGATTTTTGACCGTCTAACCATTGAAAATCAAAAAGATAAGTACTTAACTTCATTTCTATTGTCTATATATACTACACATTCTATGATTACTTACTTGACATACTGTAGGACGAGAAGGTTTGGACTGCTTCAGCAGGATCCTGGAACCTTTTCTTGAATGTTCTCTCTGCATGGTCAAGTTCCAGAAAGGCCTTTGCACGTTCAACAGCTCCTGGAAGATCAGCAAGGATTGCAAAATTCTTCACTGCAAAATGAAACCAAGAAAAAAAACAGTTAAAATATAAGTGAGATGCATGCAAAAATCCTATATCCTACCCTTAGAAATCCATCTACGAGGCAACATGTTCCCTTCCGGTATGGAGTCCCTCTCAACAAAGAAAAACTGATTTTTCCAGCAAGAATCATTTTGGGTGGTTTTCAGAACAGGAATCGGCTGGTGGGCTTTGACTTTGAACAAGAATTGGTTGGAGCTATGGGTAACTAAGGTATACATGTAGGCTAAGTCGGAAAGGTTAAGCT
Organism: Scalesia atractyloides; assembly: GCA_947069175.1. Lineage (NCBI taxonomy): Eukaryota > Viridiplantae > Streptophyta > Magnoliopsida > Asterales > Asteraceae > Scalesia > Scalesia atractyloides. The sequence goes on from CAMTDV010000008.1 coordinate 60,476,101, forward strand.
GCAACCCCTCTTTCTTGATGATTTCTTTGATGGTGAACAAAGTTCTCCACAACATCGGTATAGCTTGGCTAAAGCTAATACCGGTAAGCTAAAAGATACTTTGGTTCAAGGACGGAAAAGGGTATGCGAACCCGAGAAGGAAAGGAGTGCAGGAAAGCAAACCAAGGTCTCCGACATTGCGTTGCTTCGCACAGATGGATCGAAGGGTCGAAAGATGGTTCCTGAGGGAAAGCAAGACTTGAGGTTCTGGATTTCTGGATCTGTGAACTTACAGATCTCAAAGGAAGGGTCCTTCAACGGGTTTTGTGATTGGAGTGTCTCACCGGATTTATTGGAACCGGAGTTTGGTGAGGATCTGGCATACATGATGCCGGAATTCATAAACTTTCAAAAAGAATAAGAAAAAGGGAGAGAAGTATACCTGACTTGCAATCGGTGGTGTTGATTTATGATGAAGATATGCGGATTTAAAGAAAAAGGAGTAATCTATTCCCTATAATCGTGATGATGGTTCAATAGCTTTAGCGAGTCACATCGTCTATCACATAATGACTAATTTGAATTTAAGGCAATATGACAGCTGTGACCCACCTTCACAACCGCCATATTGGAGGCAATTGTTAGGCCTGGTTCTTATTACTTATGGATCAATGAACCTTTTGTGTTTACAGGATATTTTATCCTCACATTATGTGGCAGATACTAGAAGCATCAAGGATCCTTAGTGCTTGTAACGGTATCTAATAATTGTCTTCAGCATGTTATTTGAATTTAGTGTAGGTACAACAGATGGACTTGGTCAAGCTGGAATATTATGGAATGTGCTTGGATTAGGGCATGCGCAAATGAGGCAAGAGCCGTTATGGGTGAACGTGGGAGCTGCCCCCATTTTCCTTTAGTTAGTTACATGATATTTTACGGAATATATCAAGGGGTATTGAGCTTGGTTAGGGCATTATTGCACACAATACTACTCTCGCAATCCACTCTCAATTACACACACTAGAACTCAGTTAGCTCAATATTATCTGAAGTTATAATTCCTTTCATGCAATATAGTTGATAGTGATAGTTTTCACTATCCGACGTTTTTTGTGCCGGTGATCTCATAAAGATCAAGGGCTTTTTCCTCATATAAATCACCATGTTCATTATCCTTTACGTTACATATTTGATCATACACTTGTTTATCAATTAAGCACACTACCTCAAATCATATTTGGTTACATTATTCTTAGCTTGATTTTTGACCGATACAGTTACAACAGAAGTGGTTGAGGTTGGACACTTTTGTAATTTTGGCGATCTAGGGTTTATCTTGTTTGACTCTTTCCCGCTCGTTTATTCTTTTTTACTATTCAATCGATTTGCTTATGGATCTTCATCCTAAGCATAGTTCGGTCTAGTTACCTCCTGATCCTCCACCGAATTTTGGGTTTGGGGGTTTTTTGAGTTTATCTGTTGTTCTGAAATTCTTTTCATAAGGTTCTGTGATATATAAGGGCAGCAAGGTGGGTTGGTTTGCTAGTTTGAATGGTGGATTCGGGATTATGTGTATGGAGAGTGGTATTGGGGCACATAATGCGATGGGGAAGGCTTCGAAGGGTCTAAATAGCTTCAATTCAAGTATTTTCCAATCTTTAGTACTTAGTAGTTTAGATTTGAATTGTTTTCAGAATATTTTGGGGGAATAACTGGAAACATAGACTGATTAATGAGAAATTAGTATTTAGTAACTCAGATCTAAGGGTTTCATTTAGCGTTGACTCTGATCTGGATGATTTTTCATCTGGTTGTACTGTTTCTATGATTGTGGAGAGTGTGGGGGGTACAACAATGTTCGAATGAGTTATATACTGGGAAATTTGGTTCTGTTTTGGAGGTTTTGGGTAGTATTGCCAAGAGTAAGGGTTGGGATACTAGTGTTTAGGCTAGTTAGGATCAGGATATGAAGGAGGTTGGGGGAACTGTTCCAAGTATTCAACATATGTTAGACATACTCTTGAACAGATGTTCTAAATAGGTGTTTCAGATTTACTATCTTTGGGGAGAGAATTGCTTCATTGGTTGTTTATTTCTTGATTTGAGAGTGATGTTTTGGCTTTTAGATATCATCTGTTCTTTTGTAGGTCTAACATGTTGGGCCTGTCAGGAGTGGTGGGGGTAGTTTGGGAATTTTAACTTGGAGTGTTGGTTTTGTGGATTCCGGGTTTATTGTTTGGAAGGGGAGGTGTGATAATTACTATAATGGGTTATTATATGGATATATGGGGGCCGTTGGATTATTTGGGTAAATAGTTTGTTTTTTATCCAGGCATTGGGTGGGTATTAATGTTGGTGTACAAAAATTTTTGGGGTATGTGTTGGGGAATTAAGTTGTGAGATGCATATTAAGGTTTTTTCTGTTTGGGGGAGTATAGTTAAGCTGCTGGGGACAAAGGGCAGAATGGGTATTTTTTATTATTCGGGCATTGTTTGTTGGATGGCTTGAGTTAAGGTTTGGCTGAAGAATGTGAAAGTTGATGATAGTGTTGTTGGCAAAGATAGGAAGGTTGCTATTGCAGAGCATGATGGATGTTTTTATGTCTTGTCTTTATTTTTTGATTCACATTGGTTGTATAGGATTTATACTATGAACTTGTTTTGTGTTGAGGTTTTTTGCAGGTTGTGATCGGGTCTATATAGTATGGGAGAGGAGCCGGGTTTTGTTACCCATATGTTAGGTCCCTTGTGATGGGGTTGGTGTGTTCCTTTGTTAGGTCCTTTACCGGAGGTACCCCCCTCCTTTTACCAAAAAAAAGCTCCAGCTTTTATCCATTTAGAGAAGTAATCAATCATTGCTAGCATGAATACTTTTCCTTTTGGTGCCTTAGGAAGTTTTCCAACAATATCCATTCCCCATTTCATGAATTGACAAGGAGAACTTATGGGATGCATTGGCTCAATAGGCTAATGGAGGATGTTTCTATGTCGCTTTTGGGAATACAACATAGTATCCTTCATGGTCGACCAATTATATCTGGTCCTCAAGATCCTAGAGAAGAGTGCCCTGCCCCTAGTACTTCATTAATCTCCGACTCTTCCAAGCATCTTAAATATTAACCTATTTGGGATAGAATTTTTATGATCAAGATCCCGAGATCTGTAGACTCAAGGCAGGGTCCTAACATGCATGACATGAAATAGGATCCTGACAGAGCTCAAGATCCTGAGCGTTATTATTACTAATAATTTGTTTGTCCCTTTAGAGAATATATTATAGGAATAATCTAAAAATAAACGGCTAGGAGATAACTTGTGCCTGAATTGTCGACAAGGTAGTTTAAGAAAACGTGTTAAAATGGCTTGATTGGATCAATTTATAGACGCGAAACACCCACTTCAAACACTTAACACTCGTTCACAAACAACATCATTAGTTGTAACACATAGTTCGATCGTTCAAGGTTCACGTTTGTAATCATTTTTTTATAGTAATATTAGTGGAGTTGTTTAGTTTCAACTCTCGGGTTTTTTTTGCGCCAGAGATCAACTTCACAAAGAATATCAAGGGCTTTTTCCCTGTCATAAATTCTTAGTGTTCATTGCATTTATTTTACTTTCATAAAATTTTTAGTGTATAAACATTTTTCTTAAATTAGGGTCTTGATTGCGAATTAAGGATCTTAAGCATCATATTTGCAATACTCACTAGCACCTCACCTCACTATCTAAATTTGGTTGCGAAATTCATCTTGAGAATTTTTAACCAAAATAATTTGGCTCCCACCATGGGGCGAGTGGTGCTTTTCATCATAAAATAATTTCTTGCAAAGCTGTTTTTAAAAGTGGCCTCTCAACAAAAATCCTGATCAACCACATCCTCTGTGACTGCTGCAACTACAAAACCAGCAACCCTCTTCCCCCATCTGCTCCGGGAAACCAAAGAAAAACTACTGTTACTACAGTAAATGCATACTCAAGATCGGGGAAATCAAACGTATGACCTGTTTTGGCTTCAAATGATGAGATCCTGTCATTATTTGCCTCGGTGCAAAACTAGATGAGAGAACAACATGAGACCAATCAGCTATTATTCAAGGTGCTGAGGGAATGGAAGAACTCCAGGAACTCAGTAGAGATGACAACACCTCTACAAGACAAGCCCCCAAATTTCTACACATCAGGATCCAGTGTAGTCAGGGTCAGCACCTGTTGGTCCTACTCATTTTATCAGGATCACGTCAAGCAAAGACTCAGAACCTACTCCAGGATACTCGACCTAGGATCCTAACACTGGTAATCTTAACAATAATAATTCATTAAATACTAATGATTTCATGTAGATTGAAGGAGTCAATCCAGAAACGGAAAGAGAACATAAAGAATTAAGAGACATGATCTATGGTGTACTAGGAGTGGTGCAACCGATACCAGAGGTGTCTCCTGAGAGCCATAGGGTCTCCAGGTTTGCTCCCCCAATATGCAGCATTGAAATCCCTAACAAATTCCAAACTCCCAATATGAAGTTGTATGATGGAACTACCGATCCTAAGGAACACATGGCTCAAAACAGGGAATGAATGGAAATCAATCCTATTCCATTAGTTCTTAAGGAAGCATGTTTGTGTAAACGATTTGGGTCCACTTTGACAGGATCAGCCTTAAAATGGCTCCTCAACGTTCCTCCATACTCTATAACTTTTTTTTGCTCATTTAGTTAACATGTTCAATAACCAATTTTCTAGTAGCAGAACTTTTGAGAGAGTAACCAGTGATCTTTACAAATTTACATAGGGTAAGGACGAGTCCTTAAGGGACTACGCGAGTAAATTGGATGAGAATCCTTGAAAATTCCAAATGTTGACACTGCTACAATAGTTCAGGCTTTCAAGATGAGACTTCAAAAGGATTCTTAGTCTTATGAAGATTAGTTATGAATCCTTGTAGGAACCTGGACAAAGTGTAGAATAGGGCATTAAGTTTTATAAGGCTTGAGGAAGATAGGAAGATCCAGCAAATGATCAACCCTCCTTGTAATTATGATAACCCAAATAGGAAATGGGATTCTTCTCAGAATTCCTATAAATCTAAACAGTATTCTAAAATGATAACCATAGGGTTAATGCGGTGGATGATGAGGGTCCTGGGAGGATTATCTTAAATTGTCTGCCTATTTCAGGATTTATGTATGCTATGCAAAATCTGGGGGACAAAGCTCGATGGCCTAGGAAAAATGACAAGAATCCTGGCTGAAAAGATAAGTCAAAATAGTGCGCCTATCATGAAGACTTCAGGCAGATAACTGAAGATTTTTATGCCCTCAAGAACGAAATAAGTTACCTCCTCAATAATGGGTATTTGAAGGAACTGTTGGGTCGGAAGAAAGAAAAAAAGCCAAGAACCTAAGAAATCTGCCAAACGGGCAGGATCCCCACCACCAGATGCTAAAGTAATAACTTATCTCTGGAGGATCTGACATATGTGGCACTTCTTACTCTGCAACTAAGAGACATGCCAAAGAAGCTAAAGCTGAGCAACAAGACAAACCTACAAGAACGTTAACGTTCATAGAGAAAAATACAATATCGTTTGATGAGGATACAAGGATCCTTTATAGGATCCTCACCATGAGGGACTTATAAATACTTTATATGTTGCTAACAATTTTGTACGTAGGATCCTGGTAGATGTGGGAGTTCAATGAACATCATTCAGCTAGATACTTTAAAAAGGATTAACATTCCTAATTCAGAGATCATTGCCAAGTCAGAAGTGCTAGTAGGTTTTAGTGGTGAAGTATTGTGGGAGAAATAAAGTTTCCTGTATACATAGAGGGAGTTAACTCTATCAAAAAATATGTATTATAGATTCTTTATCATGTTATAATATCATTTTAGGTAGGCCCTGGATCCATGACATAAAGCTTGTACCTTTAACCTACCACCGATGTGTTAAACTTCCTACTCCTTGGGGAGTTGTTAAGAAAGAAAGTGGCCAGCAGGAAGCCAAGGACTACTACACTTCTTTAATGAAAGCTTCCAATAAGACCAGGCAGTCGTAGCAATTATAGAAAAAAGCACGAGATGTCCTTGAAGCTAAGGAACAAGATATCAAATAGATATTCGTGGATCCTCAGGATCCTAGCATCAAAGTGCTCCTAGGAAAAAAGATCTCTCGGGATCTTAAACATGAACTTGTCAATTTCCTTAAAGAGAGGATCTCAACATTTGCTTGGAAATATGAAGATATGGCAAGTAATTCAAAAGATATTGTTACTCATAAATTGGGTGTTGATAATAGTGTTAGGCCAGTGCACCAAAAGAGGAGAAAATTTGCTCCTGAAAAGAACCTCATAATCTAAGAAGAAGTTGAGAAACTACTAAAAACAAAGATGATAAGAGAAGTCAAGTTCCCTAAATGGTTGGCCAATGTAGTTGTGGTCTAGAAGAAGAATGGAAAATAGAGAGTGTGTGTTGACTTTACTGATCTTAACAAGGCTTGTCCCAAGGATCCTTTCCCTTTACCACATATAGATTCGATGGAGGATGCCACAACAGGGCATGAGATGCTGACATTCATGGATGCTTCTTTAGGATTGCAGTAGATCTAAATGGAACCTTACTATGAGGACACTACCTGCATGACCCTTACAGGTATATATATTGCTATACTGATATGCCTTTTGGTTTGAAAAATGCAGGTGCTACGTATCAAAGGCTTGTTACATGATGTTCAAAGCAAAATTGGGGGACACGATGGAAGTCTATATAGATGATATGATAGTCAAGTCAAAAAAAGCTGAAGATCATCTTAGGGATCTTAAAGAGGCCTTCGACATCCTGGACTAGTAAAATATGAAGTTGAATCCTTCAATGTTCCATTTTGGAGTTAAAGTAGGAAAATTCTTGGGTTTTATGGTCACAAAGAAAGAAATCGAAGCAAGCTCGAAATAGATCAAGTCAATCCTATATTTAGGATCCCTAGATGTTCGGTATTTTATGGTCAGATACCTAAGGTCGGTATATCTTTGAAAGCTCATACGGAGAGAATAAACGGACTCCTCGAGGGCTACTTAGAGATTGACAGGAAGGATAACGACTTTAAACATGTTCATATCAAGATCCTCAGAGAGATACAAAGAATTCTTCAAGATCTTGAGAAAGAACAGAAAGTTTGAATGAAATGAAAAACATGAAGGAGCATTCCAGGAACTAAAAAGATATTTGTATACAACTCCTTTGTTGAAGAAGCTAGAAAAAGAGGAACCTCTAATTTTTTACTTGGCAGTATCACGACATGATGTCAGTGCAGTCCTAGTCAAGGATCATGAAGGCCAGTAGCATCCCCTGTATTACGTAAGCAAAAGTTACTAGATGCTGAAACCAGGTATTCAAATCTTGAAAACTTTATTTTAGCTTTGATTATGGAATCAACTAAATTAAGACATTACTTTGAGACACATAGGATTTATGTTAAAACTAACTATCCAATTAAGCCTGTCTTTCAAAAACCAGAAATGTTAGGAAGAATGGCTAAATGGTTAGTAAAACTGAGCTACCTTTCCATACGTTTGTTAAATGTAACATCATAACCAGGTTCGGGATCCCAAAAGAAATTATATGTGATCATGGTTCCGAATTCATTGGAAGCAGAACAACAAACTTTTCTGAATGTTGGGGGATCAAGTTGATTACTTCAACACCAGTTCACTCTTAGGAAAATGGTCAAGCAAAACCCAACAATAAGATCATCATTAACAACCTCAAAAAGAGACTTAGGGCAAAGAAAGGAAGATGGGCAGAGGAGCTACCTTTTGTTTTATGGGTTGATAGAACAACAATGAAGAATGATGTTGGCCGGACTCCTTTCTCTTTGGTTTTTGGATTTGAAGCATAGATACCAACATAAATGGTGATTCCCACGACAAGATCATGTTTGCAATGGAAGGAAACTAATGACCAAGCTGAAGATCTTGAAGTAGTAGATGAAATAAGGGATTATGCTAAAGTCAGGATTGCTGCATACCAACAGAATATAGCAAGAACTTACAATAAGAATATTAGGATAAGTAGATTGCAAGTTGGTGATATGGTTCTTAGAAACGCGTTTTAGAATACCACCAATACTGGTGATGGAAAATTTGCTCCAAAATGGGAAGGTCCATACCTCATTGATTCTGAAGCTGGAAAAAGAGCATATTGGCTGGCCACAATGGATGGTGAAATCTTGCCAAGACCCTGGAATGCAATTCACTTGAAAGCTTACTTCATGTGAACCACTAGCAGGATCCTTGACTAGTATACTAAGGATCCTTGGTACGTTTTCTTACCAAATTATAATTATATTATTTAGATTTATTTATTTTATTATCTTTTTTATATATGATTACTGACTTATGCAGAGAAGGGTGTTTTCCAAGCTAACACCCACCCTCACAAAGGTCTCAAAGATTTTGCAAAAGCATATCCTCGAGGATCCTCAGTCAAAATTAGAGATTTGCCATCTTCTACGTTTGAGGTAACTAATCCCTTCTAAGGTTTGGAGCTGCCTTTCGGCCTCCCATACGATATTGGGTTTAAACACCACATCAAGAGCGCATGCTATCCATATATAGCTCAAGGTGGCGAGACCAGATCATGTAGAAATATGTGGCTGACAATTTCATTAGTGTTGGCTATATCTAGGATTCATATGAATTTTATCAATGGAGTAACATGGACATGTTACACACCGGGCTTGTCCCAAGATTATACTATTTTCACATTATCTAAGTTTGGCTAGTCCCAAGTGGTTTATCCCAAGTTTATAGCATTCTATGCTATCATATGGCTATAGCACTTTCAAACTATCCTAAGGCCATGGCAGTTTCATGTCATCTCAAGTATATTGTCTTATGGTATGGGATTTTCCTAAGTTACCATCATACTGGAATCCTAAGTATTCTCAGGAATCTGGACGATCATAAAGAATTCTAAAGACCATGAAGGATCCTGATTGTGATCATTAGAAACATTAATCAGGAACCTGAAACAAAATAAGAATTTTAAACGTACTTACTTACCACACTTTGAATCATTTGAAGTTAAAAATAGCAACAACTACATTTTTAAGGGTCCTAGCTGGATCTTAACAGGATATACCATTTTGAATCCAGTGTAGAGGCATGGATCGTCCATTAGAGATTGAGTCTCGTCGAACAAAGAAAATATCCGTTTTCCAGTCTTTTTCATTATGTTTGGTTTTTTAGAGCAGTGAATATTTGCCGGGTTTGATTCGAAGGGTAAAGCGAAAGGTTCCCTGAGCCTCAAATCATAAACACTAGCAATCTCAGTTATGGTGATATCAAGAGAGTAAGACTGATTGATGTTGCGAAAAGTATACAACATTCTCCATTGAAATGGCATGATCAGAGAGTAAGCGAGCTTGGTGATGGTAAGAAACTCTTCAACAACGGGTGGAAATGGATATGTGGAAACCGGTTAAAAAAGGATAAAATGGAAACAAATCAATTTTTCCGAACTAAGGTCGGCTTTGACTTTGGGATCGAATGGCCAAATAACGGCACTATCAGGAAGGATTTGTGAAGTTACTAAATGACGAATCTATTGATCATTAAAAGACTAGAGCTCCTCGGTAGAAAACACTAAGATCTTCTGATCAACGAATTTCGGTACATCCAATGATCAGAGGTTTTTCTTGGGAGACATTCTAAAGTGAAAAAATGAACGGTAAAGGGAAAATGATAAAGAAGACTGACCTGTGAGATCTTCTAACTTCTGGGCATATAATGAATGAAGAGGAGAAACAAGGGTGTTTGTTTAAATTGATTGACAGCGATGAAATCAAAGAAGTAAAAAGGTGAAGTTCTTATCTCTAACCCCAACTACATGATGGATATCAAATTCTTATCTCCAACACATGATTGGTTCAAATTTCGAAATTTAAAGTTGTTTTACACAACTATAAAATAGGGGCAATTGTTTAGGCTAGAATTTCTATAATCATGATCCTGACTATTATAAGTTTGTAGTAGGATCCTCAATATTATTTATTACGAACCAATCGCTCCTGTCTTTGAGGAATATTGTGCTGGAATATTCCTAGGCTAACGTCTTGTACCTGAATTATCGTAAAAGTAGCTAAAGAAAACGTGTGGAAAAGAGTGGAAGCTGCCCAACGGTTGATGACCTAGTCTCATCAGGATCTAGGATTTGTCAGAAGTTTAGTTAGGATTTGTTTCTAAGTTTATACTATAAATAGACTTGCTGTGATCATTTTAGGGACACTTTTTTCACACTGAGAACACCATACACTCACTCACTTGCAATCACTGCAATCATCATTGTAAGACTTATATCGATCCATCAAGCTATACCTTTGTAATTTTCTTCACATTAATATTAGTGAAACTATGTAGTTTCCAGATCCTGGGGTTTTTTGTGTCGGAGATCAGCTTCTCGAAGAGGATTAATGGCTTTTTTCCCCGTAATAAATCCTTTGTGTTTGTTGGATTCGTTCACATTCATTTCATTATTCAAGTTTACAAACTATTTTCATACACCAGGATCCTGACTATAAATTCAGGATCTTGAACATAATATTTTTTTATTTTCACAAGTATCTCACCTTACTATATAAATTTGTTGTAAAATTCACCACACTAAATGCTACTAGTAAGGTATGCTAAATCCAACCGAATCTGAATGATACCCGAATCTAACTGAGTCTGGATGCTATTGGACCAGGAAACCACCGATTTTTTGTCTAGGAAGCTACATGATCCGAAATTAACCGATTCCGGTTACATGATCCACACAAGAGCCTTACTAAATGCTACTAGTTAGGTATGCTAGCGTATTCGTATCCAACCGAGTACGAATGATATTCGAATCTAACATTATCTAGATGCTATTGCATCAATGAACCATTGATTCTGAATCCTACAGGCCCACGACGCAGCTGGATCCGAATTTAACTGATTCTAGATACATCATCCGGATACGTGCAATTTTGAATGCTATTGGTTAGTTATGCTAGAGGATTCTAATTCAACTGAATCTGAATGATATCCGAATCTAACTGAGTCTGGACGCTATTACACCACGAAACCACGGATTACGAATGTAGGTCTGGGAGGCGGCTTCATCCCAATTTAACCGATTCCAAATACGAGCCATTCTAAATGTTATTAGTTAGGTATGCTAGAAGATTCAAAACCTACCCAATCCTAATGATATCCGAATATAACCAAGTCTAGATGCCACTAGACGAGGGAAGCACTGATTCTAAATCCTAAAAGGTCTAGGAAGCTGCATGATCCAAAATTAACCGATTATGGATACATGATCCGCAAAAGAGCCTTACTAAATGTCATCGCTTAGGTATGCTAGAGTATTTGAATCCAATCGAGTCTGAATATATTCGAATCCAACATTAATAAGATGCTACTAGAACAAGAAACCATCGATTGTGAATCCTAAAGGTCTAGGAAGCTATAGGAAACGAAATTAACATATTCCGTATGCATGATCCGCATAAGATCCATACTAAATGCTATTGGTTAGGTATGCTAGAGGATTTAATCCAACCGAGTCTGAATGATATCTAAATATTACCACGTCTGGATGCTGTTGGACTAGGAAGCCACCGATTATTAATCCTAGAGGTATTCTGAATTAGAGTGGTCTAGGAAGCCGTAGGATACGAAATTAACCGATTCTGGATACATGATCCGTATAAGAGCCATATTAAATGCTACTAGTTAGGTATTGTTGGGCTTATACTAGTGAAGGTTTATACATTAGTGCTACATTTGGGCTTTTAGAGGGTTTTGGGCTTCCTAGTGCCTTATAGGCCTAGGGTTGTAACTGTTGGGCTTGGTGATTAGTATAAATATATATATATATATGTATATATATATGTATATATATATATATGTATATATATTATGTCAATGTTTATAGGCTAGAGAGTTTTAATTGAAAAACTTGTATCAGACACTATTCTGTTGTATGCAAGTTGATTTTGTTTCAAGAGATTGTTCTTCTTCCTAATCTTTACTTTCGCAATTGATTAGGTTATGATACTTGTTAGATCTGATTTCAGGACTTACAATTGGTATCAAAGCCTGCTGTACAATACAGGCTCCAGGTATCGCAGATTGAAGAGCTGATCGGAAGTGGAGTTGATGTTGTTCAACCCGGATTACTGTTCAAAATAGAAGATTGCTGTTTTTTTATCAAAATTGCTACTGTTCCTAAGAACTCGAAGAAGGCCTGAAGATTTCGGATTTGATACTGTTGCGGATTTCGAAGAACACGAAGAAGTTTCAAGGATTTCGGATTTGCTACTGTTGAAGATCCCGAAGAACACGAAGGAGATCATCCATCTCGGATTGATCCCGGACTACTGTTCAATCTGGATTGCTACCATTTCGGGTACAAAACACTGTTGATGGTGTTCAACCCGGATTACTGTTCAAAATTGAAGATTGCTGTTTTTTTATCAAAATTGCTACTGTTCCTAAGGACTCAAAAAAGGCCTGAAGATTTCGGATTTGATACTGTTGCGGATTTCGAAGAACACGAAGAAGTTTCAAGGATTTCGGATTTGCTACTGTTGAAGATCCCGAAGAACACGAAGGAGATCATCCATCTCGGACTGATCCCGGACTACTGTTCAATCTGGATTGCTACCATTTCGGGTACAAAACACTGTTGATGGTTATCTGTTGCAGGGAATTCAGACTTTGTTGTAGGGAATTCGGACTACTGTTGCATTCAGATAAGGACTAGATTCCGGACTAATTTCATTTCAGATCCAGTCTCATTCCGGACTAGTCTCATTCCGAACTAGTCTCATTCCGGATTCATTTCGGACCAACTTTCATTCTGGATTTCTATTTCGGATACACACAGCTTTCCTCATTATCATTTTGGACTCTTCTACTTCGGATTGCATTCGGATTCAGCCATCTCGAATTCGACCATCTCGGATATGACCATCTCAGACTGATTTCGGATTTGCCCATCTCGGAGTTGTCTATTTCGGATTCATTTCAGACACTTTTTATTGGGCACATATTCAGATCACTGTTCATTATAAAATTCAAAATTAACTTAATTTATTTACTTGGTAATTTTAATAAAGTTAACAATGATGAACAGTTACATGACGGCTCTGGATTTGACCAATGCCACTTTGGCTGCACTGCAATCACAGACTCTAGCCCTTCATCGGGAATTGGATCAAGTGATTGGCCCTTCAACTAAGGTGCCCCATCTATTAAATGGAGATGAGTATTATGAATGGAAGTTCAGATTCGAGCAGTATTGCAAGGCCAAAGAGCCTGGGGTGTGGAGGTGCATTATGAATGGTCCTCGAATGATTGTTTACAGTACCGATCAAGATCCGGATACAAAGATTCCAAAGCCCAGTCACTTGTGGACTCCAGAAGATGTGAAAATTATTGAAGAAGATGAAAAACCTTCAGCTGTGTTAACAATGGCTCTTGGACCCGACATTTGTATTGCAGTCAGAAATTGCAAGACCGCTAAAGAAGTGTGGAGCGAATTGCAAAATCTTTATGAGTGAAATGCAGATATGAAGGCCAGCAGAGTAAATCAGCTGAATCAACAATTCAGCTCATTTAATCAAATTTACGAGGAAACCATTGAGAATCAGATCCATAGATATGTAAAGCTCGTTTCCTAGATGATATCAGCTGAGATTACTCTTACCAATAGTGCTATGAACAGACAGCTGTTAAATTCATTACCAAAGAGTTGGGATGCTGATGTTGGAATGATCAAGAAGACAAAGAATCTGAATGATGTCACTCTCACAGAAATGATAGTTACTATTAAATCTTGTGAGATCGATAATAAGTAGACAGACATCAATTATCAGAGTAGTTTGATGGCCGCCGGTATTATAGGGCAAAATGCAGCATTAATGTCACAAAATCTGGTTTATAGCCCTTTGCAAGGAAGTTCTCACACACCGGGTAGCTCAAACGTGGTGTACAGTCCTCTTGCCACACCATAAAAGACTCACTACGTCTACGGTCTTCAGTCTCAGACTCCTACTATGATTTCTGTTGCTCAAGTTCAGACACGGTACCATGCTTAGTATCCTAACATGGTATTTAGTCCCACCATTCCAGCTGTAGCTCAACAAGGCGGCATTCCTCAATCTACTGCTCTGGCACCAGCTCCTTCTCTAGCATTAGCCATAGCTGCTTGAATGATTAACAGCTTAAATGCCTTTTTAGCAGGTGATCTGACTCCCCCATCTATTCTTCCAACTGAAGTATCAAATAATGGAGGAGGATCTGGATGAGATTGATGTGTCCTAGAATCTGACAATGGCTGCTTTCCGTGTCAACAAGTTTCAAAAGAAGTATGGGCGGCAACCATTGTCAAATCTGAAGACTGGGCTCACAAAAGATAAACTCAGGTGCAACAGATGTCATGAGCAAGGATATTTTGCAAGGGAGTGCAAGAAGCCGCCATCTGGATATGTGTCGTCCAGAGTGGCAGACATACAGAGCAGTGACGGACAGCTGGTGTCAGTCTCTCCTTCAAAGTCTACTACAAGTACCTCAAGCAGCTCTGGTGGGAAATCAACAGCTTTGGTGGCACAACAACACGGAGGATTGAACTGGGCGGATGCCACAGCTCATATGGAGACTTTGAATCTTTCTAAGAACAGCAACCACTGCATGATGGCGCAGACAACTGAGACACCTGATCTTTTGAAAACGGTAAATGAATTCTCTGTTCAGATAGTTGTCATTTTAAATTATCACAAATGCGCGCCCATAATTCAACTCTTGGAGCTGAATACCAGCAAGCTGCATCACAGAACATCGCCCTTAAACATAAGAACAAGCTTCTTATGGAAAAGGTCGAAGCTCAAAAACAAGATATAGCTCAGCTAAAGCTTGACTTGAACCAACAACAATGTTGGGTATACGACTATAAGCTAAAATTAGCTGAAAAGGACGTAGAACTTCAAGCAGCCTTAGCCAAGCTAAATTCCTTGACAGGGAAGTTTCACGAAAATGAAATAAATATTAAAAAAATTGAAAATTCCAGCAAGCTGGTCAAGGACTTGTGTGATCTACAACTTAATTATCAGAAAAATTATAAAAAAGGTCTTGGGTACAATAGGGCTCCTCCACCATATAATCATAACTATACAAGAATGCGTGAATCTGAGGCTAATCAAGAAAATGTAGAAAATATGATGTATGTTAAACCTTCAGATTATCTTTCTAAACCGTGGAAGCCCTATTACCCAAAGTTCTCCAAGCCAACTGAACTAAAGAGGGATGATGCTTTCGTTACTTCCACACCACTTTCACATAAATATGGTGACCATCCATCTTGTAGTTCAGATGATTTTGAGAAAGTGATGCCTAAGGCAAAGGCAGCAACATCACCCACGGAATCTAAAGGAGAAAATTCTTCTGAAACTGAAACTGACCTAGTGAATGATACTAACGTTTCTACCTCATGTGCAAAAAAAATTTTAGTTGAGGATAGATGGTGATTAAGAAGAATGTCTGAATGCAAATTCAGACAATTCGGCTCCTAATTATGAATTTTATAAACCTGCTTTTAACATTTGAATCAATCTCTTGCTGAACAAATTAAAGTCTCAGACAGTGTTGGTTGTGTTGATAACATTGACGGTTTTAATTCTGGTTTTTCATCTAATGCTGATGTTTTGAATGCTACTAATAACTGTGATAACTCTTATGATGAAAACATGAATTTTTCTATAGGTACAACATTGACAGATGATTCGGTTTCCTCAGTTCCTACTGAAGAGACCGGAAGTTCTTCTCCAGAGGTTTCATCTGTTGATGCTAATCCCAGGGTTGACAGTGAGAAATTCAACCAACCAACTAACCATGTGAAGAATGTCATTGGCATAGTTCTAGAAGAATCGGGCGACTCAGCTTCTTCAAACAAAGAATAATGGATTGATTCTGAAATGACAGAAGATGAGCATTCTCTTCCTGCTGATTCAGATATAAATCTTGAAACTGAATCTGAATCGGACTCTCAAACTTTTCAAAATTTAGAGATTCCTCCTACTTGTAATGTTTCAAGCTCATTTTATGGAAGTTCAGAAAAGGATGTCCCTGCTGAGCTACCCGTCTCCTCTGCAGAATCTGCCACGAAAAGTGATTTGAGAACTAAGAATAAGAAATGGAGAACACGTCGATCCAAAAAGAAGAAAAACAAACAAGCGTCTCAGACAAATGAAAAGGCAATTGCTGAGTCACTTCTGAGTCACTTCTTCACTCTGAGAACTTGACTCAGCAGCCCCAAACTGAATATGTTAAGTAACCAGCTGAACAGAAATCAGTTAAATTCGTGCCTAAGTCTACACACTCCGAATTGTCTAAGTGTGCTGATGGTTGTACGCAGGCAACAACCAAGATCAACACCGTGCACCAGCCGTCAGTACGTGCAAGCATGAAACTGACAGACAATTTGCCTAGAATTTTCCAAGCTGAACGGACTGTTTTCTTCCAGAAGAGGCAGACCTTTTTCAACTGTGGATTTCCCGGGCATATTGCGCGAATTTGTCAAAAAGCTTTTACACCTTTGAAAGAATTATACTCAAAATATTATAAAGTTATGCCTAATCGCCTAATCAGGCTCGATTTGCTATGGCTAAGCCTTCTGATCAAGACTGGAACATGGCCAAGAAACAAACTCACAAATCTCCAAGACCTTCAGGTTTTCTGAATCCTTCTAGCACTTTACGGACTGTGCAAAAGTCTGACTCGCTAACCTGGAGGCCTAAGATCTTGACCAAGATTCAGTCTTCTTCCCCCATATCAAACAAATCAAAAAGCATCATCGACCTCATCCTCAACTAATTTTATTTTCTGTGAGGTTACTTATGTTGATGCAAATGGCATGCCGAGATCATCAATGGCCTGGGTTGCAGCCTCTAACTAAAACATGTTGCAATGTGCAGGAACAGCTCTGGCGAACTCTCATCAGACTCTGGTATATTGATAGTGGTTGTTCCAGGCACATGACTGGGGATATCTCGCAGTTGAATGACATTCAGTTTTTTGATGGCGGGTTTGTCTCCTTCGCAGGTGGTGAGACCGGAAAGATCACTATGAGAGGAACAATATGCAACAGAGCTCTCAGCTTTAAGAACGTGAACTACGTACCAGAGTTCTCTTCACCAAGAAAGGGTGTTATGTACTGAAACCAGGCCTCATTATTCCGGATGATTGGATTCTTCTAAAAGCTGCGCGAAAAGGAAATGCATATGTCATCGACATGAACCAAGCTTCCTCTGACAAGCTCACTTGCTTATTCTCGTCGATAGCTGAGCATGATGCAATGCTATGGCATAGTCGACTCGGACAAATCAGCATGAAGAACTTAAATCGACTTACAAAAGGTGGTTTAGTCAGAGATCTAGCAGTTCGCGATTTTATGCAGGTTGAAAAGTGTGAATCATGTGCACCTGGGAAACAACATCGACAACCAGATAAATCTAAAACCGCCCCTTCCACGTCTCAAGTCTTAGAATTGCTTCATATGGATCTTTTTATTCCGACAGATGTTCTACGCATTGGTAGGAAGGGGTCATTATTGATGACTACTCACGATTCACCTGGGTTTTCTTTCTGGCACAAAAAGGTGAAACCGCTGAGTTAGTTAAACAGTTCATCACACTTATGGAGAACCAGACAGACACCACCGTGAAGGCTATTCGTTGTGATAATGGAACAAAGTTTAAGAATGTTACCTTAAATTCTTTCTACTCCTCCAAGGGTATTGACCGATAGTTTAGTGCAGCCAGAATTCCACAACAAAATGGGGTTTCCGAATGGAGATATCGAACACTGATTGAAGTTGCACGTACTATGTTGGTTGAATCCGAGATACCTCTTATTTTCTAGGCAGAAGCAATCAATACCGCCTGTTATATTCAGAATCATGCCCTGATCAACAAAAGACACAAGAAAATACCGTACGAAGTGGTTGAAGGTCGCAAACCTTTGGTCAAGCATTTCCGCAAGTTCGGTTGCCCTTGTGTTCTCCTAATCATGGATGCTAAAGGGAAATTTGAATCACGCTGGGATCCATGCATTTTCGTTGGATATTCCAAAAACACTTCATATCGTGTCTATAATAAGATCAAGAAAATGGTAGTGGAAACCTACAATGTGTGTTGGTTGGAGGAGAATCCCAAGGACACACGCATTGGTCCTGACTGGCTGTATGATTATTCCACTCTGTTTAACCATGTTGATGTCCCTTCTAATGTGTCTGCAGGTACAAGTAAAATTTCTGAACTTCCAATGATGCCCATCTCACCCGAAGACGATGCCGATGCTGCACAGCTGCATGAGACTTTAAAGAAGCTGAGTGTGGATCCACCTGGATTTAATGAATCTAAATCTACTCCTTCACCAGTATCGCAACATCAAGAAACAGCATCTGACCAGAATCCTCAGGATGATTCCCCTGAAGTTGAGGCTCCAAACACAGAGCCTCCTACAACAAATGAAGGGTCATCTACTCCCGATGTCTTAGGCTCATCTCTGTTTCCTGAGCCCACACCTCCAGACTGTTCTGTTGATTACTCAGTCAACACCTCTACTGGTGCAACTAATGAGGGGGAGTCATCTAGAGTTGCTTTACCGAGTGTCACCAACATACAAACGAATCTTCTTGTCCCTGCTACGCCAATACCGCAGCGTCTATAACGTGATCATCCAATTGAAAATGTTATTGGTCTTGTTACTACTGCCGTTCGAACCCGCAGTCAATCAGGGGATATCAATACTTGTCTTTACTCTTGCTTTATCTCACAAATTGAACCTAAAAGCATTGATGTCGCCTTGCAGGAACCTGGCTGGGTTGATGTTATGCATGAAGAACTCAATCAATTTGAGAAGCTTAGTGTATGGCAATTGGTGAAGCTTCCTCAAGTAAAACGTGCTCTTGGAACTCGCTGGGTGTTTCGCAATAAACAGGATGACAATGGAGTCATTGTTCGAAATAAAGCTCGACTGGTGGTTTAGGGTTTTCGTCAGATTGAAGGATTGGACTACGATGAGGTTATGCACCGGTAGATTGATTGGAGGCTATTCGCATTTTCTTGGCATATGCATCTTACATGGATTTCACCGTTTATCAAATGGATGTCAAGACTGCGTTTCTCTACGGCACGGTGAAAGAGGAAATATATTTGGCACAATCACCGGGTTTTACTGATCTTGACAAGCCAGACTATGCATAAAATTGGACAAAGATTTTTATGGGTTGCATCAAGCGCCTCGCGCATGGTACGCAACTCTAACAGAGCATTTGCTTGCTCATGGATATACTCGGGGAACCATTGATCAAACTTTGTTCATCAAACGTGTTGACAAGGATATTATTCTTGTTCAAATTTACGTTGATGATATCATTTTTGGTTCTACGAATGATGGCCTGTGTCGAGAATTTGAAAAAATCATGAAGAAGAAATTTGAGATGAACTCACTGGGGGAGATGACTATGTTTTTGGGACTTCAATTTCATCAGAGCCCGCAAGGAATCTTTATTCATCAAGGTAAATATATCAATGACGTTCTTGAGAAATTCAAGCTTATAGACTCAAAGCCTACGATTTCACCTATTGTAGAACGGCCTTTGTTAAATGAAGATGCTTAAGGAACGCCTGTTAATCCAACCATGTATATGATCGGTTCACTCATGTATCTCACTGCAAGTCGGCCAGATATCATGTTTGCCATTTGCCAGTGTGCTCGCTATCAGGCTACTCCTAAACTCTCTTATTTAAATGTTGTTAAAAGAATTTTAAGGTACCTCAAAGGGGCACCATCACTGGGCCTCTGGTATCCTAAAAATTCTGAATTTGAACTGTGTGATTTCTCTGACAGTAATCTTAGAGGTACAGATAGGGATATGCACTCAACTTTATCTGGATGTCAATTCTTGGGAGATCATAATCTCGTGGCAATTCAAGAAGCAGCAGGCGGTCTCGCTCTCTACTGCGGAAGCAGAATATATTGCAACATCTGCTTGCTGCTCCCAAGTTTTATGGATGCAACACCAGCTTGCGGATTACGGTTTGACTTATCTAAGCAAAACAATTTATTGTGATAATGATGCTGCTATCCAAATCGTTAAAAACCCTGTTTTTCACTCCAAAACCAAGCACATAAATATCAAAGTTCATTTTATCCGTGATTGCTATGAAAAGGGTCTCGTTAAACTTGAACAAATCCACACCGATGAAAACGTGGCGGATTTGTTCACGAAACCCATTAGCAACGCACATTTTCAAGTGCTTGTGGATCTTCTCAAAATGATCCGTTTTTCTAACTGAGCGTCCTCTGTCCTTTTCGTTTTGTTTATTGTTTTTCATTCATTTTTGTTTGCTTGGTAAATTTGTTCATATATATGCACAAATTTAGGGGGAGAATTATTCAAAAAAAATGTTTGTTTTAAACAGCTATTTCAATGATTGGGAAATGAAATACTTTTTGGTGATAAAGTGTCTGACCAACACATGTAAGGTGTTGAAGCGGGAAAAGACTTGGATCAAAGGCGATATGTTGATAGGTCTAAATCTCAACCGGATAGTGTAAGCCAAATGAAATAGACATTAAGAACTATGTATTCAATGTGTCACACACTATAGGCGTATGATTTCATGGTCTTAAATCTTGTGTTGATAGATAGCCCACGTCTGAGGATTCGGGTATTTATGCTGTTGAGTCATCTGGGGATATCTTGGTTGCCCTTCTGTTGCATCCAGATTATATGCAGACCTAGGAACAGTCAGGATATCTTTTTAAAAGAGCCAAAATAGAAGGGCCAAAACCTAAAAGAACAGAAATCTCTTCATGAGAAAACTCCATAAGTTCCTACGTACCACATAAGGCATTTGCCTAACCCTCGTCAGATAATATTGGTCACTCTGTTGTACGAAAGTACTGACCTGTACAACAATAGTCTGACGTTGTAAAAGATAAAGGATGATCTCAGTTTACTCACCTGCTACGATGAATTGTTGTGCATACGTTGATCGCGGGGGTATGTCATGGTATGGGACACACGGGTATCATAGTATAAAACTACCTTAAGCGTATCATGAAGCTTGAACTGGAGGGTTGAGTTTTAGATTTAGATGGACAAGTATATTGGCAATTGCTTAGACTAGCCTAACCTAGCTCATAATGAAAAATGATCCTTAGTCGACTTTTGAAACGATTTAATCCCCTAGCAAGGCTTTGTTTGTGTTTATGTTTGTATTTGTGCTTAAATGTCTTATTTTTGTAGTTAGTAATAGGTGGTTGGATGCTTGGTTAGTCAAATTGCTGATTTTTGGTTAGATGATTTCTATCAAGGAATATTGGACTGGTCTGCTAAGTTTTGAAGTTGGGCCAATCCAATAGAATTTCTGAAAGTCTAAAAAAATTGAACATTTATGGTTCACGAGTTACTGCTCCGGATTGGGCATTCAAGCACCTTCCGAATAGGGCCACTAGGTTTTCACTGTTCTGGACCGGGCCTAACAAAAGCCCAATCCGGATCTTTTGGGAATTCGATGATGCATTTTGGATTGTGTTGGGCCCAAAAGGTTTTAGGCCCAAGCCCATTCCCGAAAAGTACTTAACTGAATCAGATATGCATTTCGGATTCACAATTTTCCGAAACCTCTGATATTCTCTGATCATCTCTGATCTCACTGTTCTTTCTTATTTCGGATTCTTATCTCAAATTTCATCCGGATTAGGTATATAATGCTCTAAAAATTATGAAATCTAATAATAATCTTCAAGTTTCATGCATTTCGCACAGCATTTCGGATTGGCCTTCAAAGAAACTTGTATTTCGGATTTGCATTCCGGATGGATATTCAACCTAGTTGATGAACTCGGAATTCATCTCAGATAACCTTCATCCGGATTGATGATTCATCCGAAATACTGTTGACGTGTTTGTTAATCCTAATTGATGATTCATCCGAAATATTGTTGAGTTCTTTGTTAATCCGAATTGATGATTCATCTGAATCACTATTAACCTCTTTGCTAATCCGGATTGATGAAAGGTTCATCCGGATTACTGTTCACATGTTAGTGAATCCGGATTCTATGGTTTGAACCTTTCCAAGTGATTGAACCCCTCAAACTGGTTTGAACCATTTAATATTGAACCTTTGAAATATGTTTGAACCATTCGATTCGTGTTGACCCTTTACCCTAATGAACTCCCTTAACTTCTGTTAGTTGCGTTAAAATTGAGTTAACCTGGTTATTTTTTTGACAGAAATAGTGGAAGAGGCTTTTGATGTAGTCATGTTGGTGGAAGAGCAGTTCCATAACCAAGCAGGATATCTATCGGATCCACCAGCGGAATTTTCCAAGAGTTCCAATCCATGATGGCTGGTTTGAATGCGTGCAAGATTGCTTATGTACTTCGTGCTAACTCGATTATATATAGAGATTTGGTGCACTCTTTTTGGAAAAGAGCTCGATTCCACTTAAGAGGAGCTGATGGGAGACCGTATATTAGTTCTCAGATACAGGGAAAGGAGATCCTAGTGAATGAGCATGCGTTCGAGAAGTTTTATAGTTTAGAGACGCTACTAGTGATCCAGCTGTGTACGGAAAGGAGAAAGTGTTGCCTATTCTTGTAGAGATGAGTTATGAGGGTTCATATCCGTCGTTGCTCAAGAAAATGTTTCCTGCCTACTTGAGATTGCTGGTACACATGTTCATGCAGTGCATTTCTGAGAACAAGGGAGGGTTAGACCAACCGAATCAAACCCAAACTCCGTGATCGTGGCTCTTATTATGAACTGGAAATATAACTTTTCAGGTTATATTTTTGAAAATGTGAAGAAGATTTTAGAGCAGTCCAAGAAGAGGATGTTTCTGTTATATCCGCGCTTCGTACAGTTGATTTTGTATGCTAGATATCCCGACTTAGCCAAGGATGCTTCTGATGCAAATCTGCTAAATATGAAGCCAATGGGACCGACTATCTTTAGCACAATGAAGAAAAATCGTTCGACATCGAAGTCTGTTTTTGCTGGTCGTTTCCATTAAAGAAGTTCGGTAAGTTTGCTGAGGTGATCGGACAGGATGTCCCAGCTCCTACACCAGTCAATGCTATTGTTGCTGAAGAACATATGTGCCTGTGAAAGAGAAAGCGGTTGAGATTGAAGATCTGGTCACAGATGCAGATACAGATGACGAACAAACTTTCTTAGACGATCTTACTGAGTTTAATGCTAATCTAACTCCAGTTTTGCCAGAACTTATTGATGACTACTCACGATTGATGACTACTCATGATTCAGAGAACTAAGAAGGCATACTGTCTGGTCATTATTGATGACTACTCACGATTCACCTGGGTTTTCTTTCTGGCACAAAAAGGTGAAACCGCTGAGTTAGTTAAACAATTCATCACACTTATGGAGAACCAGACAGACACCACCGTGAAGGCTATTCGTTGTGATAATGGAACAAAGTTTAAGAATGTTACCTTAAATTCTTTCTACTCCTCCAAGGGTATTGACCGACAGTTTACTGCAGCCAGAACTCCACAACAAAATGGGGTTGCCGAATGGAGAAATCGAACACTGATTGAAGCTGCACGTACTATGTTGGTTGAATCCGAGCTACCTTTTATTTTCTAGGCAGAAGCAATCAATACCGCCTGATATATTCAGAATCATGCCCCGATCAACAAAAGACACATGAAAATACCGTACGAAGTGGTTGAAGGTCGCAAACCTTTGGTCAAGCATTTCCGCAAGTTCGGCTGCCCTTGTGTTCTCCTAATCATGGATGCTAAAGGGAAATTTGAATCACGCTGGGATCCATGCATGTTCGTTAGATATTCCAAAAACACTTCATATCGTGTCTATAATAAGATCAAGAAAATGGTAGTGGAAACCTACAATGTGGGTTGGCTGGAGGAGAATCCCAAGGACACACGCAATGGTCCTGACTGGCTGTATGATTATTCCACTCTATTTAACCATGTTGATGTCCCTTCTAATGTGTCTGCAGGTACAAGCAAAATTTCTAAACTTCCAACGATGCCCATCTCACCCGAAGACGATGCCGATGCTGCAAAACTGCATGAGACTTTAAAGAAGATGACTGTGGATCCACCTGGATTTAGTGAAGCAAAATCTACTCCTTCACCAGTATTGCAACATCAAGAAACGGCATCTGACCAGAATCCTTAGGATGATTCCCCTGAAGTTGAGGCTCAAAACGCAGAGCCTCCTGCAAAAAATGAAGGGTCTGCTACTCCTGATGTCTTAGGCTCATCTCTGTTTCCTGAGCCCACACCTCCAGACTGTTCTGTTGATTCCTCAGTCAACACCTCTACTGGTGCAACTAATGAGGGGGAGTCATCTAGAGATGCTTCACCGAGTGACACCAACATGCAAACAGATCTTCTTGTCCCTGCTACGCCAATACCGCAGCGTCTACAGCGCGATCATCCAATTGAAATGTTATTGGTCCTGTTACTGCTGCCGTTCGAACCCGCAGTCAATCACGGGATATCAATACTTGTCTTTACTCTTGCTTTATCTCACAAATTGAACCTAAAAGCATTGATGTCGCCTTGCAGGAACCTGGCTGGGTTGATGTTATGCATGAAGAACTCAATCAATTTAAGAAGCTTGGTGTATGGCAATTGGTGAAGCTTCCTCAAGTAAAACATGCTCTTGGAACTCGCTGGGTGTTTTGCAATAAACAGGATGACAATGGAGTCATTGTTCGAAATAAAGCTCGACTGGTGGTTCAGGGTTATCGTCAGATTGAAGGATTGGACTACGATGAGGTTTATGCACCGGTAGCTCGATTGGAGGCTATTCGCATTTTCTTGGCATATGCATCTTACAAGGATTTCACCGTTTATCAAATGGATGTCAAGACTACATTTCTCTACGGCACGGTGAAAGAGGAAATATATGTAGCACAACCACCCCGTTTTACTGATCCTGAGAAGCCAGACTATGCATAAAATTGGACAAAACTTTTTATGGGTTGCATAAAGTGCCTCGCGCATGGTACGCAACTCTAACGGAGCATTTGCTTGCTCATGGATATACTCGGGGAACAATTGGTCAAACTTTGTTCATCAAACATGTTGACAAGGATATTATTCTTGTTCAAATTTACGTTGATGATATCATTTTTGGTTCTACGAATGATGGTCTGTGTCGAGAATTTGAAGAAATCATGAAGAAGAAATTTGAGATGAGCTCACTAGGGGAGATGACTATTTTTTTGGGACTTCAAGTTCATCAGAGCCCGCAAGGAATCTTGATTCATCAAGGAAAATATCAATGACGTTCTTGCGAAATTCAAGCTTACAGACTCAAAGCCTACAACTTCACCTATTGCAGAACGGTCTTTGTTGAATGAAGATGCTAAAGGAACGCCTGTTAATCCAACCATGTATATGATCGGTTCACTCATGTATCTCACTGCAAGTCGGCCATATATCATGTTTGTCGTTTGTCAGTGTGCTCGCTATCGGGCTACTCCTAAACTCTCTCATTTATATGTTGTTAAAAGAATTTTTAGGTAACTCAAAGGGGCACTATCATTGGGCCTCTGGTATCCTAAAAATTCTGAATTTGAACTGTAGGCTTTATCTAACAGTAATCTTGGAGGTACAGATAGGGATATGTGCTCAACTTCAGCTGGATGTCAATTCTTGGGAGATCGTTTAATCTCGTGGCAGTGCAAGAAGTAGCAGGCGGTCTTGCTCTCTACTGCAGAAGTAGAATATGTCGCAACATCTGCTTGCTGCTCCCAGCTTTTATAGATGCAACACCAGCTTTCGGATTACGGTTTGTCTTATCTAAACACAACAATTTATTGTGATAATGATATCGCTATCCAAATCAACTGTACGAAGCACATAAATATCAAAGTTCATTTTATCCGTGAAAAGGGTCTCGTTAAACTTGAGCAAATCTACACCGATGAAAACGTGGCGAATTTGTTCACGAAACCCATTAGCAACGCGCATTTTCCAATGCTTGTGGATCTTCTCAAAATGATCTGTTTTTCTAACTTAGCATCCTCTGTCCTTTCCGTTTTGTTTATCGTTTTTCATTCATTTTTGTTTGCTTCGTAAATTTGTTAATATATAAGCATATTTATGGGGAGAATTATTCAAAAAAATGTTTGTTTTAAACAGCTATTGCAATGATTGGGAAATGAAATACTTTTTCGTCATAAAGTGTCTGACTAACACATGTAAGGTGTTGAAGCGGGAAAAGACTTGGATCGAAGGAGATATGTTGATAGGTCTAAATCTCAACCGGATAGTGTAAGCCAAATAAAATAAACATTAAGAAATATGTATTCAATGGGTCACACACTATAGGCGCATGATTTCATGGTCTTAAATCCTGTGTTGATAGATAGCCCACGTCTGAGGATTCGGGTCTTTATGCTGTTGAGTCATCCGGGGATATCTTGGCTGCCCTTCTGTTGCATCCAGATTATATGTATACCTAGGCACAGTCAGGATATCTTTTTAAAAGAGCCAAAATAGAAGGGCCAAAACCTAAAAGAACAGAAATCTCTTCATGAGAAAACTCCATAAGTTCCTACGTACCACATAAGGCATTTGCCTAACCCTCGTCAGATAATATTGGTCACTCTGTTGTACGAAAGTACTGACCTGTACAACAATAGTCTGACGTTGTAAAAGATAAAGGATGATCTCAGTTTACTCACCTGCTACGATGAATTGTTGTGCATACGTTGATCGCGGGGGTATGTCATGGTATGGGACACACGGGTATCATAGTATAAAACTACCTTAAGCGTATCATGAAGCTTGAACTGGAGGGTTGAGTTTTAGATTTAGATGGACAAGTATATTGGCAATTGCTTAGACTAGCCTAACCTAGCTCATAATGAAAAATGATCCTTAGTCGACTTTTGAAACGATTTAATCCCCTAGCAAGGCTTTGTTTGTGTTTATGTTTGTATTTGTGCTTAAATGTCTTATTTTTGTAGTTAGTAATAGGTGGTTGGATGCTTGGTTAGTCAAATTGCTGATTTTTGGTTAGATGATTTCTATCAAGGAATATTGGACTGGTCTGCTAAGTTTTGAAGTTGGGCCAATCCAATAGAATTTCTGAAAGTCTAAAAAAATTGAACATTTATGGTTCACGAGTTACTGCTCCGGATTGGGCATTCAAGCACCTTCCGAATAGGGCCACTAGGTTGTCACTGTTCTGGACCGGGCCTAACAAAAGCCCAATCCGGATCTTTTGGGAATTCGATGATGCATTCTGGATTGTGTTGGGCCCAAAAGGTGTTAGGCCCAAGCCCATTCTCGAAAAGTACTTAACTGAATCAGATATGCATTTCGGATTCACAATTTTCCGAAACCTCTGATATTCTCTGATCATCTCTGATCTCACTGTTCATTCTTATTTCGGATTCTTATCTCAAATAGCATCCGGATTAGGTATATAATGCTCTAAAAATTATGAAATCTAATGATAATCTTCAAGTTTCATGCATTTCGGATTGGCCTTCAAAGAAAGTTGTATTTCGGATTTGCATTCTAGATGGATATTCAACCGAGTTGATGAACTCGGAATTCATCTCGGATAACCTTCATCCGGATTGATGATTCTTCCGAAATACTGTTGACTTCTTTGTTAATCCGAATTGATGATTCATCTGAATCACTATTAACCTCTTTGCTAATCCGGATTGATGAAAGGTTCATCCGGATTACTGTTAACATGTTAGTGAATCCGGATTCTATGGTTTGAAGCTTTCCAAGTGATTGAATCCCTCAAACTGGTTTGAACCATTTAATAATGAACCTTTGAAATCTGTATGAACCATTCGATTCGTGTTGACCCTTTATCCTAATGAACTCCCTTAACTTCTGTTAGTTGCGTTAAAATTGAGTTAACCTGGTTATTGTTTTGACAGAAATGGTAGAAGAGGTTTTGATGCAATCATGTTGGTGGAAGAGCAGTTCCATAATCAAGCAGGATATCTATCGGATCCACCAGCGGAAATTTTTCCAAGAGTTCCAATCCATGATGGCTGGTTTGAATGCGTGCAAGATTGCGTATGCACTTTGTGCTAACCCGGTTATATATAGAGATCTGGTGCACTCTTTTTGGAAAAGAGCTCGATTCCACTTAAGAGGAGCTGATGGGAGACAGTATATTAGTTCTCAGATACAGGGAAAGGAGATCCTAGTGAATGAAGCATGCGTTCGAGAAGTTTTACAGTTTAGAGACGCTACTAGTGATCCAGCTGTGTACGGAAAGGAGAAAGTGTTGCCTATTCTTGTAGAGATGAGTTATGAGGGTTCATATCCGTCGTTGCTCAAGAAAATGTTTCCTGCCTACTTGAGATTGCTGGTACACATGTTCATGCAGTGCATTTCTGAGAACAAGGGAGGGTTAGACCAACCGAATCAAACCCAAACTTCCGCGATCGTGGCTCTTATTATGAACTGGAAATATAACTTTTCAGGTTATATTTTCGAAATGTGAAGAAGATTTTAGAGCAGTCCAAGAAGAGGATGTTTCTGTTATATCCGCGCCTCGTACAGTTGATTTTGGATGCTAGATATCCCGACTTAGCCAAGGATGCTTCTAATGCAAATCTGCTAAGTATGAAGCCAATAGGACCGACTATCTTTAGCACAATGAAGAAAAATCGTTCGACATCGAAGACAGTTTTTGCTGGTCGTTTTCCATTAAATAAGTTCGGTAAGTTTGCTGAGGTGATCAGACAGGATGTCCCAGCTCCTACACCAGTCAATGCTATTGTTGCTGAAGAACATGATGTGACTGCGAAAGAGAAAGAGGTTGAGATTGAAGATCTGGTCACAGATGCAGATATAGATGAGGAACAAGCTTTCTTAGACGATCTTACTGAGTTTAATGCTAATCTAACTCCAGTTTTTTCAGAACTTTCTTCAGAGAACTTAGAAGCTCTAATTGCACATCTAAAAGAAATTCAAGAATGACAAGGTGATCCTCCTTTGGTGATACAATATGTTGATGTTCCTGTCCGTGTGATTGGGTCTAATTAAGAGGATGAGGAAGATGAAGTACCTTTAATAAAGAGACGGCGGACAGAGCCTATTATTGAACCAAGTCGATCAGAAGCTCACGTTGTTAGTATTGCTGAAGAATCTACACTAGTGACATCTACTCCTGCTTTATCTTCAGTTGCTGTATCTATGACAGATGCTCCGATGGTTGATCCTCCTATTTCTTCTGAACCGACAACTTCTCACATTGCTATACATTCCACGGTCGTATCTATTCCAGCAGACTCCGTATTACGAATGATGGATTTTGGTGGTAGTTCGGTGGGTGCTGAGGGATCTGGAGCGGATGGAAGTGGTACAGGTGTTGTTGAGGATGATGCTACAGAACACTCACGAAGATCTGAAAAACGCGCTTTTGAGTTTAGTGGTCTGGATAGTGATGATGAAGATGTAGAAGTTGATGTTGTGGATTTGAAGAAACGAGTGATTGTACTAGAACAGGAGGTTATACTTAAGGATGCTCAGATTGCATCATTGCAGACACGCTTAGACATGAGAGACCAAACGATCGATCAACTGCAAGGGGACGTCACTATGCTAATGACTTTGGTGTTTGATTTGAAGGCTAAATTGGAGAACAAGTTTGGGCGAGAATTCTCTGACCCTACTGATGATCCAATGAACATAGAACACCGACATAGAGCAGCCGAGCAAAGAGCAGCAGAGGAAAGTGAAGCAGATAGGTTAGCTGCAGAACAGTTAGCTTCCGACAGACAAGCTGGGTTGGATGACTATTTGCGTGATCCGAGAAAGAAATATACTGCCAGTCAAAAGCGTCCAACAACACAAAAGAAGAAACATATGGTTTTAATGAAAAATGTTGACATCAGTCCGCTTGATGAGAATTTTCAATTGATAGATCCTTAAACCAGTCTGAACGGTATGTCATGGAACTTGGCTCAAGTTACTATAGCAAGGTTGGAAACAAATCAAAGGTGTTGAGCAGGATGTACGACCATGTAAAGAAGATGTGGATTATTGTTAGACAGGATGGTACTAGAGAATATTATTCTAAGGAGTCTCAGTTTAAAACATGGAAGAAGATTTCTTTGACTGATTTGTTACGAGCTCTTTACTCTGATGATGATACTACTAAACGAAGTCCAGGCTGGAGGTTTTTCAAGAGATTGGAACAGGAGGAGAAGACTGGGTTCAAGACAATGAAAAAAGCTGAACCGTATCTGCGAGCGGCGAAGGGAGTGCGTGATGCAAGGACAGGAGGCGGTTCAAGTCTATGATGTGGCCCTGATGGATAAAGAGCTTGTTATACCAGTTGCTCCAACATTTCCAAGAGGAATTTTGAAGAATTTCAATTTCTGGCTGTATGATCCCAAAGTTGGAAGTGTGGCAATAGTGATGAAAGAGAAGGCATTTAGGGTTAATGATGTGGTTGACTTGGTGAGCTTTCACAATGAAGATCTGCAGGTTCTTGCTTCACAGCAGATATGAACAGCAGAGCTATATGAAGCATGTGCTAAAGATTAGACAACTGTTGTAGCTAGAATTATTGCTGGAAGATTGGGAGTGGATGCGCAACCTAAGGATTAGAAGGCCTAATGTTGTAAACCTAAGGGGAGATTGTTGGGCTTATACTACTGAAGGTTTACACATTAGTGCTAAATTTGGACTTTTAGAGGGTTTTAGGCTTCCTAGTGCCTTATGGGCCTAGGGTTGTAACTGTTGGGCTTGGTGATTAGTATATATATATATATATATATGTATATATATATATGTAATATATTATGTCAATGTTTATAGGCTAGAGAGTTTTAATTGAAAAACTTGTATCAGACACTATTCTGCTGTATGCAAGTTGATTTTGTTTCAAGAGATTGTTCTTCTTCCTAATCTTTACATTCACAATTGATTAGGTTACGATACTTGTTAGATCTGATTTCAGGACTTACAATTGGAGACTAGAGAATTGTAATTGGAAAACTTGTATCAGACACTATTCTGGTGTATGCAAGTTAATCTTTATTTCCGCAATTGATTAGGTTACGATACCTATTACATCCGATTTCGTAAGTTACATGTATGCCAGAAAATTCAAATCCGTCCGAGTCTGAATGATATCCAAAGCTAACCGAGTATGGATGGTACAGGAACAGGAAACCACCAATTCTGAATCCTAAAGGTCTTGGAAGCTACATGATCTGAAATTGATCGATTCTAGATACATGAATCGCATAAATGCTAATGATAGAGCCTTACTAAAGGCTACTGATAGGTATGCTATAGTATTCTAATCCAAGCAAAACAAATAATATTCGAATCTAACATTGTCTAGATGTTACTAGAATAGGAAACCACTGCTTCTGAACCCTAAAGGTTTATGAAGCTGTAGGATTCGAAATTAACCCATTCCATATACATGATACGCATAAGAGCCATACTAAATGCTACTGGTTAGGGATGCTAGATGATTAAATCCAACTAAGATTTTGAAGCATATGCGAGTCTCACCAAGTATGGATGGTATTGGACCAAGAAACCACCGATTATGAATCTTAAAGGACAGTAAGCTACAGAATCTGAAATTAACCTATTCCTAATACATGACCTATAAAGAGCCATACTAAATGCTATTAGTAAGGTATGTTAGATGATTCAAATCTAACCGAGTCTTTATATATCCGAATCTAACTGAGTTTGGATGTTATTGCACCTATATACCACCGATTGAGAAACCTATAGGCCTAGGAGGCAGCTGGATCAGAATTTAACCGATTCTTGATACAAGATCCAGATACAAGAAACATTGAATGCTATTGTAACCAAACAAAAACCAATCCAACAAGACAAGTCCAAAAATAAACAAAGACCATATACATCAAGCCTACTATTAAAAACAAAATAAATCTTCAGTTTTGCTCTCACAGCTTCCATCTAAGCAACTTGCATACAAAAAATACTAATAACCTACACAAAAACAACCTTGAATCTTCTATTATTTAGCAGCATGCACTTACATCCAACAGTTATCCTTCTTGAATTTTAGTCTTCGTCTCCAACAAGCAATTCCTTGCACCAGAAGCATATTCCCATCCAGCATTAGCATCAACTCTTTACCACAATAGATTTCTTCACCAATCATCAGTATCTTTAATAGCACGACAGTTTCTGCCCCCATAACATATATCAATATAGAACTGTACCATCTTCCCACAATATTCTGAATCCCACTAATACCCTTACTCATACAATTTCCCACCATCACAACCACTCCAGCCTTCCAACATTACATCCTACCCATCCTATTAACCATAAAACCCCCTCTTACTTTACCCAGTTTTAATACAATAGTGATAAAAAAACCCCTCCTGTATCTACATAAAACCAACACCCAAAATTCGTAAAATACCCTTCCATCCACAACTGCCAACCAAATTCAAACCTACTACCATTTTTGCCCCAAACCAACAAAGAAACAATAACAAAGTCATCAAGATCAGAAAACTCCAACCCAACAATACAAAAGATACTGCAGATTCCCAATGTTAGGATCTGAGATTGATATTGTTGTGAATGTTTAAGATGAAACCAAATGAAGAAGATAAACAACAATGAAATAGTGCAACGGAAATAATAAACTTTCAAATCACAACAATAGAGAGATTGTTTTCATAAACATGCTTTTGTAAATTCACGTATGCATGCAATATTACAACTCCCCCTCAGCCTAATATCACTCTGATTTGTCTGTACATAAATGTTAAAAGGAAAGTAATGAATAGAACAGTACATGCACTGTTCTATTTATAGTACAAATCAAACCGCTGTGGCATCGAGGCTGACGTCACCTTGACATTGACATCTAACGACCTAACAAACCCTAACATCTACTAAGCTAAACACTGTTACATTAATAAATAAAAACTATGTTGATCCAGCATCTGTTGAACAGTGGTTTGGACACACTTGATAGGAACAATGTATCTAAGGAACAGTGGTTTGGACATACTTGATAGGAACAATGTATCTGAGGAGCTGGGACTTGAACATATTGTATCTGAGGAATAGTGGTTTGCACATACTTGACATGGACAATGTTTACAAGGTGTACAAAAGGAGCAGTGTTTTGCATGTGTGTATCAGGGGTATATTGGGAATAATAGACAGTGTTTTAAGGTCTGGGACTTAGATGTGTAAATATAGGGCAATTTGTTTGGCTTCTGCATTCTCTAGCAAAATGACCTAGCCTATTACACTTAAAACATTTGATTTCTGACTTATCCAACCCAACATTTAAACCCCATGCAACCCTGGAAACTTTCTACCAGTTTTCTTGTAAAACTTGCTAGTCCTAACACTCAGTAAGGCTAATTGATGCAAGATGTCCATTTCTTCCAAATCCACAGGAACAAAATGTTGAAGATCACTTAACTCAAAAAGATAAGTTGTCAGAAACTTGATTTTCCCCATTTGTTGCAAAAGCTTGGGTGAGTAAGAATTAGAGTTGAAATTTTCACCAGATGTTATAACAGATAAAATGATCAAAAGTCTGATCCTTACTACCACTACTGGACTACCAAAGACATAGTCATCAGCAACTTTTCCTGACTCTTATATCTTCTTTTTCTGGTTAAGCTCTCTCATAAGTGAGAAGCCTACCATGAAGTTGAGTCAAACTTATCTCCTTGAACCTAATAGCGGTTCTAGTTACAAAAGCAATAATGTCCCATTTTTCTGGTAATGACCTTAGAAATCGGTTATTCGGGGTTGAATTACAATACTTAACATTTACAAGTTTTAATTCACCAATTAAACAACTAAACCTTTCAAACTGCTGAGTTAATGACTCTCCTTTAACATGACAAAATGTTTCATACCGTTGGTTCAAAATTTCACGATTGTTTTCAATAACCTCCTCTGTCCCACCGAATTGTTCTTTCAAAGCATCCCACAACTCCTTTGCATTGTTGCAATGCAATAAGACAGAATAGGTATCATTTGGCAAAGCCGTAGCAACGATGCTAAATGCCTTTGCATCTAGCTCGATTTTATGAAAATCTTGCTCTGAGTAGTTTTCAGGATTCTTTGGAACTTGAACTTTTGGGTCTTCAGCACTCGGTACCATCAGAACATGAGGTCCGAAGTTAACCAATTTCCATCAAAGCGCATTATGTTGTGCAAGTATGTGACCCATCCGACGTTGTCAGATGTTATACTCCATCTGACAAGCATCGGGGGTTTGTACATGGTGCAAGTGTTATGTGGATCTTGTGGATTTTGAGACATTTCTGATTGTTTACAAACAAGTTTTTGTTTTAAAATACTTTGAATGTAAATAAACTTTTACTCAGTTTTCAACACAACGAACAAACCAATCAGTAGTGAGAGATGGTCTGTTTATATCAAATTGATTGTGAAATCGAATTTGATTGACTAACCTCTTGTACCAATTATTAGGATCTGAGTTTGATATTATTGTGAATATTTAAGATGAAACCAAATGAAAGAAGATAAACAACAATGAAATAGTGCAATGGAAATAATAAACTTTCAAATCACAACAATAGAGAGATTGTTTTTCATAAACATGCTTTTGTAAATTCACATATTTATGCAATATTACAACTCCCCCTTGGCCTAAGATCCCTCTAATTTGTTCGTACATAAATGTTAGAAGGAAAGTGATGAATAGAATAGTACATGCATTGTTCTATTTATAGTACAAATCAAACCACTATGGCATCTAGGCTGACGTCACCTTGATAGTGACATCTAACGACCTAACAAACCCTAACATCTGCTAAGCTAAACACTGTTACATTAATAAATAGAAACTCTGTTGATCCAACATCTGTTAAGAAGAAACTCTGGTGACTTGGGCAGAGCTTGTCTTCAACAGATCTTGTATAGCAGACTTTAGCTTCAACAAACCTTTGAGCAGTAGATGTTTGATGTATTTGCCTTTGAGAGGAGTTAAATATTCAAAGCACTGTTTATTCTTGATCAGATGATATAGATCATTTTAGCTTTCCAAGCATCTGTTCCTTTATAGGGTTTCAATAGATCTAACAATCTTCTACTAGAATAATGACGCCAAAACTCTTCTTTATTGCTAATCTTTATTTCTCAACAACAATTCCCTGATTTACCCTAGTTCAAAGTTCATGGAAAACATGTCTTCAAATTCCCTTTTTAATTCCAGGTTCAACAAGTCTTGGAGGTCATCTGCATCCAGACCACATGCATCCCCATTTTCGGCCTTTGAATCTCCCTATTTGATCTGACCAAAGTCAATTTATGGGTGTCTGAGGATGACTTCCATTTTATATTTTTTGAATCATTTGGTTTTCTTGGGGGAAGACTTATTGTTGAGTTTGGTGAAAGTGGTTTGCTTACAAGGTTAGAAATGGTATCTATCAGTTTTTCATTTGCAGCATCAGTGTGAAAGAGTAGTTGATTCTTGATTCCCTATTTTCTATGTTCTTCAAACTCTGCTTATCATCTTCAGCCATCTTCTTTTGCCTTTTTTCTTGGATTAAGGAAAATGTGGATAAGACAGTGGTTGAAGAATGCTTTTTGAGTGCTTGGTCTGTTGAGGGATAACAACTATTAGATAATCTGGCTTTCTTGGAACTTTAGGATCTTTCTTTTTAAACTCTTCCAGTTTTTTGTATGTATCTACAACCCTGGATTCAGACCATCTTGCAACAGACCTTGCAGAGCCATAATTTGTAGCAACTAGTTCCTCTTTCATTCTTTTAAGCTTCAAAGCGCTATTTGATCCACTTGTCTGTACTTTTCCAGTTAGGTGGAGTTGGCTTGTGTAGAGGATCTTTGAGCAATTTCTGGATTCTATCAATTTCTTCTTTAAGGTCATCTGATGACCAATCTTTGAATTGTGCTCTTGATGCTTTATATGGCTTGTGCACATTACGTGGTCAAGATATCCTATTTCAGCTCCTCATCCAGTTTAGCATTGACTGGCCTTTCTGACATTGACTTACTCTATCTTTGGCAAAATCTTCAATTTTTCTAACTTTGTTAAGCTCGTGAGATAAGATTGATTGAGTAGCCCTGTCATCTTTCCCTTTGCTCATCTATTTGGCTATGTTCTCAGCTTGTTTAGCTTTTAATTTTAGATATTCATCTAAAATTCTTGGCTTTCTATATCCAAAGAGAGATGGGAAGTCTAGTTTTGAAATATCCTCTGTTGTGAAGAATGATTTAATTTGTTTTTGAACAACAAGAATTTCTAGAGGATATCTAGTAGCCATTGGATTTCAGGTGGTGCTTTGTTCATGGGTGGTAGTGAAGTGGTTTTAGATGGCAGTGATGAGGGTGATGTGGAAATGGGTTTTGAGGATAAAGGGATTGGTGATGGATTATCTTCATCATCATCATTATCAACAACAAAAAATTTTCTTTTGCGTTGGAACTTGATTTTTGGTGATGGTGGTCGTGTTGGTGTTCTAGGTGGTGTGGATAATGGTTTGGTTAATGCTGGGAATGTGATCATGGCAGAGGTTAGGTTAACATCTGTTGATACATTTGTTGTAACAACATCTATTGGTTGATTTGGTGGTGGTGATGAAACATCTGTTGGTACAATTGTTGCACCAACATTGTTGTTGGTGATTTTAGTGAAGGTGATGGTTTCTTTTGGGATGTTGGTTTAGTTGTGGTTTTGACAGAGGATACACTTTTTGTTGCCTCAACAGTGATTTTAGAAGGGGTGGAAATTGGTTGTCTAACTTTTCTAGTAGACTTTCTATTTCTTGAAGTGTCCAACTGTCCAACTGAGACACAGTTGTGTCATCAGTTGTACTGGCTGCTTCACTTAAATTGCCACCAAGTTACTTGTAACTCATGGGTTGTTGCCTCATCAGCTGTTTCTGGGTTAGCAACTTGATTTTTCATAGACTCAGTCACTTGTGGGGGTGTACTCTCTTTGACTAGTGATTGACAGGAACTGATTTGTGTCTGATTTTTATCAATTGCATGAAATAGAGGTATAAAAGTGGATGGAATTGTGGAGTGGGAAGAGACACAGCCCCGGGAGAGGTGCTTGAAAACAAACTTTCAAGTGAAATGTCTGCTTCATAATGTGGTGACCCTGTGCTTACAACCTGATCCTTT
Organism: Scalesia atractyloides; assembly: GCA_947069175.1. Lineage (NCBI taxonomy): Eukaryota > Viridiplantae > Streptophyta > Magnoliopsida > Asterales > Asteraceae > Scalesia > Scalesia atractyloides. The sequence continues at coordinate 60,513,330 of CAMTDV010000008.1, forward strand.
TGTAAGGATGCGGGAGGAGTTTGGCTTGTAGGTTGAGATCTTTCCATCTATTGTGAGGAAGTAACAATAGTGGTTTCAAGTGGCTTTTGTGATACCACAATGTTATCCTCTGGGATCTCATCTTCCAGAGGTGCCTTTTATGTAATTCTGTTTTGGTGGGCGTTTTGGATTGGGAGGGGGGTCCTTTTGGATTTTGCTAGTGTGGGTTTCACAACACCGGTTGCGGTGTTATGATCACCACGAGCAGTGGACTCAGCAACAGAGGTTTGATCTTGTGATATGGACACATCCAAATTTTGCTCACCCTCCTTTGCTTGTGTTTTTAAAGCTTTTAACTCTTTATCAAACATTCTTATAAAGTTTCATGTGTAAGGCTTTTAATTCCAAAAACAAATCCTTCTTGAAAATCTTGTTTAGAAACTTATTTTTGAAGATAAAAACTGTCACACCCTGGATTTTCAACCCGAAATCCAAACACCGGTGGGCCCGGTGGGGAGTATCGTGACGTAAGTTGATAACATCATAGTCAATTAAACACGGCACAGCGGAAGTCTTGGAGTAAAATTACTATTACAAACCGAATGTTCGAAAATACAAAATAATATACAAGCTTGTAATAGAAGATCCACAGGTGGATCATAAAATGTACATGGAAAGAATACAAAAACAGACTTTAGGCAGACTTAGGATTTGCAAGATCCTCTATCGCTACCGAGCAGCTTTCGGCCTATTTCGTATTGTACCTGCAGTTTAGCCTTTGGACGATACGTCAACTTACGCTGGTAAATACACCCAACTAACTCATTTTGAAAGCTTTAAAATGGTTTTAACAGCAAAATGGCACAAAATCTTTTATTAACTTGGGAAAGTTGACCTTGCAACCTTGTATCAGATTCACATGTTTGTCAATGCATACAGGGCCTAGTATAGAAACCGAGACATGATTAAATACATGCCACTCAGGACTCACGCAGGAGTCATCCCCAACGTCTTGAGAACATTGCATATGAGCATCAAAAGGTGTATGCCTACACCTCGTGCTAAGGTCGTGGCCAATAACTAATGTATAGAGTCCAGGATATCCAAGATATAGTAATTTAACCCCTGATGTTTAAGTTATCAAATAAAACTGATTAAAACGAAATATACGGGTTCACTAGCCACAAGTGGGCATTCGATTGACCCCATTTTGGACCAAGCGGTAATAATTTACCGTATCCCAAGCCCGTATAGGGAAAATAAGTCGAGAGTATTTAGCTGAGCTAGTCTTCTTCTTTTATTTTTAAATAACTCAGCCATATACAAAAGTACCATGTGCAGATAACATTTAACGAGAAGGCTCTAGTCTGGTTATGGCATAAACTAACCAATTAAATAATAACGGTCTTATTTAAGTCATAGAATTAGACCGATTAGCGTACTTGATCAAAACGTATGATGCTATATTAAACGATGAGTGGATAGAATGTAGTTTAATCCCAACAAGTACCTTGACTTGTTTAATATGGGTAAACTATTAACATTCTGGATTTTGAAACTTAAATGATAAGGTTAAACCCGTTTCGGTTAATTTCCGAAAAATAGTTACATATACGTAACCATGCGCATATTAGCGATATCGAGTAACCGGATAAGTTATGGACAAGTTCTATATGCCATTATACTTTAAATAAGTTAAGATATCAGTAGGATATCACTTGTATGCCCATTTAGGTTTTTAAATCGAAATTATGCCTCATAAGGGCATTTTGGTAATTATATACCGTATAAAAGGAACTTGAATATAATTTAGGTTTATCATCATAGGTATTCTGGAAAAATATTTTATTTATGATATAATATCAGTAGGATATCATTTATATGTGTAATTTATCTTTTATGACCAAACTATGCACCGAAGGGGCATTTTGGTCATTTTACACATAGTTTTTAAATTATTTGGGATTCCGAGTTTATAACATGTACCTACTGTAATTATGTTTAAAATAAATTTTAAAAATTAGTAGGTATCAAGTCTTGGTCCATAATATGGTTTAAAACCATACTATACGCCTAAACGGCGCTTATATTGTAAAATGACGTTTTTAAGTGATGTTTACGAAAATTTATATTTGGGTCAGATTAAAATATTTAAAATATGTTATTTAATATATCATATCAGTAGGTAAATGATTTACCTTGAAAAGATTGATTAAAAATCATTTTATGAGTCACAAGGACTAAAACCGTCATTTATCGACATAGTTTAAGGACTTGCTTGAAAACTCAGTTTATAACTTGATTTAACATCCCAAATAATCCTACTTATAATATTACATTAGTAGGAAACTTATTTTCAAGTTTATTATCATTAAAACCTTGTATTTATGTAAAAAGGGCATTTGGTCAAAGGTGGCATAATTATGGAACCTGTGCATAAACTTGGATTCTGATTATGATCATGTAATATAACCTCAGAGGGTTATGCTACATTATATTACGATCATAATGCAACTTTAGATCAGTGTCTAACTAATCTAAATCGGGTCAGAATCGAAAGTCAAAGCAGAAGTCAAACTACGCGACTTTCGGTTGAGAACCGACCCTAGAACTGAAATTGACTAGCCGAACATGTTCTTACATGTTCTAATAATTACTACCAACTTGTTTAAGTGTCAAAACAAGTTTCATAACATATATAAGATCAATTTATGATTTTTCCGAAAAATGGCATGTTTGACTTTTTAATATTATAACTTTGACTCGTCAATTGTTCTAGCAAACGTGATCTTCAGGATGCCCTTTATAGGGATTAACACCTACATTATTATGATCACTTAGCCATGTTTGTTACGAACAATGTCTGGACCATAATGTTCTTAACCTAAAGTCAAAGCGTTTTACGAAAACGCTTGACTTTCGGCTATAAAAGCCTATAAACGAAAATGCAAGAGCAAGGAACACTTACAAGAGGTTCCGACAATGCAAGAGAACTAAGTTGGATGCTCCTTTCAGTTAGGAACTTCCAGAGGAGGGAGAAGAGTTATGTTTTAGAAAGGTGCAAGTCCAAATGGTGAACTTGATCACCTATTTATAGTTGGAGAGCTCAAAGAAGGTGAAGCCAAGTGTTTAGGGGTGTAAGAAGAAGCTTACAAGTGTCCCAGAATGTGGCATAGCTGATTACAAGTCTATGGTTTTGAATTTAAATGGTTGGAGTTTTGCTTGGAGACCAAACATCTTTCTGCTGCAGGTCTGTTCTCGCGCCCTGCGAGAGACACAGACCAAGTCTCTTGCGGCCCGCGACCGCCCCCTGGCAATTTTCAAAATTTGACACTTTAACCCCCTTAACTTATAGAAGCTTGTAAAAACCTTTTTAAACACCTTTTTCGCTCTTTTAGCCCTCCGTAGCCGATACTTGGCATACCCGGGATTATGCCCGGACATTGTCGAGCTCTCGGTTCGTTAAAAGGTCACTCAGAGGTATAAATTAACATGTTGACGGTTTTAATCCCTCCATTATCAAAATTTCACATATTTACAAAATTGAACTCTCTTGTCCAACAATTGGCACGTATGAGAGTTTAGGACTTCATAAAGGATCACTCAGAGGCTTATTATAAGCATGTTGATTCTGATGTCACTCAGAGGTTGGGCATGTTGACATATTAGTCACTCAGAGGCCAAATTTTAAGCATGTTGACGTATCAGTCACTCAGAGGCTGTTATTTATGCATGTCGACATCGGGCCGTCACTCAGAGGCTCGGTTTGAGCATGTTGACGCCCTTAGTCCTTATTGGTTTTTGATAGACTACTTAAAATACGACACGTGTCACTATACTATTGGACATAATTTTATAGGGTGTTACATCCTTGTCCCCTTAAAAGAAATCTCGACCTCGAGATTTTATTCAAAAAGATGGGGCTACTTTTGTCGCATAGTGGACTCAACCATCCACGTATACTCGGGACCTCTAAAAGCGTCCCACTTAACCTTTACTATAGGTATCATTTTTCTTCGGAGCTTCTTAATCTGTCGATCCTCGATCGAAATTGGTTTCTCAACGAACCTCAGGTTTTCATCTATCTACACATCCTGGTGTGACATTGCTAGCGACTCATTGGCTAGACATTTCTTAAGTTTAGATATGTGGAATACATCATGAATTCCACTAAGCTCCTCTGGCAACCTGAGCTTATAAGCTACAGTGCCGACACATTCGAGTATCTCAAAGGGTCCTATATATCTTGGGCTTAACTTGCCCTTCTTTCCAAAAGGCTTCACACCTTCCTATGGTGATACTTTCAGCATGAATTTGTCCCCTACTTGGAATTGAAGAGGTTTACGCTTCTTGTCAGCATAGCTTTTCTGTCTATCCCTGGCAGCTTTGAGACAATCACGGATTTGCATAATCTTTTCCATGGTCTCCAGGACAATCTCTGGTCCTGATAGTTGGGCCTCCCCAACTTCTGCCGAGCATACGGGTGTTCTACATTTTCTCCCATACAAGGCCTCAAAAGGAGAAGCCTTGATGCTTGTATGATAACTGTTATTGTAGGAGAATTCTATTAGGGGTAAGTTATCAACCCAACTTCCACCTAAATCAATCACACATGCCCTAAGCATGTCTTCCAGTGTCTGGATAGTACGCTCCCTTTGACCATCAGTCTGCGGATGGTAAGCCGTACTAAAGTTTAATCGTGTGCCTAAAGATTGTTGGAAGCTTTTCCAAAAGTGATATGTGTATCTAGTATCTCTCTCAGATACAATGGATACCGGCACACCGTGTAGGGACACTATTTGGTCCACATATAACTTAGCCAATTTATCTGAATTATACGTCTCTTTAATAGGCGAGAAATGAGCTGACTTAGTCAGCCTATCCACTATGACCCAAATAGTGTCATTTCCACTTTTGGTCTTAGGTAACTTGGTAATCAAGTCCATAGTTACCATTTCCAATTTCCAAGTGAGAATTTCAAGTTGTTGTAAAAGTCCTGACGGTTTCTGATGTTCGGCTTTAACTTGTGAACACGTCAGACACTTAGCTACATAAGTGGCTTTGGATTTCTTCAAACCCATCCGCCAATAGTTTTTCCTCAAGTCTTGATACATCTTGTCACCACCTGGGTGAACTGAGTATCTTGAATTGTGCGCTTCTTGGAGGATTAGCTCTCTAAGTCCTCCAAAGATAGGAACCCAAATTCTATCATGAAATCATAGGATTCCATCTTTTCCAGGCGCTAGCTGATCAACTGTTCCGCCTAATCCCTCATTAGGGACATTAGCCTTTAATAAGGCTTGCTTCTGCGCATCTAATAGCTTCTCACTCAAGCTATTTCTGAGCACAATGCTCTTAGCGTTAATCCTTATAGGTTTAACCTTGCGACTTAAGGCATCAGCAACTACATTTGCCTTGCCTGGATGGTAGCGAATATCACAATCATAATCGTTAAGTGTTTCCATCCACCGACGTTTTCGCATGTTCAACTCCTTCTAATTGAATAGATGTTGGAGAGTTTTATGGTCTGTGTATATAACACACTTTATGCCATACAATTAATGTCTCCATAACTTTAGTGCAAATACAACGGCACCCAATTCCAAATCGTGGGTGGTGTAATTCTTTTCATGCACCTTTAATTGTCGTGATGCATAGGCAATTACCTTGCCATTTTGCATTAGCACACAACCCATACCGGTGTGTGATGTATCACAATAAACAACAAAATTCTCAATACCCTCAGGTAGAGATAACATAGGAGCGTTGGTCAACTTGTGTTTAAGAATCTCAAAAGATTCTTGTTGCTTTGGACCCCAATTATACTTAATATTCTTACGGGTCAAGGAAGTTAAAGGAGTGGCTATTCTTGAAAAGTTCTCAATGAACCTCCTATAGTAACCAGCCAATCCCAAGAAACTACGAACTTCCGTTGGGATCTTGGGCACTTCCCAATTCATGATGGCCTCAATTTTAGCGGGATCCACTTGGATACCACGCTCACTTACCATATGTCCAAGAAATTGGATTTCTATAAGCCAAAATTCGCATTTAGAGAACTTTGCATAAAGTTTCTCCTGCCTTAATAATTCTAGGATGCACCGAAGATGTTTCACGTGATCTTCTTGATTTCGAGAATAAATAAGTATGTCGTCAATGAAGACAATGACAAACTTATCCAAATATGGCTTGTAGACTCTATTCATGAGATCCATGAATGCTGCTGGTGCATTTGTGAGCCCAAAAGGCATCACCAAAAATTCAAAATGACCATGGCGGGTCCTGAAGGCTGTCTTAGGAACATCTTCATTTCTAGCCTTCAGTTGATGATATCCTGATCTTATATCTATCTTAGAAAAATAACTAGCCCCTTGAAGTTGGTCGAATAAATCATCGATCCTAGGTAGAGGATATATATTCTTAATTGTTAACTTGTTCAGCTCCAGGTAGTCGATGCACATTCGCATCAAACCATCTTTCTTCTTTACAAACAGAATAGGAGCTCCCCAAGGTGAGGAACTAGGCTGGATAAAGCCTTTCTCCAAGAGTTCATCCAATTGAATTCTTAACTCATTCATTTCGGTTGGAGCTAGCCTATATGGAGCTCTAGCTACAGGTGATGCCCCTGGTATGATATCTATTTTGAACTCTACTTGCCTATCTGGAGGTAGGCTTGGTAATTTTTCTGGGAAAACATCGGGATACTCTGAAACAACTGGTTGATCTTCAGGTTTGGCTTTGGTTCATTTATGGTAACTTGTGCCATATAGATGACACAGTTTCTTCTCAAACACTTGGATGCCTTAAATAATGACACCTTGTCTGGCAGTCAATAGTGTAAGTCTCCAGGGATAGTGATCATTTCACCAGATGGGGTTTTGATTTCGATGAGCTTTTTATCGCAGGCAATGCGGGATTGTTTATGAGATAACCAATCCATGCCTAAGACTACATCGAACCCCGCCAATTTCATTGGCAAACGAGAGATAGGGATGGAATGATTCTTAATGGATATAGAGCATCCATCAAGAATGGATGAAGCAGTTTCTATGGTTCCATCGGCGAGTTCTATCTCATAAATCTTATCTAGGGTTCTTATGGGTAAATTTAATAGTTTACTAAACTTATGATCAACAAATGATTTGTCCGCACCCGAATCGAAAAGAACTCTAGCATAAATATCATTAATGGGGAAAGTACATGTTATGACGTTATTGTCATTAACAGCTTCCTTAGTAGTCAGCCAAAAGGCGCGTGCATTCCCCTTCTTGGCCTCTCCAGGCTTCGGATTATTATTCTTAGAACTCTTAGGGCAGTTAGTTGCAATGTGCCCTTTTTCGTTGCAGATATAGCATACAACATCCTTAAGATCTTTACAATCTAGGGTCTTATGCCCTCTCCTTTTACAAATACCACAAGGTCTAACTTGTGGATCAAAAGTACATTGTCCCTAGTGTTTGCGGTTGCAAGTCTTGCAAAATGGTATTACAGCCGACTTGCCTTGGTTCCCTTTGAACCCAAATCTCCCTTTATTTTTCTTATCAAACTTATGGGAGTTTTCATCTTCCCTCTTCCTTTTTCCGTCAGTTTCAGACTTAACTGACTTTTGTCTCATTAGATCAAGGGTGAGAGAAAGAAATAGGTCTACAGCAGACCTACAGGTAGTAGGCTATGCAGCCTTTACCATGCCCTTAATCTCGGACGCTAACCCATTAATAAAACGCGCAATGCGTTTGGATTCAGGGGTAATTAAATAGGAAACTAACCTAGATAGGGAATTGAAATCGGAAACATACTTCCGACAGTCTAGGCTTTTCATTGATAGAGACAAGAAGTCTGTCTCTATTTTCTCCACCTCGTGTGGTGGGCAGTAGGTTTCCTAAATAAGTCCACAAACTTGGACCATCCCAGATTATACAGGTATACCTTACCTGTTGACTGAATCGTGGCCTTCCACCATGTTAGGGCATCGCCCTTAAAGGACTGTGATACGTACTTGACCACATCCCTTTCACCACAGCTGCTGGTGTCTACAATGGTCTCCATTTCGTCCATCCACTTTAGGGCTTCTACGGCTCCTTTTTCCCCATTAAAGTCTCGGGGTTTACAGGAGACAAAGTACTTGTAGGTGCATCCGTCCTTGGAAGAACGGGACCTATCAGCATAGTCTATCCTCTTAGGTTCACTCTTCGCATTTGATGAGTGAACAGAGCTCTCTTTATGAGCTGAGGATGGTGGAATTGATGATGGCTTAGAGCGAGTAGCACTCGACTCTCTTAACTTTTCTATGGCCTTTCCCATGGCCTTTTCCACAGCCGCATCAATGCGAGCTTGGAAATCATTATCATTTATGGCTACATTTTTGGCGTCTTTGACGTTCCGATGGCTACTTTGTGCCTCATTAGAGTTAGCCATTCTTCACAGCCTTGGTTCTATATACTAAACAAAATTTCTCTTAGCCATGGTATAATAACCATATCGGCTTTTAACATTGGATATAAGAAAATCCATTGCCTATACTAATGTGAATAACATCACAACTCTTAGGCTTAATATAACTATATTTGGCCTAGGTCTTAATAGGACCATCATAGGCAAATTACGATCTGGACATAGTCCATTTATCATAGATAGGGGACCACAACGTCACAATTGTCATTGTCATATTTGGCAATTTTTATATATATAGCACATAGGCTTATCACAAAGGACATCAAATATGGCACAAAGGTCTGTCACTGATGGACATAGGATATGGCACTTAGGCCTGTCACTAATAGACATAGGATATGGCACATAGGCACTACATCACAAATAGATGTTTTATTTATCATTGCACTGATGATATTAGCCAGGATCGAACAGATCTCAATGGCTATTTAGCCGGGATCAAATAGATCACAAGGGCTATTTAACCGAGATCAAATAGATCACAAGGGTTATATAAATACATCTCTAATGGATGTTTAATCATCGCACTAGTGATATTAGCCGGGATCGAAACAAATCACAAAGGCTTATTTAGCCGGGATCAACTAGAATCACAAGGGCTATTTAACCGGGATCAAATAGAACACAAGGGTTATATAAAATACATCTCTAATGGATGTTTAATCGCTGCACTGGTGATATTAGCCGGGATCATATAGATCACAAGGGCTATTTAGCCGGGATCATACAGATCACAAGGGCCATATAACCGGGATCAAATAGATCACAAGGGTTATAAAATACATCTCTAATGGATGTTTAATCACCACACTGGTGATATTAGCCGGGATCAAACAGATCACAAGGGCTATTTAGCCGGGATCATACAGATCACAAGGGCTATATAAGGTTAGGACATAGTCCATTACCTTGAAGGCTAGTGTGATTCCTCAAGTCACACTACGAAGAGTATGCATATTACTTGAATGTTAACATAAGAGGATCTTAATGGTTGATTATAAGTCCCGGTCGCATTGACCTTAATGACTTGGAGGCTTGAACTTAGTCCACCACCTCTAGATAGAAGGATAACTTCCCTTACCTATCATGATAGAAGACCCTTCCGTTCTTAACAATCATTTGTATATTTGGCCAAATATGTGGTATGTGCCACTTGGCATAATCAATCCATTAAGATCTTTTGGAATTATATAGCAGAGCATAAATTTCGAATAAAATCGAGGCGCTCGTTTTCAAAAGGATGAATTACATATATATATAATTCCAAAAAGTACTTCATTAAATTTTCATAAGAAATTATAATACTTGAAACAACTAAATGAAACTGATTGTCCATGCAAGGACTAAAAGAAACAAAATGTCCACGCAGGGACTAAAGGAAAAACAATGTCCTCGCAAGGACTACATATTATTAGAAGAGACTTCACTCGTCCTTCTTTCCCTTGACTAATTTGGAGAGTTTCTTGAAGAACTTATTTGTCTTCTTCTACGTTTTCTCTGCCTGCTGCTGCATCTCTTTCATCCTTTCTAAGGCCTCATTGATGGCCTCAGGTGGTGGCGGAGGTTGTGGCATAACCGGAGACTTGTACCCATAAGTTGGATATCCAGTTGGTGGATAAGTAGGTGGGAAAGGAGACGGGTAGAGTGCGTTGTGCATAACCGCCTGCATGTATGGATCTTGCGACCATGCTTGATAGTCTACCGGTGTAGACGGGTTAAAAGGATCATATCCAGACGTTACTGGATATGTAGGGATTGGGTTAGTATAACCCGATGGTGGTGGTTGAACTGTAGGTGTGGGTGTTGGTTCAACCATAGGTGAGGTGTTAGAGGGCCCACCCATTTGTAGGTCCTCTTGAATCGTGGGGTAGGAGATTGGCAAAGGTGGCAGCGATCCCGACCTTTGTCCGGCATGTACCGACATACGTGCTCCACGCTTCCTTCTTGGTGGTTCAGGTGGTGGTTGAGGTTGGTCCACTGGTTCCATGTGGACATCTTCTTGAACCAGGGGTGGTTGAGAGTGGTGAGAAGGAGTGTGGGCGAAGGTAAATTAGTTCCAGTATTGGTCCCACTCATTAGGACCTTGGTAGGGCGATCCAGCATATGAGTTTGAATCGCTCGAAATTTCAATGGGATGCACATTTGATCCCGACGGTGGCATCTCTGGGTCGGAGTCCTCGTCCATAGGATGTGGCTCGTCCAACTGATTTTGGTCGGCTGGAGGGGTGTTAAAATAATGGTTGGGGTTAAATTCCTCATGGTAAGAATGTGAATGGGAATTGTGAGAATGGTGTGAGTGGTAGGAGTAGTAAGAATTTTGGGAATGTGAGGGCGAGCGTCTATTAGAGACAGAACGTTTCGCTGGTTGCCATGGAGACGAATCTCCTAAGTATCTGGATTATGAGGTTGATGGGGAATACACCCTGATGGTCCTCCCCTCATTGGACCTTTTCCTCTTCCACTTTGTCCTCTCAAACGTGGCGGTATTTTCCTTTTAAAAATCAATTCAAAAACATAATAATAACTTAATAATGAAATGAGTAAATCCTAGGTCAAAGGCTAGACTCGGAAGTCTAAGGAATGTGCTCGTGTAAGTTTGAGATTAAACATAAGAAGGATAGTGTTTGATTCTCTCAAACGTTGGCTCTGATACCAACCCTGTCACACCCCGGATTTCTAACCCGATATCCAAACCTTGGTGGGCCCGGGTGGGGAGTATCGTGACGTAAGTTGATAACATCATAGTCAATTAAACACGGCACAACAGAAGTCTTGGAGTAAAATTACTATTACAAACCGAATGTTCGAAAATACAAAATAATATACAAGCTTGTAATAGAAGATCCACAGGCAGATCATAAAATGTACATGGAAAGAATATAAAACAGACTTTAGGCAGACTTAAGATTTGCAAGATCCTCTATCGCTACCGAGTAGCTTCTGGCCTATTTCGTATTGTACTTGCAGTTTAGCCTTTGGACGATACGTCAGCTTATGCTGGTAAATACACCCAACTGACTCATTTTGAAAACTTTAAAATGATTTTAAGTGCAAAACGACACAAAATATTTTATTAACTTGGGAAAGTTGACCTTGCAACTTTGTATCAGATTCACATGTTTGTCAATACATACAGGGCCTAGTACAGAAACCGAGACATGATTAAATACATACCACTCAGGACTCACGAAGGAGTCATCCCCAACGTCTTGGGAACATTGCATATGAGCATCAAAAGGTGTATGCCTACACCTCGTGCTAAGGTCGTGGCCAATAACTATTGTATTGAGCCCTAGATATTCAAGACACGGTAATTTAACCCCCGATGTTTAAGTTATCAAACAAAACTGATTAAAATGAAATATGCGGGTTTACTAGCCGCAAGTGGGCATTCGATTGACCCCATTTTGGACCAAGCGGTAATAATTTACCGTATTCCAAGCCCGTATAGGGAAAATAAGTCAAGAGTATTTACCTGAGCTAGTCTTCTTCTATTATTTTTAAATAACTCACCCGTATACAAAAGTACCAAGTGCAGATAGCATTTACCGAGAAGGCTCTAGTCTGGATTATGGCATAAACTAACCAATTAAATACTAACGGTCTTATTTAAGTCATAGACTTAGACCGATTAGCGTACTTGATCAAAATGTATGACGCTAGATTAAACGATCATTGGATAGAATGTAGTTTAATCCCAACAAGTACCTTGACTTGTTTAATATGGGTAAACTATTAACATTCTGGATTTTGAAACTTAAATGATATGGTTAAACCCGTTTCGGTTAATTTCCGAAAAATAGTTACATATACGTAACCATGCGCGTATTAGCGATATTGGGTTACCGGATAAGTTATGGACAAGTTCTATATGCCATTATACTTTAAATAAGTTAAGATATCAGTAGGATATCAACTTGTATGCCCATTAAGGTTTTAAATCGAAATTATGCTCATAAGGGCATTTTGGTAATTATATACCGTATAAAAGGAACTTGAATATAATTTAGGTTTATTATCATAGGTATTCTCGAAAAATATTTTATTTATGATATAATATCTGTAGGATATCATTTATAAGTGTAATTTATCTTTTATGACCAAACTATGCACCGAATGGGCATTTTCATCATTTTACACATAGTTTATAAATTATTTTGGATTCTGAGTTTATAACATGTACCTACTGTAATTATGTTTAAAATAAATTTAAAAATCAGTAAGTATCAAGTCTTGGTCAATAATATGGTTTAAAACCATACTATATTGTAAAATGATATTTTTAAGTGATGTTTACCAAAACTGATATTTGGATCAGATTAAAATGTTTAAAATATGTTATTTAATATATCATATCAGTAGGTAAATGATTTACCTTGAAAATATTGATTAAAAATCATTTTATGAGTTACAAGGACTAAACCGTCATTTATCGACATAGTTTAAGGACTTGCTTGAAAACTCAGTTTATAACTTGATTTTACATCCCAAATAAACCTACTTATTATATTACATCAGTAGGAAACTTATTTTCAAGTTTATTATCATTAAAACCTTTTATTTATGTAAAAAGGGCATTTTGGTCAAAGGTGGCATAATTATGGAACCTGTGCATAAACTTGGATTCTGATTATGATCATGTAATATAACCTCAGAGGGTTATGCTACATTATAATACGATCATAACTTTAGATCAGTGTCTAACTAATCTAAATCGGGTCAGAATCGAAAGTCAAAGTAGAAGTCAAACTCCGCGACTTTCGGTTGCGAACCGACCCTAGAACTGAAATTGACAAGCCGAAAATGTTCTTACATGTTCTAATAATTATTACCAACTTGTTTAAGTGTCAAAACAGGTTTCATAACATATATAAGATCAATTTATGATTTTTCGGAAAAATGGCATGTTTGACTTTTTAATATTATCACTTTGACCCGTCAATTAGTCTAGCAAACGTGATCTTCAGGAGGTGCCCTTTATAGGGATTAACACCAACATTATTACGATCACTTAGCCATGTTTGTTACGAACAATGGCTGGACCATAATGGTCTTAACCTAAAGTCAAAGCGTTTTACGAAAACGCTTGACTTTTGGCTATAAAAGCCTATAAACGAAAATGCAAGAGCAAGGAACACTTACAAGAGGTTCCTACAATGCAAGAGAACTAAGTTGGATGCTCCTTTCAGTTAGGAACTTCCAGAGGAGGGAGAAGAGTTATGTTTTAGAAAGGTGCAAGTTCAAATGGTGAACTTGATCACCTATTTATAGTTGGAGAGCTCAAAGAAGGTGAAGCCAGGTGTTTAGGGGTGTAACAAGAAGCTTACAAGTGTGCCAGAACGTGGCATAGCTGAATACAAGTCCATGGTTTCGAATTTAAATGGTTTTGGAGTTTTGTTTGGAGACCAAACAACTTTCTGCTGTAGGTCTGTTCTCGTGCCCCGCGAGAGACTCAGACGAAGTCTCTCGCGGCCCGCGACCGCCCCCTGGTAACTTTCAAAATTTGACACTTTAACCCCCTTAACTTATAGAAGCTTGTAAAAACCTTTTTAAACACCTTTTTGGCACTTTTAGCCCTCCGTAGCCAATACTTGGCATACCCGGGATTATGCGTGGTCATTGCCGAGCTCCCGTTCGTTAAAAGGTCACTCAGAGGTATAAATTAACATGTTGACGCTTTTAATCCCTCCATTATCCAAATTTCACATATTTACAAAATTGAACTCTCTCGTCTAACAATTGGCATGTATGAGAGTTTAGGACTTCACAAAGGATCAATCAGACGCTTATTATCAGAGGCTGGGCATATTGACATATTAGTCACTCAGAGGCCAAATTTTAAGCATGTTAACGTGTCAGTCACTCAGAGGCTGTTATTTATGCATGTCGACACGGACCGCACTCAAAGGCTCGGTTTGAGCATGTTGATGCCCTTAGTCCTTATTTGGTCTTTAATAGACTACTTAAAATACGACACGTGTCACTATACTATTGGACACGATTTTACAGGGTGTTACAAAAACTTAAGAGTCTTGGATACATGAGAAAAGCTTTTGGTTTATTTCCTTTGATAGCAGGTACATTTGCAACCAAGTCCAAGAACAAGGCTTGGGATGGATTAAAATATGATTTTGTTAAAATTGCATATCCCATGTATTGTACTTTTTGTGGAATCTCATTAAAGAGGTGGTCTTGGGTGAGAGACGTATCAAGAGAGTATGGAAAAAATGTCTCATTTCAGAAGGAAATTAAGGTTTGTAAATTGTAACTTCGGTTAACTGACCCTCATTCCCTCTTTCAATGAACTCTATGTAAAGTGCTTGTTTATCAAAGGATGTGTTGCCTGCTAGGTCATCCAGACTAAATGTTGTGGATATGGAAGATGCAGAAATTTGAACCAGAGTGTTTCCGACTTTGGAAGTGATATCATAGGGCTTTTTTCTTCTGAGTTTGAACTTCAGCATTAGACCAGAATTGTCGAAGTGTATCAACGTAAATTGGTGCATTAGTAATAAGTATGGCGTGGTACTTTGAAGCTTGTAAAACATCAATTAGTGAGTTAAGGAAAGTATTTTTTTCGGTTTTCTTGAAAATGGGAAGGTAGTTATGCGGTAGTTTGATGTTCAGAGCCATGATTGGAGATGAAAATGAGTGATGGTGAAAAGAATGATGAAATGAGAGTAATGGAAACCGCTTTTAAGAATTTTGAATTTGAGACGGCAGTGAAAAGCTCTGTTTGGATGGAACAATGATATTCATAGAGAAAAAGTGAATGCTAACATGGCATCTGTTTCAAAATTCTGACGGCTAACATCTAGACACATGTAACCTATGTTGTGATAATGGAAGACAGTTGTTTAGGAAACCGTGGATAGACTTTTAAGCCAAACAGAGGCTTTGAGAAACAGTGGTTTGTAATAGACGTTTGGGATTTATTGAAAAATTTCAAATTTTAGTTATTTTGAAGGATGGATTTTTATTTTCTGAAAACATTTTAATACTATTTACACGTGGAAAGCAAAATTTTGCTTTTAATCCATGTTTAGCATTCCAATTCTAGAGATCAAGCTTTCAAAGGTAGATGCATCCAAAGCTTTTGTTAAAACATCTGCCAGTTGATCTTTAATGGGAACATGATTCAGAGAAATTAAACCTTTTTCATAGCAATCCCTCACAAAGTGATGTCTGATGTTAATGTGCTTTGTTGTTGAATGTGATACTTGATTTTTAATGATATTTTCAGTTGCTTGACTATCTAACATGAGAGGCGTCTTTAGAGTAGTTACACCAAAATCCAGCAATATGTTTTGAAGCCACAGAAGTTGGGCAGTGCAACTAGCAGCAGTAATATACTCAGCCTCAGCCGTGGATGTTGAAACTGCAACTTGCCAAGAAACTAAACAATTGCCTAGAAACTGACATCCTCCTGATGTAGACTTCCTTGTGGCATGACATCCAGCAAAGTCACTATCTAAATACCTTGAAAGCTCAATATTTCCAATAGCAAGATACTAGATACCAAGTGTGGGAGCACGTTTTATGTATCTGAATATCCTTTTCACAACAATAAGGTTTGACTTTTTAGGTGCCGACTGGGATCTGACACAAACACATGTCGTAAACATGACGTCTGGCCTAGATGCAGTTTGGTACAATAAAGACCCAATCATGCTTCTATAAAGAGTTTGATCAACCAAGTCATCTTTGTCTCAATAGACCAATCTGGATGTGGCCATGGGTGTACTACATGGTTTACATGCATTCATATCAAATTTTGTAAGTAGTTCTTTGACATACTTGCTTTGATGAATGAATGTACCTTTTGCAATTGTTTAACTTGGAGACCAAGAAAGCATTGGAGTTTTAACCCACAACACTCATTTCGAACTCTGCTATCATGAGTTCTCTAAACTCTTCACACATGGCATTGCACGTGGGTCTAAAAATAATGTTATCCACATAAATTTGGAGAATCATCAATTCCTTTCCTCTCCATTTTAAAAACAAAGTTTTATCAATTTTACCTCTCGTAAAGCTATAGATAAGAGAAAGGTGGAAAGAGTTTCATACCAGGCTCTACGTGCTTCTTTCAAGCCATATAAAACTTTGTTTGGCTTGTAAACATGATCTGGATAAAAAGCGTCTTTAAAACCAGGGGGTTGGCATACATATACCTCTTCCTTGATTTTGCCATATAGGAAAGCACACTTTATATCCATTTGATACACCTTGATGTTGTGGTTAGCAGAAAAGGCTAAGAACAATCTGATGGCCTCCAGTCTTGCAACAGGAGCAAATGTTTCATCATAATCAATGCCCTCTTCTTGTCTATAGCCTTGAACTACAAGCCTAGCTTTGTTTTTGACAACAATGCCCCTTTCATCTGTTTTGTTCTTGAAGACCCAGTTTGTGCCAATTGGACATACATCCTTAGGCAATGGTACAAGTTTCCATACTTTTCTTTTGAGCTGCAGGAGCTCTTCTTGCATAGCTTCTACCCAACTATTGTCTTTCAGTGCCTCTTGGTACTTGACAGGTTGTGTGAGAGATAGAAAGCCAGCAAAAAGAAAAATGACTTGGGATTGAATTCTAGTGAGAACCCCTTCATTGATGTTGCCAATAACTTGGTCTGGTGGGTGATTTTTTAAGGTAGATCAGATCTCCCTTGTTTGGAATTATGGCATTGAGAGGTGAAGGCATTAGATGGGAATCATCTGAGCTAACATCTGTTGGCAATTTTGAAGAGCAACATCTGTTTGAAATGGAGGTGGAGGCATAGGTGGGATAGGGGTAAAAACGGGTTGACTTTTGTTCACAAAAAATGGACTTTTGTCAATAGGGGTTTGACTGGATGAGCTGGCAGAGGTTTGAGGATCAACAATAGTTGATCCAGCAGTGCATAGTTTTCATAGTTGTTGGTAACATCTATTGCTTTGGTGGAGGAAGTGACTTTGTATTGTGGAATCACAATGTCATATCTATAATCTTGATGGAGATATTGTGGTGTACCTGCAGTGTTAGTCTTGATAGACACATCTTTAAATGTAAATTTATCTAAATCAAATAAGCAGGATTTGTTGGGATTTTTAATGAAGAAAGTTTGTTGAACTTTACATTCAAGGTCTCTTCCACACACCTAGTCCTTATGTTGAACACTTTATAGGCCTTGGCAGTGGTTAAGCATCCCAGAAAATAACTACAATCTACTTTGGCTGCAAATTTTGAAATAGAATATTTTAAGTTTAAAATGGAACATGGGCAGCCAAAGATTTTGAAATATGAGATCAAGGGTTTGATTTTGTATAGAATTTCATAAGCAGTCTTTTGATGCCTGAGGTTAATTAAAACTCTATTCTATACATAGCAAGCAGTGTTTACAGCCTCTACCCAAAAACACAAAGGTAAACCTAAGTCTTCAACCATTGTTCTAGCAGCTTCAATTAAAGTTCTAACTTTCCTTTCAACCACCCCATTTTGTTCTGGTGTCCTTGGGATGTTGTATTGCCTAACAATCCCTTATGACACACAGAAATCATCCAACTCCTTTTTTTAAACTCTGTTCCATTATCACTACTAAAAACTTTTACTGGCAAGTCAAATTGCTTTTCAACTTTTCTTACAAAGTCTTGCAAAATGCTTGCAGTCTCATATTTGGAGTGCAAAAAGTAAGTCCATGTACACCTTGAAAAATCATCAACTATAACAAGACAATACCTCTGCTTTTTAAGACTCATGATTTTTATAGGGCCAAACAAGTCCCTGTGTAATAATTGTAGACACCGACTTGTTTTGGACTTTTTAATTGATTTGTATGAACTTTTATGTTGTTTACCTTTTAAACAGGAAACACAATGTTCAACACATGTGAATTGTTTTGATGGAAGACCTCTCACAAGACCTTGTTTAGAGAGTGTGTTAATAGTTTTCAGACTTGTGTGACCAAGTCTTTTATGCCATAGTTCTATCTCTTTATTTGAGGTAACTGATAATAGACATGCATTCGACATTGGATTATCTTTCATCATATCAACCACATACACATTGCCACTCCTGTGAGCATCAAGTTGTGCTTTTCTCTCAGCGATGATTGTTTCAATCTTGTTAACCACTTCTGGCCCAATAATCTTACAATGCTTGTTAGTAAAGAATGACCCATAACCTTTGTCACTCATTTGAGATACACTAAGAAGATTGAACTTTAGATTGTCAATAAGATTGACATTTTCAAACTTGAGTTTCCCTGCTTGAACTATCCCTGACCCCAAGACGTTACCTTTTGAATTGTTACCAAAGGATATATCACCCCTCCATGACGTAGAAAATCTTTGAGAAGGGCTCTACATCTTGTCATGTGCCTGGAGCCTCCACTATCTACATACCATAAACTATTAAGGCAAGTAGAAGCTCCCTACACATTAGTAACATATTAGTTTTGGTGAGTGTCCAAAGCCAAAATGGCCTTGGATGGGTCACAGACATTTTAGCCTCAAGTCTAGGAAAATGGTCAGAGTTTTGAACAGATTTTAGCAACATCAGTTGTGGACCATTTCCTATTAGATGATTATAATCATAAGGATGCTTGTTTACTCTTAGTTTTGAGGGTCTTTTGTAGACCTCATAGCCAAGTGGTACACTCTTATAAGCTGGTTGGCCATATCCTCTTGGAAATTTATTAGCTGGTAGTGCAACTGTGACATGCACCTCTCTGGGAACAGAAGTTATATTCAATTGTTTGGTAACAGATGTTTGGACTGGGACAAAGGTCTGTTTGGTCTTTTCTTTCCTTGAACTCTCAAGTGTTTTAGATTTATACTCATTTCTTTTGACGTCAAAATTTTTGAGATAAACACACTCTTGAGTTTTGTGGTTTTTCTTGCCACAGATGGGACAGTGAGGTGCGTCAATAATCACACTTGTTTTGTTAATATCATATGCTTTTAGAATAAAACAGTTTTTAGTAAGATGATTCTTCTTTTCACAAAAATCACAAAACAAGTTTGTTATCTTTTTCTTTCTTCCTCCCTTTGTCACCCTTTTTGTCAACAGATGATGCAACATCTACTGGATGGTCTTTTATGGGAATGATCTTGACGTGCTTTTACACCTTCAATGGTTGAAAAATCCATTGGCTTAAAATTTTCAAGGATGTCACACTCGTCTGACCAGATAGGTTTGAATTGATATTTCTCAATCTCCTCAAAAGTTGAGGATCCTTCTGGTTTTTTAAAATAATTTTCTTACCATTTGATTCAGTGACTTTTATTTCTTGACCAACCAAATTTGTTGGAATAATTCCACCAAACCACAATCATTTAAAGCACTGTTTTGAAAAGCTTGGTCATTTTTTCTGAAACCTACACCAAATTTTATATTGCTTTTGATTTGTGATTCTAACATCAACTCATAACCTTTGCAGAACTCTACCCATTTCTCACAAGTGATCTGGTAGATTCAAGCTCCTTTTAATAACTTTAATATTTTTCTGTCATTGTTTGGAGTTGATAATTAGTTATGCTTGATTCATGTTTGAGATTGCTGATTTCATTATCCTTTTCTAACAGTTTTGATTTTAACTATTTTGTAAGTTTTTCAAACTGTATTTTATCATTTAAGATCTTGTTTCTAAGATTTTCATTCACCTCTTTAATGTTAGCAAAAGCAAGAATACATTTGTCTGAACATAATTCCTCACTAGCAGTTTACTTAGTAACATCTGTTGGAACATATGTTTTAACATTTTCACAAACCAAATCAATATTGGACACCACTTCCTTAGATTCATTTCCCTCCAAAATAGTGTCTAGTGCCATAAAACAAAAATTTTCAGTTTTCTTATGAGAATTAGCAATTAGAGCAAAATTTTCATCTGTGAGTTCCTCAGGTAAGCTACTCCATTCAACAAAGCCTTGTGTAAAGAAGCTCTGTTTACTGGTCTCTGCCTGAGCAGAAGTTTGTGTAGCTTGTGGTGCAGATTGCACTTGGACCTGAGGAGCTGCAGCTTAAACATATTGTATCTAAAGAATAGTGGTTTGGACATACTTGATAGGAACAATGTTTACATGGTATGCAAAACGAGCAGTGTTTTGCATGTGTGGAGTATATCGGGAATAATGGACAGTGTTTTGAGTGTTTTGAGGTCTAGGACTGTGTAATTATAGGGCCATTTGTTTGGCTCCTGCATTCTCTAGCAAAATGACCTAGCCTATTACACTTATAACATTTGATTTTTGACTTATCCAACCCAACTTTTAAACTCCCATGCAACCTTGCAAAATTTCTACCATTTTTCTTGTAAAACTTGCTAGTCCTAACACACAGTAAGGACAATTGATGCAAAATGTCCATTTCTTCCAAATCAACATAATCAAATGCTGAAGATCATTTAACTCAAAAGATAAGTTGTTAGAAACTTGATTTTCCCCATTTGCTGCAAAAGCTTGGGTGAGTAAGAAATCAGAGTTTAAATTTTCACCAGATATTATATCAATAAAATGATCAAAACTCTGATCCTTACTACCACCAGAGGTTTCTTCTTGACCAAAAAGTGCTGGACTACAAAAGACATAGTCATCAGCAACTTTTCCTGACTCTTGTATCTTCTTTTTTTGGTTAAGCTCTCTCTCATAAGTGAGAAGCCTACCATGAAGCTGAGTCAAAATCATCTCCTTGAACCCAACAGTGGTTCTAGCTACAAAAGCAATAGTGTCCCATTTTTCTGGTAATGACCTTCGAAATAGGCTATTCAGGGTTGAATTAAGATAGTTAACATTTAAAAGTTTTAATTCACTAATTAAACAACTAAACCTTTCAAACTGTTGAGTTAATGACTCTCCTTTCAAATGACAAAGTGTTTCATACTGTTGGTACAAAATTTCACGATTTCAATAACCTCCTATGTCCCACCGAATTGTTCTTTCAAAGCATCCCACAACTCCTTTGCATTGTTGCAATGCAATAAGCCAGCATAGGTATCATTTGGCAAAGCCGTAGCAACGATGCTAAATGCCTTTGCATCTAGCTCGATTTTATGAAAATCTAGCTCTGAGTAGTTTTCAGGATTCTTTGGAACTTGAACTTTTGGGTCTTCAGCACTCGGTACCATCAGAACATGAGGTCCGAAGTTAACCGATTTCCATCAACGTGTATTCTATTGTGCAAGTATGTGACCCATCCGGCGTTGTCAGATGTTATACTCCATCTGACAAGCATCGGGGGTTTGTACATGGTGCAAGTGTTATTTGGATCTTGTGGATTTTGAGACATTTTTGATTGTTTACAAACAGGTTTTTGTTTTAAAATACTTTGAATGTAAATAAACTTTTACTCTGTTTTCAATACAACGAACAAACCAATCAGTAGTGAGAGATGATCTGTTTATATCAAATTGATTGAGAAATCGAATTTGATTAACTAATCTCTTATACCAATTATTAGGATCTGAGTTTGATTTGTTGTGAATGTTTAAGATGAAACCAAATGAAAGAAGATAAACAACAATGAAATAGTGCAATGGAAATAATAAACTTTCAAATCACAACAATAGAGATTGTTTTTCATAAACATGCTTTTGTAAATTCACATATTTTTTATGCAATATTACAACTCCCCCTCAGCCTAAGATCAGTCTGATTTGTTCGTACATAAATGTTAGAAGGAAAGTGATGAATGGAACAATACATGCACTGTTCTATTTATAGTACAAATCAAACCACTATGGAATCCAGGCCGACGTCACCTTGATAGTGACATCTAACGACCTAACAAACCCTAACATCGACTAAGCTAAACATTGTTACATTAATAAATAGAAACCCTATTGGTCCAGCATCTGTTGAGAAGAAATTCTGATGAGCTCTAACCTTTGTTGGTCCCAACGACCTTTGACTTCGGCAGAGCTTGTCTTCAGCAGATGTTGTATGACAGACTTTAGCTTCAACAGACCTTTGAGCAGCAGATGTTTAATGTCTTTGCCTTTGGGAGGAGTTAAATATTCTAAGCATTGTTTATTCTTGATCAGATGATATAGATCATTTTGGCCTTCCAATTATCTGTTCTTTTATAGGGTTTAATAGATCCAACCCCCAACATAACCTTTCTGCAACCCAGCTCATATAACCTAATTATACTCCCATCAGTTTGCATATAAACCATACAAGAGATACGATCAGAATCAACCAACACCCCTAAAGTACTAAAAACAACCATACTAACACACCCTCGCCTACCATAACATTCATAACTACCCATTACCATCCTACTCATTAATATTTTCCATGGTCTTCAATTCAAACCTCCATAATTCAGCTGCCACTCTCACATTTGGAGTATCTTTAAAATTCAAACCCAAAAGCCTCATTCTCACAACTTCAAAATAAGAATACATAGCAGCTGCACAGACCTCCTATTGCCTTCAAAATATCTATTATGCCTTTCATGCCAAACTAAATAAACAACAGCAACAAGCACTAGCCTCCTAATAATTTCCCAGACAGACTTAGGATGTTCATTTTCTTCCATATATTTTATAATATCAGGCAATGTACTAGGAATTGTCTCCAGCTTAGCAAACACTTTGCACCTTTTCCAAACTACCAATGAGAATTCACACAATAGGTGCTAATGACAATCAGGCACCTGTTACATAAAGCACATTTCAAATCCCCTTCATACCCCCAACTCATCAATCTGTCTTGAGTAAGCAACCTATACTTGAAAGCCAACCAAACTGTGAAAGCATATCTTGGTATATTTTGGCTAAACCAAACGATGCCACTCCAAAGCACTTTAGGACCTCCCATACACAAACTCTCATAAACTCTTCCAACAGAATACTCCTCAATTTTTCCATCAACCATCTTCCACATACATTTATCGCCCTTTAAAACATCAGACTGAGGAAGATAAAAAGAATTCAACCAAGGATACTTATCAAACCATTCCTGTGGGAGCCTCCATTCAATACCATCATAAACCTCAGCCACCTAGTATTAACATCATACCTTGCTTACTTTATATCTCTTCTGTTAATAAGGTTTAGTAAGACTCTTTTTTCATGCCAAAGATCTTGCCATATTCACACATTATCCCCATTACCATTGACAGCACATAATTTACCTCTAAATAACTTTCTATGCTGGAGAATTTGCCTCCAACTGCTAGAGTCATAACAAGTCTCATTAACCTCCCAAATACTTTACCACACAGTTTGCATTATTTAACTAATTAATCCACATAGAATCTTTGTTAGATAAAACATTCCACACATGCTTGGACATTAAGGCAATATTCTGAGTTTTCAAGGAAGAAATACTCAACCCCCCTTGACACTTAGCTTTACAGATCTCCTCCCAAGTAACTCTAGCCATCCCTTTTTAGCATTCCCCTGATTCCATAAGAAACCACTTAAAAGCCTTCCAATTTCATCACTCCCAACAGCTGGTAGAATATATAAAGAAACCAAATATATAGTAATAGAAGACAAGACCAATTTGATTAATTGCACTCTGCTAGCAGAAGATAAGAACTTCACTTTCCAATCGGTTATTCTAGCTTTCACTTTATCAATTAAAACCCTGAAGTCTTTTTGGAACAATCTCTTAGAAAACAAAGGAATCCCTAAATATTTCATAGGAAACTTACCAACATTAAAAGGTAAGATTTCAGAATCAGCTGCTGCATCTTCTCATCAACATTACAAATAAAAAATCACTTTTGCTCATTTGGCACCAGACAAGAAACAGAACTAAATTCATTGATAGCATCTTTTATTACTTCAAAATAAATCAGCTCCACTAAATATAAACAAATCATTAGCAAAGCATAGATGAGTTAGCTTTAGCTTTTCACATTTCCAATGATACTTGAATCCCTCAAAAGCTTTAATTCTTCTTATCAGCATAGGATTCAAAGTTTCCATTACCAAGGTAAATAAGTAAGGGGAAATAGTATCCCCCTGCCCCAACCTTCTTTCCCCCTTAAATAAACCAGACAAGTTCTCCTGATATGCCACTGAATACTGAACCGATGTCATGCAGACCATTATCCATTTAATAAACTTACTATGCAGCCCAAAATTCTTCATGCACTCCTCCAAGAAATCCATGATCAACAGAATCATGAGCTTTCTATAAATCAATTTTAAAAGCAACCTTAGGGCACTGCTTCACCCAATCATACCCTTTAACTAATTCCTGTGATAGCAGACAAGTTCTTGTGATATGCCACCGAATACTGAACCGATGTCATGCAGACCATTATCCATTTAATAAACTTACTATGCAATCCAAAATTCTTCATCAATTCCTCCAAAAAAATTATGATCAACATAATCATAAGCTTTCTATAAATCAATTTTAAAAGCAACCTTAGGGCACCCCTTCACCCAATCATACCCTTAACTAATTCCTGTGACAGCATAATGTTATCACTTATTAACCATCCTGGCACAAACGCACTTTGATTATTACAAACCAGCTTCCCCAAAACACTCTTCAATATGTTGCATAAACTTTGCTAATACATTTATAGATCACATTGCAACAAGCAATGGGTCTAAACTGATTCACCACATTAGGTATTTTAACTTTAGGGACCACTTAGATAATAGTAGCATTAGTCTCTTTAAGTAATTTCCCATTGCTAAAGAATTTAAGGACAACATCAATAACATCACTTCCATTAATGCTCCAAGCTTACTTAAATATTTTTTGCGATATATGGTGCCTTCTCATCATAGTAGTTTTCACCTCATTCTTGCTCACAGTACTAATAAGTTGCTCAGCCTCATATTCATTTAGCGTATTGATAAACAAAGATTCAGGATTAGCAATAGAACCCTTCACAGCTTTCAACCCCATAATACCTTTGAAATATTGCACTAAAGCCTCCCCCACATTTTCACCAGAATAGACATTACCCTTCAAATCTTTTATAGAATTAATTTAAATCTACTTTCCCTATTCTTCACAGGTTGATGAAAAAACTTAGAATATTGATCTCCCACTTTCAACCAAAGTACCTTTGACTTTTGTTTCAATAGATATTGTTCATCAAATAAAGCTTCTTTGTATGTAGTAACATTCACAACTTCCCCAATTCTCAAACCTTTGTTCTGAGGATCCAAACCAATAGCCTTTTGGATCCTTTCCACTTCTATTCTCAAATTTTCAACTTTCTCATGCAGAGTATCCTGAGAATACTTCATCTTTCTTAAAGGTTTCTTTAATGCTTTTAGCTTGGACACCACAACAAAAACTAAGTATGGAAGCTAAGATATAAGGAAAGTGCTGCTAGAAACGACCAGATATTTGATTCATTCAATTATCCACGCATTTTCGTGTATGGAAAGTGGGCGAAAATTGACGAAACTAGTAATGAATTTTTCGTGCAACATCAAATCCCTGTATCAATAAACTGAGTTGTAAGCTGAGAAATATAGAACCTGCTGATAGAAATGGCTAGATATTTGATTTAATCAAATATTAAAGCATTTTCGTCTATATATGGACAGTGGGCGAAAACTGACAAAACTCGGAATGAATGTTTTGTGCAAAATCGAATCTCTGTATCAATAAAACTGAGCTTAGAAGCGGATAAATAAGAAAATTGCTGATAGAAACAACTAGATATTCGATTTAACCAATTATTCACGCGTTTTCGTTTAATAATAGAAAGTGGGCATAATCTGACCAAACTCCGAATGATATTTTTCAAGCAAAATCGAATCTATGTATCAATAAAACTGAGTTTGAAAACTGAGAAATACAGAAATTTCTAATATTAACAACCAGATATTTAATTTAACAATTATTAACGCGTTTTCGTTAATAATGGAAAGTGGGAGAAAACTGACGAAACTTGGCATGAATTTTTCGTGCAAAATCGAATCCTTGTATGAATAAAACTGAGTTTGGAAGCTAAGAAATAAGAAAAATTCAGACAAAAATAACCAGATATTTGATCAATGATTAATGCGTTTTCGTCTAAATAGGGAAAGTGGGCGAAAACTTACCAAACTTGGAATGATTTTTTTGTGCAAAATAGAATCCCTGTATCAATAAAACTGGGTTTAAAAGTTGAGAAATATGGAAACTATAGACGAAAACGACCAGATATTAGATTTAATCAACGCGTTTTCGTCTAATAATGAAAATTAGGCGAAAACCGACAAAACTCCGAATGATATTTTTCATGTAAAATCGAAGCCCTGTATCAATAAAACTGTATTTGAAAGCTGAGAAATACATAAATTAATAACATAAACGACCGGATATTTGATTTAACCAATTATTCATGCGTTTTCGTCTAAATATGGATAGTGGGTGAAAATTAATGAAAATCAGAATGAATTTTTCATGAAAATCAAATCCCTAAATTAATGAAATGGAGTTTGGAAGCTGAGAAATACAAAAACTACTGACAAAAAGACCAGATATTTTATTTAATCAATTATTTTTACATTTTCGTCTAAATATGGAAAGTGGGCGAAAATTGACCAAACTCAGAATGAATTTTTCGTGCAAAATCGAATCTTTGTATCAATAAAATTGAGTTTGGAAGCTGAGAAATAAGGAAACTGCTGATAGAAACGACCAGATATTTGACTTATTCAATTATTCACTCGTTTTCGTTTAAATATAGAAAGTGGACGGAGACCAAACTCGGAATGAATTTTTCGTGGAAAATTGAATCCATGTATCAATAAAACTGAGTTTGGAAGCTGAGAAATATAGAAACTGCTGATTGGGATGACCAGATATTTGATTTAATCAATTATTCACGTGTTTCTTATAAATGTGGAAAGTGGATGAAATTGACCCAACTCAGATTGATTTTTTTGGCCAAATCGAATCCCTATATCAATACAATTGGGTTTAGAAGCTGAGAAATACAGAAATTGCTGACAGAAACGACCAGATATTTGATTTAATCATTTATTCAGGTGTTTTCGTCTAAATATGGAAAGTGACCGAAATTGACCGAACTCGGAATGACGTTTTTTCAGCAAAATTGCATCCCTTTATCAATAAAACTTTGTTTTGAAGCTAAGAAACACATAAATTGCTAACAGAAACGGCCAGATATTTGATTTTACCAATTATTCACGCGTTTTCGTCTAGTTATGGAAAGTGGGCGGAAACTGACGAAACACAAAATGATATTCTTCATGCAAAATCAAATCCCTAAATCAATAAAACTGAATTTAAAAGCTGAGAAATAAAGAAATATCTAACATAAACGATTAGATGTTTGATTTAACCAATCATTCACGCGTTTTCATATAAATATGGAAAGTTGGCAAAACTGACAAAACTCGGATTGAATTTTTCGTGCAAAATCGAATCCATGTATTATTAAAACTGAGTTTGGAAGCTGAGAAATATAGAAACGGTTGACAAAATGACCAAATATTTGATTTAATCAACTATTCACGCGTTTTCATCTAAATATGGAAAATGGAAGAAAATTGACCAAACTCTGAATGAATTTTTCATTTAAAATCGAAACCCTGTATCAATGAAACTAAGTTTGGAAGCTGAGAAATACATAAACGACCAAATATTTGATTTAATGAGTTATTCACGCCTTTTCATCTAAATATCAAAAGTGGACGAAAACTAACGAAACTCGAAATAAATTTTCATGCAAAATCGAATCTCTGCATCAACAAAACTGAGTTTGGAAGCTGAGAAATACATAAATTGCTAACAGAAACGATTAGATATTTGATTTAGTCAATTATTAACGCTTTTTGTATAATTATCGAAAGTGGGCGAAAACTGATAAAACTCCGAGTGATGTTTTTCATGCAAAATCGAATCACTGTATCAATATAGCTGACTTTGGAACCTGTGAATACACAAATTAGCAACATAAGTGACTAGATATTTTATTTAATCAATTATTCACGCGTTTTCGTCTAAGTAGGCATAGTGGGAAAAAAATGACGAAACTCAGAATGATTTTTTGGTGCAAAATCGAATCCCTGTATCAACAAAACTAAGTTTTGAAACTGAGAAATACGGAAATTGCTAACAGAAATGACTAGATATTTGATTTTATAAATTATTCAAGTGTTTTCGTCTAATTATGGAAAGTGGGCGAAAATTGCCGAATGGTGGAATGATATTTTTCATGCAAAATCAAATCCCTGTATCAATGAAACTGAGTTTGAAAGCTGAGTGACTAGATATTTTATTTAATCAATTATTCACGCGTTTTCGTCTAAGTAGGCATAGTGGGCGAAAATTGACGAAACTCGGAATGATTTTTTGGTGCAAAATCGAATCCCAGTATCAACAAAACTAAGTTTTGAAACTGAGAAATACGGAAATTGCTAACAGAAATGACTAGATATTTGATTTTTAAATTATTCACGCGTTTTCGTCTAATTATGGAAAGTGGGCGAAAATTGTCGAATGGTCGAATGATATTTTTCATGCAAAATCGAATCCCTGTATCAATGAAACGGAGTTTGAAAGCTGAGAATACAGAAATTTCTAACATAAACGATCAGATATTTGATTCGACCAATTACTCATGCGTTTTCGTCTTAATATGGAAAGTGGGCGAAAATTGACGAAACTCCGAATGAACTTTTCGTGCAAAATCAAATCCCTGTATCAATAAAAGTGAGTTTGGAAGCTGAGAAATAGGAATACTGGTGATAGAAACAACCAGATATTTTTTTTAATCAATTATTTATGCGTTTTGGTCTAAATATGGAAAGTCGGCGAAAATTGACCAAACCCGAATTATCAGATATTTGATTTAATTAATTATTCAAGCCTTTTGGTCTAAATATGGAAAGTGGACAAAAACTAACGAATTTTGGAATGAATTTTTCATTGAAAATTGAATCCCTAAATCATTGAAACTGACTTTGGAAGCTAAGAAATACAGAAGTTGGTAACAGAAACAATAGGATATTTGATTTAATCAATTATTCACGCGTTTTCGTCTGATTATCGAAAGCCAGCGAAACCTGACGCTGAATGTTATTTTTCATGCAAAATCGAATCCCTGTATGAATAAAACTGACTTTGGTAGCTGAGAAATATAGAAATTATCAACATAAATGACTTGATATTTAATTTAATCAATTATTGGCGCGTTTTCGTATAAATATGGAAAGTGGGTGAAAATTGACGAAACTCAGAATGAATTTTTCGTGCAAAATCGAATCCTGATATCAACAAAACTGAGTTTTGAAGCTGAGAAATACAGAAATTGCTAACAGAAATGACCAGATATTTGATTTTATCAATTATTCACGCGTTTTCATCTAATTATGGAAAGTGGGCGAAAACTCACGAAATGCCGAATGATATTTTCCATGCAAAATCGAATCCCTGTATAAAAAACTTAGTTTGAAAGCTGAGAAATACATAATTTTCTAACATGAACGATCAATTATTTAATAAACCAATTATTCACGCGTTTTCGTCTAAATATGGAAAGTGGGAGAAAATTAATGAAACTCGGAATGAACTCTTCATGCAAAATTGAATCCCTATATCAATAAAACTAAGTTTGGAAGCTGAGAAATAAGGAAACTACTGATAGAAATGACCAGATATTTTATTTAATCAATTATTCTCACGTTTTCGTCTAAATATGGAAAGTGGGCGAAAATTGACCAAACTCATAATGATTTTTTCTTGCAAAATCAAATCCCTGTATCGATAAAACTGAGTTTGAAAGCTAAGAAATACAGAAGTTTCTAACATAAACGACCGGATATTTGATTTAACCAATTATTCACGCGTTTTCGTCTTGAAATGTGTCACACCCTACCGCTGCGGCGGAAGCCAAGCGAGGTGCGACGTACGAAAGGTTTTCTGAGCATTCGATTAAGCAAACATCTATATGATTAAAAACATAATCATTGATACCAAATTTATTCAAGAGTTACACGACTCCAAAAGTACTTGTTTAAAGGTTACAACGACCCAAAACATTTAATTTAAAGCATTAGGGATTTTACAACTATATTCCATGACAAGACGAGAAATAATGCATGCTTAAAGAGTCCCATCTTCATCTAAATCAAATCATTTTCTTGAAAAACATGCTTAAAATCGTCAAACAATGTTGGTGAGTTCACAAGTTTAAACACTCAACTATAAATCAGTTTATGAAAATGTACGTATAGTTTATGTAAAATGCATGATCATTTTAAGACATTAACAAAAGTGACATCATGAGCCTATAACCAAACCAAGATGAACCACTGCGCCCCACATATCGAACAATTAAGTCGACAAAACTGAAAATGGTAATTACAAGCACTACAAAGGATTGGAGCGACCAATTAGCGGTGGGGGTGTCAACCGAATAGATCTATTCAAGAATTCCAAGGCTAAGCAGCTAATAGTTACAGTAACGAGGACTTTCTAGTTGCACGATAACTCCCGAAAGCAAACCCACAAAAACATCAAGATCACAAATTACATAAATAACATATGTGTAATTTAAACTTTGCATGTTTTTCCCCAAAAAGTATAAAACAATAAAAAGGGGCCGTAAACTCACCTAGATTCTGAGTAGCTAGTAATTATTTATTAAGCTCGAGTAACCCAAACTACACGTATCCTAAAATATATAAGACACTAATGGTCTAATGATGTGTCTATATGGCACCCAACTTACTAGACTTAATGAGATGTTATTAATTTTACAATTCGTTGGTGATTATTATAATTCAAGTTACAATATATAAATATATATATATATATATATATATATATATATCACAAATAGCACATAAATCAACTTGTAATCCAATGATTGTTGTTGAATTTTATGTCTGTCACTGTACAAATAGACTAGATAGCGCGTGTGTTGAATATTTTATAGATGAGATACGAACACACAGCTCAAGTGCGAACGAGAACGGTGCAGAAGTGTCACTTCGTACGATGTCAACATCTCAGTTTGCACGAGGTGAGGAAGTCTATATATAGGTGTTGTGTGTTCATAGTTTTATATGTTTTGGAGTTCGCAGATGGGAAACGCTGGCGAAATTTCTCTAGGATTTCGACAGCTTGTAAAGATGTATACTCTTTCGGTATGAATGAAACATTAGACTTCTGCTGCTTCTACTCCATTCTTAATAACATTCTACCAAACTAGTGATATTATGCTGAAAATTCCGTCTAGAAGCGTCGGGTGCTAGTTTCTTAATTGGTTTAAGAGCTACGGTACCAATTTAATCAATCTAACAGTTGATTGAATCAACTACGCTCATGAATTATGGACATTTATGGACTTAGGAGGGTTTTAGATGTAAAACATACACAGACAATCCCCGAACAAAAAGTAAAATTGAACCTATAGGATTGTTATAAAATGAATTTCAACCAGATCTGTGCCAGAATCATCATGAAATTTAAAGAAATAAAGATTTTGGATCGAAAAGTGTGAAAGAGAGTCGCTTCGCACTAAGTGAGGATCCACCTCGTATGAAGTGAAATCAAAATGCCTAAAAAAATTGGTCGTGGCGATGAGACGAGTATCAGGAAAAAAATTGGTAATAGAAATTTTTTTGAGATTTTAAGGACAAATATGGGATGTTCGGGGACACCGCCAAGAGCTTCAAAGAATACATATGATGATGCAGTCAAAGAGGGTTGAAGATATTGGGGTAGTCATTGATACCGATGTAGAAATATTATCTTTTTGGTATAGTGACTATGAATGGGCCTTAACGTAAAATCCGCATTGATGAAAAACTGAATTTCAAGATTTGAGAGGGAAATTCAGTGGTACGATCAGAATTTGCAAAAATGAGGAGGAATTAAAATTTCATATGAATATCTTGAAATTACGGCATTTTTAAAATTCGTGACTATGCAACAGTATTTGGGTGGTTCCGACTCAGATTGTCTGGAGATGTTGAAGATCTAATTTCGTTAGTTCATGATCATAGGAGGTTCAGAATTTTCAGATCGTGATACAGATTGATGCTTAAGGGTTAGAGTCCTGATCTTCAATATGAGACGGGTTAGCTGGATTAGTACTTTTGTTGATACCCAGAGGATCTGAGGATGTTCGATTTATATTGCATACATGAATGTTCGGTGATGGTCTTAGGTGTTAACAAGGCTAGTTGTCTCAAAAATTACCGAGGAGATCAGAAATCATTCTAGTTATATTGTATACACGCATGATCAATGATGATCTTCGGTGCCATGATTTTTAGTCTTCAAGCAGATGAAATGTTCTTCTTGGACTAACCGCAGTTGAATGACGATGTTTGTTGATTAAGTTATGCCCGTCGAGTTGATATATCTATATATTTGTTATTGTGACTGAAGAGAAAGAATGTGATTCTGATCGCGAAAGACTATTTCTCAGATTTGAATGTGTTACCAGATGATTGGATTCCAATGAAGATTTGCTGATTGCACAGATTACCATTTTGCTTATCTATCTTTCAAGAGTATGCTTAAACGTGATTATGTAAAACAAGGTTTCAGATTTTCGGGGGTATTCACAAACTTGAAGTTGACCGGTGTGGTAATTCGAAGTTTCTATTAATTACCAGTTGGGTTTTTGAAGATCAGAGGATTGAGTAGAGGAGTGCGCTAAAACCGAACGTGGATGTTGTTAAAGTTGAAACGGAGATGCTACATTGATTAATTTGGAGTTGTTGACTATTCAAGAAAATTTGTCAATTAAGCAAATCAGAGGAGGTCGGGAACCGTGCAAACAAATTCCCCCTGGAGGAATTATTTTCAGGGGGAATTTGTGTTTTATGAAGATAATGCAAGCCCGAATCATCAATCAAGGGGGAATTTGTTGACGCGTTCTACGACATCAACAGATACCTGATTGAAGTTGCAGAATATTCAAACACGGCACTTATTTTTAAAGATCAAGATCAAGCTTCGACAGTGACGTCCAAGGGGGAAATTGTTGGTGCATTTTATGTCCGTCACTTTACGAATATGCTAGATAGAGCGTGTGTTGAATATTGTATAGATTAGATACGAACCCAAAGCTCAAGTGCGGATGAGAACGCTGCAAAATTCTCACTTGGTATGAAGTGGTCACTTCATACGAAGAGGAATCACTTCATACGAAGTGAAGTCATTTCGTACAAAGTCAACATCTCAGCTCGCACGAGGTGAGTACGTATATATATAGGTGTTATGTGTTCATAGTTTTTTAAGTTTTGGAGTTCCCAGAGGGGAATTTCTCGAGGATTCGCTAGCTTGTAAAGATGTATATTCTTTCGGTATGAATGAAACATTAGACTTCCGCTGCTTCTACTCCTTTCTTAATAACATTCTACCGAACTAGTGATATTATGCCGAAACTTCTGTTAGAATCGCCAGATCCTAAACTCTCAATGATTGTAGGGACTTCATCCCAAAATCTCATTTGAAAACTGGTACCGTCACACGACTCGATCGTTTAATAAATATATATTCTAAAAATACTATATTTATTATATTCAATATTCATCGTGTTTCTAAAATTGACTAAGTTTTTATATTTACTTTTCGGTAAATATATACTTTTTGAAAATTCACCGAAATAGTGTATACACAATATATATTATATCGTAACACTAAAACAATATCACTTATGCACAAATCACTGTTTCACAAATGCAAATATCATTCATACACGTTCATTTTCACATATTCGCTTACTTAGAAATCCATAATCATACTTAGCACATTCATGACCAAAAATCACTAAATCATGTGTATATATGTACACACACACATCACATTCTTGAATACCATATATCGCACTTATCATCATGTACAAAATCCACTTTTCACATAAGGTTACAAATTCACAATTTCGTCTTAATCATAAGTATCACAACATGTTCGTCACCTTAGTCACATAATCATAATGGAAGTAATCACATTCATCAATAAATATATTTTACCAACGTAGGCTCATAAATATATATTATCACACAATAGCCTATACAAACTATCGTTTTCAAGCACGCGTACCGTATAGTCGTAAGCTCGACTTTCCGGGACTTATTATTCAATCATATTTATTCTAAGACTTTCAAAAAATATATTTTACATCAAAATTATGTCTTAATTCCAGAATGTATCAAATTATATAAGTGTCCATAAATTTACCTTATCAAGTAAACTTACCGAATTGTCGTTTATTCGACTTTGCGGGTTTTGTGATTCAACTACATATACATTAAGACTTTGAAAATACATATTTATCATAAGATCACCAAGTCACAAAATCACTTAACCTAGCACATTTTTGGCAATTTCGCATTTATGAACATATCAACTTTGTCATTTTTAAGGTGTTATCAAACCTATCATTCCTCATAGTGAAAATAAATGCTTAGAGTTGTATATAATCGGTTTTGAAAACAAAAAATAATATCACACAAGAGTTCACTAAAACGAGCATATTTCAAGCAGTTTCACCTACTTAAATGTATCAATTTCATCATCAAACATGTGCAATCATTTCCATAAACATATGTGACCAAAATACTCATTCTAAGCTATTTATAAATAATCTGTTTTAAAATCTCAAATTAAGATCATCTGATAATTCACCAAATCAAGTATATTGCATGCATTTTCTCACACTAAAACTCATCAACTTTGGCATATGTCACGTGTTATCATATCCATCAATACATATGATCAAAATAACTATTTAGACATGAATGTAATCTGTTTGAAGTTCAAAATAAGTTCATGCAAGTATTCACCAAATCAACCACATTTCATGCATTTTAAAGTACCGTATCGTATCGATTTTGCCTTAATTTGTGTCGATCATTTGTGTGACATACGACAAAATACTTGTAAATCCATACAACCTAAACAACTATTACATTCTTATTTTCGACTTGATTTATTTAATTGATTCTTAAAAGTCTAGGAATTTCAAAAAGCATAACTTAGTATGATAACAAACCCGCCACAATTAGAAACATAAAAAATTATATCCTAGACTGGCGATAGAAACACAAACACACTGTACATGTCAGGAATAGTCACGGTACAGTCCGACACAGCAAAAAAGAGAAATAAGTATGTCCGTGATAAATATTATATGGGAACATTAGTTGGAAATAATATGCAAATATTACTTTTGGGAAAAATTTTATTAAAACACCAAATTTTCAAGTCCGCTGAAAAATACAGCAATTCTGCAGAGTGTACAACACTCCGCAAGACAAACAACAAATGTCCGAAATTCAACACAAAAACCTTATTTAAACTTTATGGTTTAAATCTATACAGCTGATTTGGTAGTTACCCGACAACAAAGCCGGTACATAAACTCTGTCCAAAATAACAAATTCATTAATCCGGATAGTTGGATTAATAAATTGGACAATAAAATTTGTATAAAGACAATTGTGTAGATAAAATTATATAAGTAACACAAAATGTCAGTATTTAACCTGGTATGAGACCTAAACTAAATCTATCAACTGAACAACAAAACAATTAGTCTAGTGAGTTAGTTTGACACATTATAACATTACTTTAGAGTGTTGAGCCATTAAACTTTATAAAAACTAATATATATATAAAAACATCAAAGATCATAAACTTTACAAAATACATCAAGTTTTTATAAAAAAAAATAATAACCAAACCACCCCCTGGCTCACAGTTTTGGGTGGGTCCCCCATGCCCACTCATCTCCATTTGTGTGTCGGCTAAGTTGTAAGAGTGATTAGTGTATGGAGGATTGAAGATTATGATCAAAATTAATTTGCAACACTCCACCTTCATCCTCATTCCCAACATTCACCAAACCTTTCATCTCCTCTCTTCTTTCTCTCCTATAATCAGCCATACCCAAACCTTCACCATCTTCATTTTTTCAAAATTTAAATATCACAATTTAAAACTTGCATGGATGATTCAAGGAACATGTAAGGTTTGGAAGTACACTTGAAGCACTTTGGAAGCATGGGAGCTCTAGGATCATCATTTTCTCTTCATCTTTTTACCATCAGCATCTTGTTTATCTAGCAAACTAGTAAGCTCCATAACTAGTATCTACATTCTTATGGTTTTAGTTAAACACCCATGTATAAGATCATCTTGAAAGCTTACTTTAAAAACCCACTTGAAAAACATTAATAAAACAAAAACTAGCAATATGATCATGTGATTTTCTTGATGATTGTTGATGATCTTAAAGTTGTCTTCTTGTAGTAGAAGTGATCTTGCATTTTTATAGTTAAAAATGAAGATCTAAACACATGCATATTTAGATCTAGCAAGATCCATTAACAAAAATGATATGAATATGATTTCACACATAAAAATGGTCTATTACATGATATGAAATATATATTTTTACATAAAACACCTAAACAAAGAATTTTGTGGATAAGCACCAATAAAGTTTCCATTTTTGGAAAGATTATGAACATGTCCTCATTTTTGAAAGGGTTATGAACATATCTACACACTTAAAACAATTTTATGTATTACATAAAATATGCATTTATATATAAAATAAATAATCTAAGAGTTTTGTTAGAAAGTGTTAATAAAGTTTACATTTTTGAAACGTTAAAGTTACTACAAGTTCATAACATTTCTTATTAGAGATTTTGATCTAGGAAATTAGTCATTGATACTTGATCATTATTTGAGTTGAAAAATATTTAAAACATGTTTATTTAAACATGGGAAAGTCCATAGTTTAAGAGAAACTATGGCAAAATATTTATAAAATTTAGTATGATTAAAGTATGGTTAAACTAAAGATTTTGAATGACTAAGGATTTTAATCATGATTAAAAGAAATTTGGATGAAACTGTTTAACAGGAATTTTCAAGAGTTTTCTTACACTAATAAAGAATAAATATATGTTTTTAGATAAATTATATATTTAGATATGATCAAGTATGTGTATGTATCTTGTGTATAAACATTATGTATTTAAATCAAGTAGGAATAAATAAAAAAATATACAATTTCACAAAAAAGTACAAGAATATGTACATATACTTGAAACATGACAAGTATAAATATTTTTGTCCAAACATGGACGTAAACTAACAAATCGGACAATAAGACAATTACGGACAATTTGGAAATATCAAACAAATAAAAGGACACGGACAAAACAAATGACACAGACGAAACGAATAACGCGAACTAGACGGACGACACAAATGAAACGGTCAAGACAAACAAACAAACCGTCACACACTACACAAAAAAATTATACATACTAGAATTTATAAAAATAACTTACATAAAATATCTAGTAGTTTTATAAACAAACTTTTATAAATTGTTACTAGTATGTATTAAAATATTGATCAAGCCTAATTAAATAATAATATGGGCTAGCCCACTATTACAAACAAGAATGGGCTAGAGCCCACTTTTATAAACTAAGTTGGGCTAGAACCCACTTTTATAAACTAAGTTGGGCTAGAGCCCACTTTCATAAACTAAATTTGGCTAGAGCCTACTCTTATAAACTAAATTGGGCTACAACCTAGTTTTATAAACTAGATTGAGCTAGAGCCCACTTTTATGAGATCAATTTGGGCTAAGCCCACTTTTATAAACTATTTTGGGTAGGCCCACTATTACATAATTAAATGTGGGCTAGGCCCACTTTTGCAAACTCATTTGGGCTTGACCCATTTTAAATAAATTCATTTGGGCTAGGCCCACCCATATAAAACAAGTTGTGCTAACCCCACACATATAAAGCAAATGGGCTAAGCCCACACATTTAAAACAAGTTGGGCTAGGCCCACACATATGAAAGCATTTGGGCTAGGCCTTCACATACAAAAACATAGGAATTGAATTCCTACACTTAACCCTTGGGCTAGGCCCATTAAAACACCAAAGATATGGAATATATATATATATATATATATATATATATATATATATATATATATATATATATATACTTGTATTTGTTTGTTTTCTTTATTTGTATATACAAAGAAAACAAACAAATACAAGTATAATTATGAATTTAAGATGAATACTTGTACGAAACGAACATAAACCTAAGTGTCTAATAGGAGAACACTTGTAGGTTGAGAAAACGAACGAAGAATCAAACAATACATAGAGATTTGCACTAAACACGAATCTGTGAGTTCATGTTTTCCTATTTTATTTAATCAGTTTATGGTTTTAAACGTTCGGGGAGGATACATGTTTCAATTGGTATGGTTTTCTTAAAGAATGAAAATATTTAGATTACATGCGGATAGAATTAAACCAAGGGGCCATTAATGTATAAACAAGTACCGAGGAACAAAAGTGATAGATCTATTGGGTTTTGGCGGGCCCCACTCTATACAGCAATAAAAACAGATCGTTATAGAGTGCTTTTGTGTCTAACACAAGTGTCTCAGACACAACTTATGGTCAAGGTTCGGTTGCCTCCTATTCGGCATACATATTAGTATTCTTGGAAAACACTAATGATCTTACAAGTTTCATTTAATTACATACCAAATTCAATACTTCAAATATTTTTCAAGAATTATTTAATGCAAACTCAATACATGAATTCACCAGCTTTTGTTGACGTTTTTCAAAACTAACATGTATTACAGGTAACTAGTGGAAACTTTGGAAAAATATGTCAGTGTGTTGTGAAGTCAAGCAGTTTGATATCATCCTGTTTTTAGTTGTCATGTTGTAAAACTTGTGTTTTAAAGTTGGAACAATATTGTTAAAGTTGTACTATGTTTTTGAAACAGGTAGTTGATTGTAAATTGGGTTTAAATAACAAGTATGGATGAGCATCTTATTATGATTTACATTTACGTTTACTTGGTTGAATGCAACAATTGTCGCTCTAGCCACACCTCGTCGACGCTTCCACAACAACGAAAATCGGGGTGTGACAGACCTGGTATCAGAGCTTCAATTGTAGTAAACTAAGATTCTTTTGAGTCTAGTCTACAATTTCAAAATGGTCATTTTATAAAAGTCGAATAAGTCATTTATGAAATCACAACAAGTGTTTTTTATTGCATTATCACAAAATGTCCACTAGTAGCAAACTATAATTCGAAACTATAATGCAAGTACATTATAAGAGTTAGTCTTTGAGGATTAGACACGATAACAATAAGACTGATCCAAACAATACATGAGATAACTTACAACGAAACCAATATACCATTGCCCATAATTTATTATAAGTAATAATTGTTTACCTATAAATTTTACGGATTATTTTGCTAGGACCATGCGTTCCGATACCAGCTCCGACACCGACTCTACAAGATTTATCTCCGACGCTGATTACATGCCACTAGACGACCCCGTTCCACCCATCATCATCATCATCATCTCCGATAACGATCTCTTAGACGATGAATGGATGAATATTGACTTTCAGCCCTTTGCCCTTCCTGAGCCTTTTCCCGCAGATGTTCCTTTAGAAGATGATGTACTAGCCGTACCATACTATCATGAGATGGTTATTTATGGTCACCCTGAGGGTGAACATGTTGTTGCATATGTCCTCGTACAACTTAATGTTGTAGATCCATTGGGCGAGGATATCGATGAGGACGACTACATCATTCCTCCTGTTATCGACGATGACGACGATATCATCCCGGTCGTACATGTTGACCACCTTGAGGACGACCTTGGTATAGGAGAGGACTTTGGCATAGCCATGATAGAGGTATCTCAGCCTGAGGTCACGGTTGTCGACATCTCATCTTCTGCACCATCCACACCTGAGACACCATCACCTATGCTTTCACCCGATACAGTTTTACCACCATCTCCAGATACTCTACCTATACATGTTCATCCTGTTTTACCAGACACATTCCCCATTGATCACCTATCTGAGTCTTTACCACCACTACATTCTTTGGGAGATATTACACACCATACTAATCACCCGATACATCACCCTTTTTCTGGACTGTCACACTACACTCTAGGCAGTACTTCTCAACCTGCTGATCATGTACCCCCTTATCCTTTTGTTGAATCATTTTCTACTACTTTTACACTGATTCTCATTTCTTATCAGGACCCGTTTGCTGCAAGCCATGATATTTTCCACACAGTCATCCTATGACTGAGTATCCTCATTTTATTCTGACCCCTGCTGCTGGAGATTAACCTCATCCCCCACCATATGTGCATAGTACTGTTACATACCCTTCACCCTACTATGCTGTTTCACATGTTCAGCCACCTCCGGGCATGAGCCCATATGATCTGTACCACCTAAGCCACTTGCCACTTACCACCACCGAGTATAGGATCACAACCACCGAGATACAGCTCGGTATTTTGTTTTGACGGTTTCATGAGCTTTGTGCTGAATTTTTTGCTATTCGAGCATCTTAGAGTGCTCCATCATCATCATCCTTGCCACCACTACCCACATCATCACCTCCACCACTACTACCAACATCACCACCACCACCATCTCCATCTATATCCTCACTTCCACCACCCCATGTTGCCTCTTCATCTCATGAGAGGCGTATCAGTGCTCTCGAGGAGGAGATAGCATATTTTCGTGGTGTGATACACGCATCTTCACCCCCACCCCCACCGTCTATCTAGTTTTGGTATGTGATTGTGTTTTGAGGGTAGTACCCGTACCCGTTTGGTTGAAGACTGAAGATTTTTTAAGATATATAAGTCAACTTGAAGATTTTGAAGAAGCAATGTGAAGAAAAATACTTACTTTGTTTTGTATTGTACATGACTTGTATTTCAGAGCGATGTCACTCCGAATTTATATTTGTTCTTCACAAAAATGGTGCAACAAGTTGAATATATATATATATATATATATATATATATATATGAAAGTTGGTATCTTTTCTTTTATTATGCATTATTATTATTTGTTATGTTCATGTTATGATGATTATTGTATGAATACCTTATGTGAAGAGATGATTCGATTTATTCGATCTTTATACATTAGTATATTTTATGATGATGTATTTATTAAATTTGAGTCCATGAACGACAATATTTATATAAATATTTGTCTAATCACTTATATATGTTATATATATGACGATCATGGCACCAAAAAGAACTATGCCAACGTCAACCAACTTCCCTACCTGCATCACAAGTTGAACTAGATGCTCTGCTGAACCAGCTTATCGCCGAAGCGATCGTTCAGCACGAAACTAATCGTACCCATCAAGACAATGAAGCTAGAATTCAAACCCCACCAAGAGTTCAAAATCTTACCAGTGGTTGATTATTCATAACCTTACCAAAATAATTATCATTAATATTTATTTGCGAAAATATATATTTTTGACAATTTTGACAACAAACATTTCAGGATGCACGTACAAGCAATTTTTGGATTGCAAGCCACTCAACTTTGATGGCACTGGCGGTGCTGTGGCATTTGTACGATGGACTGAAAAGATGAACTCTGTAATCCGTATGAGCAATTGTTCTCCTAATGAGAGAGTTATGTATCTTTCAGGTTTGTTCATTGACGAAGCTCTTTCATGGTGGAATCTACAATTACAGACGCTAGGAGATGCAGCCGCATATGCTATTACGTGGGAAAGATTAAAGGACATGATGAGAGAAAAATATTATTCAAGAGCTGAATTACAGAAGCTGGAAACGGAATTTTGGAACCTAATGATGATTGGATCCGACATTTATGGCTATACTCAATGCTTTCATGATCTCTCTCGGGTTGTTCCGTATAGGTCACTCCCGAATTCAAAAGAATCGAACATTACGTTTGGGGATTAGCCCCGGAGATCCGAAGTATGGTTACATCGTCGCATCCGGTAACTA
Source organism: Scalesia atractyloides (assembly GCA_947069175.1). Classification (NCBI taxonomy): domain Eukaryota; kingdom Viridiplantae; phylum Streptophyta; class Magnoliopsida; order Asterales; family Asteraceae; genus Scalesia; species Scalesia atractyloides. The sequence goes on from CAMTDV010000008.1 coordinate 60,555,558, forward strand.
TCACCAAAGCTATAACAATTGCTGTGAATCTTACCGAAGAGGCGGTAAGAATGAATAAGCTTTCAAAAAGAGGTGTTGAGAAGACCAGGGAGACACATGTGGAGTCATCTTTGCATGACAACAAGAAAAAATTTTCTCATTTCAAAAAGAGATCGAGGTCAGACAAGAAGAAGAAGGAAACCCCTGCAATGAAAAGAGGTAAAGCATTTGTGGCTACAACAGAAACTGGACCAAAAGGTTATGCGGGGAACGCACCAAAGTGCAACAAATGTGGATATCATCACTATGGTGGATGCCGAACCACCAAGTGTGCTAACTGCGGAAAATTAGGACACCGCACCTAGAATTGTTGGGGAAATAACAACGGAAGCAAGAACGTAGAGAAGAGAGAAAGTAGTAGTGGAAATGGAAACGGGAAAGGAAAGAACCAAGGCTGCTATGGTTGCAGAGATTTGGGTCATTTTAAGAAAGATTTCCCAAAAGAAACAAAGGCCACGGCCGAGCTTTTCTGATAGGAGCCCGAGAAGCGCGCCAAGATCCTAATGTGATCACGGGTACGTTTCCTATCAACAATCACTGTGCATCTATTTTATTTGATACTGGCGCAGATTACAGTTTTATATCTTTAGAATTCAAAGATATACTTAGAGTAAATTCAAATAAATTAGACATTCCTTTCACTATCGAACTAGCGAGTGGAAAAATAATTGAATCTGGAGAGATTGTTAATGGATGCTCTTTAGAGCTTGGTGGACAAAAAATTAACATCGACTTATTACTCGTCCAATTAGGTAGTTTCGATATCATAGTTGGTATGTATTGGTTATCCAATAACCGAGCTGAAGTTGTGTGTTGCGACAAGGTCATTCGTATTCCTCTTCCTAATAACAAAACACTTCTTGTTCATGGCGAGAAGATTGAAACACAACTACAAGTTATCACTTGTATGAAAGCTCAGAGTGCTTACGAAAAGGATGCATAGCATTCTTAGCATACGTAGTTGATAAGAAAGCTAAGGATCCGAAACTTGGGGAGATCCCTGTTGTGAAGGAATTCCCTGAAGTTTTCCCAGAAGACTTACCGGGAGTGCCACCACAACGATAAGTCGAATTTAGTATAGACTTAATTCTAGGAGCCGCACCTATTGCAAAATCCCCTTACCGACTAGCTCCTTCAGAATTGCAAGAGTTGTCCACGCAACTTCAAGAGTTGCTGGATAAAGGTTTCATTAGACCAAGCTTCTCACCCTAGGGAGCTCTAGTTTTATTCGTAAAGAAGAAGGATGTAAGTTTCAAGATGTGCATAGACTATCGGAAATTGAATAAGCTCACGATCAGGAATCGGTATCCATTACCGAGGATCGATGACTTGTTTGATCAACTTCAATGATCGAGTTTCTACTCGAAGATTGACTTAAGGTCAGGATACTATTAGCTTAGAGTTCAAGAAGAAAGTATTCCAAAAACGGCATTCCGAACTAGCTACGGTCATTACGAGTTCCTTGTTATGCCTGTTGGCTTAACAAATGCACCACCAGTGTTCATGGACTTAATGAACCATGTGAGCAAACCATACCTTGATAAATTTGTGATAGTGTAGATCGATGACATATTGATATATTCACGAAACAAGGATGAACACGAACATCATCTTAGAACTATTCTTGAATTATAAAGAAGGAGAACTGTATGCAAAATTCTCTAAATGTGAGTTTTGGCTTGGCAAAGTTCAATTCTCAGACATGTAGTCAATGAGAAAGGCATACATGTCAATCCATCTAAATAAAAGCCATTAAGAATTGTAATGCACCAAAGACGCCAACTGAAGTACGGCGATTTTTAGGATTGGCCGGTTATTATCGGAGATTCATTGAGAACTTTTCAAAGATCGCTCAACCTTTAACATCCCTCACTCAAAAAGATAAGAAGTTTGATTGGGGAGAGAAACAAGAAGCAACTTTCCAACTACTTAAGGACAAACTTTGTGATGCACCGATTCTATCACTTCCGGATGGCACGGACGACTTTGTAATTTATTGCGATGCATCACATCAGGGATTAGGATGCATGTTAATGCAATGAGAGAAATTTATTGCATACGCATCATGTCAATTAAAAGTTTACGAGAAGACCACACATGACCTAGAGTTAGGTGTAGTGGTATTTGCATTAAAAATATGGCGTCATTATCTGTACGACACTAAGTGCACGATTTTTACTGATCACAAAAGTCTTCAACATATATTTAACCAGAAAGAGTTAAATGACTATGGTGTTGGCTTGAATTGTTGAATGCCTATGATTGTGAAATCAAATATCTTCCAGGCAAGGCGAATGTTGTCGCGGATGCCTTGAGTCGAAAAGAACGAGTAAAGCCACTAAGTGTACGATCATTAGGACTCACAATTTACAATAACCTCACCTCTCGAATTCATGACGCCCAACAAGAAGCACCAAAGGAAGGAAACTTAAAAGCAGAAATTATTAGAGGCATGGAAAAACATCTAGAACCAAAAGAGAACGGAGCCTTGTACCTATGAGTAGAATTTGGGTTCGTCGTTTTGGCGGTCTTCGAGATCTAATTCTAGATCAAGCTCATAAATCCAAATACTCGATACATATCTGAGCAGATAAAATGTATCATGTTCTTAAAGAATATTATTGGTGGCTTAATATCAAAGGTGATATTGCAACTTATGTTGGAAAGTGTCTAACATGTGCTAAAATTAAGGCCGAATACCAAAAGCCTTCAGATTGTTACAGAAATGTGTAATTCCCACTTGGAAATGGGAACAAATTTCCATGGATTTCATAACTAAATTACCTAGGACCTCTCACGGTCATGACATGATTTGGGTAATTGTTGATCGATGAACTAAGTCAGCTCACTTCTAGCCAATACGTGAGAAAGATAAGACTAAGAAGTTAGTTGAACTCTATCTTAAGGAGATTGTGGCAAGGCATGGAGTGCCTATTTGGATAATCTCTAACCGTGATGGTTGATTTGTGTCAAGAATTTGGCAATCCTTTCAAAAGGCTTTTGGATCTCGCTTAGATCTAAGTACGACCTTTCATCCCCAAACTGACGACCAAAGTGAACGCACAATTCAAGCTTTAGAAGACATGCTTGGTGCTTGTTGATGGACTTAGGTGGAAATTGGGACACTCACTTGGCTTTAGTGGAGTTCTCGTACATAACAGCTATGACACAAGTATTCAAGCTGCCCCATTCGAAGCATTATATGGACGTAAGTGTTGATCTTCGCTATGCTGGGCAGAATGGGAGACAAACAAATGATAGGACCAGAGTTAGTCCAAGAGACTATTGATAAAATATTTAGAATCCGAGAACGTATTAAGGCGGCCTGAGACCGACAGAAAAACGACGCGGATAAACACCGCAAACCATTATCTTTCGAGGTTGGAGACAAAGTTATGTTAAAAGTCTCGCCTTGGAAAGGTGTAGCTAGATTTGGGAAGCAAGGAAAGCTTAGCCCAAGATACATAGGACCTTATGAAATTTTGGAAAAAGTTGGAACTGTCACTTACAAGTTAAAATTACCAGAAACCCTTAACAACGTCCACGACACCTTTCACGTGTCAAACCTTAAAAAGTGTCTTTCAGACGAATCATTCATTATACCCCTGGATGAAATCAGTATAGACGACAAACTCCATTTCATCAAAGAACTTCTTGAGGTTTTGGATTCGAAAACTCAGAAAACGAGGAGGAGTCGTATCAAACTAGTCAAAGTCCATTGGAACTCGAAGCGCGGACCCGAGTTCCCCTGGAAACGAGAAGATGAAATGAAAAGAAAGTACCATCACTTGTTCGAGAAAGTCCCTGGAACGGATAATGCAACTTAAATTTTTGGACGAAATTTTCTTGAACAGGGGAGAATGTGACATACAACAAAATACTCGTAAATTCGTACAGCCTAAACAACTATTACATTCTTATGACTTGATTTTATTTAATTGAGTCTAAAAAGTCTAGAAATTTCAAAATCATAACTTAGTATGATAACAAACCCGCCACAATTAGACACATATAAATTTATATCCTAGACTGGCGGCAGAAACACGACAACACTGTACATGTTAGGACTAGTCGCGGTACAGTCCGACACGACAAAAAACGAGAAATTAAGTATGTCCGTGATAAATATTATATGGGAACATTAGTCGGAATAATGTGCAAATATTACTTTTCAGAAAACTGTTATTAAAACACCAAATTGTCCGGTCTGCAGAAAAATACAGCAATTCTGCAGAGTGTACAACACTCCGCAGAACAAAACAACAAATGTCCTAAATTCAAAAATAAATATTATTTATCATAAATAATATATAGGGTATTAAAAACAACACAAAACCCTTATTTAAACGTTATGGTTAAAAGCTACACAACTGGTTTGGTAATTACCGACAACAAAGCCGGTACAGAAACTGTGTCCAAATAACAAATTTATTAGTCCGAAGAGTTGGATTAATAAATTGGACAATAAAATTTATACAAAGAAAATTGTGTAGACAAAATTATATAAGGAATACAAAATGTCAGTATTTAACCCGTTAAGAGACCTGAACCAAATTTATCAATCGAACAACGACAAAATTAGGCTAGTGAGTTAGTTTGACATATTATAGCATCACTTTAGAGTGGTGAACCATTAAGCTTTATAAAAACTAATATATATATATATATATATATATATATATATACATAAACATCCAAGATCATAAAGTTTACAAAATATATCAAGTTTTTATAAAAAACAAATAATAACAAACCCCCTGGCTCACAGTTTTGGGTGGGTCCCCCATGCCCACTCATCACCATTTATGTGTTGGCTAAGTTGTTGGAGTGATTAGTGTATGGAGGATTGAAGACTATGATTAAAATTAACTTACAACACTCCACCTCCATCCTCATTCCTAACCTTCACCAAAACCTTTCATCTCCTCTCTTCTCTTTATCCTAAAATCGGCCATACCCTAACCTTCACCATCTTCATCTTTTCAAAAATGTTATGAACATGATTTCACACATAAAAATGGTCTATTACATGATATGAAATATATATTTTTACATAAAACACCTAAACAAAGAATTTTGTGGAGAAGCACCAATAGTTTCTATTTTTGAAAGATTATGAACATGTCCTCATTTTTGAAAGGGTTATAAACATATCTACACACTTAAAACAATTTTATGTATTACATAAAATATGGATTTTTATATAAAATAAATAATTTAAGAGTTTTGTTAAAAAGTGTTAATAAAGTTTTCATTTTTGAAAGGTTAAAGTTACTACAAGTTCAAAACATTTCTTGTTAGAGATTTATGATCTAGGAAATTAGTCATTGATACTTGATCATTATTTGAGTTGAAAATGATTTAAAACATGTTTATTTACACATAGAAAGTCCATAGTTTAAGAGAAACTATGGCAAAATTTGTATAAAGTTTAGTATGATTAAAGTATGGTTAAACTAAAGATTTTGAATGGTTAAGAATTTTAATCATGATTATAAGAAATTTGGATGAAAAGGTTTAACATAAAATTTCAAGAGTTTTCTTAAATAATAAAGAATAAATTTATATTTTTAAATAAAATATATATTTAGATATGATCAAGTATGTGTATGTATTTTGTGTATAAACATTATGTATTTAAATCAAGTAGGAATAAACACAAAAATATACAATTTTACCAAAAAGTACAAGAATATGTACATATACTTGAAACATGACAAGTATAAATATTTTTGCCCAAACATGGACATAAACTAATAAATCAGACAATAAGACAATTCGGACAAAAACGAACAATTTGGAAATATCAAACAAATAATACGACACGGACGAAACAAACCACAGACCAAACGAATAACGCGAACGAGGCAGAAGACGCAAATGAAACGGTCAAGACAAACAAACAAACCGTCACACACTACACAAAAAAAATTTATCCATACTAGAATTTATAAAAATAACTTATATAAAATATCTAGTAGTTTTATAAACAAACTTTTATAAATTGTTACTAGTACGTATTAGAACATGGATCAAGTCCAATTAAATAACCATATGAGCTAGCCACTATTATAAACAAGAATGGGCTAGAGCCCAGTTTTATAAACTAAGTTGGGCTAGAACCCACTTTTATAAACTAAGTTGGGCTAGACCCCACTTTTATAAACTAAATTGGGCTAGAGCCTACTCTTATAAACTGAATTGGGCTAGAGGCCACTTTTAAAAACTAGATTGGGCTAGAGTCCAGTTTTATGAGATTAATTTTGGCTAAGCCACTTCTATAAACTATCTTGGGCTAGGCCAGCTCTTACATGATTAACTTGGGCTAGGCCCACTTTACAAACTTATTTGGTCTTAACCCATTTTAAATAAATTCATTTGGGCTAGGCCCACACATATAAAACAAGTTGGGCTAGGCCCACACATATAAAGCAAATTGGGCGAAGCCCACACATTTAAAACATGTTGGGCTAGGCTCACACATATGAAACCATTTGGGCTAGGCCCACACATACAAAAACATAGGAGTTGAATTCTTACACTTAACCCTCGGGCTAGGCCCATTCAAACATGAAAGATATGGAATATATATGAAGTGTGTATATATATATATATATAAACAAATACAAGTAACAATGAATTCAAGATGGATACCTGTACGAGAACGATCATAAACCTAAGTGTCTAATGGGAGAAAACTGGTAGGTTGAGAAAACGAACGAAGAATCAAACAATACATAGAGATTTGCATGGAACACGAATCTGTGAGTTCATGTTTTCCCCTTTTATTTAATCATTTTATGGTGTTAAAAGTTCAGGGAGGATACATGTTTCAATTGGTATGGTTTTCTTAAAGAATGAATATATTAAGATCACATGCAGATAGAATTAAACGAAGGGGCCATTAATGTATAAACAAGTACCGAGGAACAAAAGTGATAGATCTATTGGGTTTTCGCGGGCCCCACTCTTAACGGCAATAAAAACAAATCGTTACAGAGTGCTTTTGTATCTTACACGAGTGTCTCAGACAAAACTTATCGTCAAGGTTTGGTTGCCTCCTATTCGGCATGCAGATTACTGTCCTTGGAAAACACTAATGATCTTACAAGTTTCATTTAATTACATACCAGATTCAATACTTCAAATATTTTCAAGAATTATTTGAGGCAAACTCAATACATGAATTCACCGGCTTTTGTTGACGTTTTTCAAAACTAACATTTATTTACAGATAACTAGTAGACAACTTTGGAAAAATGTGTCCGTGTTTTGTGAAGTCAAGCAGTTTTATGTCTTCCATTTTTTAGTTATCATGTTGTAAAACTTGTGTTTTAAAGTTGGAACAATGTTGTTAAAGTTGTACTGTGTTTTTTAAACAGGCAGTTGATTGTAAATTTGGTTTAAATAAAAAGTATGGATGAACATCTTATTATGATTGTGAACAGGGATCGAGCTCCCGAAATTAGCAATCGACCTGATCTCGCTCAACTAGCAGATGCGGAATTCATTGCTAGAGAGGTAGACATGACAAACAAGATAGTACTTACTGTTTAACTACTTCTGATGTACTAATGACGTTCAAGTTACAGACGCAAGTAAACAAACTGACAGAGCTTCGCCGTATCAATTGACAAATCAGTCCTGAGCTCTAACACAACACTTCCCTATTTATAGATCGAGATGACTCATACCGAAGTGCGTGCAAAAAAAACATCTATGTTTCATACGAAATGGTATTTCGTACGAGTGAGTCACTCGTACGAAACATGCTTCTGTTTCGTGCGAATCACAGTGAACAAACATATAAAATTTACATTTTTCCAATTAAACATTAACTTGTAAACTTTATAAACATTACAGATATATCCTAGACGTAGGCAATAGACATTATGCACCAACAAACTCCCCCTTGGATGTTGCCGCAGTCTGGATAATCTTCAAAATCTTCAATTTGATTTGAATTTAACGCCCAAAAAACCTCTTAACAGGCTTTCGACGTTCCTCAGAAGCAATTGGCATTTGATCAGTCAGAGGACGTCGCTTCAAAAACTGAAAGCTCCTTAACGATGCTATTCTTGAACGTTCAGCAATCCGAGCTTCTTTTCTTTTGTTTTCTTTAACTCCTTCTTCTCAAGCTTTCTCCAGGTTGTTTTCCAATCCGATCCAGAATGAATATTATTCACAAAGCACACATTCACGATCTTTTGAAATTGAAGGGCTTGCTCCTGATCCTTTTCTTTGAAACTTATCTTGCTATAAAATAAACATTCTATGTCTTTATTCGAACAATTTACTAGCCACATGGGGTCTAGTACTCGAATGCCTCGTCACAACCCATATATTCTTTTGTGTGCTATGACGGCTTCGGTTAATTCCTCTGTAATCTTCCATGAATCTTCATCTAGGTGCACACATATAACAGCCTCACCTGTATTCGAATCATAATGCCACCACTTAAAGATTGTATAAAAATCTTGCTCCATTTTGATTAACGGCATGTTCTTCAACACCCGTGGTTTCTTCACAATCAAAGTAATATCTTTCTCTTTTGTCACTGGATCTACTTTAACAATACGACATCAATAATGCGGTTTCCAGTGGACAAAACCATGCTTAGCTTCAAACTTGATCAATCTCCACAGCTTTTGGTCTTGGAACTTCATCTTAATATTTATCATCTTGATTTGCACAAGTTCCTTTATGTCCCAATAAGGCAGTGTTTTGATGTCGCTCAGATATCAAAAGTATTGAATTCCAAATTCTCTTTTAAACAGATAAACATTTAGCTCTTCAATCCAACCCCAACTCAAAATATCCCCTAAAGAAATATCAGCATCTCTGGTGAAAAATGCTAGGGGTCTTTTAAACTTTCGCTCTACTGAACTCTCTCGAAACCATTTCTTCTTTTGTTCAATAATTTCAGCTGTAGACATCTTTTCAGGAATTGTTCCTTCTTTTACAGCTTCAAATACTTTCCTTTGTAACATCTCAGAACTTTCTACTGTAAATAAATCGATAAATGTTGGGAAATCTTCTGTACCCTGCATGGCATCGTTAGCATGTTCATCAGAATCACTTTCCACGACAACGTTATCATATACGTTTGCATCCTCTATATCTTCAAAAACATAAGCATTTGGTTCGAAAACATCTATCTCATTCAGTTCGTCTTGAAAATCAAAATTGAACTTCTCTCCGCTGATTATGAGCATTTCTGCTATCTCTTCTTTTGAATAACTATGAATAAACTCCCCTTCCTCAACATCATGCTCAAGATATAATACAAATGGCTTTTGCACGACAGGAACAGAAGATGTAACATTCTCTGTGAAAATTCTTGCTTACTGAGCATCTATTGACTTATCAGATTTGTTCATCCTTTCCTCTTCAGCAGCTTGGTTTGCAGAATTATCAAAGTACTCGGAAAGATCAACTAATTCATTACATTTGAATCTATTACACGAATACCCGATCCTCCAACATTATCATCATCTTATCATCATTCGAACTACTAGAATCTTTTTCATCAACATCAACATCTTCAGTATTCTCTTCTTCTGCTTCCTTTTCTGTTTCTTCAGCCATTTCTTTACTATCTTTTTCCGTCTTTTTCTTCATCAACCAATCTCGATGTCTTTGGGAAATATCAAGAAAAGCTATATCCACATCAATAGGCTTTCCTATCGTAATAAAATTCTTCGGTTCTTCATATACTACAATATCCCAACATTGTACTGGCCCAGATTCGGCTTCTGGCACAACTTCATCAGTCATGGAATCCTCCACTATCTTACCTTTTCCTTTCCCATGCGCATCAGATTGTTGTATAGCCAATCGTTCTCATTCTGCAACTCTTTCCCTCGCTTCTGCATGTTCAATTTCATCAATCGCTGCAGATATACTCAAACCTAACTTCTTTTCAAGAATTTTCTCAAACACATCCATTCTTTGATTATTTATCAAACGTTCTTCCCCATATTCAGTCATTCGTAGACGTAATCTTTCATTTTCAGAAATAATACTTGCCGTCATCGCTTCAAGTTGTTGTTTATCAACAATTAATCCCCCAATTTTTTCAAGCATTTCAAACTTTTCGGCTGTTAACAAGTTTTTCTGCTCTTGCAATTCAGCTATGCGCACAACATTCATTGTCACCTGTTTCTGCAGATCATCAACTCTAGGATCATCAAAACAAAACTCATCTCCTCCTGGTAGATCGTCTAAATCAATCTCATCAAAAAATGCTTGTGAATCAAATGGCTGTGGTGTAGGACAAGATTGTTGAGAATGAGATGGTTGAGACTTTTGTTGAGCCGACTGTTGTGGCGCTGGTTGCTGGACTGGTTCAGGATCAGGCATTGATTGTTGAACAAGTTCTGATTCAGGCTGTTGCGGTGTTGGTTGTTGTTGTTCTTGTTCTGGCTCATGAACAAGTGATTGTTGCGAAGGTATTTCTAATTCAACATGTTGCTGATCTGACTCTGGATGCATATGATATGGTGGAGACAGAATACTCTGTGTTTGTTCCTCCCCATTTTCTTCAGTATTCTGTTCAACACCAGCTTCTGTTGGATTAACAATCGGAGATATAGGAGCTGCAGGTCGTTTCATCCTTTTTTGCCTTTTCTTGACTGGAGTATGAAAAGCTGATTCAGGATCAGATTCAGACAGAACATAAGTTGTGTCGTCTTCGCCTGTCGCTTTTCTTTTTCGTACTTCAGCTTTGCGTTTCCGCTCATCTTGACATTTCTTTGCTAATTTCTCTGCTATTTTCTTCTCTCATGCTCTTCTATCTTCTGAATCAGTCTAGATTATAGTACATCTTCAGCTTCCTTGTAAGCTCCAAAAGCCTGACGTTCTATGTCTTCTGCCATCTTTTCAACTGTTTCTTCAACTTCAGGTTCATCCCTCAACCCTGAACTTTCAGCATCAGATGCAGTTTTTCTCTTTCTCCCTTTGTAGGTAGCTTTTCCACCTTTATCTCCGTCTTTTACAAACAATGGACTTCTCTTTGCCACAAACAACGATAATGATTTAACTTCCTCTTCATCGTCACCACTATCGTCCTTCCTCCACTTTCCAGGTGCGGGTGAAATATAATCTTTATTCAGAATAGCACCAAACATTGGTTTAGCAACGAGAGCAGACTTCAAATGCACGTTCATCTTTCGTAATGATTGAACATCTATATGCTCAAGTTTTAGAACGTCGTCTAGAGATTTCTTCAAGTCAGGATGTAAATAGTCTAACATCATCTGTATAAATCTTGGGTACTGCAAGAATCTTTCCTTCAAAATGTTTTGGATCATCTGAGTAAATATAACTTTTGAAAAGTTATAAGGAAGGTTCAGCACTAGAGCAGTAATCATGCACATCTGATAATCCACCAAGTCATCAAAACCACCCTTCCTATGACCCAAACTGTGAATAATAACGTGCGCAAGATATCTGAACAGCGCACTAAGATTTCCTTTCTTGTATGGAGCAGCATTCACAAAACCTGTACATCCCATCCTGTAAAAACATCCTTTAACCATATATTCAGTGAAGCCTGTTGGGTCATCCTTGTTATCTTTAAACTCTAACACTTTCCGAATCAACTCTTCGGTAATCTTCACTTGAATATTAACATCGTTAATTTTTACTGTTGAAATAATGGCGTTGTCGTCAATACTATACTCCGTAGCATTCCAGAAATGTTCTACATGTGACAAATATGCCGTATGTTTATCTCTAATCGCTTCGTCACACTAATCCTTGTAAGAAAATCCAAGATACTTCGATATGTTCTGGGATTGAAGCGTCTGTGATACAACATTTATTATGCACTGGAGAAAATCCGGATTTCTTGGCCTGTTCAAGAAAATAACAATCAACTGTTAGAAACTTTCAAACATTCAAAAACTTTCTTCACTGATTCGTGCTAACTTCTCTGTTTCGTACGAAAACACTATATTGATCAAAAGTTTTAAACTTTCAAAATATCTTTCTCTTTTTTCGTACAAAATCTTTGTTTCGCACGAAACATTCACTTGATCAACCAGTTTTGAACATTTTAAATTTCTCTCTGTTTCGTACAAAACCTATGTTTCGCACAAAACATTCACTTAGTCAAAATTGAAAGTTGAAGTTCATGTTATTCATATGATTCACTTGTTTCGCACAAAAATTCTATACTTAATCAATTTGCTTTGAAATCTTATTTCGTGCGAAACAGTTCAGTCGTACCAAATTATCGTCATCCCAAAATTTGTCCAAGTATAATTCGAACCTAAAACTTGTTGTTTTACCAAATTGATAGTTGAATTTCAGATTATTAGAGCCGATTTTAACGACTTTGTGGTCAATTTTAAGTTTTACCAGCCCAATTTCCATAGATCTAAGTTTTAGTCCGAATCGTAAGAAATTTCGACATTATAACAGTGAGATCTTGACGAAATTACCTTGCCCATTGTAAGAGGTGTGCAAATCAACCTCAACAATGTGAATAACAAACACAAAAACCAAGAAATGAAGTTTTTAGAGTCGAATCGCACAAAAACACTCTGAGTCGCTCAACAGTGCACAAAGAACAGAAATTCATTTCTGTGCGAAACAAAGAGTATTTATACTCACCCTGTTTCATACGAAATCAGTATGAATCGCGCAAAACTTAAACTCTTGTTTCGTACAAAAATGTCTCTTTTCGCATAAAATTTGATTTTGTACGAATCAAAACAAAAAAACTTTAAACTTTTTCAATTTCAATTTTCAATTTTTATTTTTGTATTTTTCATTTATTTTATCAGGAATTTTATCTGTCTCAAAAATCCACTTGACTAACCAAGTCCAAGTTAATGACCCTGGGGTTATTCAATTTGCCTTCCAAGTCCAACTTAATGACCTTGGTTGACCATGTTTGACCGAACAAATTTATTTTAACATGTAAAGTTTCATATTAATGAACTTTCTTGATATTTGAATAATTTTTTGCGAAAAATTAGCTCCCAACCCATGATTCCAATCTTTCCTCAGCAAGATGTTGTTATGAATCCAATCGTCAGTGTTTTTTATCATCGGTAAACAAAAATAAGACTATCAAGCTAAGAAAAACTGAAAAACTTTTTGAGTTTTTTTAAGAAATTTTTCAATGAATAATAACTTTTTTTGTGAAATTTGTGTTTTTAGAGGATCATTTCAAGCATTCATATAAGTCATCTGTACCAGTACCGTTAGTCTAGAAATACCCTTTAAGCTTTTAAACAAATTTACCTAGATTGCCAATATATTTGTCCATTTAAACCTCTTCTCATTTCTCAATTGTTTCAAGATATCTTAAGTAATATTATGAACATGAAATAACTGTGTTTCCCATCTCAGAATATACTCCCGTATAGAGATTCCCAGAATGTCATTTTACAGGTGAATATATCGAATTGATGTCTGTATATAAGGTGAATGCGAGACCTTGAGAGCTCAGATTAGTACTACCGTACAGACAAAGAGATGAAGGCTCGTCTTTAGGTGGTGTTCCATTAAGGAATCTTTTGTACTGCAAATGTCATAATTGCTTAAGACATAATCATTTTTCATGCAGCTTTTGGGGAAATAATGGAAAAGTATTATATGAGTTCTAGGCCATTGCTTTCGCAAAATCAGAAGAACTCGAATAATACCCAAGATATCAATCAAATATAAAGACCAAGTATCGCAGAATCTGGCATTCTCTCAAACGAAATTTCGGAGTACTAAGTCCATATATCCGAGAGATGTTAACCCACTAGTTAATTAGTGTTATGTTTTAGGTTTATATCTCAAATACAATTTACTGAACGAGTGAAGTCTATTAGCATATCCATAGTAAGAGTTGCTTAATTTCTTTAAAACAATACAATTCTTAGCATACTGTGACTATCATTTTTGATTTACTATGATCACTCTTTTTACACAAAACTCTTTTTGACTTTTTTTAAATGTTTTTGTATGTTCCTCAAATATTCTCCCCCTAAAATCAAAAACATATTTTTGGATTTTTTTTAAGAAATTATAAGAAAGAATGTACAGAAAACGTTTAACCGATGACAAATTCACATCAAGTCATCATCATCCTCAAACTCAACCTCAAACACATCCCCTGAGATCATATTATTTAAACCATTAAGCTTTAAGAAATTTTTAAACTTTGTTTTATCAAAAGCTTTGGTATAAAAATCTGCTTTTTGGTCATCAGTGTGGATTTTCTCAATTCGTACCAACTTTTTCTCGTAGCAATCACGGATAAAGTGGTGTCGAATCTCGATATGTTTAGTACGTGAGTGTTGACATGAGTTTTTGGTGATATCGATCGCGGCCTGATTATCTACATATATAGGCGTATCAAGAAATTACAAACCGAAATCTCTCATTTGTTGCTGTATCCAGAGAATCTGAGCACAACAACTGGATGCCTAAATGTATTCAGCCTCACAGGTAGAGAGAGCGACCGCGGTTTGTTTCTTGCATTACCATGTTACCAAACGAGTTCCGAAGAACTGGCAGCCGGCCGCTGTAGACTTTGTATTCAGTTTGCAGCATCCGAAATCAGAATCCGAGTAACCTGCAAGATTAAAATCATCATGTCTAAGTTACCACAAGCCGGTGCTTGGGAAACCCTTCAGATATCTCATTATGCGTTTAACGATAAGCAGGTGTGACTCTTTTGGATTAGACTGATAACGGGAGCACAGGCACATGGATACATGATATCTGGTCGAGAAGCAGTAAGATACATCAAGGATCATATCGTGGAGCGATATAAAGTTTCATCAACTTTTTCTCCGGTAAGATCTGGACAAATGCCGTGATTTGGAGCTAACGGGGTCGATGCTGGTTTAGCCCCTATCATATTGAATTTCTCCAATATGTCATGAACATATTTTGTCTGATGAATGAAAATACCATCAGGCAACTGGTCAACCTGAAGTCCTAGAAAGAACCCATTGCGCTCATTTCAAATTTGCGCTTCATGACTTCTTCAAAGTCTTTACATAGCTTGTCATTTGTCGATCCAAAGATAATATCATCCACATATATCTGTACAATAATTAGATGCCCATCGACTTCCTTTGGGAAGAGGGTTGAATCTGCTGTTCCCCTAATATAGCTATTTTCCAGAAGATGACTCGATAATGTTTCATACCAAGCTCTCGGGGCTTGATGAAGACCATATAAGGCTTTATTCAAGAGGTAGACTTTATCTTTGTGCACTGGATCAACGAACCCCGGTGGTAGGCCGACGCACACCTCCTCTTTCACTTTTCTGTAAAGGAAAGCGGAGTTAACATCCAATTGGTACACCTTGAACCCTTTCCACGAGGCAAAGGTCAAGAATATGCAAATTGCTTCAAGACGTGCAACTGGGGTATAGACTTTAGTATAATCTATCCCTTCTTACTGATGAAAACCTTGAACCACAAGTCGATCTTTGTTGCACACCACGACTCCTCTATCGTCTCTTTTACACTTGAAGACCCATCTTGTATTAATCTTTTTGTGATGATCTAGTAGGTCTACAAGCGTCCAGACTCCAAGTTTCTGGAATTGGAGTAACTCTTCTTGCATTGCATCCACCCAACTTTCTTCTTTTAACGCGTCTTTCCAGTTTCCTAGTTCAACCTGAGAAACAAAACAACTATGAGAAAATCAGACTCGAAGTGGATCAATACTAGTATAAAAACAGCTTAGATCTTTATTAATCTGATTGCGAGTTTGCACTCCCAATTGTAAGATGCCTATGATGTTCTCTGACGGATGATATGAAAGTGTCCTAGGTATCACTTCAGTTGGAACATCTACTTGTGGTTGCAAATTTGTGAGAATTTCATCGACAACCGGTACTAATGAAGAAGCTTTATTCCTAGCATTAGACTAGTCATCCTGTTGGTTCCAAAATCCTTCAATCTGTTCAGATCCTTCATCAGATTGGATCCTCCATCGTTGAAAGTTGGTTCCCGATCAGAGTCCGCATCGATATTTGGCTGGCCAGATGATTCAGCAGCATTGACATTTGTAGCAAGAACCGGATTTAGAACAAAGGAGCTTTGACCAACATCAGACGTGTTAACTGGTAAAGATGTAGAAATCACCAAAGGTCGAGGAACTTGTTCTTGATTAGATAACTGGTGTTGTTGAAATAACATAACAAGTTCTTCTTCAGTTGGCACATCTGGTAGATCAAACGAATCTCACAATCCATCGTAGTTAAACAGCCACTGATCCCCAGGCTTCTGCGTAGGCGTTGTATATCTTTGACAATCTACCTGCCACGCTAGAACTACCTGGTTCAGACTCGGCAAAAAAACACGTTTTTGAGGAGTAGCGTAACCCACAAAGAAACCCTCCAAAGATTTCGCTCCAAATTTACCAGTCGGGTCCAAAACGGTACACGGTGATCCAAAAGGTCCCAAAAATGCTAAGTTAGGCTTTCGTTGATTCAATAACTCGAAACATGTCTTTTTGTGAGGCTTAACTGTCAATACACGATTTAGGGTATAGCATGCTGATGCTACTGCTTCACTCCAAAAACTGATCGGTAATTTCGAATCAGCTAACATTGTTCTAGCAGTTTCTATCAACGTGCGATTCTTTCGTTCAGCTACTCCATTTTGTTGTAGAGTATAGGGGGCGCTGAATTCATGAAGAATCCCCTTTTCATTGCAGAACTCTTGCATCTTCTTGTTCTTAAACTCCGTTCCATTATCACTGCGAATTCTCTTAATGGGCAAATGATATAAATTCTCGAGTTTTCTGAAAAGGATCATAAGAGTTTCAAATGTTTCATCGTTACTCTCCAGAAAGAACACCCATGAAAATCGTGAATAATCATCTGTAATGACAAGAGAGTATAGATCTCCAGAAATGCTTTTGACATTGACTTGTCCAAAGAGATCCATGTGTAGTCTTTCTAGTGGTAGCTTTATCGAATTCAACAGCTTTCTCGGGTGTGATTTCTTATGCTGCTTCCCCTTTTTTGCAGCTAAGACAATCGTCTGATAGATGAAAACTTTTCAAATTGACACCCTCCACTAAGTCATTATACACAAGAAAATTCATCTTTCAAAGATGGATGTGCCCCATTTTTCTATGCCATAAAATTGACTCTTTCTAGGTAGCTTTGGAAACAAAGCATTGAACTTTCTTTGACGTGGTAGAAGCGATGCTCATGTCAAGGACATATAAATCATTTTCTCGCGTAGCTCGCATAAGAATCCATTCTTCTGGAATATTGAAACCAGGTTTTAGAATTAGACATTCTTTATCAGTGAAATGTGTCGTGAACTTCTTGTCACAAATTTGTGAGATACTAAGCAGATTGTTCTCAAGTTCAGCGATATAGTTCACTTTATCAAACGATACAACTCCGTTTGAGAGAATCCCTTCTCCAACAATCCTACCTCCCTGCGTTCCAACAAATCCTACATATCCTCCTCGAATAGCTCTAACATCACTGAGCAGCGCAAGCATTCCTGTCATGTGGCGAGACGCTCACTATCCATGATCCATTTTGACAATATCGAACGTTGGAACCCCTGCACACATGATTAACAAAACTCAATTAAACAAAGAGACCGAAGCCTGTTTGGTCTTGGGTGGGTTTGGAATGTCGAACTTTGGACCCACTTTGTTCTTTTCAATCTTTTTAAGCTCAATTTTGTTTGGAACATCAGGTTTAGGTTCAACCTTAGATGATTTGGTTTTAACAACTTTAGCAACCCATTTTTGTGTTTGTGGTTTAGCCCTTTTAACATAAAATTTTGAATCTTTTTGTTGAATTTTGTGTGATGTTTCACCAATTTCAAACTTAGATTGAGGTTGAATAATTGGTTTAACATTTTGATGAGATTCTGTCTTTCTTTTAAGAATTTGTTTTGGCATAAACATGGGTGCTTTTTGCTTTTCATCTTTAGTGAACTTTTTCGGAGAAGAAACTGGTTTTGAACTTTCTTGTGAACAATATCATGCGATATGTCCACCTTTCTTGCATTTAAAGCATGTCCTGCTGTCCTTATGAACAGAGGTGTCCAGAACCTGTTTCTGTTTTTGTTTCTCTTTTTCTTTAAGAAAATCACCATTTGATTGAGTTCCAATAACCTCTTTTTCCTTCTCGGTTGTTGTCCCAAATAAAAAATTAATTTTCTTTGTAAAAATTCAATTTTTGGGACCTGCTTGTTTTATGTTGCTTTTGAAAACCCAACCCTGCCCGTTTGTTTTCCGGATAATCTCCTTTTTTCGATAGTAGGGTCGGTTGTCAGTTTTTGATTTAGAATAGAAAGATGCATCATGTTTATCTAAATCATCATGACTTACCTCTATCAGCTTGAACATTTTATCTACACAACCTCTTTTCACATTCCTGATTGGAAAATCCTCATCCGAAAATAGTTTATCAGACCCTTTCATTTTATAAACTATGACATTGGGATCATCATTTAAACTATTTTCTGATATATCATCAGACTTTGACTTCACAAATTTTTCAGACTCAGCCACTTCAGATTCATTTGTTAACACTTTGTCAACCACATTATTTACCACTTCAGAATCACATTCACCATCATTTTTAGTATAAGTTACATCGATATCCTCAGGCAACTGTTCGGTGTTATATTTAAGATTTAGCGCCTTTTCCACCCCAGGTGGGTTTTTGCATGCATAACTATTCCACATGGGTGGAGGAACTCGATCATAACTACCACTTTTTATTTCACCATTTTTAGATTCCTCATTATTTTTGATTTTAGGTAAAATGTGATCTATGACATATGAGCTTGTGGAATAACTAATTAACAGTTTATTAACTCGTCCAGTTACAATTCTCATTTTCTCAAGCTCACTTTTGAGCTCAGCAATAGTGTTTAGATGAATATTAATTGCCATTTGTTTATCCATCACTATTGCTTTAAGCATCATAAGTGTTGCGTCATTTTCTCTTAGTGCTTTATTATATTGTTTAACAGACGCACTCAATTTGTCATATGCTTCCTTTGTGGTTTTGTAATCGCTTGACAAATTGTCTGTTAAACTTTGCAATTCAGCAAATCTTTTGTCCTTTACAAGACACTCACCACATGGTTCATCACACTTTGAACAAGATTTTTCATTCTCGGATGACTTGTTTACCTCATTTCCATTTGCCATGCACGCTTTAATGATGTCTTCTTTCAGCAATTCCTTTTTCTCATCAATTTTGACATCTTCAACCGGTTTCTTTTGCTCTTCATCTGTTGAATGTTGAGTATGTGCGAAATATCCTGCAAAAGTTTTTAAAACATCATTAGGCAAAAGATGTTTGAATGGACCATTCAAAAGCTCCTCTTCCTCTGATGAAGTATGATAGTAATAATCGTCATCCTCAGGTCCTTCATCAAAAGATGCCTCCAATTCTTCTTCCGGTTCCTCAATAATTTCAGCCACCAATGCCAAACTTTCTCCATTCGAAATAAACTTGTTCCAATTAAACCCTTCATCTTCTTGTGTAACAACCAAAGCCTTATCTTTAGTTTCAGGTTGTTTTTCTTCAATCGGCACAATTCTTGTTCTTGGTTGTGGTCAGTGATAGATCGCTCTTTTGTAATAGTCATCAGTGAAAGGATTATGATTTCCTTGAACCTCTCGATTTGGACATTCCCTTTAAAGTGACCTTTCTCCCGACACTTGAAACAAGTAACTTTGGATTTATCAAATCCAAGTTTCCCATCCAATCCTCCCAAATTTTCTTTACCAGTGATTCCATAAATCTTTGTGCTCGTTGAACGATCGAAGCCATGCACCATTTTATATCTATCAATTCCATTTCAACTGGATCAATTTGATCGTAGTCTTCAAGTGTCATTTCAGAATTACCAATCTTTCCAGCAACAAGACTGTCATATGACTCAAGAACTGAAGCAAGTAGAGACATATGTTGTTTTGCTGTCTTTTCGTCAAAATTTTGTGCATTCTGAAAGTCAACGACAATATTACATTGCAACACTCTTTGACTTGCATTGGATGATGGAGTGGTTTGATTGTTCTGAGATTGATTTGATCCGATAGAAGATTGTTGACTTGAAGGTGTATTCGGATCAACTGTTGGGAATGATTGGAACCACTTGACTGAGTTGGAGGTGTGCTTGGTGAACTATATGCACTGAAAGCAGTTTGAATCTTTAGCGCTTGGATTTGAGCAACAGAACTGTTTTTGAAATAAAGATTAACATCTTGTTGCATTTGAACCATCTTGTTTTTAGCCATCTTTTGCATCTCTAATTCATGACCTTCTAATCTTTCAATAAAGTGAGGCAACGAAAAATTGTTGTATTCAACTCCATTCTTCAAAATGGTTAGTTGACCATTCACCTTGTGGCAGAGAATCAGCTAGCTTATCAACAAGCTCTTCATTTGTCTTCACAATTCCCATTCTCTTCATATGAACCAGCAGATGACAGTATCGCTCAAGTAGCTGCTTAACCGTTTCTCCTTTGATCAATGTTAATACATCAAACTCTTTGTTTAATAATGCCCTTTTGCTTTTGCGAAGTTGAGCACTGCCTTGAAATTTGACTCGAAGAGCATTCCACAAAGATTGCGCATCATCATCATGTTGCAGTAAAGCCAACATGTCTTCTTTAATCGATTGCTGAAGAATGTTCATCATTTTCTTTGCGTTGATAAATCTTTCTCGTTCAGCATCAGAGAATTGAGCAAGGGTCTTTTCAAGCCAGTTTTCGCCAACTGGTGCGATATATTTTGCCTCGATTGCAAACCAGCAAGTAAAATGGTTAGCTTGAACCACCCAGTTCATAAACCTATCGTGCCAACTATCAAAATCTTCGAGATTCATAAGCTTTGGAGGTTTCGTCATTATTCCCATTTCATTCTCTAAATTGATGTTTTGGGCTGCTGCAGTGGTAACAAACGATGTGGCGAACGCATTGTAAAATTCTTCAGACACTTTTCCTTTAAAAGTTAGAACACACTTCTCGAAAACAAACATATCAGATTAGCGAACTTTTTGTGCGGTCAAGATGTTTCGTACAAAACAAATAAAAAATATTTTGCATGAAACAAATTTTTGTACGATTCAAATTTTCTTCACAGAACTATGATTTCGTACGAATCAAGTCATTTTGTACGAAACATACGTTTTTGAATGAGTAATTTTTGTGAGATTGAAATTTCTATGAATCAAATTTTGTACGAATCAAGTTTGAAATTCTTAAAAAGTTTTCAAGATTCTGTATGAATTTATGTGATTCGTACCAAAAGCAAAACAACTTTATTTCGTGCGAAACTCGTAAACTGATTCAAACTTCAAACTGATCAATTTTTATCGATTTCAACATGCTTTAGGTCAATTTTATGTTCGAATTATGGTATGGATTGATTAGATTGAAGATTAACTTGAATTACTAAAATCCTGGTCCATTTTGTCCATGAATTCGTCCGAAATTTGTCCAAAATCCAGCAAAGGTCAGAAAAATGATGAAGATGAAGATATATCCAAGTCTGAACAGTAACTACTTGTTGTCTATCTGTAGATCAGATCTCATGGCTATGATACCACTTGTGAACGGGGATCGAGCTCCCGAAATGAGCAATCGACCTGATCTCGCTCAACTAGCAGAGGCGGAATTCATTGCTAGAGAGGTAGACATGACAAACAAGATAGTACTTACTATTTAACTGCTTCTGATGTATTAATGACGTTCAACTTATAGACGCAAGTAAACAAACTGACAGAGCTTCGCCGTATCAATTGACAAATCAGTCCTGAGCTCTAACACAACACTTCCCTATTTATAGGTCGACATGACTCGTACCAAACTGCGTGCAAAAACAAACATCTATATTTCATACGAAATGGTATTTCATACGAGTGACTCACTCGTACGAAACATGCTTCTGTTTCATGCGAATCATAGTGAACAAACATATAAAATTTACATTTTTCTCAATTAAACATTAACTTGTAAACTTTATAAACATTACAGATATATCCTAGACGTAGGCAATAGACATTATGCACCAACAATGATTTGCATTTTTGGTTTACTTGGTCGAATTAATGATTATCGCTCTGGCGACACCTCACCGATGCTTCCGCAACAACGAAAATCGGGGTGTGACAATTTGTACTACTTCATATCATCAGAATATACATTTTATACACAACACAATATGTTTTAACACATTATTAACATCAATTCAAAATGCACTAATTCATCACACAATCATAACATAATCTATTCTTATGCAATTTCAACTATCTAAGCATCATAACACATCTATTTTCACCAAGATCAACATCATACATTTTCACCAAGATCATTAACTAATACATTTATGTGCATGCATGCTAAGATCAATTCTACAAACTATAATCAACATCATAAATTTCAAGATTCATCCATGCATGACCACTAATCTGAAACACAATTTTCACGTATCATCCTACACAAATTCAGCCATATATACACGTATCCATATTTATTTTCAAGTATTATTGTTGGCCTTGGATCTTAAAGCTTTATTTATTTATTTATATTGTATTTTGTGCTTTTGGGTTAGTTTGGGCTTCCTAGTGCCAAGTGGGCGTAGGGTTGTATTTTTGGGCTTTGTCATATCTATAAATAGAGGGGTTAGGTTACTTTATTGGGGTTAGAGAGTTGATCACAAAAACTTGTATCTGACATCCTCTGGCGTATGCAAGTTATTATATTCAAGTTATTCAAGTTGTTCTTCATCCTGATCATAATTTCCGCAATTGATTAGGATAGTAATACTTGTTTGATCTGTTACACAGGACTTACAATTGGTATTAGAGTCTGCTGTTCTAATACAAGCTCCGGGTATTGCTGATTGAAGAAGTTTTTGAAGTTTATTGCTGTTGTTTGGATCGATTTCTGACATTCTGGATTGCTGTTCATCGACGAAGGGTACTGTTCCGAAGAACTCGAAGAAGCTCTGCAGATTTCGGATTTGACACTGTTCCAGATCCCGAAGAACACGAAGAAGGTCTTCTTAATTCGGATTTGATACTGTTCCGGATTCTGAAGAACACGAAGGAGATCGTCTATTCCGATTTGATCCCTGACTGTTGCTTTATCTGGATTGTGGTCCAGTTACAGTTGCTGTTTTTGAATTCCTTGAATTCCAGAATTCAGTTGTATAAAAGGTGGAGGCACTGTTATGGATTGGGTCGATGTTCCGGATTTATAGAAGATAAGTTAGGCATATCGGATTTTTCATTCTGGATTCTTGATTTTGGATTTCATTTCAGAGCTGTTCATTCTGGATCTGCTTTTCGGATTTTCAATTCGGATCTGCATTTCGGTCCTTTATTTCGGATTTCTTCTCGGATTTTTCTTCGGATCTTCAAATTGGATTCTTAAATCCGGATACTTCATTCCGGACTCCTAATTCCGGATTGCTTATTTCGGATATTTCATCCAGTTTGACCATCGTTGAATTCCGGATTACCATTTCGGAAAAATCTTCCGGGTTGACCATATTGACTGCATAGTTGACTATTTCGGATTGAGCACTGTTCATTAGAATCACTTAAATTAATTAAATTTTCAAATCAAATTTGGTAAATTTTAATTAATTTAGTCTCAATGGCTGGGTTCATGACCGCACACACTGACAGCCTTGCAATTACAAACTTTAGCCCTCCACCAAGAGCTGGATCAGGTGATTGGCACTTCCACCAAAGTGCCTCGTTTGTTATACGGAGATGAATATTACAAGTGGAAGTTCCGCTTTGAACAGTATTGCAAGGCAAAGGAACCTGGTGTGTGGAGATGCATCATGAATGGTCCAAGAACCATAGTGTATATCACAGAGCAAGATCCCGCCCAAGCCTATGCACTTATGGACTCAAGAGGACGTCAAAATCATAGAGGAAGATGAAAAGGCTTCAGCAACACTAACCATGGCTCTAGGACCCGATATCTCTATAGCGGTCAGGAACTGTAAAAATGCTAAAGAAGGTTGGAGTGAGTTGCAGAATCTCTATGAAGGAAACGCTGACATGAAAGCGAGTAGGGTGAACCAGCTGAATCAGCAATTCAGCTCGTTCAATCACATATATGGGGAGACCATCGAAAATCAAATACACCTTTATGTCAAACTAGTTTCCCAGATGATTTCAGCTGAGATCACCCTCACCAACAGCGCCATGAACCGACAATTGTTGAATTCACTGCCCAAAAGTTGGGATGCAGACGTGGGGGTGATCAAAAATAAAAAGAACCTAAATGACGTCACTGTCAGTAAGATGATAGCTACTATCAAATCATGTGAAATTGATAACAAACAGAGGGAGATCAACCATCAGAGCAGTCTGATGGCCGCAGGGATGACAGGTCAGAACGCAGCTTTAATGTCAAAGAATCTCGTCTATAGTCCTCTGCAAGGAACTGCACACGCACCAGGCGGATCAAATGTGGTGTACAGTCCTGTTGTCACGCCTCAATACACTCAGTATGTGTATGGGTTTCATTCTCCTAATCCCACAATGGTCTCAACGGTCTAATGTAGTGTTGAATCCTACAACTCCTTAAACCATGCAACAAGGCATTATTCCTCAAACAGGCGCACCTATCCCTGGCTCTGCACAACCTGCGCCCAACTCTGCGTTTCTCACCAAGGAGAACGAAGAAAAGCTAGCAATTGTTGCATCAATGATCAAGAGCTTAAATGCCTTCCTGGCAGGTGATCTGACCCCTCCATCTATTCTGCCAACAGAAGTTGATCAAATCATGGAGGAAGACCTGGATGAGATTGATGTCTCCTAGAACTTAACAATGGCTTCTTTTCGGGTCAACAAATTTAAAAAAAAGTATGGAAGGCAACCTTTGTCCAACCTGAAGACTGGTCTCACAAAAGACAAACTCAGATGCTACCGATGTCATGAGCCGGGCCATTTCGCTAGGGAATGCAAGAAGCCACCATCAGGGTATGTATCATCCACGGTCGCCGATATACAGAGCAGTGACAGACAGTTGGTTCCCGTCTCTCCTTCCATGTCAACTACGAGTCCATCTGGCAGCTCAGGCGGGAAGTCCACATCACTTGTGGCCCAATAGCATGAGGGCTTCAACTGGGTAGATGCTGCAGCTCAAATGGAAACCTTGAATCTATCCAAGAACAGCAACCACTGCATGATGGCGCAGACAACTAAGACACCCGATCTTTCGGAAACCGTAAATCGAATACTTTGTTCTGATAGTTGTCGTTTTAAATTATCCTAAATGCGTGCCCATAATTCAACTCTTGTGGCTGAATATCAACAAGCTGCGTCACAGAACATCGCCCTTAAACGTAAGAACAAGCTTCTTATGGAGAAGGTCGAAGCGCAGAAACAAGATGTGGCTCAGCTAAAGCTAGACTTGAACCAACAGCAATGTTGGGTCTACGACTATAAGCTAAAATTAGCTGAAAAGGACGTAGAACTTCAAGCAGCCTTAGCCAAGCTGAATTCCTTGACAGGGAAGCTTCATGAAAATGAAATAATTATTAAGAAATTTGAAACTTCCAGTAAATTAGTCAAGGACTTATGTGACCTCCAGCTTAATTATCAAAAGAATTTCACTAAGGGTCTTGGGTACAATATGGCACCTCCACCATATAATCATAACTACACTAGAATGCCTGAAACTGAGGAAGAAGCCGAAAATGCTGAAAAAATGATGTATGGTAAACCGACAGATTATTTATCTTAATCATGGACGCCGTATTATCCTAAGTTCTCCAAACCTACTGAACTTAAGAAGGATGATGTGTTTGTGGCTTCTATATCACTTCCTAGTGAAACTAGTAATCGTCCATCTGAGAGTACGGTGGAATTGGAGACAGAAGTGCCAAAGGCAGATCCATCCACATCCTCTACAAAACTTAATGAAAAGGAATCTTCTGATACTCAAACTGAATTTGTGAACAATACTAATGTGTCTAATTCATGTGTAGAAGAAATTTTAGCTGAGGACATCACACAGGATGATGAGGAAGAATGTCTGAATATACATTCAGGCAATTCGGTTATTGATTATGCTTTTTATAAACCTGCCTTTGACATTTTAAATCACTTTCTTGCTGAACAATTTACATGCTCAAACAGTGTTGGTTGTGTTGAACATTTAGACATTTTAAATTTTGATACTGATGTTTTGAATAATGATAATAGTTGTAACAACTTGTGTGATGAGAAAAGGAAATTAGCTGTAGGATCTACATCAACAGATGACTAGGCCTCATCAGCTTCAGCTGAGGATAGCGAATGTTCATCTTCAGCTGAAGATACCGAGTGTTCATCTTCAGCAGAGGATCTCGAATGTTCACCTTCAGAGGCCGCATCTTTTGATGCATCTCATAGGAATGACAGTGTTAACGATGACCAACCAACTGTTTCTGTCAATGTTGATGGTGACATTATTCTAAAAGATTTGGGCGACTCAATACAAGGGACTGATTCGAAAATGAAAGCAGACAAACACAAATCTAAATTTGATTCAAATGAAACCTTAAAATCTGATAGTGAATCGGAACCTAAAATATCACTAAATTGCATGGTTCCATCCTCATCTACTAAAAGTTCTGAACATGATGTTCCTTTAGAGTCACTCGTGTCCTCTAAAGAATCTGTCACAAAGTGTGATTTGAAGAATAAGCCTAAAAAGAAAAGAACACGCCAATCTAAAAAGAAGAAAACCAAAGAAGCGTCTTCAACTAATGCAAAGGCAACCATTGAGGCCTCTCGTCAAACTAAGGAATTAACTCAGCAGTCGCCCGTTTCATCTGTTTTGAAACAATCTTCATGTTTTAAATCTTGCAATTCAAATCACAAATCTAACAAGTGTGCTGATGGTTGTGCGCAGGACATCGCGAAGCCCAAGACCGTGCAACAGCCGTCAGTAAACGCCAGCAAGAAACTGACTGAGAAATTGCCAGAATTTCCCAAGCTGAACAGACTGTTTTCTTCCAGAAGAGGCAGACCTGTTTCAATTGTGGATCTCCCATGCACATTGCTCGAAACTGTCAAAAGACCTTCACCTCTTTCCATACCTTGTACTCCAGACATCATAAGGGTATGCCTAATCGCCAATATAAGGCTCGATTTGTGGCTAAGTCTTCTAATCAAGACTGGAACTTGGCCAAGAAACAAAATGTTAAACCCTTGAGACCCTCGGTTTCCCAGAATCCCTCTAGCACTCCTACGAATGTGCTGAGGTCTGATTCGATGACCTGGAGGCCTAAGTCAGTGGCCAAGAATAAGTCTACTAACCCCTTGTCTAGTAAATCAAAAGCATCATCAACCTCATCCTCAACCTCATCCTCAACTAATTTGATCTTTCGAGCGGTTACTTATGTTGATGCAAAAGGCAAACCCAGATCTTCTATGGCCTGGGTTCCCGTTTCTAGCTAAACCTGTTGAAATGTGCAGGAACAGCTCTGGCGTGCTCTTGTTCGATTATTGTATATCGATAGCGATTGTTCCAGGCACATGATAGGAGACATCTCGCAGTTGAATGACATTCAGTTTTTCGATGGCGGGTTTGTTTCCTTTGCAGGTGGAGAAACCAGGAAAATCACGATGAAATGAACTTTTTGCAATGGAGCCCTGAGTTCTAAAAATGTCAACTACGTACCAGAATTGAAGCACAGTCTATTGAGTGCGTCTCAAACTCTACGACAATCATCTGGATGTTCTCTTCACAAAGAAAGGATGCTATGTACTAAAACCAAGTTTAATCATTCCAGATGATTGGATCCTTCTGAAAGCTGCAAGAAAAGGAAACGCCTACGTCATTGATATGAACCAGGCTCCTTCTGACAAGCTCACATGCCTTTTTTCTTCGACAGCCAAACATGACGCCATGCTATGGCATTGAAGACTGGGTCACATCAACATGAAGAATTTAAATCGTCTCGCTAAAGGTGGTTTGGTCAGAGATCTACCAGTTCGTGACTTCATGCAGATCGAAAAATGTGAATCATGTGCTCGTGGGAAACAACACCGTCAGCCGCATAAAACCAAAGCCATACCCTCCACTTCTCAGGTCTTAGAACTGCTCCACATGGATCTCTTCGGTCCAACAGACATTCACAGCAATGGAGGGAAGGATTACTGTCTGGTTATTATTGATGGCTACTCTCGATTCACCTGGGTTTTCTTTCTTACACATAAAAGTAAAATCGCAGAGATAGTGAAAAAAATTGTCACGCCTATGGAAAACTAGACAAATTCGAAGGTAAAGGCTATTCGGTGTGACAATGGGAAAGAGTTTAAGAATCTTACCTTAAACTCTTTCTGCTCCTCCAAGGGATTTGACAGATAGTTTAGTGCAGCCAGAACCCCACAGCAAAACGGGGTTGCCAAATGTAAAAATCGCACACTCATCCAGGCGGCACGAACTATGCTTGTTGAATCCGAGCTACCTCTCATCTTCTGGGCCAAAGTAATCAACACTGCATGCTATATTCAGAATCATGCCCTGATCAACAAACGTCACATGAAGACTCCATATGAAGTGGTTAAAGGTCGTAAACCTTCGGTCAAGCATTTCCGCAAATTTGGATATCCTTGTGTACTCCTGCTCATGGATGCTAAAGGAAAGTTTGAAGCACGCAGAGATCTTTGCATTTTCGTTGGTTATTCTAAAAATAAGACATATCGCGTTTATAACAAGATTAAGAAGATGGTGGTTGAAACCTACAATGTGGGTTGGCTGGAAGAAAATCCCAAGGACAAACGCATTGGTCCTGATTGGTTATATGACTACTCTACCTTATTTAATCATTTTGATGTGTCTTCTAATATGTCCGCAGGAAACAGTTCGACGTCTTTCCCTGCAACGGTGCCTTCCTTCTGACGATGACTCTGACGCTGCCACGCTACATGAGACACTAAAGCAGCTAAGTGTAGATCCTCCTGGATTCAATGACACTGTCTCGCCATCCTCCACATCTTCACAATCTCAAGTCCCATCTATCTCTTCGCATGTTCAGCCTAATCTTACTGAGGATGTGGTTTCTCCTCCAGAGCTACCTACGGCAGATGAAGGACTCCCTCCTGATGTTTTGGGCTCCTCCTTGTTTCCCGAGCCTACTCCCCTCGATTGTGTAGTGGATTCTTCACCACATACCTCTACAGGTGCCTCGATTGAGGGGGAAGCATTTGGAGTTGCTTCAGCTAGTGTCACCAACTTGCCAACCGATGTTTCGGTTCCTGCTACACCAACACCACAACGTTTACAGCGTGATCACCCCATTGAGAATATCATTGGTCCTGTAAACGCTGTTTTGTTCGCACACGCAGTCAATTTGGGGATATCAATACATGTCTATATTCTTGCTTTATTTCCCAAATTGAACCTAAAAGTATTGATGTTGCCTTGCAGGAACCAGGCTAGGTGGATGCCATGCACGAAGAACTCAATCAATTTGAAAAACTTGGTGTTTGGCAACTGGTGAAACTACCTCAGGGAAACCGTGCACTTGGAACTCGATGGGTCTTCCGCAACAAGCAGGATGACACTGGAGTTATTGTTTGAAATAAATCTAGACAGGTGGTCGAAGGGTTTTGACAGATTGAAGGACTGGATTATGATGAGGTTTATGCACCTGTCGCGCGTTTGGAAGCTATACGTATCTTCTTGGCATACGCATCTTATATAGACTTTACGGTCTATCAAATGGATGTCAAGACTGCGTTTCTATATGGCAAGGTGAAAGAGGAAATATACATGGCACAACCACCGGGCTTTACTGATCCTGACAAGCTAGATTATGCTTATAAATTAGACAAAGCGTTGTACGGGTTGCATCAAGCACCTCACGCATGGTACGCTACTCTTACGGAGCATCTGCTTGCTCATGACTACACACGTGGAACTATTGACCAAACTCTGTTTATCAAACGCATTGATAAGGACATTATTCTCATCCAAATCTACGTTGATGATATTATTTTTGGTTCCACCAATGATGGTTTGTGTCGCGAGTTTGAAGAAATCATGAACAAGAAATTTGAGATGAGCTCATTGGGAGAGATGACCCTGTTTTTAGGACTTCAAGTTCGTCAGAGCCCTCAGGGTATACTCATTCATCAAGGAAATACGTACATGACGTTCTTGCCAAATTCAAGCTTACAGATTCCAAGCCAATGGCTTCACCTATAGCGGAACTGCCTCTGTTAAATGAAGATGCTGAAGGAACGCCTATTAATCCTACCATGTATCGCTCTATGATTGGATCACTCATGTATCTCACTGCTAGTCGGCCAGATATCATGTTTGCCATCTGCCAGTGTGCTCGTTATCAGGCTACTCCTAAACTTTCTCATTTACATGCTGTTAAACGAATTTTTAGGTACCTCAAAGGGGCTCCATCTCTGGGCCTCTGGTATCCTAAAAATTCTTAATTTGAACTGGTTGCTTTCTCTGACAGTAATCTAGGAGGTACAGATAGGGACATGCGCTCAACGTCGGCTGGTTGCCAATTTCTTGGAGATCGCCTAATTTCGTGGCAATGCAAGAAGCAGCAGACGGTTTCGCTTTCCACTATAGAGGCAGAATATGTCGCAGCATCTGCTTGCTGCTCCCAGGTTTTATGGATGCAACATCAGCTTGCGGATTACGGTTTGACTTATCTAAACACCACGATTTATTGTGATAATGATGCCGCCATCCAAATAGTTAAAAACCCTCTTTTCCACTCCAAAACCAAGCACATTAACATGAAAAGGGTCTCGTAAAGCTTGAGCAAATCCACACTGATGCAAATGTGGCAGATTTTTTACGAAACCCGTTAGCAACGCACGTTTTCAAGTGCTTGTGGATCTTCTCAAAATGATACGGTTTTCTTCCTAGGCATATACTATCTTCGTATTTATTTACTATTTTTCATTTCTTTTCGTTGCGTCATAAATTTGTTCATATCTCTATGCATAAATTTAGGGGGAGAAAAAGTTCAACTTAAAAAAAAATTGCAATGATGGGGAAATGAAATGAATATTCGTGATAAAATGTTTGACTAACACATGTAAGGTATAGAAGCGGAAAAGATTTGGATCGAAAGTGATGTGTCGGTAGGTCTAAAACTCAACCGGATGGGAAAAGTCAAATGATATAAACATAACGAACTTTGTACTCAGTGGGTCATGTACTATAGGCATATGATTTTATGGTCTTAAATCTTGCGTTGATAGATAGCCAACATCTTAGGTTTCGGGTGTTTATGCTGCTGAGTCATCCGGGGATATCTTGACTGCCCTTCTGTTACATCCAGATTATATGCAGACCTAGGCACAGTCAGGATATCTTTATAAAAGACCCAAAATGGAAAGGCCAAAACCTAAAAGAACGAAAGTTTCTGTCTAAGTTCTTACTTAACTCATAAGGTATTTGCCTAACCCTTGTCAGTCACTATTGGTCTCTCTGTTGTACGGAAGTACTGACCTATTCACCATTAGCCTGATGTTGTAAAACAAAGGATGACCTCGGTATACTCACCTGCTATGATGAACCGTTGTGCTTACCTTGATCGCGGGGGTATGTCATGCATGGGAAACATGAGTATCTTAGTTTAAAATTACCTTAAGCATATCATAAAGTCTAATCTACAAGGGTTGAGTTTTTGATTTAAGTGGACAAGTATATTGACAATCGCTTAGACCAACTGAACCAGACTAATATCAAAAAATGTTCTTTAGTCATCGTTTGAAACGATTTGATCCCTTAGCAATGCTGTGTCAATTATTTATGTTTGTTTTGGATAAGTTCTCCTTGTGATGGTTGGATGCTTTGGTTAGTTTATTGGATGAATTTTGGTGGGATGGTTTTCTGTCAAGAGATATTGGACTAGCCAAGTGTACTTTGGGATTTGAGCCAGCCTGATGAAATTGGTTTTTTAAGTCTAAAAATTAAAATTAAGGTTACTGTTCCGAATTGGGCTCAATTGGGACAAGGATTACTGTTCCGGATTGGACTTGTCCGGAATGGCCCATTTAAATCATTTTGAACAAGCCCAGTGTGTTACTGTTCCGGATTGGGCCTGTCACAAGCCATTTCCGGATTCAAATATTAGGCCCAAGCCCATTTCAGAAAATCTATATTGACATCTCTGTTCTCATTTCGGATTATTCAAAATCCAAGTTACTATTTGTCCTCTCTGATTCTCTCTCGAATTGAATATTTCGGATTGCCCATTCCGGATCAGGTACATGTGCATTCCGGATTGATCTTCAAAGAATTAGCATTTCGGATTGATAATAGTGTTCATTTCAGATGGATATTCATCCGAAATGATGAACTCGGATATCATTTCGGATTAAACTTCATCTGGGATGCATGTTTATCCGAGATACATAATCCGGATTAATAAGAGTGTTCCGGATTCATTCTAAGTTTGGACTTTTCAAATTATTGAACTGGTTTAGTTTGAACCTTGACTTCTGTTGACCTGTCCAGTTAGTGTTAACTCTGTTAATTCAGTTAACTCGGTTAACTTGGTTTACTAAGTTAAATCACTTTACCCAGTTTGCTTCTGTTAGTTGATTTTTAACTCGGTTAATTTTTTACAGACATGGTGGAAGAAGCTTTCGATGCTGTGATGTTGGTTGAAGAACAGTTTCACAATCAGGCTGGATATCTTTCAGATCTACCGGCTAAGTATTTTCAGGAGTTTCAGGCAATGATTATGGGGCTTAACAGTTGTCAGATTGCCTACGCCCTTCGTGCAAATCCCGTGATATATAGAGATTTGGTTCACTCATTTTGGAATAGGGCGCGGATACAGCCGAGAGGTGCAGATGGTAGACCTTTCATTCTATCACTGATTCAAGTGAAGGAGATTGTAGTTAATGAGGCTTGTGTGAGGGAGGTGCTGCAGTTGCAGATACCTACAGTGATCCAACACATATGTCAAGGAGAAGGTATTGTCGGTACTCATGGAGATGAGCTATGAAGGTTCTCATCCGCCATTGCTAAAGAAGATGTTTCTAGAATACTGGAGACTACTTATACACATGTTTATGCAATCTGTGTCGGAGAACAAAGGTGGACTGGATCAGCCTAATCAGGCATAGACTTCTGCGACGTTTCATTAGTTATGGACTGGAAGTATAACTACTCTGGTTATATATTCAAAAATATGAGGAAAATATTAGAGCAGTCCAAGAAAACCGATGTTTCTGTTATATCCACGGTTTATCCAGCTGATTCTCGATGCTCGTTACCCTGATTTAGCAAAGGAGGCTATAGACGTGAATTTACTGAATATGAAGCCAATGGGGCCTACCATTTTTGCAACTATGAAAAAGAACCGTTCTACCTCGAAGACGGTATTTGTAGGTAGGTTCCCTCTAAAGAAGTTTGGCAAGTTTTCTGAAGTTATAGGTCTGCATGCTCAACCACCTCCTCCTCCTCCAGTAAATGCGATTGTAGCCGAGGAGCACGATATATAGGCAAAGGAAAAAGAGATAGAAGTCGAGGATTTGTTTACAGATGATGAAGACGATGTTGGAGAAGACTTTCTGGATGATCTTGATGCTTTCAATGCTACGTTGACTCCTGCACTACCAGAAATATCGTCTGAAAATCTAGTTGCTTTGATAGCTCAGTTAAAGGATATTCAAGAGAAACAGGGTGATCCCCTGCTTGATATTCCATCTGTTGTTGCTACTACTGTTCAGCCTGATGAAGATGATGAAGATGAAGAAGATGAAGTTCCGTTGATCAAGAGACGCAGAACTGAGCCGAGCATTTCAGCGAGTACATCTGAGGCTCCAAATGCTGTTACAGTTGCTGCATCTGAGTTGATTACATCTACTGCTGTTGAGAGCACTGCTGTTGAGGTTATTGTTATAGAATCGGTTGCTCGTACTTTGATGGTTGACACACCTATTGTTTATTCACAGTCCACAGTTCCTGTCATTACGCAGTCTATAGTTGTATCGATTCCTGCTGCCACAACATTACAAATGATGGAATTTGGAGGCAGTTCATCAGGTGTAGGAGGTTCAGAAGGGGTGGTAGTGGTGCTGGTCATTCTGATGA
Organism: Scalesia atractyloides; assembly: GCA_947069175.1. Lineage (NCBI taxonomy): Eukaryota > Viridiplantae > Streptophyta > Magnoliopsida > Asterales > Asteraceae > Scalesia > Scalesia atractyloides. The sequence continues at coordinate 60,589,655 of CAMTDV010000008.1, forward strand.
TATTGCTGATGATTATATGCGCAGATCTGAGAAGCGGGCATTTGAGTTTGGGGCTTTAGACAGTGATGATAATGATACTGAGGTAGATGTCATTGAGTTAAAGAAACGGGTTGTTGTACTGGAACAGGAGGCCATGTTAAAGGATGCGCAGATTGCCTCCCTACAGAATCATTTGGATGTTCGAGATCAAACTATCGAATAATTGCAGGGGGATGTGACGATGCTGATGACTATTGTTTTCGATTTAAGGGGCTAGTTAGAGAACAAATTTGGCAGAGAGTTTAGCGATCCGACAGATGATCCCATGAATGTTGAAACCCGTCATCATGCAGCACAGCAGCGTATGGCTGAAGAAACCGATGTGCAGAGGTTGGCGGCCGAGCAATTAGCAGCCGAACGTCAAGCTGGTATTGATGATTACTTGAATGATCTGCGCAAGAAGTTCACTGCGAGTCAGAAACGCACTGCAGATCTGAGGAAGAAGAAGCATATGGTATTGATGAAGAATGTGAATGTGAATCCTCTGGACGAAAACTTTTAGCTAAAAGATCCTACCAATCAGTCTGATAGATACGTAATGTAGTTGGGGTCGAGTTATTACAGTAAGGTGGGCAACAAGTCTAAAGTGCTGAGTTGGATGTATGATCATATCAAGAACATGTTGATTATTGTACGCCAAGATGGAACGAGAGAATATAATTCGAAAGAGTCGCAGTTTGAGACTTGGACTAAGGTCGCACTGACAGATCTGTTAAGAGCTCTATACACTTACGACGATACGACAAAACGTGGACCAGGTTGGAGGTTCTTTAAGAAACTTGAGCGGGAGGTTAGGACTGGTTATAAGAGTATGAAGACTACCGAACCGTATCCGAGAGAAGCCAAAGGAGTTCGTGATGCACACACAGGCAAACGGTTCAAATCTGTGATGGGGCCTCCTACAGATAAAAAGTTGGTGATTCCTGTTGCTCCTACCTTTCCAAAGGGGGTTTTGAAGAACTTTAACTTCTGGTTATACGATCCAAAGGTCGGAAGTGTTGCGATTGTAACAAAAGAGAAGGCTTTCAGGGTGAATGATGTGGTGGATCTAGTTAGCTTCCATGATGAAGATTTACAAGTTCTGGCTTCTCATCAAATACGTACTGCTGAGCCGTATGAGGCGTGTGCCAAAGACTGGACGGCTGCAGTTGCTGGGATTATTGCTGGTCGTTTGGGTATGGATGCGGCACCAAAGGATAAATGAAGAAACTTAGGGGGAGATTTTTGGGCTTGGAGCTTAAAGGTTTATTCATTTATATTGTATTTTAGACTTTTGGGTTAGTTTGGGCTTCCTAGTGCCAAGTGGACCTAGGGTTGTATTTTTGGGCTTTGCAAATGGGGGTTAGAGAGTTGATCACAAAAACTTGTATCTGACATCCTCTGGTGTATGCAAGTTATTATATTCAAGTTATTCAAGTTGTTCTTCATCCTGATCATAATTTCCGCAATTGATTAGGATAGTGATACCTGTTTGATCCGTTAACGGGACTTATAATTATCATCTAGCATAAGATCATCAAAACAAAACTCATAAGCATTTGATTCAAGTCATCACCCAAACTATGCATTTTAATACACTTTCAATAATCATACATGTTCATGTAACATCATACATACCTATGGATTTGTATACATATGTAGTATAAATCTAAAACCCATTTCATGTATCATATGTTTTGTTTAAGAAAACCATTTTTAAACATCTCATTAGGTAAATCTCTTGCACTTTAACAACACACATACATGAAATATCGAAAGAATGGTGTAGAGATTACCACTAGCACTAGGCTAGGGATGAATAACAAGATGAAGAATAAGAAGAGAGCTTCGAGTTTGTGATGTATAGCTCCTAATTCAGCTTCAAGCATTCCGAATATCACATCAAAGCTCCATAAATTGCTGAAATCTTCTTGAATTTTATGTTTTTGTTGAAGCAAAATGAAATTGGATTTGTGGTGTCTAGAGCTGTAAGTTCTTGAAGAGCTAGCTTGGTTTTATGGACTTATGGTTCTAAAACTTTTCATGACTGCCAAGAAAATTGAACTCCAAGGAGATAGAATCGTCGAATTCTAAAGTGTGTAGCCCCTTGAAAGATCACAATTTAAAATAGATAGCATAGCAGCTTTGTTTCTGGTCTGGCGTGATTTATGAGCAGTTTGGAGGTCGATTAGTCAGTAAAATGGAGTAAAATCATTGTGGATAGTTCTGGGTTAGATAAGAGCTTACTCCAGAAAAAGAATCACTCAAAAATATAAAGAATTGAGTGAGATATGTTATTGCTGTAACATTCGTCGAAAAACGGGTTTTTCAAAACCAGCTTCGTTTATTAATCGAATAGTCAGTGTCAAATTTTCGTTGCTTATTTAATGCTCTTTTTTAATTTTAAACAATACATAATTAATAAATATATTAGAATTTATAAACTATAGTTAATAAACAATAAAAATGGTTGAAGAAAAAAATAAGTGTCGCTGCCGGGTTTCGAACCCGGGTCAGCCGGCTCATTTAACACACAAACACTTCACCACTCCGCCACTTGATTCTTTTGTGTAATCAATGAATCAAATAAACCTTAAGTTTCACCCGTGAATCTATCTGTTTGCGCCAAGAACTGAAACCGATAATCGGCTTTCAACTATCCAGAGACTTTTGAGTGATCGTGAGTTACTGAATATAACCGATAAATCCATTACAACCCACGTTCTAATCAATTCAGTCTTCAATTGCCTCGATTCATATGATTTTTGGGAGTTGAAAACCGATATCATTTACTTCCAATTTACACTGATAATATCATCGCCTCATAACTCAGAAACACTCGCAGCACCTTCAATTTCATTTTCACTCTAACTTCTTTTCGTCGGAAACGTTATCTGCTATCACCGGACTTTCGTCGGAAAACCGGGACATACATCAAATCGGTAAATTTCTCGATTCTTTCATTTTCAATCCATTGTTAGACTTTCACTAACTTAAATCCTTCAACCAGAATCGGTCCCAGACGATGTTACCGGATATTCTACACTCGCCGGAAAATCTCTGGACATTTCCGAAAACACACTGTGAATCGGTACAAACATCTAAACCCTCTGATAATCCTTGTTTAGTAACTTAATTTCGCATAATTGATCAAAACTATAAATTGATCCGATCAGACGGAATTCACAAAACAGAGCCGACGACCTTTGCCGGAGTTCTGAGAAAAACATCTTTTCCGGTACATTCATTTCCAAAACCTTCTTTATCAAGTACATTTCAATCATTTATATGTCCGACGAATGATTTAAACAAGAACTGTCGAATATCGGTTGTCTGTGTCTTTGAACGAAGAAGATGAAGTCGAACATTAGGTATAAGTTTAATTAAAACAAGATATTAAACCGGGTTAGACACACAGTCCAGCGGTGGACTGTGTGCAAACACACAGAGCACGTCACGAGTTCGAATCTTACAAACGCACCGGCTTTCGGAATTAAAACCAATTTTTTTAAACTGAATCAGAGTAGGACCCAGGATGGTTTTTAAGATTAATATAAACTATAAGTTTAACAGATTGGGCTGTGCGCTTACAAACCAGAGGACCCGAGTTCGATCCGGTTTCCCTGCAACCGGTTCAACCATTTAAATTCTTTTAATATAAAACCAAATAAATTAAACATTTAATTAGTATATATATATAATTAAAACATAGAGTATTTCGATTTACACACGTAGCTCAGTTGGTAGAGCTGCATGCACGCGTACGAGAGGTCTCGGGTTCGAGCCTCACTCAGTGCACTTACACCACAGTCCGTCCGGTCAACGGACCGGTCAACGGTCAACGGTCAACAAAAAGTCAACATTTTTTTATATTTTTATTTATTTATTTAATTTAAAAATCAATTAAAAAACTTAATAATAATATTTTTAAAGTTAGAAAACGACCTTAAACTCACAAAAATAAATCTAAAAATCCTATTAAAATTGTTAATAAAATCCACTTATTTACCGTACCATTTTGTTATTATTTTAGGATAGTTTTCCCTCGTCGATCAAATCCCAAAACTCTTTCGCATCCAACATCATCAAAAGAACGCACCCAATGTGAGTGAATCTCTACAAATTCCCCGTTTTAATCACATTTTGGGGTGTATCATGTGTCGCTTATTATTTATTACATTTAAACACTTGTGCATCCATCATATCCATGATCAAATGTGTATCCAATATGTATCAATTGTTTGTGTGGTTAATGTTTAGCTTAAATTTATCATTTTCAGTACATACATCATCATAGGCTCGTCTGTTCCCCATTACCTATGAGCGGAACTGTTCCCCATTACCTATGAGCGGAACGTGGCGTTGCCAACATATCATCGGCTCCGTTTGATTGAGCCTTGATCACACATACATCATCATAGGCCGTCCGTTCCCCATTACCTATGAGCGGAACGTGACGTTGCCAACATATACATTATCATTCATGTCATATACTCATGCAACGTGGTTTGTTATTGTTTGTTTGATTATATATACGTTTGCCCACATATGATTATTGCACAATTTTTCCATATTAAATACAACAAGAAATCAATATCAAATGTTTTTAACAAGGTTCACTCGCCAACTTTGTTGACCCAAAATTCCCCATTTTTACACATGATACAGGTGATCCAGTTGCAGCAAAAAATATATAGGACGGCCTAGAAGAATAAATCAGTTTAGGCTTTGGATTGTTTACTTAGTTACTTTTTCCTTGTAATTGTATGAACTTGTTTGGAATATTGAAGTTGTAATTTGAATTTAATAAATATGAAACATTTTAGTAAACATCATGAGCTTTGGTGATAACCCAATTATGCCCCGACTCTTATTCCGCTGCGGGTCGGGATCTGACAATTGCGAAGTTGGGCATACGAATCTGCCAAAATCGGGAATGAAGAACACACATCAAAATGGAAGAAAACTCAAGATCTTTTTGTAACACCCCGACCGCGTAAAACAAATAACTGTGGTGGAAACGTCGGAAAGTCATGTCATAGAACTATTGTTTCACAACACATGGTACATAAAGTTTTTTACTATTGAATTTAATTTTTTACATTGTCTTGGGAGAATGAAATAGAAACATAACAATTGTCTTGCAAATTTTAAAGTCACTAAGGCCCAAGTCTGCCCTATGTGAAGCATGCTCAAAGTCAAACATTAGCTCCTGAAACATATGTGAAAATAAAACGTCAACATAAAAATGCATGTGAGTAACATAGGTTTTGTGATGAGGATTCATGGCTTTGAAAGTTATAAGAAATGTTCAACTATTACAAAAGTAGCCATGATCCTTAACAAAAATGTTTCTTTTATGAAATCATATGAAAATCAAATGATTTAAAAGAAATGATGCATGGTTAACTTAATAACCAAAATAACTTGTGCCTTGTATGGAATATGTCATGTCTTGTATTTTGTTTGAAGTGGTTTAGATAACGCTATGTTATGAATATAATGAAAGCACTTATATATAGGAAGTACCAGTGGCATATATCCACCATGCTTTTATCATATTACACACGTCTCATCATTTAAATCACTTACCATGAGCCAACAATTAAGATGTCTTGTTTAAACCAATGTCACGTATAAACCAATGCCCTGTATAAACCAAATGTCTTGTATAAACAAATGTCTATGTATAAACCAATCTCTTGCATAAACCAAATGTTATTTATAAACAAATGTCTATGTATAAACCGATGTCTTGTATGCCAAACAAAAGTATTGTTTAAACCATAAAATAAATGTCTTGTATAAAATAACCATAATGTCTTGTCTTGTCAAAATGTATTGTATAAAACAGGTGTTTTGAATAAACAAAGGTCTTGTTTAAACCAAAACTCAGGTCTTATAAATCAATTGCTTTTATTGTGTAAACACATATATATGGATTGTTGGCGAACACATTCAAGCCTTGTTGACGGTCGGATAAACCCTTAGAAAGACATAGGTTTATCAAATACCTATCGGCATCTGTCATTCCCTAAAGTCACTTCCAAACAAACCTAGGAAGCGGGAACGAGATTGTCAATCCAATGGTACCATTAAATACTACCGGTCGGTGTGATCAATGTTAATGAATGTATCATTGTATATGCAACGCACCAATATATCTTGAACAATGTACGCATGTCATGAAAATGTTTTGAAATCATGTACTTGGTATGCTAAGTCAACATAGGAAGCAAAAATGTCTTTGAAATCATGTACTAGGTATGCTAAGTCAACATATGTAGCAAAATGTCTTTGAAATCATGTACTATATGTACTAGATAAGCAAAACATGTATAATGTTATGAAAACAAGAAAGTAGTGATAGGCAAATATGAATCACTCCAAAACATTTGAAAACGTAATAGAGGGCTCTGTACTCACTTGGGATTGAGTAAATGTCTTGTTCAAATGATCAAACAAAGCTCAAGGATTGAAGAGTTCAAGTGTGTCCTAATGTGTCAGAGTACTTTGTTAGTGTGTCGAGACTTTAATCGGAGGATTGGATAGAATGAGATCTTATAAACCAAACGAGTGTTGGGACTCATTTGATATGGTTTATAATACCTCACATTCTGATTTGGAAGAGTTTCTAAGTGCTTTGACCCGTTACGACTTGTTAAAATGGTTTACGCCACTTTAACGGGTCGCACGAGTAACTATGGGTATGAATGGTTAAATAAGTCCTATGATGAGTCTTATGTGTCAAAAAAAGTTTGATTATGTTATAATATCAGCTTAGATGTCAAAACTATGGTCTTACATGTTTAAAACCATTTTATGCGCCAAAAGGGTGTTTTCGGCATTTTAAAGGTACATAAAATCGACTCATCATATAACTAACAAAACTATATGACTATAAGTATAACCTTAGAGGGTTATTCCCTAAATTACTATGGTCATAAAAATGCGCTTGATCGAATCCTAAGATTGACCAAACGGGTCAGATTCGAGAGTCAAAGCGGTAATAAAACTACTCGACTTACGACTAAAAAATAAGCACTAAACTAGAAATGACGAGTTAGACATGTTTGAACATGTCTAATAATGTTATAAAACTGAGTTGGTGTCAAACCTTAAGTTAATACCCAAAAACATTTTCGTCTAAAATGCATTTTTATACATTTTTTTAACTTTTAACTCGTAAAACTTTGACTTGTCATCTTGCCTACTAAACGTGGTAATTAGAAGGTGCAATCACAAGGGATTAATACCTTCGTGATTACGATCACGTTTCAAATTTCAATTTGAACTTTGACTTGACCAAATGGTCAGAACAGAAAGTCAAACAGGAAGCCAAACTGTTTGACTTTTAGCTCAAAATAGCAAAAATAATGAAAGAACTAGGATGTGTTGAAGAACACTTTCAGAACTCAAGATAGTTGGCTTCCAAAGGCTGGAAACAAGCTCCAATAAGGATAGAAAGAAGAACTTCACACTTTGCTTTGAAGTGTTGTGAAAAAAATGGATGCATCAAAGGGTATTTATAGTGGTTTAGAATCTAGGGGGTGATGACAAATGTTACCAAGTGTGGATTAGTGTTCTAACATGTGTTAACACTAAATTAAGTGTGGTAAAATAAGTTCAAGGTGTCAAAAATTAGAGATAAGTGGTCAAACTTGGTGATGAAGCAAACCTTTTTTTTTTTGACATTTTTGGCCTCTAGACTTGTATTATCGCATTTTGTCAATTTTAACCCCTCTTAACCTAATATTTAGGTTATATAAAGGCATTAAGCATGTGTAACTTAGATTTTGTCCAGAAATGTTGTGGATGTCGGTTCGTTCGATTGTATGGTTACACGTTTCGTAAATAAAGTATAAAAATTCACCGGACACGAAAATGACCGAATTTGTGCAATGATTGACATTTTTGCATTCTTACCAATAAAATGCAATATTTTATTGAATAAATATGTCTAGGATTGTATAATGATTAATAAATATACATTCTCGCAAATAAAACTCAAGATTTTATTAAACACGAAAATGTTACGGAATTGTTCAATGACTAAAAATGTACAAATGTCACACTTTTGATCATGCATGAGAGTTCTGAATTTCCTAAGTGAAAAGGGTGTTTTGATGCAAGTTTTAGGGAGAGAGAAAGATGTTTTGTTGTTTTGAAATGCAATGCAATATGGTGGGTGTAAGATGATATGGTCTAGCATGAAGTCATAATGCAAAATGTGAGTTCCTAGGCATGAAAGTTCTCTTACACACTCAATAATGATTCAAAACAAAAGTAAGGTAAGGTTGTGCACGGCTGAAATGTTAAGGTGGGAGGCTACGTTATTTGTTTCTTGTCCTCATGTGGATTGTAGTGTAGTGTATAAAGAGTAACAAGCAAAACTAATGATGTCTTCATCTTTTCCAAAGCATGCAAAGTATTCTTGCAAGAAAAATTAGATTTTAATGGGGCATGGGGGCTGTCATCAGCTGAAAGGAGTGAAGGGAAGGCCATCATGTGGTGTGTTTTGTCATCTTCTAGGTACATTATAGGTTGACTAGGATGTAATTAGGGGTGATTAGGACTAGTTTAGGGCCTAAATTAGGATGTTTAGTGTTAAAATAAGCCACTAATCTTAATTTATATATATTACATATTGTTAAACAAAAATTTATACATACCCTAAAATTTAATCGGGTGCGAAAACGTCAAATATTTAAGCATTTAACAAGAAGGCGCGAAAACCGGGTTATGAAACGTCTAATAATTATTTTATAGTTTTCATACAAAATCGCACCAATACACATAATAATGCCAACAATTTAATGTTCTAGGCATATTTGAACAATTCCGATCATTCACTTTTTATCAAGTTATCATCAACGTTCGGTTTCGACAATTTTACCCCGATTTGACAAATATTTTTATTAATCGATTGCAAACCTAAGCACTTAATTGGAATTTGGCAGACTTATATAGACTAAATTTAATTGTGATTAAGTCTAATGCACACAATTAACATAAGGTTGTTCAATTAAAGCGTACGAATATATTAGTTAATTGTTGGGTGTCACAATATGGAAAGTGGGCGAAATTTGACGAAACTCGGAATGAATTTTTCATGCAAATCGAATCCATATATCAATAAAACTGAGTTTAGAAGCTGAGAAATAAGCAAACTACTGACAGAAACGACCAAATATTTGATTTAATAAATTGTTCACACGTTTTCGTCTAAATATGGAAAGTGGGCGAAAAATGACAAAACTCGGAATGAATTTTTCGTGCAAAATCAAATCCCTGTATCAATAAAACTGAGATTGGAAGCTGAGAAATACAAAAACAACCAAATATTTGATTTAATCAATTATTCATGCCTTTTCGTCTAAATATGGAAAGTGGGCGAAAACTGACGAAACTCCAAGTGAAATTTTGTGTGCAAAATTAAATCCCTGCATCATTAAAACTGAGTTTGGGAGCTGACAAATACAGAAATTGCTAACAGAAACGACAAGATATTTAATTTAGTCAATTATTCACGCGTTTTCGTCTAATTATCGAAAGCGGGCAAAACTCACGCCGAATGATATTTTTCATGCAAAATTGAATCCCTGTATCAATAAAACCGAATGTGGAAGCTGAGAAATACAAAAATTACAAACATAAATGACTATCTCGCATTCTAGGGAAGATGAATGATCTAAATTTAATCGAGTGTAGATGGTACACGATACGAACACCACCCATTCTGAATCATTCTGGTTAGTGATAGTATACGATCCGAAACCAACTGAGTATGTATGCTAACTGAATCTAATCGAGTGTTGATGCTACAGGATCACAAAAACACCTGTTCTGAATTCTGTTGGTTAGGGAGTCTAAAGGATCTGAATTCAACTGAGTCTGGATGAAACAGAATCCGAATACCTCCCATTGGGAGTCCTTCTGATTAGTGATGTTATAGGATCCGAATTCAACCAAGTGTGGATGCTATCTGAATGTAGCCGACTTTGGATGCTATACGTTTCGTAAAACAACCATTCTGAATCTCGGATGCTAGGGAAGCTTAATGATCCAAATTACACCGAGTTTGGATGGTATAGATACGTACCACCCGTTCTTAATCATTATGGTTAGTGATGTACACGATCCGAAACCAACTAAGTATCTATCCTAAGTGAATCTAATCGATTATGGATGCTATAGGATCGAAAAAACACCTATTCTGAATTTCGCTGATTAGGGAGTCCAAAGGATTCGAATTCAACCGAGTCTGTATGAAACAGAATTCGGATACCGCCCGTTGTGAGTCCTTCTGATTAGTGATGTTACATGATCCGAATTCAACCGAGTATGGATGCTATCTGAATATAGCCGACTCTCGATGCTATACGATTCGTTAAACAACCATTCTAAATCTCGCATGCTAGGGCGTAAAACAACCATTCCGAATCTCGCATGCTAGGGAAGCTTAATGATCCAAATTAAACCGAGTTTGGATGGTATTGGATACGTATATCACCCGTTCTAAATCATTCTGGTTAGTGATGTACACGATCCAAAACCAACTAAGTATGTATCCTAATCGAATATAATCGATTATGAATGCTATAGGATCGCAAAGACACTTATTCTGAATTTCGCTGATTAGGGAGTCCAAAGGATTCAAATTCAGCCGAGTCTGTATGAAACAGAATCTGGATACCACCCGTTGTGAGTCATTCTGATTAGTGATGTTACATGATCCGAAATCAACCGAGTATGGATGCTATCTGAATATAGCTGACTCTCGATGCTATACGATTCGTTAAACACCCATTCTAAATCTCGCACGCTAGGGAAGCTGAATGATCCAAATTAAACCGAGTCTGGATGGTATAGGATACGGATACCACCCGTTCTGAATCATTCTGGTTAGTGATGGTACACGATCCGAAACCAACTGAGTATGTATGCTAACTGAATTTAATCGAGTCTTGATGCTATAGGATCCCAAAAACACCTATTCAGAATTACGTTGGTTAGGGAATCTAAAGGATCCAAATTCTTCAGAGTCTAGATGAAAGAGAAACCAGATACCGCCATTGTGAGTCTTTCTGATTAGTGATGTTATAGGATCCGAATTCAACCGAGTATGGATGCTATCTGAATGTAGCTGACTCTAGATGCTATACGATTCGTAAAACACCCATTCTGAATCTCACATGCTAGGGAAGCTGAATGATACAAATTAAACCGAGTTTTGATGGTAAGGGATACGGATACCATCCGTTGTGAATCATTCTGGTTAGTGATGATATACGATCCAAAACCAACTGAGTATGTATACTAACCAAATTTAATCAAGTCTGGATGTTATAGGATCCCAAAAATACCTATTCTAAATTCCGCTTGTAAGGGAATCTAAAGGATCCAAATTCAACCGAGTCTGGATGAAATAGAATGCGTATACCACCCATTGTGTGTCCGTCTGATTAGTGATGTTACAGGATCCAGATTCAACCGACTATTGATGCTATATGAATGTAGTCGACTCTCGATGCAATACGATTCGTAAAACAACTATTTAAAATCTCGCATGCTAGGGAAGCTAAATGATCCAAATTAAATTGAGTATAGATGGTACAGGATACGGATACCACCCGTTCTGAATCATTCTAGTTAGTGATGGTACACGATCCGAAACCAAAAGAGTCTGTATGCTAACCGAATCTAATCGAATCTGGATGCTATAGGACCCCAAAAACACCTACTTAGAATTTCGTTGGTTAGGGAATCTAAAGGATCTTAATTGAACCAAGTCTGGATGAAACATATCTGGATACCGCCCATTGTGACTCCTTATGATTAGTGATGTTACATGATCCAAATTCAACCGAGAAAGGATGTTATCTGAATGTAGCCGACTTTGGATGCTATACGATTTGTAAAACAATCATTCTGAATCTTCCATGCTAGGGAAGCTTAATGATCCAAATTGAACCGAGTCTAGATGTATAGTGTTTTGGTCAAAAATCAGTTTAAGGATAATGTAACCTAACTTTGATTGTGTGGTAGAGTGCTAATGTGTTGAAAAATTGTGTAAATGAATGTGAGGTATGACATGATGATTTATACGAGGAAAAAGCCCTTGATCCTTATGAGATTTTCGGCATAAAAAACCTCGGATAGTGAAAACTATCACTATCAACTCTATTGTACAAAACGAATTACAACTTCGGATGATATTGAGCTTGATACAACTGAGTTCTAGTGTGTGTGAGAGCAGTTCGCGAGAGTAATAAAAAATTTTCCCGTGTTTCTAATTTAGCTCAATACCCCCTCATATATTTCTCAAAATATGAAGTAACTAACTAAACGAAAAATGGGGAGCTCCCATGTTTGTCCATAACGGCTATAGGCTCTCATGCACATGCCTAATTCACAGCATATTCCACGAGATTCCAACTTGACAAAGTCCCATTCGTTTATGACCTGGATATAAGCATTAGCAACATAAGAGAACAACTGTTAGATAGCATAAATGAAAATAAGGATCCTTGATCCTTAGACTTCCTGCACTATCTGTTAAGGATAAGTGATCCAGGCTAGGTCTCAGGATAAATGAGCCAGACTCAATAAAATTAAGCCCCTAACAATTGCCCCCAAATGTGATGGATATGATATGAATCAGATTCGCCATATTTTCATTGGATGTAGACTAGCCGTTGTGCATGTAACTAGCCATTACAATTCCTGACGTCCCTGATGGGATAAACTACAACCAACATCACGTTAAATAGGGTATAGATAAGATCGAGTATTCATTTAAAGATAAAAAAAATCAACTTTTAAATCTTCATTCGAGAAGCAACTTAGGTATCTCACTTCTCTCTCAAATCTTTTTGCTTTCTTTGAAATTCTCAACTCCCTTTCTCCGATCATGGCCAAGATGTCTACCCGATCCTCACCCGACAAAAGCCCGGAGAAGGATAGCATGCTCGAGAGCCCAAGCCTGTTAACAAATCCTTCCTCGGAGCAGTGTAAGTTTACCGATCCAGAGATCGAGAGTCTCTTCCCCTGCTTTCCATTTGAAATGGTATCCCGGCCGTTCAACTCTTCCATGAAGAATGACTCCATTTCGCCCATTTGGGTTTGTTTTCCAGCTCTGTCATTCCTCTTCCAGCTCTACCATTCCTCATTGGCTACTCTTACCCTTTTCCTGATTTCACCCAGAAGTTCTTCACCCTTATAGGCATATGCTATAGCCAAGCAATGCCCATGCTTTTGAGGGTTCTATATACCCTTGAACAGATTATTAGTAAAGAAGGGATTGATTTTAACCTGTCGGGGCTTTCTTATCTTTACAACCTTTTCACCCATGGTTCCCATCATTTCTTGCTTAAAGCCAAACCTCAACAGCCCTTTCCCATTCTCAAATCCACTCAAAATGGTTCCACCTGGAAGAATCAGTTCTTCTTCATGCGAAGGAATTCTATTCCTTTAGGGAATAGTTTACCTAAAAAGTGGACCCTGAAGGGTAGGATATAGGATCCTCAGATGACTACTATAGAAGACCAATTTATTTTGCTAACTCATTTATTTTTCCTTTTTACATGCAGTGATCATTTTTTTCTACCTTGCTAATTCACCAGGGACTGAAGAGAGAGTTGCTGTATTTTGGGCCCTTGATTCGTCGATCAGAACATTCAAGCCAAGAACGAAGAATCCAGAAGCCAACACTTCCACCTCCTGTAGAATGTCGAGTAAGTATTTTGTATGATGTAATAGATATAGTTTTTGTATTGAAAAAGTTGCATAGGGTCTTTTTTGTCGATGTAGGTGCTCAAAAATCGACCAGCAAGTCTGCCACCAAGTTTGGCCTAGATAATGTTGACAACATCATCTCTCCTCGCTCCATCAAGAAGGAGCTAGCCAAAGGCCCAAGCTTCCCGGAGCCAAAGACCATCACCATGGCCAAGGCTGGGTCAAAAAGGAAGAAGCCCATGGATGTTGAGGAAGACGAGCTCCAGGCTGAGAGGCTGATCCATGGCTTCATCGCTGAGGGAAGGATCCTTGATCCATTTTTGTCTTCTGTCAATGTTACCTTTAGTGAAGCATCCTTAGTTCTAACTGAACATGTTATCTATTGGAGAGGCTTGTTCGGTTGAAGGCCTACAAGGACAAGAGTTTGGCTGAGCTTGAGGATGATGTAGCCAGTTTCCGATCCATCATCATTGCAAAGGACGTAACCATCTCTCAACTAGAAAAGGTGCAAAGGACGTAACCATCTCTCAACTAGAAAAGGATAAGTTGGGCTTGGAAGAACTGCTGAATGCTGAAGTTTGGATACACGAGGCTGTCTTGACGACAATCAGTGATACCAAGGTTTGTGCTGCTCGGGCTATCCTCAAGGCTAGGATCAAGATTGTCAAGAAGGCAATGGATCCTTCCTTCAACCGGTCTTCATGAGATTTTGCTAGATGGGAGGCAAGACTCCTAGAGCTTGGTGATGAAGAGGAGTCGGAGCCGGTACAGATACTGGAGGCAGGATCAAGCGGAGCTAAGGAGGTGATCGAGGTTGCTGGAGGTGAAGCAGAAAGTGCTAGCGTAGCTGAAGGTGACGCTGCTTGAGAGGGCGATGAAGGATATTGATGCTTATGCCTGAGCCCATTTTTTTTTCTTTTTATTGTTTATGTGGTTCTGTTTTGAACAATTTATGGTTTGTAAGTATTTGAACAATAGGTATTAGGGTTAAGGATCACTGATCCTTAGAACAATAGGAGGTGGCAAAGGTGGATGAGTCCTTTTGTTTGTGGAGGGTGAATCCTTTGACGCCCCTCACTCTTATTTTTACACTTGATGAACAATTAAATGGAGACCCTTTACCAACTCAAGTGGACGGGCCATAGTTTGCTGGTAGAAGCTTGGGTTGATAATGTTGAGAATCTTCTGACAGGGTTTTAATAAAAATTTAAACCTTTTAACTATACTTTATGTTGCATTTTTCATTTCTGAAATGTTATTTTGAGATAGTTATGTATATTAATAGCTTTACTTTAAAAGATTTAGAGCCACAACAACTCCATAAATTAAGAGAAGCTATATGATCAGGACTCATATATCCTTAACTGAGAGGTCTAAGGTGTAAACAACAATGCAAATAAACTAAGGATTAAACATACTAGAGAATCCAAGTTAGGATCCTATATCTTCAAGGTTCACTATTGCATAAATAGACCAAAGAAATCCGTTAAGGTTTAAGGATTCAGAATCCTTATTTGCAAATTTCATGAACCTGTAAAAAGAAACATGGGACTAAGCCAAATACTCTAGGAATAGATCCATTATAACCGGGGACAAGCCCAAATGAACTGGGGACAAGCCCAAATAAACTAGGGATAAGCCCAAATTCCTCGGGATCTAGCCCAAACTGTGGACAAGCCCAACGTGAATGACATGAAAATGCAAAACCTTAGCGAACGTGAAAACATTAGAAACCTTAGGATAATAGATGTATGGTACATCTAACATTATACTTAGAATACTACATATAGCCAACAACAGTGAAATTGTCAGCCCCTAAAGCGAGTACTGGTCCCATTGCCTTGAACTATATTTGGATAACGTGCGCTACTAGCGGGGTGTCGAAACCCAATTCATATGAAAGGTGAAAAACTTTAAACATTAAAAGATATAAGATACCTTACGTGGGAGAGAGGTGGCCAACCCCTTAATCCTTTATGAATAAATGTTATAAACTCTGCAAAAAGCTTAAAACATGATAAAAATGGATATTGAATGCTTAATATCCTTTCCTCATAGTGAATAATAAATATAAAATGAAATAGGGTAAAAGTAAGATATCATAGGAGTAAAAATCATGTATCCTTTGAGGATCCTAGATCCTAGGTCAGAATACTGAAGTCTCTAAGGATCTTTGATCCTTCTCACATGAAGTATTTCTTTAGATGAACAACACTCCAAGCTCTTGGGAGAAGATCACCATCCATAGTCAATAAGTGATATGCCCCCTTTTCCAGCTTCAACTTCTATCAAGTAGGGACCTTCCCATTTTGGTGCCAATTTGCCATCAACCGGATTCGTAGTGTTCTGGAATGCTTTTCTTAGTACCAAATCACCCACTTGAAATCTTCTAATCCTATTTGTTATATGCTCCAACCATTCTTTTTATCAGCTAGCCATCCTTATTCTTGCCAAATCTCTGATCTCTTCCACAGTATCCAGGTCTTAAATCAAGTTTTCAGCATTCGTTTCAAGATCACGAATGCTTGTTCTGGCTGTAAAAACCACCATTTTTGTAGGGATCACTGCCTCAGCTCCAAAGACAAGGGAGAATGGAGTTTGACCCATAGTATTCTTCGGAGTTGTTCTATCTGCCCACAAGACATACGATAGCTCTTCAGCCCACTTTCCTCTCTTAGATCCAAGCTTTTTCTTCAAGTTGTTGAGGATGATCTTATTGCTTGATTCTGCTTAACCATTGGCTTGTGGATGGACTGGTGTTGATGTTACAAAAGTTAGTAGTTCTACTCCCAATAAATTGGGATCCATTATCACAAACAATATCAGAGGGAATTCCACATCTAGTAATAATATTTCTTTTTTATGAAGGATATGACTTCTTTTTCTCTAACTTGAGCGAAGGCTTCTGCTTCCATCCACTTGGAGAAGTAATCTGTCATTGCTAGCCTAAATACTTTTCCTCCTGGTGCCTTTGGGAGTTTGCCTACTATATCCATCCCCCATCTCATGAATGGCAAAAAGTAAGATATTGGATGTAAAGGCTCTGCTGGTTGATGTAGGATGTTTCTATATCTTTGACAAGCATCACATCTTCTTGTGTATTCTACAACATCCTTCTTCATTGTAGGCTAGTAATAGCCTGTTCTAAGGATCCTGGAGAATAATGCTCTGCCCCATGTGTGATTTCCACAGTCTCCTTCATGGAAATCCTTCAAGACTTCTGAAATTTTTGGATCCTCGATGCACCGCAAATATGGACCGGCAAGGTATCTCTTATACAACATGTTATTTAATGTGGTGAATTAAGATACCCTTAATCTTGAAGGCTCTAGGATTCTCCCCTATGGGAATTTCCCCACTCTGAATATACTTCAGAATTGGAAGGATCCGGGATCCTGAATTTGACTACATATCATCACTAGGTACAATTGTAGTATTCTCCGCTATCTCCATTGCTTCATTTTCCTTAATTGTAGGGGACATAACATGGATGATAGGTACCCTCACATCCTCTGGAATTTTTAGGGATGATCCAAGGATATCTAAAGCATCTACTTCTGCATTTTCCTCTCTAGGCACCTGTACTAAGCTGAAAAAGCAAAAGAATCTGCCAGTTTCCTGACTATCTCTAAATATTTGATTACCTTTTCTCCTTTGAAATTATATGAACTATTAAAAAGATTAGTAATTAGTAATGAATCTACATAAACTTGAAGATACATGATCCTCATTTGCTTAGCTAATTGCAAACCTGCTATTAAGGCCTCATATTCTGCCTCATTATTAGTAGTCTGGTATTATGTCCCCATGTGGTGATTTTAGTAGTATTCCTAGTCCAGTTTCTTTGACATTTGAGGCTCCATCTTTGAAGAGTGTCCAAGGATCCTTGGTCTCCTCAAGTTCTTGAACCTCTAATTCAGCTTCTTTATAGATCACTACTGAAATCAGCCACAAAGTCAGCTAAAGCTTGAGACCTGATAGCAATCCTGGGTTCATACTTAATGTCATATGCTATAAACTTGACTGCCCACTTTGCCATTCTACTTGACCTTTCAGGTTTCCCGAGAACATTCTAATAGGAAAGTTAGTATTCACAATAATAGTATGAGTTTCGAAATAATGCCTAAGTTTTGTTGAAGCCATAATTAAAGCAAGAATTAATTTCTCTAAATGAGAATACCTAGCTTCAGCATCAAGAAGGCTTTTACTTACATACTACACTAGATGTTATTGGCCTTCGTGATCCTTAACTAACACCACACTTACTGATTTACCTGAAACAACTAAGTATAAGGATACTAGCTCACCATCTTCTAGTTTTATCAAGGCTAGTGCTGAGGATAGATAATTCTTGAGGGCTTTGAGTGCCACTTCATGTTTCTCAATCCACTCAAATTTCTTATTCTTCCTTAGAATATAATAGAAATCCTTGCACTTCTCTGAGGATTTCAAGATGAATCTGTTTAAGGTCACGATCCTTCTGGTCAATATCTAGACATCCTTGGCATTGGCAGGGGATTTTATATTCACAATCGCCTTGATTTGTTTAGGACTTGCTTTATTCTCCCTTGGCAGACAGGGGATTTTATATTCACAATCGCCTTGATTTGTTCTCCCTTGGTCACCATGTATCCTAGGAACTTTCTAGCTTTAATCTCGAAATGGCATTTTGAAGGATTTAGCTTATTGTTATACTTGTCGAGGATGTTAAATGCCACTTCGAGATCCTTTAGATGATCATTTGCTTTCTTTGACTTGACCACCATGTCATCAATGTAAACCTCCATAGTATGTCCAAGTTGTTCTTTGAACATCATATTCACCAACCTTTGGTACATGGCACCTGCATTTCTCAATCCAAAGGGCATAGCAATATAACATAATATGCTAGTGGGAGTCATGAACGTTGTATCTTCTTGATTAGATGGTTCCATCTGAATTTGTTGAAATCCAGATGAATCATCCATAATAGTAAGCAATTCATGGCCCGCTGTTGCATCCACCATGGAGTCTAGTGGGAAAGGATCCATGGGACATGCTTTGTTTAGATCAGTAAAATCTACTCATACCCTCCACTTTCCATTTTATCTGAACAACCACCACATTAGCTAACCATTTTGGATACTTGACTTATCTAATCATATCTGCCTTTAATAGTTTGTCCACTTCTTCTTGGATAATGGCATTCCTCTCAGGTGCAAATTTCCTTCTCTTTTGGTGGATTGGCCTGAAAGACTTATCAATACCCAATGTATGAGTAATAATATATTTGGAGATACCTGTCATGTTGTTGATGCACTTTATGGTCGTCACTGTGCGAATAGACTAGATGGAGTGTGTATTGAATATTGTATTAGATTAGATTCGAATAGACAACCCAAGTGCGAACAAGTACGGTTTCGTACGAATCATGTATGATTCGTACGAATCACTTACTCGTACGAAATATTCGTACGAGTGCCTCGCTCGTACGAAATATTAGTACGAGTGACTTAGGCTTGATTCAAACGAAATGTCATGTATATATATAGGCGTTTTGTGTTCATTGTTTGTAAGTTTTGGAAGTTCCTTGAGGGGAAACGCTGGTGGATTCTCTTCAGGAACTCCGCCAGCAAGACCAGATGTAAGCTCTTTCGGTATGAATTAATGAATGAAAAGCTTCCGCTGATTCTGTTTGTGCCTAACGTCTATGTTCGTTCTGCCGAAACTGCTCTATCCCCAAAATCTCCGTCTAGAACCGCCGCTGACCACGGGACCAAAACTGGTATCAGAGCTACGGTACCGATTCATTCAGCTTAACAGTTGATGAAACACCTATTGGACGTATGAGGGGTTTTGGACCAGATCTGTGCAAAATCATGTCAAAATTCGAAGAAATGAAGATTATGGTTCGAAAGACGTTATCAGTTTCGTACGAAACATTATTCGTACAAAACATGATTCGTACGAAACACCTGCTTCGCACGAAAAAAAGAAAGGCATTTTTTGATCGTATTGATGAGACGAATGTCTAGAAACAATTTGGTGATTACAAATTTTTTCGAGATTTTAATGTCAAATTTGGGTTGTTCGGGGACACCGTCTAGAGCTTCAACGTACAAATTTGATGATACGATCGCAATGGGATGAAGATTTTGGGATACTCACTGATACCTGCGCAAAACGTTGATCATATGGTGTAGTGATTATTATTGTGCCTTAACGTTTAGTCAACATTTGGTCAAAACTGCAAATTTTGGGAAATTTTCGGCAAAATTTGTGATATCATATGCTGCAGTTCCACCATAATCCGCATTCCCATAAGAACTTGACGTCAGAATTTGCAAAAAATGAGGGGGAATAAAATTTTCATAAAAATTCCGACATTTTTGAAATTCGTGACGCTGCAATGGTATCTGGGTGGTTCGGACCGCAGATTATTTGGGAAACACAGAGGATTGAAGATTCGTTAGAGATGAAATCGCGTTCATGTCTATTGACGAATAGACTACACATTCAGTATGGATGATCAAAGAATGTTCAGAATTTTCAGATCATGTTTCAGATTGATGCTCAAGGGCTAACCACCTGATCCCAGATGTGGAAGTGGAAGCACACAAGACGGCGTGGATGTGAACACGTCATTCTATCATTAACTCTGCGTTGCAAATGAACTGTGTTTCGGACTAATCCCCAGAAAACACGGATGTCTTGTAGTTTCAGTGCCCCATTCCAGCGAAGATAGCTATACATCTGTTATTGTGACTAAAGAGGATGAATGTGCTTCTGCGATGTGGTACCAGTTAGTTTGTTTCTGATGATTTGCTGATTGAAAAGATTTTTGCAGATACTCATCGGTTTGAAGTTTTTCCGTGTGGTTCTTCTTGATTTATGTCAATTGCCGGTTAGGTTTTGAAGATCAGAGGATCGAGCATCAAGGGGGTGCGTTAAACCGAACACAGATATCCTTAAACATCGAAATGGAGAAGCTACATTGTTTAATGACAAGTTGGTGATTGTTTGAGAAAATTTGAAGATCAAGCAAATTAGAGGAGGTTTCTGAACCATGCAACCAACAGCCTGAAGATTAATTTCTGGAGAAAATTATTTCAGGGGGAATGGTGTTTAAACGTAAATAATGCAAACCCGGATCTTCAATCAAGGGGGAATTACAATGTCAACAGATACCTGATTGAAGTTGCAGAATATTCAAACACAGCTCTCAAGATTTCAAGTTCAAGCTTCGACAGTGACGTCCAAGGGGGAAATTTTTGATGCACTTTATGGTCGTCACTATGCGAATAGACTAGATAGAGTGTGTATTGAATATTGTATTAGATTAGATTCGAACACACAACCCAAGTGCGAATAAGTACTTATTCATACGAATCATGTATGATTCGTACGAATCACTTACTCGTACGAAATATTCATACGAGTGACTCACTCATACGAAATATTAGGACGAGTGACTCAGGCTTGATTCGCATGAAATGTCATGTCTATATATAGGCGTTGTGTGTTCATTGTTTGTAAGGTTTGGAAGTTCCCTGAGGGGAAACGCTGGCGGATTCTCTCCAGGAACTCTGCCAGCCAGGCCAGATGTAAGCTCTTTCGGTATGAATGAATGAATGAAAAGCTTCCGCTGATTCTGTTTGTGCCTAATATCTATGTTCGTTCTACCAAAACTGCTCTATCCCCTAAACCTCCGTCTAGAACCGCCGCCGACCACGGACCACAACTGGTATCAGAGCTACGGTACCAATTCATTCAGCTTAACAGTTGATGAATCACCTACGCTCATGATTATTGGACGTATGAGGGGTTTTGGACTTAAAACATCAAATAAATGGACAATCCACAGACATAATGTTAAATTGATGCCATAGGATCGTTAGAAAGTGATTTTCGACCAGATCTGTGCAAAAATCAAGTCAAAATTCAAAGAAATGAAGATTATGGTTTGAAAGACGTTATCAATTTCGTACGAAACATTATTCATATGAAACATGATTCGTACGAAACACCTTCTTCGCACGAAAAAAGAAAGGCATTTTTTGATCGTATTGATGAGACGAGTGTCCAGAAAAAATTTGGTGATTACAATTTTTTTTGAGATTTTAATGTCAAATTCGGGTTGTTTGGGGACATCGTCTAGAGCTTCAACGTACAAATTTGATGAAACGATCGCAATGGGATAAAGATTTTGGGATAGTCACTGATACCTGCGGCAAAACATTGATCATATGGTGTAGTGATTATTATTGTGCCTTAACGTTTAGTCAGCATTTGGTCAAAACTGCAAATTTTGGGAAATTTTCGGCAAAATTTGTGATATCATATGCTGCAGTTCCACCATAATCCGCATTCCCATAAGAACTCGACGTCATAATTTGCAAAAATAAGGGGGAATAAATTTGTCATAAAAATTCCGACATTTTTGAAATTCGTGACGCTGCAACAGTATCTAGGTGGTTCGGACCATAGATTATTTGGGAAACACATAGGATTGAAGATTCATTAGAGATGAAATAGCGTTCAAGTCTATTGACAAATAGATTACACGTTCAGTATGGATGATCAAAGAATGTTCAGAATTTTCAGATCATGTTTCAGATTTATGCTCAAGGGCTAACCACCTGATCCCAGATGTGGAAGTGGAAGCACACACGACGGCGTGGATGTCAACACTTCATTCTATCATTAACTCTGCATTGCAAATGAACTGTTTTTCGGACTAATCGACAGAAAACACGGATGTCTTGTAGTTTCAGTGCCCCATTCCAGTGGAGATAGCTATACTTCTGTTATTGTGACTAAAGAGGATGAATGTGCTTCTGATTGCCGAAGAATGTTTCTCAGATTCGATGTGTTATCAGTTAGTTTGTTTCTGATGATTTGCTGGTTGAAAAGATTTTTGCGGATACTCATCGGTTTGAAGTTTTTCCATGTGGTTCTTCGAAATTTATGTCAATTGCCGGTTAGGTTTTGAAGATCAGAGGATCGAGCATCAAGGGGGGTGTCTTAAACCGAACATGGATATCCTTAAACGTCGAAATGGAGAAAGCTACATTGTTTAATGACAAGTTGGTGATTGTTCGAGAAAATTTGAAAATCAAGCAAATCAGAGGAGGTTTCTGAACCATGCAACCAATAGCCTGAAGATTAATTTCTGGAGAAAATTATTTCAGGGGGAATGGTGTTTAAACGTAAATAATGCAATCCCGGATATTCAATCAAGGGGAATTACAATGTCAACAGATACCCGATTGAAGTTGCAGAATTTTCAAACACAACTCTCAAGATTTCAAGTTCAAGCTTCGACAGTGACGTCCAAGGGGGAAATTGTTGATGCACTTTATGGTCGTCACTGTGCGAATAGACTAGATAGAGTGTGTATTGAATATTGTATTAGATTAGATTCGAACACACAACCCAAGTGTGAACAAGTACTGTTTCGTACGAATCATGTATGATTCGTATGAATCACTTACTCGTACGAAATATTCGTACCAGTGACTCACTCGTACGAAATATTAGTACGAGTGACTCAGGCTTGATTCGTACGAAATGTCATGTCTATATATAGGCATTGTGTGTTCATTGTTTGTAAGTTTTGGAAGTTCCCTGAGGGGAAACGCTGGCGGTTTCTCTCAAGGAACTCCGCCAGCCAGACCAGATGTAAGCTCTTTCGGTATGAATGAATGAATGAAAAGCTTCCGCTGATTCTGTTTGTGCCTAACGTCTATGTTCGTTCTACCGAAACTGCTGTATCCCCAAAACCTCCGTCTAGAACCGCCGCCGACCACGGGACCACACATATCTTCATGCTTTCAAGCAAAACTAGACTTCCTTCTCTTCAAGAAGGATACCAGATCCTGCTCTATGCTATCCAGGATCCCAGATCCTATAAAAACTTTGGATTCAGGATCCTCAGGGTCTAGTAGTATATCCTTGACGTCTTGCTCCCTTGTCCCCATGACATCCCTTGGAGGATACTTAATTTGCTAGGCTTCCCTCGGTTTCAAAGTTGGCTTCATAGAAGAGGTGTAACAGTTATTTACCTCTTGTTGATCACTTTCTATTTCACCACTCCCCACGGGGTTGGTGGCTTCACACATTGATGATATGTCGAGGGAACCACCTTCATATCGTGTATCCAAGGCCTACCAAGAATAACATTGCAACAAGACAGACAATCAATAACACAAAATTTTTGTATAGTGTTTAATCCCTCAATGTAGATTGGGAGTTTGATGTCCCCCAGTGTGTTCTTTATCTCGCCACTGAATCCTACAAGGAATGACGATCTTCGAACTATTTCAGATTCAGGGAATCATCTTTTTGAGGACATCAAGTTGAATAACGTTCACGGAGCTCCCTCCATCAATAAGGATCGTACGAACAAAGTGGTTAGATATAAATAAAGTAATGACTACACCATCATGATGAGGATCCTGGATATCAACACCGTCAAACTCATCAAAAGATATGACTTTCGACTGAGTTAGAGTGGAGGTTCGGATAAGCCTGTCTATTTTCCAGCTTTGTCTCCTTAGCATGCCTCTTCGCTGCAGAGAATGAGGTTGCACATATATCAAAGCCTCTGGAAATGAAGTTGATGATTTGAGCGTCTACAGGTGGTGCAGGAGCTCTTTCAGGCACTTTTTCAAGATCTTGGATCCCTGATTTCTTCCTTCTGAGTAATTCTTTCAAGTAACCTTTACTGAGGATGTAACCTATCTCCTTCCTGAGTGCTATACTATCATCGGCAAGGTGGTCGAAGTATTCATGATATGCAGACCATTTCGATATATCCTTGTTGGATGTAGACTTCTCATTCTTCTCGGGCCACCTAGCTTTCTCACCTTGATTCTGTAACGAAAGGATTAGTTCACTATTGTCAGCAGAAAAACAATATTCAGATATATGAGGATACTCCTCCTCATCCTCTTCCTGATCAACTAAATGAAAATTCTGATTGTCACGCTTGGAGTATTGCTTGGATCGATTGTTCCTGTAGAAGGATCCTTGCTTCTCCTACTTAGAAGATCCAGATAACCAGTCCTAGATCCTTTTGTCATCCTCTAGTCGGATGAACATTAGAGCCCTGTTCCTTACTTCATCTAAGTTCCTGCAAGGTGTCATAATAAGATCATCATAGAAAGGAGAATCTTTTTGCAATCCCATCTTAAACGCTTCTACATTAGTAGCGATATCTAAGTTTGCGATTTCCAATGATTCTCTACCAAATTTAGTAACATAATCTCTAAGTGATTCATCATCGGCTTAGGTGGTCCTATATAAATCACTATTTAACCTTTCAAAAGTTCTACTACAAGAAAACTTATTATTGAATAAGTTAACTAAATGAGAAAATGAAGTTATATAATAGGGAGGAGACTTAGCACCCATTTGAGTGCTGATCCAATTAGTGTGGATCTGAAGCCCTCACACACGCAAGCTTCTTTTAACCTTTTAGGGATGGGGTTGATCTCCATCCTTTCTCTATACTTAGCCACATGCTCTTCCGGATCAGTGGTACTGTTATATAACTTCATATTGGCGTTTTGAAAATTCTTTGGTATCTCAGCATCGCATATGGGAGGTGCAAAGCGAGATACTCTTTGAGTTCCATCTGGAATCTCAGGAATAGGTTTAACCACTCTTGGGACACTGGATATCATGTCCTTGAGTTTCTGCAACTCTCTCTGGCCATGGCTTGGTTGATCCCTACATCCTGCATGTAACGATAGTTAGTAACAAAACATGTATTAAAATTGTTACCTCCTGATTGGTATGAAGTTGGTATCCCGGAAGTGTATCTAGGATAATACATGCCTGGTGCAATAGTAGGACTAGAAGAAGCAATGGTTTGCGTAAGGATAAAATCCCCTTCATGAACTTCAGATCTTCTGAGTGGTTGACTCCTTGAGGATCCTTGATCCTGAAAGACGTTGGATCTAGGATACGTTGGTGCTGAAGGCCTTGATGGATAATCCATGGATCCTTGAATCCGAGCTGAGGATCCTTGATGCTGAAAATAGGATCCTTGGGACTAGTACATTCTCTATGATCCTTTAGGTTCGTAGAAGAATCCTTGAGGCTCAATGGTCTCCAGTGATCCTCGCTGAAGGATAGAGGATCCTTGAGGCTGCATCATTGCTAGTGATCCATGCTGGATATTTGAGGATCCTTGAAAATTGACATTGGGTCCTCTAGAATACTGGATTGTTGATGATAGAGTAGTAAAATCCAACAACCTAGGCACCAGCAGAGACTCATCCTCTACCGGTCTCTTCTGCTTATTGATTTCATCAATTTCACGAAGGATACTTTGGTTTGTTTTGTCTTGCTGCTCGATCTTTCGTCTGCAAAATCAAAGTAGAAACATCATTGTTAATAGTTGTAGAGGAAAAAATAGTAGGAGCTTTTGATCCTGTGAAGACGGATGATGTCTTCTTCTTAGCATTTTCAGCATTCTTTTGGAATGCAGGGGGAATAGGAGGCAACGATGCATTGGTTTGGGATGAGGTAACCACCGGCATGGCACTAAAAGTAGATTTTCCCCAAGAAGCCACGTAGTTGATGAAAATGAACGGAATTTCTTAGAATTGAAGAACCGCTTGTCCCACGGTGGGCGGCAAACTGTTTTGGTCAAAAATCGGTTTAAGGATGTGCTAGAATGTTGAACAAGTATGTAAACGAATGTGATATGAAAATGGCTATGAACATGATCATTTATACGTGGAAAACCCTTGATCCTTATGAGATCTCCGACATAAAAAACCTCGGATAGTGGAAACTATCACAATCAACTATATTGCACAAAATAAATTACAACTTTGGATGAGATAGAGCTTTATGCAACTGAGTTCTAGTGTGTGTAAGAGCGGTTCGCGAGAGTAGTAAAAAATGTGCCCGTGCTTCTAGTTTAGCTCAATATCCCCTCATATATTTCTCAAAATATCAAGTAACTAACTAAACAAAAAATGAGGGAGCTCCCACGTTCGTCCATAACGGCTATAGGCTCTCATGCACGTGCCTAATTCCCAGCATATTCCACGAGATTCCAGCTTCACCAAGTACCATTTGTTTATGACCTGAATATAAACATTAGCACATAACAGAACAATTATTAGATAGCATAAATGAAAATTAGGATCCTTGATACTCAGACTTCCTACACTATTTGTTAAGGATAAGTGATCCAGGCTAGTGAAGAAGCACCGATTGAACCTAGGGATATCCAGGGATATATGAGTTACAACCAAGGTATTTCTGCATAAAGGGGTTGTGCTTTCACTTCAGTCTCCGGGGTGAACTCACTTAAGCTATCTACAAAACTAGCAGCGTCGTTCGTCTAGTCACGGGGAAAAAAGTGGTTTCTCTGTGACCACACTCCGGCGTGAGAATAAGTATTTGAGGATTGTAAGTAAGGTGGTAAGTAAGTTATATGTGATTGGGTGTGTTTGTCCGTTTTACCTGGAGATCCAATACTTTTTTATAGCCGAAAAGATGTGTTCAGGAGATGGGCGGTGGGCCTTGGGCCCGACCCATACAGCTAGAAACGTCCGTTTTGTCCCTCTGCGTCGGACATTAAATGTTTCCTGCAGGAGAATTAATGTCCTTTGTCAGGAGGTGTGTTTTGTCGGATGTTAAGTGGTGCCACGTGTAAAGGCAGTCGTCTCTAATGTCAGGCCTGCTGCCAGCCAAAAGTGGAGAAGGTGGAATAGTCACTGGTAGAGATATGGTTGGTGTGCAGTCTAACGTCTACATTATTGCTCATGCGACACTGTCACACGTAACCTGCCGAACAACCCTTGGTCACAGTTCTGCCACTTTGTACCCTTGGGTATGGTAAACACCTCTTAGTCCTTACCCTTTCTATGAGGTTGTCAATGTTTTTCCCGCCAGCGCAGTTTGTCAGGGGTATATCCTTTTATCCCAAGACTATGACATGCTCTCATGTGCATCTTGTCCTTGCAAGGTTTTAGGATTCATGGCTCAGAGGGATGTTGTTCTACGCAAGGTCTAGTAACATGCGCGCATGAGTCTAACTTGTCGTTGTGCCAAGTACACAAGGCTGGTTATGTGACATGTATTATTTAGTCTAACTTGTCGTTGCGATGAGTGCGCAAGGTTCATTGTGTGACCCATCCGTGTTGGTCTAATTCACCGTTGTGCTAAGTGTGCAAGGCTCATTGCATGACCTATTGGTGTTGGTCTAATTCACCGTTGACCTATTGGTGTTGGTCTAATTTACAGTTACTCTGAGTGTGCAAGGCTCATTGTATGACCTATTGGTGTTGAAGAACACACACCATTGCATGTTGCATGCAAGGTTATCTTTGTAAAAATTAGTTAAGGGTATGGTTCGTTACGCAGGCATAGGGTTTTTGGGACCATACCCTCTCAGGTAGGTCTTAGGATTAATGATCCAGACTTAATAAAATTTAGCCCCTAACATATAGGATACGGATACCTACCATTCTAAATCATTCTGGTTAGTGGTGTACATGATATGAAACCAACTGAGTATGTATCTAACCAAATCTAATCGATTATGGATGCTATAGGATCCCGAAACACCTATTCCGAATTCCATTGGTTAGGGAATCTAAAAGATCCGAATTCAACCGAGTTTGGATGAAACAGAATCCGAATACCGCCCATTGTGAGTCCTTCTGATTAGTGATGTTACATGATCTGAGTTCAACCAAGTATAGATGCTATCTAAATGTAGCTGACTCTGGATGCTATACGATCCGTAAAACAACCACTCTGAATCTTGCATGCTAGGGAAGCTGAATGATCCAGATTAAACCGAGTCTGGATGGTATAGGATACGGATACCAAACGTTATTAATCATTCTGGTTAGTGATGGTACACGATCCAAAACCAACTAAGTATTTATGCTAACCGAATCTAATTGAGTCTTGATGCTATAGGATCACAAAAAACCTATTCCGAATTACGCTGGTAAGGGAATCTAAAGGATCCAAATTCAACCGAGTCTAGATGTAACAGAATGCGTATACCACCCATTATGAGTCCTTCTGATTATGTATGCTAACCGAATTTAATCGAGTCTGCAAGCTATAGGATCCCAAAAACACCTATTTTGAATTCCGCTGGTAAGGGAATCTAAAGGATCCAAACTCAACTGAGTCTGGATGTAATAGAATGCACCCACTGTGAGTCCTTCTGATTAGGGATGTACAGGATCTGAATTCAACCGAGTATTTATGTTATCTAAATGTAGCCGACTCTGGATGCTATACAATTCTTAAAACAACCATTCTAAATCTCGTATGCTAGGGAAGCTGAATAATCCAAACAACCAAGTCTGGATGGTAGAGGATACGGATACCACCCGTTCTGAATCATTCTGGTTAATTGTGACATTTGTACATTTTTAGTTATTGAACAATCCCGGGACATTTTCGTATTTAATAAAATCTTGTGTTTTATTTGCGAGGATGTGTATTTATCAATCACTATACAATCCCGGACATTTTTATTCAATAAAATCTTGCATCTTATTGGTAAGAATGCAAAAATGTCAATCATTGCACAAATTCGGTCATTTTCGTGTTCGATAATGTTTTATACTTTCTTTATGAAACGTGTAACCATACAATCGAACGAACCGACATCCACGACATTTCTGGACAAAATCCAAGTTACAAATGCCTTAACGCCTTTATATAACCTAAATATTAGGTTAAGAGGGGTTAAAAATGTTAAAACGCGACAATACAAGTCCAGGGGTCAAAATTGTCAAAAAAAAAAAAGTTTGCTTCATCACCTAGTTTGACCACCTATCTCCAATTTTTGACACCTTGCACTCATTTTTCTACACTTAATTTGGTGTTAACACATGTTAGGACACTAATCCACACTTGGTAACACTTGTCATCACCTCCTTGATCCTGAAACACTATAAATACCCTTTATTTCATCCATTTTTTTCACACCACTTTAAAACAATTCAAAGCAAGCATGAAGTTCTTCTTTCTAACATTCTTGGAGCTTGTTTCCAACCTTTGGAAGCCTCCTATCTTGAGTTCTGAAAGTGTTCTTCAACACAAGTAAGTACTCTTCCTAGTTCTTTCATTATTTTAGCTATTTTGAGCTAAAAGTGAAATAGTTTGGCTTCCTGTTTTACTTTTGCATCTGACTATTTTGGTCAAGTCAAAGTTCAAATTGAACTTCGCAACGTGATGGTAATCACCTTCTGATTACCACGTTTTGTAGGCGAGATGACAAGTCAAAGTTTTACGAGTTAAAAGTAAAAAAATGTATAAAAATGCATTTTGCGACAAAAACGTTTTTGGGTATTAAAACTTAAGATTTTGACACCAAATTAGTTTTATAACATTATTAGATATGTTAAAGCATGTCTAACTCGTTATTTATAGTTTAGTGTTTATTTCTTAGTCGTAAGTCGAGCGGTTTTACTACCGCTTTGACTTTCGAATCTGACTCCTTTGGTCAATCTTAGGATTCGACCAAGTGCATTTTTATGACCATAGTAATTTAGGGAATAACCCCCTAAGGTTATAGCTTATAGTCATATAGTTTGGTTAGTTATATGATGAGTCCATTTTATGTACTTTTAAAATGCTGAAAACACCCTTTTGGCGCATAAAAATGGTTTTAAACATGTAAGACCATAGTTTGACATCTAAACTGATATTATAACATAATCAAACTTTTTTTGACATATAAGACTCATCATATGACTTATTTAACCATCCAAACCCATAGTTACGCTTGCGACCCGTTAAAGTGGCGTAAACCATTTTAACAAGTCGTAACGAGTAAAAGAACATAGAGACGGTTCCAAATCAGAATGTAAGGTATTATAACCATATCATACGAGTCCTAACACTCATTTGGTTAATAAGACCTCATTCTATCCAATCCTCCGATTAAAGTCTCGCCACACTAGTATTCTGATACATTAGGACACACTTGAACTCTTCAATTCTTGAGCTTTGTTTGATCATTTGAACAAGACATTTACGCAATCCCAAGTGAGTACATAGCCCCCTCTTTTACGTTTTCAAATGTTTTGGGATGATTCATATGTGCCTATCACTACTTTCTTGTTTTCATGACATTATGCATGTTTTGCTTATCTAGTACATATAGTACATGATTTCAAAGACATTTATCTTCATATGTTGACTAAGCATACCTAGTACATGATTTCAAAGACATTTTTGCTTCGTATGTTGAATTAGCATGCCTAGTACATGATTTCAAAGACATTTTTTTTTCGTATGTTGACTTAGCATACTTAGTACATGATTTCAAAGACATTTTTGCTTCGTATGTTGACTTAGCATACATAGTATATGATTTCAAAGACATTTTGCTTTGTATGTTGACTTAGCATACCTAGTACACGATTTCAAAGACATTTTTACTTCATATGTTGACTTAGCATACATAGTACATCTTTTTAAAGACATGTTTTCTTTATATATTGACTTAGTATGCCAAGTACATTATTTCAAAACATTTTCATGACATGCTTACATTGTTCAAGACATATTGGTGCATTGAATATACAATGATACATTCATTAACATTGATCACGCCGACCGGTAGTATGTAATGGTACCATAGGATTGAAAATCCCTTTCCTGCTTCCTAGGTTTGTTTGAAAGTGACTTTAGGAAATGACAAAAATCGATAAACATTTGATAAACCTTTGTCTTTATAAAGGTTTATCCGATAGTAAAAAAGGCTTGAATGTATTCGCCAACAATCCATATATATGTGTCTACACAATAAAAGCAATTGATTTATAAGACAAGAGTTTTTGTTTAAACAAACTTTTGTTTGTTCAAAACACCTGTTTTATACAAGACATTTTGACAAGACAAGACATTTGGTTATTTTATACAACACATTTATTTTGTGGTTTAAACAAGACTTTTGTTTGACAAACAAGACATTGGTTATTCAGAGACATTTATTTATAAAAGACATTTGGTTTATGCATGGCATTCGTTTATACATGACATTGGTTTAAACAAGACATCTCAATTTGGCTCTTGGTAAGTGATTTAAATGTCGAGACGTGTGTAATATGATAAAAGCATGGTGGATACGCCGCTGGCACTTCCTATATATAAGTTCTTTCATTATTTTACATGACGTAGTGTTATCTAAACAGCTTCAAACAAAATACAAGACATAACATATTTTATACAAGGCACATGTTATTTTGGTTATTAAGTTAACCATGCATCATTTCTTTTAAATAATTTGATTTTCACATGATTTCATAAAAGAAACATTTTTGTAAAGAATCATGCCTACTTTTATAATAGTTGAACATTTCTTTTAACTTTCAAAACCATGAATCTTCATCACAAAACCTATGTTACTCACAGGCATTTTTATGCTGACGTTTTATTTTCACATACGTTTCAGGAGCTAATGTTTGAGTTTGAGCATGCTTCACATTGGGTTGACTTGGGCCTTAGTGACTTTAAAATTTGCAAGATAATTGTTATGTTTTTATTTCATTCTCCCAAGCAATCTAAACAATTAAATTCAATAATACAAAACTTCATGTACCATGTGTTGTGAAACAATAGTTTTGAGACATGACTACCGACGTTGCCACGGTTTGTTGTTTTACGCTGTCGGCGTGTTACAGAAAGATTGGTATCAGAGCTTATGGTTATAGGGAACTAAATTATTAGTAATACTTTGACCTAGACTAGAACCTTCGTAGGTCCCTAACAAAAGTTATCTTGTGTTTAGATATTAAAACAATACCATCACCTATCCTTAGGTGATTACTAAAAAAATTCACAAGTTACAAATTCGTTTTGAAAATCAATCATCTATCCTTTGATGATTTGTTTTTAGGCTTCATGCCTTCAAAGTTCTCAAAATCTCATCAAAGTTTGGGTTTTAATAATGTGAACACGTGCAATCTGGAAGGGTGGATGATGTACCCTGAGTTTTCTGTCTAAGGCTAGAGTGTTCGAACAAATCCGCATTATCGGACCCGTCACTCTTTCCTGGAACTCTTGGGGTAAGTGTCCACTTATAGGCGAAGCATGTCTTCACGATATATTATAAAGACCCATTTACTTTGATTAGTCACTATGTATCGTTTGTTTGTTTTAGGTAACGAACAGATGATCACAATCCTTATGTTTCGTCGATTTTATTTAACGTTTCCTTTTGACTATCCAATATCAATCTCACCCGTTTTCTCTCATATTTCCTTCTCTTTTAGAATGCCACATCATCAAAATGATGCTCAGGACACTGATATGGCAGCAATGATAGCTCAGCAGATAGTTTTTGTGCTTTTAAATCGTGTGACTCAATTAAACCAAGCCAACAATAACAACAACAATGCACCTGTTTCGTGCAACTTTAAACAATTAAATTCGGCTAAACCGCTTAATTTAGTGGTTCTGATGGAGCTACTGGGATCCTACAGTGGTTTAAGAGTCTTGAGAGCACATTCCATCATGTTCAATGTCCGAATGAGCACAAATTAGAATTTGCTTCGAGTGTATTCCAAAAGAGGGCGCTCACGTGGTGGAACGGAGTGGTGAGAGATAAGGGTGCTGATGTTGCGATGACTAAGATGTGGGAAGAGCTTCGAGCTCTTATGATGAAGGAATTTTGCCCACACCACAAGCAAAGAGCACTTGAGAACGAATTCCACGACCTGATAGTGGAGAACATCGTGCCTACACTGACTGTTAAGAGGAGCTAAGTTTGTTATGTGCTCTTATGGTCACGCCCTTGGATAAGGCTATTGAAAAGTACATTGATGGCCTTCCTGACCTATTTCAGGCCATAGTCACTGGTAGCAACCCTGCTACAGTCAGACAGGCTATCGAGTTGGCTGCAACCCTGACTGACTCGCAAGTCAAGAAGGGTAAACTTTTTCACAAAGGCGACAAGAAGCAATCTACCAAGACTGCACAAGGGAAATAAAAGGGAAACAAGGCCGAAACCTCCAAGAAGTCTAGGAAGCATAAAGCTTCGAAGAATTTCGTTGTTGTTACACAACCCAACCAAGTGGCTCCCAATCAACCAGCACAGCCTCCCACCAAGAGACAATATGCCGGTACTGCACCTCTGTGCAACAAGTGTGATAGTCATCACCAACCCATCTACCGTGCCATCATTGTACAAATTGTGGACGATCTGACCATCTGGCTAAAACTTGTCCTTTTGCTCCTACCCCAAATCATGTGGTTCGAAATCACGTTCAACCACAAGCAAATCCTACACGACCCCACTACCCACCTGGATCCTGCTACAATTGTGGTGATCTTACTCACTACCGAAACAACTGCCCTAAGCTAGTTAATGCAAATCCAACCCGAGGATGAGCATTTAACATAAATGCTAATGAGGCTCGTGCTGACAATGACGTGGTTAACGGTACGTTCCTTGTCAATAATCATCCTGCTTCTATTCCTTTTGATTCGGGTGCCGATAGGAGTTTTGTATCCTTAAATTTTGAGCCTTATCTTTCAACACCACAAACCAAACTAGGAGAACCCTTAACATTGGAGATACCTAGTGGTAAACCTCTTGTACTTGATTCTGTTATTCGTAACTGCCAATTGAACCTCAATAAACATCTTTTTTCCATTGACCTCACGCCAATGCAACTTGGGAGTTTTGACGTCATAGTAGGCATGGACTTGTTAACCAAACACCATGCTGAAGTGATCTGTTTTGATAAGATTGTTCGCATCCCTCTTTTGTCTGGTGAAATCCTAGAAGTTCGTGGAGAGAAACCTCTCATATCCTTAAACTCATGACATGTACCCAAGCCCAAAAATACCTACGTAAGAATTAGGTACCCTTTTTGGCACATATCGTAGAGGAGAAAAGCAAGGGTAAGAGTATTCAAGACATCCCTGTTGTTCGAGATTTTCCTAAGGTGTTTCCTGAGGAACCACCTGGTTTACCCCTAGCACGTCAAGTCGAGTTTTGTATAGACCTTGTACCTGGTGCCAACCCAATTGCCAAATCCCCTTCCATCTTTCACTGTCTGAAATGCAAGAGTTATCAAAACAACTCCAAGAACTCTCAGACAAAGGATTTTTTTCGTCTGAGCTTTTCACCTTGGGGCGCTCCTTTCCTATTCGCGAAAAAGAAGGATGGATCCTTTCATATGTGCATTGATTATCAGGAGCTCAACAAAATCATTATTAAAAATCGATATCCCCTACCTCATATTGATGGTCTTTTTGATCAATTAAAAGGTGCTACATGTTTCTCCAAGGTTGATCTGGGTTCTTGGTATCATCAGCTTCGTGTATTCGATGAAGATATTCCCAAAACTGCTTTTTGCACTCGATACGGCCATTACGAGTTCACTGTCATGCCCTTTGGTTTGACAAATGCTCCTACCGTCTTCATGGACTTAATGAATAGAGTTGTAAACTTTATTTAGACAAATTCATCATTGTTTTCATCGACGACATTTTGATTTATTCCAAATACCGAGCCGATCGCAAACGTCATCTTCATCTAACGATGGAACTCCTAAAGAAAGAACAACTTTATACCAAATTCAACAAGTGTGAATTTGGCTAAGGAAGTTCAATTTTTGGGACACATTGTCAACGGACAAAGTATACATGTAGATCCCACCAAAATCAGTGCGATAGGGATTGGAGTACACCTACTACTCCTACCGAAGTTCGTTCATTTCTCGGTCTAGCTGGCTATTACCTTCGGTTTATCGCAAACTTCTCCAAGATCGCGGTTCCCTTCACCGCTTTGACTCAAAAAAATAAACCTTTTGAGTGGGGACCCAAACAAGAAGAAGCTTTCAGACCTTAAAACAAAAGCTTTGTGATGCTCTTATGTTATCCTTACCCAATGGCAACGACGACTTTGTCGTATGTTGTGATGCATCGATATAGGCATTGGATGTGTTCTCATGCAAAGAGATAAAGTCATAGCCTATGCATGAGACAAATGAAATCCACGAAAAGAACTACACAACTCATGATCTTGAGTTAGGTGCCGTTGTTTTCGCTCTCAAAATTTGGAGACATTACCTCTATGGTTTTCACTGACCACAGAAGTCTCCACACATTCTTAATCATAAAGAACTGAACATGAGACAACGACATTGGGTTGAACTTCTAAATGACTATGACTGCGAGATTCGCTACCATCCTAGTAAGGCGAATGTCGTTGCTGATGCTCTTAGTCGTAAAGAACGTGTCAAGGTTTGTCAAGGGGAATGTTGTATAAAAATGCATTTTACGATGAAAACGTTTTTGGGTATATTAAAACTTAAGGTTTTGACATCAATCAGTTTTATAACTTTATTAGACATGTTCAAACATGTCTAACACGTCATTTCTAGTTTAGTGCTTATTTCTTAGTCGTAAGTCATGCGGTTTTACTACCGCTTTGACTTTCGAATATGACCCATTTGGTCAATCTTAGGATTCGACCTAGCGCATTTTTATGACCATAGTAATTTAGGAATAACCCTCGGAGGTTATACCTTATAGTCATATAGTTCGGTTAGTTATATGATGTGTCGATTTTATGTACTTTTAAAATGCCGAAAACACCCTTTTGGTGCATAAAATGGTTTTAAACATGTAAGACCATAGTTTTGACATCTAAACTGATATTATAACATAATCAAACTTGTTTTGACATATAAGACTCATCATAAGACTTATTTAACCATTCAGACCCTTAGTTATGCTTGCGACCCGTTAACGTGGCGTAAAACATTTTAACAAGTCGTAACGGGTCAAAGCAGTTAGAAACTCTTCCAAATCAGAATGTAAGGTATTATAAACCATATCATACAAGTCCCAACACACGTTTGGTTTATAAGACCTCATTCTATCCAATCCTCCAATTAAAGTCTCGACAGACTAACATAGTATTCTGATACATTAGGACACACTTGAACTCTTCATTCCTTGAGCTTTGTTTGATCATTTTAACAAGATATTTACGCAATCCCAACTGAGTACATAGCCCCCTCTTTTACATTTTCAAATGTTTTGGGTGATTCATATGTGCCTATCACTACTCTCTTGTTTTCATGACATTATACATGTTTTGCTTATCTAGTACGTATAGTACATGATTTCAAAGACATTTTGCTTCATATGTTGACTTAGCATCCCTAGTACATGATTTCAAAGACATTTTTGCTTCGTATGTTGACTTAGTATACCTAGTACATGATTTCAAAACATTTTCATGACATGCTTATATTGTTTAAGACATGCGTTGAATAAACAATGATACATTCTTTAACATTGATCAGCCGACCGGTAGTATGTAATGGTACCATAGGATTGACAATCCCATTCCCGCTTCCTAGGTTTTTTTGGAAGTGACTTTAGGGTATGACATAATCCGATGAACATTTGATAAACCTTTGTCTTTATAAGGGTTTATCCAACAGTCAATAAGGCTTGAATGTATTCGACAACAATCCATATATATGTATCTACACAATAAAAGAAACTGATAAGATAACAATCCATATTTATAAGATAAGAGTTTTTGTTTAAACACCCGTCATTCAAAACAGCTATTTTTTACAAGACAAGACATTTGGTTATTTTATACAAGACTTTTGTTTGCTATACAAGACACTCGTTTATACATAGATATTTGTTTATAAATAACATTTGGTTTCTACAAGACATTAGTTTATACATAGATATTTGTTTATAAAAGACATTTAGTTTATACAAGACATTGGTTTATACATAGACATTTGTTTATAAAAAAACATCTAGTTTATACATGGCATTGGTTTATACATGACATTGGTTTAAACAAGACATCTCAATTGTTGGCTCATGGTAAGTGATTTAAATGACGAGACGTGTATAATATGATTAAAGCATGGTGGATACGCCGCTGGTACTTCCTATATATAAGTGCTTTCATTATATTACATAACGTAGCGTTATCTAAACCACTTTAAACAAAATACAAGACATGACATATTTTATACAAGGCACGAGTTATTTTGGTTATTAAGTTAACCATGCATCATTCCTTTTAAATCATTTGATTTTCATATGATTTCATTAAAGAAACATTTTTGTAAAGGATCATGGCTAATTTTGTAATAGTTGAACATTTCTTTTAACTTTCAAAGCCATGAATCTACATCACAAAACCTATGTTACTCACAGGAATTTTTATGCTGACATTTTATTTTCACATATGTTTCAGGTGCTAATGTTGGACTTTGAGCATGCTTCACATATGGCGGACTTGGGCCTTAGTGGCTTTAAAATTTGCAAGACAATTGTTATGTTTTTTATTTCATTCTCCCAAGACAACGTAAACAATTAAATTCAATAATACAAAACTTTATGTACTATGTGTTCCGAAACAATAGCTCTTCGTCATGACTCCCTGATGTTTCCAACGTGGTTTGTTGTTTTACACGATCTGGGTGTTACACTTTAGATGATAACAAGTTTCTAATGAGGTGTTTGAACCAGGAGAATGGTGGCAAATACGTTCTAGGTGGAAGAATAAGGAGATGGAGGGCATAACTTGTAGGCCACGCAAAAATTCTGCAACTGGGGGTCCCTTATGGACCGTATGGGTGTTGGTCTTACGGTCCGTAAGGTCCTTTCGCGGGAAAAACTTTTACTTTTGACAGTTTTGGTCCTAGGACTTGTATTATCGCATTTTTGTCATTTTAACCCCTTTAACCTAATATTAGGTTATATAAAGGTGTTAAGGCATAGCTTGGATTTTGTTCCGGAAGTGTTTGTTAATAGCGTTTGTATCGATCATAAGATTACATATATCGTAAATAAAATATAAAACTTTATTAAATATGAAAACAATTGAAATAGTACAATGGTTGAAAATTGTGAATGTTACAAATCTAAAGGATTCAAATTCAACCGAGTCTATATAAAACAGAATGTGTATACCACCCATTGTGAGTCTTTCTAATTAGTGATTTTATAGGATCCGAATTCAACCGAGTATGGATGCTATTTAAATGTGACCGAATCTGGATGCTATACGATTCGTAAAACAACCACTCTGAATCTCGCATGCTAGGGAAGCTGAATGATACAAATTAAACCGAGTCTGGATGGTATAGGATACGGATACCACCCTTTCTGAATCATTTTGGTTAGTGATGGTACACGATCCAAAACCAACTAAGTATGTATGCTAATCGAATGTAATCGAGTGCTGATGCTATAGGATCCCAAAAACACCTATTCTAAATTACGCTAGTAAGGGAATCTAAAGGATCCGAATTCAACCGAGTCTGGAAGAAACATAATGTGTATACCACCCATTGTGAGTCCTTCTGATTAGTGATGTTACAGGATCTGAATTCAACCGAGTATTGATGATATATGAATGTATCAGAGTCTGGATGCTATACAATTCCTAAATCTCGCATGCTAGGGTAGCTGAATGATCCAAATTAAACCAAGTTCGAATGGTACAGGATACGATTACCACCCGTTCTGAATCATTCTAGCTTAGTGATGGTACATGATCCCAAACCAACTGAGTATGTATTCTAACCGAATCTAAATGAGTCCGGATGCTATAGGATCCCAAAAACACCTATTTAGAATTCCACTGGTTAGGGAATCTAAAGAATCCGAATCCAACCGAGTCTGGATGAAACAGAATCCGGATACCACCCATTGTGAGTCCTTCTGATTAGTGATGTTACGGGATCCGACTTCAACCGAGTATGGATGCTATCTGAATGTTGCCGACTTTCTATGCCATATGATTCATAAAACAAGCATTCTGAATCTCGCATGCTAGGGAAGCTGAATGATCCGAATTCAACCGAGTATGGATGCTATCCGAATGTAGCTGAATCTGTATGCTATACGATTCGTAAAACAACCATTTTGAACCTCGCATGCAAGGGAAGCTGAATGATCCATATTAAACCGAGTCTGGATGTTACAGGATACGGATACCACTTGTTTTGAATCATTTTGGTTAGTGATGGTACACGATCCCAAACAAACTAAGTATGTATGCTAACCAAATTTGATCGAGTCTGGATGCTATAGGATCCCAAAAACAACTATTCTAAATTCCGCTGGTAAGGGAATCTAAAGGATCCAATTTCAACCGAGTCTGGATGAAACATAATGTGTATACCACCGATTGTGAGTCCTTCTGATTAGTGATGTTACAAGATTCGAATTCAACCGAGTATTGATGCTATCTGAATGTATCCGACTCTGGATGCTATACGATTCCTAAAACAACCATTCTAAATCTCGCATGCTA
This sequence comes from Scalesia atractyloides, assembly GCA_947069175.1. Taxonomy (NCBI): domain Eukaryota; kingdom Viridiplantae; phylum Streptophyta; class Magnoliopsida; order Asterales; family Asteraceae; genus Scalesia; species Scalesia atractyloides. Next base: position 60,629,706 of record CAMTDV010000008.1, read on the forward strand.
GGGTAGCTGAATGATCCAAATTAAACCGAGTTCGAATGGTACAGGATGCAGTTACCATCCGTTCTGAAGCATTCTGGCTTAGTGATGGTACATGATCCCCAACCAACTGAGTATGTATTCTAACCGAATCTAAACAAGTCTGGATGCTATAGGATCCCAAAAACACCTATTCTGAATTCCACTGGTTTAGGAATCTAAGGATCTGAATCCAACTGAGTCTAGATGAAACAGAATCCGGATACCGCCCATTGTAAGTCCTTCTGATTAGTGATGTTACGGGATCCGACTTCCATCGAGTATGGATGCTATCTGAATGTAGCCGACTCTGTATGCCATGCGATTCATAAAACAACCATTCTGAATCTCGCATGCTAGGGAAGCTGAATGATCCAAATTAAACCAAGCATGGATAGTATAGGATGTGGATACTACCCATTCTAAATCATTGTGATTAGTGATGGTACACGATCCAAAACCAACTGAGTATATATGCTAACCGAATTTAATCGAGTCTTGATGCTATAGGATACCAAAAACATCTATTGTGAATTCCATTGTTAAGGGAATTTAAAGGATCTAAATTCAACCGAGTATGGATAAAATAGAATCCGAATACCACCCATTGTGGGTCCTTCTCTTTAGTTATGTTACAGGATTCGAATTCAACCGAGTATGTGTGACAGCCGACAATTTGGGATAATATCCATGCGAACTTTAAACAGTCTTTCATTTCGTAATTCCATGTTAGAGTTAATTTTGATAAATTCGGCTTTCATATGTCTAGCAAGCCGTATTTTATTTTCATGTTTTGTATTTGGTGACTTTTAGAAATTATCGAATGCATACATGATTTTATTATATGCATTTAATAATTCAAGATTATGTATAACCTTTTCGCATTAATATGTATATAGTATTATTTTGAGATTTTGAGATCATGAGCATGCATTCATATATACACACACACATATACATATATACTGAAGGGCTTAAATGAGAACGCTAAATACTGCGAGATCGAATGAAAAAACCGCGAAAACTTGGTGAAAAACAATTTAAATTCAATTTTTTTTACAATTATCATTATTATTCGAATACAATGTTATAAATTTTATTTACACGTTTAAATTTACGTAATTTCTTATATAAAGGAAATTTACACATGTGTAAGTTTGCCATTTACACATGTGTAAGTTTGTTATATTTACACATGTGTAGAAAATCTAACAAGAGTGATATTGAGAGAAGAAATTAATTATTTGACGTCGTACTTTAATTATAATGAGGTTTGTATTAAAAAAACTGGTTTTGCTTTGGTTTTTCATTCGTTCTCACGGTTCTCACAATATTTAGCGTTCTCAAGATAACCCTCCACTATATATATATATATATATATATATATATATATATACAAACCCACATTTATATATATACACATTTATATAAATATATATATATATAATTATAGTTTTCATGTAATTTGATCCATCTAATCAAGGTTACTACGTTTAATTTAATTTAACTATTTTAGAACTTTATGGATTTACTTTAAGTTTGAGTTATTTACCAAAGTCTTAGTTGGTGTCAATAGCCTACATCATATGCAAATCTCGATCCCTCATTTATGAATATAAACATCATATTTTATTGACTAAATACAAGTTAAAACACTCTTAAAACATTATGTTTCATACCTATAGACATCTTGGAATTGTATATTAAAAGAAAAAGGGTCAACCTACATTCCTAAACCTTTTCCATCGTTTTTTTTGTCAACAAAGAAATACACTCACATGACTATTAGATGTTTTGCTATTATTATGTTATTTTAACCATACTTGTACTTTGAAACTTACAAGACTCAATTGATTAGTCAAGCCATTCCTTACAACTTCTTGCTATTATTTTGCTACTATTATGTTATTTTAACCATACTTGTACTTTGAAACTTACAAGACTCAATTGAGCCATTCCTTACAACTTCTTGCACTTCTCTTTTTGCAACCTTCTGTCGACATTTTCAAAGGAAAAGAATGATTGCCCTTTTTTTATTAATACAAGACCACATGTGAAAGTTAATGGAAATTAGCACACCTTCAAACCATTCAACTATATGTACACTCAGCATAAACCTTTAAACTGTCCCACTTCCTCATCTCACTAGGCCGAACCATCTCTCACACACACACTTCCCATTTTTTAAGTCATAAAACAAAAAGAATATGGAGTTCAAGGTTTTCTAGTGTTCAAGCTTTATTCTCTATTCCTTCTCCATGTTTGCAGAAAGTGAGTATACAGTCTTTCTAAATCTATATATTTCTTTGTGGGCAATTTACAAGTTTGTTTATGTATAAAAACATCCACCCAAGTAGTATGTTGTCTAAGACTTGACGAAGTATGAAACTAACACTACGAACAACATGCTTTTTCTTAACATATTTGATGGTATTTTAAGATTTCTACAAGAGATTTCACAAAATTCATGTGTTAGTACCTTAAGTATTTTACATGGAGGTTTTGTTGGAATAAACAAGCTTACGTTGTTCATCTCCAAAATTCAAGTAATGCATGTGTAGTAATATTTTCTTGTGCAAAAGATGGATCTAGACACTAGTTATGTTTACGGTGAAAGAATATACATGTTAAGAGTTACATTATATTTTGTTAGACAAACCAGTAGTATTATATATTTATGACAAAAATATATGGCTTTAACATTAGTATATGGTATATGTATTATTTTTTACCTAAAAATGGTTATACTAAAGATGTATAGGTTTATGACGTTTTTCTCGAACTAGTAAAATTATATATTTTGGAAAAAAATATATATATTTAGCACAAGTTCCACTTTAAATAAAAATAGTAACATAGTAAAATATATTATAGGGGTTTCGTTTTAAATATAAATATAAATATTATTTTTGTCTTTTTGATCGTTACGACATACATATATATATATATATATATATTATATATATATATCGTTAAAAGTTATATATATATTTGGCATAGTCAAGTGTGGTGAGTCCAAAGAATCGTCTTATAACTTTATTTATTTACTTAAAATATTCATAAAATTATTACCATTGATGGACACTAGAAAATATAGTGGATTTCTATGGATATTTTTACGAGTATTTATATGATGTATAAGTATATTTAAGTTATAAATATTTATATGAGTTAAGATGCGAAATGTTCAGTTTTCTATAAATATAGTATTTTAAGAGAGTATGGGTATAGAAAAATAATATATATATATATATATATATATATATTCTTGCTACACAAATACGAGGTTATTTCAAAGTATAACTCTCTATAAATAATGTATAATTTTTGATATATTGAGTTTTCGATCAAGACTAGTTACAACTCGGGTTAAGATAAATCTTTATTTTATAGACCCGAATATGATCTCCATACGAGAATACGAAACGAGTTATGGTAACTTTATCATTATATTTATATATTATATAAGTATATATATTTTCGAGAAACAAAAGAGATGTATCATCAACGGTTCGTCAAGTCAAAACATTTGAGACACGACAAGTATTTCAATCGAGTCTAGCTAATTGGGTGAATATTATACATGACAAAATTGCATGCTAGAAACATTTATTTAGACCTTAGTGTCTTATTGAAATAGGACACTTGTAGGTCGGAGTATCCATATTATATATCGAAGATTGACTTGCTAGCATACGCATGGAACACAAACTTCTGAGTTCATGTCCCCCTTTTCTTTTAAACGTCTTCAGTTTTACAACTCTCGAGGGAATACATGTTTGATGGTATTGCTTAGCTATGGAATGAAATACTGGATCATATACGAATAGGGTCTCTCTTAAGCTCCATTAATCTTGTATAAGACCACGGGTCAAAAGGGGTAGATCTATCGGGTACGGGCGAACCCCACTCATGGGTCCTTGTGCGGCCGCATGGAGTGCTTTTGTTGTCCCCGCCAGGTGGACTGGTACTAAATCGTCTAGTGTTGAGTACTTCATATTTCGTCACACATATTAATGCTCTTGCAAAACATTAATGATCAATAAGTTCATTGATGCTTTACATACCATATTATTTTCACATACGAACTTTCAAATGTTTTTATGATTCATTTGATGCGACCACAAAACACATGAACTCGCCAACTTTTGTTGATGTTTTAAACTTAGATGTATTTCAGGAACTTAAGTGGATCTTGGCGTAATGGTTGTCAAGAAAGCGATGTCATCTGTTTTGAAGGGTTTGATCCATATACTCATCCTCAATGAGATATAGGATGCAAAGCTTATGTATTTAAAAACTCTATTTTGGAACAAGTCTTTTGTAAAACTTTATAACTTATGTTGTCTTTACTGTTGAACAACTTATGACTTGTATTTTAATTTCTTGGTTGAACGGATGAACATCGTGCATGTTTTATTTCATATAGTTGTTTACTTATATCGTATACGGTGAAAACCGATCAAGTTCACACCCTACGCTTTCGCCTACGAGCTGGTGTGACAGATTGGTACCAGAGCTTCGATTGTAGTGAACCAGGATTTTGTCTTGAGTTTAGTCTACAATCACTAGGATCCTCTCACGAAAACGATTTTGCAAAAACAACATGTTTTAATCGCATATACAAAACGCAAGATCCACTTCACAAAAGTTATTTCTATATAAATAATGCAAAGGACATTATACATGTACATCAATTGAAATACGAAGTTAAAAATAAATAGTTTTAACACTTATATCTAGAAAGATATACACATATACTTGTGATGTGTTGTAAAATACACATATTTGTCCCGTGTGAAATGTATAATTATTGTATAGTTTGTATTTGTTTTTATTTAGTTTCTAGTGTTGTATTATATTTATTTTGTGTTTTGCCAGGTCCTAGTGCAAATGCAGTGAAAACGAGTAATAAGGAAATAACCAGCCAGTTCAAAAGAGTAGAATGCTTGTGACCGAATTAAAATTGCCGCTAGTTTCCTTGAGTGGGTTGTGGCCAATGTCTCTATTTTATAAATGTGAACGAATAAAAGGTAAAAAAAGTGGCTGCCAATTATTAATATTCTTGGAGGCGGCAGTATTTATTTGTTGTTGGGAACGTAGCGTCGCACGAAGGGTTATAATACGCGACAAACTTTGATTTGGACATGGACTCTTATGTTTTGCCATATAAAAACATCTCTAAACCCCATTAAACCGGAATCACGAAATCACAACCATTATGGACGAACTCAGCAGCAAGTTAGCAACTTTCAGAACGGTTTTAAGAGCTTGAAGTTACGGGTTGGATATTGGAAGCTGAGGAGGTCGTCCGGATCATCCTTGCATCATTCGGTTCCCTTATCTTCGTTTTTTAGTCTTTAGTCATGTTTCTAGCAATTAAGATTACTCTCGTGTTTAATGTTTTCATGACTATTGTTGGCTAAATTTCTATTAATGCCTAGACTGTGATGATGGATTTATAAGTTTTGATTTTTATTATATTTGATTAGTTATTTATGGATTGTTATAAAGTAGTCGGTTTGTTATTTTGGTTTAATGTATCTCCATGCTTTGAATTGTTCTATTAGCTTTTGTTGCTTCGTGTGAGTCTTGGTGAGTGTCTATACCACGGAATAGATTCATAATAGGTTGTAAATTTTGGTGTCTATATCACAGAATAAATTTGTAATCTTTAGGGTTAATCGGCTGATACACCTTAGAAGTAATAATTGGTAATTAATAAATTAAAGTGTAATACTAATTTCAATAGCTGTGAGGTGCGAAATTATTGTTAGGTCTTCGTCATTAAATTGCTAGGTAGGATATCTGTGAGGAGTCTGACCTAGTTTCCTTAGTGATAGTTGTCTAACAAGTTAAACTATAATTCTAAACATATCCTAGGTTTATAACCCGTGAGGGAGTGAATCGAATTAGGATACTTTTGTAAAACACCTATATAACCTGTGGAGGAGTTTAGCAACTAGTAATCATAACAGCCTATTTAGAGTTCCATAAGTGTCTCCTTGAGAAGGGTAGAGGGTCTTGTTCAGTATCTTGGTAGGTTTAGATTATTCAGATCCCGGTTCCATAAAAATTACGGTTCGATAATAATTAATAAACATAATAAAGTCATTCTATATTAAATCAGGAATCCAGTCTAGGCAGTCGTTTCCATCATCTTTGTTAAAATCCAAGTTAATTCATGCTAGTTAATTTAATTTGCAATTTTAGGATATTTAGAACCCCCCCCCCCCCAATATAAAATGGTTAGTGCCGCGTCCGTATTGGTTTAGGTCTAGATAATTTAGTTAGTGTATTTAGAGAGTCTCGTGGTTCGATACTTGGTTGTGTGGTTTAGGTTTATATCGAGTCTAAGTTTATAAATCACTCTAATTTAGGTTAATATTAGATAGTTTTATTTGACCACATTTAGCACATCAAGTTTTTGGCAGAGTTGCCGGGGACTCTTTGGTAATTACGTTGATTACTTTATTTGGACTTAACTGACATCATACGTGCTATTTGTTGAGTCTAAATATTTTAAGTGTTTTTATTTTTATTTTATTGAGTCTTTCGCTGTTTCTGACTCTACCCTCCAATCTAAACCACCAAGCTTTGACTTCACAGCGAAGTCGTCACCCCATAATTCCCCACCACCTTCCCGTCCTCCGAATCCGCCACCCGTTATCCAAATGGCCAACAATCAAACTGTTTACCAACAAGCAACCACTGGTTTCATTGGGGCGAAGACACCCATCATCATTCCCACCATCAACAATGACAAATCTTGGCAAATCCCGTCTTACATCATGATCGCTATCACCAACTCGTGCCAACTTTTACGATCGTGATCACGGTGATGCTTTAGATCATATTAACAGCCTCACCACCTTTGCTACACTTTCAATCTTGAAGGTGCCAGGAATGACGCCTGTTTCCTTGAAGTTTTCCCTTTTTCCCTAGCGGGTCGAGCAGCTACATGGCTTGATTCGCAACCACCTAACACTTTCACCACCTAGGTAGGCTTCGATATGCTTCCCTTTTCAAATACTTCCCACCTGCCAAGGCATCTCGCCTTCGTGATCAGATCCATTCGTTCTGGATGGAGCCTAACGAGCCCTACTACCTGGCCTGGGAAAGATTTCAAACCTTACTCTCCCGTTGCTCTCAACATGGTTTATCTGATTAGGCACTTGTAGAGAAATTCTACAACGGTCTCACTCCCGAGACCCGAGCCCGGTTTGACACTTCAGCAGGAGGTCACCTCATGGGTAAGAAATCAGTGGCTGAATGCAATAACTTGTTTGAGAGTTTTGCACATTCTGATATTGATCATCGAGCTACCTGCTAAGACTTCCATTCCTGTGTCTTGTACTTCCTCGGCCGGTCGAGGGGTACACCAAGTTAGGTTGAAATGACGGTAGCTACTGCTTTGGATAGCTTTAAGAGAGAAGTTAGGCAGGAATTTCATGAGTTGAAAAATAAGGTTGAGAAGTGTGAGGTTTGTAAAGGAGGTCACGATACGATAGAGTACCCTATGCTTACACGAGAGCAGGTAGAATACATTACCAGTCAAAGTCAGGGTCCCACGAGCGAGTATAATAATAATAATAATAATAATAATAATAATAATAATTTGAACTGGAAAAATAATAATAATAATAATAATAATAATAATAATAATAATAATAATTGGCGTTCGTCCGATAATCCCCGTGGTTTTCAATCTAATCAAAATAGGGGACAAGGTTAGTTTGGGGGTTCAACTCAAGGGAGTAAGTTTGTAAGTGGAGGTTCATGTTCAGGTCAGTTTGTTAGTAGGGGTTAGAATAGTCAAGGTTCAAATAACCAGGACTTGGGTAGTGGTCTAGAAGAAATTAAGGCCATGTTGGCACAATTGATAACTAGAGACCATATCACCCAGAAAACCATAGAGGAGCATGCTACCATGCTAAAGAACAATCATTCAAACTTCCTAGATCTCCAAAGGCAAGTAGGTGAAATCTCTCGTCAGTTGCAAGAATGACCATCGGGTCAGGTCTCGGGCTACACTCAAGTCAACCCAGCCAACCATCACGTTAAAGCCATATCCACTAGGTCGGGCCGAGAGATAGGGGAAGTTGAGAGACCACCGGTTCATGTAGAGGAATAGGAACCGGTGGATGAGGAGATATAGTTAGAGAAACCTCCGTTAGAAAAGACTGTTAGGAAACCGATTGAGCCAGTTAGACCGAATCCTGAGATTGATCATGCTTGTCTTCCTTATCCTGCACGTTTAAAGAATAAAAAATACACTCAGGAATACAGGTATTTCCTAGACATGTTCAAGCAACTTAAGATCAATCTTCTGTTAATTAAAGCCCTCAAGCATATGCCGAAATATGCTAAGTTCTTAATGGATCTTCTGAAATGGAAGGATAAGCTGAAGGAGCTTTTGAATGTCTCTCTGATTGCTGAATGCTCTACTGTTGTGACGAACAAACTACCGGAGAAACTGATTCGGGTATCTTCACAATCCCGTGATTCTTCGGTAGTGATGTTCAAAACCACGCCTTAGCCGACCTAGGTGCTAGTATTAATCTGATGCCATATTCACTTTACCAAAAACTAGGCCTCGGTGATCTCAAACCAACCCGCATAACCTTAGGCTTAGCTGGCAAAACCGTTAAGTATCCTCGGGGAATAGTGGAAAATCTCCTCATAAAAGTTGATAAATTTGTTTTTCCCGTGGATTTTGTAGTGCTAGATATGGAAGCGGATGAGGATGTACCTTTAATTTTAGGACATCCATTTTTGTGCACCGCTAAGGCCCTCATAGATGTATTCTTAGGCACTATTACACTCAGAGTCGGTGAGGAAACAGTAGTCTTCAAGGTCAATAAGCCGAGGAGTTCAGATGCTCGAGTATAAGTGGTAGCATCAGATAAGGAGAGTGAGAGGGATGAGAGAGATTATAAAGAGGAGGTGAGTGTGCCTAGTCCAGAGATGTTAGAACCCTAGTGTGGGAGATCCACTGGATAGGAGAGTAGCGGATCTAGAGAAGAGAGTAGAATAGTTGGAATCTAAGATCGAAACACTGAATAAAGCTCAGTATGGGGATAAATATATTCTGAATACATCTAGGTTCAAACCCGCCTGATGAGGACTTGAGAGGTTGTGGGGTATGTAGAGATTCATTTATTCGTAGGTATGATAGTGCTATAGGCCGAGGGTGTACATGATCCTCCGTGAGTGTTAGAAAGGTTGAGGAATTAGGGTGATCGCCCTTTTGTAGAGTTTGTATATATTGGTTCATTTGATACATTATCTTAGTTAGGTAGCGTTGTGTTTGCATTTCTGTGTTTTGAGTTGTTTTGCAGGTAATCATGTCCGTAGAGGAATTCAGAATGTGAAGCAATGGAGTCCCAAAGTGTTTTCTAATAAAAAAATTTGCTTAGAAAGTGTTTTGGATGAGGTGGGAGAAAAATGGAAAACTTTCTAAGGCATGGAGGCATTAAACCATGAAATTTTCTATGAAAAAGCCCCTTCGCGTCATGCGAAGGGGTATAGGACATTGGTTCGCGTCGCGCCAAGATAAACAATTAAAAATGTTGACTTTTAGTGCCTCGCGACACGTGAAGGAATGATAAAAACCCGTCGCTTAGCGTGACGGGAGTGAACTTTTGATTGCCTTGTTCCCTTGTCTAGTTTGGTTACTTTCTTGCATCTAGTTCAGTTACGGTATGTGTTTACTTGTATTTAGAGTCGTTTATTTTGTACTATGAGTCTAGTTTAGAATTTTTGAGTCAGTCTTTTATGTCGAGTCGCTACGCTTTGGTTTTTTTTCTTATTTTTGTTTATGCAGGTGTGAATCGTACCACCCGTACGCAATCTCTATTCGGTTGATTTTGGAGCTGCTTTTCAAATTTCAAGCTATACGATCAAACTTGATTGGACTAGAGTTTCGGAGCTTACGCGTTAATTATCCAGCTAACTCCTTTCTAATTTGCCCTTGTTTTTTTATTTCTTATGTATTTTAGTCTTTTGAGTCGGTCTCAATCCTACATTGAGGGAAATGTAGAGTTTAAGTGTGAGGATGGGTACTATCGTTTAGGTTTTAGTTTTGAGTCGTTGAATCATAAAATATTTGAAAAATATAACTAAAAAAATTCTAAAAATTCAAAAAAATTGAAAAATAGAAAATGTTTTTGATTTAGAAGTTTTGCAAATAAAAAAAGAAAATGATAGTAGAGTCGGGCATATTTGGGTTTCAAATAATAATAATATGAGTTAATTTAACTTGTGTCTAGCTTGAGATATGTGAATATGCTTGACCCGGTTTCTAGGTTCCTTTGATACTGAAATACCTTAATTATTAGTTTACTAGTGGGTGCTTGATGTTCTAAAAGTAGTTAATTAAAAACAACTCAAATTACTCTAATTCTAGACTCAAATTTAACTCTAGACTATACTAAACTACAGACTGGCAAGTGGACCGATCAATTGTAGAATAGCATTAAGCAAATCCGGATTATCAAACCCACATGACTCTCTAATTACTATGACTATTAACTTAGACTCAATTACACACTATGTATATTTTAAGAGGGGGGGTGTTGGTGCATAATGTCTATTGCCTACATCTAGGATATATCTGTAATGTTTATAAAGTTTACAAGTTAATGTTTAATTGAGAAAATGTAAATTTTATATGTTTGTTTACTTGATTCGCACGAAACAGAAGCATGTTTCGTACGAGTGAGTTACTCGTATGAAATATAGTTTCGTACGTATCATAGATGTTTGTTAGTGCACGCACTTCGATACGAGTCATGTCGACCTATAAATAGGGAAGTGTTGTGTTAGAGCTAAGTACGGATTTGTCATTTCATACGGCGAAACTCTGTCAGTTTGTTTACTTGCGTCTGTAACTTGAACGTCATTAATAGATCATAAGAAGTTAAACAGTAAGTACTATCTTGTTTGTTATATCTACCTCTCTAGCAATGAATTCCGCCTCTGCTAGTTGAGCGAGATCAGGTCGATTGCTCATTTCGGGAGCTCGATCCCCGTTCTCAAGTGGTATCAGAGCCATGAGATCTGATCTACAGATAGACAACAAGTAGTTATTGTTCAGACTTGGATATAGCTTCATCTTCATCATTTTTCTGACCTTTGCTGGATTTTGGACAAATTTCGAATGAATTCATGGACAAAATGGACTAGGATTTTAGTAATTCAAGTTAATCTTCAATCTAATCAATCCATACCATAATTTAGACATAAAATTGAACTAAATCATGTTGAAATCGATAAAATTTGGTCAGGTTGAAGTTTGAATCAGTTTCGTACGAGTTTCACACGAAATTAAGCTATTTTGATTTTGGTGCGAACCAATTTAAAATTTCATACGGACCAGCTAAAATTTCATAAAATCTTACAATTTTTAAGATTTCAACTTGCTTCGTACAAAATGGTTTGATTCATACAAAATTTCATCCGCACAAAAATTTACTCAGTTAAAAACATATGTTTCGTGTAAAATTGACTTGATTCGTTCGAAATCATAATTTTGTGAAGATAATATGAATCGTACAAAAATTTGGTTCGTGCAAATTTTTTGTTTCGTACGAAACTTCTTGACCGCACAAAAAATCTGTCTAATCTGATCATTTTGTTTTCGAGAAGTGTGTTCTAACTTTTTATAGGAAAAATATCTGAGGAATTTTACAATGCGTTCGCCACATCGGTTGTTACCACTGCAACAACTCAAAACACCAATTTAGAGAATGAGATGGGGACAATGACGAAACCTCCTGAACTAATGAATCTGGAAGAATTTGTTAGTTGGAGCGAGAGGTTTATGAACTGGGTTCAAGCTAACCATTTTACTTGCTGGTTTGCAATTGAGGCAAAATACATCGCACCAGTTGGCGAAAATGGACTTGAAAAGACCCTTGCTCAATTCTCTGATGTTGAACGAGAAAGATTTATCAACAAAAAGAAAATGATGAACATTCTTCAGCAATTGATTAAAGAAGACATCTTGGCTTTACTGCAACATGATGATGATGCACAATCTTTGTGAATGCTCTTCGACTCAAATTCAAGGCAGTGCTCAACTCCTCAAAAGCAAAAGGGCATTATTAAGCAAAGAGTTTGACGTATTCACATTGATCAAAGGAGAAACGGTAAAGCAGCTGATTGAGCGCTACTGTCATCTGGTGGATCATATTATTATTGTGAAGATAAATGAAGAGCTTGTTAATAAGCTAGATGATTCTCTACCACAAGGAGAATGGTCAACATACTTAACTATTTTGAAGAATGGAGTTGAATACAACAATTTATCGCTGCATTGCTTTATCGAAAGATGGAAGGTCATGAATTAGAGATGCAAAAGATGGCTAAAAACAAGACTGTTCAAATGCAACAAGATGTTAATCTTTATTTCAAACACAGTTCTGTTGCTCAAATCCAAGCGCCAAAGATTCAAATTGCGTTCAGTGCATATAGTTCGCCAAGCACACCTCCAACTCAGTTAAGTGGTTTCCAATCATTCCCAACAGTCGATCCAAATACACCTTCAAGTCAACAATCTTCTTTCGGATCAAATCAATCTCAGAACAATCAAACCACTCCATCATCCAATGCAAGTCAAAGAGGGTTGCAATGCAATATTGCCGTTGACTTTCAGAATGCACAAAATTTTGACGAAAAGAGAGCAAAACAACTATGTCTCTACTTGCTTCAGTTCTTGAGTCATATGACAGTCTTGTTGCTGGAAAGATTGGTAATTCTGAAATGACACGTGAAGACTACGATCAAATTGATCTTGTTGAAATGGAGTTGATAGATATAAATGGTGTATGGCTTCAATCGTTTGACGTGCACAGAGATTTATGGAAATCACTGGTAAAAAAATTTGGGAGGTTTGGATGGGAAACTTGGATTTGAAAACTCCAAAGTTACTTGTTTCAAGTGTCAGGAAAAAGGTTACTTTAAAAGAGAATGTCCAAACCGAGAAGTTCAAGGAAATCAAACTCCTTTCACCAATGACTATTACAAAAGAGCGATCTACCACCGACCACAACCAAGAACAAGAATTGTGCCGATTGAAGACAGGCAACCTGAAACTAAAGATAAGGCTTTGGTTGTTACACAAGAAGACGAACGGTTTAATTGGAACAAGTTTATTTCGAAAGGAGAAAGTTTGGCATTGGTGGCTGAAATTATCGTGGAACCGGAAGAAGAATCGGAGGCATCTTTTGATGAAGGACCTGAGGATGAGGATTATTACTATCATACTTCATGAGAGGAAGAGGAGCTTTTGAATGGTCCATTCAAACATCTTTTGCCTAACGATGTTTTAAAAACTTTTGTAGGATATTTCGCACCTACTCAACATTCAATAGATGAAGAGCAAAACAAACCGGTTGAAGATGTCAAAGTGGATGAGAAAAAGGAATTGCTGAAAGAAGACATCATTAAAGCGTGCATGGCGAATGGAAATGAGGTAAACAAGTCATCTGAGAATGAAAAATCTTGTTCAAAGTGTGATGAACCATGTGGTGAGTGTCTTGTAAAGGACAAAAGATTTGCTGAATTGCAAAGTTTAACAGACAATTTGTCAAGCGATTATAAAACCATAAAGGAAGCATATGACAAATTGAGTGCGTCTGTTAAACAATATAATAAAGCACTCAGAGAAAATGACGCAACACTTATGATGCTTAAAGCAACAGTGATGGATAAACAAATGGCAATTAATATTCATCTAAGCACATTTGCTGAGCTCAAAAGTGAGTTTGAGAAAATGAGAATTGAAACCGAACGAGTTAACAAATTGTTAATTAGTTATTCAACAAGCTCATACGTCATAGATCACATTTTACCAAAAATCAAAAATACTGAGGAATCTAAAAATGGAGAAATAAAAAGTGGAAGTTATGATCGAGTTCCTCCACCCATGTGGAACAGTTATGCATGCATAAATCCATCTGGGGTGGAAAAGGCGCTAAATCTTAAATTGAAAACCGAACAGCTGCCTGAGGATATCGATGTAACTTACAATTAAAATGATGGTGAATGTGACTCTGAAGTGGTAAAGGATGTGGTTGACAAAGTGTTAAAAAATGAATCTGAAGTGGCTGAGTCTGAAAAATTTGAGAAGTCAAAGTCTGATGATATATCAGAAAATAGTTTAAATGATGATCACAATGTCATAGTTTATAAAATGAAGGGGTCTGATAAACTATTTTCGGATGAGGATTTTCCAATCAGGAATGTGAAAAGAGGTTGTGTAGATAAAGTGTTCAAGCTGATGGAGGTAAGTCATGATGATTTAGATAAACATGATGCATATTTCTATTCTAAATCAAAAACTGACAACCGACCCTACTACCGAAAAAATGGAGATTATCCGGAAAACAAACGGGCAGATTTGGGTTTCCAGAAGCAACATAAAACCAACAGGTCCCAAAAATTGAATTTTACAAAGAAAATCAATTTTGTGTTTGGGACAACAACTGAAAAGGAAAAGGAGGTCATCGGAACTCAATCAAATGATCATTTCCTTAAAGAAAAAGAGAAACAAAAACAGAAACAAGTTCTGGACACCTCTGTTCATAAGGACAGCAGGACATGCTTTAAATGCATATCGCACGATATTGTTCACAAGAACATTCAAAACCAGTTTCTTCTCCGAAAAAGTTCACTAAGGATGAAAAGCAAAAAGTACCCATGTTTATGCCGAAACAAATTCTTAAAAGAAAGATTGAATCTCATCAAAATGTTAAACCGATTATTAAACCTCAATCTAAGTTTGAAATTGGTGAAACATCACACAAAATCAACAAGTAGATTCGAAATTCTATGTGAAAAGGGCTAAACCACAAACACAGAAATGGGTTGCTAAAATTGTTAAAACCACATCATCCAAGGTTGAACTCAAACCTTCTGTTCCAAACAACATTGAGCTTAAAAAGATTGAAAAGAACAAAGTGGGTCCAAAGTTCAACATTCCAAACCCACCCAAGACCAAACAGGCTTGGGTCTCTTTGTTTAAATGAATTTTGTTAATCATGTGCGTAGGGGCTCCAACGTTCGATATTGTCAAAATGGATCATGGATAGTGGAGCGTCTCGCCACATGACAGGAATGCTTGCGCTGCTCAATGTGTTAGAGCTATTCGAGGAGGATATGTAGGATTTTCTGGAACATAGGGAGGTAGGATTGTCGGAGAAGGGATTCTCTCGAACGGAGTTGTATCGTTTGATAAAGTGAACTATATCGCCGAACTTGAGAACAATCTGCTTAGTATCTCATAAATTTGTGACAAGAAGTTCACGACACATTTCAATGATAAAGAATGTCTAATTCTAAAACCCGGTTTCAAGATTCCAGAAGAATGGATTCTGATGCGAGCTCCGCGAGAAAATGATTTATATGTCCTTGACATGAGCATCGCTTCTACCATGTCAAAGAAAGTTCAATGCTTTGTTTTCGAAGCTACTGAGAAAGAGTCAATTTTATGGCATAGAAAAATGGGGCACATTCATCTTCGAAAGATGAATTTTCTTGTGCATAACGACTTAGTTGAGGGTGTCAATTTGAAAAGTTTTCATCTATCAGACGATTGTCTTAGCTGCAAAAAGGGGAAGCAGCATAAGAAATCACATCCGAGAAAGCTGTTGAATTCGATAAAGCTACCACTATAAAGACTACACATGGATCTCTTTGGACCAGTCAATGTCAATAGCATTTCTAGAGATCTATACTGTCTTGTCGTTACGGATGATTATTCTCGATTTTCATGGGTATTCTTCCTGGAGAGTAAGGATGAAACATTTGAAACTCTTATGATCCTCTTTAGAAAACTCGAGAATTTATATCATTTTCCCATTAAGAGAATTCGCAGTGATAATGGAACGGAGTTTAAGAACAAGAAGATGCAAGAGTTCTGCAATGAAAAGGGGATTCTTCATGAATTCAGCGCCCCCTATACTCTACAACAAAATGGAGTAGCTGAACGAAAGAATCGCACGTTGATAGAAACTGCTAGAACAATGTAGGCTGATTCGAAATTACCGATCAGTTTTTAGAGTGAAGCATTAGCATCAGCATGTTATACCCTAAATTGTGTATTGACAGTTAAGCCTCACAAAAAGACATGTTTCGAGTTATTGAATCAATGAAAGCCTAACTTAGCATTTTTGGAACCTTTTGGATCACCGTGTATCGTTTTGGACACGACTGGTAAATTTGGAGCCAATTCTTTGGAGGGTTTCTTTGTTGGTTACGCTACTCCTCAAAAATGTGTTTTCTTGCCGAGTCTGAACAAGGTATTTCTAGCGAACCATGTAGATTGTCAAAGATATACAACACCTACGGAGAAGCCTGGGGATCCGTGGCTGTTTAACTACGATGGATTGTGGGATTCGTTTGATCTACCAGATGTGCCAACTGTAGAAGAACTTGTTATGTTATTTTAACAACATCAGTTATCTAATCAAGAACAAGTTCCTCAACCGTTGGTGATTTCTACATCATTACCAGTTAACACGTCTGATGTTGGTCAATCTTCTGTTCTAAATATGGTTCCTGCTCCAAATGCTAATGCTGCTGAATCATCTGCCCAGCCAAATATCGATGCGGACTCTGATCGGGAACCAACTTTCAACGATGGAGGATCCAGTTCTGATGAAGGATCTGAACAGATTGAAGGCTTTCTGAAACAACAGGCTGATCAGTCTATTGCTAGGAATAAAGCTTCTTCATCTGTACCAGTTGTCGATGAAATTCTCACAAATTTGCAACCACAAGTAGATGTTCCAACTGAAGTGATGCCAAGGACACTTTCATATCATCTGTCAGAGAACATTATAGGCAGCTTACCTCGGGAGTGCAAACTGGCAATCAGTTTAATAAAGATCTAAGTTGTTTCTATACTAGTATTGCTCCACTTCGAGTTCAATTTTCTCATAGTTGTTTTGTTTCTCAGGTAGAAACCGGAAGCTGGAAAGACACGTTAAAGAAGAAAGTTGGGTGGATGCAATGCAAGAAGAATTACTTCAATTCCAGAAACTTGGAGTCTGGACGCTTGTAGACCTGCAAGATCATCACAAAACGATTAACACAAGATGGATCTTCAAGTATAAAAGAGATGATAGAGGAGTCGTCGTGCGCAACAAAGCTCGACTTGTGGTTCAAGGTTTTCATCAGCAAGAAGGTATAGATTATACTGAAGTATATGCCCCAGTTGCACGTCTTGAAGCAATTCGCATATTCTTGGCCTTTTCCTCGTGGAAAGGGTTCAAGGTGTACCAATTAGATGTTAAATCTGCTTTCCTTTACGGAAAAGTGAAAGAGGAGGTGTACGTCGGCCAACCACTAGGGTTCGTTGATCCAGTGCACAAAGATAAAGTCTAACTCTTGAATAAAGCCTTATATGGTCTTCATCAAGTCCCGAGAGCTTGGTATGAAACATGATCGAGTCATCTTCTAGAAAATGGCTTTATCAGGGGAACAGTAGATTCAACCCTCTTCACAAAGGAAGTCGATGGGCATCTAATTATTGTACAAATATATGTGGATGATATTATCTTTGGATCGACAAATGACAAGCTGTGTAAAGACTTTGAAGAAGTCATGAAGCACAAATTTGAAATGAGCGCAATGGGGGAGATGAAGTTCTTTCTAGGACTTCAGGTTGACCAGTTGCCTGATGGTATTTTTATTCATCAGACGAAATATGTCCATGACATATTGGAGAAATTGAATATGACAGGAGCTAAACCAGCATCAACCCGGTTAGCTCCAAATCACGGCATTTGTCTAGATCTTACCGGAGAAAAAGTTGATGAAACTTTATATCGCTCCATGATCGGATCCTTGATGTATCTCACTGCTTCTCGACCATATATCATGTATCCAACGTGCCTGTGCTCACGTTATCAGTCTAATCCAAGAGAGTCACACCTTCTTATCGTTAAACGCAAATGAGATATTTGAAGGGTTTTCCAAGCACCAACTTGTGGTACCCTATACATGATGATTTTAATCTTGCAGGTTACTCAGATTCTAATTTCAGATGCTGCAAACTGAATACAAAGTCTACAACGGCCGGCTGCCAGTTCTTCGGAACCCGTTTGGTAACGTGGCAATGCAAGAAACAAACCGCGGTCGCTCTCTCTACCTGTGAGGCTGAATACGTTTCACCTTCCAATTGTTGTGCTCAGATTCTCTAGATACAACAACAGATGAGAGATTTCGGTTTGCAATTTCTTGATACGCCTATATATGTAGATAATCAGGCCACGATTGATATCACCAAAAACTCATGTCAACACTCACGTACTAAACATATCGAGATTCGAAACCACTTTATCCGTGATTGATACGAGAAAAAGTTGGTAAGAATTGAGAAGATCCACACTAATGACCAAAAAGCTGATTTTTATACCAAAGCTTTTGATAAAACAAAGTTTAAAAATTTGTTAAAGCTAAATGGTTTACATATGATCTCAGGGGATGTATTTGAGGTTGAGTTTGAGGATGATGACGACTTGATGTGAATTTATCATCAGTTAAACGTTTTTGGTACATTCTTTCTTATAATTTCTTAAAAAATCCAAAAAAAAATATGTTTTTGATTTTAGGGGGAGAATATTTGATGAAAATACAAAAACATTTAAAACCATTTAAAAAACAAAAAGAGTTTTGTGTAAAAAGAGTGATCATAGTAAATAAAAAATGAGTTTTAAAGTAATTAAGCAAGTCTTACTATGGATACGCCAATAGACTTCACTCGTTCAGTAAATTGTATTAGAGATACAAACCTAAAACACAAAATTGATTAACTTGGGGGTTAACATCACTCGGATATATGGACTTAGTACTCCGAAATTTCGTTTGAGAGAATGCCAGATTCTTCGATACTAGGTCTTTATATTTGATTGATATCTGGGGTATTATAAAAGTTCTTCTGATTTTGCGGAAGCAATGGCCTAGAACTCATATAATACTTTTGCATTATTTCCCTGAAAGCTGCATGAAAAATGATTATGTCTTAAGCAATTATGACATTTGCAGTACAAAAAGATTCCTTAATGGAACACCACCTAAAGACGAGCCTTCATCTCTTTGTTTGTACGGTAGTACTAACCTGAGCTCTCAAGGTCTCGTATTCACCCTATATACATATATTAATTCGATATATTCACCTGTAAAATGACATTCTAGGAACCTCGATACGGGAGTATATTCTGAGATGGGAAACACAATTATTTCATGTTTCTAATAATACCTTAACATATCTTGAAACAGTTGAAAAACGAGAAGAGGTTTAAATGGACAAATATATTGGCAATCTAGGTAAATTTGTTTAAAAGCTTAAAAGGTGTTTCTAGACTAACGGTACTGATGACTTATATGAATGCTTGAAATGATCCTCTGAAAAAACACAAAATTCACAAAAATGTTATTATTCATTAAAAATTTCTTAAAAAACCCAAAAAGATTTTCAGTTTTCTTAGCTTGATAGTTTTATGTTTGTTTACTGATGATAAAAATACTGACAGTTGGGTTCATAGCAACATCTTGCTGAGGAAAGCTTGGAATCATGGGTTGGGAGCTAATTTTTAGCAAAAAGTTTTCCCAAATGTCAAGAAAGTTCATTAATTTGAAACTTTACATGTTAAAATAAATCTGTTCGGTCAAACATGGTCAACCAAGGTCATTAACTTGGACTTGGAAGGCAAATTGAATAACCAAGGTCATTAACTTGGACTTGGTTAGTCAAGTGGATTTTTGAAACAGATAATATGACTAAAAAATAAATAAATAAATGAAAAATAAAAAAATAAAATTGAAATTGAAAAGTTTAAGTTTTTTAGTTTTGATTCGTACAAAATTCAAATTTCATGCGGAGAAGTCGTTTTGTACGAAACAAGAGTTAGCATTTTGTGCGATTCATATTGATTTCGTACGAAACAGGATAAGTATAAATACTCTTTGTCTCGCACAGAAATGAAGTTTCTGTTCTTTGTGCACTGTTGAGCGACTCAAAGACAATTTTGTGCGATTCAACTCTAAAAACTTCATTTCTTGGTTCTTGTGCTTGATATTCACATTGTAGAGGTTGATTTGCACACCTCTTACAATGGGCAAGGGAATTTAGTCAAGATCTCACTGTTATAATGCAAAATTTCATACGATTCAGACTAAAACTTAGATCTAGGGTAATTGGACTGGTAAAACTTAAAATTGATCACAAAATCGTTAAAATCGACTCTAATAACCTGAAAATCAACTATCAATTTGCTAAAAACAACAAGTTTTAGGATCGGATTACACTTGGACAAATTTTGGGACGACGATATTTTGGTACGACTGAACTGTTTCGCATGAAATAAGATTTCAAAGCAAAATAATTAAGTGAAGAATTTTGTACGAAGCAAGTGAATCGTATGAATGCTATGAACTTCAAATGTCAAATTTTGATCAAATGAATGTTTCGTATGAAACATAGTTTTCATACGAAACAGAGAAAGAAATTTTAAAATGTTCAAAATTTGATGACTAAGTGAAGTTTTCATACGAAACACAAGTTTTTGTACGAAACAAGAGAAAGAACCATTGAAAGTTTAAATTTTTTTATCAATATAGTGTTTTCGTATGAAATAGAGAATTTAGTACGAATAGTGAAGAAATTTTGTGAATATTTGAAAATTTTTCTAACGGTTGATTTTTATTTTTCTTAAACAGGCCAAGAGATCCGGATTTTCTCCAGTGCACAACATATGCTATGTTGCAGATGCTAAAATCCCCGAGATAGCAGCATATCGAAGTATCTTGGATTTTCTTACAAGGATTAGAGTGACGAAAGCGATAATAGATAGACACACGACATATTTATCACATGTGGAATATTTCTGGAATGCTGCGGAGTATAGTATTGACGATAATGCCATTATATCAGCAGTAAAGATTAACGATGTGGATATTCAAGTGAAGATTACTGAAGAGTTGATTCGGAAAGTGTTGGAGTTTAAGGATAACAAGGATGATCCAACAGGCTTTACTGAATATATGGTTAAAGGATGTTTTTATAGGATGGGATATATATGTTTTGTGAATGCTGCTCCTTACAACCAGGGAAATCTAAGTGCACCATTCAGATATCTTACACACGTTATTATTCCTGGATTGGGTCACAGGAAGGGTGGTTTTGATGACTTGGTGGATTATCAAATGTGCATGATTACTGCGCTAGTGCTGAATCTTCCTTATAACTTTTCAAAAGTTATATTTACTCAGATGATCTAAAACATTCAGAAGGAAAGATTTTTGCAGTATCCAAGGTTTATACAGATGATATTAGACTATTTACATCCGGACTTGAAGAAATCTCCAGACGATGTTCTTAAACTTGAGCATATAGATGTTTAATCATTACGAAAGATGAACGTGCATTTGAAGTCTGCTCCCGTTGCTAAACCGATGTTTGGTGCTATTCTGAATAAAGGAAGGACGATAGTGGAGATGATGAAGAAGAGATTAAATCTTTATCATTGTTTGTGGCAAAGAGAAGTCAGTGGTTCGTGAAAGATGGTGAAAAGGGTGGAAAAGCTACATACAAAGGGAGAAAGAGAAAAACAACATCTGCTGCTGAAAGTTCAGGGTTAAGGGATGAACCTGAAGTTCAAGAAATAGTTGAAAAGATGGTAGAAGAAATAGAACGTCAGGCTTTCGGAGCTGAAAAGGCTGCTGAAGAAGTACTATCATCTAGTACTTATTCAGAAGATAGAAGGGCAGGAGAGAAGAAAAGAGCAAAGAAATTAGCAAAGAAACGTCAAGAGGAGCTGAAACGCAAAGCTGAAGTACGAAAGAGAAAAGCGACAGGTGAAGATGATACTACTTATGTTCCGTCTGAATCTGATCCTGAATCAGTTTTTCATACTCCGGTCAAGAAAAGGCAAAGAAGGATGAAACGATCTGCAGCTTGTATATCTCCGATTGTTAATCCAACAGAAGTTGGTGCTGAATAGAATATTGAAGTAAATGTGGAGGAACAAACACAGAGTATTCCGTCTCCACTACATTATATGCATCCAGAGCCAAATCAGCAACATGTTGAACCAGAAATACCTCCGCAACAATCACAAGTTCAAGAACCAGAACAACAACCACAAGCACCGCAACAGCCTGAATCAGAACCCGTTCAACAATCAATGCCTGATCCTGAACCAGTCCAGCAATCAGCGCTACAACAGTCGGCTCAACAAAAGTCTCAACCATCTCATGCTCAACAATCTCGTCCTACACCACAGCCGTTTAGTTCACAAGCATTTTTTGACGAGATTAATTTAGACGTTCTACCAGAAGGAGATGAGTTTCGGTTTGATGATCCTAGAATTGATGATTTGCAGAAACAGGTGACGATGAACGTTGTGCGCATAGCTGAATTACAAGAGCAGATAAACTTGTTAACGGCTGAGAAGTTTGAAATGCTTGAAAGAATTGGAGGGTTAATCGTTGATAAACAACAACTTGAAGCGATGATGGCGAGTATTATTTCTAAAAATAAAAGATTAAGTCTGCGGATGACTGAATACGAGGAAGAATGGTTGAGAAATAATCGTAGAATAGACGTGTTTGAGAAGATTCTTGAAAAGAAGTTTGGTTTGAGTATATCTGCAGCGATGGATGAAATTGAACGTGAAGAAGCTAGGGAAAGAGTTGCAGAACGAGAACGATTGGCTAAACAGCAATCTGATGCATTAGGGAAAGGTAAGGGTAAGATTGTGGAGGATTCTGTGACTGAAGAAGCTGTGACAGAAGCTGAATCTGGGCCAGTACAATGTTAGGATATTGTAGTATATGAAGAACCGAAGAATTTTATTCTGATTGGAAAGCCTATTGATGTGGATATAGCTTTTCTTGATATTTCACAAAGACATCAAGATTGGTTGATGAAGAGAAAGACAGGAAAAGATAATAAAGAAATGGCAGAAGAAACAGAAAAAGATGCAGAAGCAGAGGATACTGAAGATGTTGATGATGATGATCAAGATTCCAGTAGTTCGGATGGTAATGATGATGATAATGTGGGAGGATCGGGTATTCGTGTAATAGATTCAAATGTTAATGAATTAGTTGATCTTTCCGAGTATTTTGATGATTCTACAAACCAAACTGCTGAAGAGGAAAGGATGAACAAATCTGATGAGACAGTAGATGCTCAGCAGGCAGGAATTTTCACAAAGAATGTTACATCTTCTGTTCCTGTCGTGCAAAAGCCATTTGTATTATATCTTGAGCATGATGTTGAGGAAGGGGAGTTTGTGCATAGTTATTCGAAAGAAGAGATACCAGAAATGCTCGGAATTAGCAGAGAGAAGTTCGATTTTGATTTTGAAGACGAACTGAATGAGATAGATGTTTTCGAACCGAATGCTTATGTTTTTGAAGATATAGAGGATGCAAACGCATATGATAACGTTGTCGTGGAAAGTGATTCTGATGAAGATGCTAATGATGCCATTCAGGGTACAAAGGATTTCCCAACGTTTATCGATTTATTTACAGAAGAAAGCTCTGAGATGTTACAAAGGAAAGTATCGGAAGCCATTAAAGAAGGAACAATTCCTGAAAAGATTTCTACGGCTGAGATTATCGAACAAAAGAAGAAATGGTTTCGGGAGAGTTCAGCTGAGCGAAAGTTTAGGAGACCCCTAGCATTTTTCACAAGAGATGCTGATATTTCTTTAGGGGATATTTTGAGTTGGGGTTGGATTGAAGAGTTAAATGTTTATGTGATTAAAAGGGAATTTGGGATTCAATACTTCCGATATCTTATTGACATCAAGACACTGCCTTATTGGGACATAAAGGAACTTGTGCAAACCAAGATGATAAATCTAAAGATGAAGTTCCATGACCAAAAGCTGTGGAGATTAATCAAGTTTGAAGCTAAGCATTGTTTTGTTCACTGGAAACCGCATTATCCACGTCGTATTGTTAAAGTAGATCCAGTGACAAAGGAGAAGGATATTACTTTGATTGTAAAGAAACCACGGGTGATGAAAAACATGCCGCTGATCAAAATGGAGCAAGATTTTTTATGCGATCTTCAAGTGGTGGAATTATGATTCAAATACAGGTGAGGCTGTTATGTGTGTACACTCGGATAAAGATTCGTGGAAGATTTCAGAAGAATTAATCGAAGCCGTCATAGCACACAAAAGAATATATAGTTTGTGGCGAGGCATTCGAGTACTAGACCCCATTTGGTTAGTAAATTGTTCGAAAAAAGGCATAGAATGTTTATTTTATAGCAAGATCAGTTTCGAAGAAAAGGATCAGGAGCAAGCACTTCAATTTCAAAAGATCGTGAATGTGTGCTTTGTGAATGATATTCATTCTGGATCGGACTAGAAAACAACCTAGAGAAAGATTGAGAAGAAGGAGTTAAAGAAAACTGAAGAAAAGAAGCTCGGATTGCTGAACGTTCAAGAATAGCATCGTTAAGGAGCTTTCAGTTTTTGAAGCGACGTCCTCTGACCAATCAAACGTCTATTGCTTCTGAGGAACGTCGAAAGTCGGTGAAGAGATTTTTTGGGCATTAAAGTCAAATCAAATTAAATTTTTTGAAGTTTATCCAGACTGCGGCAACATCCAAGGGGGAGTTTGTTGGTGCATAATGTCTATTGCCTACGTCTAGGATATATCTGTAATGTTTATAAAGTTTACAAGTTAATGTTTAATTGAGAAAATGTAAATTTTACATGTTTGTTTACTGTGATTCGCACGAAACAGAAGCATTCGTACGAAATACAGTTTCGTACGAGTGAGTCACTCGTACGAAATACAGTTTCGTACAAATCATAGATGTTTGTTAGTGCACGCACTTTGGTACAAGTCATGTCGACCTATAAATAGGGAAGTGTTGTGTTAGAGCTAAGTACGGATTTGTCATTTCATACGGCCAAGCTCTGTCAGTTTGTTTACTTGCGTCTGTAACTTGAACGTCATTAATAGATCAGAAGCAGTTAAACAGTAAGTACTATCTTGTTTGTTATATCTACCTCTCCAGTAATGAATTCCGCCTCTGCTAGTTGAGCGAGATCAAGTCGATTGCTCTTTCGGGAGCTCGATCCCCGTTCTCAGGGGGGGGGTTGCTAATAAATATAAATTATCAATTAAACTAAATTACTAAATTGGAATGACCAAACTATGAACTTTTAGAAAATTTGGGATTAAATCATGGAATAATGAACTAGTCACCTAGGTTGAATTTTTAGACTACTACTCCTTTAATTTAATAATAATTAATTAGGTTGAATATTTTTCCGGGATCTTGACATATTAAAGTTTAGGTACCAAACAGGACCCCTGACCCTTCTCAAGAAGACACCAACGATAACCTACCCTTTTTATTTGTTTACCGTTCCTAAAGATTTCTTTTCAGTTATCTTTTAAATTAGCAAAGTGTCTAATTATTAATTACCTCTCAATAATTAACCTAGACCAACTACAATTTCTAGTTTAGTGTAACTGATTCAATTATGACAAGGAAACTAGTTTTGGGAATTTCTCAAAACCCAAACCTAACAATTTATCAAATTAATTCAGCCAACTAATTGTTATTTCTCAATAAGAAAGTTAGGTATAATGCCAAGATTGATTTTATAATTTATTCAATTGTTTCCCTGGTTTTATTGGCCAATTTACCGACAACTACCCGAATCCCTAAGAACACGAAAAGTAACATAAACATATTCTATGGAAGACAACCATCTAAATTCATGCAAAACAATCAAACAATCATAAAACAAGCAAAATCATGCAAATACTCTAAACTAGATAATTAAAGTTGTGATCTTTACCAATTAAACACTCAAACCATAAATTAAATTAAACAAATCAAAGTTTCATAAAATCCATCATCCAAAACCTAGGCAACTGAATAAAATCTAGCCAACTAACATGCTTGAAAAGCAAATTAAACAAGGTTTATAACAAGTAAGCATAATTAAGCAAAACAAGGAAAGCAAAGGTCAAGATTGGTATAATAAAACCGTGACAAGCTCCTGCCTTGAACTTCCTTGATCACCCGTATGCCTCTTGCAGCCTAGATCTCCTTCTCCTAGCTCCAAATCTCTAGAAAATTGCTCCCAAAAGCCTCTAGTTCGTCCAAGTTTGTTCCAATACAAGTTTGACTTCAATTATGAATGTTTTAATAACAAACAAGTCCCATTCCAATCTGGTTTCGAAACTTTCTGGATAAAAGACCCTCTCGCCAGCCGCGAGAGGGTTCCAGGCATCCGGTCGCACCCCGCGACCGAGTAGAAAATCGAAGATAAGTGTCACTCTCTCGTGGGCTGCGAGAGAGTTGTGTTGTGCCGGTCGCGCCCCGCGACCAGATTATAAACCCTAATTTGCTTTTTGTTTCCTCATTTTCGATGCAATCACGTCCCGACTCGATTCTTTGCACCATTTTCGCTCTTTTTTCCCATCCTTCCAACCGTTTTCACGAACCAAGTCCTGCAAAACGCATTTGGATTAAAAGTCGATAAATTCTTGACAAACCGAAATGAAAACGCGCTAAAATTATACAAACTCTACAAGATAAATAGATGTATTATTCAGTACATCAAATATCCACACACTTGCTCTTTTTTCACCCTCGAAAAATAATTGTGCATATACGGAGTCATAACCAAACAATTACTCAATTTCAAAAATTATGGTTATTTTCATTAGGGAACAAGATTTATGTTAACCGTGATTGCGAGTATTGGATCCACTTAAACTCAAAATTTGGTTCAAACCTCTTATCATATGAATTTAGTTTAAGTGCGGTCAATCTACCTAGGGTCTCACACTAGAGTCCACAGTATCCCTAATCCCACCTCAAGCTTATGAAACAAAAAGATCGAATTATTTAAACCCTTTCCTAACCGTTTTATACCAAAATATAAAGAATTTAAAACCAAGCAATTTCCTTTTTCTCTTTTTTTTAATTTGAGCATTTGATTTCTTTTTCCATATCTAACCTAGAGGTTGTCTCAACCATAGTCACCATCCCCGAGAGCGACAACGTGGGCTTCGATACTTAAAATTTCAACTAATCCTAGAGGGATTCTCCATCAGAGTCACCATCCCCAAGGGAGATTCCATAGGCCTCGTCGACTCTTCAACCAAGCTCATTTTTTTCTATTTTTTTTTCTTTTACATGATTAAAAGTTCTAAATGTTTTAGCTTATAACGACATTCCTTATACTATTTTTGGCGGTTTCAGTTTCCCATTTCTCCAGATGAGTACCCACTAGTAAACCGACAATTAAGGTATATTAAGCTCAAAGAAAATAAGAACCGAATCAAGCCTACTCGCATATCCCAAGTTAAACACAAACTCACCCTTTTATTTCTCATATTATTATTATTTGAAACCGAATAAAAATTTAATTTTTCTATCATCTTCCGTTTAAAATCATGCAAACTTCTTTTTAAAAGACATTTTCGGATTTTTTTTTACCAATTAAACTACTACACTACACTACTCTAACTATCTCATCCCCACACTTAAATTTTTACATTGTCCCCAATGCAAGGACGAGACAACCTACTACTCAAAATAAAACAAAACAAAATAAAGAAAGAAAACACAATACAAAAGGGAACGACTTAGCTTGTAGTGCAAGATTGTCGATGTGCCAGTCAAACCATTCGTGCTCTCCAAACCGAACACGCTCAATGTACCACTCTCAAAGCTCTCATGCGAACGGAACATCATACAACATCGACCTATCACCATGCACTTACCAACCATAATAATGATAAAGCAAGATAAATAAACCGTTTTGAAAGATTGTTCATCAGAATACCTAAACCAGCCAACACCACCCACAAAGTAAATTGTTTAAAATTACAGACCATCAATAAATTAAAACAGCAGATAAGAAAAATAAAGATAAAGCTCCTTAGCTGCTTCAATTGTCCTCTTCAGACTCTTCAGACGTCTCAAATACCTGATACGGTTGAACGTCCTCGATCCCCGCAAAGTGACTTGACCCTGCCTGACCACCTGGATGCTGAAACTAGGATGGGATCCCCATGTTCAGATTCTGCATCATATATCTCATCCCATCCTCTAGCCTCCTCTGGCTAGTCTCGTGCATGCGCCTACTCTCTAACATGGTCTAGCGAACTCCGCCAAACTGCTGGTCAACATAACCTCGCAAATCCCCGAACCCCATCTCCATCCTATCATAAAGAGAATCTAAAGTCAGTGGGTCCGGGCGAGGCTCACGAAAAGGATATTGTCTTCCTGGCAGTTCCGGGTGTGTAACCGGCTGCTGATATCGAGCGGGGATGCCCGCTTGCATAGAAGATGCAGCTTCGGATCCGGGAGGCGGTTGCACCTGAGGTCCCAGGCGGACTAGTAGCCAGCTAACCGGCTCTTGGGTCGTCAGAATTCCAGCAACCTGGAGGTTTCTAATGCTCATGACACAGGGGGCGGCCTTCTCTCAATCTGTCCTGTGAGTATCTATCGAACACCCCTAAGCTCTCGGCCAAGCCACGTAATCAAGGGCACGCAATAAACCCTTGCCCCGGGGCCCCCCTCCATAGTCGCTTCATCGACCATGCAAATATCGTGGCCAGGTTTGCCAGCCGTCCCTCCACCATACACATCAGACAAAACAAACTCACCTGGTTGACCTTGTTGTCCCCTTGCCCTCTTCCAACTAGCGTAGTGGCAAGAATCTTATGGAGAAACTGGTGAATTGGATCAGTAATATCACTCGCCACCATGTTTTTTGAATATGGGGCAGAAGAGATGGTACCCCAAAATCTGGCGAGCTCGTCCGTCTGAACACTATGGGGGTGTCTCCTTTTGAAGACCCCTTGAAGGCTAGTGGCGAACTCCGGTGCCTGTGTAACATCCGTCAAAAACGGATTTACCAAACCCGCTCCGTTTATCAACCGAACAGTCAGTCAAAAATTTCCTTGCGAATTAAATGCCCAAAATATTTTTAAACGATCCGTAATCAATTATTATACGGGAATATATATTTAGTTTTTGAAAACTGTCAAAAATCGCAAAATAAAAATGATTTGTTTCTGCCGGGTTTCGAACCCGGGTCTGTACCGAATCAGCAAAGCGACTTATCTCACACACACAAACCACTTCGCCACTTGTTCTGTTTGGTAATTATTGAAATCATTTAATTGATAAAGTGACCTTACGAATTCAAAACCGGAGCCCAAACATTTCAGTCGTCGGAATCCCGGAAATCTCGCGAGTCTTAACTACAATTTACGTTATAACGTAAACCTTTAACCAGACATCGGTTATAACCGATGATTGAAGTCCGCGACCAAAACCATAACCGCCGGGAAATTTAAATCAGTGAATCCAGTCGGAAATCAGACCAGATTCTTCAACGATTTGCCTTATAAATTCACCCACAACCGACTTCAAACCTTTTCGCTCAAAAAACACACCTCTTCTCGGCGTAATTCCACTCGCCGGAATTTCCCTGTTCATCGCCGGAAAACCGGTTTCTCCATCCCTGAGCCTCACTGAGCCTCTGAGCTTATACCGAGATACCCACACCTTTTCCAAGCTTTCCGGAGACTCGCTGCTGCAAGACACCTGACGTCGGAGTTGAATTCTGTCGCCGGAGTTCTGCCGGAAAAACAGAGGATCCAGTCGGTATACTTCTCCGCCCAATTTCTTTTCCTTTTTCACATTTATCTCACCTTAATGAACTGTAAAACACTAATAAACCGATAAAACTTTGAACCAGTCGATTTTCCGAACTCTGGTTATATTTCAGTGAAGAAGACGATGTATTTCAGTATGTTATAAGTATAATATAAATCTGGATATTAATCGGGTTAGACACACAGTCCAGCGGTGGACTGTGTGCACAAATAAAGCAAAGGTCTCGAGTTCGATTCCCGTCTCACACACGCTGCCTTAATAAAAATCATTTTTTGTTAAACTGAACCGGAGTCGCCACAGTTATATGTTAAGTATATTAATAACCGAATAATAACCAAGTTAGACACACAGTCCAGCGGTGGACTGTGTGTTTGTTTATATCACAGGTCACAAGTTCGAGTCCGGTCTTCAGCACCGACTCGGGCAATTATCTCTTCTTTTTAAATAAGGCAGAAAAGGAAATAACTAATTAGTATTTAAGTATAATAAAAATCGAATTATATAACATGTTGAACACACAGTCCAGCGGTGGACTGTGTGTTAGATTAAACCACAGGTCCCGGGTTCGAGACCTGTGGAGCGCACCGCCGAATTGATTTAAAATGTTTTTAAAATAAAATGAATTTCGGTTTAATCTAATTAATATATATATAATTAAAATCAGATATATAACGGGTTAGACACGTAGCTCAGTTGGTAGAGCTGCGTGCACGCGTACGGGAGGTCTCGGGTTCGAGCCTCACTCAGCGCACTTGTATTCCGAATTGAACCGGTCAACGGTCAGGTCAACGGTCAACGGGCCGGTCAACGGTCAGAAAAAAATAAATTTTTTTTATCATTTTTATTTAATTATTTTAATTAAAAATCAATTATAAATACTTAAAAATAACATTTTTAAGGTTAGAAAATAGCCTCAAACTCACAAAAATACACCCAACAATCCTACTAAAATAGATTAATAAAATCTGTTTACTTACCAAACCATAATGCGATTTTATCTAGGTTAAATCTCACTCGTGGTTAAAACCACTTCGCGTGCATTCAACGTCATCAACCGAACGCACCCACTGTGAGTGAATCTTACAACTCCCCCTTTTAAATTACACGTTTTGGGGTGTGTCATGTGTTATGAAAATAATTAATTTATTTATTTAAACTTGTGCCATACCACATCATGACCTAAACTTAGATTGTTTTTATTGTTGTGATTTACTTATTTCCTTTTATCAAATTATATGAAACTCATACATTAAGCCCATCAGTTCCTCGTGGGAGACGAGTAGAACATCGCGTGCTTCATATCAAATTCATTATTGTTCATGTGTATATCATTGAGTTTATATTGTTTGTAGTTGTGTCATTCATATTATCATGTTTATGCAATTCATTCATCAGGCCCCTCAGTTCCTCGTGAGAGACGAGTTGAGCATCGCGTGCCTCTAATTGTTCCATTATTGTTCATGAGTGTTTCATTTAATATCTTATGATTGTTGATTAAGATACATCTAATTTTACTCATGTTTGGTTGTGCACATGTTTCATAATCAATTTAAATAAATTTGTTCAAATGTTTTCCATAGGATTCACTCGCCAACATTATGTTGATCCAAAAACCTTTTTACACATGATACAGGTGAACAGGTTGAAGCAAGGAAAACATAGGATATGCCTTAGAAGAGAACAAAGAAGTTTAGATTGTTAGATAGATCATGTTGTAACATTTATTGTAGATTTCCATTTAATTTGTATTAATGAATATGAAACGTTTAATAAATGTCATGAGCTTTGATGATAACCCAATCATGCCCCGATTACCTTTTTCGCTGCGGGTCGGGGTGTGACAGCCTGAACCTCCTCTTCCGAGTATATTTGCGAGGCCACCGCAAACTGTGGGATTATCATCTCAAAAACATGCCTCCCCAAGGCAAACGAGAACAGCATCACTCTCGTTGAATTTACCCTGCTGGTATTCGAGTATGGAGTGAAACTCATAGGTGATCTCTTTGTATTGTCTAGCTCCGCAGTCCAACACCCTTCGGAACTTGTCACCCAACAACTGTTCAATCCGACCCCTTTAACCCAAATTATCAATCAAATCCCAATCGATTCTCCTGTAGGGTAGTAACTCACAAGTGACCAGGTTAGAAAGCCTTTCCCACTCGTGGGAGTCTTGATCAAACTGTAAAAGAGGACTCTCCACAATTCTCGTACTCTGCCCGTGGGGAACACCGTCCCCCCGGTATCAGATTCTGCGTCGGCCAAAGTATGAAGGTTGCTGTGCGTATCGGCGGGGTCACCTCTCTGACGAGGTGTTGGTCCCCTCCTCTTTCTTCCAGCCCTGCTCGAACTACCCTCTCTAGACATCTGTATAAGGCACAAGTATGACAAGCATGGCATTAGAAAAAGGAAAGCACATAAAACAAATGACCGTATAGCATTTCATTCGCGGTCATGGTCTGCAAAAGATAAACAATTTACCACATAATTTAAGATACATTTGAAAAGAGTGTAACATTATTAATTTAATAAAAACCGAATCTCGCCCAAATGGAGATTGAGTACAGGCGAGACCGAATCTTATATGCATGACCATCCAGATGTTACTAACCCCCCGAAAAACATATCAAAAACCATACAACTACCCCTTCTCGGCACTTTAATGTTGACGATCTAAAGATAAAACATGAGCCAACATTGAGTGTAAATCTAAAGATAAAGCAGTTTGAACATGGCAGAAATAACGGTTGACGATCTTAAAATCGGATTTTTAGTAACATTGTTAACCAACCCTCATCCCCACACTCAATGTTAGACCTCACCAAACCCGCTAAGAAAGACCCTTCATGTACTTAATCTACCCACATAATGTAACATTATCACCATCAAAACTAAAGTCAAACCCAGTTTATCCCAACCTGCAATTTAACCGAACAT
The DNA here is from genome assembly GCA_947069175.1 of Scalesia atractyloides. Lineage (NCBI taxonomy): Eukaryota > Viridiplantae > Streptophyta > Magnoliopsida > Asterales > Asteraceae > Scalesia > Scalesia atractyloides. Next base: position 60,662,350 of record CAMTDV010000008.1, read on the forward strand.
GCAACTGTCATAGTACCCAACACCAAATTAAACGCAACAGCTAGATATATGATGAAGATGTAAGCATAAAAGTTGTGAAAAACCATACCTTGGTGTAGATCTATAGGAACTAGTGCACAAAAATGAAAAGTTGAAACACCAGTGAAAGCACGGGTTGAAAGGGAAAACCGGATGGAATCACTTAAAAGTTGATGAGGATTGATATGGTGAAGAAAAGATGGAAGATTGCAGTGGATTTGGGCTAAAATGGCGATTTTTGGTGATAAATGGGGATGTAGCCGTAATGAAAGTGGTGAAGAAAGTGGGAAATGGGTATAAAATGGAGTCTAGGGTTTTTAAAGTGCAGAGAGGGTCTCTCGCGGGCCGCGAGAGAGACATCTAAGTCTCTGCACCCCGTGAGCGAGTGATGGTTCCGGTGATTGTTGGCCTCTCGCGGGCCGGGGCCGAGTAGGCATATGCCTCTCGCGCCCCGCGAGAGGCTTGTTTTCACAGAAAGTCTCTAATTTTTTCAAGTTTCATGCCTTATAAAATTTTTGAAACCTTAATGTTGGCTATTTTCGCTTAAGGAACCACCATCGCGTGACCGAATTTAAACAAACATACCTGCAATTTTCCGCTCTCCATCAATGATGCGTGATATGACCTGCAAAACCAACTAGACCGACCCACACACAAACACACAAAATACGAAACATGAATTAAATAAAAACATGAAATGCAATTAACAACCAAATTGTACAAACTCTACACTCGAGCCGAAACACAAGAACCTACGCGGTATGAGGTGGAACTTCGAGAGGAGTTTCCTTCGTCTCGGTGGGATCTAGCGGTCCTCCTAAATAATGTTTCAAGCGATACCCGTTGACCTTCCATGTCCCTCCGTCAGCTTCATCTTTCAGCTCGATAGTTCCATACGGGAATACCTCATTGACCACATACGGGGCAGACCATTTTGACTTCAGTTTGCCCGCAAACAGTTTCAATCGCGAGTTATATAAGAGCACTTTGTCGCCGATTTGAAAATCTTTCACATTCTTCAATCTCCTGTCGTGCAGCGCCTTGGTTTTCTCCTTCATGCTCCATGACCGCTCATATGCCGCGTCCCGAAGTGCCTGCAACTCGTGAATTTGAAAGAATCGTCGCTTGGCCGCTTCGGTGAGGTCAAAATTCCCGGTCTTCAATGCCCACAGTGCCCTACGCTCAAGTTCGACTAGGAGATGGCAGGCTTTACCGTAAACGATCATTAAGGGCGTGGTTCCTAGCGGTGTCTTATAGGCGGTGCAAAACGCCCATAAAGCATCATCCAACTTGTCGGACCAGTCCTTCCGACTTTTGCCTACCGTCTTCTCAAGGACCCCTTTTACCCCGATGTTCGCATTCTCCACTTGGCCGGTCGTTTGAGGATGATAAGCGGTGGAGAGGCGGTGAGTGACACTGTAGTGCGCCAATGCCTTTTCCATGACGGCATTGCAGAAGTGCATGCCACGGTCACTAATAATAGCTCGTGGGGTACCAAAACGGGTGAACAACTTCTTCAAGAATCTCACCACCACTCGGGCATCATTTGTGGGTAAAGCTTAAGCTTCAACCCACTTGGAAACGTAGTCAATGGCCACAAGGATGTACCGGTTAGAGACGGGAAACAGTCCCATGAAGTCAATCCCCCATACATTGAAAACTTCAAGAATTTGGATCGGATGTTGGGGCATCCCGTCCTTGGATGAGATGTTGCCGGTGTGCTGGCAACGGTCACACGTCTTCACAAACTCTTGAGCATCTTTCACTACTGATGGCCAATAAAAACCGCTATCGAAAACCTTCTGTGCGGTGACGTGTGGACCACGATGACCTCCTGTCAGTCCCTCGTGCACGTGCCTCAAAATCTCCGCCCCCTCTTCTCTACTAACGCAGCGCCTCAGAATTCTGTCTCCCCTACCCGAAATAGAAATGGGTCGTCCCAGATGTAACGCCTGACATCGGGGAAGAATTTCTTTGGCTGCTGCGTGGTCATCCCCTTCAGTACCACTCCATTCGCTAGATAATTCGCTAAGTTGGAAAACCACGGCATTCCCTACTTCTCCGCTGCCACAAACTCCACTGACTCGTGGGGAAATCTGTCACCGATCTCTTCTTCCCTAATTTCTTCTCTACTAGGATCCTTGATGTGCGTGAATTAAATATATAATTATTATTATAATTTTCGTTCACACAGATTAGGTTTTAAAATAGTGTTTACTCAAAACCAACTACACATACATAGGGCAAGTGTACCCGTCAGGTAATAGTATAGTTTGCTAGTAAGAACCGGATATCAATCCGTGGACTCGGTGTCTCAGTACTAAATCTTTGTTACTTTTAAACCTGTTTTGATCAATGAATTGATTTCTTGATTGTTTTTAAACTATCATGTAAGGATAAAAATTAACTAAATGGATTAACAAGAACAATACTTAAGGAAGGTTGCTTGAATTAAGTATCCACTAATAAACATATGACAACTTTTAAGGAAAACTAATGGTGATGCAAGTCTTAGAATCAACTAAGTTTCCATTCAAGGTCTCCTAGTTTTGTAAATCTTGGAAAAATTATAATGAACAACATTTTAATCACCTAAGATTCATTCTTTAAGTTCTCTTGTTAAATTTATGTTAATCTTTAATAAAGAGTTAATTGTTTGTCAAAACTCCTAACTCTACAAATTAAGGAAAACTAACATGAACAACACATTAATCACCCTAACTTGGTTTCAAGTAAATGATATCTTCAACAAGTTCTTGACATGAATCATAAGCATGGTCATGCTAATCAACAACTTTGGCCTAAATCATCAATCCAATCATGAACACAAACCATAGAATCCATATAAACATTCATAAGATCTTTACAAATCCAAATGCAAGAATTCATACTCATATTCAAATCATCATCCCAATCAAGTTAGCAATTACCATTCCTAGTTTCATGCTATGCATCAAATGAACAACTAACAAGATTCAATAATCATAATCTCTACATGGGCTTTCCAACACTACATGTAAATTTTTATGATCAAACATTCAAGAATAATGACTTTAAACATGAACATGCATTCCAAGAAACTTGATTAAATACCATCATGAAGATTAACATACAACAATCACCACATCTATTTCCATATTGTCAAATGTTCATTAGCTTCAACGAAATTCAAACAACACAATTGGTTAGCCTAGAAGGCTCATAATGACTAAGACAAATACAAAGTAATATAGATTATGCATGAAAAACAAGTGGTATACTAGAGTTTAAGACAAGATAATTAGCAAAATGAGTTGGATTATCAAGTGTTACAACCTCCTAAAGGCTCCTTCTTCAACCTCCAAGCTTCCAAGATCAGCTTCTTGAGAGAAAAATCCACCCAAATGCTCCAACTCCCCTTCAAATGAGTTGAATTCACGTAGGTCGTGCTTGGTAAGTGGCATGTGCCTTTCTGAGTTGTTAACCAAGTTTGATGCCAAATCCAGAAAGATCCCGCTAAAATTTCCCCGAGGTGGCACGACCTTGCCACCTTTAGGCACAGTCGTGCTTATCAAAATCGTACTCCAAAAGTGTCTAAGTTGATCTTGGAAACTAGCTGATCAGGGCCTGTGATTGCATGAGCACGGTCATGCTTGGGGTTGGCACGTTCATGCCAAGTGTTGGATTGGCTCAGATTGTGCAGTCTGATGATAGTGCTGGTGATAGTGCCGGCTTCTGGATACTTGGCACGGTCGTGCCATATCTGGCAGTTTGGTAGAAATGTTCAATTTTAGCTCCAATTTGCTCCAAAAGCCTTTGTTTCTTCACCGGACTGAAGCCCGAACCTGCATTTTCACAAATAACTCAAATGAGTATCAAGATCAATGAAAACACAACAAATTTCCGTATTAATGGGGAATATTTGACGTCTAAAAGATGTATAAATTCTTATACATCAAACATCCCCACAATTGAAATTTGTTTGTCCTCAAACAAACTAAAGTAAACAAAATTCTATCTTGGCAATCATCTCAACTAGCGTTATATAAGCACAAATAAATAACTTGGGCAAAACAAAATGGATTACTCGATATAAAAGGAAAAACCAAAAAGTATAGGAAATATGGTTATGAGCAATGATCCATCTTGACAACCCTATAAGCTCACCTTACATCCTCGCAATGCTCACACACACTCGGCTAAAATATTGGAGACATACAATTCAATGAGTATGTTTAGAATACTCGATGCCAAGACAATGACTATGTGATATCATAAGCTTGTATAAGGATCAAATCTAAACACTTAACCAACACATATCAAAAATCAAGAGGTCTTGTGTGGGTTGTAATTTGGCTAGGGTAAAGGGTGTGGAAATGGATTTATAAAAGTGGCTAAAACGGCTAGAGACCGCAGGCTCGACTAACTTGGATTGAAGAAAGATAAAATTATCCAAATAACTAACCGAGAGCTAGCAAACCGCTTAGATGTATCCACAAAATTGCTCTAGCAAAGCCAATTGACACGGCTTTTTTTTCACCACTTTAGAGGGAACTAAGTACATCTACTTAGATAAAAACTCCAAGCTATGCTGTTATGACTAATGAATTGATAAACTATACAAGAAAGCTTACAAGTTAGTCTTAACCGGATCGGGCTTTAAACCAAAGTGATATTTAGTGGTTTATATGAAATGAAAGGGAAAGGCTCAAATTGGTTTAACTAAGGATGTGGTTTGGGTGTAAGGATAATTAAAATTGGTTAAAAATAAAAGGTTTCCTACTGCCTCAATCATTTTTATGTTATGTGCTTGCTTTGTGTTCTCGAAATGCATGCCTAACACAAGTTCTAAATCGCAAAAGTTATCCAGCGCACTCAACCTTTGCCCGCAAAAACATGAGCAAAAATAATTCTAAAGCTATAAGGCTCAAAAATAACTCACGGAAATGAGCGTATTGGGTAACTATGCAAGGCAAACAGGTAGGAATTTTGCTTGATTTCTCATGCTCAATTTTATACAAAAAAGATTACTAAATGGTAACTTTTATTCGAGCAAATCCTTTTTTTCGTTCACCTTGGTGAATTCATCAAAAACTTTTAGATTTATATAAAACTTGTGTTGAGTTGATTATTCAAGAGAGTTTTTTTATTATTATTATTAATTTAATTTATTTTTTTATTTTATTTTTTTATTTTTTTCGGACAACCATAAACAAGCTTAACCACCTCCCCACACTAGAATTGTACATCGCCCACGATGTACAACAAAAAAATGAGCATAATGTAATGCAATAGTATAGCAGTGGAGGAAGCGGGAATACGAAAACTCCCCTGGGTTGCAAAGGCTAGAAATGAAGCGAAAGAAGGCAATATGAAACATTCCAACGCACCACTGCACCATCCAGCGACTAGCATATCATCAATTCAAAACTGCACACCTGCAAACATGATCAAGATTACCATAACAACCCAACCCAACAATCCCTTGTCATTGTTCAAAAATTAAACCACTAAATTAAAGTAAAAATGTACGAAATTTAAAGCAACAACAGAGGAGTGTACGGACAATGCAAAATGGTACAACCCTCAAACATAGAATGCAAATAAAAGTATGACATGAGCTGCAAGATCAGGGTCGGCCGCCAGATTCTGAAGGACCGGCATCGTCTTGGCGGTCAAACCGGGATCTCCTAGTGAAGTGCGGCGGTGGCTGTGTGTACGGATGACCGAGCGAGCTTGCTAGATGTTGTTGAGACGCGAATAACTAAGCGAAGCTAGGCCTACTTTGCTCGTACATATCTTCCATAAAATTACCCTGTCAATGCTGCTCAGCGCGGATCAAGTCCACATCATGTGGTACAGCCTGTTGATCCAACGCTAACACATCCATTCTTCTCCAAAGATCCACTGTAGACGGCTCATGTGGACCGTATGCACCCTGTTCATAACCACCACCAAAACCACCAAATAAGTGCTCCCAACTTAGGCTTCCAAAGCCCTGGCCTATTTCACCCATCTGAAGATGAGGGTCTACTCCTCCAGCAGCCTCACCTGGCTCGAATCCTGAAGCATCCTGCATGTGGACGTCCTCGCTCCACCAACATCGCCCTCTTCTGGATCACTTTCTCCCTCAGGAAGTGGGTCCCAAATCCTACCCAATCGATCCACTAACTTCGGGATACCATTAACCTTGCAAATCATATGCATGGCAGTCAGCTGTGCCACATCAAGCAATCCATGATCACAAGCTCCGGTAAGATCATACAACCGCACCCTGTAGTGCCTAGCTAACCTGGTGGCGAATGCACCACCACAGATCCTTGATGTGGGGGTCGACCAATACCCCTTTGGATGGACTCTGCAACACTAACTGCGACATTGCAGTTGGACCCCGTAATGATGCAATAGAGGTGGAAGAGGTCGCGGGTGGTGATGTTTCCAGTGCTATCACCCCGACCGCCGATTACGTGAAAGATAGCGCGCTCTCTGACGTGGTGCAGCGGGTCAAGGATCCATGTGGCCTTGGGTCGGCGTGGATCCCAGGCCCGGCCCGGTACAGTGATCTGAGCCCAGAATGCTGCTTTATCCGTATCAGCCTCCCATTCCTACAGATTGCCGTGAAATAACTCGGAGTCGATCTCATCTTCCTCATATAACCCAAGTATTTGTCCAAACCTGCTGATTGATTGATGATGCCACTTCCGTCCTAAACGGTAACTAACACCAACTCGTTTCTCATAAACATCAGGGCAGGGGAAGATAAACCTGAACGCGGCAAAAAACTCGATGACTAGTTTGACATATTGGGGCTCCGACATTGCTAATAGGCGGGTCTAAGGAGGGGTCATAAGCTCCTCAAATCTTTCGGTCTAAACGAGTAGGTCGAGATCGACCGTTTGAAGTGTCCTCATAGGCTCGATTAAGTGCCTCCGAGCCCACAACCTTTCAACCTTCGCATTACAATGCCCTTCCCTGGCATTGTCACTGAAACGAAGAAACAGATGATTCATCTGCAAGAATAAAACAAAATCAGCAATTACAATGCGGAAAATCAACAAAAACTGGGTTACATGCGGGCTCGCACGACCGTGCCATATATTGGCACGACCGTGCGTGCTTATTTCAGTAAGCTTTATGAAGATGTCAATTTTATGAAGTTTTCTGGGTTTGTTCTTCATGAAGCACGATCGTGCCACACTCAAGCACTATGGTGCAAGACCGAATCTGGGTGAATTATGGGCGAAAAACTTAAAATTTTTATGAAGGGCACGACCGTTCCATATGTTGGCACGATCGTGCTTGTTGAATGCCTAGGCAGGATTTTTAGATTCATAAAAATTTATGAAGGGCATGACCGTGCTTGATGATGGCACGTTCGTGCTTGATGATTTTCTGGGTTTTTTAATGCAGTTCGTCATAATTTATGAAGAGCACGGTCGTGCCAACAGTTGACACGACCGTGCGTAACGGAACCACAGCCCGCAAAATCCCCCAAAACGCACCCAAAACCCCGATTTTTTAACACTTTTGCTTGGGGTTTTGTAGATCGGTCAAGAGTGAAGCACAACAACATAAAATACACGAAAAATGGGCTTGAATCGGACGATTTAGACCTAGCCCTAAAAACTTAAAAGAAAACCTAACTTGAAGAACAAACCCTAACTATTCAACAACTACAAAGACAAAGTGGAAAGATTCGTATCTGGAACGATGCTTGGGATGAAAACAATAAAGATTTCTTGAGAGAAGGAAGGAGGTGTGGAGGATTCTTGAGTGAGTTTGTGAGATTCAAGTGGGGTTTTGAAGATTTTAAAGAAAATTTGGTTATGGGCTTTTTCTACAAATGGACCTGCACTATCAGATCTGACAATGCCAGAAAACACTATTGACAGTGCCGGATTTTTCGGATTTTCGGTTTTTTTTTAAATTATTTTCCCTTTAAGTTTATTTATTTAAGTTCAATAAAACCCAATTACAAATGTCACTTGAATCTGGATCACTCATGAAACACCTCCTACCAAGAAAAGAGCCGAACTAACATACCTGAAGATCGGCAATGTGTTCCAACATCCCCCACGTCCAAGACGAACCGCAACCTGAAAAGAAACTAAGCAACCAAACAGAAAAACAACTAAAACCCCAAAAACATGCTAAGTTTATTTACGAGTCTTCAGCTAGACTCACCACCCAGAATTCATTTGTTCTTGGGGTGGAGGGTGACAACCTCCTCACTCCTATCCACTGGGCCACCAACATACGACTTCAGTCAGTGCCCATTGACCTTGAACAAGCGGCCATCCTCATGGCCTATTTCCACTGTTCCGTAAGGAAACACCGACAACACTGTGTAAGGACCGGACCAACGAGACTTAAGCTTGCCAGGGAACAGCTTGAGACGCTAGTTGTATAACAATACCCGATCACCCACCCGGAATTCCTTCTTGTCCTTAAGGCGGGAGTTGTGGAGCGTCTTAGTACGTTCCTTATACAGCTTGGAGCTCTCATATGCATCATTTCGGAGCTCTTCAAACTCATGGATCTGCACAAACTTGTTTTCGCTCGCAGCTACCATGTCGAGGTTAACTGTTTTCAAGGCCCAGTATGCCTTGTGCTCGAGCTCAACAGGGAGATGACAAGACATCCCATAGACTAACTTAAATGGAATAGTGCCTATAGGAGTCTTGTAGGCCGTTCGGAAGGCCCACAGTGCATCATCCAGTCTTTCAGACTAGTCCTTACGGCTGGCGTTCACCATCTTTCCAATATGCGCTTAATGCCCTGGTTTGTGACCTCAACTTGCCCACTAGTCTGTGGGTGGTATGGTGTAGAAAACCGACGTTGCACACCATATCGGGACAATGCTTTTTCCAATTGAGCATTACAGAAGTGTGTCCCCTGGTCACTGATTAACGCTTTAGGAGCACCAAAGCGCGCGGACAGCTTCTTCAGAAATTTGACCACCACCCTAGCATCGTTGGTGGGCAGAGCTTGCGTTTCCGCCCACTTTGAAACATAGTCGACCGCGACTAGGATGTATCGGTTTCCGAAGGAAGTCGGAAAAGGTCCCATAAAGTCCAGACCCCAAACGTCAAAAACTTCGCAGACTTGAATGTCGTTTTGCGGCATCTCGTGGCGTGCAGAAATATTGCTTGCCCTTTGATAGGCGTCACAAGATTTCACGAACTCATGGGCGTCCTTAAAGATGGAAGGCCCGAAGAATCCAACATCGAACACCTTTTTGGCGGTATTATTTGTCCCATGGTGACCTCCTGTAGGTCCCTCGTGGTAGTGGCGAAGGATGTCCCTCGCCTCATTGCCGTGCACGCAGCGCCGGATCATCTGATCCGTGTGCACCGTGAATATATAGGGGTCATCCCATATTAGTACTTGACATTCACAAACAAATTTTCTCTTCTGCTGAAAGGTCATCCTTTTGATCAGGATGCCGCTGGCTAAGTAGTTTGCGATGTCAGCAAACCATGGGGAGTCGTCATTTGTCTCGATCCTCATAAGAAACTCGAGGGGAAAATTGTCATTGATGTTGGCCCCACGAACTTCTTTTCACTCGCAATGCTCAAGACGGGACAAATGATCAGCCGCCAAATCTCCGGCGCCTTTCTTATCACGGATCTCGATGTCGAACTCCTGCAGCAAAAGAATCCATTGTATCAGTCTAGGTTTGGCATCTTTCTTGCCAAATAGATATCGCAGAGCTGCATGGTCCATATACACTATGGTCTTGGAGAGGATGAGATAAGATCAAAACTTGTCGAAGGCGAAGACCACTGCTAGGAGCTCTTTTTTAGTCGTGGTGTAATGCTCCTGGGCGTCGTTTAAGGTCTTGCTTGCATAGTAAATCGGGTGAAAATGCTTATCTCTCCTCTGACCCAAGACGGCCCCAACTACGAAGTCACTCGCATCGCACATCAACTCAAATGGTAATTCCTAGTCGGGAGCTACCATGATTGGGGCATTCACCAACTTCTCCTTTAACAACTTGAATGCCTTCAGGCATTCATCGAAGAAAACAAACTGGGCATTCTTCTCTAGAAGCTGGGTTATCTGACGGACGATTTTGGAAAAATCCTTTATGAATCGCTGGTAGAAACCTGCATGACTGAGAAAGCTCCAAATAGATTTCACGGATGTGGGCGATGGGAGCTTAGAAATAGTCTCAACTTTGGCCTGATCAACCTCGAGCCCCGCCTGCGAAATCTTATGCCCAAGTACACTGCCCTCCTTCACCATGAAGTGGCATTTTTCCCAGTTCAACACCAGATTGGACTCCTCACATCGGGCCAACATCCTTTTCAGATTCCCGAGACAATGATCGAAAGAACTCCCGAAAACAGAAAAATCATCCATGAAGACCTCCATGGAATCCTCGATCATGTCATGAAAAATAGCCACCATGCATATTTGAAACGTGGCTGGGGCATTGCATAGTCCAAAGGGCATTCGCCGGTAGGAAAATGTGCCATAGGGACATGTGAATGTCGTCTTCTCCTGATCCTCAGGAGAGATGGGAATCTGAAAATAGCCAGAGAAACCGTCAAGGAAACAGTAAAACATCCTCCCTGAAAGCCTCTCTAGCATCTGATCAATGAAAGGAAGAGGAAAACGATCTTTCCTCGTGGCATCATTGAGTTTGCGATAATCAATGCAAACTCTCCACCCGGTGACAGTACGAGTGGGAATCAACTCGTTCTTCTCACTGGACACCACCATCATCCCTCCTTTCTTTGGGACCACCTGCACAGGACTAACCCAAGGCGTATCAGAAATCGGGTATATCAGACCTGCATCAAGCAATTTGATGACCTCCTTCTTCACAACATCCTGCATGTTCAGATTTAAACGCCTCTGATGCTGCACTAAGGGTTTAAAGTCCTCCTCCATCAAGATCTTGTAGGTACAAAAAGATGGATTGATCCCTTTTATATCCATGATCTTCCAAGCTATCGCCTTTTTATGTTGCTTCAAAACCTCAAGCAATCGACCCTTCTCTTCTTCTGACAACCTAGCAGAGATGATGACGGGTAGTTGAGTCGCACCCTCATACTCCAAGTGATCTGGAAGCTCCTTAAGCTCAAGTGAGGGTGGATCCTCAACTGAAGGGCGTGCTTTAGGCTCAGCAACGCGATCCACCATTTCGAAAACCTCAGTACGTGGGGGAGCCACATGACCTATCAGACAGGTCATCTCTTCAGTAGACTGGACCATAGCAGGCGAACCAAAAGTCTCTCCTCCAATTAGCTATATGTCCACAAATTCCTACTCAAACGTGCTATGAAGATGATCACTCACATATGTGTCAATAGTCTCGATAAAGTAGAGTGTATCATCATGGCTCTGTGGGTGCTGCATGGATTTCCCTATATCAAAGGTCACCTCTTCATCGTCCACCCTAAGAGTAAGTCTGCCGGTGTAGACATCGATCAATGCTCGAGCAGTGGTAAGGAATGGCCTACCTAAGATGAGAGGAACAGTTTTGTCCTCATCCATGTCCAAGATCACAAAATCAACAGGAAAGACAAACTTGTCGATCTTCACTAGCATATTCTCAACTATACCTCGAGGGTACTTCACTGAACGATCGGCTAGTTGAATGCTCATACGAGTGGGTTTTGGCTCTCCCAAGTCCAGCTTAGCAAAACCTGCATAAGGCATGAGGTTTATGCTGGATCCAAGATCAGCTAGTGCATTGCTGACCGACAAACTACCAATCAAGCATGGGATAGTAAAACTCCCAGGATCACTCATTTTCTGTGGTAGTTTCTTCTGAAGAACTGCTGAACACTCCTCGTTCAAGGTCACATACAAAAGCTCCTCAAGTTTCTTTTTGTTAGATATAATATCATTCAGAAACTTGGCATACTTAGGCATTTGACCATGTGCCTCGACAAACGTTAGATTTATATGAAGTTGCTTGAAAAGCTCAAGGAATTTACCGTAGTGTTCTTCCATCCTCTGCTTCTTCAACCTCCTCGGATATGGAACGTGCTGTACTTGCTGGGTCTCGCCTCAGTTGCACCTCTCCTGGAGACTCACTCTTAATTTCCTCAACAATCTTGTCATCAACCGGCTTACTCGGAACAGCCGAAGTGACGGCCTCAGCGATCTTGCCGCTTCTCAACGTGATGGCCTTTGCAGTAGCTTTAGGATTTGGCTCTGTGTTACTTGGAAGACCCCCTTACTGTCTCTCGGACAACATCTTCGCAATCTGACCAACTTGGTTTTCAATGGTCTGCATGGAAGCCTTTTGGCTTCTCAACTCACTCTCGTGCCTCGTGAAACGACTGTCACACTCCTTGAAGCGCTTTTCATTTTCGACTCTTTGAGAATTTTGACCAGCTAAGAGTTGACGAAACATGTCCTGCACACTAGGTTCATTAGCGGAAGGCATCTGTTGAGGCCGAGGTGCACCATATCCTCCAGGAGCTGCGGGGCGTGGAGCGAATCTAGGTGGATGCTGATTTGACGCTTCAGACTTCCAACTGAAATTTGAGTGATTCTTCCACCCCGGATTGTATGTATTGCTGTAGGGATTATACTGAGGACGGTACTGGTTTCCCATACAATGTAAATGCTCGTGTGAAACCTCTCCAGTCGGGAAATCGCCTACATGATATGCTCCCCCACTCGAGGAACCACTCGAGTGGATCTCCATCACTCGATCAAACTTTGAAGATAAGGCATCCATTCGTGCTGTGGTGGCGGTGAAATCGTTCATGTGATGAGTTCCCTGTCTAGAACTCTTCCCTCTCGGCGGCTGCTGTGTCCGATTGTTCAAGGCGCATTTCTCTAAGATCTCAAATGCCTTGTTGGCATTTTTCGTGCCTATGTCTCCGTCTGAATATGTATCGACCATCATCTGCCATTGACAATCCAAACCATGGTAGAAGATCTGACATTGTTGCCACTTAGACAACCCGTGGTGTGGGACCTTTCGCATGAGCTCTTTAAACCGCTCCCACGCCTCATAAAGGGGCTCATCATCGTCCTGACGGAAATTAAGAATCTTGGTTCTTAACCGAACAGTTTTCTCTAGGGGAAAATATTTCTGAAGGAACTTCTCAGCTAATTGATTCCATGTAGTGATAGACCCAGCTGGAATTGAGAGAAGCCACTCCTTAGCTCCATCACATAAAGAGAACGGAAAGAGCCGAATATGTATTGCATCCGATGATGCATCACGAATGGTGAAGGTGGCACAAACCTCCAGAAACCCTATGATATGGACACTAGGATCTCGTGATCCTTGCCATAAAACTGAAGCGCATTCTGCAGCATCGAAATGGTACCAGATTTAATCTCGAAATTATTATTATTTATTGTAGGTGCATTGATGTTCGCAGGTAAACCCTCAAGTGAAGGTTTTCCTATGTGGTTTAAGACCCTCGTTTCTTCTTCGTCTGCCATTTCTACATGAACCTCGTGAAGTGTGTCATCTCCCAATGCGTCTACCTTGATTATGGCAGCCACCATGCGGGCCCGCTCCCACAGTCTTTGATGAAAATTGCGCTCCGCCTCCGATGAAGGCTCAACAACTTCAGCAACTGGGGTTGAGGACATGCACGACCTGTAAGGAAAAAGAAGGAACACAATGCCCTATGTATACACAAAGATAAAAAGAAATAATTAATTACTTAACATATTTTTTTCTTTTCAACACTTTTCACAATGACTTAACAGGTAACTCCAACCTTTCTCAAGAAGACCAAGTCCCCGGCAACGGCGCCAAAAACTTGATGTGCATGAATTAAATATATTTTTATTATTATAATTTTCGTTCACACAGATTAGGTTTTAAAATAGTTTTTACTCAAAACCAACTATACACACATAGGGCAAGTGTACCCGTCTGGTGATAGTATAGTTTGCTGGTAAGAACCGGACATCAATCCATGGACTCGGTGTCTCAGTACTAAATCTTCGTTACTTTTAAATCTGTTTTGATCAATGAATTGATTTCTTGATTGTTTTTAAACTATCATGTAAGGATAAAAATTAATTAAATGGATTAACAAGAACAATACTTCAGGAAGGTTGCTTGAATTAAGTATCCACTAATAAACATATGACAACTTTTAAGGAAAACTAATGGTAATGCAAGTCTTAGAATCATCTAAGTTTCCATTCAAGGTCTCATAGTTTTATAAATCTTGGGAAAATTATAATGAACAACATTTTAATCACCTAAGATTCATTCTTTAAGTTATCTTGCTAAATTTATGTTAATCTTTAATAAAGAGTTAATTTTTTGTCAAAACTCCTAACTCTACAAATTAAGGAAAACTAACATGAACAATACATTAATCACCCTAACTTGGTTTCAAGTAAATGATATCTTCAACAAGTTCTTGACATGAATAACAAGCATGGTCATACTAAACAACAACTTTGGCCTAAATCATCAATCCAATCATGAATACAAACCATAGAATCCATATAAACATTCATAAGATCTTTACAAATCCAAATGCAAGAATTCATACTCATATTAAAATCATCATCCTAATCATGTTAGCAATTACCATTCCTAGTTTCATGCTATGAATCAAATCAACAACTAACAAGATTCAATAATCATAATCTCTACATGGGCTTTCCAACATTACATGTAAATTTTTATGATCAAACATTCAAGAATAATGACTTTAAACATGAACATGCATTCCAAGAAACTTGATTAAATACCATCATGAAGATTAACATACAATAAGCACCACATCTATTTACATCTTGTCAAATATTCATTAGCTTCAACGAAATTCAAACAACACAATTGTTTAGCCTAGAAGGCTCATAATGACTAAGACAAATACAAAGTAATATAGATTGTGCATGAAAAACAAGTGGAATCCTAGAGTTTAAGACAAGATAATTAGCAAAATGAGTTGGATTATCAAGTGATACAACCTCCTAAAGGCTCCTTCTTCAATCTCCAAGCTTCCAAGATCAGCTTCTTGAGAGAGAAATCCACCCAAAGGCTCTAACTCCCCTTCAAATGAGTTGAATTCACGTATTTAAGCTACTGGGCATTTGGCACGACCGGGCCACCTTTTGGCACGGTCGTGCTTGGTAAGTGGCAGGTGCCTTTCTGAGTTGTTGACCAAGTTTAATGACAAATCCGGAAAGATCCCGCTAAAATTTCCACGAGGTGGCACGACCGTGCCACCTTTTGGCACGGTCGTGCTTATCAAAATCGTACTCGGAAGTGACTAAGTTGATCTCGGTAACTAGCTGATAAGGGCCTGTGATTGCATGAGCACCGTCGTGCTTGGGGTTGGCACGATCGTGCCAAGTGTTGGATTGGCTCGGATTGTGCAGTCTGATGATAGCGCTGGTGATAGTGCCGGCTTCATGCTTGGCACGGTCGTGCCATATCTCGCAGTTTGGTAGAAATGTTCCATTTTTGCTCCAATTTGCTCCAAAAGCCTTTGTTTCTTCACCGAGCCGAAGCCCGGACCTGCATTTTCACAAATAACTCAAATGAGTATCAAGATCAATGAAAATACAACGAATTTCCGCATTAATGGGGAATATTTGACGTTTAAAAGATGTATAAATTCTTATACATCAATCCTCTAATCGGGATAGATGGTCAGCGGCCACATTCTCTACTCCCATCTAATCTCTAATCTCTATGTCGAACTCGGAAAGCAACATAATCCACCGAATGAGACGAGGCTTTGCGTCCTTGTTTTGGAAAAGGAAGCGCAGAGCCGCATGGTCCTTAAAGACGATGGTCTTGGACATGACAAGGTAGGAGTGGAATTTATCAAACGCAAATACCACTGCTATAAGCTCCTTCTCTGTAGTGGTGTAGTTCTCCTGAGCGTCAATAAGGGTTTTACTAGCGTAGTAAATTGGGTGAAAATGTTTGTCACGTCGCTGACCCAAAATGATGCCTATAGCATAATCGCTCGCATAACACATGAGCTCGAAGGGCAATCTCCAGTCAGGTGAGACGAGGATAGGAGCACTCACCAGTTTCTCTTTAAGGATTGTAAAAGCTTTCAAGCAGTCGTCATCAGAGACGAAGGGTACATCTTTCTCGAGAAGACGAGTCATGGGGCAGGTAATCTTTGAAAAATCTCTAATAAACCGTCTAGTGAAGCCCGCATGACCGAGAAAGCTACGGATAGACTTAACGCTAGTCGGTGGAAGGAGTTTGCTGATAGTATCTATTTTCGCCCGATCGACCTCTATGCCTGCTCGCAAGATCTTATGCCCTAGCACTATGCCCTCTGTCACCATAAAGTGACATTTCTCCTAGATGAGCATCAGTCTCGTCTCGACACATTGTTTCATCATCGCTTCTAAGTGAGTAAGACATTGATCGAAGGTGTTTCCATAGACAGAGAAGTCATCCATGAAGACCTCCGTGGAGTGCCCGATCATGTCCTGGAAGATAGCAACCATGCATCGCTGGAAAGTAGCCGGAGCGTTACATAACCCGAACGACATGCGGCGATACGCATAAGTACCATACGAGCATGTGAAGGATGTATTTTCTTGATCCTCGGGAGCAATCGGGATCTGAAAGTAACCTGAGAATCCGTCAAGAAAGCAATAAAATTGCTATCCTGTGAGTCGCTCCAACATCTGATCGATAAACGGAGCGGGAAGTGGTCATTGCGGGTGGCGTCGTTTAATTACGATGATCTATGCACACCCGCCAGCCCATGACTGTTCGCGATGGGATAAGCTCCTTCTTCTCGTTCATGACCACTGTCATTCCCCCCTTCTTGGGAACAACTTGAGATCAGATAGATGAGACCAGCTTCCATCAGCTTAAGCACCTCTTTCTTTACAACTTCTTGCATATTTGGGTTCAGACGACGCTGTGGCTGCATTACTGGCTTAAAGACGTCCTCCATGAGGAGCCTATGTGTACAGAAGGTCGGACTAATCCCCTTGATATCAGACAGTTTCCACGCGATGGCCTCCTTATTTGACTTTAGGACCTCGATTAAACGCTCCTCTCCTCCGTTGACAATTTCGAAGAAATGATCACGGGTAAGCTCGAATTGTCACCTTAGAACGCGTATTCTAAGTGAGACGGTAGGACCTTAAGCTCTACGGCTGCTGGTGTCGATAATGTTGTACTCTCGATAGCTGCACTCACCTCAGAAAAATCTAGGGTATCGGGAATCTCTAAGAAATCGTCCCTTATATCCTCGTTATCACTCTCCTCAGCTGCAAAACTCTCGTTCACTAAGTCGGCTCCGCTAATATAATCTAAACAGTGATCAACGCACGACAGGAATGAGTTCAGGAAGTATACGGAGTGACAAGGGCCACTATCGCTGTCGCCACCGCTCGGGTGTTGCATCGACCTTGCGATTTCGAACGTGACGTTCTCGTCCCCGACGCGAAGGGTGATTTTCCCATCATGAACATCAATGAGCGCTTTCGCAGTGCGTAGAAATGGGCGACCTAAGATGATGGGCACCTTCTCGTCGGCCTCCATATCGAGGATGACGAAATCTACAGGAAAGACAAATCCATCAACTTTAACCAATAAGTTCTCTACGATTCCCCTTGGGTACTTAACAGACCTATCGGCTAACGACAGAGACATACAAGTAGGGGTGAGATTCCCTAAACCTAATCGCTCGTATAGTGAGAAAGGCATCAGATTTATGCTCGCCCCAAGATCGGCTAGAGCATGAGCTGGAGCAATGGAGCCGCCGAATAGGCATGGAATCGTAAAAATACCCGGATCAGTCAGTTTCTCGGGCAACTTGTTTAAAACCACAGCGAAACATCCTCCAGTCAACGGGACATTCGAAAGCCCCCCAACCTATCTTTGCATTTTAGAAGATCCTTTAAAAATTTAGCATATTTAGGCATATGTTGGGGGCCTCGATGAACGGGAGATTGATTTTTAACTGAGTAAACATGTCAAGGAAATTCTCGTATTCCTTGGCATATTTTTGCTGTTTCAGACGTGCTGGGTAGGGTAGGCGTGAAGTGTCTACGATCGGTAATGGCCTAACCTCTACCAGTTTTCTCTCTCCCCTACTCTCAACTGAAGGTCCACTGGCTGGTGCGGTGATTGTTGGGTCTAGCCTGGTGTGCACCCTGGGTGGAGCCTCCATCTCTATTTCCTCATCTACCTCATCGTCACACTCCTCTACCTCTACCTCTACCTCTACCTCTACCCCCTCTCTACCCACTTCCTTCAGAATCCTACCACTGCGCGTAGTAATCGCTTTTGCGTGTTGGTTCGTGGGGTTGGGTTGGGTATTACCCGCGAACTGGCCGTGTGGCTGCTCTTGCAGCTGCTTAGCGATACTACCGACCGACCTCTACAGATCTACGAGCGTGGACGGTTGATTTTTCAAGAGAAGATCATTTTTCTCGAGAGTTTTCTGAGTAGCCTGATCTTTAACAACTAATTAAAATAACAACTCTTCGATCCTATCTAGAATACCTCCTGACCCCCCACTCCTAGTCTGACCTCTTGATTCGAACCCCCTCCACTACACTGACTAGTATGACCTTACCCTCCAATATTGTAGTGACCCTGCCCCCTGTTATGATAAGAGCCTGATTGGAAACCAGGGGGTTACCGGAAGATCGATAATTATTATTATTATTATTATTATTATTATTAACATTATTATTATTATTTTTATTTCGCCAGTTTGGATTGTAATTGGAAGAACTATTATTAAAGGGATTCATAGGACCTCGGCTCTGACCAGTGATAAACTCTACCTGCTCGATAGTGAGCGTGGGACACTCTAACGTGTCATGACCCCCCTTCTTTAGTTCCTGTATCTCCTTCGTAACCTCCCTCTTAAAGCTATCTAAAGCAGCAGCTACCGTAGTTTCCAAGCTAACTTGGTGTAGACCCCGGTTAACCGGAGGTGTACGAGAAACAGGAATTGATTTCCTGCCGGCAGTGCTGTAATCGACATCGGAATGGGCAAAGCTCTCAAAAAGGTCATTACACTCGGCTACTATTTTCTTTCCCATCAAGTGGCCACAAGCAGAGGTGTCGAATAGAGCACGGGTCTCAGGGGTGAGACCGTTGTAGAATTTCTCTACAAGCGCCCAGTCTGATAAACCATGTTAGGAGCAGCGGGATACTAGAGTTTGGAAACGCTCCCAAGATAGATGGTAGGGCTCATCAGGTCCCATTCGGAACGAATGGATCTGATCACGAAGGCGGGATGCTTTAGCAGGTGGAAAGTATTTCTTAAGAAAAGCATCCCATAGAGAAGCCCAAGTAGAAAAAGTGCCGGGTGGTTGAGAGTCAAGCCAGATGGCGGCTCGACCCCCGAGAGAGAACGGAAAGACTTGGAGAAAACGGGAATCATTGCCCGCACCCTCCATATTGAATGTGTGACATAGACGGGTAAGGCGGTTAATGTGTGCGGGCGCATCCTCATCAACACGACCTTGGAATTGGCAAGAGTTAGTGATGGCGGTCATGATGTAGGAAGGGATTTGCCACGCTCGATCATTGTTCATAGGGGGTAAGGTGATGGGTGAGTTTGCACCGGTGAAGCCGCCGGTGGTGGCCTGTTGGTAGACGGTCTGATTGTTATTATTAGCCATGTGAAAGTTAGGTGGTGGCGGTGGTGGGCTTACATTTCTATGGACTACACGGGGTGATGAGGAACCGGGTGGTGAAGGTTTAGGTGTAAAATCAAAGTCGAGCGGTACAAAGGAACTAGATGAACTTGGAAAAGTTGAGGAAGAAGCACTTACCTTTGGTGCGGGAGATAATGGCGTATCCGTCGGCGGCTTAGGCGGAGGTCCTTGCGAACGCGTGTGGTCATCCACTAAACCGAAAACACGACAAACACAAGAAGTTAGCAAGAATAATTCAAATATATATACAAAATAAATATTAAAATAATTAGATAATTTAGACTCCTACGACACAAACGAATGCAAAATAAACACAAGTGTAATAACAAAGCCTAAATCGAGTAATCAACACAATTGCCAACGAGAGAGTTCCCAGCAACGGCGCCAAAAACTTGATGTTCTAAAAGTAGTTAATTAAAAACAACTCAAATTACCCTAATTCTAGACTCAAATTTAACTCTAGACTCCTAAACTATACTAAACTACTAACCGGTAAGTGGACCGATCAATTGTAGAATAGCATTAAGCAAGTCTGGATTATCGAACCCATAGGACTCTCTAATTACTATGACTACTATCTTAGACTCAATTACACATTACGCATATTTTAAGGGGGGGGGGGTTTGCTAATAAATCTAAATTATCAATTAAACTAAATTACTAAATTGGAATGACCAAACTATGAACTTTTAGGAAATTTGGGATTAAATCAAGAAATAATGAGCTAGTCACCTAGGTTGGATTTTTAGACTACCACTCCTTTAATTTAGTAATAATTAATTAGATTAAATATTTTACATGGATCTTGACACATTAAAGTTTAGGTTTATCAAACAGGACCCCCGACCCTTCTCAGGCTACGATAACCTACCATTTTTATTTGTTTACCGGTCCTAAAGATTTCTTTTCAGTTATCTTTTAAATCAGCAAAGTGTCTAATTATTAATTACCTCTCCATAATTAACCTAGACCAACTACAATTTCTAGTTTAGATTAACTGATTCAATTAAGACAAGGAAACTAGATTTGGGAATTTCTCAAAACATAAACCTAACAATTTATCAACTTAATTCAGCCAACTAATTGTTATTTCTTAATAAGCAAGTTAGGTATAATGACAAGATTGATTTTATAATTTATTCAATTGTTTCCCCGGTTTTATTGGCCAATTTACCGACAACTTCCCGAATCCCTAAGAAAACGAAAAGTAACATAAACCTATTCTATGGAATACATTCATCTAAGTTCATGCAAAACAATCAAGCAATCACAAAGTAAGCAAAATCATGCAAATACTCTAAACTAGATAATTAAAGTTATGATCTTTACCAATTAAACATTCAAACCTTAAATTAAAACAAATCAAAGTTTCATAAAATCCATCATCCAAAACCTAGGCAACTGAATAAAATATAGCCAACTAACATGTTTGAAAAGCAAATTAAACAAGGTTTAGTAAGCATAATCAAGCAAAACAAGGAAAGCAAAGGTCAAGATTGGTATGATAAAACCATGACAAGCTCCTGCCTTGAACTTCCTTGATCACCCGTATACCTCTTGCAACCTAGATCTCCTTCTCCTAGCTCCAATCTCCAGAAAATTGCTCCCAAAAGCCTCTAGTTCGTCCAAGTTTGTTCCAATATGAGTTTGACTTCGATTATCAGTGTTTTAATAACATCCGGTCGTGCCCTGCGACCGAGTAGAAAGCCGCGAGAGAGTTGTGTTGTGACGGTCGCGCCTCGTGACCGGATTATAAACCCTAATTTATGTTTTGTTTCCTCATTTTCGATCCAATCACGTCCCGGCTCGGTTCTTTACCCCATTTTCGCTCGTTTTTCCCATCCTTCCAACCGTTTTCACAAACCAAGACCTGCAAAATGCATTTGAATTAAAAGGAGATAAATTCTTGACAAACCGAAACGAAAACGCGCTAAAATTATACAAACTCTACATGATAAATAGATGTATTATTCAATACATCAGTGCTCATCTAGGAAAAGAAGATAGCCGAAACCGCCAATAAATGTGTAAGGAATGCCATTATAAGCTAAAATTGTTAGAAAATTTTTATCATTAAAAAATATAATAAATTGAGCTAGATTGAATAAAAAGACGAGGCCTATCTAATCTTTATTGGGGATGGTGACTCTAATTTATATTGCCACTTGATTAAGTTAAATAAAAATACAAAATTACCGACGCTCACGTTGTCATTCTCGAGGATGGTAACTCTGGTTGAGACAGCCTCTAGTATAGCTATGCATAGTCGCTCAAAAGAAAGGAAAGAAAAAATGATGAAAAAATGTGATGTTAAATTCTTTCATATAAAACAGTTAGGAAATGGGTTAAATGATTCGTTCCTTTTGTTCCATGAGCTTGAGATGGGATTAGATGAAACTATGGCTTTTAGTCTAAGACAGTAGGTAGATTGACCGAACTTGAAATTAAATTGCATAATAAGGGCTTGGAACCGGGTTTAGGTTTAAGAGGACATGTATATTTGCAATCGCTGTTAACTCAAGTTTTAATGCTAATAAATAACCTAAGCTTTTGAACCCGAGTATTTTTAGACAATGATTCCATTTGCATAATTCTTTTTCAGGGATGAAAAAGGAGTAAGTGTGGGGATATTTGATGTGTGGTAAAATACACATATTTGTCTCGTGTGAAATGTATAATTTGTAACATCTCGGATAATTAGGTACTTATGCGACCTTATTTATATTTTTTTAGCATAGAAAATATGATTCTATACATCCGCTAGTTTATAAAACGTGTGTTTCGCTTGTCAATTCAAACCACTCACATAACTCGAACTTATGGGGCCCAAACCGTAGCATGAAAACTGTACATTTATATTAACTCGCTAAGTACACTTTGATAATTAGTTGATTGATATTATTGAATTAATATTAGTTGTTTGTATTATTGAATTATTATGTTTTTTTAGATTGGTTTTAAAAAAAAAGTATATATAATAAATACCTATTGTCATCTACACCTGACGATTTGCAGCCCCACCCCCTCCTTCTCACATTTTCAGCCCACCCATCTATATTTTCCAGCCCACACCTTTTCTTTTGTCTCTCAGCCTAACACCAAACCGCCAACATCAGTATAATATAATTGGATACGTAATTTTTGCATGAAACACAAAAAACCCTAACCTCCAAACTAAAACATGGGACCACTCCATCTCCCTCTCTGCAGCTGTGAACTAGAAACCAGGGCTCTAAGAGCAAGTCGTCTTTGATTATTATACCTCCTTGTTCGTTAGGTAACTTTACTTTACATCGTTGTTATAATATATGTGTTTGATAATTTGTGTTATACGAGATGATAGAGATAGTAGTTATTATATTTAGGGTGTTGTATGATCGATTAGATTGTTAGGGATGTTAATCTGCGTTTTCTGATTGGATTATATTAGTATAGTTGAGGTAAATTATGGGTTCGGGTACGCATAAGTAATGATAAACATGATTAGACTTGTTAAAACTGATGTCTCTTGTTAGTGGTTGATTCGATACGGATGGGTGTTACGACGGGGCGATAAGGGATGGGTAAAAAACCGATATATAAAGTGTTTATAGGGTGCATGATCAGTAAACACACTAACGAAACCGTTAGGACTCGCGGTTAGCTGAAACAGAAAGTTGTTTGGCGTTTACAGCCAACTTCAGTAGGCTGTAACCTGGTCGTAACATAACGAAAACTAGATTTTCTTAAGACTAAAACGCGTTATTCTGAAATACGCTTCTAATGGCTTTAGACTCACAATTTTTGGACGTCGTTTGCTATTTTAAAAGGATTATTTCGTTCAGCAACTAAAGCTGTGTTTTTCTGCAGATTTTACTCGTTATGTTTTGAATCATAACTTGGTAAATAGTAAGAGTTAGATAATGGAATTTATACTGTAGATAGCCTTCTACAATAGTGTGAACCTCCAACTGTAATTACGTCAATCGGATAAGCGAGGAATTTTTTTAAAATGAATTTTTCCCTGAGCTGCAGTCAGAAATTGATGAATCTGATTGCTGCTTAGTAAATGATTTTTTTAAAAATTATTGGTAAAGTTTGGACTTGAAATTTCTACACAAGACCAACCCCTCCGAGTGATACGTCACATAAAAAGATCATAATTTTTGCAGCCCTGTAGATAGGTTAAACAAGTCTCCTAAAACAACCTATTTTCAGTATATATGTTATGCATGAATCATGAATGTATAAGAACCGAACCGTGCTTATGTGATAATTGTAGAAATATCGTATATCCTATCGCGGATAGGTTTTAAACCGTGTATGACACTAGATGATAGGAATGCTATGAGATTATTTGTTTGCATGCTAATTGCTGGATAAGGGTAGGACTTTTATGATTTACTTAAACCACCACTAATAAACCGTGGTAACTATAATAGGTCGTGGTTGATCATCCTATATTGCATACACTTAATCTTACCAAGCAATACGAAGGTGAGTTCACGGTCCCTAATTTAAACGTTTTGAAACCATGGAAGGTAACACGAGCACATTAAAGTAATGTAATGCCTATTTGTTATAAAATTATAACGCTTTTATTCAATACAACATTGTTATATTGTTATGGTCACAAAGTAGCCTTATCACATAAAGTCCTTGTACACCTCGGACCGTTAGTATTGGGATTAATAGCAGGGGAATTTTGAGTAGTACTACCGGGCCCGACAAGCCCCACCCGAGCTAGTCGCGCTTGCTAGACCGGTAATGGTCATCGGGTGTAGAATAAGCCTAACTTACCGCCATGGTCAGTGATAGACCTGGAAAACAAAGGCAACAACAGTCAGCTTCGGTTTCAAACTCTTTCATGACGTAACACGGGTTAGCTACCTATAAATATAACAATAGTATATTAATACTAATAATTACTATTCGGGTTGAATAGTGGAAACTTGTGTAAACGAAACATGTTATAACTATGAACTGAATATGTGAACTCACTCATCTTAATTGACTGACACTTATTTCTTACGTGTTCTTCCCCGGTCGCTAAGGTACTTGCCATGAATAGGTGAACTACATGGCGTCAAAAACATTTTCATTTTGTAAATGTTGCATTTTCATATTTGTTATCGTTTGGTTGGCGTTAGTTTTAGCGCACTTTTACCTTACATCTATTACGCTTCGGCATTACTTTTGAACTGTTTGTCGTTTGGTAAAACTATTTTCCTCATATAGAGGTCATTCTATATGGCTGGTGTCTAGATCCTGGTTTATCACACGCCTCGCGGTAAAACCCCGCAGGTGGATTTTTGAGGGTGTGACATAATTATTGTATTGTTTTATTTGTTTTTATTTAGTTGTTAGTGTTGTATTATATTATTTTGTGTTTGGCCAGGTCCTGGTGCAAATGGAGCGAAAACGAATAGTAAGGAAATAACCAACCAGTTGAGCAGAGTTGAATGCCTATGACCAAATTAAAATTGCCGCTAGTTTCCTTAAGTGGGCCATGGCCACTGGCTCTATTTTATAAGTGTGAACGAATAAAAGGAAAAAAAGACAAGAAGTGGCTATCAATTATTAATATTCTTGGAGGCGACAACATTTACTTGTTGTCAGGGACGTAGCGTCGCGCGAAGCAAAGAACAACTACCCTTCGCATAGCGCGAAGGGTTATAATACGCGACAGACTTTGATTTGGACATGGACTCTTGTGTTTTGCCATATAAAAACATCTCTAAACCCCATTAAACTGGAATCACGAAATCACAACCATTAGGGACGAACTCAACAGCAAGTTAGCAACTTTCAGAACGGTTTTAAGAGCTTGAAGTTACGGGTTGGAGATTGAAAGCTGAGGAGGTCGTCTGGATCATCCTTGCATTCTTACTCTTTAATCTTGTTTTTAACAATTAAGATTACTCTCATGTTTATTGTTTTCATGACTATTGTCGGCTAAATTTCTGTTACCACCTAGACTGTGATGATCGAATTATAAGTTTTGATTTTTATTATGTTTAAGTAGTTATTTATGGATTGTTCTTAAAAGTAGTCAGTTTGTTATTTTGGTTTAAGTATCTGCATGCTTTGAACTGTTCTATTAGCTTTTGTTGCTTCGTGTGATTCTTGATGAGTGTCATATCATGGAATAGATTCATACTAGGTTGTAAATTTTGGTGAGTGTCTATATCATAGAATAAATTTATAATCTTCAGGGTTAATCGACCGATACACCTTAGAAGTAATACTTGGTAATTTAATAAATTAAAGTGTTCTACTAATTTCAATAGACGTGAGGTGCGAAATTATTGTTAGGTCTTCGTCATTAAATTACTAGGTAGGATATCTGTGAGGAGTCTGAACTAGTTTCCTTAGTGATAGTTGTCTAACAAGTTAAACTGAAATTCCAAACTTATCCTACTTTTATAACCCGTGAAGGAGTGAATCGAATTAGGATACTTTCGTAAAACACCTAGATAACTTGTAGAGGAGTTTAGCAACCTGTATCATAACAGCCTATTTAGAGTTCCATAAGTATCTCCTTGAGAAGGGTAGAGGGTCTTGTTCGGTTTCTCTGTAGGCTTAGAATATTCAGATCCCAGTTCTATAATAATTAATAAACATAATAGAGAGTCCATGTGGCTCAAACAAAACATGATTGGTGAAACTCTTGTCCAGACAAGGAAAATGAAGTACTCATCTTAAAGGTGCCCTCTAATTGTTATTGTTACGGATTCTCACTATTTATATTCCATCTAACGTCGTGCCATTCCGCAGTAGTGTCCCTCTCTAACTAATCATTTGATTTGAACGAGAGAACGCTAGGTTGACCATACAAGGGAATTTATTATTACGGGGGCCCACGTACTAACAACTTGTAGTGCATGGGAATCCTGGTGGGATCTGTGGGTCAAGTTAATGATCACAATACAACGATCACAAGAGATGTGTGTATTAAGGCTCTATCACCTCAATCCTGGCATAATCGTGTTTGGTTAATTATCAAATACAGTTTTCAAATCGGTAATTGCAATAACTCGGGTTTAGATGAGAATAATCATCTGAGAATCGACCTATAACATAAAAGTAGGGCTATGGGTATTATCTTAGTGTCAGATTTCAGTTTAGCTTCCGTGCACCGTTTTGCATGCCAGTCGAAGTCGTTTGTTTTAGATGTTTGGAAAATGGCATGATTATATGGATTGTACTAATGAGTTGTCCATTAGAAATGACTAATTTTTTGTTAAGGGAGTTCGGTTGTTGGGGATCCTAGGTTGTCCGATTTTAAGTTTCAGTTTTCGCCATCGGGAATCTTCCAAACTAGTGTGTAATGTACCCCAAGTACCATTTTGCCCTGGAATATCCAGAATGACTCTATGTTCCAATTATTGCCAATTTAGTTGGTAGTTAGTTCACAGGTCCGGCAGGTTCGTTATGCGTTTAAAGTTGACGGTATTGTATAAAATAATGAGATTTTTATAAATTCTGAAAATTTTTACATAAGTTGATAAAAATATATAGAATTCTGAAAAAAAATATTTTAAGAATTTATAAAACTGTTTTTTTAATATTAATAAATTCGCAAAAAACTGTATTTTAACCGAAAAATTTACATCCAAAATGATCTGACTTTCAAAAATTCCCAAAAATTCACAGAAGCCTCCCAATATTTCCAGGAACTTCCTAGAAAAATTTGAGATTTTCCAATTTCGTTACACCGCGTTTCCGGCTACCGAAACTTCGCGACGACGCGATTTTTGAAACCCAAGTCAAACTCTGTCAATGATCCCCAAACTTTTCCAGAATGTTTTCTCTATTAAAGTCAACATCCTTGTATTTTTTTGGTGATTTATTGAGCTCGTTTAGTATTTTATCCGAATTTATTACTTTAAAATAGTTAAAAAATCACCAAAAATCGCCAAAATTTCAGACAATTCTAAAAGTTATATCAAGTCTTATTTTCACCATGTATGACCAGCCTGTAAATTTTCAAGCACTAAGAATACCAACGTGAAAAGCTATGCAAAAACTAAGTAGCAACTATTAGTTTAAATTTTCGGGTGTTATAGCTCGCGTTTCTCGATCTTTTGAGCAATCACTAAACTTTCAAAGCCTGAGCTAGGCTAGGGTTAGTACCTACAATATGCATTCATCTCATCAATTAAGCATCTTAACATGTTCTTTTTTCTCATTCAGGGTTATAATTGTTGGGTTATTGTCGAATAATTCAAAGTTTTGATCCATAATCCAAGTTTTTGTATCATCAACCAACATGTATGATTTTGTTATATGATTATCATGTTTCAACAGCCTCCAAGTCCTAAAAACATCAAGAATCCATGGATCAAAGTACTTATTTTTGTTATAAACATGTTATAATTATGAAAAATAAATGAAAAAGCTCAACAAAATTCATGTTATACCTAAAGGTTTGACTGATTAACGTTGTGTTAAGTTGTGTTCTTGCTTGGTCAGTAGGTTTTAGGTTTTGTAGTGGGTTATTAATTGCTTTGTAATGAATAAATGGCAAAAGAAAAGTACACCTTATAGGCTATCCGAATTCTAGAACAACAAAATGGCGTTAACAATTGTGATGATTTTTCTTTATATATATATAATCTATAATTCATTCAGCTGCTTCACTCGTGTAACTATTAGAATATAGCGTTTCATAAAATTGTTAGGTCCTAGAAGTGTGAGACTGAAGTATCAAATATATGTAACGGTCTATGGTAGTTAACTGGGTTTAACTAGGTTAGTTTGTATTAGTTTTGGACCTTTATAGGTCATTTGGGCATGCCATAGGCCATGTGAGCCAGGCAAGCCCATTAGGGTTATGCCTTACCCTAGGTATACAAGCTAAGCTTATGTTATTTCTAGGGTTAAGTTTTGGATAGACTCTTAGGTTTTCTCTAGAGAACCTCCATCTTGTACTAGACGGTTTTGCTTATTGAAGTAATAGAATCGTGTGCAAAGTGTTAAAGAGAATTCGTATTGTTCTTCATCATTTCGGTTTTTCTTGAAGATCATCAAGTTTGGATTCCGCCCATCCTTGGTGATCGTGTGATATCAGTGTTAGAACCAGATTATCGGGACTTATAAGTGGTATCAGAGCCTGTTTGAACTTGTTTTGCAGGCTCACATCTGATATCACACTGATTTTGTTCGGTTTCTACTGAATAACACGAAGAACACGAAGACGATTCAAGCATTTCAGATCAACATTCAAGGATTTCGGATTTTCTGGTTGTATTTCTGATTGATTTGGATTAATTTGTTGCATTTGGGATTGATTTCGGATTAATCTGTTGCATTTCGGATTGATTTCGGATTAATTTGCTGCATTTCGGATAAAAATATTGTATTTCGGATAGATTTCGGATAAATTTTCAAGGATTTCGTATTTTCTTCAAGGATTTCGGATAATCTTCAAGGATTTCGGATAATCTTCAAAGATTCCGGATTCGTAACTATTCCGAATTCGGATAGACTTTCATTCTGGATTGCTGTTCCGGATTCTCACTGTTGCTGTGTATCTGATAGCATTCCAAATTACTGTTCCAGATTCTCATTCCGGACTGAAAAGTGCAACTCAGGATCATTGTTTGAGATTCCATCTCGGATTGTTAATCCAAGTTACTGTTCCGAATTTGGTATTGTTCCGAGCTGTACCTAAAAAGGTGGAAAGTTAACCAGCTAACGTAACCTGAGTTAAACGTTTTCGTGCACAGAATTTGATCTACATACAATCTTAACAAACCGGTTGCACGGTTAGACTCGTGTGATTTTTAAGGCAAACAAAAGGCACGAAAATTCCTAAAATCACTATCGGACATTATATATCATTGGATTCGTATCGTCGAGATGAGTCTAAGGTACATTTTGGTAAAAATAGTTACGGACATTTTTTATCGTGTTTACCGGTCCGGTTTCGATTATCCGAAGATGTCTACATCCCTGGCTCAGAACTCAAACATAGTCTTCAGCCTAGTCTGCAATTTCAAACCAAATGCAAATCCAAACATTGTCTTTAGCCGACTAATCAAAGCATCCATTAACAGCACTTCACCCCATACACAAATTGAAAAACCGAATTTGTGGGATCAAGTGAAGGGAAAACTATCTGAGCTTATTGGAAAATACAATGTTGATAAGCTTCCTAACTATGTGATGCGTTTACTTGAGCATCGGAGGCAAAAAGAGGAAGTAGGAAATGAGATGGATAGCTTCTTGGGTGATGATAAAAACTCCTTTATTTCTTGGTTATGGGATCATTTACACTCAAACCAAGATCTCCAAGATCAATATGCAAAATCAACTGAGTCTAATCCTGAAGAAGTGCTTGAGCAGAAACCTCAAGCACATCAAGCAGCAATCAGCAGCCCAGCACCCCAGACTCGACCTCAAGCCCAAACTAATGCTGACAAATCAAGCTCTCCCATTGACACAGTCAACTATCTTTTGTGCACTGAACCTTATAGGAATAGGGTTGCTCAACTCAGGGCTCTTAGTTCCAAAATGACCGATGAATACAACAATGCAATGGCTCAGTGCATCAGCCTTCGAGAAAGCAACAAGTTACTCAAAGAAAAGGTTGAAGCACAGAAGAAAGATATAGCTCAGCTTCTCCTAGACGTAAATCAACAGAAATGTTGGGTCCATGACTACAAAACCAGATTAGAATCAAAAACCATTGAATGCGACTTGGTAAGAGTTGAGCTGGGACTTTTTACTGGAAAATATCAACAAAACGAAGTTAATATAAAGAAGTTTGATACATCCAGCAAGCTTATTCAAGACGTGTGCAATATGCAGTTGGCATATAAGGGGAACAAAGGGAAGGGTTTGGGATTCAATCGGGCTGCCCCACCGTATAACATAACTATAAAACAATGCTAAAAACCGACGAAGATATTAAGAAAGCACAACATATGGTGTACGGCAAACCCAGTGATTATACACCAGATGCACGGGAACCATCTGGTGCTGTTGACTCGTTAAATGATTCAGCTGACGTGAACACGGCCCCGAGTGCGCAAACTGAACAATCTGAACCTTATGCTTCTGATTTCAGAGCAAGCTAAAAGAGCAGAAACGAGCAAATCAGAGATGAAGAAAGCAGAAGTCCAAACGTCAAGGACAATCAAGCTCTCCAAAATCATTAGTGGGCAGCAATAGCCCTCAAAAGGCTAGTGTTGTGAAAAATGCCTTTGTTAAGCCGGTCTTTAATGGCAAATGCGAAAAATATGCTTTTGACCGTGCTAGCAAGGCTTTTGGAAAGATTGGGGAGATTTTTGTACAAGACTTGCAGTCTAAACAAAAGAAGAAGAATCCAAAGAAATCTCCACATCAGAAGAAGGCCCTTGTAAACGACAAGTACAGACATCCAAATTCATCTTCATCTGCAAGAAACGTGCAAGGATATCAAGCACAGAAGGGATCCGTTCATCCTTCAAGGCCTGTACAAGCAAATCAAGCTGATCAGAATGTTTTATATGTGAAGAGACAAACATGCTTCAATTGACGCATTCCTAGTCACACTGCTCGAAACTGTACACATGGTCCCATGTTCCGTGTCATGCTAAAAATCAGAAGGTTACACCAAAGAACAACAATCATTCCAAACCGATGAAGGTATCATCACCTAAGGCAATGAAGAATGTGAATTCCACGGTTAAACCATCTGATGGGGATTGGAGTGTTGCCAAAAACAAACGCAAGGCTGTTCAGAAACAAAAATCTTTTTCTAAAATGACTAAACCTGAAACAGCCAAAGTTGCTCAATCAAAGGCAACAACCGCGATTGTTAAATGAAACAGATTTGGAAACCCAAATCCAAATCAGCAGCAACATCACCAATCCTCGAAACAAAAGGGGACTTGTGTCTTAAAGAAGTGTCTTATTTTGATGCTTTAGGGAAACCCAGGACCACAATTGTCAGGGTCCCATTGTCTTACTAATCTCCTTATTTTTCAGGAACAACCAAGGAGGAGTTGTTGACAATCTCTGAAATGTTGGTAGCGGTTGTTCCAGGGACATGAAGGATAACATCTCACTGTTGCAAAAAGGTTCAAATTTTTACGATTGTGATGTTTCCTTGGAGGAGATGTGGTAAGAAAAGTTCAGCCAAAAGGTACAAATTTGAATTTCGTGCTTTAATTTTGAAATTGATTAGTTTTTAATCTAATGACGGAACGGTTAAGCAAAAACAACAAAAATATTTACCTTTTGTTTAAAACTTTGTGCATATGTTTTCTTTATTAGGTAAATTTGTGCATAAAGTATGATGCACAAATTTAGGGGGGAAGAGGGCGATATATGTATATATGTATTGTTTGAGGGGAAGAAAATTAGAATAATACAAAAACATAAACATAAAAATACAAAAATAAAAAGTTATGAGAAATGAAATGAATATTCGTGATAAAGGATGTGGCTGACACTGTAAGGTGTCGTAGCTGAAAAGACTAGGATCTAATGTGATATGTCGATAGGCTTAACGCTCAAAGTGATAAAAGATACTAAGTGATATAAACATAACGAACTATGTATCTTGTGGGTAACATACCATCGGCGTATGATTTTATGGTCTTAAATCTTACGTTGATAGATAGCCAACGTCTAAGGTTTCGGGTCTTTATGCTGTTGAGTCATCCAGGGATATCTTGGCTGCCCTTCTGTTGCATCCAGATTATATGCAGACCTAGGCACAGTCAGGATATCCTTAAAAGAGCCAAATCAAAAGGGCCAAAACCTTAAAAGAAAGGAAATTTCATCATGAGAAAATTCCATGAATTCAAACATACCAAATAAGGTATTTGCCTAACCCTCATCATATACTATTGGTCACTCTTCTGTACGAATGTACTGACCTGTTCACCAATAGTCTAACGTTGTAAAAGATAAAGGATGCTCTCAGTATACTCACCTGCTACGATGAATCGTTGTGCTTACCTTGATCGTGGGGGTATGTCATGGTATTGGACATACGGGTATTATAGTATAATACTACCTTAAGCATATCACGAAGTTGAAAATTAAAAGTTGAGCGTCAAAGATTAAGTGGACAAACATATTGCCAATTGCATAGACCAGCCTGAATAAGTTCGCACTGAAAAATGTTCCTTGGTTTGCCTGAAAATGAATTTGATCCCATTGTAATTGTGTAGTTGTAACTATGGAGTTAGTTTCTTTGTTTATTTGTGTTCTGTTTATAGTCTTATATTTAAAAAAATTAAAAAAATAGAAAATTCAAAAATCCAAAAATGGAGTGCTTTATTTTTTTTATCAAAAATTATTAATCGTTCTTGAAGATTTGATTAATCATCAAAAGATGAAACAAATTTGAATTTTGATCTGAGTAGAAGTACTTAGATGTACCAAGTGTTCTGCGATACTCTCCCAATTGCATAAGAATGATTTGTTTATAAATTTCTGAGAATTGTGGAGATCTAGATTTAGATCAAGAAACAGGGGTTACTAAAATTGAGATGTTGTTAGTTGCCGACAACGCATGAAGCATCGCAATAGCAAAGTGTACATGAGTCAGAAGAACCAAATTCAAGTCATCATCTGACAGGATAGTACATTTGAAGAAGTACTTATGAACCTGCTTGCTTGAAAGAGAAAGATTGAAGAAGAAAAGAGTTGCTGAGGTTCCTCCTCTCACATTCTTTTTGACAAAGATGTTTCAAGCAAAGCTGATCAAGATCCTGATATGAAGCTAACCACATGAGAAGAAGAAAGAGACCCAGTGCTGAGAGTTCGTTGAAGTATGAGGTCCAAGAAGTATGAGATTGACTTCGACAACACTTACAGCATAGCAACAACCATAGTCTCTGTTGAAGATGCTGCTAAATTGATGCTATGAAGATAATTTGATGCATCAGTCTAGGTGGAGATTGTTAGGTCCTAGAAGTGTGAGACTGAAGCATCAAATATATGTAACGGTCTATGGTAGTTAACTGGGTTTAACTAGGTTAGTTTGTATTAGTTTTGGACTTTATATGTCATTTGGGCATGCCATAGGCCATGTGGGCCAGGCAAGCCCATTAGGGTTATGCCTTACCCTAGGTATATAAGCTAAGCTTATGTTATTTCTAGCGTTAAGTTTTGGGTAGACTCTTAGGTTTTCTCTAGAGAACCTCCATCTTGTACTAGACGGTTTTGCTTATTGAAGTAATAGAATCGTGTGCAAGGTGTTAAAGAGAATTCGTATTGTTCTTCATCATTTCGGTTTTTCTTGAAGATCATCAAGTTTGGATTCCACCCATCCTTGGTGATCGTGTGATATCATTGTTAGAACCAGATTATCGGGACTTATAAGTGGTATCAGAGCCTGTTTGAACTTGTTTTGCAGGCTCACATCTGATATCACACTGATTTTGTTCGGTTTCTACTTAAGAACACGAAGAACACGAAGACGATTCAAGCATTTCAGATCAACATTCAAGGATTTCGGATTTTCTAGTTGTATTTCTGATTGATTTCGGATTAATCTGTTGCATTTCGGATTGATTTCGGATTAATCTGCTGCATTTCGGATAAAAATATTGTATTTCGGATAGATTTCGAATAAATTTTCAAGGATTTCGTATTTTCTTCAAGGATTTCGGATAATCTTCAAGGATTTCGGATAATCTTCAAAGATTCCGGATTCTTAACTATTCCGAATTCGGATAGACTTTCATTCTGGATTACTGTTCTGGATTCTCATTGTTGCTGTGTATCTGATAGCATTCCGGAATACTGTTCTAGATTCTCATTCCGGACTGAAAAGTGCAACTCGGATCACTGTTTGAGATTCCATCTCGGATTGTTAATCCAAGTTACTTTTCCGAATTTGGTATTGTTCCGAGCTGTACCCAAAAAGGTGGAAAGTTAACCAGCTAACGTAACCTGAGTTAAACGTTTTCGTGTACAGAATTTGATCTACATACAATCTTAACAAACCGGTTGCACGGTTAGACTCGTGTGATTTTTAAGGCAAACAAAAGGCATGAAAATTCCTAAAATCACTATCGAACATTATATATCATTGTATTCGTATCGTCGAGATGAGTCTAAGGTACATTTTGGTAAAAATAGTTTTCGGACATTTTTTATCGTGTTTACCGGTCCGGTTTCGATTATCCAAAGATGTCTACATCCCAGGCTCAGAACTCAAACATAGTCTTAAGCCTAGTCTGCAATTCCAAACCAAATGCAAATCCAAACATTGTCTTTAGCCCACTAATCAAAGCATCCATTAACAACCCTTCACCCCATACACAAAATGAAAAACTGAATTTGCGGGATCAAGTGAGGGGAAAACTGTCTGAGCTATTGCAAACTACAATGTTGATAAGCTTGCTAACTATGTGATGCGTTTACTTGAGCATGGGAGGCGAAAAGAGGAAGTAGGAAATGAGATGGATAGCTTCTTGGGTGATGATAAAGACTCCTTTATTTCTTGGTTATGGGATCATTTACACTCAAACCAAGATCTCCAAGATCAATATGCAAAATCAACTGAGTCTAATCCTGAAGAAGTGCTTGAGCAGAAACCTCAAGCACATCAAGCAGCAATCAGCTGCCCAGCACCCCAGACTCTGAACCAACTAATGCTGACAAATCAAGCTCTCCCATTGACATAGTCAACTATCTTTTGTGCACTGAACCTTATAGGAATAGGGTTGCCTTACGTTAGGTATATAAGCTAAGCTTATGTTATTTCTAGGGTTAAGTTTTGGGTAGACTATTAGGTTTCTCTAGAGAACCTCCATCTTGTACCAGACGGTTTTGCTTATTGAAGTAAAAGAAACGTTTGCAAGGTGTTAAAGTGAATTCGTATTGTTCTTCATCATTTCGGTTTTTCTTGAAGATCATCAAGTTTGGATTCCGCCCATCCTTGGTGATCGTGTGATATCAATGTTAGATCCAGATTATTGGGACTTACAAAAATTATGAATATGTCATTCAGACGAGCTTATTTTTCTTTACGTCTTGACCTACGTTTCGTTAAAAACAAAGTAGGGTCAAATATAATATATTTTATTATTATTATAAAATGAACTCTTATTCTACTCAATATCCGTCAAGGTATCTCATGGTTCAAATCCTCATTTGACCCATCACTTACTCGTTTGACAAATATAAAATATAAATTTCATACTTTTAGTTTTTATAACTATTACTTTCAGTTACCACGGGTTGAAAATATTAAAAATGTTAACACATTTTGATAAGCATCTCAGGATTTTGGGTTTCCAGTAATTGTTGGTTATTAATGCAACCCCAGGTCGCGCAACAGATAGTTTTCGCGTTTTCAAAATACGAACCCAACTTCAATGAAAACCTGAATGATTTAACGTATTTATTTAAAATACATTATATTACTATTGTGTAATTGATTTTAGGCTTGACTGATGGTGCAATGCATGTTTGGTTGTTTCCGTATGCGTTAAAATCAAAGATGTTTCTTTAACCGAAAACTGTCATGTTTAACATGCCACTACCTGCCAGGCCACAAAACTTTATGTTATTGTCTAAGTATTAGGTCTAAGTAATTCCGTGCTCTTAAAATCGTCTACGGCACTTCTGATTACATCTAAATCATTATTTTACTTTAACCTGTTTCAACACCCTTAGGCATCAATATCGCACAGTTGGGTATTATTGCTCATATGATTCTCACAACATACCCTCAGATTCATTCATAATAAGTATTGTTTCGTTACTCGTGTAGGTCATACGTATCAATTTAGGGTTTACGGTGAATCTTTGCACATATCATGACGACTGGTCCTTATTGTACTTTCTAGAAATCACATGTTTACACATGTCTAACCTCAAAATCATCACAAGTCTGATTGTTTTCACATCGTGTTATATTCTCGAGGACTAGTACGATTAGTGTTTACCGGAATTTTTACAATTATCATAGCCTCCCCCGGTTAAAAGAATTTCGTCCTCGAAATCTAGTTTAGTAATCAGCTGTAAAGCTCAGTACTCATGTTTATGCCAGTCATCAAGCTGACAAGTATGTTATAGCTCCCCGTTTAGTATCATCACAATACAGTGATGATGTTCCTGCTTCCTAGTAGCTTTTTGATTTGTCCATCCACACTTCCTACAATACCACTACGAGTGGATTTGCTATCACGTTACTTTTAAGAAGTGAGAGTTTTGTTGGACTTGCGATATGGTAAGAATTATGCACGTTGTTTAGCTTACGACTATTGGTAAGTGCTACGTTTGTTCAGACTCCACTAATCTCCAATACTTTGGAGCAATATCCCTAGCACACTTGGTTTGAATTGTTGTCTAACAATTTTAGAACCACTTGATAGAGAAGGGATATGGTTAACCTCAAATGATTAGCCGCGAATGTAACAATGGTGAGCACAACGCTCAGTATACCCATATAGAAATGATGAATTTGTTTTTAAGGATTTCCAAAGATAGTCTCCCCAATTGTCATTCGTTCAGATACCTCCTGGTAAAGACGACCAGATATAAGAATCCTCGCTCATCAGGCTGAGAGTACTAACGGAAAAGGCATTTAGTCCCCAAGTTTTCCATAACGGCCAAGAGGTGCGAATGAGTAATAATGAATCTACAAAATCACACAGACAATCCGATAGGACTACATACAAGTAGTCAGATTATATCGTTAGGATACATGAGAAATCTATAGTATAGTAACCTAGGCTTGGGTTAAGTTCCTGAAGCTTGAATTAGGACATTATACATCCAATGTGTCTACATTGCTTATTTTAACATACCCTTTCCACAGAAAGATAGCATTAAACCTTTTATCCCTAAGCAATTAGAAAGAAGCAAGACACGTAACCTGTGACATTTGAGCCTTTCAATCATTGTACAATTACAAACAATTTCGTACTCAATGAAACCCTGTGTTTTATTCCGAAATTTGTATAATTATCTAAGACATTTGCACAATTTCAATTTCTTGCACGATTTCGAACCCTCAAAAATTTTTGTGAAAGTAATTCATTAACTGACACTCAAACGCAATCAGCTTAACGCGACGTACACTCCGAAACAAGTACATAAACTATACAAACTCTAAATACCCTTAATATAACTTAGATATAAGTTTTGAAGGGTTAGATATGACAAAACACGCTTATACAAGTCTAGGGACTATTTTCGTCAAACTGTAAAAGTCTGTTGGTCCGTATTCAAGATACGAACCATGTTATCAATAAAAATATTTTTGTATTCAATAAAATCTTGTATTTTATTAATGGTAATGCAAAAAATGTCAATCGTTGCACAATTTCGATCATTTTCGTGTTTGTTAAAGCGTTTTACGCATTTTTGCGAAACACGTAACCGTACAACCGAACGAATTGACATCCATGACATTTTTGGGCCTAATCCAAGTTACACATGTCTTAACACCTTTATGTAACCTAAATATTAGGTTAAAGAGGTTAAAAATGGCAAACAAATGAAAATACAAGTCCAATGGCCAAAAATATTAAAAAAATAATAAAGATTTTTGCTTCTTCACCAAGTTTGCCACCTATCTCCAATTTTTGACACCTAGCACTCATTTTTCCACAGTTAATTTGGTGTTGACATATGTTAGGACACTAATCCACACTTGAGGACACTTGTCATCACCTCCTTGATCCTAAAATACTATAAATACCCCATGATTCTTCCATTTTTTACACCACTTCAAAACACTTCAAAGCAATGTGTGAAGTTCTTCTTTCTATCCTTCTTGGAGCTTGTTTCCTGCCTTTGGAAGCCTCCTATCTTGATTTTCTAAAGTGTTTTTCAACAAGAGTAAGTACTCTTCCTAGTTCTTTTATTATTTTAGCTATTTTGAGCTAAAAGTCGAATAGTTTGGCTTCCTGATTGACTTTTGATTCTGACCATATTTGTTCAAGTCAAAGATAAATTGAACTTTGCAACGCGATCGTAATCACGAAGGTTATAATCCCTAACGATTTCACCCTCTAATTACCACGTTTACTAGTCGAAGTGACGAATCAAAGTTTCGGTCAAAAATGCGCATGATGTGCATTTTACGACGAAACTATTTTCGGGTATCAAAACACCAAGTTTTGATACCAAATCAGTTTTATAAACTTAGTTAGACATATTTTGACATGTCTAACTTGTCAGTTCTAGTTTAGTGCTTATTTAGGGTCGTAAGTCGAGCGGTCTTGACTACCGCTTTAACTTTTGAATCTGACCCTAGGATCCGACTAAACACATATGACCATAGTTGTATAGGGAATAACCTACTAAGGTTATACCTTATGGTCATGTCGTTTCGTTAGTGTTATGATAAGTTACTTCTATGTTCTTAAAGAAAATGATGACCAAAATGCTCTTTTGCGCATAAATCCATTTTAAACGCATGTAACCAAATTTTTAACATGTAAACTGATGTTATAACATTTTCAAACATGTTTGTTTGGGCATTTAAGACTTATCATAGGACATGTTTAACCATCCAATCACGCGTTACCGCTAATGACCCGTTAAAGTAGCATAAACTACCTTAACATTTTCAAACATGTTTGTTTGGGCATTTAAGACTTATCATAGGACATGTTTAACCATCCAATCACGCATTACCGCT
The DNA here is from genome assembly GCA_947069175.1 of Scalesia atractyloides. NCBI lineage: Eukaryota > Viridiplantae > Streptophyta > Magnoliopsida > Asterales > Asteraceae > Scalesia > Scalesia atractyloides. The sequence continues at coordinate 60,701,546 of CAMTDV010000008.1, forward strand.
AATGACCCGTTAAAGTAGCATAAACTACCTTAACGAGTTATAATGGGTTAAAAGCACTTAGGATCCTTTCTAATTCAGAATGTTAAGTTTGTTAAACCATATCACATGAGTTTCAACACTCGTTTGGTATATAAGACTTCATTCTATCAAATCTCCCGTTTGTAGTCCCGACACGCTGACATATTTATTTGACACACTAGGACACGTTTGAGCTTTGTTTATTCTGTTGATCAAGAACACTTTCGCAAGTGAGTACATAGTTCCCCTCTGTTACGTTTTGCAAATGTTTTGGGGTGACTCATATGTGCTAAATCATTTTCAAGTTTTCAAAAACAACATCTATGGTTTATTTATAAAACAATACGATTTCAATAATGTGAACAACTTGTTGATGTGTTATCCATAACACGAATGACATTCATTAGCATTGGCCGAGCCGACCAGTAGTATGTTATGGTACCATAGGACTAACAATCCATTTATCGGACTGTTCACTGGATTTGGTGGAAGTTTGGGTAATGACAGAAACTGTTTCTGATTAACAAATCATTTCTTGATTTGTTAGTTGAGTTAAAGAGACCCATTTAGTGGTCTATTAAAGATACCCTTTGGTGGTACAGTCAAGACATGTTTGAATGTGTTCATTAAAGAACGTTCAAAAGTTGTCACAATCAAAATACAGACGATTTGTTTATGACATGGACAATTGGTTTATGACACGGACGATTGATTTGTAACATGGACGAATGGTTTATAACACGGACAAATGGTTTTGAACAATGTCACACAATGATTTTCACTTGAAGATATAAACCATACAAAGTTTTCTTTTGAATCAATCTATTACAAGGTTTTTACAAAAGAAACATTTTGGTCAAGATTCATGGATATAAGGTTTTCACAACTCTAACCAACTTGTTTTAATTGGTTAATTGTATTGCAATATCAAACACTTTTGATACGAGGTTTTCACTTAACAACTCTTATAGTCAGACGAGGTGTTGCAATATGAATACAAAGCCACAAATTTGACACACTCACAAAACCTATTTTACTCGCCGGCAATTTTATGTTGACTCTCTTTTCACATATGTTTCAGGAGTTAATGTTTGATAATATGATGCATGCTTCACGTTGGAATGGACGCGGGCCTTAGTGACTTAAAACATGAAAGACAATTTATTTATGTGTTGTTTCTGTTTATCCCAAGACAATGTTAACGTTTTACTTAATAAAACAAAATTTTAAATTTCATGAGTTGTGAAACAATAGTTCGGTGACATGACTCCCCGACGTTTCCGCCGCGGTTCATTTGTTTACGCGGTCGGGGTGTTACAAAAAGATTGGTATCAGAGCTTAAGGTTATAGGGAATTAGGTTATTAGTAATGCTTTGATCTAGACTATAACCTTCCTAGGACCCTTACGCGAGTTATCTTGGGTTTAGATTCTTAAAACAATACCATCAGCTATCCTTAGGTGACTACCAACACAAATACACAAGTTATGAATTTGTTTTGAAAATCAATCATCTATCCTTAGATGATTTGTTTTGGCTTAAAGCCTTGTAAGTTTCCAAAATCCCGTCAAAGTTTGGGTTTCATTAATGTGTACACGTGCAATCTGGAAGGGTGGATGCCTGTACCCTGAGTTTTTTGTCTAAGGCTAGAGTGTTCGTAGAAATCCGCACTATCGGACAAGTCACTCTTACCTGGGGACTCGTGGGGTGAGTGTCCACTTATAGGCTAAAGCATGTCTTTGCGATACATTATAAAGACCCATTTACTCTGATTAGTCACCGTGTGTCGTTTGTTTGTTTTTAAGTAACGAACAAATGACCATCATCCTTATATTTCGCCGATATTTTTAACCTCTCTTGATTATCCAATGACAATCTCACATATTTTCCCTCATGTTTTCTTCTAGAATGCCTCCTCGACGTAATACAACTAAAGGTGCCGAAATGGCAGCTATGATCACTCGGCAAATTGCTGATGTACTCCCAAACCTAGTGACCCAGATAAACCAAGCAAACAATAACAATAATAACAACAACAATGCACCCGCTCCATGCAACTACAAACAATTTAACTCGGCTAAACCACTCAAGTTTACTGGGTCCGAAGGAGCTACTGGAATCCTGCAGTGGTTTGAGTGTCTCGAATGCACATTTCGTCATGTTCAATGCCCGAATGAGCGAAAAGTCGAGTTTGCATCGAGTATATTCCATAAAATAGCACTTACATGGTGGAATGGTGCGATGAGAGATAGGGGTGATAATGTGGCAATGACACAAATGTGGGAAGAGCTTCGAGCTCTAATGATGGGGGAATTATGCCCACGTCATGTACAATGGGCACTGGAAGATGAATTCCACAATCTTAAACAAGATAGTGGAGAGCATCATGCCTACACTGAGCATTACGAAGAAAGAACTTGTTGTGTCCAACCATGGTCACCCCGTTGGATAAAGCAATAGAGAGGTACATCGATGGCCTGCCTGACCCCGTTCAGGACATTGTTACTGGTAGCAACCCTACCACTGTTCAACAGGCTATCGAAATTGCTGCTATCCTGACTGAGTCTCAGGTCAAGAAGGGGAAACTGTTTCGCAAGTGCGACAAGAAACAGGCAGCTAAGACCACTCAAGAGAAAACAAAGGAGAATAAAGATGAGTCTTCCAAGAAGTCAAGGAAGCGTAAGGCTTCACAGAACTTTGCAGTTGTTGCACAACCGAACCAGAACACTCAAAAACAGCCAGCACAACCTCCTGTAGGTCCACTTGCGGATGGTGTTAAACCAGTTCCTTGTTCATATGACACACACACAAGTGCGGAATCCAAGTATGCATGCAACCAAAGCAAAGTAAAGAACACGGGGTAACCAAAGATTCACTATCTTGATTAATGATTGAGAACAAGTACAAACATATACACACAATGCTCGTATGACTCAAACAAACTTGCTGTGTTCTTGTGTCTTCGTCTTCAGAGATAACTAATCTCTCTGGTCAGTCTGGTGAGCTAGTCAGTCGCCTTGACTGAAAAGTGCATGTCTGCTTATATAGTGTCCATCTAGATTCTTACGAATCACAAATCCAGACATATGGAACACACTATTTTACACGAAACACAACTCCATAATTGGTGCGTGCCAGCTGTTTCATACAAAATACATGTTTCGTACAAAACCATTCAGTGATTCGCACGAAACCTCTATTTCGTACGAATTCTCTGACTCGCACAGAATCCTCTCAATAGGAGAACGTGTGTAGACTTGACGTTTCCAAGACTTATCAGTATACACACATGCAACTGATTAACACAGATAAGCAAAGATGTCATACGAGATCAAGATAGAAGGATATCTCGATCTACTCAACACGAGCAAACCCCAATAACAACTGTAGTTAAGAACAAGCGACAGACACAAAACTGTATCAACAAACTCCCCCTTGGATGTTGCTTGGTCTTCGGTCTTTGGTCTTCATATGTTGGTCTTCGCAGGAATGGTTTGCAGTATCAACAAACTTCCCCTGAAGATCTGCTATCCACTGATAGATATGCTATCTAATGATTAGAGCATCAGGTCTTCAAACTTCTGAGAAACTTCAAATCTTTTTGGTTTCCTCTTCTGACTTGTCAGATTTCTTCGGTGCTGGTCTTTGTTCGTGTTCTTTTTGTATCAATCTGTACTCAACAGACAAATATAATTCGAACAAAAATTTCTCAGGGAACACACATGGAAAGACTTATCATAATTTCTTCGTATGATTGTATTCCCTGAACGAGATACACACACTCGTATGAATTCGAGCAGCAGATTTGAGAAAAACAAGTGACCAAGTCAAATCAAATGACTAGTTTCATTCGAATGAGATACACACACTCAAACGAATTTCAGATTTTGGATTTCTTTGATGGATTACTTGTTGCAAGATATTACTTTTATGAAGTTGCGATATCAAACAGATGGTTTTCTGGCGTATCTTGGTAGAAACTTTCGAGTATCAACTTTGGCTAACTTTCAAAAAGTAACTACATAAGAAACTAAGTAAACTAGACATAAAATCAAAATATACAGATAAACTATATATCTATTAAACAATCTTTTTCGAGTTTCAAGGTAAAGGAATCATACCAGCATTTTAATCTTTGTCAAAGACGATATTAGGTTTTCAAAATTAAACAGATAAGTATTTAACTATGATTATCGGTATTATTGTCCACGTAAGCTCAGACATATCAGATGTAATCATGATTAGGAGATATGATTAAGGTATGGATTTATACTTACTAGCCAGTGTTCAATCACATCACGACACATTCCCGTATCAAGATATGCACGAGAGAAAATCTTACCGGTGAGTATACTGCTTTATCATCTGTTTTGACATATATGAATGATGTGAGATACTCACTTATTTTGACTGAAAACAAGCCCTTTGTGATTTAATCACTTATTGGTGAGGAACTTGATTTTCATATGTATGCAGGGCACAGGAGTAAGTCCGTGAACAGGTTAATACCATCGTACCGACAAAGAGACGAACTTAGCTCCCGCATAAAACTGTGATATTTTATCACTTATTTTGGGGATGTGATATTTTTATCACTTATTTGATGCTCGTATGCAGTATGTACACGTATGTATGATATCATGGAAGTTCTAGACTTGCGCCACCATTATTTTTCGGCAAAAGATTCAACCATGATACCCAGATGATAAGCCAGCATAAAGACCGTATATCTCAGAAGCTCGACACTCTATCAAATGAAATTTCGGTACCAAGACCATATGCCAATGAATGGTTCCCACCTGGCGTTCTATCTGTTAGGTTTATATCAACCTGCACATTTTAGTCTGATTGTGAGCCTACAGATACATCATTAGTAAAGCTACTTATCAATCTTCTTTCTATGCTTTTTAACCATTTTTGCCAGATTTACCGGTGAATTTCATTATCTTCAAGCTTATCCAAGAAACTCATTTTTTATTTTTCTAATGTTTTTGTATTTTTCTGAATTTTTCTTCCCCTTAAACAAAGAAGGTAAATAAAAAACATATTTTTTGTATTTTCTTAAACTTACTCCCCCTAAAATATAAAACTGAAAATCTTTTTGTAGTTTTAGATTTCTAGAAAAGTATTTACAAAAATAGTTAGCCATGGTTGAGTTACTCGGGCTTCACCTTGATGCCATTGACCAAAAGTTGATGATCAAAACGTCATTTATCAAAGGCTTTGATGAAAAGGTCGGCACGTTGGTGATCAGTGTGGATTTTAACAACATCGATAAGTCTCTTTTCATAACAATCGCGTATGAAATGATACTTAATCTCAGTGTGTTTTGTTTTTGAATGTTGTACATGATTCCGAATGATCTGTAGAGCAGCTTCATTATCAACAAAAATAGGAGTAATAAGAAATTCAAAACCGTAGTCGCGGATTTGCTGTTGAATCCATAGAACTTGAGAGCAGCAACTAGAAGCTGAAATAGACTCAGCCTCACATGTTGATGTAGCTACACAAGTCTGCTTTTTGCGTTGCCATGTAACTAGGCGATTTCCTAAGAACTGACATCCCGCTGTTGTTGATTTTGCATCGATTTTGCAGCCGCCATGATCAGAATCACTGAATGCTGTCAGATCAAAGTTATCATCCTTAGGGTACCATAGACCAGTGTCAGGGCGACCCTTTAGATAACGAAAGATCCTTTTCATAGCCATCAAATGAGACACCTTCGGACTAGACTGATAGCGTGCCAGAAGACATGTTAGGTACATTATGTCGGGTCTTGAATTAGTAAGATACATGAGAGATCCGATCATAGCACGATAGAGAGATGGTTCTACTTGTTAACCCATTCTGTCTGGAGTAATCCCATGATTTTGAGCTAATGGAGTTCCCAAAGGCTTTGAGTCATCCATCTGAAATCGCTTGAGTATATCTCCAACATACTTGGTTTGATGGATAAAAATCCCTTCCTTTGATTGTTGAACCTGTAAACCTAGAAAGAAAGTCATTTCTCTCATAGCGCTCATCTCGAACTTCTCATGAATAACCTGTTCGAATTCTTTGCACATTCGAGTGTTAGTAGACCCAAATATAATATCATCAACATAAACCTGTACGAGCAGCAAATCCTCGTCCCTTTCCTTGATGAAGAGAGTACAGTCGATCTGGCCTCGTCGAAAACCGTTTTTCAACAGATAGGTAGACAACGTTTCATACCGAGCCCTCGGAGCTTGATGAAGACCATATAACACCTTGTTGAGAAGCCAAACCTTATCAAGATGAAGAGGATCTTCAAAACCTGGCGGTTGCACATCATATACTTCCTCTTCTACCACACCATGAAGAAATGCACTTTTCACATCCATCTCATAAACGGTGAACTTCTTGAAGGACGCATAAGCCAAAAAGATTCTTATGGCCTCAAGTCGTGCAACCGGTGCATAAACTTCATTGTAATTGATCCCTTCGACATGATTAAAACCATGAACAACCAATCGCGCTTTGTTTCTCACAACAACACCTCGGTCATCCTTCTTGCATTTGTACACCCATCGTGTACCAATCTTCTTGTAGTTGTCAGGCCTGTCAACCAATATCCAGACGCCTAACTTCTGAAATTGCTGAAGTTCTTCCTGTATGGCTTCAACCCAAGAGTCTTCTTTCATTGCCTCCTTCCAAGATTTTGGTTCAACTTGACACATAACAGGCAAAAGACCAATCATTCAAACCACCAGATTCCTTGATTTCCGAATACAATCCAGCATTCTGGTTGTTTCAAAGCTGATTACGAGTCAGCACACCACTCTGGACATCTCCAATATATTCTGCTGAGGATGGATATTATGAATACGAGTTTCTGGCACATCAGGAACTCGGGAATTTAAACCCAAATTGTTGCTATTCAGATAAACAGTTACATCGAGAGCTGGATTTGATGACGTTGTAGATGGCTGACCTTCAGTCGTTCCTTGAGGTTGAATATTTGACGTATCATTTGAAAATCCAGGAACCGCACCAGAGGCAGCTTCATTTGCATCATGAAACTCATCATCTTCTGATGAAACATTATAATCCGCAACGTCTTCGAATTCCTCATTTTGAACAAGATTGTTAACCGAAGTCGACACTTGAGGGTTAACAATAATTTGTCTAACTAATGACAAGTCTACTGCAGTATCACTTTCCAATAACATCTGAGCAGCAGCTGTTGCATCATCAAAAGTTGGCAGATTAAAGGAGTCAAATAGCCCATCGTAGTCAAACATCCAAGGAGCACCCGGAGCTCTTGTAGCTTCTGTATATCTCTGAACCTTGACTTCACTCCATTCTTCAATCTTCTTCGAAGACAAATTCCACACCCGGAAATTAGGAGTAGCATATCCAAGAAAGTAACCTTCGATAGCCTTGGGACCAAACTTTCCATGTTGGTCGATCATAGTGCATGGAGCTCCAAAAGGTTCTAAGAAAGAAACATCCGGTTTCCTTTTATGTAGCAACTCAAAGCATGTCTTCCCATGTCTCTTCACCGTCAGAACTCTATTCATCTTATAACACGCAGTAGCAACTGCTTCTCCCCAAAATTGAATGGGAAGTTCTGATTCTACTAACATGGTTCTTGCAGTTTCAATAAGAGTTCGATTTTTCCTCTCCGTGATGCCATTTTGTTGTGGAGTGTATCGAAAATTGTACTCATGCAGAATACTCTTTGAGGAACAGTACTCATCCATAACTTGATTCTTAAATTCCGTGCCATTGTCGCTTCTGATTCTCCTTACTTTCAGATTGTACAAATTTTCTAGCAGAGTCAGGAGATTCTTGAGGATAGTAGGAACTTCACTCTTGTGTGCCAACATGTTTACCCATGAGAATCTGGAATAGTCATCAGTAACTACCAGACAATAAGAATCACCAAAGGTTGTCTTGTGTTTCATAGGTCCAAAGAGGTCCATATGAAGACGTTCTAGTGGCATATTCACAGTGTTGATCTTCTTCACAGGATGGGACTTTCTTGCTTGCTTCCCTTTCTGGCATGATACACAAACGTCTTGAAGATGAAAGTTCTTCACTGGTACACCATTCACTAGATTGTTCTTCACCAAATAGTTCATTTTCATCAGGTGAATGTGTCCCATACGTCTGTGCCAGGAAATTGATTCCTTCTCGGTGGCTTTGGAGACAAAACATGTGACTTGTGCAGATGTTGTAATAGCTTGGCTCATATCAAGAATAGACAAATCATTAATTCTTGGAGCCGATAGGAGAATCCATTCCTTCGGGATCTTGAATCCAGGCTTCAGCACATAACATCCGGCATCATCAAAATGTACCGTTAACTTCTTGTCGCAGATTTGAGAAACGCTAAGAAGATTGTGATCAATTTGCCGCACATAATTGATCTTGTCGAAGCTCACAACACCATTGGAGACCATTCCTTCTCCAGTGATGTATCCACCTTTGTCACCAGCAAAAGCAACATAACCACCCCTTATGCTTTTCACATCATATAGGAGCCGCAAGTCGCCCGTCATGTGCCTTGATGATCCACTGTCAACAATCCAATGACTGTTTATAGTTCCTCCTGGAACACCCTGCACATTACACAAACAAGATTAGTTTGATATGGGGACCCAAGTCTTAGTGGTCTTGGGTCGTCCCTTATCATCAAGAAATGTAATCTCAATTTCATGATGATTAACAAACTGAGAGACTCCTTTTGAACCATTACCGGTCTTCTATTTCCAAGATCCTTGTTTATTACCAGATTTACTATTATTTACAGTTTTAACAGTGTCTAGTTTTATTGACTTTGAAGATCTTTGATCGTTTTTCGAAGAATCCGATTTTAAAGCTTTCTCAACTGCTTTTACTTGTTTACGTTTTTGTTTCTCTTTTTGATCCTTAATGATTCGTTTATCTTGTGTTGGAGAAACAGATTTACGTTTGCAAGTTGGTTCATGAGGGGTTTTCTCTATACATTTTGATTTGGCTGGATTTTGACAATCCTTTATAATGTGGCCAAAATCTCCACATTTGAAACAAGTTCTCCTTTCAACAAAACTAGGAGATCGTGTTTCTCGGCTTGATGTTGAATTTGTGGATCCTGAGGTACTAGGTTCATTTTCATTACATCCATCAGTGCGTTGGGTGTAATTGTTTTGACTATTTCTTTTCAAAATCTTAACTTTCTTTACAAAATCAACATTAGATTTTCCTTGAAAAGTTTTGACTTTATCGGTACCTTTAGAACTCACAAATTTAACAGTTTTGGCCTTTCTCTGGTAACGAGAGCCTTTTGCTTCAACCTTCAGTTGAGAAGTTGTGGGCTTTTCAACTCGCTTCCATTGTTTTTCTTTTGAAGCTGATAATGGTCGTGATTTGGTGGACTTTTTCTTCTCTGAAGGTTTGGTTTTTGAATTTTCAAACACCCTATCTATAGAGAGTGGATTGACATTTTTAATTGGAAAATCTTTGTTTGAATAGATTTTCTTATCTCCAACCAAAGTATATAACACATTATCTACTTCTTGTGTAGACACACTTGTCTTCACAGATTCCTTAGGAACTATCTCTTGATTCTCAACAGATTAACTACTAGGAGTATCAGAAGATTCTCTTTTCTTTCATCAAGAGGCTGATCCTGTTCACTATTTCTTGATTCATTATCTGATGTATCATCCTCTTCTTCATCAGATGATGAACTTTCTGGCTTGCTTGGTTCTTGAGAGGAATTGCCTAGTTTGAACCCTAACCCTGCTGCGAATTCCTCAGGATTCAAAGGTACAGAGGGTTCAAAACGAGGCATCTCCTCTTCATCAGGCATTTTGGTATAGTTGTGTTTCATTGGGGGTGGACACGACTTATACCCTATGCATTGAGCATCTCCCTTTAGTTTTGTGAACTTCAATAATATGATCAAGCACATAATGGGAGTTAGAATAACTTTCCAATTTGTGTTTGATCGAATCATATTCGCATTTGGCGATGGCTAACTCTTTATTTGTTTCTTATAGGAGATTAATGTAATTATTAATTCCTGTCTGTTTATTCAAAACTGTTTTGTCAATTTAGAAACACTATTCTTAAGAGTATCTATTACAGATTTGAATTCTTTTTCATTTCTAGTTAGTGCCAAATTCGCCACTTTGCATTTTGATAGTTCAACAACTAAATTCTGATTATGACTGTTGACGGTTTCATATCTTATTTTCAACTCAACACAGTCATTGCAAACAATAGGAGGGTCAGAATTTACTTGTTTTGAAGCACCTTCAACATTTTCCGTAAAGGCAGTGTGATGAGGAAAAGCTGCACCATCTGTAGAGAGTGTCTCTGTCTCTTTTTCCACAGCTGCTGCATTCCTCGTCATGCCAACCTTTTCAGATTTCAACATCTCAGCTTCACTCAGCAATTCTTCAACCTTAGCATCACTTCCTTTCTTCACATCAGAATCAGATCCATAACCATCTGAACTTGAACATTCTTCATCACAACTACCAGCATCCCCAGATGTATCATCGTTATTTGGAGTATTGATGTTGTGATCATGCTTGATTTGATCCACGATCTTCGCATAGCATGCAGTTCTTCCATTGTTCTCAGTTCCCAACTGAACTGACCAATCGCATCCTTCATCAGACTGAACTACCAGTCTGAAGGTCCTGATTGATTGGTATTGTTAGAGTTGCCAACAGCTACTATTATTCTTTCATTGTTGTACTGTGCTGTGTTGGATGGTTGAGACTGATTTCAAAAGGGATTGTGATTTCCTTCCTTGCTGGGTCTTATGCATTCCCGCTTAAAGTGACCTCTTTCTCCACAGTTGAAGCAAGTAACAACGGTTTTGTCAAAGCCGTATTTTGTATCCTTCTTGCTTTCCAAACTGGTTCTCCCCGTTCTTCTCATATAAACCTTCGCTCTTCTCATAGCGCTTGCAAGTGCCCACTTGATGTCCATTAGCTCCATTTCATCTCGGTCGATTTATTCATAGTCTTCGTTTGTCAAATTGATGTTCCCTATTTGACCTACAACTAAACCACAATACGAACTGACCATGGTATTTAGAAGTTCCGCATGTTCCTGTGCAACTTCTACGTTGATTTTGGAGAGATTTGACGTGTCAAGTTTGACAGTGTTGGGATTTGCCGATTGACTGTTGCTTCCATAGAAAGCTAGTTGAGGAGCTTGCTGTGGAGCTTTCTGCGCTAAGTCCCTTGGCTGTGGAAGGAAGGCTTTTGGATCAAAAGTTTATCCATAGCTTGATTACTCGAACCTGTAGACTGACTTGATTAAACTAGTTGGGGTAGGAAAGGGTTCACGTTTGACACAAATGCGGTCTGTAGCTTCGGTTGCTGACTTGAGCTTGTACCTGCATTTATACCTCCAAAGTACATCTCAGGGTTTTGTGGAGCAGAGACTCGTTATGCCTTCCGGAGTTCTTCTTCATTCTTGTTCTCCAGTTTCTGCACAAATTCATAAATAGTTATTGAGTCCAAAACACCTGTATGTTTTAATAGATCAATAAATTGACCCCATTTTGGCGGTAAAGCATCAGCAAATCGCATCACAATCTCTTGTGGTGTTGCTAACACTTTATACGAGTACATCTCACTGAGAAGATGATAAAACCGAGTGGCCATATCATTTAAGGTTTCGTTCTCCATGAACATGAAACCCTCAAACTCTTTCTTGAGCAGATCATGCCAAATCTTCCTGGTAGCAGTGTTACCTTCACCTCTTACTTCCAAAGTATCCCACAAATTTTTCGTTGTAGTACAATACACAAACTGATGATAAATGTCTTTGTGTAGAGCTTGTGTGAGGATAGCAAATGCCTTTTTCTCTAGATCGTAAGCTTTCTTGTCACTTTCGACTAGATTGGCCAATGAGGTTAGATTTGATCCAGCTTCTTCAAGTGCTTCATTGTAGGGGGTAGTGAAACACGTCCACAATTCCGTGTTTGACCGAGAACATACCTATGAAAACGACTTTTCCATGCAGGATAATCGTTCATGTGATTTAACTTCGGCGGTCGGTTATTACTCTCTGTTTCACTTTCGCTCATTAATAGAGTTTGGATGCTTTGATTTTGATTCACATCACACGCCCATTGATTTGTAGAGATCATTGATGTATGTTGAGCCATCAAAGATTTTACCCATGATGTTGCGGAGCTTTGCGAAGAATCCTGATTTGAGCTTGAACAACTCCAGTCCCACAGATTAGAACTCATTATATTTTCTTGTTTAATGAAAATTTAAAGTTTAAAATTTCAAAATTATAATTATAATTACTGTTTAAAAATTCACTGGTTCTGAAAATATGACAAATTCTTAAAATCACAAAGCTTTGAAAAACGTGAAAAACAAACAATTCTATTTCGTGCGAGACACCTGTTTCGTGCGAAACACTGATGTTTCATGCGAAATGGTTGTTTCGTGCGTGTCAAGATGACTCGCACAAAATAATTCAGTCGCACCAAATGTTTAGTTCAGCGTTTTTCAGAGGAATCTTTTCAGAAATGGTTTGGTGAGAAATTTCCTTCTTGTGTAGGCCTGCTTTTTCGAAAATACCTTTTGTCATACCCACTTTTAGTAAAACACAGATTTTTAACAGTCCACATTCCAAGTCCAGATCCAAGTCAGAAAATGTCAAACCTACCAAACTAATCAGATTCAAATTTTTGCAGATTTCTTCTTCAAGGGTGTTCTTCAGAAAAATTTAACCATAAAATTTTCTGCATGCAGCAGATTTTAACCAAGTTTTAAGTTATTTAACTATCCAAAACTTATGTTTTCTGCTGGAGATTCAAGAACACTTCAGAAATCTTCAAACTAGCTCAGACACAACTAGCCCGGTTATGAACAAGGAAAGAGCCAAAGCTCTGATACCACTTGTAGGTCCACCTGCGGATGGTGTTAAACCAGTTCCTTGTTCATATGACACACACACAAATGCGGAATCCAAGTGTGCATGCAACCAAAGCAAAGTAAAGAACACGGGGTAACCAATGATTCACTATCTTGATTAATGATTGAGAACAAGTACAAACATATACACACAATGCTCGTATGACTCAAACAAACTTGTTGTGTTCTTGTGTCTTCGTCTTCAGAGATAACCAATCTCTCTTGTCAGTCTGGTGAGCTAGTCAGTCGCCTAGACTGAAAAGTGCATGTCTGCTTATATAGTGTCCATCTAGATTCGTACGAATCACAAATCCAGACATATGGAACACACTATTTCACAAGAAGCACAACTCCAGAATTGGTGCGTGGCAGCTATTTTGCACGAAATACATGTTTCGTACGAAACCATTTAGTGATTCGCAAGAAACATCTGTTTCGTACGAATTCTCTGACTCGCACAGAATCCTCTCAATAGGAGAACGTGTGTAGACTTGACGTTTCCAAGACTTATCAGTATGCACACATGCAACTAATTAACACAGACAAGCTAAGATGTCATACTAGATCAAGATAGAAGGATATCTCGATCTATTCGACACGACCAAACCTATACAGACACTTGAGCAAAGACCGTACAATTACAACTGTAATTAAGAACAAGCAACAGACACATAACTGTATCAACACCTCCTGCGAGGAAACCCTATGCTGGTACTGTACCATTGTGCAACCAGGGCAATGGTCACCATCAAGCTCACCTACAATGTCACCAATGCACTTCGCATGGAAAATTCGGTCACATAGCCATTGTTTGTCGTTTGACCCCAAAACAAGCTGTTCAGACCCCTGTTCAACTCATAGCCAACCCTGCTAGACCCTCTTACCCACCTGGTTCTTGCTACAACTATGGTGAGATGGGTCACTTTAGAAACAACTGCCCAAAATTGGTGAACGCGAATGCAAATCCAGCCCGTGGACGCGCATTCAACATCAATGCCAATGAGGCTCGTGCTGATAACGAAGTCATTAGTGGTACGTTCCTTGTTAACAATCATCCTGCTTCTATTCTCTTCGATTCGGGTGCTGATAGAAGCTTTGTATCACGACCCTTTGAACCTTTGCTTTCGACGCCTAGAACTAAACTAGGAAAACCCTTAATGGTGGAATAGCTAGTGGTGAACCCCTTGTGCTCAATTATGTCATTCGTAGTTGCCAATTAAACCTAGATAACCACCTTTTTCCCATTGACCTCACACCAATGTAACTCGGGAGATTTGACATCATCAAAGGAATGGATTGGTTAACCAAACACCATGCTGAGGTGATCTGTTTTGACAAGTTTGTTTGTATACCTCTTTCCTCTGGCGAAACCTTAGAAGTTCACGGAGAGAAACCCTCTAGTAGCCTAAAACTCATGACCTGTACCAGGCCTAAAAATACCTACGAAAGAATTATGTAGCCTTCTTGGCACATATCATAGAGGAAAAAGGCAAGGGCAAAACTGTATATGACATCCATGTTGTTCGGGAATATCCTGAGGTGTTTCCTGAAGAGCTACCTTGTTTACCCCCAATTCGTCAAGTTGAGTTTCGTATTGACCTTGTACATGGTGCCAACCCAATTGCCAAATCTCCTTACCGTCTTGCACCGTCTGAAATGCAAGAGTTGTCAAAGCAACTCCAAGAACTTTTAGACAAGGGATTCATTCGTCCGAGCTTTTCATCTTGGGGCGATCTAGTCCTATTCGTGAAAAAGAAGGATGGATCCTTCCGTATGTGTATCGATTATCGTGAGCTCAACAAACTCACAATAAAAAATTGATATCCCCTACCTCGCATTGATGATCTCTTTGATCAGCTACAAGGTGCGACATGCTTTTCAAAGATTGATCTACGTTCTAGGTATCATCAACTTCTTGTACTCGAAGAAGATATTCCCAAGACTGCTTTTCGCACTCGATATGGCCATTACGAGTTCACTGTCATGCTTTTTGGTTTGACGAATGCTCCTGCCGTCTTCATGGACTTAATGAATAGGGTTTGTAAACCTTATTTAGACAAGTTCATCATTGTTTTCATCGACGACATCCTCACTAATTCTAAGTCTCGAGCCGATCATGAACAACATCTCCATCTAACGATGGAACCCCTTAAGAAAGAACAACTTTATGCCAAATTCTCCAAGTGTGGAATTTTGGCTAAAAGAAGTTCAATTTTTGGGACACATTGTTAACGAACAAGGTATACATGTAGATCCCGCCAAAATCAGTGCGATTAGGGATTGGAGTACACCTACTACTCCTACCGAAGTTCGTTCATTTCTTGGTCTTGTTGGATACTATCGACGATTCATCGCGAACTTTTCAAAGATCGCGGTTCCCCTCACCACTTTGACTCAGAAGAATAAACCTTTCGAGTGGGGACCCAAACAAGAGGAAGCCTTTCAAACTCTAAAACAAAAAATCTGTGATGCTCCTGTTTTACCTTTACCCGACGGCAACAATGATTTCGTTGTCTATTGTGACGCATCAAACCTAGGCCTTGGTTGTGCTCTCATGCAAAGAGACAAAGTCATAGCCTATGCGTTAAAAAAATTGAAAATCCATGAGAAGAACTACACAACTCATGATCTTGAGTTAGGGGCCGTAGTTTTTGCTCTCCAAATTTGGACACACTATCTTTATGGTACGGAATGGGTGGTTTTCACTGACCACAAAAGTCTCCAACACATATTCAATCAAAAGGAGCTAAACATGAGACAACGACACTAGGTCAAACTTCCGAACCACTACGACTGCGAGATTCGCTACCACCCAGGTAAGGCGAATGTTGTGACTGATGCGCTTAGTCTTAAGGAACGTGTCAAACTTTATTTTGTTCGAGTTTAATCTGATATCCAGACACGTATCCTTCAAGCACAACATACATGTGTGACCCAAAGCTTGTTGAAAAAGACAACGGATTACTCTAATACAAGAACCGTTTGTGGATTCCTAGTCAAGACAATCTCTGCACCTTATTGATGGATGAAGCTTATAAGTCTCGTTATTCAAACCATCCTGGTGCAGCCAAAATGTATAAGGATCTCTGTAGCAAGTATTGGTGGCCGGGTATGAAGACGGACATTGCCTTGTATGTGTCTAAATGCCTAACTTGTCTTAAAGTTAAGGCAGAACATCAACGCCCGTCTGGTTTACTGGAGCAATCAGAAATACCGGTATGGAAGTGGGAGAACATTGCGATGGATCTCATCACTAAAGTACCGCGCACACCTAGAGGTCATGATGCCATTTGGGTAATCATCTAACAAAGTCAGCACACTTTTTGGCAATTCGTGAGGATCTATCTGCTGACAAACTCGCCAAGATCTACGTTGATGAGATTGTATCTCGTCAT
The DNA here is from genome assembly GCA_947069175.1 of Scalesia atractyloides. Lineage (NCBI taxonomy): Eukaryota > Viridiplantae > Streptophyta > Magnoliopsida > Asterales > Asteraceae > Scalesia > Scalesia atractyloides. Next base: position 60,717,860 of record CAMTDV010000008.1, read on the forward strand.
GGTGTTACTTTGAACAACATATCCGATCGAGATGCTCGATTCTCATCTCACTTGCATGGGAACCAAAATCAATCTGAGCATTGCTTATCATCCTCAAATGGATGACAATCAGAAAGGACAATTTAAACACTAGAGGATAGGCTTAGAGCATGTGTGATCGACTTTGGTGGTAGTTGGGATTCGCATCTACCATTGGTCGAATTCTCCAACAACAATAGTTACCACGCCAGCATCAATATGGCGCCTTTCGAAGCTCTATACGGTCGAAAATGCCATTCACCTGTCTGCTGGAATGAAGTCGGTGAAGCTCAGCTCACTTGACCTGATCACATTCACAACACAACAGACAAAGTCAAGAAACCTTCTGACAGCTAGAAGCCGTCAAAAGAGTTATGCGGACAAACTACGCAAGCCCTTGGAATTCCTAGTTGGTGATTACTTCCTTGTAAAGGTATCCCCTTGGAAAAGTGTGATTAGATTTGGAAAGAAAGTAAAACTTGTACCACGATATGTTGGACCATTCAAGATCGTTGAGAGAATCGGAAAGTGGCCTACCGACTTGAGCTACATCCTGAACTTGGGAATATTCACCCAACATTCCACGTGTCCAATTTGAAAAAGTGTTTAGCCGATACAAACCTCCACATTCCCTCGACAAAATTCACGTTGATGACACTATGCACTTTGTCGATAAACCTATGGAGATACTGGACCGTGAAGTCAAGAAACTCAAGCGTAGAAGTATACCGATAGTTAAAGTTCGCTGGGAATCCAGATGGGGCCCAGAATTTACTTGGGAATGAGAGGATCAGATGAAAATGAAATATCCACATCTGTTTTCACAAAGCTTCCTCTAATTAAATTTCGGGATAAAATTTCCAAAAGTAGGGGAGAACTGTGACATTTGTGCATTTTCAATTATTGTACAATTACAAACAATTTCGTATTCAACGAAACCCTGTGTTTTATTTCCGAAATTTGTATAATTATCTAAGATATTTGCACAATTTCAATTTCTTGCACGATTTCGAACCCTTAAAAATATTTGTGGAAGTAATTCGTTAATAGACACTCAAACGCAATCAGTTTAACATGACGTACACTCCGAAACAAGTACATAAACTACACAAATCCTAAATACCCTTAACATAACTTAGATATAAGTTTTGAAGGGTTAGATATGACAAAAACTCGCTTATACAGTCCAGGGACTATTTTCGTCAAACTACAAAAGTCTGTTGGTCCGTATTCAAGATAAGAACCATGTGTATCAATCCAAATATTTTTGTATTCAATAAAATAAAATCTTGTATTTTATTGAAGAGAATGCAAAAATGTCAATCGTTGCACAATTTCGATCATTTTCGTGTTCGTTAAAGCGTTTTACGCATTTTTGCGAAACGCATAACCGTACAACCAAACAAACCGACATCCACGACATTTTCGGGCATAATCCAAGTTACACATGTCTTAACACATTTATATAACCTAAATATTAGGTTAAAGCGTTTAAAATGGCAAACAAGTGAAAATACAAGTCCAAGGGCCAAAAATGTAAAAAATAAAAATAAAGATTTTTGCTTCTTCACCAAGTTTGCCACCTATCTCCAATTTTTGACACCTAGCACTCATTTTGCCACACTTAATTTGGTGTTCACACATGTTAGGACACTAATCCACACTTGAGGACACTTGTCATCACCTCCTTGATTCTAAAATGCTATAAATACCCCATGATTCTTCCATTTTTTTCACACCACTTCAAAACACTACAAAGCAAAGTGTGAAGTTCTTCTTTCTATCCTTCTTGGAGCATGTTTCCGGTCTTTGGAAGCCTCCTATCTTGAGTTCTGAAAGTGTTCTTCAGCACGAGTGAGTACTCTTCCTAGTTCTTTTGTTATTTTAGCTATTTTGAGCTAAAAGTCGAACAGTTTGGCTTCCTGATTGATTTTTGATTCTGACCAAATTTGGTCAAGTCAAAGTTCAATTGAACTTTGCAGTATTCACGAAGGTTATAAACACGAAGTTTAGATACCAAATCAGTTTTATAAACATAGTTAGACATATTTTGACATGTCTAACTCGTCACTTCTAGTTTAGTGCTTATTTAGGGTAGTAAGTCGAGTGGTCTTGACCACTGCTTTGACTTTCAAATCCGACCAGTTTGGTTGATTTTAGGATCCGGCCAAACATATTTATGACCATAGTTGTATAGGGAATAACCTACTGAGGTTATACCTTATGATCACGTCATAGGGTTAGTGTTATGATAAGTTACTTCTATGTTCTTAAAAAATGATGACCAAAATGCCCTTTTGCGCATAAATCCATTTTACGCACATGTAACCAAAAATTTGACATATAAACTAATGTTATAACATTTTCAAACATGTTTCGGCATTTAAGGCTTATTATAGGACATGTTTAATTATCCGATCACACGTTTACGCTAATGACCCGTTAAACTAGCGTAAACTACCTTAACGAGTAATAATGGGTCAAAAGCACTTAGGATCCTTTCCAAATTAGAATGTTAAGTTTGTTAAACCATATCACATGAGTTCCAACACTCGTTTGGTTTATAAGAGTTCATTTAATCAGATCTCCTGTTTGTAGTCCCGACACGCTAACATATTTATTTGACACACTAGGACACGTTTGAGCTTTGTTTATTCCGTTGATCAAGAACACTTTCGCAATCCCAAGTGAGTACATAGTTCCCCTCTTTTACGTTTTGCAAATGTTTTGGGGTGACTCATATGTGCATAATCATTTTCAAGTTTTCAAAAACAACGTCTATGGTTTATTTGTAAAACAATACGATTTCAATAATGTAACAACTTGTTGATGTGTTCTCCATAACACGAATGACATTCATTAACTTTCGCCGGGCCGACCAGTAATATGTTATAGTACCATAGGACTGACAATCCGATTATCGGACTGTTTACTTGATTTTGTGGAAGTTTGGGTAATGACAGAAACTGTTTCTGATTAACAAATCATTTGTTGATTTGTTAGTCTAGTTAAAGAGACCCTTGTGTGGACTATTAAAGATACCCTTTGGTGGTAATTCAACACATGTTTGAATGTGTTCATTAAAGAACGATCAAAAGTTGTCACAATTAAAAACACATACGATTTGTTTATGACATGGACAATTGTTTATGACACAGACGATTGATTTATAACACGGACGAATGGTTTACAACACGGACAAATGGCTTTGAACAATGTCACGCAATGATTTTCACTTAAAGATATAAACCATACGAAGTTTTCTTTTGAATCAATCTATTACAAGTGTTTTACAAAAGAAACGTTTTGATCAAGATTCATGGCTATAAGGTTTTCACAACTCTAACCAACTTGTTTTAGTTGGTTAATTGTATTGCAATATCAAACACTTTTGATACGAGGTTTTCACTTAACGACTCTTGTAGTCAGACGAGGTGTTGCAATATGAATACGAAGCCACGAATTTGACACACTCACAAAACCTATTTTACTAGCCGGCAATTTTATGCCCACTCTCTTTTCACATATGTTTCAGGAGTCAATGGTTGATAATATGATACATGCTTCATGTAGGAATGGACGCGGGCCTTAGTGCCTTAAAACATGAATGATAATTATTTTATGTGTTGTTTCTGTTTATCCCAAGACAATGTAAACATTTAACTTAATAAAACAAAATTTAAATTTCATGAGTTGTGAAACAATAGTTCTGTGACATGACTCCCCGACGTTTCCGCGCGGTTTGTTGTTTTACGCGGTCGGGGTGTTACATAACCGATATGGTTATCAATCGAGTAACACTACGATTGGGATGCTACCATGTCTTGTAACAGTACTATAGTATAAGGGACGTCTAATATTGTATCGGAAGAATGATGTCAGTGGTTATCAAATTGAAAAGAACATAGAATCGATAATAATCTCGTAAAGAATGACTAGCTAATGAGTTGTTGAGTACCAATCTTCCAATCAATGTGGCACCACCCGCATTATTAGAAACATCGATACTCTATACCAATGAAGTAGTTTAAGAAGAGAGAAACAATTCTTCTTCCGATAGATTCACTAACGGCTTAATTATGTACAGGCGAAATCTTGCCTATATTGATCAAAGTATTATTTATCATGATTGAACACTCCCCGTTCTTACTAGTCAATCCATTAGCGTCGTAACGTTTAATACCATCCGCATAGTTTCACAAGTAAAACGAATGGAACGATACTCTAATAGTTCTCAATTTTTGTACAATTTTCGTCTAGATTGCTTATTGTAACTAGTAGTTTCGTTAAAACTCATATTATAACGGACCGAAACTTTGTAGTATTTAAAATTTGTAACGCGCATTAAGTTATTTTCCGAGTTGGGAAGAGAGTCTTCCTTTGCACATTTAATTCGCTTGAACAAGGATTTTTTAATTATTTGATACTATATTAATAGGAAAATTCACCCTCTGGATTGACACGATTCACAAAAATATAATCGAAGATCCACCCAGCCCTTCGCCCGGAATGGTAGGGATCAACAAAATAGGTTTATTGTTTTGTTCATACTCAAATCGGTCAACCTACTCAAAGAATATCAATTCCGACACGAAGACGATCTTGGGGTCACCCAATTCTGATGTGAGATTTAGTTTTAGGATCATTAACTTAAGCGGGTTGGTTCCAGATTTCTAAAGTTAGACGTATATGAAATGACATAGTTAAAAATTTTAAACGAATTTTTCATTCAGGCGAAAACAAGAAACCCACAAAACTAGGAGATAAAGAAAGATATGATTCATTGATGAATCAGCACTTCGCGATTACACACTCATAGGGATTATAATTGGAATCAGATGAACACGTAAACAAAATCGTAAGGACATAAGTCATGGCTTAGCAGAAGTTTACCACTTCAGAATGACTCAATCTACTTAGGTTCACGAGGAAACACCAATACCGAGTATTGTATAATTCTGGGTTAACATTGTCTTGATTGCACCATTCACTACTTATCTCGTCGAACAGATGAACATCGGTATAAATACAAAATCGCCCTACTACACCTGTAGGAGGACTTTATCAGAACAAGTAGATTTAGAAGGCTTGAAGGGAGCCTTAGTTCTCCCTGGTGAATATTGAATACAATAGTTTGTATATACTTGGACTCCATAGCCCAACAGGTAATTAGAGGAGAGTGGGAGACTCATAACACTCTTAGGTTATCACTATCAGTAAAATTGTTAATCCCCCAGCTGTTACAAAAGTTAGTAGTTCTACTCCCAATAAATTAGGATCCATTATCACAAATAATTTCAGAAGGAATTCCAAATCTAGTAATAATGTTTCTTTTAATAAAGGATATGACTTCCTATTCTCTGACTTGAACAAAAGCATGCTTCTATCCATTGGAGAAGTAATCAGTCATGGCTAGCGTAAATACTTTTCCTCCTAGTGCCTTTGTGAGTTTGCCTACTATATCCATCCACCACTTCTTGAATGGCCAAGAGGAAATTACTGGATATAAAGGCTCTGCTAGCTGATGTAGGATGTTCTTATGCCTCTGACAAGCATCACATTTCCTTGCATTCTCTATAGCATCCTTCTTCATTGTAGGCCAATAATAACATGTTCTGAGGATCCTCGAGAATAACGCTCTGCCCCAAGTATGATTCCACAGTCTCCTTCATGAAAATCCTTCAAGACTTCTTGAATTTCTAGATCCTCAATACACCGCAAATAGAGACCTGCAAGAGATCTCTTATATAACATGTTATTTAATATAGTGAATTGAGATACATTGATCCTGAAGGCTCTGGGATTCTCTCCAGTGGAAATTTCCCCACTCTAAATATACTTCACAATTGGAAGGATCCATGATCCTGAATTTGGCTGCACATCACTAGGTACAACTGCAGTATCCTCAATTATCTCCAATGCTTCTTTTTCAAGGATGATCCTAAGTTTACTAAGGCATTTGCCTCTGCATTCTCTTCTCTTGGCACCTGTGTTAAACTAAAAGAATCGAAAGCATTTGCTAGTTATTTTAACAATTTCTAAATATTAGATTAATTTCTCGCCCTTCACAGCATATGAGCCATTGTAATGGTTAGTAATTAGGTATAAGTCTATGTATACTTGCAGTTATCTGATCCTCATCTGTTTAGCTAACTGCAAACCTGCTATTAGGGCCTCATATTCTGCTTCATTGTTAGTTGTCTGAAACTCACAAGCAATGGATTGGGGTATTATGTCTCCTGTGGCGATTTAAGTAGTATTCCTAGCCCGGATCCTTTAACATTCGAGGCACCGTAAGTGAAAAGTGTCTAAGGATCCTTGTCTGTTCAAGCTATTGAACCTCTAATTCAGCTTCCCTTTGTAGATCACTACTGAAATCAGCCACAAAGTCTGCCAAAGCGACTTGATGGCAGTCCTGGGTTTATAGTTAATGTCATATGCACTAACTTTGACTGCACTTCGCCATTCTACCTGAAATTTTAGGTTTCCTTAGAACATTCTTAATAGGAAAGATAGTTTTCACAATAATAGTGTGAGTTTCAAAATAATGCCTAACTTTAGTGGAAGCCATAATCAATGCAAGAATTGGTTTCTCTAAATGAGAGTACCTGGCTTCAGCATCAAAAGTGCTTTTACTTACATAATATACCGGATGTTGTTGGCCTTCATGATCCTTAACTAACACTACACTTACTACCTTACCTGAAACGGCTAATACAAGGATAATGGTTCACCATCTTCTGGTTTCATCAAAGCTGGTGCTGAGGATAGTTAATCCTTGAGAGCTTTGAGTGCTGCTTCATGCTTCTTGGTCCACTCAAATTACTTATTCTTCCACAGTATGTCATAAAAATCCTTGCATTTCTCTAAGGATTTTGAAATGAATCTGTTTAGGGCCGCAATCCTTCTGTTAGTCTCTGAACATCCTTTGCATTGGTAGGGAATTTGATGTTCAAAATTGCTTTTATCTGTTCAGGACTAGCTTTAATCCCCCTTTTGGCCACCATGTATCCTAGGAATTTTTCAGCTTTGACACCAAAATGGAACTTTGAAGGATTTAGCTTCATGTTGTATTGGTTAAGGATATTGAAAGCCACTTGCATAAACAGGCTTCTTTCAATCTCTCAGGAACGGGGTTAATCTCCATTCTCTCTCTGTATTGAGCCACATGCTCTTCTGGATCAGTGGTACCGTCGTATAACTTCATATTGGGGGTCTGAAAACATTTTGGTATCTCAGCACTACATATGAGAGGTGCATAGCGAGACACTCTGTGACTTATGTCTGGAATCTCAGGAATGGGTTTGACCACTCCTGGGACGCTTGATATCATGTCCTTGAGTTTCTGCAACTCTCTGGCCATGCCTTGGTTGATCCCTGCATCCTGCATGTAACCATAGTTAGTATCAAAAGATGTATTAAATTGTTGTCTCCCGACTCGTTTGAAGTTGGTATCCCAGAAGTGTATCTAGGATAAGATATGTGCGGCACAATGGTAGGACTAGAAGAAGAAATGGTCTGCATAGGGATGCAATCCCCTTCGTGAACTTTAGAAATTCTGAGTGGTTGACTCCTTGAGGTTCCTTGATCCTGAAAGATGTTGGATCTCGGATACATTGGTGCTGAAGGTCTTGATGGATACTCCATGGATCCTTGAATCCGAGTTGAGGATCCTTGATGTTGAATGTAGTTCCTTGGGTCTGGTACATTCCCTGTGACCCTCAAGGTTTGTAGAAGAATCCTTGAGGCTCAGTGGCCTCTAGTGATCTTCACCGAAGGATAGAGGATCCTTGAGATTGGAAGGAGGATCCTGGAGCCTACGTCATTGCTAGTGATCCTTGCTGAAGATTGGAGGATCCTTGAATCCTGACATTGGATCCTCTTGAATGCTAGATTGTTGATGATAGAGTAGCAAATCTAATGATCTAGGGACCATTGGAGACTGGTCTTCTTCCTGTCTCTTCTACTTCTTGATCTCTTCAATTGCACGAATGTTCCTCTGGTTGGTTTTGTCTTGCTGTTCCATGTAGCCTTTTATCTGCAACACCAAAATAGAAATATCATTATTAGTATTTTCTATAAAAGAAGAAACAGCATAGGTTTTTGGTCATGTGAAGACGGTTGATGTCTTCTTCTGAGCATTTTCAGCATTCTTCTAGAATGCAGGAAGAATGGGAGGCAACGATGAACTGGTTTGAGATGAGGTAACCGCCGGCATGGCACTTGAAGTGGATTTTCCCTGAGAAACCATGTATTTGATGGAAATGAACGAAATTTCTTAGAATTGAAGCACCACTTGCCCCATAGTGGCCGCCAAACTATTTTGGTCAAAAATTGGTTCAATGATAATGTAACCAAACTTTGATTGTGAGGTAGTGCTAATGCATTGAACATTTGTATGAACAAATGAGAAATATAAACAACGATGATTACAAAGATTTGTACGAGGAAAAAACCCGTGATCCTTAGAAGATCTTCGACATAAATACCTCGGGTGATGGAAACTACAGATCACCAACTATATTGCATAAAAAGATTACAACTTTGGATGTTCTTGAGCTTGTTACAGTTGAATTCTAGTGTGTGTGTAAGAGGGCAGTTTCGAGAGCAACAAGTGTGTGAGTTGTGTATGTGTTGTATATTTTAATTCAAGCTCCCCTGATATAATTAGAAATTTTTATCTAACTAACTATCCGAAAAATAGGCAAGTCTCCCACGATCACCGTAATGGCTATGGCCTCATGCACGTGCCGAAAATCCAGCATATTCCCTAATATTCAAATTTGACAAAGTCCAATTTGCTATGTACCTGCGTATACAAGTTTATACAGAGGATACAATTGTTAGTTAATAAAAACAACAATAAGGATCCGTGATCCTCATACTTCCTACACCATCTGTCAAGGACTAGTGATCTAGGCGAATATAAGGATATGTGATTCATAGAAATTTATTTAAGCCCTAACAATAACCATTCTAAATCTCGCATGCTAGGGAAGCTGAATGATCCAAGTTAAACCGAGTCTGGATGGTATAGGATACGGATACCACCCGTTCTGAATCATTCTTGTTAGTGATGTACATGATCCAAAACCAAAGATGTATGCTAATAAAATTTAATCGAGTCCAGATACTATAGGATCCTAAAAACACCAATCCTGAATTTCATTGATAACGGAAGCTAAAGGATCCAAATTCAAACGAGTCTGGATGAAACAGAATGTGTATACCACCCATTGTGAGTCCTTCTAATTAGTGGTGTTACAGGATCCGAATTCAACCGAGTATTGATGCTATCTGAATGTAGCCGACTCTAAATGCTATACAATTCGTAAAACAACCATTCTAAATCTCGCATGGTAGGGAAGATAACTGATCCAAATTAAACCGAGTCTGGAATGTACAGGATACGGATACCACCCATTCTAAATCTTTCTATTTAGTGATGGTACATGATCCCAAACAAACTGAGTATGTATGCTAACTGAATTTAATCGAGTCTGGATGCTATAGGATCCTAAAAACACCTATTCTTAATTCCGCTGGTTAGGGAATCTAAAGGATCCGAATTTAACCAAGTCTGGATGAAATAGAATTCGGATACCGCCCGTTGTGAGTCCTACTGATTAGTTATGTTACAGGATCCGAATTCAATCGAGTATGGATGCTATCTGAATGTAGCTGACTCTTTATGTTATACGATTCGTAAAACAGCCATTTTAAATCTTGCATGCTAGAAGCTGAATGATCCAAATTAAACCGAGTTTGGATGGTATAGGATATGGATACCACCCGTTCTAAATTATTCTGGTTAGTGATGGTAAACGATCCGAAACCAATTGAGTATATATGTTAACTAAATTTAATCGAGTCTTGATGTAATAGGATCCCAAAAACACCTGTTCTAAATTCCACTGTTAAGGGAATCTAAAGAATCCAAATTCATCTGAGTCTAGATGAAACATAATCCGATACCGCCCATTGTGAGTCCTTCTAATTTGTGATGTTACAGATGAGTATGGATGCTATCTGAATGTAGCTGACTCTGTAAGGCATACGATTCGTAAAACAACCAATCTGTATCTCGCTTGCTAGGGAAACTGAATTATCTAAATTAAATGAGCCTGGATGGTACAGGATACGGATACTACCCTTTCGGAAACATTATGGTAATTGACGGTACATGATCTAAAACTAACTGAGTATGGATGCTAACCGAATCAAATCGATTCTGGATGCTATAGGATCCCAAAAACACCTATTCTGAATTTCGTGTTGGGAATCTAAAGGATCCAAATTCAACCGAGTCTGGATGAAAGAGAATCCGGATACCACCCATTGTTAGTCCTTCTTATTAGTGATGTTACCGTATCCGAATTCAACCGAGTATGGATGCAATCTAAATGTAGCTGACTCTGGATGCTATACGATTCGTAAAACAACAAATCTAGATCTTATGCTAGGGAAGCTTGATGATCCAAATTAAACAGAGTCTTGATGGTATAGGATATAGATACCACCCGTTCTAAATCATTAAGGTTAGTGATGGTACACGATTCGAAATCAACTGAGTATGGATGCTAACCGAATCAAATCGATTCCGGTTGCTATAGGATCCCAAAAACACCTATTTTGAATTCTGCGGGTTAGAGAATCTAAAGGATCCGAATTCAACCGAGTTTGGATGAAATAAAATCCGGATACCACACATTATTAGTCCTTCTGGTTAGTGAGGTTACAAGATTTGAATTCAACTAGTATGAATGCTATCTAGATGTAGCTGACACTAGATGCTATACGATTCGTAAACCAACCATTCTCGCATGCTAGGGAACCTTAACGATCCAAATTAAACAGAGTCTGGATGGTATAGGATACTAATACCACCCGTTCTAAATTATTAAGGTTAGTGATGGTACACGATCCGAAACCAACGGAGTATGTATGCTAACGGAATTTTATCGAGTCTAGATGCTATAGGATCCCAAAAACACCTATTCTGAATTTCGCTGGTAAGGGAATCTAAAGGATCCCAATTCAATCGAGGCTGGATGAAACAGAATGCGTATACCACCCGTTGTGATTCCTTCTAATTAGTGAAGTTAGAGGATCCGAATTCAACCGAGCATTGATGTTATCTGAATGTTGCCGACTCTGGATGCTATACAATTCGTAAAACAACCATTCTAAACCTTGCATGGTAGGGAAGCTGAATGATCCAAATTAAACCGAGTTTGGATGGTACAGTATGTGGATACCACCCGTTCTTAATCATTTTGGTTCGTGATGGTACACGGTCCGAAACCAACTGAGTATGCATGCTAACCGAATCTAATCTAGTCTGGCTATAGGATCCCAAAAACACCTATTCTGAATTTCGCTGGTTAGGGAATATAAAGGATCTGAATTCAACCGAGTTTACAGGAAACAGAATCCATATACTACCCATTGTTAGTCCTTCTGATTAGTGATGTTATTGGATCCGAATTCAACCAAAGGTGGATGCTATCTGAATGAATACGACTCTGTATGCTATACGATTTGTAAAATAGCCATTTCGAATCTCGCATGCTAGGGAAGCTGGATGATTCAAATTAAACCGAGTCTAGATGGTATTGGATACGGATACCACCCATTCTAAATCATTCTAGTTAGTGATGGTACATGATCCGAAACTAACTAAGTATGTATGCTAACCGAATTTAATCGAGGCTTGATGCTATAGGATCCCAAAAATACCTATTCTGAATTCCGCTGGTCAAGGAATCTAAAGGATCCAAATTCAACCGATGCTGGATGAAATAGATTCCCGATATCGCCGATTATGAGTCCTTCTGATTAAAAATGTTACAGGATCCGAATTCAACCGAGTATGGATGCTATATGAATGGAGCCGATTCTGTATGCTATACGATTCATAAAACGACCATTTTGAATCTCTCATGGTAGGGAAGCTGAATGATTCAAATTAAAACGAGTCTGGATGGTAAAGGATACGGATACCACCCGTTCTGAATAATTATGGTTAGTGATGGTACACAATTAGAAACTAACTGAGTATGGATGCTAATCGAATCTAATCGAGAGTGGATAAAGGATCCAAAAAACACCTATTCTTAATTACACTGGTTAGGGAATCTAAAGGATCCGAATTCAACTAAGTCTGGATGAAACAGAATCCGGATACTTCCCATTGTTAGTCCTTCTGATTAGTGATGTTACAGGATCCGAATTCAACCGAGTATGGATGCTATCTGAATGTAGCCGACTCTGTATGCTATGCAATTTGTAAAATAACCATTCTGAATCTCGCATACTAAGGAAGCTGAATTATCAAAATTAAACCGAGGCGAGATGGTATTCGATACGGATACCACCCATTTTAAATCATTCTAGTTAGTGATGGTACACGATCCAAAACCAACTGAGTATGTATGCTAACCGAACCTAATCGAGTCTAGAAGGTATAGGATCCAAAAACACCTATTCTAAATTCCGCTGGCAAGGAAAACTAAAGGATCCAAATTCAACAGAGTCCAGATGAAACAGAATCCGGATACCACCCATTGTGAGTCCTTTTGATTAGTGATGTTACAGGATCCGAATTCAATCGAGTATGGATGCAACCTAAATGTACCGAATCTTGATGCTATACAATTCGTAAAACATCTATGTTGAATCTCGCTTGCTAGGGAAGCTGAAAATGTAAATTAAACCAAGTCTGGATGGTACAAGATACGGATACCATTCGTTTTGAATCAGTCTGGTTAGTGGTGGTACACGATCCAAAACTAACTGAGTATGGATACTAACCGAATCAAATCGATTCTAAATGCTATTGGATCCCAAAACACCTATTCTGAATTCTGCTGGTTAGGGAATCTAAAGGATCCGAATTCAACGAGTCAGGATGAAACAGAATCCGGATACTTCTATTGTTAGTCCTTCTGATTAGTGATGTTACAAACTATGAGAATGTAACCGACTCCGGATGCTATACGATGCGTTAAAACAAACATTCTGATCTCGCATGCTAGGGAAGCTGAATAATCAAAATTAAATCAAGGCGGGATGGTATTGGATACGGATATCACCCATTTTAAATCATTCTAGTTAGTAATGGTACACGATCCGAAATCAACTGAGTATGTATGCTAACCGAACCTAATCGAGTCTGGATGGTATAGGATCCCAAAAACACCTATTCTAAATTCCTCTGGTAAGGAAGACTAAAGGATCCAAATTCAACAGAGTCTAGATGAAACAGAATCCGGATACCACCCATTATGAGTCCTTTTTATTAGTGATTTTACAGGATCCGAATTCAATCGAGTATGGATGCAACCTAAATGTACCGAATCTGGATGCTATACGATTCGTAAAACATCTATTCTGAATCTCGCTTGCTAGGGAAGCTGAAAATGTAAATTAAACCGAGTCTGCGTGGTACAAGATACGGATACCATTCGTTTTGAATCATTCTGGTTAGTGGTGGTACACGATCCAAAACTAACTGCGTGTGGATACTAACCGAATCAAATCAATTCTAAATGCTATTGGATCCCAAAAACACCTATTATGAATTCCGCTAGTTAGGAAATCTAAAGGATCCGAAAGTCTGGATGAAACAGAATCCGGATACTTCCCATTGTTAGTCCTTCTGATTAGTGATGTTACAGGATCCGAATTCAACCGAGTATTGATACTATGAGAATGTAACCGACTCCGGATGCTATACGATGCGTAAAACAACCATTCTGATCTCGCATGCTAGGGAAGCGGAATAATCAAAATTAAACCGAGGCGGGATGGTATTGGATACGGATATCACCCATTTTAAATCATTCTAGTTAGTAATGGTACACGACCCGAAATCAACTAAGTATGTATTCTAACCGAACCTAATCGAGTCTGGAAGGTATAGGATCCCAAAAACACCTATTCTAAATTCCGCTGGTAAGGAAGACTAAAGGATCCAAATTCAACATCGTCTAGATGAAACAGAATCTGGATACCACCCATTGTGAATCCTTTTGATTAGTGATGTTACAGGATCCGAATTCAATCGAGTATGGATGCAACCTAAATGTACCGAATCTGGATGCTATACGGTTCGTAAAACATCTATTCTGAATTTCGCTTGCTAGGGAAGCTGAAAATGTAAATTAAACCGAGTCTGGATGGTACAAGATATGGATACCATTCATTTTGAATCATTCTGGTTAGTGATGGTACACTATCCAAAACTAACTGAGCTTGGATACTAACCGAAAAATCAATTCTAAATGCTATTGGATCCCAAAAACACCTATTCTGGATTCCGCTGGTTAGGGGATCTAAAGGATCCGAATTCAATGAGTCTGGATGAAACAGAATCCGTATACTTCCAATTTTGAGTCCTTCTGATTAGTGATTTTACAGGATACGAATTCGACCGAGTATTGATACTATGTGAATGTAACCGACTCCGGATGCTATACAATGCGTAAAACAACCATTCTGATCTCGCATGCTAGGGAAGCTAAATAATCCAAACTAAAAAGAGTCTGGATGGTATAGGATACGGATACCCCCCATTCTGAATCATTCTGGTTAGTGATAGTACACGATCTGAAACCAACGAAGTATGTATGCGAACCGAATCTAATCGAGTCTGGAAGGTATAGGATTTCAAAAACACCTATTCTGAATTCCACTGGTAAGGGAATCTAAAGGATCCGAATTCAATCGAGTCTGGATGAAACATAATCCGTATACCGCCCATTTTGAGTCCTTCTGATTGGTGATGTCACTCGATTCCAATTCAGCTGAGGATTCTATCTGAATGTAGCCGATTTTGTATTCTATATGATTCGTAAAACAACAATTTTAAATATCGCATGCTAGGGAAGCTGAATGATACAAAACCGAGTCAGGAAGGTAAAGGATCCAAAACGAGTTGGTGAGGGTACACGATCCAAACTAAATGAATATGGATGCTAACCGAATCAAATCGATTCCGGATGCTATAGGATCGCAAAAACACCTATTCTGAATTTTGCTGGTTAGGGAATCTAAAGGATCCGAACCCAATCGAGTTTGGATAAACAGAATCCGGATACCACACATTATTATTCCTTCTGACAATGACGTTACAGAATCTGAATTCAACTAGTATGGATGATATCTAGATGTAGCTAACTCTAGATGCTATACGATTCGTAAACCAACCATTCTAAATCTCGCATGCTAGGGAACTTAAATGATCCAAATTAAATAGAGTTTGAATGGTATAGGATACTAATACCACCCGTGCTAAATTATTAAGGTTAGTGATGGTACACGATTCGAAACCAACTAAGTATGTATGCTAACCAAACCTAATTGAGTCTGGAAGCTATAGGATCCCAAAACAACTATTCTGAATTCCGCTGGTCAGGGAATCAAAAGGATAAAAATTCAACCAAGTCTGGATGAAACAGAATCCGGGTACCGCCCATTGTAAGTCCTTCAGACTAGTGATGTTATAGGATCCGAATTCAACCGAGTATGGATGCTACATAAGTGTAGCCGACTCAGGATGCTGTACGATTCGTAAAATAACCATTCAAAAACTCGCATGCTAGGGAAGTTTAATGATCCAAATTAAACCGAGTCTGCATGGTATAGGATACGGATACCGCCGGTTCTGAATCATACTGGTTAGTGATGGGACACGATCCGAAATCAACTGAGTACGTATGTTAAACTAATTTAATCGAGTTTGGATGCTATAGAATCCCAAAAATACCTATTCTTACATCTGCTGGTAAGGGAATCTAAAGGATCCAAATTCAATCGAGTCTGGATGAAACAGATGTCGGATACTGCCCATTGTGAGTCCTTCTAATTAGTGATGTTATAGGATCCAAATTTAACCGAGTATGGATGCTATCTGAATGTAGTCGACTCTGTATGCTATACGATTCGTAAAACGACCATTCTTAATCTCGCATGCTAGGGAAGCTAAATGATCCAAATTAAAACGAGCCTGGATGGTACAGGATACGGATACCATCCGTTTTGAATCATTCTGGTTAGTGATGGTACATGATCCAAAATTAACTGAGTATGGATGCTAACCGAATCAAATCGATTTTGGATGTTATAGGATCCGAAAAAAACCTATATGGAATAACGATGGTTAGGGGATCTAAAGGATCTAAATTCCAAGAGTCATGATGAAATAGAATCTGTATACTTCCAATTGTGAGTCCTTCTGATTTGTGATTAAAATAGGATACGAATTCAACCGAGTATTGATGCTATCTAATGTAGATAACTCTTGATGCTATACGATTCGTAAAACAATCATTCTGAATGTCGCATGCTAGGGAAGCTGAATGAACCAAACTAAACCGAGTCAGGAAGGTATAGGATACGGATACAACACGTTCTTAATCATTCTGGTTAGTGATGGTACACGACCCGAAACCAACTGCATACGAATGCTAACCGAATCTAATCGAGTCTGGATGCTATAGGATCCTAAAAAAACCTCTTCTGAATTCTGTTGGTTAAGGAATCTAAAGGATCTCAATTTATCCGTGTCTGGATGAAATAGAATCTGGATACCGCCCATTGTTAATTCTTCTTATTAGCGATTTACAGAATCCGAATTCAACCGAGTATGGATGCTATCTAGATGTATCCGAATCTGGATGCTATACGATTTGTTAAACAACCATTTAAGATCTCGCATGCTAGGGAAGATGAATGATCGAAATTAAACCGAGTCTGGATGATAAAGGACACAGATACCACCTGTTTTGAATCATTCTAGTTAGTGATGGTACACGATCCAAAACTAATTTAGTACGGATGCTAACTGAATCAAATCGATTATGGATGCTATTGGATCCCAAAAATACCTAACTGAATTCCGCTGGTTAGGGAATCTAAAGGATCCGAATTCAACGAGTCTGGATGAAACATAATCCGTTATACTTCCATTTATGAGTACTTCTGATTAGTGATTTTGTAGGATACAAATTCCACTGAGTATTGATACTATCTGAATGTAACCGACTCTAGATGCTATACGATTCGCAAAACAACCATTCTTAATCTCACATGCTAGGGAAGCTAAATGATCCAAATTAAACAGAGTCTTGATGGTATAGGATATGGATACCACCCATTCTGAATCATTCTGGTTAGTGATAGTACACAATCTGAAACCAGCTGAGTATCGAGTCTAGATGCTATAGGATCCTAAGAACACCTATTCTGAATTCCGATGGTTAGGCAATCTAAAGGATCTCAATTTATCTGTGTCTGGATGAAATAGAATCTGAATACGGCCCATTGTTAGTAAAACAATTCGTTAAAACGACCATTCTAAATCTCGCATGCTAGGGAAGCTGAATGATCCAAATTAAACCGAGCGTAATGATACAGGATACTTATACCAACCATTTTAAATCACTATGGTTAGTGATAGTACACGATCCGAAACTAACTGAGTATGGATGCTAACCGAATCCAATCGATTCTGGATGCTATAGGATCCCAAAAACACTTATTTTGAATTCCACTGGTTAGGCAATCTAAAGTATTCGAATTCAACCGAGTTTGGATTAAACAGAATCCGGATACCGCTCATTGTGAGTCCTTCTAATTAGCGATGTTACAGGATCCGAATTCAACCAGTATGGATACTATCTAGATGTTGCCGGCTTTGGATGCCAGGTAAGCTTAATGATCCAAATTTAACATAGTCGGGATGGTATAGGATACTGATACCACCCGTTCTAAATCACTACGGTTAGTGATGGTACATAATCCAAAAACTAACTAAGCATGTTTGCTAATCGAACCGAATCGAGTCTGGAGCTATAGGATCCCAAAAACACTTATTCTGAATTCCGCTGTTAAGGGAATCAAAAGGATCCGAATTCAGTGAGTCTGGATGAAACAGAATCCGTATACTTCCAATTGTGAGTCCTTCTGATTTTTGATTTTACAGGATACGAATTCAACAGAGTATTGATACTATGTGAATGTAACCGACTCCGGATGCTATACGATGCATAAAACAACCATTCTGAATCTCTCATGCTAGGGAAGCTAAATAATCCAAACTAAAAAGAGTCTGGATGGTATAGGATACAGATACCACCCATTCTGAATCATTCTGGTTAGTGATAGTACACGATCCGAAACCAACGAAGTATGTATGCGAACCGAATCTAATCGAGTCTGGAAGGTATAGGATTCGAAAAACACCTATTCTGAATTCCGCTGGTATGGGAATCTAAAGGATCCAAATTCAATCGGTTCTGGATTCGAAAAACACCTATTATGAATTCCGCTGGTCAGGGAATCAAGAGGATAAAAATTCAATCGAGTCTGGATGAAGCGGAATCCGGATACCGCCCATTGTGAGTCCTTCAGATTAGTGATGTTACAGGATCCGAATTCAACCGAGTATGGATGCTACATAAGTGTAGCCGACTCAGGATGCTATAAGATTCGCCAAATAACCATTCAAAATCTCGCATGCTAGGGAAGTTTAATGATCCAAATTAAAGCGAGTCTGCATGGTATAGGATACGGATACCACCGGTACTGAATCATTCTGGTTAGTGGTGGTACACGATCCGAAATCAACTGAGTACGTATGCTAAATGAAATAATCAAGTCTGGATGCTATAGAATCCCAAAAATACCTATTATGAATTCTGCTGGTAAGGGAATCTAAAGGATCCAAATTCCATTGAGTCTGGATGAAACAGATGCCGGATACCGCCCATTATGAGTCCTTCTAATTAGTGATGTTACAGGATCCGAATTTAACCGAGTATGGATGCTATCTGAATGTAGCCAACTCTGTATGCTATACGATTCGTAAAACGACCATTCTTAATCTCACATGCTAGGGAAGCTAAATGATCCAAATCAAAACGAGCCTGGATGGTACAGGATATGGATACCACCCGTTTTGAATCATTATGGTTAGTGATGGTACACGATCCAAAACTAACTGAGTATGGATGCTAACCGAATCAAATTGATTTTGGATGCTATAGGATCCGAAAAAAACCTATTTAGAATACCGATGGTTAGGGGATCTAAAGGATCTGAATTCAAAGAGTCAGGATGAAATAGAATCTGTATACTTCCAATTGTGAGTCCTTCTGATTTGTGATTAAAATAGGATATGAATTCAACCGAGTATTGATGCTATCTGAATGTAGCTAACTCTTGATGCTATAAGATTCGTAAAAGAATAATTCTGAATGTCGCATGCTAGGGAAGCTGAATGATCCAAACTAAACCGAGTCAGGAAGGTTTAGGATACGGATATCACACGTTCTAAATCATTCTGGTTAGTGATGGTACACGATCCAAAACCAACTGTGCACGAATGCTAACTGAATCTAATCGAGTCTAGATGCTATAGGATCTTAAGAAAACCTCTTCTGAATTCGCTGGTTAAGGAATCTAAAGGATCTCAATTTATCCATGTCTGGATGAAATAGAATCCGGATATTGCCCATTGTTTAGTAAAACGATTCGTAAAACGATTATTCTAAATCTCGCATGCTAGGGAAGTTGATCCAAATTAAACAGAGTCTTGATGGTATAGGATACGGATACCACCCGTTCTGAATCATTCTGGTTAGTGTAGTATACGATCTGAAACCAGCTGAGTATGTATGCTAACCGAATCTAATCGAGTCTAGATGCTATAGAATCCCAAAAACACCTATTCTGAATTCCGCTGGTTAGGGAATCTAAAGGATCTCAATTAAATCGTGTCTGGATGAAATAGAATCCGGATACTACCCATTGTTAGTAAAACGATTCTTAAAAGACCATTCTAAATCTCACATGCTAGGGAAGCTGAATGATCCAAATTAAACCGAGCGTGAATGATACAGGATACTTATACCAACCGTTCTAAAGTGTCACACCCTCAATTTCCACTTGCGGAGTTTTACCGCGAGACGTGTGAACAAACCAGAATCTGAAACACTAGTACGTCGAACGACTCTATATGATTTGATAATACGTTTTCAAAAATCATTTGTCGTAGATTTTATATTGTCTTGATTAGTTACCAATATTTAGCGAAAGCATTAGTTTTTAAAGTTGAGCGGAAGCATAAATAAGTAGTGAAGCGGGCGCCAACACAAACGCCAAAACAAATGAAAAACCCAAAACAATATTTGTAAATAAGACTCGATAAAAGATGTCTTGTTCAATGCATGTGCGTGCACCTAGAGCTCCTAGCGTCCTGAGAAACATGTAAAGAAACAAGTGTCAACATTAAAGATGAGTGAGTTCACAGGTTTTCATAAATTCGTTTGTTCGGTTATAGTTTGTTTTCCCCGTTATCCCTAAACCGGGATAACGTGCTGGTTCCATTATTCCAATCCCGGAATAATAAGTTGTTGCTTCCATTATCCTCAACCCGGGATAATATAGTTGTTGTTTCCATTATTCCAACCCGGAATAATAAGTTGTTGTTTCCATTATCCTCAACCCGGGATAATATAGTTGTTTCGTAATTAAGTTCAATGTTAACATATATAGGTAGCTAGCCTAAAGTTATGTCACGTAAGAGTTCGCGATCGAAGCTGACTGTTGTGCCTCCGTGTTGCCAGGCCTATCACTGACCATGGCGAAGTTAGGCCAAATTATTCACCCGTTGACCATACCCGGTCGGCTAGCGCGACTAGCTCGGATGGGGCTTGTCGGGCCCAGTAGTACTACTTATAATTCCCCCGCTATTAAAACCCAATACTAACGATCCGAGAGATTGACGAGGACTTAAGTGATAAAGCTACTTAGTGACCATAACATTACATTAACATCAACTTAGTTACCGAATAGTTATGTGGCGTTAATTTCGTATAACGTAAAGAGATTGAGTTTGAAGAGTGTATACATGTTTCTCCCCCTGTTGTTTAAAAACCGGATAAAGTTAGGGGCCGTGAACTCACCTTTATTTGCTCGGTTAGTGTAGCAAAGAAGTTGTAAAGGATGGGACCGCTAATCGCGTCCTAACAAACCAATTGATTTCAAGTCAGTGTGTGATCACACCAATACAAATTCTACACTTAATTTACGCACAAAGTGATACACACAAACAACATATCTAACACTCAAACATGCATGCAAGTATACTCATGTGAATCTAGTGATCAAAACAACTTATCATGAACATAAACCAATCCATGACACAATTTGGTGCACACAATCACAAGTTATCAAATTTCAGCTTAACACTCATAATTCAGCTGTTTTCTAGGATTTTTATAAAATAGTTCCAACGTTCCAAAAATTCCAATATTTTTACAGCAGGTACCATTTATACTGTAGAAATTTATATAAATTTTCCAAGTCCTAAATCTTTACCATTTAACCATAAACATTAATATACTAGGCTGCAGTCAGATTTATCACTTTCTGACTGCAGTTCACGGAAGAATTTATTTAAAAATCACCGATCGTCCAATTAACAAAATTCCAGTTGGAGTTGCCCGGAAATTTCCATACCTAGTTGTTGTACAAAATTCATGACTCAACTCCCTACTGATTTTAAAATCCAACTCGATAAACAACTAACAAAATTTCAGGATTTTCACAGCTTTAGTTACTGAACTTATTTGGCCCTTTTAAAATATCAAACGACTTCAGAAAATTATGAATCCAGCGCCATTAGATTCTTTATTCAAATATCTACGTTCTAGATATCAGAAAATCCGTTTTTCGATAACTAATGACCGAGTTACAGCCAGATGAAGTCGGCTGTAACTATTACTCAGCAAACTGTTTCAGCCTATTGTTACCATAAACTCGCATAAACCGTTCCTATGATTAACCTAGGCGATCAAGAACCGATTTCTAATCCTAGATCAATACCAATATCACATCCATGCAACCCTAATTCATACCTCTAGTTTTTTTAAAAACAAAACATAGCCTACGATTTCAGATTTTTAAACAAACATCCAACTCTTAATCTAGCATTAACAATCCGACACAACACAATCAAAACACATGTATCCGAATATTATTGTCACACCCCGACCCACAGCGGAAATAAGAGTCGGGGCATAATTGGGTTATCACCAAAGCACATGACATTTACTATTATGTTTCATTATTAAATGAAGTCAAAGTTACATTTCTCAAACGTTCAAACATGTTCATTCATTACAAAGGAAAATAACCAAACATAATAATCCAAATACTAAATCGTTTTATTTCTTCTAATCCAGGTCCTACGTGTTCCTAGCTGCTGCTGGTTCACCTGTATCATGTGTAAAATAGGAGGTTTTTGGGTCAACATAAGTTGGCGAGTGAACCTTATAGATAAACATTTAATAATGACTTTCTGGTTAGTTTATCAATAAAATATTGTGCAGAATCATAAAAGAGCATATGTATGAAATCAAGCAATGGCAACATCAGTTACAACTATAACATACATTAACAATCGATAGCATACATGAACATACCAACATCATATGATAGTTAACATAAATGAACTGTGAGATCGAGGCTCAATCAAACGGAGCCGATCGTATTGCATGAACTGAAAATGTAAATTGAACTGTGTGCTCAAGGCTCAATCAAACGGAGCCGAGCGTATTGCATGTATTGAAATGTAAATAAAATGACCGATCAAGGCTCAATCAAACGGAGCCGATCGTGCGGGCACGCCCTAATCAACCGCATAATAAAATGGGGATCAAACTCAACCTCGAGGGATGGGGAGCTACGGCCTCAGCAATTGCATGTACTGAAATAATAATTTGCAAACAATAATAACTACTTATCAGCAACAACTAACACACATGTCATGATATGATATATGCACAATAACTTAGTTATAATAAGTAAGTGAACAAGACACATGATACACCCCAAAAATGTGATTAAAACGGGGAATTTGAAGGGTTCACTCACATTGGGTGCGTTGGATTTGAGTTGGTGAGATGCGCACGATTTAGACGGAGCGAGTCAACGAGGAATCACTGACCTAAATTATAATGGGAAAAATATATTAAATGGATGGATTTTATTAAAGATTTTAATGGGATTTTTAGATATATTTTTGTGAGTTTATGGCTATTTTCTATCCTTAGAAATGTTATTTTTAAGTATTTTTAATTGATTTTTAATTTAAATTAAACAAATAAATATTTAAAAAAATAATATTTTTTTTTTACTGTTTGACCGTTGACCGTTGACCGGTTCGGTCAGCGGTAATACTTGCGCCGAGCGGGATTCGAACCGGTGACCTTCCGTTCACGCGCACGTAGCTCTACCAACTGAGCTACGTGACTAACCCGTTAGGATTCCAGTTTTAATTATATTTATGCACTTATTCGAACTTACCGAAAATTCCTTTATTTTACAAAACGTTTTAATCTCATTGAACGGTGTTTGTGACGGGACTCGATCGCGTGACGTGCAGTTTGTTTTGCACACAGTCCACCGCTGGACTGTGTGTCTAACCCGGTTATATTCTTGAATTTATATTATACTTAACAACTACTCGATCTAACCCGGTTAGTTTTATGAATAAAAAGGAATGTTATTACGCAGTGTGTGTGTAGTAAGGATCGAACTCGGGACTCGTATATAAACTTTGCACACAGTCCACCGCTGGACTGTGTGTCTAACCCGTTAACTATCCGAATTTTAATTACTCTTAACCCGTTTTTAGGTTCGTCTTCTTCACTATAATTACCGGTTTTTACTCAGACCACTGGTTCAGGGTTCTACTACTTAAATAACATGATTACTAGTTTGAATGAACAAACCGAACAGTTTGGGGAAAAGAAATACCGGACAGGTCGTCTTCTTCAGAAAGTCGGCGAGAACAGGTAACTCTGTTTTTGAACCTCCGACTGAGAGAGTCTAATAACAGAATTAAAGAATTAGATTTGAAATTGAACCAGAGTACATGGATTATTAGCACGATTGAATGTGTTTACCGTTAACTAGCGTGTTTCCGGCGAATTCCAGAGTTTCTCCGGCGAACCCAGAAAATCCAGCAAGTCTTCTGTGACTGGTTTTGAGTGACGGTTTAATGTTAGTAGTGTCCTAACAATAGATTGAAACAGCAAGAGAGGAAAATCTTACTGGTTTGAGTTGAACACGGTTTTCCGGCGAGATTTGCAGAGAATTCCGGCGACAGTTTTCTTGTGCTCAAAGGACTTGAAAACGCGACGAAAAGGGATTGGAGTGTATTTGAGACGGTTCTGAATCGTATAAATGATTGGAATCTGAATTATTTGGAGCTTGAATGTCTTTCGGTTTCAAAAACCCAAAACTTGAAGTTCATTCAATCTGAACTTTAATTAGAAACCGATATTCATCGGTTATAAGTTAACTATGCGAACAAAACTGATTTGGCGATTCGGCTACCGATTTCCGTTATTCAGATATCATTAACCGTTAAGTCGTGTATGCGTATAAAATTCAATTGCTTTCATAATGTTAACAGAAAACAATTGGTGGCGGAGTGGTTTGGAGACGGAGAGATAAGTCATTGGAGGCAGTTGACCCGGGTTCGAGTCCGGTCAGCTCCAAATATTTTTTATTTATTTTATTTTAACTTTTTATCAAATATAATTTTTATAGTTTAGTTTATATATTAATTATCTAACGTTTAAACTCGAAATACTCATAAATATTTAATGTAATTTCATATCTTGGTATTTGATTACAAAACGGAGCGGGTTTTGGAGACCCGATTTATACAAATGTTACAATTATCTTGTAGCATATGACAAATTCTAATCTTTTAATGATAAGGTAAACGAACCGTGAGTAAGATAAGGGACCGGTGATCAAAGATTGCTTGCGACCGAGGATGAAGATGGCGAGGGCTGCTGCTGCGACCGGAAGAAAAGAAAAGGAAAAGCTGTTGCGACCGAGACTGAAAGGGACTGAAAGCAACAAGCTGTTAGCGACCGAGAAAGTGAACAAGGCTGATCAGATCGAGATGATGAAGGAAAGAAGCTGTTCGCGATCAAAAGGGACGAGAGTAAGGCTGCCGACGGCAGTTTTTCTTTTAGGGTTTTGGAGTTGTGAAAGAGCATGCATGGGTGTGTGTATATATAGCGCAAGGAGACAACAAGGTCACGGTTTGGTGTCTTGCGGCCGAGGGCTTGGGTGGGTCGGTTTGGGTTTGATCTTTGTTCTCACAATTGTTCTCGCAATGGGTTTGCGGTTTGGGCTTGTTCTCGTGGCCGAGGACTTGGGTTGGTTCGCGGACATGGTCTTGGGTTTTGGATAGAAAGCATGGCCGAAGAGACTTGGGTTTAAAGTTTAGAACTTGGTTAATTCCTAGAGTCACAAGGAATCAAAGTTGGTTCGTGTCGCGGTTCGGTTCGGTTCGTGTACATTTTACCATAATTAATTTATAACTAAAACAATCACGTAATCGTACATCACGTATTCGCTAACTCGTACACGTTTAATACATAGCATATAATTCACTCGACAAGTATTACGTTTAAGTTATCCGAAAAACCGGGATGTCACATAAAGCACTATGGTTAGTGATAGTACACGATTCGAAATTAATTAAGTATGGATGCTAACCGAATCCCATCGATTCTGGATGCTATAGGATCCCAAAACATGTATTCTGAATTCAGCTAGTTAGGCAATCTAAAGGATTCGAATTCAACCGAGTCTGGATGAAACAGAATCCGGATACCGCTCATTGTGTGTCCTTCTAATTAGTGATGTTACAGAATCCGAATTCAACAAGTGTGGATGCTATCTAGATGTTGTTGGCTTTGGATGTTATACGATTCGTAAATCAACGATGCTAGATCTCGCATGCTAGATGATCCAAATTTAACATAGTCGGGATGGTATAGGATACTGATACCACCCGTTCTAAATCACTACGGTTAGTGATGGTACACAATCCAAAACCAACTGAGCATGTTTGCTAATCGAACCGAATCGAGTCTGGAGCTATAGGATCCCAAAAACACTTATTCTAAATTCTGCTTTTAAGGGAATCTAAAGGATCCAAATTCAACTGAGTCTAGGTGAAACAGAATCCAGAAACTGCCCATTGTGAGTCCTTCTGATTAGTGATGTTATAGGATCGAAATTCAACCGAGTATTGATGCTATCTGAATGTAGCCGACTCTTGATGCTATACGATTCGTAAAATAATCATTCTGAATGTCGCATGCTTTTGAAGCTAAATGATCCAAACTAAACCGAGTCAGGATGGTATAGGATACGGATACCACACGTTCTTAATCATTCTGGTTAGTGATGGTACACGATCCGAAACCAACTGCGTACGTATGCTAACCGAATCTAATCGAGTCTGAATGCAATAGGATCCCAAAACACCTATTCTGAATTCCGCTGGTTAGGGAATCTAAAGGATCCCAATTCATCCGAGTATGGATGAAACAGAATCCGGATACCGCCCATTGTTAGTCCTTCTGATTAGTGATGTTACAGGATCCGAATTCAACAGAGTATGAATGCTACCTAAGTGTAGCCGACTTTGGATGCTATACGATTCGTAAAACAACCATTCTGAATCTCGCATGCTATGGAAGATGAATGATCCAAATTAAACCTAGCCTTGATGGTACAGGATACGAATACCACCCATTTTGAATCATTCTATTATGTGATGGTACACGTTCCAAAACTAACTAAATATGGATGCTAACCAAATTAAATCAATTCTGGATGCTATAGGATCACAATAAGTCAGAATTCTGCTGGTTAGGGAATGTAAAGGATCCAATTCTACCGAGTCTGGATGAAATAATACCGCACATTCTTAGTCCTTCTGATTAGTGATGTTACAGGATCCGAATTCAACCAGTATGGATGCTATTTAGAAGTAAGCGACTATGGATGCTATACGATTCGTAAAACAACCATTCTAGATCTCGCATGCTAGGGACGATTAATAATCCAAATTAAACATAATCTGGATGGTATAGGATACTGATACCACCCATTCTACATCATTATGGTTAGTGATGGTACATGATCCGAAACCAACTGAGTATGTTTGCTAACCGAACCTAATCGAGTCTTGAAGCTATAAGATCCCAAAAACATATATTCTGAATTACGCTGTTAAGGGAATCTAAATGATCCAAATTCAACCAAGTCTAGATGAAACAAACTCCAGATACAGCCCATTGTGAGTCCTTCAAATTAGTGATGTTATAGGATCCGAATTCAACCGAGTATAGATGCTATCAGAATGTAGCCGACTCAGGATGCTATAAAATTTGTAAAACAAACATTCTGAATCTTGCATGCTAGGGAAGCTGAATGATCCAAATTAAACTAAGTCTGGATGGTACAGGATACGGATCCCACCTGTTCTGTATCATTCTGGTTAGTGATGGTACACGATCCGAAGCCAACTAATTATGGATGCTTACCGAATCAAATCGATTATAGATGCTACAGGATCACAAAAACACCTATTCAGAATTCCGTTGGTTTGGGAATCTAAAGGATCCGAATTCAATAGAGTCTAGGTGAAATAGAATCCGGATACCGCTTATTGTAAGTCCTTCTGATTACTGATGTTACAAAATCCAAATTCATCCGAGTATGGATCCTATCTTAATGTAGCCGACTCTGATGCTACGATTCGTAAAACAATCGTTCTGGATCTCCCATGCTAGGTTAGCTTAGTGATCCAAATTAAACAGAGTCTCGATGGTATAGGATACGGATACCACCCGTTCTAAATGATTATGGTTCGTGATGTACACGATCTGAAACCAACGGAGTATCTCTAATGTGTCTGGAAGGTATAGGATCCCAAAAACACGTATTTTTAATTCCGCTTGTAAAGGAATCTAAAGGATCCCAATTCAAAAGAGTCTGCATGAGACAGAATCCGGATACAGTCCATTGTGAGTTCTTCTAATTAGTGATGTTACAGGATCCGAATTCAACCGAGTATTGATGCTATCTGAATGTAGCCTACTCTGGATGCTATAAGATTCATAAAACAACCATTCTGAACCTCGCATGCTAGGGAAGCTGAATGATACAAATTAAACCAAGTCTGCATGGTACAGGATACGGATACCATGTAACAACCCGACTACGTAAAAGAACGAACTGCGACGGAAACATCGGGGAGTCATGTCACAGAACTATTGTTTCACAACTATGGAATTTAAAATTTTGTTTTATTAAGTTAAATATTTACATTGTCCTGGGATAAACAGAAAGAACATATAAATAAATTGTCTTTCATGTTTTAAGTCACTAAGGCCCGCGTCCATTCCTACGTGAAGCACGCATCATATGATCAAGCGTTGACTCCTGAAACATATGTGAAAAAAGTCAGCATAAAATGACGGCGAGTACATAGGTTTTGTGAGTGTGTCAAATTCGTGGATTTGTATACATATTGCAACACCTCGTCCGACTACAAGAGTCGTCAAGTGAAAACCTCGTATCAAAAGTGTTTGATATTGAAATACAATTAACCAACTAAAACAAGTTGGTTAGAGTTGTGAAAACCGTATAGCCATGAATATTGACCAAACCGTTTCTTTTGTAAAACCTTGCAATAGATTGATTCAAAAGAAAACTGCGTATGGTTTATATCTTTATGTGAAAATCATTGCGTGACATTATTCAAAACCATTTTTTCATGTTATAAACCATTTGTCCGTGTTATAAATCATTCGTCCGTGTTATAAATCAATCGTTCGTGTCATAAACCAATTGTCCATGTCATAAACAAATCGTTCATGTTTTTAATTATGAAAACTTTTGATCGTTCTTTAATAAACACATTCAAACCTGTGTTGACTATACCACCAAAGGGTATCTTTAATAGACCACCAAAGGGTCTCTTTAACTAGACTAACAAATCAACAAATGATTTGTTAATCAGAAACAGTTTCTGTCATTACCCAAACTTCCTCCAAATCCAGTGAACAGTCCGATAATGGGATTCTCAGTCCTATGGTACCATAACATACTACTGGTCGGCTCGGCCAAAGCTAATGAATGTCATTCGTGTTATGGATATCGCATCAACAAGTTGTTCACATTATGGAAATCGTATTGTTTTATATGTAAACCATAGACATTGTTTTTTTTTTTGAAAACTTAAAAATGATTTAGCACATATGATCACCCCAAAACATTTGCAAAACGTAAAGATGGGAACTATGTACTCACTTGGGATTGCGAAAGTATTCTTGATCAACGGATGAAACAAAGCTCAAACGTGTCCTAATGTGTCAGATAAATATGATAGCGTGTCGGGACTACAAAGGCGAGATCGGATAGAATGAAGTGTTATAAACCAAACGAGTGTTGGAACTCATGTGATATGGTTTAACAAACTTGATATTCTGATTTGGAAAGGATCCTAAGTGCTTTTGACCAATTATGAATCGTTAAGGTAGTTTACGCTACGTTAACGGGTCATTAGCGTAAACGCGTGATCGGATGGTTAAATATGTCCTATGATAAGTCTTAAATGCCTAAACAAACATGTTTGAAAATGTTATAACATCAGTTTATATGTTAAAAATTTGGTTACATGTGTTTAAAATGGATTTATGCGCAAAAGGGCATTTTGGTCATAATTTTCTTAAAGAACATAGAAGTGACTTATCATAAACATAGGGTATAACCTCAGTAGGTTATTCCCTATACAACTATGGTCACAAATATGTGTTTAATCGGATCCTAAGATCGACCAAAACGGTCGGATTCGAAAGTCAAAAAGCGGTGGTCAAGACCGCTTGACTTACGACCCTAAATAAGCACTAAACTAGAAGTGCGAGTTAGACATGTTAAAATATGGCTAACTAATTTTATAAAACTGATTTGGTATCAAAACTTGGTGTTTGAATACCCAAAAATAGGTTCGTCGTAAAATGCACATCATGCACATTTTTTACCGAAACTTTGACTCGTCACTTCGACTAGTAAACGTGGTAATCAGAAGGTGAATCGTTAGGGTTATAACCTTCGTGATTACGGTCACGTTGCAAAGTTCAATTGAACTTTGACTTGACCAAATATGGTCAAAACCAGTCAATCGGGAAGCCAAACTGTTCGACTTTTAGCTCAAAATAGCTAAAATAATGAAAGAACTAGGAAGAGTACTTACTCGTGTTTAAGAACGCTTTCAAAACTCAAGATAGGAGGCTTCCAAAGACTAGAAACAAGCTCCAAGAAGGATAGAAAGAAGAACTTCACACTTTGCTTTGAAGTGTTTTGAAGTGGTGTAAAAAAATAGAAGAATCATAGGGTATTTATAGTATTTTAGGATCAAGGAGGTGATGAAAAGTGTCCTCAAGTGTGGATTAGTGTCCTAACATATGTCAACACCAAATTAAGTGTGGTAAAGTGAGTGCTAGGTGTCAAAAATTGGGGATAGGTGGCAAACTTGGTGAAGAAGCAAAAATCTCTATTATTTTTTTTTTTGACATTTTTGGCGCTTGGACTTATATTTTCACTTGTTTGCCATTTTTAACCACTTTAACCTAATATTTAGATTATATAAAGGTGTTAAGACATGTGTAACTTGGATTATGCCCGAAAATGTCATTGATGTCAGTTTGTTCGGTTGTACGGTTACGCATTTCGCAAAAATGCGTAAAACGCTTTAACGAACACGAAAATGATCGAAATTCTGCAACGATTGACATTTTTGCATTCTCATAAATAAAATACAAGATTTTATTGAATACAAAAATATTTGGATTGATATACATGGTGCGTATCTTGAATACGGAGAACAGACTTTCGTAGTTTGACGAAAATAGTCCCTGGACTTGTATAAGCGTGTTTTTGTCATATCTAAGCCTTCAAAACTTATATCTAAGTTATGTAAAGGGTATTTAGGGTAATTGTAGCTTATGTCCTTGTTTCGGAGTTTACGTCACGTTAAACTAATTGTATTTGAGTGTTTGTTAACGAATTACTTCCACAAAAATTTTTGAGGGTTCGAAATCATGTAAGAAATTGAAATTGTGCAAATGTCTTAGATAATTGTACAAATTTCGGAAATAAAACACAGGGTCTCATTGAATACGAAATTGTTTGTAATTGTACAATGATTGAAACGGCACAAATGTCACATACCACCCGTTCTGAATCATTCTGGTTAGTGATGGTACACGATAGGAAACTAACTGAGTATGTATGTATGTTAACCGAATGAAATCGATTTTGGATGCTATAGGATCCCAAAAACACATATTCTGAATTTTGCTGGTTAGGGAATCTAAAGGATCTGAATTCAATCGAGTCTGGATGAAACAGAATCCGGAAACCGCCCATTGTGAGTCCTTCTGATTAGTGATGTTACAGGATCTGAATTCAACCGAGTATAGTAGCTATCTGACACATATTCTGAATTCTGCTAGTAAGGGAATCTAAAGAATCCAAATTCAACCTAGTCTTGATGAAACAGATTGCGTATACCGCCCATTGTCAGTCCTACTAATTAGTGATGTTACGGGACCCGAATTCAACCGTGTATGATGCTATCTAAATATAGCATACTATGTATGCTATGCGATTCGTAAAACAATTATTATGAATCTCGATGCTAGGGAAACTGAATGATCCAAATTAAACCGAGTCAAAATGGTACAGGATACGGATACCACCCATTCTAAATCATTCTTGTTATTGATAGATAGTACACGATCCGAAACTAAATAAGTATGGATGCTTACCGAACTTAATCGATTTTGGATGCTATAGGATCACAAAAACACCTATTCCGAATTCCGATGGTTAGGGAATCTAAAGGATCCGAATTAAACCTAGTCTGGATGAAAAAGAATGTGTATAGCCCATTGTGAGTCCTTCTGATTAATGATGTTACAGGATCTGAATTGAACCGAGTATGGATGCTATCTGAATGTAGCCGACTTTTGATGCTATAGGATCCCAAAAACACCTATTCTGAATTCCGCTAGTAAAGGAATCAAAAGGATCCAAATTCAACCTAGTCTGGATGAAACAGATTGCGTATACCGCCCATTGTCAGTCCTACTAATTAGTGATGTTATGGGATCCGAATTCAACCGAGTATGATGCTATCTAAATGTAGCCGACTCTGTATGCTATACGATTCGTAAAACAACCATTCTGAATCGCGCATGCTAGGGAAGCTGAATGATCAAAATTAAACCGAGTCTGGATAGTACCGGACACGGATACCACCCGTTTTGAATCATCCCAGTTAGTGATGGTACATGATCCGAAACTAACTGAGTATGTATGCTAACCGAATTAATCAAGTCTAGATGTTATGGGATCCCGAAAACACCTATTCTGAATTCCGCAGGTAAGAGAATCTAAAGGATCGAAATTCAACCGACTCTGGATGAAATAAAATGCGCATTCCCCCCAATGTGAGTCCTTTTTATTAGTGATGTTATAGGATCCGAATTCAACCGAGTATGGATGCTATCTGAATGTAGCTGAATCTTGATGTGATCCCAAAAACACATATTCTGAATTCCGCTAGTTAGGGAATCTAAAGGATCCAAATTCAACCGAGTCTGGATGAAACAGATTGCATATACCGCCCATTGTTAGTTCTTCTAATTAGTGATGTTACGGGATCCGAATTCAACCGAGTAAGATGCTATCTAAATGTAGCTGACTATGTATGATATACAGTCTGTAAAACAACCATTCCGAATCCCGCATGCTAGGTAAGCTGAATAATCCAAATTAAGACGAGTCTGGATGGTATAGGATACGGATACCACCCGTTCTGAATCATTCTTGCTAGTGATGATGGTACATGATCTGAAACTAATTGAGTATGTTTGCTTACTAAATCAAATCGATTGTGGATGCTATAGGATCCCAAAAACACCTATTCTGAATTATGTTGGTTAGGGAATCTAAAGGATCCGAATTCAACCGAGTCTGGATGAAACAGAATCCGAATACCACCGATTGTGAGTCCTTCTGATTAGTGATATTACAGGATCCGAATTCAACCGAGTATTAGTAGAGGTATTAAAGACGCCATCCATCCAAGAACTTGAAGTGCAAGACGTAATTACCAAAGAAGGACCAAACTGGATGACCCCTTTAATCAAATTCTTGAGAAATGATGAATTACCAAATGATCAGACGGAGGCTGAAAGGGTTCGTATCAAGTCAAGGGTATGTGCTACAAGGAGAAGTCCTCTACAAAAAAGGCTACCTTGCATCACTACTCCGATGTGTTGGCCCAGAACAAATCCAATATCTGATAACGAGGGAATATGTGGAGCCCACTATGGCCTAAGATCGGTAGTTGAAAAGTTGATGAACCTTGGATACTTTTGGCCCTCCATGCATCGAGACACCATCGAACAGCTGAAAAATGTGAAGCTTGTCAGTTGCATGCCCCAGTACCAAAAAGACCTAAGCACGACCTTGTCCCCATCTCCTTAGATTGGCCATTTTACAAATGGGGCATGGACATTGTTGGTCCATTCCCACCAGCCAAAAGAGGAGTCAAATTCTTGCTGGTAGCCGTTGACTACTTCACCAAATGGCCAGAAGTAAAACCATTGGCCAAAATTTTGGGATGACAGGTCATTGATTTTTGTTGGGAAAACATAATCTGTCGATTTGGGCTTCCAGGGGTGCTAGTAACCGACAACGGAAAACAGTTTGCCAAGAAGCCTTTTAGCTCCTGGTGCAAAGAGTTCTGAATAACTCAAGTATTCAGCTCGGTTGCTTATCCACAATCAAACGGCCAGGTGGAGAGAACAAATCGAAGCATTGTTGAAGGTATCAAAACCCGGTTGGGAAGATACGACAAGAACTGGCTCGAAGAATTGCCTAATCTCCTATGGGCAATCCGAACAACCGAGAAGAAAAGTCATAAGAAAACACCCTACAGTCTAGTGTTTGGATCTGAAGCCGTGATCCCAGCGGAAATTGGAGTTCCAACACAATGAATGCTCAACATAGATCTCGAAGCAAACAAAACAGAGGCCATGTTGAACTTGGAACTCCTTGAAGAAATTCGTGATCAAGCCGCTGTACAAGAAGCCAAGTATAAACAGAAGATGGAATCTTATTACAACACACGGGTGAAGCATGAAAGTTCAAACCTGGTGACCTTGTTTTCCGTAACAATGAAGCCAGTAAGAAAGAAAGTCAAGGAAAGCTTGGCCCAAAGTGGGAAGGGCCATACACCATCATTGAAGCTCACAAGGGAGGGTCGTACAAACTGGCAGATGCCCAAGGTAAAAGACTTCCCATCACTCGAATGGCAAAAACCTTAAAAGGTTCCATGTTTAGTCAAAATTTCTAAGTATTGCAAGAGTTGTTCTAATCCCCCTATGTAACACAAGTTCTCTTGAATGAATGAATAAATGAATGAATGATGAAGTTTTTACCAAATTTGTATTCCTATCCTATAATCAGGTTTAGAACCTAGCAAAAAACTCCATGGCAAGGGCCATGAAAGGGGGATGAGCTCCCAGGCCACATCGCTCAATAGGTTTAAGGGTTAAATGGACCTATATAAGGGGTGAGTTCCTAAATCAATACAACTCCATGAGGCTTAGCAAATTTTTCAAAAACATGTCTCATAGACGGGTTTGAGTAGCCTACATCAAATGGTCTTTAAGCTTTAACAATGGCTTACGAACCAAAAACACCGAGTGAGTGTTACAAATAGGATATGCAATGTGCCTTCTTGTTAACAATACTCTTAAGGCTAAGTAACTGCAACACTAAACCCTTCAAGGTATAAGTAGCAAAGGATGCACAACTAACAAACAAAGACAACATAACAAACCATGAAACAATACAAGGAATAATATAACAACGTAACATAAACAAGCAACCATCACAACAGCCTTAAAGGCCATTCAACCTACAAATTGTTCAAATAGCCTTAAAGGCTCCAACCACCATAGGGACGAGAGTGATTAAATCCAATAATATATAAAAGTTAGATAATGGAGGGATTAAAAGTGTTAACATGTTAATTTATACCTCTGAGTGACCTTTAATGAACCGAGAGCTCGACAATGTCCAGGCATAATCCCGGGTATGCCAAGTATTGGCTACGGAGGGTTAAAAGTGCCAAAAAGGGGTCCGCTGCAGAAAGTTTTTCTTGGCTTCCACACAAAGCTCCAAAACCATTAAAATCGAAACCATGGCTTCCCAAACTGCTATGCCACGTTTTGGGACACTTGTAAGCTTCCTCTTACACCCCTAAACACCTGGCTTCACCTCCTTTGAGTTCTCCAACTATAAATAGGTGCTTAAGTTCACATTCCAAATTGTTTACCCTTTCTCATTTATTCACTCTTCTCCCTCCTCTGGAAGTTCCTAGCTAAAAGGAGCATCCAACATAGTTCTTTTTCACTCTAGAAATCACTGGTAAGTGTTCCTTCCTTGTGCATTTCCGTTTATAGGCTTTTATAGCCAAAAGTCAAGCGTTTTACGGAAAACGCTTTGACTTCCGGTTAAGACCATTATGGTCCAGCCATTGTTTGAAATGAGCATGGCTAAGTGATCGTAATAAGGTAGGTGTGAGTCCCTATAAAGGGCACCTCCTGAAGATCACGTTTGCTAGACCAATTGACGGGTCAAAGTTACGATATTAAAAAGTCAAACAGGCCATTTTTCGGAAAAATCATAAATTGATCTTATATATGTTACGAAACCTGTTTTGACACTTAAACAAGTTGGTAATAATTATTAGAGCATGTAAGAACATGTTCGGCTCGTCAATTTCAGTTCTTGGATCGGTTCGCGACCAAAAGTCACGAAGTTTGACTTCTGCTTTGACTTTCGATTCTGACCCGATTTAGATTAGTCACCTACTGATCGAAAGTTGCATTATGATATAATGTAGCATAACCCTCTGAGGTTATATTACATGATCATAATCAGAATCCAAGTTTATGCGCAAGTTCCATAGTTATGCCGTTTTTGACTAAAATGCCCTTTTTGCATAAAACAAGGTTTTAAATAATAATGAACTTAAAAATGAGTTTCCTACTGATGTAATATTATAAGTATGATTATTTGGGATGTTAAACCAAGTTATAAACTGAGTTTTCAAACAGATCCTTAAACTATTCGATAAATGACGATTTTAGCCCTTGTGGCTTATAAAATAGTTTTAATCAAATCTTTTCAAGGTAAATCAATTACCTACTGATATGTTATATTAAATAACATATTTTAAACATTTTAATCTGACCTTAACATCAATTATCGTAAATATCGCTTAAAGACGTCATTTTACGACATAAGCGCCGTTTCGGCGCATAGTATGGTTTTAAACCATATTAATGGACCAAGACATGTTATCTACTGATTTTTAAACTTATTTTAAACATAATTATAGTAGGTACATGTTATAAACTCATAATCCCAAATAATTTACAAACCATGTGTGAAATGACCAAAATGCCCCTCCGGTGCATAGTTGGGTCATAAAAGATAATTTACACACGTAATTAATATCATACTGATATTATATCATAAATAAATTATTTTTCCAGAATACTTATAATTATGACATTAAATTATATTCAAGTTCCTTTTATACGGTATATAATTACCGAAATGCCCTTATGAGGCATAGTTTCGTTTTAAAACCTTAACGGGCATATAAGTTGATATCCTACTGATATCTTAATTTATTTAAAATATAATGGCATATAGAACTTGTCCATGACTTATCCGGTTACCCATTATCGCTTATAAGCATACGGTTGATTATACGTAACTAGTTTACAGAATTTAACCGAAATGGGTTTAACCTATTCATTTTAATCTCAAAATCCAGAATGTTAATTGTTTACCCATATTACGCGAGTCAAAGTACTTGTCGGGTTTAAACTACATTCTATCTGATCACCGTTTAATCAAGCGTTATATGTCTTGATCATGTACACTACTCGGTCTAAGTCTATGACTTAAATAAAGACCGATAGTATTTAATTGGTTAGCTTATGCCATAATCCAGACTAGAGCCTTGCCGGTAAATGCTATCTGTAGTTGGTACTTTTGTATACGGCTGAGTTACTAAAATTAAAAGAAGACTAGCTTAGGTAAATACTCTCGACTTATTTTCCCTATACGGGCTTGGGATACAGTAAATTATTACCGCTTGGTCCAAAATGGGGTCAATCGAATGCCCGTTTGTGGCTAGTAAACCCCATATTTCGTTTTAATCATGTTTGTTTGGTAATTTAAACATCGGGGGTTAAATTACTATGTCCAGGATATCATCGGCTCAATACATTAGTTATTGGCCACGACCTTAGCGCGGGGTGTAGCCATACACCAGACAAACACTCATATGCAAATTACCCAAGACGTTGGGGATAACTCCTCCGTGAGTTCGTAAGTGGTGTGTATTTAATCATGTCTTGGTTTCTGTACTGGGCCATGTATGTATTGACAAACATGTGAATCTGATATAAGGTTGCAAGGTCAACTTTCCCAAGTTAATAAAAGATTTTGTACCGTTTTGCACTTAAAAATTATTTTAAAGTTTTTAAAATGAGTCAGTTGGGTGTATTTACCAGCGAAAGCTGATGTATCGTCCAAAGACTGAACCGCAGGTACAATACGAAATAGGCCGGAAGCTGCTCGGTAGTGAATAAGAGGATCTTGCAAATTCTTAGATCTACCCTAAAGTCTGTTTTATATTCTTTCTCATACATTTTATGATCCGCATATGAATCTTATATTACAAGCCTGTATATTATTTTATTTTGAACATTCGGTTTGTAATAGTAATTTTACTCCAAAGACATCCGCTGTGTTGTTTTTAATTGACTATGATGTTATCAACTAACTTCACAATACTCCCCACCCGGGTCCACCGGTGTTTGGATTGGGTTGGAAATCCGGGGTGTGATAACAACCCTTCTCATTCAGATGGGACACCAAATCAGTTCAAGTCACTCTTGATCTCTGATCTTACTTCTTCTCTAGAACTTGCTTTATGCTTGTTCTATTCTTCACTTAACATTACACCATCACGTTCGATATTAACGTTCTGGGTTGAACACTTCTCAATCCAGGATTGGCAAGCGAACTACTAACAATGGTGATCTCTCTCCACGTGTTGCAAACGTGGGGGACCCCACGACCTGCGTTAGACAAACCAAAACTCTTGAACCCTTTTGCTTAACTCATCTAGTCATTATCCTTGATTTTATATTTGTTGTAGCAACAATTATCACGGTTGATTAATTCATGTCAAATATATAAAACCAAAAGTTAAGACACTCCTAAACCAATATTTTAAATGAATTCATTTAAGCTATAAGAAATTAAATATTATTAGGTATAAATTGCTATATCATTACTTCTCAGTTAATATTACAATGAAAAAGATACTAAGGTCTACTGTGAAAAGATAATAAATATAATATTATATTTTTTAATGGCAAACACACTTTATATATATATATATATATATATATATATATAGGGGAGGGTTATCTTGAGAACGCTAAATATTGCGAGAATCGTAAGAACGAATTAAAAAACCAACCAAAACTATTTTTTTAATACAAATCTCACTGTAATTAAAATGCAACATCAAAAAAGTTACAATATCAAATAATTCATTTCTACTCTCAAAATCACTATTATTAGATTTTTTACACATGTGTAAATATAACAAATTTACACATGTATAAATTTATTTTATTTACGAATTCACGTAAATTTTAAGGTGTAAATTAAATTTCTAACATTGTAATTGAATAGTAATGATAAGTGTAGAAAGAAATTTGAACTTTAATTGTATTTGACCAAGTTCTTGCAGTTTTTTCATTTGTTCTCACGGTTCTCACAATATTTAGCATTCTCATTTAAACCCTCCCATATATATATATAGTTCAAATGAGAAGAAAAATTTTGCAAGAATAAAAAAAATAACTTTCAAACTAATAGAAATTCTCCATTTATTTTATTTAATGTGTGTGTTTAATATTATGAAAAAGTGCATATAGCTAAATCTATAATTGTCATTAATTAGCTAATTAATTAAACTTGTAACTCATTTTTTTCATATATTCTTTCAAGATAAAATAATTTTTGGTGTGGAACAATTTTCGACATACATAGAATAAAATTTAGTATGTATATGATAATTTTTGGTATAGGACAATATAACGAGCTGAAATTTTGAGAACCTAATAACCAGTTGCTACAACAAATATGCCATTAGATGCTTTTGGCCCATAAGCATTTAGCATAAATATGATCCACATCCTCATCATAAAGACCGCATCTTGGACATTTCGCGTCCAATAAGGGCACCCCTTGCTTGGAAGAAATTATGAAACTTCTCTCCAAAAGATGAAACCCGTCCAACTGGTTTTGCTCAACTTCATAAAGTCAAAGAATATATTGGTCAATGTGAACATCAGTCATGGACACGATTTGGAGGTATTATCATTGTGTTCATGGTGAAAAAAGTTAGCTATTACATGAGGGTATAGGCCAGAATGCAACATCCTAGTTTTGGATTATCTCTGATAACTGGATTTTTAGTCGTTGGTCATTCAAAAAGAAAATTAACAAATTTCAAACTAATTAACAAATATAACAATCTTATATCACATCAAGTGTAACAAACACGTTATATAAATAAAATATCTTCGATAAGTAAAAGACGATAAATATTATACAAAAATTGCTTAAATTAAACAACCCAAAATAAGAAATGGTCAAAGTTTTTCTTTGGAATTTAAAGAAAAATATAATAATAATTTTGAAATAAATCAATATGTAACGGATAATTATTGCTAATTATCATTAAATACATAAGGTAAGCCTTACAATTTAAACAACTTGAGTATTAATAATTTGAAATGGAACACTAACATAAATAATATGCTAGCATTTTAAATGTTAAACATCAGTTTGAGCATATATTTTATTCACGGTTTTCGCTTTAATATAATGTTTTCTTCTCTTTTGTTGTTAATAACTAAAGCAAATCAAATATATCCAATTAGTTTATCTCACTGATCAAATGTAAAGTGAAGATGCTATGTAAATGTCTTCAACAATAATTAGAAATAACATAATTATTATTGATCATCAATTAAAATATAGGTTAAGGATTATATAAAATTTAATTTAATTACGAGTAAATTACACAAAACATCCTTTATGTGACAACCGGCGTTTTCCGGTTGTAATTACGCGCATAACGAACATTTAAAAACATCATAAGTAGCGTAATTAGACGTAAATTAACTTGATCAGGACTTTGGAATGCCTAGGATCGTCTATCTGATTTTTCGGTACGCGAATGGTGATTTGCGGGAAAACTACTGAACGTCAAACGGTAACGAACTAATACCGGGCAAAATACTAACAACGCAGACAAACACGAACTTTACATGGGTAACTTATGCGTAAGGATTTGATTTTGATGAATTATCATGCTTCGAACGTCACAAAACGCTTACGTGAACGAAAAACGCGTCCCCAGGAACGCACCGACAACAAAACGGAAGCAACGGGCACGAGTTACGCCTCGATATTAATATATTTTGATATATTTGGCTTCGTTTTCAAACATTATTATTCGTGGTCGAAATCAGATCGAAAAACGGACAAGAAACGACAACCGGAGCATTTTACGCATTTTAACAAAACTGACGAACGCACGCGATAAATATTGAATACCGACACATTTTATATGTTTTCGACCCTAAAATGATATTACACGACGTTCCATGAAGTTCGGGTTCCAAAACGGGCCTCGTAGACGCGATCAGGCTGCTCAAGACACTAGAAACGGGCTTTTGGGCCTTGGGCCCAAGCCCACTTGAAAACCCTAACTATAAAAGGGTTGCAAACCCTAATTTTTCATTTGTTTCTCAAACACACACACTGCTCCCTCTCTCTCTCTGATTTATGTCCGGCGACCGGCCGGAGCAGCGGCGGAGACACGACGGCAGTGAGGGTTTTTCGCGGCGGAACCGGGGTGTACCCCCCCTAAATCGCACCTCCCGAGTCCATTTCCGGCCTCCATTTTTCATTTCGAGCAACATAGATCGCAGATTCGACTTCGGCGGCCGTGATTCTTGTGTAACCCTTCCTACTCTCTCTCTTTCTTCAAGATCTTTTTAGATCCATCTTTTCTCCGGCGATGTTTGTTGTTTCAGGGGGGAGATGGTGGTGCTCGGGGATGTTAGGCAGCGAACAAGACCACCGCGCGACACATTCGGCGACGGCAGTGGCAGCGCAGCGGCAATGGAGGTGGTTCGGGTCGGGAGGGGTTGGGTTGATGACGCCGGCGTCATCAACGACGGCGGTGACAACGGTGGTGGTGGCCGATGATGGCGACGGTTCAAGTTCAGTTTAAGATTGATTCAAGTTCAGTTCAACTCGTTTCGGTCCCAGGTCGACTCGGTCAGATCTGGGTACGGTCAAAATAGTCAACAACTCAGGTCTCACTTCAGGTTTGGGTCAACCCAGTCAACACAATGGGTTGACTGGTCAAACATGTTCAGTATTGGTCCGGGTCCGATTCGGTCGGTTTCGTCGACACCGGATTTGTTCCGGTCAACCATGGTCAACTTAGTCAACAACAGTCAACACGAGTCGAAAACCGGTCAACTCAGTCAATGGGTCAACCCAAGACTCGGTAAAAATTAATTACGACGCGAAATTTATTTATATTAGTTTATATAAATATTAATATTAATAAGCGCACGACCGAGCTCAAACAGACCCGCTAACAATTACATATCGCCAAAATTTTAAGATATAACAATAGATCCGACTACGTTATTTGCGTAAAAAAATTACTATTTTAAATCAAACCGACGTTATTATAATATAAATCGGAAATTATAAGTGGCGAACATTATATTTGATCACGACGAGAAGTTATGTGTATCGTTATTGTTATATTGAATATCGTGTTTTGATTAATAAATCGACAACTTGTATTGTCGGGATCGTCCGAAAACAGAGGAAACTCTGTCCGATTTTCGTAAAAATACCTAACACGAAACGCGTTGTATTTCAAAGACAAAACATCCGATTCAAACAATTGTTATAAAATAAATATTAATATATATTTATTTTGACGACACATACAAATCGATCCGATAACGCCTCAATGAGTGTGGTTATGATATAACAAAATTCTGTAGTCGATTATAAAATGAATATAATTATGTATGTTACTTCAAACGCCGAATTCGGAAATTAGTTTTGATATATTAATAACTCATCCGAATATCTTTAGAGAATAAATATAATGTTTATATTTATTTCGACACGTCAAGCTTTTTCGAACCCTTTTACGAGGCAATTATAAAGGGTATAATTATTTCAAACGGCAGAATTCGGAAATCATATATTAAAGGCGTCTAGAATTTGGAAATCGTATAACACAAATATAATTAGATATGTTTGAATGTCGAGATTTTGAATACTTTCATAAAATAAATATAGTTATATTTATTTCAAACTTCGACGACGCGAACACTTACAAATACTTTCGAAGGATTTTATAACAAAAACATATTGGTTGCATTCGATTCAAACGCCTAAACGAAGTACGACACGATATCGCAAGACTATAACAAGCGTACGATTACATCTTATTTATTATAAACGATACGCCAGACTCTTGCTCGGATATGAAATGTATATCTATACGGGTATATTTACAAGTATATATACATTATATCTTACGAAAACTACGAAGACTCGTACTATTATCCGGCAATGAACATGACAACTAATACGATTTCATGAAACATAGTTATGTTTATATATAAACATATATTTCAAATCGCTCGAAAACAAAGCCGTTTCCAAGAAAACCATAGATTGGTTATTCCGAGTCAAGTCAATAACACTTTCATAGAATCGTATGGTTAACGATTCGGTAGAGCTCGATGACACGTAGTTTAGCTACGTTATATTTAGAAACTTATAAGTTATTCCGTTTTAGGAATGCCTTAGATTGCATGCTAGCAAAGCAAGTTGTGGAGACAACATTATGGAATCACATTAAGCTAGCTTTGCACAAGGAAATCAAGGTGAGTTCATAACCCCTACTTTTTACCGTTTTACATTTTTATAAATGTTTTCGGGGGTGGAAAGACATGCAAGTTTTGCAAAAGCAAACAATGTTTCGGAAATCACATATTTCTAAACCATTTTACATACAGATTTCAACAAACACGATGGTTTATGAATGGTTTAGGCTAAACATACCAGTTTTCATAGCTATACCAAGCTTTTCGAACCATGCATGAGTTTTATGACTAGTGACGGGATTGTCATAGTCACAACTAGGGGGCGAGGCCCCAATTTTATTTATAACATGGGCTAGGCCCAATAACACGGATAACATGGGCTAGGCCCAATGACATGAAAACATGGGCTAGGCCTAATGACAAGAAAAATGGGCTAGGCCCAATATCAAAAGTATAAGGAACGAAATCATATGAAGGGCTAGGCCCATTCATACATATCGAAAACACAGATTTTGTATGGAGCTATAGAATTAGATGATAACAGATCATTGTGCGTAAGTAGGATGATGACAATAGTAACCATTAATCACGTAGTGACCAAGGTGCAAAAGTTATAGATCTATTGAGTTTGAGACACGCTCCACTCCTGGTATGTTAACCAGTTAGGAGTGCTTTTGTGATCCCCATTGATGTCAGAGTTGTCTCGGGTTGGTTACTTATTTATGGCACATAGGTTAGTGTATTAGCTACACACTGAC
The DNA here is from genome assembly GCA_947069175.1 of Scalesia atractyloides. Classification (NCBI taxonomy): domain Eukaryota; kingdom Viridiplantae; phylum Streptophyta; class Magnoliopsida; order Asterales; family Asteraceae; genus Scalesia; species Scalesia atractyloides. The sequence goes on from CAMTDV010000008.1 coordinate 60,761,643, forward strand.
AGATCCTTAGATTCCATAGGCATCCTACATACTATGATTTCAATACCGGTTTACAAAGATAACAGAAAATATTTCAATACCGGTTTACAAAGATAACAGAAAACATTTCAGTATCAGTTTATGAATACGACTGAAAACATTTTATTACCGGTTTACAGACACAATTGTTATATGCATTGGTTTACAAACAGCATGGAAAACATTTCAATACATGCATATAGATACGACATTTCAAATGTTTTGGGATACTATGATCCCACAAACCGGTTTATTAAATGCAGGATTTTCAAATGTTTAAAGATTCATTTGAAACAAAAACAGACAAACTATGAACTCGCCAACTTTATGTTGACTTTTCGCATGTTCTTTCTCAGGTTATAATTTCAAGTATGGCACGGTTGAAATAGGAAAACCCATGGGGATTCGAGTACGTAGCGGGCGTTCACTCTCTAAAAGTCTTAGCACTCACGTTTACTTCCGCTGTGCAATGGAGATACCAGTTTAGTTCACGCCCAACTCTGATGTGATGGAATTATAGGGGTGTGACACTTTATGTTTCCTCAAACTTGCAGGTTCCAGCATTAATGTTTAAAACTTGCTGCAAACAGTCTTTACGTTTATTTTTGTTGCAGGTTCAGTCATTTATAGCTAACACGTTATTTTCTTCAATTAAGTTCCTTCACATGCATAACATATGAGGATATATTTGTCATAAAAAAAGAATATTTAAATTTCAACCTATTTTAAACAAATTCTAACTACATGGACTAATGTGCAATAAAACCAAACACCCACTTTTCCAGCCTTCTTCTCCGGCGAACCTGGAAGTCCATAATCTGTGCGTTTAACCTCCTTCCTCCTACGCGATAAGCCATCTTCACTCCGTATGTTTAGCAAGGTTTAACACCTAAAACACACTACTTAATGTTCTTGGCATTGTGTTTTAAGTTTTAAGCCTATAATTCATGGTATTGTGTCTTAAATTGTCATGTTTTGGTGTTTTTCTTGCCAAAACAACCCAAAACATTATGCCTATGTCCAAAACGTCATACCTAAATGTCAATTCTTATGTCTTCACACTTCCCATGAAAAATGTCCTTCTTACAGCATTCTTAGACGATAAGGATAAACATTGTTTTTATATGATCATATTAAATAATAATAATAATTTAAAAAATAGAAAAGAATATAAACGTTTATTTTTATTATGATTATATTAAATTGTAATAATAATAATAATTTTAAACAAAAAAATTAGTTAAGAATACATATTTAACAAAGTAAAATGTTATAATAAGTAAATAGTACATTAAAGTTCATTTTTAAAAATTAAATCTTGACGATTATATGTGTTAACATATGATATTATATTTTATTAAACACGTTTAACATACGAGTTTTTTTAAAGATATATCTTAATTATTATTTATTATATAAGATTACATTTATGCAAAATAAAAAAAAGTAAAATGTTATAATAAGTAAACTGTACATCAATGTTCATTTTTAAAAGTTAAATCTTGATAACTGTTTGTATTAACATATGACATTATATTTTATCCAACACGTGCAATATACGAGTTTTTTTAAAATATATATTTTTGTTATTTATTATATAAAATTATATTTAAAAAAGATATATTTTTATTATTTATTATATAAAATTATATAAATGCAACCTATGTAATACACGTGGTATAATCCAGTTATATAAATAAATTAAATTAGAGAATTGCATATCGCATTAGATGAATACTTTTATTATGAGTATTAGATTTAAAATATTGAAAATAAACACTTTTAGTCACTTGGGTTTTTCTTGGAAAATAAAATATTAAGTGATACAATGAATATTACACCTGTCTTTTAGTTTATTAGAATGATTTGAAAAGTAGCATCTGGTGGCACACCAATTTGTAAGGATTCAAATATAACCAAGGATGTGGCATTTATTTTAATTTTTGACTCGTTAAGATGTGATGTATGTTTAACATGTGCCCACATCAGGGTTGGATAACATCATCCTTTTAATTCTATTGACTTGTCAAATCACGACTTTGTTTGTTTAAATATTAATCGATGGTTGGTATATCTTTTTTCTCAAATATACAAAATAGTATCCATTCATCTATGATAATCCAGAAAAGGCGGTATTAATTATCCACTTTATGATCAGTTATTATAATAATTTATTCATCTTTTTCTCAAATATCCATTCATCTATTACATCCCCTAGCTACCAGTACTCATCACACGCTAACTTTTGATAACACAACATCACCAAGCCCATCCTTAAACTTGACATACACTTTTCCATCACCAAGCCTAGCCAATCTTACATAAAATAGTTATTTTATTAAATATGTGAATTTGATCTTCAACCCTGTGCCACCTTGTATTTATATAGTTAGATATGTGTGGTTATATGAAGATTAATGTTGGTGACTTTGTTAATCTATATAAGGCGTGCGCCTTCCATGTCGCTGGTTACCAAACCATGGTATAAATTATGAAGAAACATTTAGCCTGGTTACCAAAACCGACTACTAGGTTTTGTGGATTCTCGCCACTTACATCACATACACTACTTACAAAAATACATCTATCATCTAAGTTAAGCGTCGTATGCATGATTACAACGATTGGCCGATCCTACTTGGTTTAGATTAGTTACCATTACAATTTAAAACATATCAAGCTACATGTTCTTAATGTTCCATTGCAACACATGTATATGGATTTCACACAGAGAATACACAAAACTTTACCAACACCTCTAATTATTTAAATAATTCAAAAATAAATAGTAGTCGGGATCAATAACCTACATTATAAAAAACTAGTATAACTTAATCAAAACACTTCCGATCCGTTATATAGAACCTTGAAATGAGACAAATTTGTGGTGAAAAATAAAATTAAAAGATTTAATCACCCAAGAATTTATTATCATTATTATGTATCCACTCATGTATTAACATTCTCCTACTTACACCAATCCAACAATATATTATAATACAATGACACTCAAAACAAATCCATCAACAAAACTCCCCAACATAATCGAATCCTTCAAATTTCTGTTTCAAATCCCCCATAAAGCAAAGATAACCGTAACACCTAATGCAGTTAAGCCACCAGAAAGTGGTGGTGTTGCAGCCGATGGTGGTGTAGGTGAAGTAGTGTCCGCTGACGGATTATTACCGCCGCCACTACCTGGAGAAGGGGCTCCTCCGCCAGTCCCAGTCGCTGGAGTAGGAGCCCTGTCGCCTCCTCCACCAGTAGTACCTGGAGTAGGCGCACCACCTCCTCCAGGCGAAGGCGCGCCTCCTTCACTTGGCGTAGGTGCGCCTCCTCCACCAGTAGTTCTTGGAGTAGGTGCACCACCTTCTCCTCCCCAAGGCGAAGGCGCGCCTCCTCCAGGGGAAGGCGCGGGAGGAGTCGAAACAGGGGTTTCAGCCGGTGGTGAAAGAGGGGATTGTGGAAAAACAGGGGATATTTCGGGAGATGGCGGAAGTGCGGTAGGCGGAGTAGCGGCCGACGATGTCCGTGATCGGTTTCTAACAGCCAAAACCACCACAATCAATTTCTGACCTTGATCACAATTCGACTTTTTCCCGTAATAAAATAAAACGGACCGGATCGATCAAACTTAAACGTCGAATCACCGCCTTCGAGCTTCAAAACCGGATTATTCCCATTGCATCCATCATAAGTACTTCTATTCACTACCAAAACAGAGTCTGAGCTACCATCATACTTAAAATCTGCAAACAATCAAAACAACAAAAACCCAGATCAAAGTCAAGAACCCGAAGATGAAACTCAGTGTTAACTAGACGTACGGAGTGTATCGTTGATCAGAAACCGCAATCGGCCGCCCCAATTGTTGTAGCTTTCCGATGGGTGCAAGGTCCAGCCATCTTTGCCACCAACTTGGAAGGTGTAAGGATGTGAAGAAGATATGGAAGTGACGACGAAGAAGAAGATGATCGCCATGAGAAAGCATAGAGAGGTCTTGAACGCCATGATCGGTTAGAGGAATTGTTGAGTAAGATGATGGGTGTTACAAGAAGACAAGATCACACGCGGCAAAAAGATATAAAGTTTAAGGTGGGATATTTTATTAGTTAGAGGACTTAATTGTAAACAATTGTAATTAGGTTCAAGGATAGTGTTGTAATTTTACGGGTTTGACAGGGTTGTGATATGGATTAGAGCACCTCTAATTAAGTCTGCCATGAAAAAGATGTGGATGGAAGAGAGAGGGTGAATTTAGTCTATGGCCACTTGTGAAAAGGAGGAGAGAGAAAAAGACATGTGATCTATAAGTGTGTTTATACTAGTTTTGTAAAAATGGGACCTAGTCGGATTTAATCGGCCCTTGTCGGCCGGTCAAAATTCGGCTATTACGGTCAACACCAGTAAATTTTTGGTAATATCTAACCAAACCATAAAGATTCCAATGATTAGTCCTATATGGCTAAAAATGGGTCGAGAAGAGATTAAAACATATCTACTTCAAATATTTAACTATAATGTCACACCCTGTCTTTCCACAGCCAATCCAAACACCGGTGGGCCGGGATAGGGAATATCATGACGTAAGTTGCTAATATCATAGACAATTAAACACATCACAGCGGAAGTCTTGGATTTAAATTACTATTACAAACCAAATGTTCGAAATACCAAAATCATATACAGACGGCTCGTAATAGAAGATCCACAGGCGGATCATAAATTGTACAAAAGAAAGAATGTAAAACAGACTTTGGGAGATCTAGGATTTGCAAGATCCTTTATCACTACCGAGGACTTCCAGCCTATTTTCGTATTGTACATGCAAGCTTAGTCTTTTGAAAATACGTCAGCTTTCGCTGGTAAATGCACCCAACTGACTCATTTTGTAAACATTCAAAAGCGTTTTTAAGTGCATATCAGCACAAAATCTTTTATAACTTTGGAAAGTTGACGTTGCAACCTTGTTAACATATTCACATGTTTGTCCATACATACAGGGCCTAGTGCGAAAATCGAGACATTATTAACTACACACCACTTACGAACTCACGAAGGAGTTATCCCCAACGTTGTGGGTAGTTGCATTTGAGAGTCTGTCGGGTGTATGCCTACACCCCACGCTAAGGTCGTGGCCATTATCTAATGTAATGAGCCGAGGATATCCAGGACACGGTAGTTAACCCCCGATTTTTAAGTTATCAAACAAAACTGATTAAAAAGAATATGCGGATTTACTAGCCACAATCCGGCTTCGATTGATCCCATTTCCGACCAAGCGGTAATAGTTTACCGTAACCCAAGCCCGTATAGGGGAAATAAGTCGAGAGTATTTATCTGAGCTAGTCTTCGTTTAAACGCAAGATTTTATTAACTCAGCCCTACACAAAAGCACTAAGTGCAGATAGCATTTACCGAAATGTCTCTAGTCTGGATTATGGCATAAGCTAACAAATTAAATACTAATGGTCTTTCTTAAGTCATAGACTTAGACCGACTAGCGTACATGATCAAAACGTATAACGCTAGATTAAACGATGATCAGATAGAATGTAGTTTAATCCCAACAAGTACTTTGACTTGTGTAATATGGATAAACTATAAACATTTTGAATTTTGAGACTTAATGACAAGGTTAGACCCGTTTCGGTTAATTTTCGTAAACTAGTTACATATGCTTAACCGTACGCATATCAGGGATATCGGGTAACCGGATAAGTCATGGACAAGTTTTATATGTCATTATATTTTAAATAAGTTGTAACATCAGTAGGATATCAATTTATATGTCCGTTAAGGTTTTAAAATGAAATTATGCCTCATATGGGCATTTTGGTAATTTCATACCTTATAAAAGGAACTTGAATAAGTATTCTGAAAAAATAACTTATTATGATATAATATCAGTAGGATATTAATTATATGTGTAATTTATCTTTTATGACCAAACTATGCACCGAATGGGCATTTTGGTCATTTTACACATGGTTTATAAATTATTTGGGATTCTGAGTTTATATCATGTACCTACTGTAAAAATATTTAAAATGAGTTTTAAAATCAGTAGGTAATAACTCTTGGTTGGTAAATATGGTTTAAAACCATACTATGCGTCGAAACGACGCTTATGTAGTAAAATGATGATTTGTGTGATGCTTAATGAAAACTGATGTTAAGGTCAGGTTAACATGTCTTAGATATATTATTTAATATAACATATTAGTAGGAAAAGATTTACTTTGAAAAGATGTGATTAAAACCATTTTATAAGCCACAAGGACCTTATCGTCATTTATCGACTTAATACAAGAACTTGTTTATAAACTCAGTTTATAATCTGGTTGGCGTCCCAAATAATCCTACTTATAATATTACATCAGTAGGAAACTCATTTTCAAGTTTAGTATCATTTAAACCTCTTTTTATGCAAACGGCCATGTTAGTCAAAATGGCATAATTACGGAACTTGTACATAAACTCAGATTCTGATTATGATCATGTAGTATAACCTCAGGGGGTTATGCTACATTATATTACGATCATAATGAAACCTTAGATCAGTAGCTAACTAATCTAAATCGGGTCAGAATCGAAAGTCAAAGCAGAAGTCAAACTTCGCGACTTTCGGTTGCGAACCGACCCTAGAACTGAAATTGACGAGCCGAACATGTTCTTACATGTTCTAATGATTATTACCAACTTGTTTAAGTGATAAAACAGGTTTCATAACATATATAAGCTTAGATTATAACATTTCTGAAAAATGGCCTCTTTGACTTTTTAATATAATAACTTTGACCCGTCAATTGGTCTAGCAAACGTGATCTTCAGGAGGTTCCCTTTATAAGGACTAACACCTACCTTATTACGATCACTTAGCCATGTTCATTACGAACAATGGTTGGACCATAATGGTCTTAACCAAAAGTCAAGGCGTTTTCCGTAAAACGCTTGACTTTTGGCTATAAAAGCCTATAAACAAAAATGCAAGAGGAAAGAACACTTACAAGTGGTTCCTATGATGCAATAGAACTAAGTTGGATGCTCCTTTCAGTTAGGAACTTCAAGAGGAGGGAGATAGAGTTGTAAATGAGCAAGGTGCAAGTTCAAATGGTGAATCTTGGCACCTATTTATAGTTGGAGAATTTGAAGGAGGTGATGCCAGGTGCTAAGGGGTGTAAGAGGGAGCTTACAAGTGTCCTAAAACATGGCATAGCTGTTTGCAAGTCCCTTGTTTCGAATCAAATGGTTTTTTGGCTATTTGTGTGGAGGCCAAGCAAATTTTCTGCAGACACAGGCCTCTCGCGCCCCCGCGAGCGCCCCATGGTCAGTTTCAAAGTTTGTCAGTTTTAGCCCCTTAACTTATTAAACCTCCTAAAACACCTTTATAGCATATTTAACCATCCGTAACCAATATTTGGCATACCCGAGAGTATGCCCGGACATTGTCGAGCTCTCGGTTCATTAAAAGGTCACTCAGAGGTATAAATTAACATGTTGACACTTTTAACCCTCCATTATCCAAGTTTCATATATTTACAGAATTAACCTCTCTCGTCCAAGAAACGGGTCATATGAGAGTTTTGTCCAATAAACGGGACACATGAGAGTTAGGACTTCGTATGTAACATCCGTCGAAAAACGGGTTTCCAAACCCGCTTCGTTTATTAATCGAATATCAAGTTATAAAATTTCGTTGCGTATTTATGATTTATTTTAATTTTAAACAATACATAATTAATAAACAATTTAGAATTTAAAAACTATAATTGATAAAAAGTGAAAATAAAATAAATAAAAAAGAAAGAAGGCTGCCGGGTTTCGAACCCGGGTCAGCCGGATGAAACCACAAAGACTTAACCACTCCGCCACTTGACTCACTTGTGCTATCCAGTGAAACAAATAACATTTATAATAAAACTCGAAATCGAATTCAGTCAGCAGCGCGCCCAATTCGCAGTCGCCGGAAATTCCGACGATTTCGCCAATTATCGACGGTTTCTTTTGACTTAACGTATGTATTAACATCGACATCGGTTATAACCGATGTCTAATCCCGCGACATCAGTCATAACCGCCGGAGAAAGGCTGACCAACGAATCAAGACTGAAATCAGACCCAATTCATTGTGATTCTTCCCTATAAATACACACCCAAGTCTCTGGAAATCATTTCGCTCAAAATCGCACCATTTCTCGAATCAATTTCACTCGCCGGAGTTTTTCTGCAATCGCCGGACTTTCACCGGAGAACCGAGACTTTCATCAAAACGGTAAAAACCTCGACTCTTTCGGTTTCAATCCATTATTAGACTATTACTAACTTCAATCCATCAACCAGAATCAATCCCAGACGACGTAGCCGGAATATTCTGCACTCGCCGGAAAACCTCTGGAATTTCCAAAATCACGCTGTGAATCGGTATAATCATTCAAACCTTCTGTTAATCCTTGTTTAGTAACCCAATTTCATAACTAATCGATCAAAACTGTTAATTGATTCAATCATACGGAATACACAAATCAGAGCCGACGACCATTGCCGGAATTCTGAGAAAATACAGTCTGATCGGTACATTCGATTCCTTAACTCATTTTATTCATTACATTTCAACCAGTAATATGTTCGATGAACGACTCAATCAAGAACAGAAGAATATCGGTCGTCTGAGTCTTTGAGCGAAGAAGACGAAGTCGACGATGTTTATAAGATTAATTAAAACAAGTTATATAAACGGGTTAGACACACAGTCCAGTGGTGGACTGTGTGCAAACAATTAACACACGTCTCGAGTTCGATCCCTGACACAACCTCACTCTCTGAAATAAAAATGTTCTTTTTAAACCGAACCGGATCAACTCGCTGTATGATGTTAAGTATAATAAAAATCAGTATATTAACCAGGTTAGACACACAGTCCAGCGGTGGACTGTGTGCAACACTAAACAACGGGTCCCGGGTTCGAGACCTGTTGTGTGCACCGGTCCGATATAATTAAATCATTTTTAAAAAAATAAATGATTTCTGATTAAATTAAATAGTATATAAATATAATTAAAAACAGAAATATTTCGGGTTAGACACGTAGCTCAGTTGGTAGAGCTGCGTGCACGCGTACGGGAGGTCTTGGGTTCGAGCCTCACCCAGCGCATACATACACACGTCCGAACCGGTCAACAGTCAACAGTCAACAGTCAACAGTCAAAGTCAATGGTTAACGGTCAACCCAAAAAGTCAACATTTTTTTTATATTTTTATTTATATATTTAATTTAAAAATCAATTAAAAATACTTAAAAATAATATTTTTAAAGTTAGAAAATTTCCTTGAACTCACAAAAATAAACCTAACAATCCCATTAAGAACACTAATTAAAAATATTAATCTCAAATAAAAGTTTATTTATTTATCGAACTATTATGTTATTATTTAGGTTAGTTCCCTTGCCGATTAAATCTGAATTCGTGCGCATTCATCATCAATCCAAGAAACGCACCCACTGTGAATTCTTACAAATTCCCCTTTTTATTCATGTTTTGGGGTGTATCATGTGTCGCTTAAATTAATTCGCTTATTCAAACTCGTGCTATACCATATCATGATCTAAACTTAGAATGTAAATATTGTTTGATGTGATGTATTACATATTGTCAAGTTGTATGCAAATTATTTGTTAGGCCCATCAGTTCCTCGTGGGAGACGAGTTGAACAACGCGTGCCTTAAAACTCATTCATTAGGCCCATCAGTTCGTAGAACAACGCGTGCCTCAAAACTCATTCATTAGGCCCATCAGTTCCTCGTGGGAGACGAGTTGAACAACGCGTGCCTCAAAAAAATCATTTGTTGTATTATTTAATATTATGTGTTGTGTGAATAAATTTACATCTACATTTACTCATATGTGGTTATGCACTTTATTTTATAATCAATACAATAAACTCGTTTAAATGTTTTCATAGGATTCACTCGCCAACTTTTTGTTGACCCAAAAACCATTTTTACACATGATACAGGTGGACAGGATGAAGCAAGGAACACATAGGAAAGTGCCTTAGAAGAAAAATAATGAAGTCTAAAAAGATGTATAGAACATGTTGTACTTGTATGATTTGATTGTATGATCTTCCTTAAAATTGTAATAATAAATATGAAACATTATAATAAATGTCATGAGCTTTGATGAAAACCGAATCATGCCCCGATCACCTTTTCCGCTGCGGGTCGGGGTGTGACATCGTAAAGGATCACTCAGAGGCCCACTATAAGCATGTTGACTCCGATGTCACTCAGAGGCTAGGTATGTTGACATATCAGTTACGTAGAGGCCAAGTTTAAGCATGTTGACATATCAGTCACTCAGAGGCTAATGATTAAGCATGTTGACATATCAGTCACTCAGAGGCTTACGTTTATGCATGTTGACACCAGACAGTCACTCAGAGACTGAGTTTGAGCATGCTGACACCTTTTGTCCCTATTAGTCTTTCATAGACTAAATTAAAAATACAACACGTGTCACTATACTATTGGACACGATTTTACGAGGTGTTACACATAAATATGTGTGTGTATATATATATATATATATATATATATATATATATATATATATATAACTGAAATTTACATATAAAAATTCCAATCCAATAAATCTCAATTAATCTTGATTAATCCAAATTAATCGCTAATCGATACCCATCCACCGACTAATAACTTTTACAACCATGGTTTATACTCTATAAAGTGGTGAGATTCCTATACTTACTAGATAAAGTCAAAGTGATATGTGGGTGAGATTTTTCCTTCATCACATTGATGGATCATTCTTGAATTTCCTTAGGGTTTGAGACTTCTTTATACAAATTAGTGTCAATTATTACAGATTCATGGTTATAATCGGTGATAAGTACTTTTCATGTACTTGGAGCATTTCCAATGGTTGGTATTGAGAAGCGCTTAAGAGAGTGTGGGATGTGGAGTAGAAGGTCGGTTTTGTGGAAGAACACCATCAAACGTGCTAATGTGAATGAAACGATGAGAGAGACAGAGGGGTGGGGGGGGGGGGGGGTGTTTTTCCGTGTTTTCAATGTGCGGGACAAATTTTTTGAGTTTAAAATTTTGCCTAGATGACTGCATCTCTAAGTTCCAGAGTAGAAAAAACATATACCAACATGCAACACATTAATCAATAGTTAATTGTCATTCATATGGAGTAAAACATGAGTCCGTACATTCTTTTGTATTTTTGGTTTACTGGAAAACACATGTTTGGTTAAACTAGAAGCAAGTTCTCTAAATTTTTGCCACCATTGAGTTCCGCTCGTGTCCACCTGTTGAGATACACGAGTAATAGAAGGCTACCAGTTTGACTAGAGAGACCACATATCAAACCAATCCACAACCCCTACAAATCACACACAATAAAATGTTAGAATGGATATCTGATCAATCAAAAAGGGCGTGTTCTTGTACACTATATAATAAAAGTGCCACCTTTGCATATAGTTTTAGCAGAAGCGCTAGGGCAAGCAACCGGCATGCCAATGAGATAAAACATTGCTAAGTTGATGTACACAGCCAGATGTTGCCAACCGCATCCCCTTGCCACCCCTACAATGAATGAATTTCGACACATTTACTTATACATAGGCTAATATTAATATGGTTATTTTTATACTATAGGGTCACTTTTAAGATAAAAAGTTTAGTAAATAATGAATGCATACAACCACTTAAATTGTTTTATTCATAAATCTATATTTAGATTAATACCATAGTAAGTACAATCTTTTGTGGATAGCTCCACCCCATTCTTATTAAAATTACTCATTTCAACTTGACACTGCCCATGTTAAAAATGGCCCATTTTAACCCGACCAGTCAGTCTCACAATCCTATGATTTATGTTTATGCATACCTGATAAGACTCCTTGGATAGAATCAAGAACAATGGAGATCATCAACAGGGGAGTCATGGATGCGTATTTCGTAATGATTGTGTGACTATCACTAAAAAAGTTGGCCCAAATATCGTGACCAAATTCCAACGCTAAAACGACAACAAGTGCTAGGATAACAGAAAGCTTTAGCGTCACAGCCATGGCATGTTTTGCTCTATCGATGTTGCCAGCTCCCAGCTCATTTGACACGCGTGTGCTGTCAAGTTAATAATATTGTTAAATCAGGTCGGCTCTAAAAAAGCTAAAATGTTCCTCTTTGTTCAAAAGGGAGTAAGATCACTGCATCTAACCTTGCAGCAGCACTGAGCCCATGTATTTACACTGAGATTATAAGCAATAGAGAATCGGGGTGAGGAAAAAACCAGATAACAGAAACATAACTAAGAAAACAGAACTGAAATAACCGCACCAGATATGGTTTAATTCTATAACTAAGCATCATGATTTGGCTATTGGTTATATGTGTATAAATAAATGAATTGCCGTTAAACCAACATTTTTTCCAGTTATGTAAATAATAATATTATACAAGGATAACATATTTAATTACTTCTTAGAAATAATATATTACTATTCCTTATAAAATTTTATTTGACCCAAAACTTTTATGAGAACCAATTGTGTTAAGTGATGATTAACCGAATCACTTTTAACGATAACCAAAATAACTGAACCGTTTGTAATCGTAACCAATCTGTTCTTGAAAATCTAACAACCAAAACAATGTTTATAGGTTCAGTTTTAGCACATGACATTCTTACCACATTGCAATCAAGGAAGTTGTTATTTCCGAATCCGGTAAAACCCCTGTTAGTAACACAAGTAACTCAAAAGCCCAATACTCTAAGCTGCAAAAAAAGTAACAAACACGACAAAAATATGTTAACTAATTTGGCGGAAACAAACAATGCGTATTCATAGATCCTACAAATTTCACGCGTATGTTTTAACAACTCTAAAAAAAATTAACATAGCAGCAGAGGGAAGAGCAAGCTTTAGTGTAACAAGAACATGATCAAATGACTCCATGGAAAAACCTTGCCATGTTTTCTTAAACTGTCTGCTAAAAAGCGCGTATCCAGCCAGCATAAGGACCGCGATCCACAGAGAAAGAGAAACAGCCACGGCAGCTCCAACGAAAGCTAGAGAAGTGTGATACACTAGTACATACGTAATGGCGATATGGAGGATCAACGGGACCATGGAACACAATACTAAAGGGTACACAACGGATTGTGTTTGGAGAAATCTTAGTATGTTGTGTAAAAGCGCGTATGATGTTTAAGGTAGAGAGCAGCCATTTTGGAGATTTGAGGATCTTGTTGGAGTAAAATGAGGATAGGTTCAGTGAAGAACCAAAGGATTGAGATGAGGATAGAGAAGAAAATGGAAATCAAACAAGATGATTGTAGATATATTCCTAACATTTTGTATAGTTTTGCTCCAAATCCTTGTCCACATAGTGTCTCTAGTGCACCACTTAGACCAATCTGATCAAAGAAATAGCAGGGGTGTAAGTCGTATCACATTGTTAATTAAAGGTGTCAATTGTGTTAGGTTGACAAGATTTGGGTGATTGTTAACCTCAACACGGCCCATACATTAATTTGTATTAAGGATATCAATCCTAACTCAAATACACTTAAAATCATGTAACCTGAATAAAAACATGTTTAGAGTAAAGTTCGCTTACAAATACGCTTAACATACAAAAATGTATAAATGGAAGGGAAAAGTAAAAAAAAAACGCGGTGCAATTTTTGTAAGTATTTTATTAGTAGAGTAATTATCAAAATTACTCTATAAGTGCATCAAAAAGTATAAAATTCAAAATTACTCTATAAGTGCATCAAAATTACTCTACTAGTTATCATAAATACACTACTACAAGATATTATTCAAAATTACTTTACAAGTGCATCAAACAAATAGTCATTCAAAATTACTCTAAAAGTGTATCATAATTAATCTACTAGATCATCAACATGACATAGCATACACAACTACTCTACAAGTTCACCAAACAATATATAATTCAAAGTGACTCTACAAGTGCATCATAATTATTCTACCAGTTCATCAAAAAATATAATAGATACATTTATCTACAAGTTCATCAAACAACACAAAATTCAAAATTACTCTACAAGTGCATCAAACAGTATTGAATTCAAAATTACTCTACAACTATATCAAAATTACTTTACAAGTTCATAAAAATAACATAACAGACACAATTACTCTACAAGTTCATCAAACAACATACAATTTAAAATTACTTTACAAATGCATCATGATTACTCTACCAGTTCATCATTAATACAATACTACACGATATCATTCAAAATTACTCTAAAGTACATCAAACAACATAAATTATAAAATTACTCTACAAGTGTATCATAATTACTCTACATTTGATAGTTACTCTACTAATAAGATAATTACGAAAATGTCATCGTGTTTGTTTTATTTTCCACGTTATTCGTACGTTTTGTATGATAAAAGTATTTGTATTTGATCTTTTGTCAACATGCTTATCTCTTTGATCAAAACGAGTCATATAGGTTGACGTGCTGGCGGGTTGTATACGAATTGTAATCAAATTGTAAACGTGCTAAACAGGTTTGAGGGTTGGAGTAAATTGATTGCAAAGGGGTTGGCAAGTCGACCTGGATTGACGGGTCAACCTCGCCCAACTTGTATAACTGAACATGTTAATCAGATCAATCGAGCACGACTCGTTTAGATAAGACACTACAAAACTTGATAATTTTTGAGTTTTGAAGAGGAGGTTTTTGTGGTTGTCATAAGGTTCATTCATGTCTTGGTATTGTTATGAAGGTTGTATCAGTATGTCTAAATGGTATGCTTGTTGTATTCTCTTGTGGGCTTTTAAAAATCCTACATTGAAAAATAGGTACTTAAATCTTGATTAGTATGCTTTGGGCCGCATCTAAATCCAGTTTTTTCTAATCCTTGTTTATATATAGAAGTAGTAGTAGAATACCAATTCCCTACGCATTTCACCAAAGTCAATTGTACTAAGCAGCCATATATGACTTGATTATGTGGGGTAGAGTAAACAAGTATAATCAAGTTCTGAACGTGTTAAACAAGTAGACATGTATCACTAATGGGGGAAACTGTTTAATTAAATGAGTTGATGGGTCGCAATGTTTGATTAAACGAATTAAACATGTCACCATTTAATAAATCCACTTAAACATATCAACCTGAACACGCACGAGTCAGATATTACAACCGAAAACTCTCCGTCTCTAAGAATATAAGGACCAATTCCCTACCCTACAAGGTAATTTTTCTTAAAAGTCAACTATAATTAAAAGAAAACTATATGACTAGAATAGGTCTATTGTGTTAACTCACAAGTAATCTCCGAATACAATGGATAGGATAGAAAACTACTACAACTAACCATGAAGGAGAATCCGGTGACTGTGGCCCACGAGTTGGCGAAGTTAGCCGCGACGAGCTCCACTTCTCCAAGGTGGCCCACGAACATGACGCATACTAATGGTATTGCATAATAAGCAAGGTTGGTTAGTATCATAGGGAGGGAAAATAAGATCTGAATCTTAGCCTCTTCGCAATCCACCACCTTCTTCCACTTACCATTGCCGCCACGACCACCACCATCGGCCGCCTTGGCTATCAATGGAGTAGTGTTTTCCGGCGTCTCCATCATGAAAATTGTTTGATAGTAAGGAAGGTGAGATAACTCACATGGACTCCACAAATAGTTAGTATATAAAGATAGGCTGCGGTTGGTTGGTATCTTTTAATAGAAAGGAAAATCAGGTAAACGGTTTTGATACTTTTTTTAGGAATTAATATGATAATCTGAGAAATTATCTATAGAAATTTATTTTATAGACGGATGCTTAAAAATAGAAATCACGTTTGTTAATGACATTTTCTGAAAGTGATGTCTTATAAATTTCTTTTATCTATGACGCTTTATCATTTTTCTTTTTGCTTTTTATTTCAGGGAAATGATGTTACATGTGAAAATTACACAACTAAGAACAAATTATCGCCGCTTGACATACACCGTGAGATTTTCGTTTATGGGGGAATGTATATCATGTGCTTTTATAGAGATAATTGATCCGTGCGTTACGACAAGACAATTAAGTATAACAAAAAAATAGACGTAAACATCAAATCACGCACGCATGTTACGACGTTTTCTCAAGGTAATCAACACACATCCATGGTTTCCACTTCCAAACACTAGTTTTAGAGTAAATTACACTTGTGCTTGTCAACCAATTTCTTCTAGTTTCACTATAAACCGCCTTTACGACATCACAAAATCCTGAATACTATAAATAAATACATTTTTTAACATTCAAAAAAGTTTTCGTAAAAACACTTTTATATATCTTTCTTTCTCACTAGAACGCTATTTTTCTAATAGTTAATAGATAATAATCTTCATTCTTATATAACTTAAAACGATATATAAAAGAAAAAGAAAAGGAGACGCGTGACTCGTGAGCACATGGAGGGAAAATAGACCTTTTTAACATACTTTACCGAAGAGAATTAAGTTTGTAATTAACGGCTAATATATCACTAATATTTTTCAACAACTAATATATCATTATTTAAAGTCCTATATAAAGATTAAGTTATTAGTTTAATTAATAAATCATCCATGGAAAGTTATAACTTTTGTTATTTATTTAATCGATTATTATTAACATTGTTAAAATTATACATTACTCCATATCAATGACTCATAGTAATATGTGTAATTTAATTTACACGTCCATTGATAAATATAGTGTTCTTATACTGGTCTAAAATGTCTTTCTAATATTTCTGGATATTGTGATACATGTAATGCTGTTAATTGGCTAAAATACTAGACGAGTGGAGTGGGCTGGTGACATGTTATTGCTGATGGGCTGCAAATCGGTGGGCTGATGAGATGTTATTGCTGATACACTGGGCGAGGGCTTACATTATCGCTACTGGATATTGTCATTACTGATTGATGACCTAATCGTAGACACTATATAAGTGAGAATAATATCTCACCAAACACACTACGGTATTATTGTTCTCTTTCATCCGTTTCTCTCTCGTTCTTTGATCGGATCAGGATTTACACATTGTATCTTAGATTCATCTTGAATCTGAGTTTAGTTTGAGTGGTTCCAGTTAGCCAGTTAATGATTATTGTGTTGATAATCTGATCCAGTTGTTGTGAGAAACATTGTGAGTGGTTTGTTATTGTAATTTGTAAAAAGTCTTATTCAAAGGGTTAATAACAATCTGGTTTGGGTAATTGTGATTTCTTTGATAGAACTTTGCAAATCCATGTTTTGCAACATCGTATCAGAGCTCTGGTAGGAGTTCTTTGGGTTTCTTTATTCCGCTGTGCATCTCGTGTCAGATTTGCTCGGATCTGGTTAGATCAGACTTAATTCTGTTAAGATCTCGCGAAGTCTTGGTGCATACTCTATTTGCCGACTTCAGATCTACGTTGTTTCAGAATCTTGGGGTTCGTGCCGGACATAGGAAGTTCAATATCTTTAAAGTTGAAACCGTAACTTAGGGTGTGGTGTTCTTCATTGATTCACATTGGTCATGGTAGCCCTAAGTGAAGGCTACGAGGAAAACTGTTGTTTTGGTGGTGATAGTGGTTGTTGTGGCGATAGTGGTTGTTCGTGTGGTAGTGATAGTGGTTGTACTTCAACTCTCGGTGTAATCACTACCTCAGATTCAATCACATTTTCTATCTCAGGCGTCTTTCTTTTATGATACTTTCGTCTTGCTTTCTTTTGCAGCGGGAGACCTGTTGTCTTTTTATGTAAATCTGATTGCTTGCTTTTAACTCGTTTGGCTTTCTTTGTTGGTCTTTCAATGATCTCTTCAGGTTCCAAAGGCACATATGTTTCATCGTCATCTCCTAATGCCTTTCTTTTTCTCTGTTTTGCTTTCTTAGCTGCTGCAGCTGCTTCATAATCGATACTTTCATAAGAACTTTCTTCATTATCGCCTTTAAACGCTTGTTTTTCTATCTCAGCATTAATGTTCACAACATTTACATCATCTCGTTTTTTATCAGAAGTTACAGAGAACACTTCATCTAAAACGTTTGTTTCTTTTTCAACATTCTTTGCTACTATCTCAACCTCTTCGTCTATTGTTTCATCGACCAGCATTGTCGTAGCTTTCTTTGATGCTCGTTGTCATTGTCGTCTTTGTCTTTAAAATCCAGAACTCTTCGAATCAAAGCTTCTGTTACAAGTACCTCTTTATCTTCATTCCTTATTCTCACAAACGATTGAATAGCTTTCTGCTCAGGTACAAACTTCGCATGATCCTAGAACCTCTGTACGTGAGAACGATAAGCCTTACGTTGGTCTGTAAGAGCCTTCTTGATCGGTAACCATCCCATAAACTCTAATATCTCCTTAAATGGCTCCATTTTTGGGATTGTATCGTCCAACACACAACAAGTGATGTTTTTGGTTCAAAGTTCGATTTCTTTTCTTACAAAAACACAAATGACAAACACTTACACATGAATTTCAAAAAATAACCAAAAATCTTGTGCAGAGTTAAATGGAATGAAGTGTATTTTTTACTTCTTGCGAAGATAGCCAAAATTTGACAAAAATCAAGTTCCACTTCGTGCGAAGTGCATTTCAACAAATTTAAACTTTTCAATTTCACTTCGTACAAAGTGACTGTTAAGAACAAAACACATGTAACGCTCCGCGTTTCTATACTTTCTATATTTGGAAACCTTGTATCGTACTTCTATTTTTAGTAAGCGTTGTATCTTGTATTCGTCTTTCGTTGTAAATGTTGTAAACCGAGACTTGGATTGTAATGAGAAACTCGTATTTTATCCATATTATATTAATCATAGTCCTGTTACACTTATACTTGTTCATACTTTAAACATGTAAACATATTCCTGGTACTCTCAATCGTAAACGTGTCATAACTTGCAAACATGGTATGTATGCGTAATCGAGACTTAAACGTGAGACTTGTAATCGTTAAACTAAATTCGTTACGAAAATATAATTACCTATTCATTTATTAAGTTAATTAATTCAAATTAATTAATTAATTAATTAATTAAATTAATTAATTAAATTAGTTAATAAAATTAATTAATTAAATTAGTTAATAAAATTAATTAATTTACTTTTTATAACAATTAAAATGCTGTTTTATAAATATATTAACATTTAGGATTAAATGTTAATAAATACTTATATATCTTTTTTTCCTAAAAAAAAAGTCCAAGGTCTAATATGTAATTACTGAATTCTTGAACTACAGGGGCCTTTCCTGCCAATTATGAAACTAAATTATTGAGTTTTTGATTAAAATAAGAAAGAAATAATAATAAACAAACAAACCGGGATCCGCGAGACTCGAACTCGGGATCCCCGGTTCAACAAACAACACCTCAACCACTCCGCCAAACGCCCAACATGTGAAAGAACCTGGATAACAAATCATTTAACCACTGTTTCCGGTCAAAGCTGGGCGTGACCAGCGGGCAAACAGCCTTTTTTGGGGCGGGTTTTTGTGTTTTATTTGAGTTTTAAATCATGTTTTAACATTAATTACTTAACTAAAACCTAAACTAACCCTTCCCTATAAAACCCACACACAATCCAAGCATTTTACACTTTCTAAACTCCATCTGATCCCTCTCAAATCACCTCAAAATCCTTGCAACTTCAGATTTTCGAGCAGAATTACCCATCATCACAAAAGTGAGTATAACTCACTCATTTCTTAACAAAATCCTTCCATTCTTTTTCCAACTTGCTTGGATTAACCTAAGGATCATTTCCATTGGTTTTCCATGGAAAACCAAGCTCTGGAATGACCAGAAAAAGGTTCCAAAGTGGACTGTTTTACTTTATGTTCTCATAAACTTGTTTAATCTCTTACTTTTCTCATTCATCCTAGTGTTCTTGAACTCCTAATCACATATATGATTATGGGGACTAACCTAGGTTGTTAAACTTGTAAATAGGAGTGTTTAATCACTCCAAACTTTCTGTTTTTGAAGAGCATTGAGCTCACAAGTGATGCAAGTTCTTGAACTTGTTCATGTGTGTCCACCAAGGAAGCTTGGGCTATCCTAACTTGAGACCACACATCACTTGATGATTTTTCATCAAGATCCCAAGATAGTTTGCTAGACTTAAAGTGTCACAACCCCACAAAGCCGTTGACGATTGTCCTCGTGTGCTCGTCGGGTTGTTGAATACTTGGCTACTTGGTATCTAGATGACACCTTATCATTCTTGTCTTTACATTCTTGTATAGTATATAGTTCTTGTACCCTCCTTGTTACCAATGGTAACTTGTGTAGTGGTGAACATAATCCGAGGTTCAAAGTGGATGGTTTAACCTCCCACCTTATACTTGACATACATGACACTAGAGGTTACAAAGTGGATGGTTCATCCTCCCACCTCCTACATGATTATAATGATATATATATAACTATATTATAATTCTAAAACCGAAACCTTGATAATGAACTTATAATCACATATCAAGTTATTAAGTTTAACACTAAAGTATGTAATTCCTTGTCACGATTCTAATAGGCCCCGAACCTATGAAATCACACCCAACTCGTAAGAGTTACTATAGTGTCAAGAACGAGTGTTACATCTTATTGAATACTTTCGTATCATAATACTTTATCAAACTTATTTTTAATCATGCTCGAATACTCCTAATCTCCCGTTGAAACTCTATACTCATACGCCTCGTTTCCTCTTGTAGGATAATTCGGCGTCATCCTCGAACCAACGTCTTCACGGATTGTCAAGTGTAGAAAAGACTTAGCAAAACCGTGAGTACACTCGACCCACTTTGTTTATAACACTTTTCGGGTGTAACATATTCCATATACAAAATCACGAACACTTAAACTTTATGAAACATACAAACGATCCCATATACATGAAAGCTTGAATCTTATACTTGATGCTTGTCTTGGATATTCGTATTGCTATGCTTTGGTCATTAACTATTTTTAGCCTTCGTTTGACATGCTTAGCGCTATAGGAATTCACGCATCCACCTCCATCGTGTTATTCGTGAGGTCATGTTAAAACATCGTGATTGCGTTAAGGGTTTGATTATTAGTATTGCATGCCTTGATATTGCTCTTGTATAGATTTGGTTGCCATGTGGATTGTTTAAACTTATTCGTATACGTATGCTATGCCTAAACTTGTGTACTCGCCTTTGCTTTCGCATTGACATTATTTTAAAACATGTTACAGGTTGAAGGAGATGATGCTATAAAAACAATATAGCAAGTACTAGATACACACAAATTAGACGTTAGGTTTAATGTCGATGTATCAATTTTGTTATGACTTTGCAAATGTTATGTTGTTCTTTGTTTTGTTACATTGATGTATTTGACAATTCTTATGAAATGAAATATGGTTTAATTAATTATTGTCACTTAATAATGTTGTGAGCAATGAGCAATCTCGTTTTCGTCTCATCCCGATATTTCCGCCATCGGTTGGGGTGTTACAGATTGGTATCAGAGCCATAACTATAGGGAATTAGGTAGAATTGCCATGTTCGACCTAGTCTATAGTTCTAGGTACCCGTTGTGACCATTCTTGATTATGCTTAAAACTTTATGCTTCTTACTTTGCTTCTCTCTTTCATTTTGGTCTTAATACATATACATGGTGTCTTCCTAAGACACCTTTACACAATACACGTTTGGACGCTTGAAGACACTCGTAATATAAACGAGACGACTTCACTAAAATAGGTGTGAAAACCGCAATTTAGTGAACGAATCTCAATCCGCTATTCTTATTCTTTTTGCACGCAATTATGCCATCGAGTTTGGAGTGAAATCCAAACCTTGATGGAAAATTTCCAACTCAAAACTCTAGTGGACCCTTACCAACGAATCGGAATTTGCTCTTCGTTTGGTAAGTACCAACCACACTTAGGGTACGAAATCGTCAAGTTAGGGGTGAAACCCGCACCTTGTCGATTAAGTCCCATTCCTTGATTTTCACTCTCGCCAAAGTCTCGATTTTCCGATCGGTTAGAGGCGTGTAGTAACTGGAAGGGTAAAATGTCGTTAGTCGCTTCTCGATGAGAGCATTTTACCTATAGGCCAAAGCACGTTTCTCTAATTCGAAAAGATCTTCGATTCACTTTGGAATTGTCGACGATTCTCTACCCGAATCATTCCCATGTTTTACGAGCCTATTCTTTTTATGTGACTCAAATTTTATGTGTTTTGATACTTGTTACCTCGTTCATTTCAAACCATTACACACTCGCACATTTATCGCAATCAAAAACAATACTAATCCTCGTGAACAAACTAAATTTATACTCTTTATTTGTATTCATACGTGAGTATGCATGTTATACTTGTTGAACTCATGCAAACTATGTGAACCATACTTGATGAACACATGCTTCTTATGTGAAACTTATGTGAATTTTATTAATACTCATGCATGCAAAACCTATTTTCTTTATTACAATCAAGTCTCATGCTTTTGTCTTGTTTACAACCTCTAGATGCCTCCTTTCCGTAACTCGTTGAACCGCCTCAAGAAGTCCAAGAAGACGGATTCCCAGAAGGAATCCAACAACGAGGACTCGATATCGAAGCAAGAACTGATTGGGCTCGTTTCGGAGCAATTGGCCGGGCAATTGGCTAAGATCATACCCGACATTGTTAGCCAAATCCACACCATACACGCCGAAGCCACACCTAAATCATCCGCTGATTCCAAAGCCGATACCCCCAAACCATCTTACCAATTCAAGCATTTCATGGCTTGTAAACCAGAGGAATTCACTGGCATGGACGGTGTTACCGCCATGATCAATTGGTTTGATTCAATGGAGCTTATCTTCCTTCAGGGCGGCTGCCCTGAGGAACTCCGAACCCTTAATGCCACCGGGGTCTTCCGCAAGAGAGCCCTCGAGTGGTGGACCACCGAACGAAACACGCGTGGAAACGAAGCAGCCCATGCGATGACTTGGGAAGAGCTTAAGGAGCTCATGAAGGAGCAATTCTGTCCTCCCCATGAGACCCAGAAACTTGAAAACGAGTTCTGGAATCTCACACAACAGGGGAGCGACGCTGAAGGATTGATTGCGCGCTTTAAACAGTTAAGTATCATTTGCCCTGGGCAAGTCGATACTGTTCCCAAGTCAATCGCCAAGCTCATCCGTTGCCTCTCACCGGTGATCATGAACCATGTAGCCGCAGCCAACTCGAAATCCCTCGAGGAAGCCTATGCCATAACCCTCCAACTCAACCATAACTGCATCGTTCAGGGGGCCTACGGCAAGGTCCCTACGAAGCATGCGCACCAAGCCATTGCCAACACCACCGAATCACCTACCCCTCCAGCCAAGAAGCCCCACAACAAGAACAAGAAGCGGAAGGCTTCTTCTCAAAACAATGCTGTCGTCACTCCGCCTACCCAAAACACCAACCAACCTGGACAAGGTTACATTGGCTCTCACGTCAAGTGTACCACTTGCAACTACCATCACCCTGTTGGCACCTCATGCCGAAAATGTGCCAACTGTAATAGGTTGGGACACCTCTCCAACTACCGTCGCCTACTCCAGAACTAGCAAACCCAAGCCCTTTTACCCAAACCGCCAAACCCAAGCTACACCTGGTCGAACCTGCTACAATTGTGGCGATCCTAACCATTTCGCCAACGTTTGCCCGAAACGCACCAACAACCAACAGCAACAACAAACCGAACCTGCGAAAGGACGAGCTTTCGTTCTCACCTCAGCTCAAGCCCAAAGTTCGAATGACGTCATCACTGGTACGTTCCTTGTGAACCATATCTATGCTACTTGTCTGTTTGATACTGGCGCGGATAGAAGTTTTGTATCCGTTGAATTTGAACCCTTGCTTAAGTGCGAACGAACTAAAATGCCTAATCCTTTTGCTGTCGAAGTCGCTAATGGTAAGACCATCTCCGTTGACTCTATTCTTTCTGGTTGCTCCCTAATCTTAAACGATCATAAGTTTTCCATCGACCTCATACCTATGCAAATGGGTAGCTTTGACGTCATAGTAGGCATGGACTAGCTTAAGCGAGTTCGCGCTGAAGTCGTTTGTTCTGAGAAATTCATTCGCCTTCCCCTACCTCAAGGTGACTCTTTACGTGTCTATGGTGAGAAACCTTCTAAGGGTCTCAAGCTTATGTCGTGCATCAAAGCGAACAAGTACTTGCGTAAGGAGTACTTTGCCTTTCTCGCCCACGTCGTGGAAAAGAAAGATAAAGGTCCTAGCATAAGTGATGTTCCTGTCGTTTGTGAGTTCCCTTCTGTTTTCCCCGAGGATCTCCCTGGTCCTCCGCCTCCTCGAGCTGTCGATTTTCGTATTGACCTCATTCTGGCGCAACTCCTGTTGCGAAGGCTCCCTATCGTTTAGCACCCTCGGAGATGCAAGAGCTATCAAGCCAACTTCAAGAGCTTCTTGATAAAGGCTTTATACGCCCTAGTACTTCCCCTTGGGGCGCTCCCGTGTTGTTCGTCAAGAAGAAAGATGGGTCTTTTTGGATGTGCATTGATTATCGTGAGCTCAATAAACTTACAGTAAAAAACCGATACCCACTTCTTCGTATTGACGATCTCTTCGATCAATTGCAAGGCGCGAAGTGCTTTTCAAAGGTTGACCTCCGTTCTGGCTATCATCAACTTCGGGTTTCCAAGGAAGATGTACCCAAAACCGCATTTCGCACATGTTATGGACACTACGAGTTCGTGGTCATGCCTTTTGGTTTGACCAACGCTCCTGCAGTGTTTATGGATCTCATGAACCGTGTGTGTAAGCCTTTTCTCGATCATTTCGTCATTGTATTCATCGACGATATCCTAATCTACTCCAAGACGAAAGAAGAACATGGACGACATTTGCGTCTTATTCTTCAGCTTTTGCAAACCGAACGTCTTTATGCCAAATTCTCCAAGTGTGAATTTTGGCTAAAAGAGGTTCAATTCTTAGGTCACACCGTCAATGAACTTGGTATTCATGTTGACCCTGCAAAGATAGAAGCTGTGAAGAACTGGATTGCACCTAAGTCGCCCTCTGAAATTCGTTCGTTTCTTGGCCTAGCTGGGTATTATCGCCGTTTCATCTCGAACTTCTCGAAGATTGCCGTTCCTTTGACTTCGTTGACTAAAAAAGATAAAACTTTTGTTTGGGGTCCCGAACAAGAAGAATCTTTCCAAACGCTCAAGGACATGCTTTGTAATGCTCCTATTCTCACTCTTCCCGATGGGAACGACGATTTCATCGTGTATTGCGATGCCTCTAACCAGGGTCTTGGTTGCGTTCTCAAGCAACGGGACAAAGTAATCGCTTACGCGTCGAGACAACTCAAAATTCATGAGAAAAACTATATTACTCACGACCTTGAACTTGGTGCAGTTGTTTTTGCATTAAAGATTTGGCGACACTACCTTTATGGTACAAAGTATACGGTCTTTACCGACCATAAGAGCCTCCAACACATCTTTGATCAAAAGGAACTCAACATGCGTCAACGTCGTTGGGTAGAATTGTTAAACGACTACGACTGCGATATCCGCTACCACCCTGGTAAGGCGAATGTCGTGGCCGATGCACTTAGTCGTAAGACTCATGTCAAGAGTGCTCGTTGCTACCAAATCGTGGGAAAACTCAATGAGTTAATTCGACAAGCACAATTTGCCGTCATTAACGAGGGTAACCTCGATAACGAGTTGAATTGTGGAACCGAAAACCCACTCGAAGCTAAGCCTGATGGTATTCTTTACTACCATAGTCGCATTTGGATTCCCGATCGTCTCAATCTTCGGACTACTTTGATGGACGAAGCTCACAAATCCCGATACTCTGTTCACCCTGGAGCTGATAAGATGTACCATGACTTGCGCGCATCCTATTGGTGGCCTGGAATGAAACGTGATATCGCTCTCTACGCCTCCAAATGCCTTACGTGTTCCAAAGTCAAGGCAAAACATCAACGTCCCTCCGGTTTGCTCGAACAACCAGAAATTCCTGTCTGGAAATGGGAGAGCATAGCCATGGATTTCATCACGAAATTGCCTCGTACCTCGTCTGGTCACGACAGCATTTGGGTTATCATCGATCGTTTGACCAAATCCGCACACTTCCTCGCCATTCGTGAAGATTACAAAGTCGAGAAATTGGCTCGTATCTACACGAGTGAAATCATTAGTCGTCACGGTACTCCTCTTGATATTATTTCTGATCGTGATGCTCGTTTCACTTCTCGCCTTTGGCAAACTTTCCAATCCGCCCTTGGCACTCGTTTGAATCTTAGCACCGCTTTTCATCCTCAATCTGACGGTCAGACCGAGCGTACTATTCAAACTCTAGAGGATATGCTTCGATCATGCGTAATTGATTTTGGCGGCAACTGGGATTTGCACTTACCCTTGGTAGAATTCTCGTACAACAACAGCTATCACGCAAGTATTAAAATGGCTCCATTTGAAGCACTGTATGGTCGCAAATGCCGTTCGCCTATTTGTTGGCACGAGATCGGAGACGTACAACTCACCGGTCCCGAACTTATACAAGAGACGACAGACAAGATCCTACAGATTCGTGACAACTTGCTCAAAGCTCGAAGCCGACAAAAGAGCTATGCTGATAGAAGACGCAAACCTTTGGAATTTGACATAGGTGACCACGTACTTCTCAAGGTTGCACCTTGGAAAGGTGTTGTTCGTTTTGGTAAGAAAGGCAAACTTGCTCCTCGCTATGTGGGTCCTTTCAAGATTCTCGAAAGGATAGGCAAGGTAGCGTATCGACCGGATCTACCTCAAACGCTCAGCAATGTTCATCCTGTGTTTCATGTTTCGAATTTGAAGACGTGTCTAGCCGAAGAAGGACTTCAAGTTCCACTCGAAGATCTTCAGATCAACGATACTTTGCACTTTGTGGAGAAACCAATCGAAATCATGGACCGAGGAACCAAGCAACTGAGGCGCAGTCGTATTCCTATTGTCAAGGTTCGATGGGAAGGTAAACGTAGCGCCGAATTCACTTGGGAACTTGAAAGTGATGAAGACTAAGTATCCATATCTCTTCATTACATCTTCCTAAATTTCGGGACGAAATTTCCTAAAGGAGGGGAGACTGTAACGCTCCGCGTTTCTATACTTTCTATATTTCGAAACCTTGTATCGTACTTCTATTTTTAGTAAGCGTTGTATCTTGTATTCGTCTTTTGTTGTAAATGTTGTAAACCGAGACTTAGATTGTAATGAGAAACTCGTATTTTATCCATATTATGTTAATCATAGTCCTGTTACACTTATACTTGTTCATACTTTAAACATGTAAACATATTCGTGGTACTCTCAATCGTAAACGTGTCATAACTTGCAAACATGGTATGTATGCGTAATCGAGACTTAAACGTGAGACTTGTAATCGTTAAACTAAATTCGTTACGAAAATATAATTACCTATTCATTTATTAAGTTAATTAATTCAAATTAATTAATTAATTAAGAAATTAAATTAGTTAATAAAATTAATTAATTTAGTTTTTATAAAAATTAAAATGCTATTTTATAAATATATTAACATTTAGGATTAAATGTTAATAAATACTTATATATCTTTTTTTCCTAAAATAAAAAAAAGTCCAAGGTCTAATATGTAATTACTGAATTCTTGAACTATAGGGGCCTTTCCTGCCAATTATGAAACTAAATTATTGAGTTTTTGATTAAAATAAAAAAGAAATAATAATAAACAAACAAACCGGGATCCGCGAGACTCGAACTCGGGATCTCCGGTTCAACAAACAACACCTCAACCACTCCGCTAAACGCCCAACATGTGAAAAACCCGGATAACAAATCATTTAACCACTGTTTCCGGTCAAAGCTGGGCGCGACCAGCGGGCAAACAACCCTTTTTTGGGTGGGTTTTTGTGTTTTATTTGAGTTTTAAATCATGTTTTAACATTAATTACTTAACTAAAACCTAAACTAACCCTTCCCTATAAAACCCACACACAATCCAAGCATTTTACACTTTCTAAACTCCATCTAATCCCTCTCAAATCACCTCAAAATCCTTGCACATCAGATTTTCGAGCAGAATTACCCATCTTCACAAAAGTGAGTATAACTCACTCATTTCTTAACAAAATCCTTCCATTCTTTTTCCAACTTGCTTGGATTAATCTAAGGATCATTTCCATTGGTTTTCCATGGAAAACCAAGCTCTGGAATGACCAGAAAAAGGTTCCAAAGTGGACTGTTTTACTTTATGTTCTCATAACTTGTTTAATCTCTTACTTTTCTCATTCATCCTAGTGTTCTTGAACTCCTAATCACATGAATGATTATGGGGACTAACCTAGGTTGTTAAACTTGTAAATAGGAGTGTTTAATCACTCCAAACTTTCTGTTTTTGAAGAGCATTGAGCTCACAAGTGATGCCAGTTCTTGAACTTGTTCATGTGTGTCCACCAAGGAAGCTTGGGCTATCCTAACTTGAGACCACACATCACTTGATGATTTTTCATCAAGATCCCAAGATAGTTTGCTAGACTTAAAGTGTCACAACCCCACAAAGCCGTTGACGATTGTCCTCGTGTGCTCGTCGGGTTGTTGAATACTTGGCTACTTGGTATCTAGATGACACCTTATCATTCTTGTCTTTACATTCTTGTATAGTATATAGTTCTTGTACCCTCCTTGTTACCAATGGTAACTTGTGTAGTGGTGAACATAATCCGAGGTTCAAAGTGGATGGTTTAACCTCCCACCTCATACTTGACATACATGACACTAGAGGTTACAAAGTGGATGGTTCATCCTCCCACCTCCTACATGATTATAATGATATATATATATAACTATATTATAATTCTAAAACCGAAACCTTGATAATGAACTTATAATCACCTATCAAGTTATTAAGTTTAACACTAAAGTATGTAATTCCTTGTCACGATTCTAATAGGCCCCGAACCTATGAAATCACACCCAACTCGTAAGAGTTACTATAGTGTCAAGAACGAGTGTTACATCTTAGTGAATACTTTCGTATCATAATACTTTATCAAACTTATTTTTAATCATGCTCGAATACTCATAATCTCCCGTTCATACGCCTCATTTCCTCTTGTAGGATAATTCGGCGTCATCCTCGAACCAACGTCTTCACGGATTGTCAAGTGTAGAAAAGACTTAGCAAAACCGTGAGTACATTCGACCCACTTTGTTTATAACACTTTTCGGGTGTAACATGTTTCCATATACAAAATCACGAACACATAAACTTTATGAAACACACAAACGATCCCATATACATGAAAGCTTGAATCTTATACTTGATGCTTGTCATGGATATTCGTATTGCTATGCTTTAGTCATTAACTATTTTTAGCCTTCGTTTGACATGCTTAGCGCTATAGGAATTCACGCATCCACCTCCATCGTGTTATTCGTGAGGTCATGTTAAAACATCGTGATTGCGTTAAGGGTTTGATTATTAGTATTGCATGCCTTGATATTGCTCTTGTATAGATTTGGTTGCCTTGTGGATTGTTTAAACTTATTCGTATACGTATGCTATGCCTAAACTTGTGTACTCGCCTTTGCTTTACAGGTTGAAGGAGATGATGCTATGAAAACAATTAGCAAGGACTAGATACCCATAAATTAGACG
The DNA here is from genome assembly GCA_947069175.1 of Scalesia atractyloides. NCBI lineage: Eukaryota > Viridiplantae > Streptophyta > Magnoliopsida > Asterales > Asteraceae > Scalesia > Scalesia atractyloides. The sequence continues at coordinate 60,791,386 of CAMTDV010000008.1, forward strand.
TTAGGTTTAATGTCGATGTATCAATTTTGTTATGACTTCGCAAATGTTATGTTGTTCTTTGTTTTGTTACATTGCTGTATTTGACAATTCTTATGAAATGAAATATGGTTTAATTAATTATTGTCACTTAATAATGTTGTGAGCAATGAGCAATCTCGTTTTCGTCTCATCTCGATGTTTCCGCCATCGGTTGGGGTGTTACAACACATTTTTTTGTCGATTTTGATGAAACTGATGGTTCTAAGACGTTCTAAAAGTGCCAATTAACCTAGATCTAAGTTCAATTTTAATTTTGGTCCGTAAACAACGTCCTAGATCTATGATTAAAGGTCCAAATAACCAAAAACATTCAAATTAGGTTCAATTGGTCCAAATTTCTACTTTCACCGTTGTTAGTGGTGTGCCTATCAACCGCTACAATGTAAATTTTGGTAGCAGTTCGTTGTTTACTTTGCAAAATCTTCAGTTCACTCAGAGACACTGATATTTCACTTCGTACGAAGTGAATTATTTTCTTCGTGCGAAGTGATCTTCTCACTTTCAAACTTTTAACTTCTCATTCATTTTAACCAGTTTTAACAAACCACTCAGTTGACCAAGTCCAAGTTAATGACCCTGGTTAACTGATTTGTTTACCAAGTCCAAGTTAATGACCTTGGTTGAACACTTTATAAACAAATTGACGTTTTCAAGCAATCTTAAGTTTCAAAATAATGAACTTTTAATCATTTCAAATCTTGTTTCTCATTTCAGATAAGCTCCCAACCCATTGTCCTCTGGATTTCACTCAGCATTCAGCATCTTTGGATTTTGAAGATCTGTTCTCCATCATCGGTAGTTGAAACTAAGATTAAAATAAAATCTTTTTGACTTTATCAAAGTTTATGCTAAAACACACTAAAAATCTTTTTAGGTTTTTCTGAAATGAAATGTAATGTACAAACATATTTACAGACATTTTTGTGAGTTTGTGTTAGAGGATTATATCAGTTTTTGAGACAAATCACTAGTATCGTTGATCTTGAAAACTTTAAGTTGTAAACAGATTCACTTAGATTGTTAGTATATTGATCCTTTTAAACCTCTACACATTTCTCAATTGTTCTGAGATATGATAATTAGATGTCTCAAAATTTGACTTAACAGTGTTTCGCACCTCAGAATATAAACTCATATCAAGATTCCCTGGATTTCATCTTACAGGTAAATATATCGACCTGATATCTGTATCTGGGTTATGCGAGACCTTGAGAGCGTAGGTTAGTACCACCGTACAGACAAAGAGATGAATGCTCGAATTGAAAGTAGTGTTCCAATTTGGAATCTATTGTACTGCAATTGTCAGATCTTTCGATACTTTCAATTATGCTGTAGTTTTAGGGTTTAAAAGCAAAAGTATTCTACAAGTTCTAGGCCATTGCTGACGCAAAATCAGAAGAACTTGTATAATATCCCAGATATCAATTATCTATAAAGATCTAGTATCTCAGAATCCGGCAATCTCTCAAACGAAATTTGGGTGTACTAAGACCATATATCCAATAGATGTTAACCCACTAATTAAGAAGTTTTTTCTTTATGTTTATATCTCAGAAACAATCTACTGAATGTGCAAAGCCTACTGGCACATCATCAGTGAGACTTGTTTAACACTTTAGACACTACTTTTCTTTAGCATACTATGATAGGACACTGATGTACTATCATTTCCTCTTTTTACACGAAAACTCTTTTTGTCTTTTTCATGTTTTTGTACATTTTTCAAATATTTATATGTTTTTGTATTATTTAGAAAAATTTCTCCCCCTAAAATCAAAAACAAATTTTTGGATTTTTGTTTTTAAAGAAAGAACTTTGAAAACTAAAAACTTTGACAAACCGATGAGGATCACATCAATTCGTCATCTGTCTCAAATTCAACCTCTAAATCCCCTCCTAATGTGAAATTTTCCATCCCATTGAGTTTCAAAAGATATTTGAATTTAACTTGATCAAACGGTTTAATGTAAAAATCTGCCTTTTGTTCATCAGTGTGGATCATTTCTATTCGCACCAACTTTTTCTCGTAGCAATCATGGATAAAGTGGTGTCAAATTTCTATGTGTTTAGTTTTAGAGTGTTGAACTGGATTTTTAGTTATGTTAATGGTAGCCTCGTTATCTACATATATAGACGTATCAAGAAACTATAAAAATCCATAGTCTCTCGTTTGTTGTTGTATCCACAAGATTTGGGAACAACTGGAAGCTGAAACGTATTTTGCTTCGCAAGTAGAGAGAGTGAATGTGGTTTGCTTCTTGCATTGCCACGTTACTAATCGTGTGCCAAAGAACTGGTAACCAACAGTTGTAGATTTAGCATTTAAGCGACAACACCCAAAACCAGATTCGGAATATCCAGCGAGGTTGAAATCGTCATTCCGTGGATACCACAAGCCGGTGCTTGGGCAACCCTTCAGATACTATAGAATCCGTTTGATAATCAGCATGTGTGACACTTATGGATTTGACTGATATTGGGCACAGAGGTATGTCGGATACATGATATCCACTACTTACATGTGTTCTTGAATCGTATGAAAATTTGGTAGCAAGAAATTGGAAATCCCAACATGAAAAAAGAAGATTATGATAAATTGATCAAGAAGAGTTGGAATTAATCGATATCAAATGGTGCATGGCAAGCACAGTTCAAATAGCGTAATGATTCATGGAGATTATAGGACGAAACAGTTTGGGAGGTTTGGATGGAAAGCTTGGATTTGATAAGTCAAAAGTCACGTGCTATAAATGTAGAGAGAAAGGACATTTCAAGAGAGAATGTCTGAACGGCAAAGTTAACAGAAATCAAAATCCGTTTGCTGACGACTACTATAAGAAGGCAATTTATCACAAAACGTCACCACCTCAGAATACGTTAGAATGATTCAAATTGAGGATGGTTCGTCGAGTTCAAAGGATAAAGCTCTTGTTGTTTCTTAGGAGGATGAAGGTTTCAACTGAAACAAATATATTTCAAAGCCAGAAAGCATTGCATTGTTGGTAGAGATTAGAGAAGAACCGAAACATGTTGAAGAAGAATATGCTAAGGCGACCTTCGATGAAGCTACAATTGAAGAATACTATTCTCCTGAGGAAGACATTTTGCATAGTGCATTTAAAAATTTGATGCCACCTGACATGTATAAATCTTTTGCAGGATTCTTTGAACCAAATTATGTTGTGTGCTGTGAAGAAGAACCAAAGCCAGAAGTTGAAGAAATAATCGATGTGAACAAAGATATGACCGTTGAGAATCTAACTGAGATTGCAGATAAAGCAATGATGGCGAACTTGAAAGAGGTAGTTTCTGAACAAGTTCCGGAAAGGGTAAATGAGTCGGTTAGAGAAGAGGGTAAGGTTCAGGTGATCGAAATTGAAAAACCTTGCTTGAAGTGCTAAGAATCTTGCAAGAAATGTTATGAAAAAGATGAAAAATATAAGCAATTGAAAAAACTTTCTGATAATCTGTCAATTGATTATAAAGAAACAAAAGAAGTATACGATAAGTTTAGTAAAACCATTAAACAGTGTGAACAAGCAAGTCAAGAAGACAATGCAACACTTTCGATGCTAAAATCAACAGTTATGGACAAACAAATGGCCATAAATATTCACCTTAACACGATTGCTAAGCTAAAAAGTGAGCTAGAAACTGTAAGAATTGAAACGGAAAGAGTCAACAAATTGTTGATTCGTTACTCAACTTCTTCATATGTGATTGATCATATTCTTCCTAAACAACCAGAAAATATAAAAAAGGAAGAAAATGATACTGTTAATCAAAACAAAGGTATGAGTTATAAACGAGTTCCACCCCTGATATGGGAGAGTTATTCAAAGAAAAAGCCTGATGGGGTGGAAAAGGCTCTCAATTTAAAATTTAAAACTGAAACAAAAGACGAGTTGCCTGAAAATATCAATGTAACTTACACCAAATCTGATAATGAGTGTGAGTCAGATGTGGTCAAGAATGTAGTTGAAAATGTTTTGGGAAGTGAAAGTGATAACATTGATTTTAAAGTAGTGAGTCTAACTTGGAGAAAACGAGTTCAAGTTCACCTTCTGAAAATGAAGAAAGTGTTCATAAGAATTATCTTCGAAAATCAGAATCTAGTTCCAATGATGATCCTAATATGGTTGCATATAAAATGAAAGGATCTGACAAACTATATTCTGATCATGAAATTTCTAATTCAGAATGTGAACCTTGCAAAAGTTGAACAAGTGTTTAAATTGGTAGAAGTGAGTTTGTCCGAGCTTGAAAATAAAACGCATCTTACCATTCCAAACCAAAACATTCTTACAATAACAATTAAAAAGAAAAGAATTATCCTGAGAACAAAAGAAAAGTGTTGGGATATGTTAAGAAATATAATGACAGATTTTGAAAACCAAATTTCTCAAAGAATATATAAACTGTGCTTTCGGAACAAGCTCAGAAAGTGAGAAGGAAAGTTTGGCTAAGTCACAATCAAATGATGAGTTTTATGTTGAAAAGAAGCATCGTGAATAGGTTCAGGGATCCTCTATTGGAAATGACAGTAAGACATGCTTCAAATGTAATCAAGTCAGGCATACCGCAAGGTGATGTCCCTAGACTAACTCTAAACCTGTTTACAACGTCAAGAAGTCTTCAGAAGATGAGAAACAGAAATCCCCTATGTTTGTTCCAACACATATTTTTGAAAAGAAACAACGAATCTAACAATGTTATACCAACAAATTCTGATGTTTCAAACAAAGAAGTTGGTGAATCATCAAGCAGGAATGAACAAAAAGATTCAAAATTTTATCCTAAACAAGTATTTTCAAAACAACAAACTTGGGTGGTTAAAACAAAACCATCTTCTAAAAAAGTCAAAATTAATGTTTCAACCATGACTAACAAAAAGGATGAGGTTGAACAGAAGTTTGAAATCAAGAAAGAAAGTGTTGCTGAACCAAAAGTGGTAACCCAAACCCACCCAAGACCTTCAAGGCTTGGGTCTCTCTATTCAAATAATCGCTTAATTGCATGTGTAGGGGCTCCCGAGATCAATCATTTCAAAATGGATAATAGATAGTGGAGCTTCTCGGCACATGACGGGAATGTTGGTCTTGCTATAGATGTCAAATCAATCCGTGGAGGCTACGTTGGGTTCACAAATCAAGGTGGAAGAATAGTCGACGATGGGATTCTAACAAACGGTGTGGTGTCTTTCGATAAAGTCAACTACATAGCAGAGTTAGAGAAAAACTTGCTTAGTATTTCACAAATTTATGATAAAAAGTTCACGACACACTTCACAGATAAAGAATGTTTAATTCTGAAGACGGGATTCAACATACCTGAGGAATGGATTCTGATGCGTGCTCCTCGAGAAAATGATTTATATGTCTTAGATATGAGCATTGCGACAACTAGACGAAATCTACGCAATGTTTCGTATTCAAAGCAACAGAAAAAGAATTGATCTTGTGGCAAAAGAAGATGGGTCATATTCATCTCAGAAAAATGAACTTCTTAGTACACAACAATCTAGTGGAGGGAGTAAATTTAAAGAGTTTTCACTTGAGTGACGACTGCATAAGTTGCAAAAAGGGAAACAACATAAAAAATCGCATCCGAGGAAGCTCCTAAACACAATCAAGCTCCCACTAGAGAGACTATTGATGTATTGAATAATACATCTACTTATCATGTATGATTTGTATTAGTTTCGTTAATATTCGTTTCGGTTTTACAAGAATATATCTGTTTTTAAACTTCCTTTTATTATGTTTGAACCAGTGATTTTTGGCTAGATTTACTTTTGCTACCTAGGTTTTGATGACTTATTACGAAAGTTTGGATTTTTATTGACTATTTAATGTGTTTAAGGGATTTTTAATAAAGTAGTAAACTTTGGTTGTTTGATTTGGTGTATTCGCATGTTTTGGATTAGTTGTTGATTATTTGATTGTTTCACATAAATCTAGTTGGATGTCTTTCATAGAATAGGTTTATGTTGATTGTCGAGTCTTAACGGGTTCGGGTAATCATTCGGTAAAATGGCCAATAAACCCTAGAAACAATTGAATGAAATATATAATTAAATCTTAACATTATACTAAATTTAATTATTGAGAAATAATAATTTACTAACTGAATTAAGTAGGTAAATTGTTAGGATTAGGTTTTGAGAAAAACCAGGTTTTAGTTTACTTGCCATATTCGAGTCGGTTAAACCAAATCAAGAACCCTAGTTAGTCTAAGCTTCCTATTGAAAGATAGTTAGCTAATTTAGACACTTCATTGAATATCAGATAACCGAAAAGAAATCTTATAAACCGATAAACATAAGTACCTTTAGGATATCATAGGTGTCTTCCCGAGAAGGGTCAGGGGTCCTACTCGGTATTCCTTAGGATTTAGTAATTTAAGATCCCAGTTCCCTATCACATTATTAATCAATTAAAAACTATTCAATAGTAATAAGGAATCTAACCTAGGTAGCCATTCCACTATCCTTGAATTAAATCTCCGATTCAAAAGTCTGTCATGGTTAAATTAATATTAGTTTAGTTATAATTTTAGTAAACCCCCTAAACATAAAATAAATTAAGTGTGTCAATTTAGTTTAAATAGAGTCGTTAACATAATTAGAGAGTCTTGTGGGTTCGATATCCGGACTTACTTATGCTTTTCTACAACTGATCGGTCCACTTGCTGGTTAGTAGTTTAGTCGAGTTTAGGAGTTTAGAGTATTACTTTGAGTCTACAATTAGGTTAATTTCAATTGTTTTTATTAGACTACTTTTAGGACATCATGTTTTTGGCGTCGTTGCAACGGACTCTCTTTGGAAATTGCGTTGATTACTTTGTTTAGACTTAATTGATTCATACGTGTTTTCCGTTTTGTTTGCGTCGTAGGAGTCTAAATATTTTAGTTAATTTAATTTTTTAGTTTAATATATTTTGTTAAGTATCTTTTCTGAGTGTTCTTACTTGTCTCGTTTCCGGTTTTTAGTGGATGCCCTACATGCGTTTGCAAGTACCTCCGCCGAAGCCGCCAACGGACACGTCTCTTTCTTCCGCGCAAAAGGTTAGTACTTCTAATTCCTCATCTTCAGGTTTTTCCATTCTTCCTGCTCGTTTATACCACCTAACTTTGACTTTACACCAAAGTGCTCACCGCCCAGTTCCCCACCTCCCTGCATAATTCACCGAAAGACAAGCCTGCCACCTGCTTTCCACATGGCTCATAATCAAACTGTTTACCAACAAGCAACCACCGGTTTCACCGGTGCGAACCCTCGCCCATCACTCTTCCCCCAATGAACAATGACAAAGCCTAGCAAATCCCATCTTACATCATGACTGTTATAACCAACTCGTGCCAATTCCACCGTCGTGATGACAAGGATGCACCCGCCCACATTAACCGTCTTACCCGCCTCTGTCACACTTTTAACATGGAAGGTGCAGGCAACGACGCCCGTTTCCTTCAAGTATTCCCTTTCTTTCTTGGAGGTCGGGCCGCCGTATGGCTTGACTCTCAACCTACTGGTACCTTCACTACTTGGGCCGCCCTACGTGATGCTTTCCTTAAGAAATATTTTCCACCCGTCAAAGCATGTCATCTTCGCGATCAGATCCATTCGTTCCGGATGGAACTTGACGAGTAGCATCAATTTGATGCCTTTCTTGCTCTATGAGAAATTAGGTCTAGGGGATCTTACTCCTACTCGTATGTCATTGTCTCTAGCTGATCGGTCAGTTAAGTATCCTCGGGGAATCATAGAGAACTTGCTACTTAAAGTCGATAAATTCGTTTTCCCCGTCAATTTTGTTATCTTAGATATGGAGGCCGATGAGAAAGTGCCCATGATCCTTGGTCATCCATTCCTCCATACTACAAAGGCGATCATTAATGTCCATGACGAAAAGATTACACTCCGCTCATGTGTTAGCCGATCTAGGTGCTAGCATCAATTTGATGCCTTTCTCGCTCTATGAGAAATTAGGTCTAGGGGATCTTACTCCTACTCGTATGTCACTGTCTCTAGCTGATCGATCTGTTAAGTATCCTCGGGGAATCATAGAGAACTTGCTAGTTAAAGTTGATAAATTCGTTTTCCCTGTCGATTTTGTTATCTTAGATATGGAGACCGATGAGAAAGTGCCCATCATCCTTGGTCATCCATTCCTCCGTACTGCAAAGGCGATCATTAATGTCCATGACGGAAAGATTACACTCCGCGTTAGGGATGAGAATGTCACTTTTGAAATCGCTAGGTCAATGCAACACCCTAGCGATGGAGATAATGATAGTGGCCCATGTCATTTCGTCTATTTTCTCAATTCATTCATTTTGTGCATAGATTATTGTCTCGAGTATACCAGTGGAGTCGATTTAGTGAATGAGAGGGTAGTAGATGAGGAGTTTAAGGAAGAGGACATAGAGGATGACCCACTCTGGGTCCCCGAAACATTAGACTCCTGTGAGATGCGTGAGGAGAGTGAGAGCAAACCTGTAGATACTCCGGCCCCGTTAGAGCTTAAGGTCCTTCCTTCCCACTTAGCATATGCTTTCCTAGGAGAGAATTCAAGCTTACCCGTCATAATTTCTTCGAAATTGTCGACGGAGGAGAAGGTGCAGCTGATAGATGTTCTGAAAGAGAACAAAGAGGCCATCGCGTGGAAACTATCCGATATCAAGGGAATAAGCCTAGCTTTCTATACTCACCGGATCCTCATGGAGGATGTCTATAAGCCGGTGGTACAACCTCAACGACGCCTCAATCCGAATATGCATGAAGTAGTCAAGAAAGAGGTTTTGAAGTTGATGGAAGTCGGGCTAATCTATCTTATATTTGATTCTGCTTGGGTGAGTCCAACTCAAATTGTTCCAAGAAGGGGGGAATAATAGTGGTCATGAATGAGAAAAATGAACTCATCCCATCGCGTACGGTCACCGGTTGGAGTGTGTGCATTGACAACCGAAAATTGAACGATGCCACCCGAAAAGACCACTTCCCACTTCCGTCCATTGATCAGATGCTAGAGCATCTCGCGGGTCAACAAATCTATTGCTTTCTCTACGGGTTTTCAGGTTACTTCCAGATCCCTATCGCTCCGGAGGATCAAGAGAAAGCAACCTTTACATGTCCTTATGGCACATACGCGTATCGTCGCATGCCTTTTGGACTATGTAACGCTCCAGTGACAGCCATTTTCCAAGATATGATTGAGAATTCGATGGAAGTTTTCATGGATGACTATTCTGTTTATGGAAATTCCTTCGATCATTGCCTTCGTAATCTTGAAGCGATGATGAAGAGGTGTGTGGAGACTAGGTTGATGTTGAACTGGGAAAAGTGTCACTTCATGGTGAAAGAGGGGATCGTGTTAGGTCACAAGATATCTCGAGCCGGTATAGAGGTAGATAGAGCTAAAATAGATACGATTAGTATACTTCCTCTACCGACGAGAGTGAAATCCATCCTCAGTTTCCTTGGCCATGCGGGTTTTTATAGGCGATTTATTAGGGATTTCTCTAAGATTACACGACCCATGACCCGACTCCTAGAGAAGGATGTCCCATTCATCTTCGACGAAGAATGCCTTAAGGCCTTTATTATCATAAAAGAGAAACTCGTGAGTGCCCCCATTCTCGTATTACCCGACTGGAGCTTGCCTTTTGAGCTCATGTGTGATGCGAGCGATTATGTAGTTGGTGCAGCTTTGGACCAAAGACGAGACAAACACTTCCACCCTATCTATTATTCTAGCAAAACCCTTAATGACGCCCAAGAGAATTATAACACTACGAGAAGGAACTCCTAGCCTTAGTTTTTGCATTCGATAAGTTCCGTTCATATCTCGTGCTTTCCAAGACCATAGTCTTTACCCATCATGCGGCTTTGCATTACCTCTTCCAAAAGAAGGACGCTAAGCCTCGTCTTATTTGGTGGATTCTCCTACTCTTTAAATTTGATATAGAAATTAAGGATAAGAAGGGAACGGAGAATGTATCTACCGATCATCTATCCCAACTAGAAGATCCGAGTAGAGAAGAGATTCGTGAGGAGGAAATAGGTGATAGATTCCCTCATGAATCGGTAGAGTTTGTGGTGGCAGAGAAGGAGGGTATGCCTTGGTTCTCGGATTTTGCAAACTATCTCACAAATGGAGTAGTTCTTAAGGGTATGACCACTCACCAGAAGAAGAAATTATTTAGGGATGTCAGGAGGTATATATGGGATGATCCATTTTTGTTTAGGGTAGGAGGAGATAGAATTCTTCGACAATGTGTGAGTCGAGAGGAGGGGGTAGAAATCCTTAGGCATGTGCATGAAGGATTGACGGGAAGTCACCATGGTCCACATGTTACCGCCCAAAAAGTTTTGATTGCGGTTTTTATTGGCCTTCGGTAGTTAAGGATGCTTAAGAGTTTGTTAGGAAGTGCGATCACTGCCAACGTACCGGCAATATCTCATCTAAGGACGAGATGCCCCAGAACCCGATCCAAATTCTTGAAATATTTGATGTTTGGGGAATCGACTTCATGGGACCATTTCCCGTCTCTAGTGGGAATCAGTACATCCTCGTGGCAATTGACTACGTCTCCAAGTGGGTGGAAGCTCAAGCTTTACCTACAAATGACGCCCAAGTGGTGGTGAGATGCCTAAAGAAGTTATTCACTCGATTCGGTATACCTCGAGCCATCATTAGTGACCGTGGCACTCACTTCTGTAATGCCGTAATGGAGAAGGCATTAGCACATACGGTGTGCTCGTCGTTTTTCCACCGCTTATCATCCTCAAAAAAGCGGGCAAGTTGAGAATGCAAACCGAGGGGTGAAGAGGATTTTAGAGAAGACGGTAAGCAAAAGTAGGAAGGATTGGTCTCATAAGCTTGACGATGCATTATGGGCGTTTAGGACCGCCTATAAGACACCTTTAGGTACCAGTCCATTCATGATTGTCTATGGCAAAGCTTGCCATCTTCCGGTAGAACTCGAGCACCGAGCACTATGGGCCCTTAAAACCGTAAACTTAGACCTTACCGAAGCGGCTAAGAATGCTACTTCCAAATTCATGAGTTGGAAGCGCTTCGAGATGCAGCCTATGAGCGATCGTGGAGTATCAAAGAGAAAACAAAGGCAATGCATGATAGGAAGTTGAAGGGTTTGAAATAGTTTAAAGTCGGCGACAAAGTGCTTTTATGCAATTCAAGACTGAAATTATTCGCCGGAAAGCTGAAGTCTAAGTGGACGGGTCCTTATGTGGTAAATGAAGTATTTCCGTATGGAACGATAGAGTTGAGAGATGGAGCTGATAGAGGCACTCTAGGAGGGCCGATCGATTCTACCGAGATGGAGGAAACTCCTTTCAAAGTTCCACCTCGCACCACCTAGGGCCTTGAGTGAAAACTCAAGTGTAGAGTTTGTATTATCTTGTAGTAATTTACGGTTTATGTCTTTTATAGTGCTAATAATTGTTTCTTGCAGTTTGTGTTTGTGTGTTTTTGTGTTGTTTAGTCGTTTGCAGGGATATATCATCAACACGAAGCTATAACTGACGAAGAATTGGCATTACAGGTAAGTTTTCATACATAACCGGGTTCCAAGAAGGTTTCTCACCAAGTTGCACTTGATAAATAAATTTTCTAAGGCAAAGAACTGGTAAAATTTTCAAAACTTTTTGTGAAAACCATCCTCTAGCGGGCCGCGAGAGTCACACACTGACCCGGTCGCGGCTCCCGAGGACCCTAACTCCCGGATACATTTTGACACGGTCGCGGCCCGCGAGAGGTATTCTTGACTCTCTCGCGGCCCGCGAGAGACAATAACATCAGATCTGTGCATTATAACTCCAAAATCTTCACTTTTAAACCTAATTTCTTCACTCTCAACATACGGCTACCACTCAAACAACCACCACAATCCACCTACAATCACCTCCATTCACCTTAATCTTCCACCACCACTTCACCACATCATCCTTAACTCCCACGTAAAGTTTTCATCTTTCACCATTCAAACGAGCTTTTCAAGGATTTTGCAACTTACACTCTATTTTCTTAGTTTTTCTTGTAGATCGACGCTGAGGTATGTGTTTCTTGCAACTTTTGTACTTTAACTTCAGTATTTTAGTTAGTTGCTTCATATGTTTTAGTGTCGGGTCTTGTTTAGGTTGCATATTAGTTTCCTTGCGGGTTTGGGGTGAACTTGGTTTGGGTTTGAATGGTTATCTTTTGTGGGTGGCTTGGTTTGGTAGGGTTCAACATGGAGTGTGGGGATTCGGGTTAGTAATGGTTGCCATAAAATCATATTTTTAAAAGAATATTTTAACCCATTTTTTTACATTGACTATACGGTTTTATCTTATGTTTGGGACTTAATGTTGGGTTGATTTTCGGCACTTGAGTATTAATTGAGGACAATTAAAGTGCCGGGAGAAGGTAGTGTCGGGTTTTTAGGTATTTTTGGGTTGAGGTTGGCAATTTGGGAATTTATGAATATAAGATCTCTCGCCCGTACTCAGTCTCCATTCGGGCAAGATTTGGTCAAATAAATTAGTATTTTTTGCTAACGATCACTCAAAATATATCTAGTATTTGGTAAAGTGTCTCTTCTGGTCATGACCGGGAATGTAATGCTATACGGTCATTGCTCAAAAAAAGGTTTATTTTTCTGACATTCTACCTATTTTTGCTTACGAATTGAACGTTTTTGCATATGTCTAGCGAAGGCAATTCGAGTAGACCAAGGAAAAAGAATAGAGGACCCGCAGCCCAGCCAAGAGGAGATCCAGCAGAAACTCAACCGCTGCCCCGAATTTTGGGCAGAGAAGGAGCGTCAGATACAGAGAGGGTGGTATTCCCCACGGGCAGAGTATGCGGTTACAGGACAGTCCTTTACTGTAGTTCGATCTAGACTTACACGAGAGTGAGAGACTGGCCAATCTGATTACAGTAGACCTATTGCCGTACAGACGTATAGACTGGTATATGTTAGACCATCTGGGTCAGAGGGGTAGGATTGAGCAGTTGTTGGGCGATAAATTCAGGAGAGTGCTAGATTGTGATGAGCGGCAATACAAGGAAATCACTCTTGAATTCCATTCGACATTCGAGTACCAACATGGGAATTTTGGTGAAAGCGATGCTGTGTTTTTTGCCCTGGGAAGGCATGTATATGAACAGACCATCCCTATGTTCGTCGTGGCTACACAGTTTTATATGTTGGATGAGGTCCAATCGCTGGAGTTCTTTACTAGCCTGAGGGGGGTATTCAAGAGGAGGCACCTACACAGCGTTCAAACATGCGAGTTAGCTAGGTTTTGGGGTACAATTTCATCCGAGCCGTAATCCAACAACATGGTTGCTAGCGACATTATCGATCCGGTTTACCAGTTTATACACAAGAGTCTGGCAGCCACACTAGTCGGTAGGGGCAGGGGGGATAACAAAGTAAACCAGGTCAGCTTATTTTGTATGATGTGTATGGTTGAGTGGTGACCTGCGAACTTGGCCAGTATTTTTGCGTGGTCGATGAAGCGGTTATGGAGAGGAGGTCCAGGGGCTCGGGTATATTGTGGGCCCTTGATTACTTGGTTGGCGGAAAGTCTCGGGGTATTCGATAGGTACCTATGAGACAAGATGCGAGAGGGGTCGTCTCCTTACTTCATGGGTGTGCGGGATTTACAGGCTACCGAGATTTTGACTTCTCATGAGCCTATCACTTGGGAGCCTATTAGGCATGGTCCGCAGGTTCAGCCTCCTCCTGGTTCTGAGGCTGTGTCGTCAATGCAATCCGCAGTTCCTCTGCGCTATCAGAGACCGATGACCCGTCATGAACTACCAGGCAGGCAGTATCCTCTTAGACAGCCCCATCCAGACCCACTTACTTTAGATTCTTTGTATGACAGGATGGAGTCTGGGTTCGGAGATTTGAGGGGTTATGTGGATGAGCAGTTCGGTGGGGTCCGACAGGTGATAATGAAAAGCCATCGGATGCACGAGGAAGACCAGCGTAGGTTGGATGATGGAATGAGGTACATGATGGAGAACCTACACATGTGGGTTCCATCATACTTTCAGCATCAAGGGCAGCCGGGTCAGTCTAGCGGTATGGAAGATGTGCAGCCATACCAAGTGTTTGAGCAATCGAAGGAAGAAGAGGAGGATTATTAGTCCGAGGCAGCGGTTCTTAATGATTTCTATTTTTTTGTTTTATGTTGTTTTCATCCTTCTATTGGTCTGTATGAGCATTCTAAACACTTTACATTTGGAGTAGTTGGGTTGGTTTGGGTATGGTTGTGGTAAACTTCTGTTGAACAATTTATTAATTTGCTATTTTCTAGTTTGGAAGTTATCTGTGTTGGTGGATAGGTTGGTGTTTATTTTGCCGCTTTCGTTCGCGTTCGAGAGTTGAGAATTGTTTGTTGAGCGTGTTCGGATTGGAGGGCATGGGTGGAATTGACTGGTACATTGACAGTCTTGCATATCTAAGTTGTTTCACTTGTATAGTTTGTATTTTATTATTTAGTTTTCAGTTTTTATTATTTATTTAGTTAGTTGAGTCTTCTCATCCTTGCATTAGGGACAATGCAAATTTAAGTGTAGGGATGGGATAGTTGAGTCGTAGAGTAGTTTTAATTAGTTTTGAAAAAAATAAAAAAATCAGAAAATGTCTTTTGAAGAAGAAGTTTGCAAAATATAAACGGAAAATGGAAGAAAAGTTGAGTTTTTATTTGGTTTCAAATAATGATAATATGAGTTAATAAAGGGTTGAGTTTGTGTCTAACTTGGGATATGTGAGTAGGCTCGATTCTGTTCTTAGTTTCTTTGAGATTAATATACCTTAAATGTTGGTCTACTAGTGGGTACTCACCTAGGAAAAATGGGAAGCAGAAACCGCCAAAAATAGTATAAGGAATGCCGTTATAAGCTAAAATCTTTAGAATTTTTGTTCATGTAAATAAAAGAAAAAATATAGAAAACAAATATATAGAAAAAAATTTGAACTTGATTGAAAAAAAGTAGACGAGGCCTATGGAATCTCCCTTAGGGATGGTGACTCTGATTGAGAATCCCTCTAGGATAAGTTGAAAAAAATGCTTAAATACCGAAGCTCACGTTGTCGCTCTCGGGGAGGGTGACTCTGGTTGAGACAACCTCTAGATTAGGTATGCAAAATGAAATCAAGTGCTCAAAAGAAGAAAAAAGAGAAAACAAAGTTTACTTGGTTTTTAATTCTCTTGAGTTTGGTATAAAACGGTTAAGAAATGAGTCGAATGATTCGTTCCTTTTGTTCCATAAGCTTGAGGTGGGATTAGGAGTACTGTGGATCTTAGTGTGAGACCTTAGGTAGATTGACCGAACTTGAACTAAATTTACATGATAAGAACTTTCAACGGAGTTTTGAGTTTAAGTGGACACAAATACTTGCAATCGAGGTTAATACAAGTTTCCACCTTAATAAAATAATCTTATTTTTGAAATCAAATAATTACTTGGCTATGATTCCGTTTGCATAATTTTTTTAGAGGAAGAAAAAAGAGTAAGTGTGGGGATATTTGATGTATTGAATAATACATCTATTTATCATGTATAGTTTGTATTAGTTTCGTTAATATTCGTTTCGGTTTTACAAGAATATATCTACTTTTAATCAAAATACGTTTCACAGGTCTTGGTTCGTTGGAGTAGCTGAAAAGATGAGAAAACAAGCTGAAATGTTGAAGGAAACTGAGTCGGATCGTAATTGGAAGCTGAGAGAAGAAACGAATCATAAAATGGGAAATTAGACCCGGTGGCGGCCCATGACCGCCCCAGGTTGTACCTCTCGCGGGTGGCGAGAGGAGGTTTTGAGCCCGGAGAAAAAAAACCCGACCGTGGGGCGCGACCGGCTGCATGATCTCTCTCGCGGCCAGCGAGAGTGCCTTTTGGTCAGAGAGTTTCGAAAACTTATCAGATTTGTGTTGGAAAAGTTTATATAATTAGAATTCAACTCTAATTACAAATATTGGACGACCTTGGAGTTTCAAGAGCCAACTTCTGGAGATTTTGAGCTGGTTTTTGAAGAAGGAGTTGCTGGGGAATCATTGGATTGAAGCTAGGAGCATAGATATCAAAGAAATCACGGGTTTTATTACCGATTTTCTTAATCTTTAGCTTCCTTGTTCTTTGTTTTGATGAATTATGTTTTTAAACTTGCTTTTATTATGTTTGAACCAATGATTTTTGGCTAGATTTACTTTTGCTACCTAGGTTTTGATGACTTATTACGATAGTCTGGATTTTTATTGACTATTTAATGTGTTTAAGGGATTTTTAACAAAGTAGTAAACTTTGGTTGTTTGATTTGGTGTATTTGCATGTTTGGATTAATTGTTGATTATTTGATTGTTTCACATAAATCTAGCTGGATGTCTTTCATAGAATAGGTTTATGTTGATTGTCGAGTCTTAACGGGTTCGGGTAATCGTTCGGTAAATTGGCCAATAAACCCTAAAATCAATTGAATGAAATATATAATTAAATCTTAACATTATACTAAATTTAATTATTGAGAAATAATAATTTACTAACTGAATTAAATAGGTAAATTGCTAGGATTAGGTTTTGAGAAAAACCGGGTTTTAGTTTACTTGCCATATCCAAGTTGGTTAAACCAAATCAAGAACCCTAGTTAGTCTAAGCTTCCTATTGAAAGATAGTTAGCTAATTTGGACACTTTATTGAATATTAGATAACCGAAAAGAAATCTTATAAACCGGTAAACACAAGTACCTTTAGGATATCATAGGTGGCTTCCCGAGAAGGGTCAGGGGTCCTACTCGGTATTCCTTAGGATTTAGTAATTTAAGATCCCAGTTCCCTATCACATTATTAATCAATTAAAAACTATTCAATAGTAATAAGGGATCTAACCTAGGTAGCCATTCCACTATCCGTGAATTAAATCTCCGATTCAAAAGTTCGTCTTAATTCGTCTTAGTTAAATTAATATTAGTTTAATTATAATTTTAGGAATTTTAGTAAACCCCCCCCCAAAAAAAAAACATAAAATAAATTAAGTGCGTTAATTTAGTTTAAATAGAGTCGTTAGCGTAATTAGAGAGTCTTGTGGGTTCGATATCGGGACTTACTTAAGCTTTTCTACAACTGATTGGTCCACTTGCCGGTTATTAGTTTAGTCGAGTTTAGAAGTCTAGAGTATTACTTTGAGTCTAGAGTTAGGTTAATTTCAATTGTTCTTATTAGAGTACTTTTAGGACATCAACTACACATGGATCTCTTTGGACCTGTCAACGTTCGAAGCATTTCAAGGGATCTGTATTGTCTTGTTGTGACTGACGACTACTCAAGATTTTCGCGGGTGATGTTTCTAGAAAGAAAAGAAGAATTATTTGAAAATCAGATGATTCTGTTCTGCAAATTGGAGAACCTGTATCACTTACCGATTTGACGCATAAGAAGAGATAACGGTAAGGAGTTCAAAAACAATCGGATGTTAGAGTTTTGCATCGAAATGGGTATTTTGCATTTCAGTGCACCTTATACTCCACAATAGAATGGTGTAGCTGAACGCAAAAACCAAACCCTGATAGAGACAGCAAGAACCATGCTCACTGATTCGAAACTGCCAGTTAGTTTTTGGAGCGAAGCCGTGGCGTCTGCTTGCTATACACTGGACAGAGTTTTGACGGTCAAGCCACATAAGAAGACGTGTTTTGAGCTACTAGCAAATTCGTGGCTAAATCATCGGAAGTGTTCTTCGTGGGATATGCTAGTCCACTTCTCATAGTATATTTACCTAGCATAAACCAGGTTGTTGAAGCTCAGATTGTCAAAGATTTACGTCTTTAACACATAAACTAGGAGATGCTTGGCTGTTAAACCATGATAGTCTCTGGGATACTTTCATGCTTCCAACTGAACATTGATTGTCCATTTCTTAGAGTATATTTACCTAACATAAACCGGGTTATTGAAGCTCAGGACGTAGATAGTCAAAGATTTACGTCTCCAACACAGAAACTAGGAGATGCTTGGTTGTTCTTTAGGATTCTTTCATGCTTCCAACTGGACCAACAGAAGAGGAACTGTTAATTCTATATCAATAACAACAAGTGTCAACGCAAGAACAAGTTCCGATACTAATCGTCATTACTCAAACACCTGTTGGTACTCATGATGCTGATGCAAGCACTAGCACTCAATATCCAGAATCACAGACTGCTGGAACAAGTTATCCCACTGCAAATCAAGAGATGAATGAACCTGCTCCTATGTTCGATCAAAGTGATGATTCTGATTCTAATGCTGAACCGGCATATGATAACGATGGATCTACTTCTGATGATGGTGCAGACAGATTCAAAGTTTATTAAATAATCAAGCTGGTTCAAGTGCTCATAATGAAGCATCTACGAGTAATCTTGATGCTGATCAAAACATCACAATCCAGCACACCAAGTGCACGTCTCGATCGATGTTATGCGGAGGACTTTATCGTATCACCCATCAGAAAATATCATAGGAGAGTTGCAAATGGGAGTCAAAACTCAAAATGAGATCAATAAGGATCTTAGTTGTTTTATTCTAAAGTTGCACCTGTACAAGATACTACCTCATATAGTTGTTTTATTTCACAGGTTGAACCGAAAACATACAAGGAAGCTCTTACTAAGGAAAGTTGGGTAAACATGATGCAAGAAGAGCTACTACAGTTCGAGAAACTCGGAGTTTGGAAGCTTGTCTATCTACCTGATGACCATAAGAAAATTAGTAAAAAGTGGGTCTTCAAGTGTAAACGAGACGATAGAGGAGTGATTGTATGAAATAAAGCTAGACTCGTTGTTCAGGGATTTCATCAACATGAGGAACTTGACTATACAGAGGTCTACGCTCCTGTCACAAGATTAGAAGCCATCCGAATTTTCCTAGCATTCGCGTCATGGAATGGTTTCAAGGTGTACCAATTAGAACTAAAGTCCGCGTTCCTATATGAAAAAGTGAAGGAGGAGGTGTATGTCGGCTGTCCATCAGGGTCTGCCAATCCGATACACAAAGAAAAGGTTTATCTACTGGATAACGCGTTATACGATTTACACCAGGCCTGAGATCCTGGAACGAGATGCTTTTTGTTAGAATCTGAGTTTGATATTGTTGTGAATGTTTATGATGAAATCTATGAAAGAAGATAAACAACAATGAAATAGTGTAGCGGAAATAATAAACTTCCAAATCACAACAATAGAGACATTGTTTTCATCAACATGGTTTTGTAAACTTTTATTCATGTATGCATGCAAATATTACAACTCCCCCTTAGCCTAAGATCACTCTAATTTGGCGTACAGAATGTTAGAAGGAAAGTGATGAATAGAACAGTACATGCACTGTTCTATTTATAGTAGAAATCAAACCACTGTGGCATCTAGGTTGACGTCGCCTTGATAGTGACATCTAACAACCTAACAAACCTTAACATCTGCTAAGCAAAAACTCCATTACATTAATATATCAAAATTTTGTTGATCCAGCATCTGTTGAAGGAACCTTTGATAAGCTTTATCCTCTGTTGGTCAAGCATACCTTTGCCCTTGGGCAGAGCTTTTCTTCAACAGATCTTGTATAACAGACTTTAGCTTCAATAGACCTTTGAGTAGCAGATGTTTGATGTCTTTACCTTTGGGAGAAGTTATATATACAAAGAACTATTTATTTTTGCTCAGATGATATAGAACATTTTGTCTTTCCAATCATAGGGTTCATTAGATCCAACAATCTCCCCCTAGAACATATGATGCCAAAACTCTTCTTTATTGCTGATCTTTATTTCTCAACAACATTTCCCTGATTTACCCTTTGAACAGTAATTCAAAGTTCAGGGAAAACATGTTTCAAAATCCCTTTGCAATTCAAGGTTTAATAAGTCTTGGAGGTCACTTGCATTCAGACCATATGTATCCTCCATTTTTATTCTTTGAATCTTGCCATCTGATCTGAGCATTGGTGTCTGAGGATGACTTTCATTTTAGAGTTTTTAAATCAGTTGGTTTTCTTGGGTGAAAACTTATTATTGATGAGTTTGGTGAAAGTGGCCTCCTGACAAGATTCTTCATTGATTCTCTAAGTTGTCACTTGTAGGGTCAGCGTGGAAGAGCAGTTGGATCTTGATTCCCTCTTTTCTATGTTCTTAAAAGATTTGCTCATCATCCTCAGCCATCTTCTTTTGCCTTTTTGCTTGATGTAAGGCAAGTGTGGGTAAGACAATGGTTGATGAATACTTTTTGAGAGTTGGGTTTGTTGAGGGATAGTTGTTGTTGGATAGACTGGCTTTCTTGGAACTGATGGATCTTTCTTTCTAAGCTCTTCCAATTTCTTGTATATATCTACAATTCTAGACTCAGGCCATCTTGCAACAGATCTTGTTGAACCATAATTAGCAGCAACCAGCTCTTCTTTCATTCTTTTAAGCTTCAAAGCCCTGTTTGGATCCACTTGTTTGTACTTATGCTAGTCAGGTGGAGTTGGCTTGTGTAAGGGATCTTTGAGCGTATCCTAGATTCTATTAATTTCTTCCTTGAGATCATTTGATGACCAGTCTTTAAATTGTGCTCTTGTTGCTTTGTATGGCTGTGCTGCATTATGTGGTCTAGATAATCCTGTTATAGTTCCTCATCTAGCTCAGCATTGACAGGCCTTTCTAACATGGACTTACTCATATCTTTAGCAAAATCTTCAATCTTTCTTACTTTGCTAAGTTCATGAGATAAGATATTTTGAGTAGCCCTATCATCTTTCCCTTTGCTCTTCTCTTTTGCAATGTTCTCAGCCTGTTTAGCTTTCAACTTTAAATATTTATCTAAGTTTCTTGGCTTTCTATATCCAAAGAGAGATGGGAAATCTAGTTTTGAAATATCCTCTGCTATGAAAAATGATTCAATTTCTTTTTTTAAACAACAAGATTTTCTAGAGGATATCTAGTGGCCAGTGGGATTTTAGGTGATGGTTGGTGCATGGGTGGTAGTGAAGTGGTTTTGGATGGAAGTAATGAGAGAGGTGATGATCTAATGGGTTTTGATGATAAAGGGATTGGTGATGGAATCTCTCCATCATCATCATCAACAACAAAAGTTTTTCTTTTGTTTTAGAATTTGATCTTTGGTGATGGTGGTCATGTTGGTATTCTTGGTGGTGTGGATAATGGTTGAGTTAAAGTTGATTAAGTGATCATGGCAGAGGTTTAGTTAACATCTGGTGATACATTTGTTGTATAAACATCTGCTTGCTGATTTGATGGTGGTGATGAAACATCTGTTGGTGGTGATTTTCGTGATGGGTTCTCAGGTGGGATTTAGTTTTGGTCTTGACAGGGGATACACTTTTTGTTGCCTCAGCAGTGGTTTTAGAAGGGGTGACAATTGGCTGTCTAACTTTTCTAGTAGACTTTCTTTTTCTTGAAATGCCAATATCTTCTTTTTTCCATTTGCTTGGCTTGTTCTTCTTCAATTAATTTTGAAGCCTTGCTTTCCAGTGTATCTTGTCTCTTTGTCTTTTCCAAAGCAATCTCTTTTGCTTGTTTTTTCAAGGTCTCACCAATCCCTTTTTGAACTCCAGCATCTGATGCCTCAGCAGAAGTTTGATTTTGTGCAGACCCTGGCTTTTGTTGCACCTTTAAATCTGGCTGCAATTTTCTCAGTTTATCACTCTCCCCCTTTTTGGCATCATCCTCTTCTTCATCAAGAATGACTGTTGTAGGGGCAGGGCCAGTGGTCTTTTCCAAATACTCTCTTATGGCCTTAATATCAGCTTGAGTTACTTTATATCTGGCCTCAACCATATTTTTGATCAGTTCCATGTGGTGTTATGTTTGATATCAACCAAATTCCTCTAAGCTTGAATGATAGGTTGCACATATTTCCATAGCTCATTGGCAATTTACTGTGTAGAAGGCTGGCTTTGAGAATGTTGTAACATCTGCTTCATCATATCTTTCATTTCACCAACAAAATACTCTATGGATGTTATTCTCTCCATCAAATCCTTATATCTCAATTCATCACCTAGTCTAATATAATCATCTGAATTCCCACCAGACGTAGTTGTATTTAGATCATCAAAAGGAGAAAACTCCATGTTATCAGAACCAAATGCCCCCTTTATCTTGGTACTAGGGACTTCCAACTGGAGTAGAGGTTACAATTGTAGCCTGAACAGTTGTTGCCTTTAAGGAAGACTTATTGATGTAACCACTGTCCAACTGAAACATTATTGTGTCATCAGTTGTAGTAGCTGCTTCACTTAAACTACCACCAAGAGTTACTTGTAATTCAGGGGTGTAGCCTCCTCAGCCGTTTCTAGGTTAGCAATTAGATTTATCTCATACTAAGTCATATGTGGGGGTGTACTCTCTTAGACAGGTGATTGGGAGGAACTAATTTGTGTCCAAGTTTTATCAATTGCATGAAACATGGGTATAAAAGTAGGTGGGATTGAGGGAGATGGTTGCGGGGTAGAAAGAGAATTTGCCCTGGGAGAGGGGTTGTGAAACAAATTTTCAATTGAAAGATCTATTTCATAATGTGGTGTCCTTATGCTTACAACCTAATCCTTTTGTGAGGATGCAGGAGGAATTTAGATGGGTTGAGATCTTTCCAACTGTTGCGAGGAAGTAGCAACAGTGGTTTCAGGTGGTGTTTGTGTTACCACAAGATTATCCACTAGGATCTCATCCTCCAGAGGTGCCTTTTTGTTTTGTTTGGTTTTGGTGGGCTTTTGAATTTGGATGGTTTCTTTTTGGATTTCGCTGGTGTGGGTTTCACAACACTGGTTGTGGTGTCATGATCACCAGGAGCAGTAGGCTCAGCAACAGAGGTTTGAACAGTAAATGTGGACACATCTAAATTTGGCTCATACCCTTTGCTTGTGTTTTGAAAACTTTTGACTATTGATTTAGCATTCTAGTAAATGTTTCATTAGTCAAGCTCTTCATTCTAAAAACTACACATTGTTGAAAATCTTTTCAGGGACTTGCTTTTGAAGGTAATAGCTTAAGAGTCTAGGGTATAAAAGAAAATCTTTATTTGTTTTTGTTTTATTTATATTTGTCAAAATAGCATATGCTAGATTTTGAATGTTTTGTGGAATCTCATTAAAAGCAATGATCTTGGCAGATAGACAAATAAGCAGGGTATGGAAAACATATCTCATTCTAGCTAGAAAATTTTGGTTTAAAAATTGTAACACCTTTCAGTTGACCTTCATGCCCGTGTTATTCGAACTCAGTGTGGATTTCATGCTTTTCAAAAGAAACTTTACCTGCTTGGTCATCCAAGGCAAATGTTGTGGATATTGAAGATGGGGATATTTGAACAAAGCTATCTCCGGGTCTTGGAAGTTATGGCATATGGCTGTTTGTTTTGAGATTCAATTTTAGCATTAGCCCAAAGTTGTCGGAGAGTATCCACATAAATAGGAGCATCAGCAAGCATAATCGTTTTGTATTTCGATGATGTGAGAACATCAATTATTGAGTGGAATGAAGTGTTTTTGTTGTTTTTCTCAAAGTGGGGAGGTAGTTATGGGGTAGTTTGATTTGCAGAGCCATGATCGGAAAAGAAAAGGGAGTAATTGTGAAGAAGATGAGAGTGAAACCGCTTTGAAGAATTTTGAATTCAAGACGGCTACTCTGTTTGGATGGAACAGGGATTTATAAAGGGAAAAAATGAATGCTGACGTGGCAGCGTTTTCAAAAGATCTGACGGCTAACATCTGTCCACGTGGCAACCTCTATTGAATAATGGAAGACAGTTGTTGTGGAACCTTTGCAATGAAGCAACAGAGGTTGGGAACAATGGATGTGAACAGTTGTGATTTTACTATCGGAGGATAGATATCAAATGTTTAATAGGAAAAAGAGGATACCTTTCAGCAGTGGATAGAATTATAACCAATCAGAGGTTTTAAAACAGTGGTTTAGTTATTAAAAATTCTAATTTTGTAACTATTTTTAAGGATGGATTATTGATTTTTTGAAAATATTTTAATGCTTTTAATTTATCGAAAAAATGTTGTTTTTAATACATGTTTAGCATGCCAATCCTATAGATCAAACTTTCAAAGTTAGATGCGTCTAAAGCTTTTTTCAACACATCTGCCAGTTGATCCTTAGTTTGAACATGATACAGAGAAATCAAACATTTTCCATAGCAATCTCTTACAAAGTGATGTCTGATGTCAATGTGTTTTGTTGTGGAATGTTAGACTAGATTTTTAATGATGTTTTCACCTGCTTGACTATCTAACATGAGAGGAGTCTTTAGAGCAATTACACCAAAATCCAACAATTGTTTTTGAAGCCACAGAAGTTGAGCAATGCAACTAGCAGCAACAATATACTCAGCCTCAGTTATGGATGTTGAAACTGCAACTTGCTTTTTGCTATGCCAAGAAACTAAGCAATTGCCTTGAAACTGACATCCTCCTGGTCTGGACTTCCTTGTGGCATGGCATCTAGCAAAGTCACTATCTGAATAACTTGAAAGCTCAATATTTTCATTAGTAGGATACTAGATATCAGTGTAGGAGCATCTTTTATGTATCTGAATATCCTTTTCACAGCTATAGGTTCGACTTTCTAGGTGCTTACTAGGATCTTGCACAAACACATGTTGCAAACATGATGTGTGGCCTGGGTGCAGTTAGGTACAATAAAGACCCAATCATGCTTCTTTAAAGTTTTTGATCAACCAAGTCATCTTTATCAACAATAGTGACCAATTTTTAAGTGGCCATGGGTGTACTACGTGGTTTACAATCATTCATATCAAATTTTGTAAGTAGTTCTTGGACGTACTTGCTTTGATGAATGGATATACCACTTTGCGATCGCTTAACTTGGTGACCAAGAAAGCATTGGAGTTCACCTATAGCACTCATTTCAAACTCTGCTGTCATGAGTTCTCTAAACTCTTCAAATATGGCAGATCATGTGGACCCAAAAATGATGTCATCCATATAAATTTGGAAAAGCATGAAATCCTTTCCTCTCCATTTAAAAAACAAAGTTTTATCAATTTTACCTTTTGTAAAGCCTATCGATAAGAGAAAGGTGGAAAGAGTTTCATACCAGGCTCTAGCTGCTTGTTTGAAGCCATATAAAGCTTTGTTTAGCTTGTAAACATGATCTGGATAAAAAGCATCTTCAAAACAAGGGGGTTGGCATACATATACCTCCTCCTTGATTTTGACGTATAGGAAAGCACACTTGATATCCATTTGATACACCTTAATGTTGTGGTTAGCAGCAAAGGCTAAGACAATCTGATGGCCTCCTGTCTTGCAATAGGAGCAAATGTTTCATCATAATCAATGACATCTTCTTGTATATAGCCTTGAACCACAAGCCTAGCTTTGTTTTTAACAATAATACCCCTTTCATCTATTTTATTCTTGAAGACCCGTTTTGTGCCAATTGGACATACATCCCGACGCAATGGTACAAGATCCCATACTTGTTGTCTTTTGAACTGTAGGAGCTCTTCTTCCATAGCCTCTACCCAACTGTTGTATTTTAGTGCCTCTAGGTACTTGACAGGTTGTGTGAGAGATAGAAAACTAGTAAAAAGACAAATGTTTTGTGATTGACTTCTTGTAAGTACACCTTCATTGATGTTGCCAATAACTTGGTCTGGTGGGTGATTTTTAAGGTAGATCAGATCTCCCTTGTATGGAATTATGGCATTGAGAGGTAAAGGGTGCAGATGGGAATCATCTGAGCTAACATCTGTTGGCAATTTTGAATAGTCAACATCTGTTTGAAATGGAGGTTGAGGTATAGGTGGGATAGGGGTAAAAATGGGTTGACTTTCGTTCATAGAAAATGGACTTTTGTCAACAGGAGTTTGACTGGATGAGCTGGTAGATATTTGAGGATCAACAATAGTTGATCCAGCAGTCGTAGAGTTTTCATAGTTATTAGTAACATCTGTTGCTCTGGTGGAGGAATTGACTTTGTATTGTGGAATCACAATATCTTGACAGACACATCTTCAAATGTAAATTTATCTAGATCAAATAATTCTGCAGGATTTGCTAGGATTTTTAATGAAGAAAATTCATTAAACTTTACATTTAAGGTCTCTTCCACACACTTAGACCTTGTGTTAAATACTTTATAGGCCTTGGTAGTGGTTGAGTATACCATAAAATAACCACAATCTACTTTGGCTGCAAATTTTGATATAGAATCTTTTAAGTTTAAAATGAAACATGGCAACCAAAGATTTTGAAATATGAGATCAGAGGTTTGATCTTGTACAGAGTTTCATAAGTAGTCTTTTGATACCTGGGGTTAATTAAAACTTTGTTCTGTACTTAGCAAGTAGTGTTTACAACCTCTGCCCAAAAAGACAAGGGTAAACCTGAGTCTACAAGCATTGTTCTTGCAGCTTCAATTAGAGTTCTATTTTTCCTTTCAACCACCCCATTTTGTTCTGGTGTCCTTGGCATGTTGTATTCCCTAACAATCCCTTTTGACACACAGTCCTTATTTTTTTTAACTCTATTCCATTATCACTCCTAAAGACTTTTACTGGCAAGTTAAATTGCTTTTCAACTTTTCTTACAAAGTCTTGCAAAATGCCTGCAGTCTCATCTTTGGAGTGTAAGAAATAAGTCCATGTAAACCTTGAAAAAACATCAACTGTAACAAGACAGTACCTTTTCCTTTTAAGACTCATGATTTTTACAAGGCCAAACAAGTCTATGTGTAACAAATGTAGACACTGACTTATTTTGGACTCTTCAATTGATTTGTCTGAACTTTTATGTTGTTTACCTTTTAAATAGGAAATATAATCTTCATCACATGTGAATTGTTTGGATGCATGACCTCTTACAAGACCTTGTTTAGAGAGTGTGGTGATAGTTTAGAGATTTGTGTGACCAAGTCTTCTATGCCATAGTCCAGTCTCTTTGTTAGAGGCTACTGAGAACAGACAGGCATTAGTCATTGGATTATCCTTCAACAGGTCGACCACCTCCTGCGAGCAACAAGTTGTGCTTTGCTCTCAGCAATGATGGTTTCAGTCTTTTTAACCACTTCATCCCTAACAATCTTACAATGCTCTTAGTGAAGAATGACATATAACCTTTGTCACTCATTTGAGACACACTAAGAAGATTGAACTTAAGATTGTCAATAAGATTGACATTTTCAAACTTGAGTTTCCCTGCTTGAACTGTCCCTGATCCCAACACCTTACCTTTGAAATTGTTACCAAAGGATATATCACCCCCTCCATGTGCTAGAAAATCTTTGAAAGGGCTCTACATCCTGTCATGTGCCTGGAGCCTCCACTATCTACATACCATAATTTACCAAGGCAAGAAAAGCTCCCTGCACATCAGTAACATATTAGTTTTAGTGAGTGTCCAAAGCCAAAATGGATTTGGATAGAGTCACAGACATTTCTGCTTCAAGTCCAGGAGAATGGTCAGAGTTTTGAACAGAGTTTTGAAACATCTATTGTGAACCATTTCCTATCAAATGATTATGACCATGAGGATGCTTGTTTACTCTTGGTTTTGAGGGTTTTTTGTAGACCTCATAGCCAAGTGGTACACTCTCATAAGTTGGTTTGCCATATCCTCTTGGAAATTTATTGGCTGGTGGTGCATCTGTTACCTGAACTCTCTAGGAACATAGATTATATTCAATTGTTTGGTAAGAAATGTTTGAACTAGGACAAAGGTCTGTTTGGGTTTTTTCTTTTCTTGAACTCTTAAGTGTTCTGGATTTATATTCATTTCTTTTGACATCAAATCTTTTTAGATATACACACTCTTGAGTTTTGTGGTTTTCTTGCCACATATGGTATAGTGAGGTGCATCAACAATTACACTTGTTTTGTTAATATCATATGCTTTTAGAAGAAAACAGTTTTTAGTAACATGATTCTTCTTTTCACAAAAATCACAAAAAAAGTTTGTAATCTTTTCTTTCTTCGTCACTTTTTTACCCTTTTTGTCAACATATGATGAAACATATGCTGGAAGGTCTTTTAGGGGAATGATCTTGACTTGGGGTGCTTTTACTCCTTCAATGGTTGAAAAACTCCATTGGCTCAAAGTTTTCAAGAATGTCACACTCATCTGACCAAGTAGGTTTGAATTGATATTTTCAATTTCCTCAAAAGTTGAGGATCCTTCTTGTCTTTCTAAAACAATTTTCTTACCATTTGGTTAAGTTACTTTTATTTCTTGACCAGCCAAGTTTGTTGGAATAATTTCAACCAACCCATAATCATTTACAACAGTGTTTTGTAAAACTTGGTCATGTTTTCTAAAACCTACAACAAATTTTACATTTCTTTTGATTTGTGATTCTAACATCAACTCGTAACCTTTGCAGGATTCTACCCATTTCTCACATGTGATTTGGGTAGATTCCAGCTCCATTTTACAATTGATATTTTTCTATCATAGTTTCACTATCATTTTCATGCAGTTTTGATTCTAACTCTTTTGTAAGTGTTTCAAACTGAATTTCATCATTTAAGATCTTGTTTCTAAGATTTTCATTCACCTTTTTAATGTTAGAAAAAGCAATATTACATTCGTCTGAACATAAGTCTTTAAGGACTTGAGGTGATATCTTAGCAGCAGCCATCGTGGCAGAATCACACTCTCCTTCACGAACACTGGAATCCCATGGGTCAGATAGATGATTTATCATTTCTTCACCAACCTTTTCTTCAGCAGCGGTTTCTTTAGTAACATCTGTTGTAATATATGTTTCAAATTTTCACAAACCTTATCAAGGTTGGACACCACTTCCTTAGATTCAATCCCTCCAGAAATAGTGTTTAGTGCCATAAAACAAAATTCATCAGTTTTTTTAAGAATTAGCAACTAGAGCAAAGTTTTCATAAGTGAGTTCTTTAGGTAAGCTACTCCAATCAACAAAGCCTTGTGTAAAGAAGCTCTGTTGACTAGTTTATGCCTGAGCTGATGTTTGTGTAGTTTGTGGCGCATGTTGCACTTGAACCTGAGGAGCTGGGGCTTGAACATATTGTATCTGAGGAATAGTGGTTTGGACATACTGGACAGGAACAGTGTTTACAGGGTGTGCAAAATGAGCAGTGTTTTACATATGCGGAGAAGGGGTATATTAGGAATAATGGATAGTGTTTTGAGTGTTTTTAGGTCTAGGACTTGGATGCGTGACAATGAGGCCACTTGTTTGGCTCCTGCATTCTCTAGCAAAATGACCTAGCCTATTACACTTGTAACATTTGATTTTAACTTATCCAACCCAACTTTTAAACCCCCAGGTAACCCTGGAAACTTTGTACCAATTTTCTTGTAAAACTTGCTAGTCCTAACACTTAGCAAGGCTAGTTGGTGCAAGATGTCCATTTCTTCCAAACCAACATGGGCAAAATGTTGAAGATCATTTAACTCAAAAGACAAGTTGTCAGAAACTTGGTTTTCCCCATTTGCTGTGAAAGCATAATTGGGTGAGTAAGAATCAGAGTTGAAATTTCCACCAGAAGTCATCAACAACTTATTCTGACTCTTGTAGCTTCTTTTTTTGGTTAAGCTCTCTCTCATAAATGAGAAGCCTTCCATGAAGCTGAGTCAAACTAATCTCTTTAAACCCAACAAGGGTTCTAGTAACAAAAGCAATATTGTCCCATTTTTCTGGTAATGATCTTAGAAATCAGCTATTCAGGGTTGAATTAGGATAATTAACATTTACCAGTTTTAATTCACTAATTAAACAACTAAACCTTTCAAACTGTTGAGTTAATGATTCTCCTTTAACATGACAAACGTTTCATATTGTTGGTTTAAAACTTCTCGATTGTTTTCAATAACCTCCTCTGTCCCACCGAATTGCTCTTTCAAAGCATCCCACAACTCCTTTGCACTGTTGCAATGCAACAGGCGAGCATAGATATCATTTTGCAAAGTTGTAGCAATGATACTAAATGCCTTTGAATCTAACTTGATTTTCTGAAAATCTTGCTCGGAGTAGTTTTCAGAATTCTTTGGAACTTGAACTTTTGGGTCTTCAACACTCGGTACCATCGGAACATGAGGTCCGAAGATAAACGATTTCCAGCAACCCATAATTTGTTGTGCAAGTATGTGACCCATCCATCTTTGCCAGATATTATATTCCGATCTGACAAGGATCGGAGGTTTATACATGGTGCAAGTGTTGTGTGGATCTTGTAGATTTTGAGACATTCGGATTGTTTACAAACAATTTAAAAAAAAACTTTGAACGTAAATAAACTTTCACTCTGTTTTCAATCTAATGAAAAAATGAACCAGTAATAAGAGTTGATCTATGTGTATCAAATTGATTGTTAAATCAAGTTTGATTGACCAAGCTCTGACACCAATTGTTAGGATCTGAGTTTGATATAGGTCTGAATGTTTAAGATGAAATCAATGAAAGAAGATAAACAACAATGAAATAGTGCAGTAGAAATAATAAGCTTTCAAATCACAACAATAGAGACATTGTTTTCATCAACATGCTTTTGTAAACTTTGATTCACGTACGCATGCAAATATTGCAACTCACCCTCAGCCTCAAATCACTGCAATTTGTTCGTATAGAATGTTAGAAGGAAAGTGATGAATAGAACAGTACATGCACTGCTCTATTTATAATACAAATCAAACCACTATGGCATCTAGGCTGACATCACCTTAACAGTGACATCTAAGACCTAACCAACCCTAACATATGCTAAGCTAAAACATTATTACATTAATATATCAAAACTCTGTTGATCCAACATTTGTTGAAGGAAATAGTGTAGTAGAAATAATAAACTTTCAAATAACAACAATAGAGACTTTTTTTTCATCAACATGCTTTTGTAAACTTTGATTCACGTATGCATGCAAATTTGCAACTCCCCCTTAGCCTAAGATCACTGTAATTTGTTCGTGTAGAATGTTAGAAGGAAAGTGATGAATAACAGTACATGCACTACTCTATTTATAGTACAAATCAAACCACTGTGGCATCTAGGCTGACATCACCTTAACAGTGGCATCTAACGACCTAACCAACCCAAACATCTGCTAAGCTAAAACATTATTACATTAATATATCAAAACTCTATTGATCTAGCATCTGTGGAAGGAACCTTTGTTAAGCTTTATCCTCTGTTGGTCCAGCAGACATTTGACCTACGGCAGAGCTTGTCTTCAACAGATCTTGTATAACAGACTTTAGCTTCAACAGACCTTTGAGTAGCAGATGGTTGATGTCTTTGCCTTTGGGAGGAGTTAAATATACAAAGCATTGTTTATTGTTGATAAGATGATATATAACATTTTGGCTTTCCAATCATCTGTTCTTTTATAGGGTTCAATAGATCCAACAATTTCTCAACACCCTCTAGAGAACGGTTTCACTAGAGGAACAGTAGACAGTACCTTCTTCACACAGGAAGCTGAAGGACACATCCTAATTGTGCAAATTTATGTGGATGACATTATATTTGGTTCGACTAACGACTTGTTGTGTAAAGCTTCAGGAAAGTCATGCAAAAAATTCGAGATGATAACTATGGGGGGATGAAGTTCTTCTTGGGACTTCAAGTCGATCAGTTTCCTGATGGAATCTTCATCCACCAGATGAAGTATATGCATGACATTTTGGAGAAATTCAATATGTCATAACCATTACCATTGTCTACTCCATTAGCTCTCAATCACGGCATCAGACTAGATGAAAAAGGTGTGAAGATTGATAAGACCCTATATCGTCTAATAAGCTCAGGTCCTAATCAGTTTGCCTAGTTTAATATGCCCGGAATTCATGTTAAACTAGTGACAAGTTCAAGATTTACTGTTTAATCTCTACATTTCATTAATTCAGATTAATGTTTACAATCTTGAGAGAAATTTGACAGGGCTTCACTGTATCAGTCAACAAAAAAGTACCGACTTAAGAACCTAGAACACCTATATATAGACATGTCATTTCGTGCGAGTTGAGTCTCTTCATACGGACTGGACTGCACTTCGTACAAAGTGAACCAGACTACCTTTGTACGGTGTGATTTGTACAAAGTGAACCATATACATACAAAATCAAATCTAACATTTTGCCCTATTACATACACGACATGACCCAAAGACATAGGCGATAGACATTCTGCATCAACAAACTCCCCCTTGGATATTGTCGCAGTCTTGGTAAGTCTTCAAAACTTCAAATTGTTCGTAACGTTAATCTTTTATCTTTCAAAGAAATTCTTCCTTGGTTTTCTTCGCTCTTCGCTTGGTATTGGCATTTGATTAGCCGCTGAAGCCCATTTCAAAATTAAAATCACTTGATTGAAGCTTTCTTGATATTTTCATCAATCTATTCTTCTTTGTGCATCTGCTTTCTAAATTCTTTTCCTTCTAGCTCATGCCACTGCGACTTCCATATCTTTCCTGAACTAATACCGTGTGCATAGCAAACATTGATCACACCTTGGTATTGCATCCCCTAAACTTTCTCCTTAACCTCGTAACAAATCTTGTTGTAGAACAAACATTCAACGTCTTTTTCTAAGCAATTCACCAGCCACATTGGGTCTAGTATCTTGATAACCCTCCAAATACCTTCAGGCTTCAGTAATATCACTGCTTCACCCGTTTCTATGTCGTATTGCAACCATTTGAAGAACTCGTGAAAATCTTGTTATATCTTCGTTAGCAGCATGTTCTTCATTGCACGTAGCCGCTTCACTATCAAAGTAACATCTTTCTCTTTTAGTAACCGGGTCTATCTTGATTTTCTTCTTAGGAATATGCAGGACCCAATTGTGAAAACCATGAGCAGCTTCACATTTTATCAACTTCCATAACCTTTGATCATGAAACTTCATCAAATAGTTGATACACTTCGTTTGGCACAATTCTTCTACGTTCCACCATGGCAACGTCTTAATATCACTAAGTACCTGAAGTACTGTACTCCCATTTCACTGCATAAACATTCAGTTTCTGGAATCCAACCCCGGCTCAGTATATCTCCCAAAGATTTTTCTTGATCGCGAGTGAAGAAAGCTAGCGGACGTCAAAACTTTTGTTCTTTAGGCAACTCCTTTAACCATATCTTCTTGGCTTAAAGTATTTCTTCCTTAGATAAACGTCTTGGCACATTACCATCTTGATAAACGTCTTGGCACATTACCATCTTTCACAGTTTCTTCAACTCTTCGTTTCAACAAATCATTCCTTTCCTCAGTAAAGATATCCTGAAAGGTTGAGAAGTCATATGTCCTTCTCTAGTATATTTGATTGTTTTGTCATCATAATCATCCTCCACGACAACCTGATCATAACTATCAGCATTTGCCACATATTTATAAACATAATCTTCAGGCTTTGAAGCACTAATGTTGTTCAGCTCCACCTAAAAGTCAAATTCAAACGAACTTTCGTCTACCCCCAACATCTTAGCAGTTTCTTCTTTAGTATAGTTGTGGACGAACTCCCCCTCTTCCACACCATGCTCTAAAAATAATATTCTTGGTTGTGGCAAATCAGGAACAACCGTTATAGGATTAACAACTGTGAGGATTCCCGATTGCTCTGCTTCATGAACAGGATCCTTTTTCTCCCCCTGTCGTTGGCATCATCTTCTTGATTTACTTCATTATTTAAAAATGCATCATAATCAAAAGAATCGTTGATCTTCGCTTCATGAACTACAAAACCAGTACCTCCCTGGGTGTTATCGTCATCGTCACCCTTATCATCATCATTTTTCTTATCACCTCCACCAACATCTTCACCATCATCATCATCCTCCTTGTATTCATGGATCTCTTTATCAATCTCTGCTTCCATTTTCTTTTTCTCTAAATATTTTTGCTTCTGTGAAATTCCAGTCACATCAACAACTTCTCCAACAAGCACAAACTTAACCAACGGTTCTGGTTCTGATTCTACTACTGTCTCAGTGGGCGTAGCAATAGGAATATCATCTATTCTTTTGCTCTTCTTTGCCCACAGTTGCAGCCTCAGCCTCAGCTTTTCATGCTCGTTCAGCAGCCCTGGCCTTTACCTCTTCGATCTTAATCGCATCATGCTCAGCATTGAAGTTTATATTGAATCTCTTTCCAAGTACTTTATACAAAACGTCAAAATTCTTTCCATTCACCGATTTTTCAACTTCAAGATCTTGAAAAACTCTATGAAGTCTCTCGTTTTTAGCAGTAACATTTGTGAGCATTGAAACCGATTGCACATTCTCTGCTTAAAGTTGTTTGACTCTATTCTCCAATTCGTTAACTTTTTAATCATTGAAGAAATCTCCCTCAAAACCTACAAATAACAAATCATCTTCATTCGTATGGCCTATAAAATGAGATCGTCGTCTAGTTGTTGATTGAGGTGTTGATTGTTGATGTCTTGTAGATTATTACGGTGTTGATTGTTGTTGTATAGGAGGTGTTGGTTGTATTGCGCTATTTCAGTGAAATCTTCAGCGTTCTCTAGATTTACGGTAATGTTGCATTGTATAATTCTTTGGTTTGAGTTGGTCTGGCTTTAAAAATTGTTCGAGTTTTGTAAAGATTGTGGTGTTTAAGGTGAATTAGGATCAACGGTCGGAAATGATTGAAAACCGCCACCAGATGACTAGTTTGAGAAATATCTGCACTAAAAGTCATGTGTATTTTAGGACTTGGAGTATTGGCTGCTGGATTTTCCTTGTAGTATAGATTCACATCTTGTTGTATTTGTGAACCTTTGGTTTTAGCCATTTTCTACATCTCGAGCTCATGACCTTCCAATTTCTCTATTAATCTTGACAAGCTGATAGTACCATACTTTGAATTGTTCTTCAATATTGTAAGATTGGTTGACCATTCTCCGTCTGGCAATGCATCAGCCAGTTTATCGACCAAATCTTTGTTCTCCTTCTAAATTCCTAGTCTTTTCATCTCTACCACCAAGTGACAATACCTTTATATCAATTGCTTCATTGTTTCTCCTTTCAGCAGATTAAATATATCAAACTCTTTCTTTAACAACGCCTATTTGCTCTGGATCATTTGGATGCTTCCTTGAAATTTCACCTTCAGAGCATTCCAAACTGATTGAGCATCACCATAGTGTTGTAGCAGCGTAAATATGTCTTGTTCGATGGCTTGCTGTAAAATATTTATCATTTTCTTTTCTCTGATGAATCTTTCTTTCTTTGGTCTAGTAATCTGAGTTAAAGTCTTCTCTAACCCGTTCTCTCCAACTGGTGCAACATACTTTTCCTCTATGGTGTACCAACAATTGAAGTAGTTTGCTTGTACTCAATTGACAAATCTCTCGTTCCATCCATAGTAATCTTCAAAGCACATAAGCTTCAGGGGTTTTGTCATCATCCCTATTTCTTTTTCGAGATTTATGTTTTGAGCTGCTACAGTTGTTGAGGATGCTAACGTTGCGAATGCGTTGAAGAGTTCTTTCTTCATTTCATCGTGAAAATTTGTTGAAGACTTGCTTGGTGCGATGTAGGCTTTGTGCGAATTAACCCTGGAACGAAGTAACCACAAAAACAATTAAAGTCCTCTTCGTGCGAAGTAAAAATGTCAATTTTAGATCTATCTTTGTGCGAAGATAAAGTCTAAAATTTGCAAAAGTTTCACTTTGTACGGAGTTAGTTTTAACTTCGTGCGAGGTTGATTTAAAAATCGTGCGAAGGTAATGTTCAGAATTTCACGTTTTTTCGACATTCTTATGACGATTCTGGTTGATTTAAGGTCTGATTCTTTCAAGGGTTTTGTATTAGTCAATTTTAAGTAGTCTTGGAAAAGATCAGTCCATTTTGTCCGTTCAATGTCTTAGAAATGATAAAAAGATGGAAAAATAAGTAGAAGAGAAGTAGAATCTTGATCAAGTGTCTTCGGATCAGGCCTCCAAGCTCTTATACCACTTACGAAGATCTGCTCATCCAATAAGCTCAGGTCCTAATCTGTTTGCCTAGTTCAATATGCGCAAAATTCATGCTAACCTAGTGACATGTTCAAGATTTACTATTTAATCTCTGTATTTCATTCATTCAGATCAACATTTACAATCCTGAGAGAAATCTAACAGGGCTTCATGTTGATGCACTTTTATGTCTGTCGCTTGTTCTTAGTTACGTCAGTAATTGTACAGTCTTTGTTTTTTGTGTCTGTATAGTTTGGTCGTGTCGATAAAATCAAGATATCCTCCTATCTTGATTTAGTACGACGTTTAGATTGTCTGTGTTGTAAAACAGTTGCATGTGTGCATATGTTAAGTCTCGTGTACGACATGTCTGTTAGGAAGTTCTCCAAAGAATACTTCTTCGTGCGAATGAAAGGTGCTTTGTACGAGCAAGGTGGTTGCTCGTACGAGCCATTATCTTGTCCGTATGAGTCAGTTACATGATCGTACGAGTGGCCCTTTCAACAAGCATTTTTCGTACGAACCAGTTTCTATTCGTACGAGCCATAGGTTGTTCATACGAGCAACCATTGTTGAATGTTCTTCGTGGCTTATAGTGGTTCGTACGACCAACAACATTCTTTGTATTGTTGTTCACTGAGGCACAAGAGAGAGAGCACAGAGAGAATATCCTGAGTCTGTATGAACATTGTTTGTATGTGTTTGCACTAGCTCTCTTCATTTAATCAAGATAGTGAATCTTTGGTTAACTTGTGTTTGTTTCTTTGCTTTGGTTTGCATACTTATGTGGATTCCGCACTCGTATGTGTGTTAGATAAACAAGGAAGTAGGTTATCTTGATCCTCCAAGTGGACCTACAAGTGGTATCAGAGCTTTGGCTCTCTTCCTTGTTTAAAACCCAAGCTTAGTGTTGTGTCTGAGCAAGTTGTGATGGTTCCTGGAAGTGTTCTTGAACTTCTAACAAGATACTTAAGTTTTTAAAAGATAACTAGCTTAAATCTTAGGTAAAACTTCTTGTATCCAGAAAATTTTCATAAAAACCTTGTTAGAATACATGGAGACATGTTAGGATATGGTTTTTCTTAAAATTTTCTATCAAAGTTCAGTTGGACATATTTTCCGGTGAAGCACTTGCCGGAAAATTCACCAGAATATTTCTTTCGGGTTGACCAGATCTTGAGACTTGACTGTTTTGACTGAAAAGCTGATATTGGAATGTTTGTCTTTTTAACCGAAACTGTGTAGACAGCTGACAACTTTCTAACAAACTCAAAAACAAGTTTCTGTAACAAAAGGTAATTTTTCACCAACCAACCCTACAAAAAGATTCCTCTCTGTGAAAAACCAAAACATCAGCGAAAGACCTCCGTTCGAATAACCCATCCACACAAAGAACAACTGACTCGCACGAAGAACCTAGTTCGCACGAAGTATTAGTGACTCGTACGAAGAACAGTAGTTCATACGAACAGCCTGGTTCGTACGAAGAATTGTAATTCGCATGAATCTCCTGCTCGTACGAAGAACTTAGTTTTTCATGTCCTTCAGGTTATTTATGATAGTTTTTTCATGAGAACTGATATCTTGAGGTCTTTGAAATTGTGAACTGTTACAAGAAAATTTTTATTTCAAGATTAACCCTTGGAATTTTTTTAATTTTTAAAAGCATTTTTTTATAAACAAACAAACAAATGGGTACAAATCCTTGGGATTGGGGGTGTAGTTCAAGCACAAACCAAGAGTCACCACAATCTAGCTCCGCAACCTCATGGGTTAAATCATTGATGCCTCAGCAGACAGCCATGATTACCGCTAATCAATGGGCATGCGTGGCAAATTAAAACCAGAGCATTCAGACTCTTCTTATTAGCAAGAGTGAGACAGGAAGTAATAATTGTCCACCGAAGTTGAACCATATGAACGATTATGCTTCATGGAAAAGTCGTTTCCATACATATGTTCTTGGTCAGAATATAGAATTATGGACATGTTTTACTACACCGTACAAAGAATATCTCGAAGAAGCAGAATCAAATCCAGCCTCTTTAGCCAACTTAGATGAAAATGATAAAAAGGCTTATGATTTAGAAAAGAAAGCGTTCGCTATCCTTACACAAGCACTTCATAAGGACATTTATCATCAATTCGTGTACCGTACCACCACCAAAAATTTGTGGGATACTTTGGAAGCAAGAGGGGAAGGAAATGCTGCAACAAGAAAAATACGACATGATCAGCTGAAGAAAGAGTTTGAAGGTTTTCTGTTCATAAAAAATGAAACACTAAGCAATATGACAACACGTTTCTATCATCTGCTTAGTGAAATTTATTCATACTAAGTGATTGCATCTCCCCAAGAGATTGTAATGCGGTTTGCTGATGCTCTACCACCAAAATGGATGATATGAACGATTATCCTTCATGGAAAAGTCATTTCCATTACATATGTTCTTGGTCAGAATATAGAATTATGGACATGTTTTACTACACCGTACATAACTATGAAAAGATCAGTCCATTTTGTCCATTCAATGTCTTGGAAATGATAAAAACATGGAAAATGAGTAGAAGAGAAGTAGAATCTTGATACCACTTGTGAGGATCTGCTCATCCATTAAGCTCGGTCCTAATCTGTTTGCCTAGTTCAATATACGCTGAATTCATGTTAAACTAGTGACAAGTTCAAGATTTACTGTTTAATCTCTGTATTTCATTAATTCAGATCAACGTTTACAATCCTGAGAGAAACTTAACAGGGCTTCGTTGTATCTGTCAACAAAATAGCTACCGACTCAAGAACCTTGCATACCTATATATAGACATGTCACTTCGTTCGAGGTGAGTCTCTTTTTACGGAGTGAACTTCACTTCGTACGAAGGGAAATAGGCTACCTTCATACGGTGTGAACTTCACTTGGTACGAAATGAACCATATACATACAAAATCAAATCTAACATATTGCCCTATTACATACACGACATGACCCAAAGACATAAGAGATAGACATTCTGCATCAACATAAACTAACTGAATCTAGTTGTTGTTCTTCTTCTAACCTTGTTCTTGTAACCCTCGAAGGTTACAAAACAGGTTCCCTAGGAGTTAAACGCACCGTTGGTGAGTTCGTCCTATTACTTTGATTTTATTTTTTATATCACACTTTCATTTATTGATGTAGTTGTTGATCTCGGGGTAGTGAGGAACGGTTACTGATATTGCGGATATAGAGAGGGTTCACTCTGTGGGTCTATGTTTTCTATATATTGATTGTCTTCCTGTTGTTGTGTTCAATATGTGATATTTCTTGTGCTTTGATAAGTGTTGTGATTACTAGGGTTGGCGTCTGTGCAAAGACATAGGTAGGCACCTTGAGTGACAAGCCTACCATCTGGCCCCTGGCACATATTTTCCATTGTTGATTTCTTTTTTTTTCTTGTGTGAGTTTTGTTCTGTTTCTTGGATCTTGTTATTGGTCTTTATTTGATTGATTGCTAGTTTGTACACATGGCTGATTTTGTTAATCTGTTTGGTGAAACGTTGATTAGTAAACTTGAACCTGGTAATCCTTTGTATTTACATGCTAGTGATTCAACACATTTAACTGTTGTAAAAATAAAAATAAAAGGTATTGAGAATTACATAGATTGGGCTAACGCTATGCTTCTTGCTTTAAGAGTTAAAAACAAACTAAGTTTTGTAGATGATTCTCTTGATAAGCCTGTAGATGATGAGTACTTGCTGCCCAATGGGAAAGATGTAATTCTGTGGTCTAGCCTGGATTCTAAATTCTATTTCTGAGGAATTATATTTGGGTCAAACTTAATCAAAATTAGCTTCTGAAGTATGGAAAGATTTAAAGGAGACTTATGGTAAGATTGATGGTTCTGTTGTGTTTAATCTATATCAGAAGATTAATGGATTTAATCAAAATGGGTTGTTTGTGTCTGGGTGTTATCATAAACTGAATATTATGTGGAAACAGTTGGACCAAATACTACAGTTTCCTACCTATACTTGTAATGCTTCAACCTGATTTAATAACTTCAATCAAATGGTAAAACTTATGTAGTTTTTAATGGGATTAGATAATGTTTATCAAAGTGTTAGATCTAATCTATTGACTAAAGAAAATGCCCCTACTGTGAAAGAGGCATTTGCCATTGTTTCTAGAGAAGAATCTCATAGAAACTCTTGTGGTGATAAGAAAAGTCAAACGGTAGGTTTTATTTCTAAAATTAGCCAGTCTGATCGGACAAAGAGAACTAATAAAGTGTCTAATCAATCTTTAAAATGTACCAACTGTAATAAGTTGGGTCATACTGTTGAAAAATATTTTGAAATTATTGGGTATCCTTCTTAGATGAAACCAAGAGGGGTCAAGGAAAGAAGGCAATTGCTAGTAGTAGTAATATTGTTAGTGTTGTGAATGATACTAGTGGGTCTGGTGTTGCATCCTTGACTATTGAACAAGTGTCTAGGTTATTGAATTTGTTATCTAGAACTTGTGAAACTGCTGCTCAGAGCCACAATGTGTTAAGTAGTATGACTAGTTCATTTTGTTCTAATGTGTTTGATAAAACTGTTTATAATTTTGCAACCTTGTTTGATAACAAAGGGGATAGTGGGTGGATAATTGACTCAGGTGCCAACCAACATATGGTTAAAAGTCATGAAATGCTTTCTGATTGTGTTGATGTTTCAAATTTGAATATGAAGGTTAAACACCCAAATGGAACTGACGCTTTGGTAACTAAAATAGGTAGTTTAAAACTTATAAAGGGTCATTTTACAAGATGTGTTTGTTGTACCTGGGCATTCTATCAATTTAATATCCGTGCATAAGCTTGCTAAAGATAATAAACTATATGTTGGTTTTGATGAGAATACCTGTTATATTCAGGATTTGTTAACAAAGAAAATCCTGGTGACTGGTAGACAGTTAGATGGTTTATACTTCTATGGAAATTCCTGTACAATTGTTAAGGTGTGTAGTAGTAATGTTAATTTGTGTAATTTGTGGTATGCTAGATTGGGTCATCCTTTGTTTCAAGCTTTAAGACGTTATCTAGTAAATTGAATGTTAATATAAGTAAGGATGATATTCCTTGTGAAATATGTCATAAGGCTAAGCAACATAGAGAGCCATTCCCCTTGAGTAATCATAAAACAGAACAACTAGGTGAGTTAATTCACTTAGATGTTTGGGGTCCCTATAGGGTGGTTAGTAGGGAAGGTTTTAAATACTTTCTCATTATTGTTGATGATTACACAAGGGTTGTGTGGGTGTGTTTGATGAAGGATAAAACAGAAGTGTTTGATTATTTCCAAACTATTGTGAACATTATTAAAACACAATTTGGTAAGTTTGTAAAATGTATAAGAAGTGATATTCAACTGGAGTTTGTGAATAACAAAATGAATTTGTTTTGTAAACTTAATGGTATAATTCATCAAACTTATGTTGCTTATACTCCACAACAGAATGGTGTTGTGGAGAGAAAGCACCGACACCTGCTTAATGTTGCTAGAGCTTTACTTTTTCAAAGTGGTTTGCCTGTTAGGTTCTAGGATGAATGCATTCTAACTACTACTTATCTAATTAATAAGACTCCTACTTTCGAGCTAAATGGAAAAACTCCATATGAGATGTATAAGTTTGAACCCTTTCTAGATCATTTAAGATTGTTTGGTTGTCTTTGTTTTTGTACTGTTCTAAATGAGTCAAATAAGTAGTAGGGCTGAGAAATGTGTGTTCATTAGATTTCGAATGAAAAAAAGGGTTATAAAGTTTTTAGCTTGGATAGTAAAACTGTGTTTTATTCAAGAGACGTTAAGTTTTATGAGCATGTGTTCCCTTTTAAAGAAAAATTGTTTTCGATTTGTTTGATATGAACACACATCATGAAGTCAATACACTTAATTTCTTTAACTTATATGATAACATTGAGACTCAACAATCAGGAATACCCAATGATGAGGAAAGGGATGCATCTATTGATGAATCTTTAGCGCATCAGTCTCAAGAACCAGAGACTCAAGCTGTTCTTTCTAGAGGCATGACTGAGTCTCAGCATCCTAGGAGTAGAGATGGTGAGTCTGGTAGGGTTGAGGGTGTGAGTGAAGATCATGTAGAAGTGATAATATCTGACGGTACAAGTTCTGGTTTAGAGTCTCAATATGTAAATAGGAGGTCTGGTAGGGCTACTAACATGCCTAAGAGATTTGGGGATTATGTTGTAGAGGGAAAAGTTAAGTATGGGATTGAAAAAGTAGTTATCTATTCTAAGTTTTCTATAGAAAATAAATGTTTTGCTACTTGTATAAATAAAAGTGTTGAACCTAGATCATTCAATGAAGTTGTTAAAGACCCGAATTGGGTTACAGCCATGAATGATGAAATTGAAGCTCTGAATCGGAATAGGAATAGGAATGGGACTTGGGATATGGTTCATTTACCTAAAGGCATGAGTCTAGTTGGGTGTAAATGGATATATAAATAAAATACAAGTCTTTCGGTGAGATTGAGAGGTTTAAGGCTAGGTTAGTTGCAAAAGGGTATAGCCAAACAGAGGGTGTTGATTTTGATGAAACTTTTGCACCTATTGTAAAAATAGTTATTGTTAGATGTGTTTTGTCAGTTGTTGTTCAAAATAATTGGCAGTTGTTTCAACTTGACATTAACAATGCGTTTCTATATGGTTCTACATGAAGATGTTTATATGTCTTTGCCTGAAAGTTATGATTCCAAGGATGAGTCTAGGGTTTGCAAATTAAAGAAATCTCTTTATGATTTGAAACATGCTCCTAGAATGTGAAATGAAAAACTTGTTAAAGTTTTAATTGATTTTGGTTTTGTGCAAAGTATGTGCGATTATTCTATGTTTGTGAAAAATAGTAATAATACTGTTGTGGTTCTTCTTGTTTATGTTGATGACGTTGTTTTAACTAGAAATAGCCTAGATGAAATTACTGAAGTAAAAAAAAAAAGCTTTAAAGTTAATTTTTTTAATTAAAGACTTGGGTGAGTTAAAGTATTTTTTGGTATTGAGGTTATCAAAGATAACAATGGTATTTGTTTATCACAACATAAGTACTGTATGGAATTATTAAGTGAGTATGGGATGCTTGGGTGTAAGCCTAGTAATTTTCCTATTGAACAGAATCATGTGATTATAAATATTTGCAAAGAAGAACATCAATTGTTATTAAATGTAACCTTTTATCAAAAGCTTGTTGGTAAGCTAATCTACTTGTCTCGTATAAGACCAGATATAGCTTATAGTGTGCATTTTTTAAGTCAGTATATGCACAGTCTAATTATTAGGCATTTGGAAACTGCTTATAAGTTATTAAGGTATTTGAAAAAATCTCCTGGGAAAGGTATTATGTTTAAAAAGAAGTTTGTTTGATATGAAAGCATATGCTGATTTTGATTGGGGAAAGTCTGTTACCAAGTCTAGAAAATCAGTTACTGGTTTTTGTGTTTTTTATTTGGGAAACAATTTAGTTTCCTGGAAAAGTAAAAAAGCAAAGCACTATCTCTAGGTTGTCACACCCGTTCATAGGCGGAAGCACGCGGTATGATCTGATTAATTCTCATTGCATACAATATAAGTGAACATACTAAATAAATAAAAACAAGCTCCAAATGCCATTGTCAATATTGTCTCAAAATGCAACAGAAGTTGAGTATATCGTTTACAAACATGAAATGAAAATTAAGTTGTCAAAGTGTTACACATCCAAAATGCAAGTTTTAAAACGACAGGCTTTGACCCTTGTATCCCCTCAAGGAGCTGGTATATAATGGGCAAACTCTTCAAAAGTTGACATGGAGACTTGACACTTGCTTTCCTTGACTAAAATTCCCCGCATTGGTCCACTAGTTTCTAAAATACATGTTAAGTTGAAAAATCAACAAAAGTTGGCAAGTTCATGTGTTTTAACTGTATGAGATGGATCCATAAAATATATGAAGTATTTGTATCAAAATCCGGTATGCAAAGCGTCAATGAAATCGTGATCATTAATGTTTTGCAAAGACATTAATATGTGTGACGACATAGGAAGCATCCAAACATAGACGATTTCGTCGATTAACCTCGATTGGGACAACAAATGCACTCTTTTGTGTGGGTCCATGACCAAGAGTGGGGCTCGCCAACACCCGCTAGATCTAGCCTTTATACTGTGGTCTTAGACAAGATTAATGATGCTTACGTCCACCCTATTCGCACATGATCTAGTTGTTTCATTCCCTAGCTTATCATAACATAGACATGTATTTCCCCCAATAGTTGTAAAACAATAAAACATTTAAGATGAAAAGGGGGGGCATGAACTCACTGGATTGCTTCGTGTTAGGTTTTGTTAGACGCTTCGGTCTTTGTAATGATTTATGTTCATGTTTCTAGTCTTAAGTACTTGTTTAGACTTGTTCAGAGTTATGTTCCGTTTAGAATGTATTTTCGATGTATGATATCAATATATATATTTCATCAATTATATATGTATCCTTGCATCTCATGTGTTGCATGTACGGGCCTAGCCCTCTTGTCTCCGTGCCTCGCACGAGTAAGATGTATATGTTTCATGACTTCTCACAGTCGGGTTCCACCCGTTTGCCTCGATGATGCCATCGTCGGATATGTTCCATATATAATTCTTTTTAATTATATAAAATTCCAAGTTCGATGCATTAGTTAAAATATCACATTTTAACTTGTATGATTTGTATGCACTATTTTATATATCATTTATGATTGCGACGGGTTTGTTAAAATAATC
Organism: Scalesia atractyloides; assembly: GCA_947069175.1. Lineage (NCBI taxonomy): Eukaryota > Viridiplantae > Streptophyta > Magnoliopsida > Asterales > Asteraceae > Scalesia > Scalesia atractyloides. Next base: position 60,836,159 of record CAMTDV010000008.1, read on the forward strand.
TATTTTTAACGTGTATTATTATCCGTGTGCATGGGTTTATGGTATACATGACCAAGTGTAATAATTGTTAAGTATTATACATGTGCATCTTCCCAAGTATAGGTATACTTGTAATGTGAGTATTTGTGTATTTAAAGTCGTATTCTCATGGTTATGTATAATACTTGTATAATGTTATTTTCACCAAGTGTTAGTGGTATATGTTGGCATGTATTTGTACGTATATGAATACATATATTCTTGTATTCCATACTTACAATTTTGTATATTCTTAAAATATATAATTTTAAGATATGTCCAAATTAGTCTATGCATATTATGCTTGGTAAGTGTATGTATCTTAAAAAAAATAGTATACCTTTTGGATTAGTTCTAGAAAATATATATTTTTTTGTTTCCACCAAAACAATATATTTTCAAAATGTTTATGAAATATATATTTTTAGACACTTCAAAAATAATATATTTCTAGGATTGACAAAATATGATATATTCTATATACTTGTAAAAATATATATTTTGTCACTTGTTCGGTTTTGAAAGTAATATTTACCAAGCTTCAATACATTATATATTTTTAGTCCAAAATTCTTATATAGTCCAAGTGTCCAATATGTCCATATTTGTCTCCAAGTATGAAAATGTATATTTTCTTACAAGTCTTTGGTTGCCAAATTTTATTGTATTTGTTGGTGTGTATTATTTCAAGTCCCTAATTTTATATATAACTAATACAAAAATATACACATAGCACATAATTGTTATGATCACTAAATATATATTTTTTTAAATATATACTTATATCCATCTTTAGTTTTAAAAAAACCATAACTTCTTTGATTAACATTTTATACAAAAATATGGGGATTTTTATATTTATTACTTTTAAACAAGTTTACTTGTAAGAACTTTGTTAAAATATATTTTTCTAAGTGTTTAAATTTTATAAAAAAATTGCCATAGTTTCCCCTAGATTTAGGAGGTTTCCCATGTTTAAAAACATGTGTTTAAGCTTTCAAAACTCATCAATTTAATCATAACAATTTCCACAAGTATAATATATGCATTTAGATACATTTTTCATGTTATGATGAACTTGAAAGTTACCCAAATCATGTAGTATTTTAACTTTGTGTTTAACATGTTCATCCATATTTAAAAATAGGTTTTGTTTCTAATATTTACTAACTTTGTAGAAAATCATCTCTAACAACTTGTTCACATATTATTTTTAGAACATCACAAATCATTTTAACCACTTTACCAAGTTCATTCATCATGTTTAACAAGTTCATCAACACTTTGATCATGGATCTTGTAAGATCCATGTGTATACTTGTTAGATTAAGTAACAACTTCAAGATATGTGTTATTTTCTTTAGATTAAGTTAGTAGTTCATGTGTTCTTCTTTTAAAGGTGATTCTTTTAATTGATTTAACTTATACATTAACAATATATTAGTAACAAGATATAAAATGGAAGATTAGGAGGCTCACTACTAGCTCTTGTGGCTAGGGAAGTGGCAAGATGAACAAGGTGATGAAGATGAAGCAAAGATGGTGGATAATAGCTCTCTAGAGTGGTCATTGAACTTCCAATGCTTGATACCTTCTTAATTAACCTTGAGACACCCTTGGATATGCTTGGAATTACTTGAAAGTGGCTTGAAGATGGAGGTGAAGTGGTGGTGGTTGTAGCCGTGAGGATGAAAGGGAAAGAAGGTGGTTTGTGTCTTGACTTTTGATGAAAATGTTAAGTGTAGACAATGTGAGGGTTGTTGTCACTTTTATGCATGTTTCTTCCAACATATAACCTCCATACAACAAGAACGTACTTCCAACATTAGGAGACAAGGGAGACAAGATTGTGGGTGGCTAGTGGGCCCCCACTTGGCCGTCCATGGTGTGTTGTTTTATCTTTAACTTGGTTAGTTTTCTAGTTAAGTTTAGGTTAAGTTAAGTTAGGGTGTTTAGGGTTTTAGGGGTTTTTGATGTAATTCAAGGTGTATGGTGCCATATACTAAATTAATATAGTTAAACAATATTAACTAGTTTATATATTTTATGTCTAGTTCATGTTCGGTTGCTTAACGGGTGCTAGATTCGTTATCGGGTCCCTAAACGGAGGTTTATGTAATTGTAGGGATTTTAGGGACTTTCAAGCAAACCAATGTGTTTAAATGATTTAAACTAGTTGTATGATGTTAAAATATTGTTAACTAGTTCATATGATGTGTTTGGTTGTGTCCGGGTGTTCGTTTCGTTTTCAGTTCATTAAAACGTTAACTTTGAAGACTTGTATGGTAGGATATGTTTTTGTGCCAAATTGATACTTTCAATATCTTTTAAGTAGTGTATGATGTTTAACACCATTTCTGAATATTACACAAGCTAATGAATGTTGTATTTTGCTGAATTATTGTTGGTACATAATGTCTATTGCCTACGTCTAGGATATATCTGTAATGTTTATAAAGTTTACAAGTTAAGGTTTAATTGAGAAAATGTAAATTTATATGTTTGAACATTGTGATTCGCACGAAACATACAGATTTCGTACGAGTGAGTCACTCGTACGAAATACAGTTTCGTAGAAACATAAATGTTTATTTTGCACGCACTTCGGTACGAGTCATGTCGACCTATAAATAGGGAAGTGTTGTGTTAGAGCTAGTTAGTGAATTGTCAATTGATACGGCAAAGCTCTGCCAGTTTGTTTACTTGCGTTTGTATTTTGAACGTCACTAATACATCAGAAGCAGTTAAATAGTAAGTACAATCTTGTTTGTCATGTCTACCTATCTAGCCATGAATTCCGCCTCTGCTAGTTGAGTGAGATCAGGTCGATTGCTCGTTTCGGGAGCTCGATCCCCGTTCACAAGTGGTATCAGAGCCATGAGATCTGATCTACAGATAGACAACAAGTAGTTACAAGTTACTGTGTTCAGACTTGGATATATCTTCATTTTCTGACCTTTGTTGGATTTGGACAAATTTCGGACGAATTCATGGACAAAATGGACTAGGATTTTAGTAATTCAAGTTAATCTTCGATCTAATCAATCCATATCATAATTCGGACTTAAAATTGAATTAAATCATGTTGAAATCTATAAAATTTGATCAGTTTGAAGTTTGAATCAGTTTCGTACGAGTTTCGAACGAAATAATTTTGTTGTTTTTTTGGTACGATCTAGGTTAAAATTCAAACGAATCAGTGCAAAATTTATAGAATCTTGTATTTCAGAATTTCAAACTTATTTCATACAAAAAGTTCATCCGCACAAAATTTACTCGTTCAAAAACACATGTTTCGTATAAAATGGTTTGATTCGTACGAAATCATACTTTTATGAGAAAAATCTAAATCGTACAAAACTGTTTCGTATAAAGTGTTGTTTTTGTGAGAAAATCTGAATCGTACAAAAACATCTTTTTCATGCAAAATATCTGTTTCATACGAAACAACTTGTCCGCACAGAAACTTTTCTAATCTGATCTTTTTGTTTTCGAAAAGTGTGTTCTTAATTTTTTCACAGGAAAAAATGTCTGAGGAATTTTACAATGCGTTCGCCACATCGGTTGTTACCACTGCAGTAGCCCAAAACATCAATTTAGAGAATGAAATGGGAACAATGACGAAACCTCCAAAGCTTATGAATCTAGAAGACTTTGATAGTTTGAGTGAGAGGTTTATGAACTGGGTTCAAGCTAACCACTTTACTTGCTGGTTTGCTATTGAGGCAAAATATATCGCACTAGTTGGTGAAAATGGCTTGAAAAGACCCTTGCTCAATTCTCTAATGTTGAACGGGAAAGATTTATCAACGAAAAGAAAGTTATGAACATTCTTCAGCAATCAATTAAAGAAGACATCTTGGCTTTACTGCAACATGATGATGATGATGATGCGCAATCTTTATGGAATGCTCTTCGACTCAAATTTCAAGGCAGTGCTCAACTCCGCAAAAGCAAAAGGGCATTATTAAGCAAAGAGTTTGATGTATTCACACTAATCAAAGGAGAAATGGTAAAGCAGGTGATTGAGCGATACTGTCATCTGGTGGTTCATATGAAGAGAATGGGAATTGAAAGACAAATGAAGAGCTTGTTGGTAAGCTAGCCGATTCTCTGCCACAAGGAGAATGGTTAACTTACTTAACCATTTTGAAGAATGGAGTTGAATACATCAATTTCTCGCTGCCTCGCTTTATCGAAAGATTGGAAGGTCATGAATTAGAGATGCAAAAGATGGCTAAAAACAAGACTGTTCAAGTGCAACAAGATGTTAATCTTTATTTCAAAAACAGTTCTACTGCTCAAATCCAAGCACCAAAGATTTAAACTGCTTTCAGTGCATATAGTTCACCAAGCACACCTCCAACTCAGTCAAGTGGTTTCCAATCATTCCCAACAGTTGATCCGAATACACCTTCAAGTCAACAAACTTCTTTTGGATCAAATCAATCTCAGAACAATCAAACCACTCCATCATCTAATGCAAGTCAAAGAGTTTTGCAAATCAATATTGCCGTTGACTTTCAGAATGCACAAAATTTTGATGAAAAGACAGCAAAACAACATATGTCTCTACTTGCTTCAGTTCTTGAGTCATATGACAGTCTTGTTGCTGGAAAGATTGGAAATTCTGAAATGACACGTGAAGACTACGATCAAATTGATCCAGTTGAAATGGAGTTGATAGATATAAAATGGTGTATGGCTTCAATCGTTCGACGTGCACAGAGATTTATGGAAATCACTGGTAAAGAAAATTTGGGAGGTTTGGATGGGAAACTTGGATTTGATAAATCCAAAGTTACTTGTTTCATGTGTCGGGAGAAAGGTCAATTTAAAAGAGAATGTTCAAACCGAGAGGTTCAAGGAAATCATAATCCTTTTGCCGATGACTATTACAAAAGAGCGATCTACCACTGACCGCAACCAAGAACAAGAATCGTGCCGATAGAAGATAAGCAACCTGAAACTAAAGAAAAGGCTTTGGTTGTTACACAAGAAGACGAAATGTTTAATTGGAATAAGTTTATTTTGAAAGGAGAAAGTTTGGCATTGGTGGCTGAAATTATTGAGGAACCGGAAGAAGAATCGGAGGCATCCTTTGATGAAGGACCTGAGGATGATGATTATTATTATCATACTTCATCAGAGGAGGAGGAGCTTTTGAATGGTCCATTCAAACATCTTTTGCCTAACGATGTTTTAAAAACTTTTGCAGGATATTTCGCACCTACCCAACATTCAACAGATAAAGAGCAAAAGAAACCGGTTGAATATGTCAAAGATGATGAGAAAAAGGAATTGCTGAAAGAAGACATCATTAAAGCGTGCATGGCCAATGGCAATGAGGTAAACAAGTCATCTGAGAATGAAAAATCTTGTTCAAAGTGTGATGAACCATGTGGTGAGTGTCTTGTAAAAGACAAAAGATTTGCTGAATTGCAAAGTTTAACAGACATTTGTCAAGCGATTATAAATCCACAAAGGAAGCTTATGACAAATTGAGTGCGTCTGTTAAACAATATAATAAAGCACTCAGAGAAAATGACGCAACACTTATGATGCTTAAAGAAACAGTGATGGATAAACAAATGGCAATTAATATTCATCTAAACACTATTGCTGAGCTCAAAAGTGAGCTTGAGAAAATGAGAATTGAAACCAAACGAGTTAACAAATTGTTAATTAGTTATTTAACAAGCTCATACGTCATAGATCATATTTTACCAAAAATTGAAAATACTGAGGAATCTAAAAATGGTGAAATAAAAGGTGGTAGTTATGATCGAGTTCCTTCACCCATGTGGAACAGTTATGCATGCAAAAATCCATCTGGGGTGGAAAAGGCGCTAAATCTTAAATTGAAAACCTAACAATTGCATGTGGATTTCGATGTAACTTACAATAAAAATGATGGTGAATGTGATTCTGAAGTGGCAAATAATGTGGTTGACAAAGTGTTACAAAATGAATCTGAAGTGGCTGAGTCTGAACAATCTGAGAAGTCAAAGTCTGATGATATATCAGAACATAGTTTAAATGATGATCCCAAAGTCATAGTTTATAAAATGAAAGGGTCTGATAAACTATTTTTGGATGAGGATTTTCCAATCAAGAATGTGAAAAAGGATTGTGTAGATAAAATGTTCAAGGTGAAAGAGGTAAGTCATGATAATTTAGATAAACATGATGCATCTTTCTATTCTAAATCAAAAACTGACAACCGACCCTACTATCGAAAAAATGGAGATTATCCGGAAAACAAACGAGCAGGGTTGGGTTTCCAGAAGCAACATAAAACCAACAGGTCCCAAAAATTGAATTTTAAAGAAAGTTGGACATATCGCACGATACTGTTCACAAGAAAGTTCAAAACCAGTTTCTTCTCCGAAAAAGTTCACTAAGGATGAAAAGCAAAAAGCACCCATGTTTATGCCGAAACAAATTCTTAAAAGAAAGGTTGAATCTTATCAACATGTTAAACCAACTGTTCAATCTCAATCTAAGTTTGAAATTGGTGAAACATCACACAAAATTCAGCAAAAAGATTCAAAATTTTATGTTAAAAGGGCTAAACCACAAACACAGAAATGGGTTGCTAAAATTGTTAAAACCAAACCATCCAAGGTTGAACCTAAACTTGATGTTTCAAACAAAATTGAGCTTAAAAAGATTGAAAAGAACAAAGTGGGTCCAAACTTCGATATTCCAAACCCACCCAAGACCAAACAGGCTTGGGTCTCTTTGTTTAAATAAATTTTGTTAAATCATGTGTGCAGGGGCTCCAACGTTCGATATTGTCAAAATGGATCATGGATAGTGGAGCATCTCGTCACATGACAGGAATGCTTGCGCAGCTCAATGAGTTATTCGAGGAGGATATGTAGGATTTGCTGGTACACAAGGAGGTAGAATTGTCGAAGAAGGGATTCTCTCGAACGGAGTTGTATCGTTTGATAAAGTGAACTATATCGCCGAACTTGAGAACAATCTACTTAGTATCTCGGAAATTTGGGACAAGAAGTTCACGACACATTTCAATGATAAAGAATGTCTAATTCTAAAACCCGGTTTCAAGATTCAAGAAGAATGGATTTTGATGCGAGCTCCGCGAGAAAATGATTTATATGTTCTTGACATGAGCATCGCTTCTACCACGTCAAAGAAAGTTCAATGCTTTGTTTCCAAAGCTACCGAGAAAGAGTCAATTTTATGGCATAGAAAAATGGGGCACATTCATCTTCGAAAGATGAATTTTCTTGTGCATAACGACTTAGTGGAGGGTGTCAATTTGAAAAGTTTTCATCTATCAGATGATTGTCTTAGCTGCAAAAAAGGGAAGCAGCATAAGAAATCGCACCCGAGAAAGCTGTTGAATTCGATAAAGCTACCACTAGAAAGACTACACATGGATCTCTTTGGACCAGTCAATGCCAAAAGCATTTCTGGAGATCTATACTGTCTTGTCGTTACAGATGATTATTCTCGATTTTCATGGGTATTCTTTCTGGAGAGTAAGGATGAAACTTTTGAAACTCTTATGATCCTCTTCAGAAAACTCGAGAATTTATATCATTTGCCCGTTAAGAGAATTCGCAGTGATAATGGAACGGAGTTCAAGAACAAGAAGATGCAAGAGTTTTGCAATGAAAAGGGGATTCTTCATGAATTCAGCGCCCCCTATACTCCACAACAAAATGGAGTAGCTGAACGAAAGAATCGCACGTTGATAGAAACTGCTAGAACAATGTTAACTGATTCGAAATTACCGATCAGTTTTTGGAGTGAAGCAGTAGCATCAGCATGCTATACCCTGAATCGTGTGTTGACAGTTAAGCCTCACAAAAAGACATGTACCGTCTTGGACCCGGCTGGTAAATTTGGAGCCAAATCTTTGGAGGTTTCCTTGTTGGTTACGCTACTCCTCAAAAACGTGTTTTCTTGCCGAGTCTAAACCAGGTATTTCTAGCGCAACACGTAGATTGTCAAAGATATACAACGCCTATGCAGAAGCCTGGGGATCCGTGGCTGTTTAACTATGATGGATTGTGGGATTCGTTTGATCTACCAGATGTGCCAACTGAAGAAGAACTTGTCATGTTATTTCAACAACATCAATTATCTAATCAAGAACAAGTTCCTCGACCTTTGGTGATTTCTACATCATTACCAGTTAACACGTCTGATGTTGGTCAAAGCTCTTCTGTTCAAAATCGGTTCCTGCTCCAAATGTCAATACGGCTGAATCTTCTGCCCAGCCAAATGTAGATGCTGACTCTGATCGGGAACCAACTTTCGACGATGGAGGATCCAGTTCTGATGATGGATCTAAACAGATTGAAGGCTTTCTAAACCAACAGGCTGATCAGTCTAATGCTAGGAATAAAGCTTCTTCATCTGTACCGGCTGTCGATGAAATTCTAACAAATTTGCAACCACAAGTAGATGTTCCAACTGAAGTGATGCCAAAGACACTTTCATATCATCTGTCAGAGAACATCATAGGCAGCAATCTGGAGTGCAAACTCGCAATCAGATTAATAAAGATCTAAGCTGTTTCTATACTAGTATTGCTCCACTTCGAGTCTGATTTTCTCATAGTTGTTTTGTTTCTCAGGTTGAACTGGGAAGCTGGAAAGACGCGTTAAAAACAGAAAGTTGGGTGGATGCAATGCAAGAAGAGTTACTCCAATTCCAGAAACTTGGAGTCTGGACGCTTGTTGACTTGCCAGATCATCACAAAAAGATTAATACTAGATGGGTCTTCAAGAGTAAAAGAGATGATCTAGGAGTCGTGGTGCGCAACAAAGCTCGACTTGTGGTTCAAGGTTTTCACCAGCAAGAAGGGATAGATTATACTGAAGTATATGCCCCAGTTGCACGTCTTGAAGCAATTCGCATATTCTTGGCCTTTGCCTCGTGGAAAGGGATCAAGGTGTACCAATTGGATGTTTAATCTGCTTTCGTTTACGGAAACGTGAAAGACGAGGTTTACGTCGGCCAACCACCGGGGTTCATTGATCCAGTGCACAAAGATAAAGTCTACCTCTTGAATAAAGCCTTATATGGTCTTCATCAAGCCCCGAGAGCTTGGTATGAAACATTATCAAGTCATCTTCTGGAAAATGGCTTTATCAGGGGAACAGTAGATTCTACCCTCTTCACAAAGGAAGTCGATGGGCATCTAATTATCGTACAGATATATGTGGATGATATTATCTTTGGAACGACAAATGGCAAGCTGTGTAAAGACTTTGAAGCAGTCATGAAGCGTAAATTTGAAATGAGCGTAATGGGGGAGATGAAGTTCTTTCTAGGACTTCAGGTTGACCAGTTGCCTGATGGTATTTTCATTCATCAGACAAAATATGTTCTTGACATATTGGAGAAATTCAATATGACAGGAGCTAAACCAGCATCGACCCCATTAGCTCCAAATCACGGCGTTTGTCCAGATCTTACTGGAGAGAGAGTTGATGAAACTTTATATCGCTCCATGATTGGATCCTTGATGTATCTTACTGCTTCTCGACCAGATATCATGTTTCCAACGTGCCTGTGCTCCCGTTATCAGTCTAATCCAAAAGAGTCACACCTGCTTATCGTTAAACGCATAATGAGATATCTGAAGGGTTTTCCAAGCATTAGCTTGTGGTACCCTAGACATGATGATTTTAATCTTGCAGGTACTCAGATTGTGATTTTAGATGCTGGAAACTGAATACAAAGTCTACAACGGCCGGCTGCCAGTTCTTCGGAACTCATTTGGTAATGTGGCAATGCAAGAAACAAACTGCAGTCACTCTCTCTACCTGTGAGGCTGAATACATTTCGGCATCCAGTTGTTGTGCTCAGATTCTCTGGATACAGCAACAGATGAGAGATTTCGGTTTGCAATTTCTTGATACGCCTATATATGTAGATAATCAGGCCCCGAACAATATCACCAAAAACTCATGTCAACACTCACGTACTAAACATATCGAGATTTGACACCACTTTATCCGTGATTGCTACGAGAAAAAGTTGGTACGAATTGAGAAAGTCCACACTGATGAACAAAAAGCATATTTTTATACCAAAGCTTTTGATAAAACAAAGTTTAAAAATTTGTTAAAGCTAAATGGTTTAAAAAATATGATCTCAGGGGATGTATTTGAGGTTGAGTTTGAGGATGATGATGACTTGATGTGAATTTGTCATTGGTTAAACATTTTCTGTATATTTTTCTTATCACTTCTTAAAAATCCAAAAATATGTTTTTGATTTTAGGGGAAGAATGTTTGAGGAAAATACAAAAACACTAAAAAAGACAAAAAGAGTTTTGTGTAAAAAGAGTGATCATAGTAAATAAAAAATGAGTCACAGTATGCTAAATAATTGTATTGTTTTTAAAAGTAATTAAGCAAGTCTTACTATGGATATGCCAATAGACATCAATCGTTCAGTAAATTGTTTTCGAGATATAAACCTAAAAGACAAAACTGATTAACTTGTGGGTTAACATCTATCAGATATATGGACTTAGTACTCCGAAATTTCATTTTTGAGAATGCCAGATTCTTCGATACTAGGTCTTTATATTTGATTGATATCTGGGGTATTATTCGAGTTCTTCTGATTTTGCGGAAGCAATGGCCTAGAACTCATATAATACTTTCCATTATTTCCCCGAAAGCTGCATGCAAATATGGTTATGTCTTAAGCAATTATGACATTTGCAGTACAAAAGATTCCTTAATGGAACACCACCTAAAGACGAGCCTTCATCTCTTTGTCTGTACGGTAGTACTAACCTGAGCTCTTAAGGTCTCGTATTTACCCTATTTACAAATATCAATTCGATATATTCACCTGTAAAATTTCATTCTGGAAATCTCGATACGGGAGTATATTCTGAGATGGGAAACACAGTTATTTCATGTTTCTAATATTACACTAACATATCTTGAAGCAATTGAGAAACAAGAAGAAGTTTAAATGGACAAATATATTGGCAATCTAGGTAAATTTGTTTAAAAGCTTAAAGGGTGTTTCTAGACCAACGGTACTGATGACTTATATGTATGCTTGAAATGATCCTCTAAAAACACAAAATTCACCAAAATGTTATTATTCTTTGAAAAATATCTCAAAATCAAAAAGATTTTTAGTTTTCTTAAGCTTGATAGTTTTATTTTTGTTTTTGTTTACCGATGATAATAACACTGACGGTTGGATTCATTGCAACATCTTGCTGAGGAAAGCTTGAATTCATGGGTTGGGAGCTAATTCTTGTAAAAAGTTTACATAAATGTCAAGAAAGTTCATTAATTTGAAACTTTACATGTTAAAATAAATCTGTTTGGTCAAACATGGTCAACCAAGGTCACTAACTTGGACTTGGAAGGCAAATTGGATAACCAGGGTCATTAACTTGGACTTGGTTAGTCAAGTGAATTTTGAAACAGATAAAATTGAAAACAATGGAAAATACAAAAATAAAATTGAAATTGAAAAGTTTAAAATTTTTAGTTTTAGTTCGTACAAAATCGAATTTCATGCGGAGAGAGGAATTTTAGTACGAAACAAGAGTTAAAGGTTTTGTGCGATTCATAATGTTTCGTACGAAATAGGTTGAGTATAAATACTCTGTGTTTCGCACAGAAATGAGGTTTCTGTTCTCTTTGCCTGTTGAGCGACTCAGAGAATTTTTTGTGCGATTTGATTCTAAAAACTTCATTTCTTGGTCTTTGTGCTTGTAATTCACATTGTTGAGGTTGATTGGCACACCTCTTTCAATGGGCAAGGTAATTTCGTTGAAATCTCACTGTTATAATGTCAAAATTTTGTACGATTCGGACTAAAACTTTGATCTAGGGAAATTGGACCGGTAAAATGTAAAATTGATCACAAAATAGTTAAAATCGGCTCTAATAACCTGAAAATCGACTATCAATTTGTTAAAAACAACAAGTTTTAGATTCAGATTATACTTGGACTAATTTTGGGACGACGATGAATTTGGTACGACTAAACTGTTTCGCATGAAATAAAATTTGAAAGCAAAATGTTTAAGTGCAGAATTTTTGTATGAAGTAAGTGAATCGTATGAATAACTTGAACTTCAAATTTCAAGTCTTAATTATATGTATGTTTCGTACGAAACATTGGTTTTGTACGAAACAGAGAAGGAAACTTTGAAAGTTTAAAACATTTTATTAAGATTATGTTTTGTACGAAACAGAGGTTTTGTACGAATCAGTGAAGAAATTTTTGAAAGTTTTAAATTTTCTAACGGTTGATTGTTATTTTTCTTGTACATGCCAAGAAATCCACGTTCTCTCCAGTGCACAATATATGTTGTATCATAGATGCTTCAATCCTAGAGATAGCAGCATATCGAGATATCTTGGATTTTCTCACAAGGATTAGAGTGACTAAAGCGTTAACAGATAGACATACGGCATATCTTTCACATGTGGAATATTTCTGGAATGCCGCTGAGTATAGTATAGATGATAACGCCATTACCTCAGCAGTAAAGATTGACGATGCCGATAAGTGAAGATTACTGAAGAGCTTATTCGGAAAGTGTTGGAGTTTAAGGACAACAAAGACGATCCGACAGGTTTCACTGGGTATATGGTTAAAGGATGTTTTTATATGATGGGATATACAGGGTTTGTGAATGCTGCTCCATACAAGAATGGAAATCTGAGTGCGCCTTTCAGATATCTTGCACATGTTATTATTCACAGTTTGGGACATAGGAAAGGTGGTTTCGATGACTTGGTGGATTATCAGATGTGTATGATTACTGTGCTTGTGTTGAATCTTCCATATAAATTTTCAAAGGTTATATTTACTCAAATGATATAGAATATTCAGAAGGAAAGGTTTTTGCAATATCCGAGATTCATGCAGATGATGTTAGACTTTTTGCATCCTAATTTGAAGAAATCTCCAGATGATGTTCTCAAACTTGAACATATGGATGTTCCATCATTACGAAAGATGAATGTGCATCTAAAGTCTGCTCCCTAGCTAAACCGATGTTTGGTGCTATTCTTGATTAAGATTATATTTCACCTGCACCAGGAAAGTAGAGGAAGGATAATAGTGGTGATGATGAAGAGGAGGTTAAATCATTATCGTTGTTTGAGGCAAAGAGAAGTCCATGGTTCGTAAAAGACGGAGAAAAAGGTAGGAAAGCTACATATAAAGGGAGAAAGAGAAGAATTGCGTCTGCTGCTGAAAGTTCAGGGTTAAGAGATGAACCTGTAGTTGAGGAAACAGTTGAACAAATGGCTGAAGAGATAGAACGTCAGGCTTTGGAGCTGACAAAGCAGCTGAGGAAGTACTATCATCTAGTACTGATTCAGAAGAAAGGCGAGCGGGAGAAAAGAAAAGAGCCAAAAAGTTAGCAAAGAAACGTCAAGATGAACTGAAACGTAAAGCTGAGGAACGCAAGAGAAAAGCGACAGGTGAGGATGACACAACTTATGTTCCGTCTGAATCTGATACGGAATCTGTGTTTCGAACTCCGGTATAGAAAAGGCAAAGAAGAATGAAGCGATCTGCAGCTCGAATATCTTCGATTTTTATTCCAACAGAAGCTGGTGCTGAACAGACTATTGAAGAAAATGTCGAGGAACAATCACAGAATATTCCGTCTCCACCACATCATATGCATCCAGAGCCAGATCAGAAACAAGTTGAACCAGAGATACCTTTTCAACAACCATCAGTTCCTGAACAAGAACCAGAACAACAACAACCAGCACCGCAACAATATGAATCAGAACCAGTTCAACAATCAATGCCTGATCCAAAACCAGTCCAGCAACCACCATCACAACAATCTGCTCAACAAAAATCTCAACCATCTCATGCTCAACAATCTCGTCCTACACCACAACCGTTTGATTCACAAGCATTTTTTGACGAGATTGGTTTAGACGATCTACCAGGAGGTGATGAATTTCGTTTCGATGATCCAAGAGTTGATGATTTGCAGAAACAAGTGACAATGAATGTTGTACGCATAGCTGAGTTGCAAGAGCAGATAAACATGTTAACAGCTGAAAAGTTTGAAATGCTTGAAAGGATTGGGGGATTAATTGTTGACAAACAACAATTAGAAGCGATGATGGTGAGTATTATTTCTGAAAATGAAAGATTGTGTTTGCGAATGGCAGAACACGAGGAAGAATGTTTGAGAAATAACCGAAGAATGGATATGTTTAAGAAGATTCTGGAAAAGAAGTTAGGTTTGAGTATCTCTGCGGTAATTGATGAAATAGAACGTGCAGAAACAAGGGAAAAAGTTGCTGAAAGAGAACGGTTGTCTAAACAGCAATCTGATGCACAAGGAAAAGAAATAGTGGAGGAATCCGTGATTGATGAAGCTGTACCAGAAGCTGAATCTGAGCCAGTACAATGTTGGGATATTGTGGTGTATGAAGAACCGAAGAATTTTATCCTGATAAAAAAACCAATTGATGTGGATATAGCTTCACTTGATATTTCTCAACGACATCGAGATTGGTTGTTGAAGAAAAAGACGGAAAAAGACAGTAAAGAAACAGCTGAAGAAACAGAAAAGGAAGTAGAAGTAGAGGATACCGAAGATGTTGATATTGATGTTAAGGATTCCAGTAGTTCAGATGATAATGATGATGACAATGTTGGAGGATCGGGTATTCGTGTAATTGATTTAAGTGTTAATGAATTAGTTGATCTTTCCGAGTATTTTGATGATTCTGCGAACCAAACTACTGAAGAGGAGGTGATGAACAAAGCTGATGAGTCAGTAGATGCTCAGCAGGCAGGAATTTTCACAGAAAATGTTACATCTTCTGTTCCTATCGTGCAAAAGCCATTTGTATTATATCTTGAGCATGATGTTGAAGAAGGAGAGTTTGTTCATAGTTATTCAAAAGAAGAAATAGCAGCAATGCTTGGTATTAGCGAAGAGAAGTTCGATTTTGATTTTGAAGACGAACTGAATGAGATAGATGTTTTTGAACCGAATGCTTATGTTTTTGAAGATATAGAAGATGCAAACGTATATGATAACGTTGTCGTGGAAAGTGATTCTGATGAAGATGCTAATGATGCCATTCAGGGTACAGAAGATTTCCCAACGTTTATCGATTTATTTACAGCAGAAAGTTCTGAGATGTTACAAAGGAAAGTATCTGAAGCTGTAAAAGAAGGAACAATTCCTGAGAAGATGTCTACAGCTGAGATTATTGAACAAAAGAAGAAATGGTTTCGAGAGAGTTCAACTGAGCAAAAGTTTAAGAGACCCCTAGCATTTTTCACCAGAGATGCTGATATTTCTTTAGGGGACATTCTGAGTTGGGGTTGGATTGAAGAGCTAAATGTATATGCGATTAAAAGGGAATTTGGGATCCAATACTTTCGATATCTGAGTGACGTCAAAACACTGCCTTATTGGGACATAAAGGAACTTGTTCAAACCAAGATGATAAATCTAAAGACGAAGTTCCATGACCAAAAGCTGTGGAGATTGATCAAGTTTGAAGCAAAGCATAGTTTTGTTCATTGGAAACCTCATTATCCATGTCGTATTGTTAAAGTAGATCCAGTGACAAAGGAGAAAGATATTACTTTGATTGTGAAGAAACCACGGGCGATGAAGAACATGCCGCTTATCAAAATGGAGCAAGATTTTTATACGATCTTCAAGTGGTGGCATTATGATTTGAATACAGGAGAGGCTGTTATTTGTGTGCACCCAGAAAAAGATTCGTGGAAGATTACAGAGGAATTAACCGAAGCCGTCATAGCGCACAAAAGAATATATGGTCTATGGCGAGGTATTCGAGTACTAGACCCAATGTGGCTAGTAAATTTTTCGAAGAAAGACATAGAATGTTTATTCTATAGTCAGATAAGTTTCAAGGAAAAGGATCAAGAGCAAGCACTTCAATTTCAAAAGATCGTGAATGTGTGCTTTACAAATGATATTCATTCTGGATCGAATTGGAAAACAAATTGGAGAAAGCTTGAGAAGAAGGAGTCAAAGAAAACGGAAGAAAAAGAAGCTCGGATTGCTGAACGTTCAAGAATAGCATCGTTAAGGAGCTTTCATTTTTTGAAGCGATGTCCTCTGACTGATCAAACGCCAATTGCTTCTGAGGAACGTCGAAAGCCTGTAAAGAGGTTCTTTGAGCGATAAAGTCAAATCAAATTGAAGATTGTGAAGATTATCCAGACTGCGGCAACATCCAAGGGGGAGTTTGTTGGTACATAATGTCTATTGTCTACGTCTAAGTATATCTGTAATCTTTATAAAGTTTACAAGTTAAGGTTTAATTGAGAAAATGTAAATTTTATATGTTTGAACACTGTGATTCGCACAAAACATACAGATTTCGTATGAGTGAGTCACTCGTACGAAATACAGTTTCGTACGAAACATAAATGTTTATTTTGCACGCACTTTGGTACGAGTCGTGTCGACCTATAAATTGGGAAGTGTTGTGTTAGAGCTAGTTAGTGATTTGTCAATTGATACGGCGAAGCTCTGCCAGTTTGTTTACTTGCGTCTGTATTTTGAACGTCATTAATACATCAGAAGCAGTTAAACAGTAAGTACTATCTTGTTTGTCATCTCTACCTATCTAGCAATGAATTCTGCCTCTGCTAGTTGAGCGAGATCAGGTCGATTGCTCGTTTCGGGAGCTCGATCCCCGTTCACAATTATGCTAAATTGTCACTTGGTGTTTATTTCGGACAGTTTTCAGTGCACGTATTGTTTCCGGAAAGTGTTAGCATAAATCCTTGTTTTCCTCACATGGGATTTTATATACAATTTATGTTGGACTCCCATCTAAGTCCTAAATCTGTCACAGCTAGTCTACTAGTTGTTCCGATGCATTGTTTTAAACTGTTTTTGAATTGTAATCACTAAACGAATAATAAACATCATGTAATGTACTTAGTGAGTTTTCTAGGTGTTTGCCATGTAATTCATGCAATTCAGACATTCAAAACACATAATTGTATACCATAAATTACTGTTTAAATGTACGAAAATTACCCGAAAGTGACAGTTGTCATATAGATCGTCGGCTAAGGCTAAATATAGAGCTTTGTGTGCTGTTGCTTGTGAGGTTTTGAGGCTTATTAGTATCTTAAGTGAACTAAGTGTCAACATAAACCTTCCTGTATGTTTATTTTGTGATAGTACTGCAGCCTTAGCTATTGCTGCTAATCCAGTGTTTCATGATCGAATGAAGCATTTTGAACTTGACTTGTTCTACTTGGGAGAAAAGATATCAAAAGGTATTCTTAAACCTTTTTGGTATTCAGTCTGAAGATCAAATAGTTTATGTCTTTACGATAGGTATGTTGGCTAGTCAAAATGATTTTTTGTGTGAAAAATTAAACATGCAAGATCGTTTCAGTCTTTGATCTGTGGGGGGTGTTAAAGTTATACATTACTCCTTCATATCAATGACTCATAGTAATTAATTGTAATTTAATTTACACATACATTGATAAATATAATGTTCTAATACTGGTCTAAAATGTCTTTCTAATATTTCTGGATATTGTGATACATGTAATGCTATTAATGGGCTGAATTACTAGACAAGTAGAGTGGGCTGGTGACATGTTATTGCAGATGGGCTGAACATCGCTGGGCTGGTGATATGTTATTGTTGATATACTAGGCTTGGGCTTACATTATTACTACTGGATATTGTCATTACTGATTGAAGACCTAATCGTAGACACTATACAAGTGAGAGTAATATCTCACCAAACACACTACTGCATTGTTGTTCTCTCTCATTTGTTTCTCTCTCGTTCTTTGATCTGATTAGGGTTTACACATTGTATCTCATATTCATCTTGAATCTGAGTTTTTAAGTGGGTCCTGTTAGTCAATTAACGATTATCGTGTTGATAATCTGATCATGTTGTTGTGAGGAACATTGTGAGTGGTTTGTTATTGTAATATGTAAGAAGTCTTATTCAAAGGGTTAATAACAATCTGATTTGAATATTTGTGATTTCGTTGATAGATCTTAGCAGATCGATGTTTTACAACAAACATAACATTTGTATTTAGAAAAATACTTTGAACAAGTAATATATATTATTATTAAAAGTCGTATATTAAGACTATTCAGTTAATAACAAATTAATTAAAAGATCGTCCATTATGGGAAGTTAGAATTTAGAGTTAAATACACTGCTAGTAAATTGATAGGATCTGAGTTTGAAACTATTATGAAAGTTCAAAGGATGAAAGATGAAAGATAATAAATCAGATGAACATGCAGCGGAAAGATGAACTTTAATTCATAACAATTGAGAGATTGTTTTCCTTGTCATGCTTTCGTAATTATAATTACTTGCATATGACTCACAATCTCCCCCTCAGTCTAAGATCACTGATTTGTTCGTTCAGGATATAATGAAGAAATGTTAGATTGATAAGTGATGAAAAGTGATCAAATGGAACAGTGCAGGCACTGTTCTTTTATACTATAATTCTAACCACTGAGCATCTTATGATGATGTCAGCAGGAAAGTGATATATAACAATATTAACAAACTAACAACATCTGTTAAGCTGCTATAACTAAACATTACAAAGACTGATAGGAAACACTAATGAGACATCCTTTGTTGGGCTTCAGCAGAGCTTTGTAAGGCAGACCTTAGCTTAGTCTTCAGTAGAGCTTTTTCTTGGCAGACCTTTAGCTTTAGTCTTCAATAGTGTTTTGCTATGGCAGACCTTTGACATTTCGTCTTCAGCAGAGCTTGACTCTAGAAGATGTTTTATTACTATTAGGATCAGAGGTTGTAGCATATTTTGGCTTTCTGTTGGTGCATATTTGTGATAACAGCTTAATAGTTTAATAGTTTAGTCTTTGGATATTTTGTATTGAGCTTAGCATTTATGTTTAGCTTGTTTAGAGTTGTTAATAGGCTTGGAGAATGGCCTAGCCCAGTCTAAAGCCTAGTATGCAGACATGTAGTATATATACATGGGGGTTTACAAGGAAGAAAGAAAAGGTTAAGAAAAGGGAGTGTGAGAAATCTACAGAGAGTGGCTGAGAGATTTGTGAGTTTTGAATTGATTGTAAACATTCATGTTGGATAATCAATAGAAGACGAATTGAAAGTGATTGTTCGTGTTCTTGCTATTGTTCGGTTTTTCTGTGTTAATATGATCTAGAGGATTCCGCACTCTTGGTTGGATAGACTATTCTATGAAGATCTATATGGATTAGGGGACCTACAATTGGTATCAGAGCATTCGGCTCTTGTTTTGCTCGGCTCGGAATTGTAACAGCAGGAAAAGTTGAAGTTTTGGACGTTTTTGAAGGTTGTTCGAAGTTTTGACGGCTGTTCTAGGGTTTTTGTTGTTGTCTCGGATAAACAGCAAGCATTTCGGATAGAGAAAGTGCATCTCGGATCATAAGAGAAGCATCTCGGATCAGAAATTTGTATTTCGGATCAGAAAGCTTGCATTTCGGATCATCAGAGTTGTATTTCGGATCATCAGTGAAGCATCTCGGATCAGAATAGTTGCATCTCGGATTAGAACAGTGCATCTCTGATCATAGGTATTCATCTCGGATTGCATCTCGAATCATAACAGTGCATCTCAGACTTTTGTATTGATCTCAAATAGCATCTCAGATCATCTCGGATCATCTCTAATACCATCTCGGATCACTGTTCTGAATTCCCATCTCGGATTGTCAATCCGAGTTACTGTTTTGAATTCGGTATTGTTCCGAGTTGTACCCACAAAGGTGGAAAGTTACCAGCTGACGTAACCGTAGATAAACGTTTCAGTACACAGAATTTGATCCATAGACAATCCTGACAAACCGATTGCACGGTTAGACTCACGTAATTTTTAGGACAACAAAAAAAGGCACGAAATTCCAAAAATCACTCTCGGACATTATACATCATTGGATTCGTATTGTCGAGAAGAGTCTCACGGTACAATTTGGTAATCACACTTTTCGAACAAATTTTTGAACGTTTTTTAACGGTACGGTTACGGTAAAACACGAAGAAAGACCAGGAGAGAAGTTAGATTTGGATTTTGACATAGTTATACCAAAATCCATTTAAACTAATACTCTACGTGTTAACGATGGTCAGAATGAACAATACGAGTGCGAGTGTTAATAACTGCCCAAAGTTGATAAATGCTGAACAATATTTAGACTGGAAGAAGAAGTTTGAGGCATTTGTTCAAAGTGAAGACTCTACGATGTGGAACTGTATGATTGATGGGTACATTGCTCCCACACGACGAGTTAACGGGAGAATTCTGGTACTTTCATATGAGAAGATGGAAGACTCTGAGAAATGTATGTATGATGCTGAGAAGAAAGCTTTAGCAGTGATAAAGATGTCCTTGCCAACTGATATGAAACACATTTGTAATAGGTATGGATTGTCTAGAGAGCTGTGGGAAGCTTTAGAAAAATGTTATCAGAGTTCCTCGAGACAAAGTACATATGAACAAGCATGTTTAGCTGAGACTGGAGCTGTGAAGATTGAAGAAACAACTGCTAAGAAAGAAGAGAAGAAGGAAGATGAGAAGGAGAAAATGGAAGTTAAGGATGCAAGAGTTACAGTGTGCATGGATGATACAGATGAGCTTACAGCAGAGGTACAGGTACAATTTCAATCTGTAAGTCATACTTGTCATAATTGCACTGAACTACAAGGTAAAGTCGACAAACTATCGGAGCAAAACAAAATTCTGTTAGCCGAATTAGAAAAATAGAAAGGGTCAAATGTTCTTTTGAGTAAAGGGAGTCAAATTGTTTAAATAAACTCAAATCAAATGAACAAGAAATTAACAGTTTGACCAGTGAAGTCAATGAATTGTTACAGCTCATTGATTTGGCTCGTGAAACTGTGAAGGATAAGACTAACAAGCATTTAGAAAGTGCACAGAATTGGCTGGTGCACAAGCCAAAATTGTTGAAATGCATGGAAAGTTTGACAAATTTGGAAAATCCGCGTTACTCGGAACTAAAATTCAGAAAGGTTTAAAAAGGAGTAGTAATAAAACGGGAGTGGGGTTTAGTAAAGCCTCATCTTCTGAGAATCAGGATTACTCATTTTTACCAAATGAAAATGAGCTAACAAATTATGTGCCTACTACAACAGCTATAGTGGATCCGATAACAGTTGACATACCTAATAGTCCAGTTTCTTTGAAAGAATCTGTTAGGTCTAACAATACACCTCATCAAGTGGATGAGGATACTAAAGACAAAACGGTCAAAACATTTAAAAAGGGATCTAAATGAAAGAAAGTTTTTAAGAAAAGATCTTGTTTTAAATGTCATAACAAAGGACATGTGGCTAGTTGTTGTCCTTTTAAAAAGGGTAAGAAAGTGAAGGCTGAGGTTGAGGTTAAGGAAGGAAATCAGGTTGGTTCAAATAACAATGTTAAACCAAGTTCTCAGATAAATCAACCGAGATTTCAACCTAAACCTTCAACATCAAGAAGATTTGATAGTCCAAGAAACTCTTCTCCTAAATCAAGTCATTATAATGGTCAATCAAATTCTTTTCAAATTAAAATTTTTGGATATCGAAATCGATACCAGACTTCTGGTAATCGAAATTTTCAAAGAAGAAACGAATATAGGGGTTTTAGTAACTCAAATGTTCAAAACAATCCAAAAATTTTGAAAAGTACAGAGTATGATTATGGGAGAAAAAAGTTTTGAGATAATTAATATTCAAAGTCGGAAAATCTGAGAGTTTATAGGAACTCTCGCGATCAAAGATCTCGTGGAAATTATAAATCTTGTTCAACAACTTAGAAGACATCAAAGACACCAGTAGGGTGTGATGGATATTGGACAAAATTAAGTTATATTGACATTCATGGTCAACCCAAAACCAGTAGGGTTTGGGTTCTCAAGTCTCACTAAGTTGTTGAGTGTGTGCAGGATGACCAAAAAGGACTGTTGATGTGTTCAGCAGTGGTTATTCCTGTAAAGCTGAGGTAAATAGTAGGTTACACATGGTAACGAATTATTTACTTCTATGATAGATAATATTTACTAAAAGTGAAAAACTTTTTGTCAGGTTAAAGTGGGAGTCTGTTTGTGTTTAAATTTCTGTTTCTAAAACTTTACTCCATAAAAACAAAAATTTAGGGGGAGAAATTTCCCTAAGCCAAAAAGTGTTAAGTTAGTGCGTGAGTTTAGGGAGAGTAAGTTGAAAAGTTAGAAAAAGGTTAAAATCCAAAAACATGAAAAAAAATCAAATCAAAAATGAGGTTTCACTATGTGGAAACGAATAAATGATAGTACATCAGCAAGTTAGACTGTCACACTAAAATTAAAATTAAATTGCTTAAGTGTGATGGCAGCTTCATCATATGATGTACCAGTAGGCAAAAGGCATGAAATAATCAACTTACCTCGGTGGTATAAACATAACGAACTGTGTATGAGTGGGTAACATACCAGTGGCGTATGGTTTTATAACCTTAAATCTTGCATTGATAACCCTCGTTGGATATTGGTCTCTTTGTTGTACGGAAGTACTGACCTGTTCACCAATTATCTAACGCTGTAAATCAAAAAGGATGAATTTTGGTATGCTCACCAACTACGAGGAATATTTGTGCATGCCTTGATCGTGGGGGCATGTCCTGAAGTGGGACACACTAGTAAATCAGTATAAAATTACCTTAACATATCACTAGGTAATAGTACTTGAAATGTTCATGTATTTTGTTTAAGTGGATAAATAATACTGGTAATCCTCTTGAACTGCTTTTCATGAAAATTACATATAGAATTATCTAATAGTGTGAAAACAGTTTGATGTTGCTGATATGATCTTTACTGGTGATTCTCACAAAAATAGAGTGTTTATTTTCTTGTTAGTTATTTGTTTTCTAAAAATATAAAAATACAAAAAGATTTGCTTTTAAAGTCTCCCAGTTTGAACTGATAAGTTGTTTTGTATTTTCATGATAAGATAAAATATTGGTTTATCTTTAATGTGGAAAAGGACTAATGGTTTTTCGAGTTACTTGCTTGTGTTACTAAACAGATTGATGCAATTATCAAAATGAAGTGTAGAATTCAAGTAAAGTACATACTAAGAGTGGAGTGTAGAATGTGTGCAGATGCATGGTAGGATCCTTCTACTACATTGCAAAGGGAGATATGGATGAATTTGGAGATAAGAGCTTAACCAGAGAATGCTAGTTCACTAATCTACAACGAATGAAAGTTTTGGAGATTGGAAGCATCAGCTAAGGGGGAGTCTGTTGATGTCAGAATCTGTGTGTAGCTGAAGCTAACCAAAGACCAAAAGATCACAAGATGTTTGAAGACAAAATTACACTATGAAGCTATTATCAAGGGGGAGTCTATTGGTGCAAATTTGTGACAACAGCTTAATAGTTTAATAGTTTAGTCTTTGGATATTTTGTATTGGGCTTAGCATTTGTGTTTAGCTTGTTTAGAGTTGTAATGGGCTTGGAGAATGGCCTAGCCCAGTCTAAAGCCCAGTATGCAGACATGTAGTATATATACATGTTGTGCATTGGGTTTTACAAGGAAGAGGGAAAAGGTTAAGAAAAGGGGGTGTGAGAAATCTATTGATAGTGGATGAGAGATTTCTTGTGAGTCTTGAATAGTTTGTAAACATTTGTGTTGGATAATCAATAGAAGACGCACTGAAAGTGATTGTTCGTGTTCTTGATATTGTTCGGTTTGTCTGTGTTAATCTGATCTAGAGGATTCCGCACGCTAGGTTGGATAGACGATTCTGTGAAGATCCATACAGATTAAGGGACCTACACTTTCTATCATCTATTCTTTTGTAAGGTTTAATTCCAACAATCTCCCCCTTAAACAGATGATGCCAAAACAAAAGCTTTATTACTGATCTTTATTCCTCATCAAAGATTCCTTTATTTGTCTTTTGAATTAAAGTTCAAAGTCCAGGGCAATCATATCATCTACATCCTTTTCAAGCTCAAGATTCAGTAAGTCTTGGAGGTCAGCTGCATCCAGACCATATGCATCCTCCATGTTTATCCTTTGAGCTCTACCATCTGACCTGAGTAGTGCCAATTCATGGGTGTCTTTGGAAGACTTCCATTTTAGAATTTTTGAGTCAGATGGTTTTCTTAGGAGTAGGGTTATTTGTGATGAGTTTGGTGAGATAGGTATGCTAAAAGTGTAGCCATAAGCTTATTACTTTCAGCATCAGTATGGTACAAAATTGGTTCTTAATCCTCTCTTGTCTTAATTCTTCATGCAACCTTTGATCCTCTTCTTCCATCTACTTTTGCCTCTTCGCTTGATTTAAGGCAATTGTGGACAAGACAGATGTGGAAGATGATCTTTTAGGAGCATGGGTCTGTTGAGGAGCAGTGGTTGTTTGAGAATAGACAGACTTTCTTGGGACAGAAGGATCTTTCTTTCTTAGCTCTTCCAATCTTATTTAGGTATCTACCACTTTTGATTCTGACCACCTACAAATTTGCCTTATTGTTCCATATTGAGCACTAATAAGTTCGGCTTTCATTGTTTTGATTTTTAGGGCATGGTCTTGGCTTTCAACCTTAGCCTTTTTCCAAACAGGAGGAGTAGGCCTCTTTGAAGGTTTTTTTGAGCATGGTATAGATTCTTTCAATCTCTTCTTTTAGCTCATTTGCCGACCAGTCTTTGAATTGAGCCCTTGTTGCTTTGTAAGTCTTGTGCTTCATGATATGATCAAGGTAGTCTTCTTTCAATTCAGGATCATCAGTGGTTAGATTTTCAGACAAGGACTTACTCAAATCCTTAGCAAATTCTTCAATTATTCTCACTTTGCTTAACTGAAATTGCAAGGATATTTGTACAGCCCTGTCATCCTTACCCTTTGATTTTTCTTTTGCTATGGTCTCAGCTTGTCTAGCCTTTAACTTTAGATATTCATCTAGTTTCTTAGGTTTTCGATACCCCAGAAGAGATGGAAATTCTCTTTGTTTTGGATCCTCTATCTTGAAGAAAGCCTCTATCTCTCCTTTAACTGTAAAAAGTTCCAGAGGGTATAGAGCACCCATTGGAAGAAATGAGGATGATAGGTGCATGGTTGGAAATGGGGTTTCAGGATACAACAGTGATGAGGATGCTTGTGAAGTGGATTGTGATGATACAGAGAGTGGTGATTGACTCTCTACATCATCATCAACAATAAAAGTTTTCCTTTTCCATTGGAATTTTATTTTGGGTGATGGTGGATGTACTGGAATTCGAGGTGGTGTGGATAATGGTTCGGCTAATGTTGGAAATGTGAGTAGAGCAGTGGTTTGAGCAACATCTGTTGGAACATTTGTTGTTCCAACATCTGTTGTCACAACATCTGTCCTAACATCTGTTGCGGTTGTATGGAGAGAGGATACAACTGCAGTAGCTTCAGCAGTTGTTGTAGAAGAGATGACAGTCGGTTGTCTTGCTTTTCTTGTAGACTTTCTTTTTCTTGAAGTACCAACGTCTTCTATTTCCAACTGTTTGGATTTTTCTTCTTCTATGAGCATCAAAGCTTTAGCTTCAGGTGTATCTTGTCTCTTCTGCTTTTCAACAACAATCCTTTCAGTTTTTTGTTTAGGGTCTCATCAATCCCTTTTTCCAAAGTTGCCTCGGATGCTTCAGCAGTGCTAGCAGTTGTTTCTGGCTGTTGTTACACCTTTGATTTAACATTTGAATCAGGTTGCAACTTTCTTAAGTTATCTTTCTCCCCCTTTTTGACATCATCTTCTATGTCATCTTGAAGAAGGATAACCGGGGCAGAGCTAGTAGTTTTCAGCAAATGGTATTTGATGGCTTTGATGTCTGCTTGTGTATCTTTGTATCTAGCCTCGACCATGGTTCTGATTAATTTCATATGGATTTCATGCTGAATATCTGCTAATTGTCTCTAGGCTAGGATAATTGGTTGAACAACTTACCATAGCTCGTCAGCATTTTGAGTTAGAGACGGTTGAGGTTGAGAATTTTGAAGCACTTGTTTCATCATGGATTTAATTTCATGAATAGATGATTCCATGGTATTGATTCTCTCTGTCAATTCTTAGTATTGTAATTTATCACCTAAGTGAATAGGATTATCTAAATTCCTACCAGAGGTAGTTGTATTTGGAACATGAACATGAGGAATGTTTTCAGAACCAAATGCCCTTGTTCTTGGTACTAGGGACTTCCAACTGGTTCAGAGGATACAATTGTAGCCTCATCAGTTATTGCCTTCAAGGAAGTCTTATGTATGTAACCACTGTCCAACTGAGCCACTATTGTAGTAGCAGTTGTAGTAGTTGATTCACTTGAACTACCACCAAAAGTTACATGTAACTCATGGGGTGTAGCCTCCTCAACTGTTTCTGGGTTGGCTAACTGAGTTGTCTTAGATTCAGTCAATGAAGGAGTTAAACTCTCAGTGATAGGTGAATGAGAGGGACTGCTTGTAATCTGAGTTTTCTCAATAGCTTGAAATAGGGTAAGAATGTGGCAGGAATTGGAGAGGTGGGTAGTGGAGTAGAAAGAAACATAGCCCTAGGAGAGGGGCTTGAGAACAGATGTTCAAGTGAATCATCTACCTCATAGCGTGGGTCCCTTGTGCTCACAGCTTGTTCCTTTTGTGAGGAAACAATAGGAGCTAGTGTTGGTGGAGATCTTTGGACCATCTGCTATGAGGAAGTAGCAGCAGTGGTTTCATGTGACTTTGGTGCTGTCACAGGTAAAACATCTGGCTTCTCATCTTCCAGATATACCTTTTTGTGGTGTTTTGGTTTGGTGGGCTGTTTGGATTTGGAGGGTTTTTTGCGTTTTTTCTGGCGGGGGTTGCATAACACTAGTTGTAGTGCTATGTTTACTAGGAGCAGTGGGCTCAGTAACAGAGGAAGGAGCAGTGGATGTGGTAGTAGTTAAAATTTGCTCAGTCTTTGTTACTTTTGTTTTTAAAACCTTCGGTTTTTGAGTTGAGAGTCTAGTAAAACTTTCATGTTTAAGGCTGCCAACTTCACAGATGATACCTTGTTGAAAATCCGTAGCAGAAACTTGTTTTTATAAATAGAAACTCAAAAACCTAGGGTGTATCAAAAAAACTTTACCCTTTTTAATATTGTTAAAGTTTTCACCAAGTCAGAAAACAGTACCTGGGAAAAGTTAAACTTTGATTTTGTTAAAATAGCATAACCCAGGTACTGATATTTAAAGGTATTGCGTTGAAAGCAGTTGTCTTGGCCGACAAACATAACAAAAGTGTATGGAAAAAAATTTCATGTCAACAGGAAATTCAGGTTTAAAAATGGTGATACCTATTAGTTGACCTTCATAAACACGCTCAATGAATTCAACATGTAAATCTTTCTTTGGGAAAGAAGTGGGGTCATCTAGGTCATTAAGACCAAATATGGTGGAGATAGTAGATGGAGAAATTTGAACAGGTGATTGCCCAATCTTTGACGTAATGGCAAACGGCTTTTTGTTTTGAATCTGGACTTCAACGTTTGCCCAAAATGGTCTAAGAGTGTCCAGATAGATTAGAACTTTAGCCAGTAACACATCTTTGTATGATGATGTTTGTAGAACATCAATCATGCAGTGAAAAACAGTATTATTATTTGTTTTTTCGAGTATAGGAAGGTAGTTGTGGGGAGTTTTGATGATGAGATTCATGATGGAAGAGTGATTATTGAGGGTTTGGAAGAAGATGAGAGTAATGGAGATTTTTATGTAGAATTTTTTAAATCAAAACGGCAAGTGGAACTCTGTTTGAATGAAACAGGGTTTATACAGTGAAAAGTGAATGCTGACGTGGCAGCGGTTTCCAAAAGTTTTGATGGCTAACATCGATACACGTGTAAACTTTGTTGGATAATGGAAGACAGTTGTTTGGAAACCTCTGCTAGATACCAGCAGTGGTTCCAAACAAATAAAAGATCAGTGGTGATTTTATACTATCAGAGGATAGATTATCAGTGGATTAGGAAAACAGTGGTTTCACCAACAGTGGATGTAGAACAGAAGATACACTTTCAGCAACGGATAGATTTTCATGCCAAGCTGAGGTTTGGAGAAACAGTGGTTACGAACAGACTTTAGAGATTTATTGAAAATTTTCAATTTTAGCTATTTTTAAGGATGGATTTTTGACTTTCTGAAAACATTTTGATGCTAGTCTCACGTGGAAAACCAAAATTGTTTTTATTATATGTTTAGCATACCAATCCTAGATATCAGACTTTCAAAGGTAGATGTATCTAATGCTTTTGTTGGAACATCTGCCAGTTGATCTTTAGTTGGAACATGATGTAGAGAAATCAAACCTTTTACATAGCAATCCCTCACAAAGTGATGTCTGATGTTAATGTGCTTTGTGGTAGAATTAGATACTGGATTTTTGATGATGTTTTCAGCTGGTTGACTATCTAACTGAGAGGAGTCTTTAAAGGAGTTACACCAAAATCCAATAGTTGATTTTGAAGCCATAGGAGTTGAGTAGTGCAGTTTGCAGCAGCAATATACTCAGCCTCTGCTGTGGATGTTGATATTGCAACCTGCTTTTTGCTTTGCCAAGACACTAAGCAATTGCCTAGGAATTAACATCCTCCTGAGGTTGACTTCCTTGTGGTGTGACATCCAGCAAAATCAGAGTCTGAATAACCTGAAAGCTCAATATTTCTATTAGTTGGATACCAGATACCAAGTGTGGGAGCACCTTTAATGTATCTTAATATCCTTTTTACAGCAAGAGGTTTGACTTCCTAGGTGCTGAATGGGATCTGGCACAAACACATGTTGCAAACATGATGTCTGGCCTTGATGCAGTTAGGTACAATAAAGAACCTATCATGTTTCTATAAAGAGTTTGATCAACCAAGTTATCTTTGTCATCAACAATGACAAGCTTTGTGGTTGCCATAGGTATGCTACATGGTTTACAATTATTCATATCAAATTTTGCAAGTAGTTCTTGGACATACTTACTTTAATGAATGAAAGTACCATTTTGCAATTGCTTTACTTGAAGACCAAGAAAGCATTGGAGCTCACTTATTACACTCATTTCAAACTCTGCTGCCATGAGTTATCTGAACTCTTCACACGTGGCAGTGCATGTGGATCCAAAAATAATGTCATTCACATAAATTTAGACAGGCATCAAATCCTTTTCTCTCCATTTCAAAAATAAAGTTTTGTCAATTTACCCCTTGTAAAGCCAATGAATAAGAGAAAGGTGGAAAGAGTTTCATATTAGGCTCTTGGTGCTTATTTGAGGCCATACAAAGCTTTATTAAGCTTGTAGACATGATCAGGATAAAATGCATCTTCAAAGCCAGGAGGTTGACAAACATATACCTCTTCTTTAATCTTACCATACAAGAATGCACTTTTAATATCCATTTGAAACACCATGATGTTGTGGTTGGCAGCAAAGGCCAAGAAATCTGATGGCTTCTAATCTTGCTACAGGAGCAAAGGTTTCATCATAGTCAATGCCTTCTTCTTGTCTGTAATTTTGAACCACAAGCCTGGCTTTATTCTTGAAAACAATACCCCTTTCATCTGTTTTGTTTTTGAAGACCCATTTTGTGACAATTGGACATACATCCTTTGGCAATGGTACAAGTTCCCATACTTGTTGTCTGTTAAACCAAAGGAGCTCTTCTTGCATGTCTTCTACCCAACGGTTGTCTTTTAGTGCCTTTTGGTACTTGACAGGTTGTATAAGAGATAGGAAACCAGCAAAAAGACAGATGTTTTGGGATTGACTTCTAGTAAGCACCCCTTCATTTATGTTGCCAATGATAAGATCAGGTGGATGGTTTTTAAGGTAGATTAGATCCCCCTTATATGGAATAATGGCATTTTGAGGTGAATGCTACAGATGGGAATCATCTAAGCTAACATCCGTTGGCAATTTTGAAGAGCCAACATCTGTTTGAAATTGAGGTGGAGGTATTGCAGAGAGAGGTGTGAAAACATGATAACTTTTATCCACAGTAGTTGGACTTTTATCAACAGAAGTTATAGTTGATGAGATGGCAGAGGATTGATGATCAGCAATGGTTGATCCAGCAGTGTCAAAGTTTTCACATTTGTTAACAACATATTTTCCTCTGATTGTGGAAGTGACTTCATATTGTGGAATCACAATGTCATATCCATAGTCTTATTGTGAGGTCTGTGATGTACCTGCAGGGTCAGTCTTGAAAAACACGGCTTCAAAAGTGAATTTGTTTAAATCAAAACATTCAGCAGGATTTGCTGGGATTTTTAATGAAGAAAGTTCATTGAACTTAACATTCAAGGTCTCTTCCACACACCTAGTCCTTGAATTAAATCTCTGTAGGCTTTAGTAGTAGTTGAGTATCCTAGAAAATAACCACAGTCTACTTTGGCTGCAAATTTTGAAATTGAATCTTTTAGATTTAAAATGAAGCATGGGCAGCCAAAGATTTTAAAGTAAGAGATCATTGGTTTGATCTTGAACAGAGTTTCATAAGCAGTGGATTGATGCCTGGGGTTGATCAAAACTCTATTTTGAACATAGCAAGCAGTGTTTACAGCCTCTGCCCAAAAGGACAAGGGTAAACTAGAATCTGCAAGCATGGTTCTAGCAGCTTCAATTAAAGTTCTGTTTTTCCTTTCAACCACCCCATTTTGTTCTGGTGTTTTTGGATCGTTGTACTGCCTTACAATTCCTTTTGACACACAAAACTCATCCAACTCCTTATTTTTAAACTCTATGCCATAATCACTCCTGAAGACTTTTACTAGCAGGGCAAATTGCTTTTAAACTTGTTTCACAAATCCTTGCAAGATACCTGCAGTCTCATCCTTGGAGTGCAAAAAGTAAGTCCATGTAAACCTTGAAAAATCATCAACTATGACAAGACATTATCTCTTTTTACTTAGACTCATGATTTTTACAAGGCCAAACAAGTCCATGTGTAGCAATTGTAAGCACTGACTTGTTTTGGACTCACCAATGGGTTTGTAAGAACTTTTATGTTGTTTTCCTTTTAAACAGGAGACACAATGTTCTTCTCTTGTGAAGAATTTTTGTGGTAAGCCTCTTACAAGGCCTTTTTAGAGAGTGTAGTGATAGTTGTCAGATTAGTGTGTCCGTCTTCTGTGCCCTAGTTATGTCTCTTTGTTAGAGGCAGCTGAGAACAGACAGGGCATCAGTCATTGGATTATTCTTCAAGAAATCAACCACATACACATTGCCACTCCTATGAGCAACAAGTTGTGCTTTGCTCTCAGCTATGATTTGATCAATCTTTTTAACCACTTATGGCCCAAAAATCTGACAAGTTTTCTTAGTGAAGAACGACCCATAGTCCTTGTCACTCATTTGTGAAACACTAAGAAGATTAAATTTCAGATTGTCAATAAGATTGACATTTTCAAATTTGAGTTTCCCAGCCTAAACTGGTCCTGACCCAAGCACATTCCTTTTTGAATTATTATCAAAGGATATATCATCCCCTCCATGAGCCATGAAGTCTTTGAGAAGGGCTCTACATCCTGTCATATGCCTGGATCATCCACTATCAACATACCATAAACTATCAAGGCAAGTAGATGCTCCCTGCATAATGGTAAATAATTAGTTTAGGTTGGTTTCCAAAGCCAAAATGGCTTTGGAAGGGATCACAAACATGTCAGTCTCAAATTTGGAAGAATGGTTAGTGGTTTGAACAAATCTTTGTAACATCTGTTGAGACACATCTCCTACCAAATGATAGTAACCATGAGGATGCCTACTCTTGGTTTTGAGGGCTTTTTGTAACCCTCATAACTAAGAGGTACCTTTTGATAAATTGGTTGGCCATATCCTCTTGAGTACTAGTTGGCAGGTGGTGCATCTATTACCTGCACCTCTCTGGGAGCAGAGGTTTTGGGCAGTGCTTTGATAACAGGTGTTTCAACAGGCACAAAGGTCTATTTAAACTTTCCTTTTGAAATACTAGTCTTTGAACTCTCCAGTGTTTTGAATTTATACTCATTCTTTTTCACATCAAATTTTTTAGATAAACACACTCTTGAGTTTTATGATTTGATTTATTACAAATTGTGTAGTTTGGAGAATCAATGATCACACTTGTTTTGTTAATGTCATAAGCTTTTAGAAGAAAACAGTTTTTGGTAACATGGTTCTTCGTTTCACAAAAATCACAAAACAAGTTTTTGATATTTTCTTTCTTTTTCCCTTTTTCAGACTTTTTGTCAGCAGATGTTATTGTAACATCTGATGGTAAATCTGTTATGTGAATGATTCTTGCCTTTGGTTCTTTGACACCTTCAATGGTTAAAAAATCGAGTGGCTTGAAATTTCAAGAATTTCACTTTCATCAGACCATGTTGGTTTAAATTGATATTTCTCAATCTCCTCAGAAGTTGAGGATCCCTCATGTCTTTCTAAAACAATTTTATTTCCTTTTTTATCAGTGACTTTAATTTTTTGACCAGCCAAGTTCGTTGTAACAATTTCTACCACACCAGAATCATTTTCAGTAACATTTTTAGAAACTTGGTCATTTTTCTTGAATCCTGTGCCAAATGATATGTTACTTTTGACTTGGTTTTCTAGCAAAATCTCATAACCTTTACAGGATTCCACCCATTTTTCACAAGTGATTTGGGTGGATGCCAACTCCTTTTTGCAAACCTGGTATTTTTCTATCATAGTTTGGAGTTGGTCCTTGGTTATGCTGGCTTCATGTTTTAAGCTGCTAATTTCATATTCTTTTTCAAACAATTTAGTTTTTAGCTCTTTTGAAAGCTTTTCAAACTGCAATGCATCATCTAAAATCTTGTTCCTAAGATTTTCATTCACCTCTTTTATGTTAGCAAAAGCTATGATCCATTTATCTTAACATAGATCTTTTAAGACTTTAGGAGATACCTAAGTAGCATCCATCATGGCACAATCACATTCACCTTCACACACACTAGCATCCTATGGGTCAGACAGAGATTCAAATCTTCATCAACATTTTCTTTTGTAACAATTGTTTCATCATGAACATTAGACACAACAGATTTAGACTTCACTTCCTCAAATTTAACACCCTCAATTATAGACTCTAATGCCATAAAGCAAAATTCATTTTGTTTCTTTTCAGTGTCAGCAATTAGAGCAAAGTTTTCATCAGTCAGATCCTCGGGCAAGCTACTCCAATCAACAAAGCCCTGAGTAAAGAAACTCTGTTGATTAACCTCTACCTGAGTAGTGGTTTGAGTAACTTGTTGTGCAGGTTGCATTTGAACCTAAGGAGCTGGTGCTTGAACAAATTGAATTTGAGGGATAGTGGTTTGAACATATTGCATAGAAACAGTGGTAGCAGGGTGTGCAAAATCAACAGTGTTTTTCATATGAGGAGCAGTGGTATATTGGGAATAATGGACAGTGTTTTGAGGTCTAGGGCTAGGATGTGTCACAACTGGTCCAGTTGATTGAGACCTACGTTCTCTAGCAAAGTGTCCTAGCCTGTTACATTTATAACACTTAATCTTTGACTTATCCAACCCAACTTTTGTCCCCCCATGCAACCCTGGAAACTTTCTACCAGTTCTCTTGTAATATTTGTTAGCCCTAACACTTAATAGAGCCAACTGGTGCAAAATGTCCATCTCTTCCAAATCTGAAGGATCAAAATGTTGAAGGTCATTCAACTCAAAGCATAAGTTATCAGAAGTTTGACTTTCCCTAATAGCAGCAAATGCATAATTAGGTGTGTAAGGGTCAGAGTTGAAATTACCACCAGAAGTTATATCAATGAAATGATCATAACTCTGATCCTTACTACTGCCAGTGACTTCTTCTTGTCCAAACAGTGTTGTACTACCGAATGCATAGTCATCAGCCACTTTATCAGACTCTTGTAGCTTCTTTTTCTGGTTCAGCTCTCTCTCATAAGTGAGGAGCCTACCATGATGCTGAGTAAGACTCATTTCTTTGAACCCAACTGAATTTCTAGTTACAAAAGCTATATGTCCCACTTGTCTGGTAATGATCTGAGAAAACGACTATTTAAATTCGAATTTGCAAGTGTAACATTTACTAGTTTAAGCTAACTAATGAGACATCTAAATCTTTCAAACTGTTGGGTTAGTGACTCTCCTTTTACAGGACAAACCTTTTCATATGGTTGATTCAGATGCTCTCTGTTGTTTTCAATCACTTCCTCAGTCCCACCGATTGCTCTTTCAAAGCATCCCATAATTCCTTTGCAATGTTGCAATGCAACAGGCCAGCATAGATATCGTTTGGCAATGCAGAGGCCACGATATTAAATGCTTTTGCATCTAGCTTGATTTTTTGGAAATCTTGCTCGGAATAATTTTCAGGATTCTTTGGTACTTGGACTTTAGGGTTCTCTGTACTGGTATCATTGGAACATGAGGTCCAAAAATGACCGACTTCCAGCAACCGGTGTTTTGCTGAGCAAAGACATAACCCATCCATCTTTGCAAGATATTATACTCAGATCTAACAAGGATCAGTGGTTTAAACATGTTGCCGGTGTTATGAGGATCTTGTGAAGTGTGTGACATTCTGATTGTTTACAAACAATCTTTGTTTAAAGACTTTGAGAATGTAATTAAACTTTGTTTTCAATAGAAACGAACAAACCGAATTAGCAGTGAAAGCTGACCTATTCAAATCAAATTGATTTTTAAATCAAATTCGATTAACCAAGCTCTGATACCAATTGTTAGGATCTGAGTTTGAAACTATTATGAAAGTTCAAAGGATGAAAGATGAAAGATAATAAATCAGGTGAACATGCAGCGAAAAGATAAACTTTAATTCATAACAACTGAGAGATTGTTTTCATTGTCATACTTTCGTAATTATAATTACTTGCATATGACTCACAATCTCCCCCTCAGCCTAAGATCACTGATTTGTTCGTACAGGATATAATGAAGAAATGTTAGATTGATAAGTGATGAAAATTGATCAAATAGAACAGTGCAAGCACTGTTCTATTTATACTACAATTCTAACCATTGAGCATCTTATGATAATGTCAGCAGGAAAGTGACATATAACAATATTAACAAACTAACAACATCTGGTAAGCTAACCACTTCTATAACTAAACATTACAAAGACTGATAGAAAACACTGATGAGACATTCTTTGTTAGGCTTCAGTAGAGTTTTGTAAGGTAGACCTTAGCTTAGTCTTCAGTAGAGCTTTGTCTTGGCAGACCTTTAGCTTTAGTCTTCAACAGTGTTTTGCTATGGCAGACCTTTGATATTTTGTCTTCAGCAGAGCTTGACTCTAGCAGATGTTTTATTACTATTAGGATCAGAGGTTGTATCATATTTTGGCTTTCTATCATCTATTCTTTTGTAAGGTTCAATTCTAACATTGTGGTTTGTGGAAAGTAACAATCTCGGGTACTAATAGTTTGAAGTAACAGGTTGAGGTTTTAACGTTTGATTTTGTAACATCCTAGTGCCTTAAGGCCACAGTTGTTAAATACTAACTGAAAACATAGGGTATTTTCATCAATTCAAAACTTAGTACCCAACCTTGTTAATTGGAAAACCATAGGAACTAACCTCGCAATTAACTCTTATAATATTTAAAACACAATTGTTATTTTTTCTATTTTTATTTAACTAATTTCTTTTAATTATCTAACTAAATAATTTTTAAAATGGTGAATTATATGGTTCTAATTATATAAAACTAGCTTTGGTAACGTTTGGATATAAAATACTAGGGGTGTTCACGCCTCAGTTTGTTTTTACAGTCGATATTTTTTTTTAATTTTTGTCGGTCGGTTTCAAAAGTTTGAAACTGTATTGAACGGTTTGGTTTACGTTATATACAAAAAAGAGGTCGTAAAAAAACGAATCGG
The DNA here is from genome assembly GCA_947069175.1 of Scalesia atractyloides. Classification (NCBI taxonomy): domain Eukaryota; kingdom Viridiplantae; phylum Streptophyta; class Magnoliopsida; order Asterales; family Asteraceae; genus Scalesia; species Scalesia atractyloides. The sequence goes on from CAMTDV010000008.1 coordinate 60,872,094, forward strand.
GCCATATTTTACTTTTTTAATATATAAATAAATAAATATGCATATATACATGCATAGTATAATTTTGGCAATGTGATAAATAGAGCCTGCCTCTTCATTTGAAAAATAATATTTCATCGCAGCTAGTTTTCATTTTGCTGTGATATAACTACTATGTTTAGCTATTTTGATCTAATTTTATACAACTTGTTTTGAATGTTTTGAACAGTTTTTTGCCTTTTGTGAATTGGATACTCACAACTTATTTTGGACACTTCTATTGTGAAATGGCACTTTGGCAGCAACTATTTTTTAGTTATAATTATGTGTTGTAGCTTTTAATTTTTTCCCTTGTGCATCATGTATATATTTGATTGTAGCTTTTGTATTTATTTTGATGTGTATATGTTTATAAACTTGAATAAGGGGTTTCGCCTAAAAGGCTTAAACCGTAAAACTGAATAGGTACCAAACCGTTAGTTAATAACGGTTCAGTTTGGTTATATTTTTTGACGGTTCAGTTTTGGTTTTCAATTATCAAAAACAGTTACTTTACATATAAACTTGCTAATTTACATATAAGCTAATTACGGATGTGGCTTCAAATTAGCATTAATTACGTTAATTATGTTAATTACGTTTAACTATTTCAAAAAATGTTTAATTAAATAATCAAAAAAGTTTAGTTAAATAATAAGAGAAAAAGAAAATTTGTGTTTTAAATATTACAAGAGTTAATTTTATGCTTAATAGCATGGTTAGTCCCTTTGGTTTCTCCAAGTTTAAAGTTGGGTGTTAAGTTCTTAGTTAGTTTTTAACGACAGTTAGTCTTAACGTCCTAGGATGTTACAAAATCAAACCTTAAAACCTTAGATTGTTACTTTAATTATTAGTACCTAAGGTTGTTAATTTCTACAAATCACAAGGACTAACGGTGTAACTAACTCTAGAATTTATGATATTTATGTAATCGATTATTATAAATTAAACGTTAACATAGCTAAAATTTAGAAAAATACAAATGGGTGACTTGAGATAAGGAATTAATCCTACTCCTATGAAAATTTTTGAATTTGAAACCCCTGTGTTGTAGGCTAAGTAAAATCATGTCAAGTAGCATCAATATCATACTACTATCAGCATTTTAGGGGTGTGTACGGTTTAGTTTGTTTTTTTGGGTAAAAGCAAAACCGAAAACAAAATGTTGGTTTTTTCAGTTTTTTAAAACTATTCGATGTCAATTTTTTACACCAATTCAGTTCAATTTTTTGATTTTTTGCAACAAAATTATGTGAGAATCAAAAACTAAAAAGTATAATTTAAAATTTAAGAATGTTTCTTATATGTTTACATTTAAATTATTATATTTAATCTTTTTAATTAATAATATTCACATAAACCTAACCTTCTAATGTATTTTTATGTTTCTCCAAAATTTTTATTAAGAAATTTTCTTTTATAATATTTTGAATATCATTTAGATTTTATATTGAATACTTAACATTTAGAATAAAATTAATAATTTCTACTAAATGGATTAAATACTTAAACAAGTTAACCTCAAATATAAAAATACATGGACTAGGCGCTATTGTAGCTTATAGGTTAGTTTTTTCGGTAATTAAAAATGACTATCCGAAAACTTAACCGAAATTTCCGGTTATTAAAGATCCGAAAACTGAACTGTCCATTTTTGTTTCGGTTTGGTTTTCACGATTATTTCGGTTACGGTTCGATTTTTTCAGTTTTCTGCTCACCCTTGTCAGTACCAACAATTTCACCAAAGTCAATTGTACTAAAGTACCATATATGACTTGATTGTGTGTGGGGGTAGTAAACAACTATAATTAAGTTGTGAACGTGTTAAACAGGTTAGCGAGTAGACATGTTTCACTAAATGGGACAATTGTTTAATTAAATGAGTTTACTGGTTGACATACTTAACTAAACGAGTTAAACATGTAGTCATTTAAGAAAACCACTTAAATATATCAACTCGAACACAAATGAGTCACCTATGACAACCAAAACCTAAATAAGTGTCCATCTCTAAGATTATAAGGCCGATTCCCTACCAGGTAAACTTTCCTCAAAGTCAACTACAGTTAAAAAAACGTATATGACTAGAATAGGTCTTCTGTGTTAAGGGGTTTTAGCGATTTCATTTTCCTATCTCCATATAACTTATAACTTTGTGTAAAAGGATTTTTTTAAGAAAATGATGTTTGGTAATGGTTTGAAAAAGGAGTTTTTATGCTTTGAAAAGTAGTTTTTGAAAAGTTTGTTGGTTGTGACATTTTGAGAAAGAAGAAAACCAGATAGAAAAAGAGATAAAGGAGAAAAGGAGATGAATCCCAAACACCCCTTAAGTGTTAACGCACAAGTAATCTCCGAATGCAGTGGATAGAAACTGCAACTAACCATGAAGGAAAATCCGGTGACGTGGCCCACGGGTTGGTGAGGTTAGCCGCGGCCAGCTCCACTTCTCCTAGGTGGCCCGCAAACATGACGGATACTAAGGGTGTTGCAAAATAAGCAAGGTTGGTTAGTATGAAAGCAGATCTGAATCTTAGCCTCTTCCCAATCCACCACCGGGGCCACCTTTGCTATCAATGGAGTAGAGTTTTCCGGCATCTTCCTCATGAAAAATGGTTGATTGTAGGAAAGGTGAGATAAGTTACATGGACTCCAGAATTAGACACCAGACGTATGTGGTTGGTATTTAAAAAAAAAGCAAGAGAGAAACAGGTCTACGGTTTCAGGATATATATTAAATTTAATATAATATAATAAGATGAGAATCATTTTTCATAAAAAGTTATAAAATAAAAATATGTTCAAAAATAGAAAATAACGTTTTCTACTGACATGTTCTGAAAATCATGTCTTGTAAATTCTTGTATTTAAGGAATGTATCATGTTTTTGATTATACAACAAAGGGCTAATTCCATACGAAGGATAGGGAAATCAGTCACATATATCTCTCACATATACGAAGGATAGGGCTAATTCCATACGAAGGATAGGGAAATCAGGCCAAGGGTAGAATCATCCATGCAATAACATAGCGGGAGTTCGTGGTCACATGTAACGTTATAGTTGTTTCGAATATATGACAAATTACGTAATTACGTGACGTGTGTTAATCACATATTGGTATGTAATCATGCATACGCATATTGGTATGTAATCACGTAACATGTTAAAATTTTTATTTAAGTTTAAAAAGAAAAACTATAGCAATACTCTCCTCAAATTAAAGATAATAAAATATATTAAACACAATAACATGTTTAACATATGAAAAGATTATGACGGTTAAAAATCATGAAGTAGTTATTTTAAATTCAATAATAATAATAGTTATTCCTTTTTCTGTTCCTTGTTTTTGTACGTGATTGCTAGAACTTTAGGAAAGTTATTCAACCATAAAATTTATGGATTAATGTTCTACGTTTCATCCTATACTTTGTTGTGAACTTTCACTCATGGTTTTTTATTACTGCCAAATGATGTCACGTGCGTGATATGCTTGCCAAAATGATACAGCCAAAGACACAGTATTACGGTCTGACCTTTAGTGAGATTTTACATTTTGGACAGAGGTATATAATGTGCTTTTAATCTTTTATATAAAAATGTGTAATTCTTTAAATCGTAAAATAATTAAGATTCCTAAAAAGTATAGTGCACGTCATATATTAGGTAAATTAATCTTTAATTAAAATAATGCATTCCAAGTAAAATTCTTTGTGCGTTGCGACGGATATTTGGTTCATATCGGTTTGATTCATAGGTCAACATTTAGTATATCAACTGGAATATAAAATCAAAAAATAAAGTCATAATATGATCAAAATGATGTTGACGCTTCTTTTATATCGGTCGAAAATCACAAAAATGAATCTCGGTAATAGTTTCGATAGTACCTACACCGGTACCGATGTTCCTTGAAATCAACCGGCATTGATGTTGCTAAGACAATATCAGCTTTCTTCGTCACGGTACTAGTACAGTATGAACAATCGCCATAGATTATGATATATAAAATTTACTTTATACTGCTACCGAAGTTGTTCGGACTGTATTGGTTTTGTTCGTCACAGTAAAAAAAACTAAATAATCAATTATATTTGACCACTTCGATTTTGAACAAAACTTTTATTGAAACGTGGATGAGATAAGCACGGCGCAACACTATATTCGGAATTTTATAAGCACTACAGCATATTATTAAAATAATGAAAAGGGTAAACGACGTCGCTTTATTTTATTTATATATATAAATATATATATATAGAGAGAGAGAGAGTGTTGTACAATATCACTTATCGTACGATGCATACACAATGAGAATTTTCCGCACTTTATAAACTTCAAAAATGAAATCCCGTATGTTGAAAACTAAGTCCGCATGTTACTTTTTTTATAAACCCGCATGTTATGGTTTTGATAAATCGCATGTTATGTTTTTGACAAAACCGCATGTTATCATCTAAATCTGCACGAACCAAATCCACATGTTTGTAAACTAAATTTGCATGTTAATTTCGCATCGTACGTTAAGGTCAATTGTACGTTAACCAACCTGTATATATACACACACACACACTAGTGGGGAACCCGCACATTGCAGCAGAGTCAACAATACAGGGAGGGAGCATAACTCAAGCCTTACAACGATTAAACAAAAATCATATATAAGTTGTGATGCTTTCGGGTGGTTTATACTTTGATGTGCGTGAATTAAATATATTTTTATAATTTTAGTTTTCCTTCATACAAATTTGGTTTTAAAAATGGTTTTCACCTAATAACTAACCATACACACAAAAGAGCAAGTGTACCCATCGGGTGGTAGTATAGTCGATCAGTAAAAACCGGATATCAATCCGTGGACGCGGTGTCTCAATACTAAACCTTTGCTACTTTAAAGCCTTTTCGATTGATGAGTTGATTTCTTTGTTTCTAAACTATCATGCCAAAATAATAAATTGTTAACTAATCTAAGGAAGAACAATATTTAAAAGAGGTTGACTAAACTAAGTATCCACTAATAAACATATGACAACAAATGGGAACGACTAGTGGTGATGCAAGCTCTAAATTCAACTAAGTCCTCAATCAAGGCTTCCTAGTTTTATAAATCTTAGGTAAACTAAAATGAAATAACATTCTAATCACCTAAGATTTATTCTTTTAAGTTCACTTGCTAAGTTGATGTTAATCTTTAATGATGAGTTATTTGTTTGTCAAAACTCCTAACTCTACAAGTTTAGGAAAACTAACATGAACAACATACTAATCACCCTAACTTGGTTTCAAGTAAGTGACATCTTCATCATGTTCTTGATATGAATCACAAGCATGGTCATGCTAGATAACAATCTTGGCCTAAATCATCAAACCAACATAAACACAAATTATAGAATTCATATAAACATTCATATAATCTTTCCAAATCTAAATGCAAGAATCCATAACATATGTTCAAATACATTCTAATCATGTTAGCAATTACCATTCCTAATTTCATGCTATGAATACAAGTTAACAAGATTCAATAATCATAATCTTTACATGGGCTTTCTAATACAACATGTAAACACTTATGACCAAACATTCAAGAACAAGGACTTTAAACATGAACATGAACTCTAAGAACCAGATTAAATATCACAAGGAAGATTAACAAACAACAATCACCACATCTATTTCCATTTTATCACATACTCATTAGCTTCAACAAAGTTTAAGCAACACAAATCTTTAGCCCATAAGGTTCATAACTACCAAATTCAATTGCAAAATAACCCAAATTGTTCATAAGTAACAAGTAGGCTAACCAATGTTTAAAAGAAGATTAAATGGTAAAATGTGTGGATCTTCAAATGATTCAATCTTCTTCAAGGCTCCTTCTTGGCTCTAACAAGCTTCCAAGACCAGAATCTTGAGATAAAACTTCACAAAAAAGCTCCAACTCCTTTTCAAATGAGCTGAACACTCGTATGTTGCTGGCGGGTTGGCACGACCATGCCACCTTTTGGCACAGTTGCGCTTGGTAAGTATCAGAGGCGTTTTTTCGTCTGTCGATCATGTTTGCTACCATTTCTGGAAAGATCCCGCTCAAACTTCCCCGAGTTGGCATGACCATGACAATATATGGCACGGTCGTGCGTATCGATATGTATCCGGCGATGACTGTTTCAACCTCGGGAATGAATTGATCAGAGACTGACTTGGGTCAAGCACAGTCGTGCCAGTCTTGGATTTTCCTGATTTGCGCTGATAGTTGAGAGTGCCGGTTTTCGAAGGCTTGGCACGATTGTGCTGGGGTTTGGCACGGTCGTGTGGTATCTGGCAGTTTGCTGGAAAGTTCCACTTTTGCTCCATTTTCCTCCAAAAGCCTCCTTTTCAGCAACGGGCCGAAGCCCGGACCTCTATTTTCACAAACAACTCAAAATGAGTACCAAAATCAATGAAAATACAACGAGGTTCTCGCATAAACGGGGAATATTTGACGTTTAAAAGATGTATAAATTCTTATACATCATACTTCTAAATTGTGGGCACTTTTCTTTTCTATGGGCCTTTCAAAGATCCGATAAGACTATGTGTTATGCTTTAACACCTCATGCCAGATAGATATTTTGATTGGCTCAAAAATTAACTCCACAAGCATATACGCCTCAAGCTCATGGCGACACTCACACCTACGCTCCTCACGCCCCATGCCCCATGGGGGTGTTGTTTCACGCCCTTCTATCCTGAGATAACGGGTGAAATTAAACCATAATAGATAGCCTAAGACACATATTTCACCGAATGAAATCATTAACTAACCACCTTACCATAATATCATACATGTTATTTTCATACCGGTGCTATAGTATAGACTACAAACAAGGGACCCATGCCCCATGATATCAGATGCTAAAAGTTTCAATTTATGTTGGATCATCATCATCCTTTTTAAATAAACCATATCATCTTAAGTAAATAAGAGGCATGGTATTTTAAGACAAGAGCTGTGAATCTGGTGTTGCTTTAAATGCATATATATTATACACGGTGAATTGATTACACAAGCCAATAAAATATCAAAACTGTTACCTTTCATGTTCTAATTTTATAACCATCCGTGTATTATACTTTGTTGATAAAATAAACTCATCTCTATAGCATGCAAAAATTAAATTACTTAAAAAAAATACATGCCAAATATCCTTTTATACAATAAAACTAAAATGCAATGCAGCTATAAATAGAAACGGATAATTAATGGCAGAATTATATATTGATATTCTTCAAGAATACTACCTGAAACTAAGCATACGGATTGTCATGGATCTTGTAGATTAAAAGTTCCATAAATTCAAATCAACAGAAAGCATGTGTTTAACAACAGATTCTTTTTCGTGATTTACATGGCTTACCACAAATCCTCCACCTGAATGATAATGATCACAAAATGCTAAACAAATTATTCCAACCAGTTGAATATAATCTTCATATGTGGAAGATCAAAAGCACAGGTGTAATTTCAAACCATTAACCTATGAATGGGTCCATATGGGTTGCTTTCTTCTCAACTGGGTCAGATGAAGAAAAGGCTAGCTACAAACAGGATCACGTCAAATGGATTGAACTACACACTTCCTCAATCAAATCTTCTACAAAAAAATTGCCATGCAGTGGCACACAAAAAATGCCACAAAACACCCAAAAAGTGCCACTAAAAACACATATAGGAATGGGCGGCACACAAAAAATGCCATTAGAAGCAGTGTCACTAAGCCTTTTAGTGGCACCTTTTTAGCCACCTACCTCAAACTTTTGGGTTTTTAGTGACCTTTTTGTCTACCACTACTACTTTTAGTGACGCATAATTTTTGCCACAAAAATCACATCAAATTATTATCACTATAGACATTTTCATATCAATTATGATTAAACAAAATCATTATTTATTCACATTATAAAACAAACTATAAAATATAGAAATCATAATATTATCACTTCGGTTCAAAGCTAGATCATTCTTCATACATATTCCAAACATTTACAAACAAGTGTCTAATAATTGTCTTTATCAAATCTAAACATCAAACATATTAAACACAAAACTAACAAATGTCTTTATTAAGAACAAAGGTCACCGGTGGCTTTGATGGTCGCTAGTTACGCAGGGAAGAAATGAGTGAGATTGCTAACTAAGAGAACAAAGAGGAAGAACAATAAAAACAGATTATCCATGACTGATTCAGAGGGACAGAGTGAGAGACAATAGAGATAGAAAAAAAGGGTGAAGGTAGTGCATTTGGGGGGAATTATGAACTAAAGGCGGGATTAGGTTTAGAATGGGAAAACTTTAGAGGGAAGTGGAGGGATTTTGGGTAAATGTTAAAGAGGGAAATATTTTAAAATTTTATTATAATAAGCTAGAATACCCATTATTCTAATGTATTTATAAAGAAAATTAACTTATATAATATACTTTCTATAAAATTATAAAAATACTTATATAAATTACAAGTGACTAAGGAGCTGTTTGTCAACTTCTGAATTGTTAAGTACTGAATCAGTAAAAGGCATAAATCATCAAGTGCTGAACCAGTAAGAGGTATAAACCATTAAGAACCCGTATAACACTTAACCGTTCAGAGACAAATGTCTGACCAATTCAGATTACACGTCCTAACCATTCAGACTCAATATAAATCTTAACCATTCAGAGGCAAATGTCTTAACCATTTACACATCTGCTTGCGAAACAAACAGTCTGAATCTAAGTGTTGAACCAGTAAAAGGTCGGAACCATTAAAAACCTCATTAAGAGGTAACAAACAGCCCCGAAGTGTTATATAATTAATGATAGAGTGAATTTCAAGTTTTGTCCTTTATCTTTATACTCAATCTCTGCCGGTGTCCTTTATCTTTAAAATTGACGAGTTTTGTACTTATGTCTTTTAACCTTAACCAAGTTAGATTTTTCTGTTAAATAACAAAACACAAGGTGTTTTAGTCTATTTATGAATTTTCTTAAAAATATTTTTATTATCAAAAAACAAATTAAATTAAAAATAATACAACGTTAATAATATATATATATATAATATACACCTCTACGCTATCTCTCTCTCTTTTATCACCACCGTCAGACACCACTGTTACAGCTACCACCACCTCTTCCACCGCACCACCCATACCATCTTAACCCAACCACCACTATCGCACCACCATATCCCCACCGCACCGCAACACACCCACCATCGAAACCCCAACCACCACAATCACACCAGCCATCAAAACCCCCTCTACCCCCCCCCCCCCCCCCCCTCAGTTACCCTGTCGCACCAACCACGAGAACCCACTACCATCGCCATACCAATAAAACTGTTTCTTTCATCATCCAATTAGTATCTATCTTAACAACTTGTAGCTCCACCAATTAAACATTTTCGCAGCATCATTCGGGTAAAGATTAATAGTTTTCAACAAAACTCAAGCACACACAAGCACAATCTACTTGAAAACCACCACACATACTTAAGATTGTTATCCTAACTTTAGTTTGAAAATACAAACATTATACAAAGTCAAATTGTGAATGCTTTCCACTTACGATGGTGGTTAATTATTTAAATTCAATGGCAACTAGTACTAATTAAATGTAATAACCTTGGATCTGAAATTCAAAGATGAAAAAGAAGATGAAAAAGGCCTAATGGTGAAGAAGATAGTTGGTTAGAGAGAGAGGAGAGAGAGAATACATGTTTTTATATTGATATATATTTTTATTATTTACACAATAGTCTCTAGATATTTAATATTTGTACAAGGGTCCCTATAACGGTGGAAAGACAAATATACACTTACATGCAAGTCACATGACCAGATTTAACCAAAAAATCTAATTGGATTAGGGTTAAAGAAACTGGGTATAAAGATAAAGGATAAAACTTGTAATTCACTCTTAATGATATGTAAATCATAAGTAGGGTTGTGAATTTTTGACACGACACGAACCTAACTCGAAATTCGCGGGTTTGGATTTAGTCTAAACGGGTTCGAGTCAGTTTCAGGTTGAACCCGCAAACCCGTTTAGCTAAACGGTTAGGTTCGGATCAACCCGATCGGGTTGGCAAATTGACCCGTTTAACCCATTTATATTAAAATAATATTTTTGCAATATGTTTTATGTCATATTTTAGTTAGGTGTGTAATTTTATTTCATAATTATAACTTTTAAAAAGAGAAACTGGCATAAGATTTTATGATTTTAATCTAATTTTATTATATAAATTTGTGTTTTTTTTTTGCAGTAGATGTTAATTTCAATATATTAATTTGCTGAATGGGTCGGGTTCGGGTCAGCCTGAGAATATGTGGGTCGGGTTCGGGTTCATATGTATGACACGATTTTGGTTCGGGTTCGGGTTCGTTTAAAATTTTCAGGTTCGGGTCGGGTTGAACCCGTCAACCCACGAACACGACCCGTTTAGCACCCATAATATAAGCAATACTCGTGACCACATTAATTCCACTCAAATTTTGTATTCTGTTTGATTGGTAACTTTATAAATGGAATTAGATGAAAAATGAGGTATTTTTTGGTAATTAATTAACATTCCATTGGAAAGTTGAAATTCCATTATTGATGTGAAGGAAATTCCAATGAATGATGGAATATATTCTAATTCCAATTCCATCATTTGCGAACCAAACATTAAATTTCATTGGAATTAATTCCAATTCCATCACAATTCCAAAGGATTTGCAAACCAAACAGAACCTTAGTATATTCAACCTGTATGGGCCACGTTTCCCTGGATCTAAACTGGTCCACACACTCCATCGTTCTTCCAGCTTCTTTGGTCACATATCCCTTTATATTCAGCAGAAAGCCCATAGCATTCTTGAACCTACACCATCAAACATTAGTATTTTCCAATTCCATCACAATTCTAAAGGATTATGCGAACCAAACAGACCCTTAGTATTTTCAACCTGTATGGTCACGTTCTAGGATCTAAACTGGTCCATACACACCATCGTTCTTCCAGCTTCTTTGGTCACATTTCCCTTCATATCATATTCAGTAGAAAGCCCATAACATTCTTGAACCTACACCATCAAACTTTGTAATCAGGTTATTAATGAGTAAGTTAATCAATCTAAGTACCCAAAATTAATCACTAATGTAAACGAACCAAGAAAAAAAGTAAACAATTTCTTTGATGCATTTAGTTGGAAGTGCACCTAACTAAAAAAATGCATACATCAAAATAAAAACAATCTAGAAACGCAAGATTAGCCGAAATATCTAAGTTTGTTTTATACCATTGAAAACATGATATTCAGCACAAATTAAAAAAAAAATCAAAATGGCCTAGTCAGTTCAAATTAACCTCGAATCTCACTTGCAGTTATGTCCATCCATAGATGATTAGTTTTACCCATCAACATTAAATTATTATGTTCTTCAAAAGTTCAAATTATACCGAACAATAAAAAACTAATTTTGGCATATCCATTCAAGATTCAGATGTAATTTTCCAAATTAGAAGAAACCCACCCTAAATCTTCATCAATTTGAATATAAACACATAGAACAAATGAAATTATAAAAAAAAAAACATGTCTATGGCTTTGGGGTTTACTTTGAGAATAGATAAACAGAGAGTGAGGAACATTACCTCGCAATTCAGAAAAACCATGACCTCCAACGGAGAGAAATGCCCGAATTGCTGATGTTATCGACTAAGGATCCCAGTTTTCATCTCATATATATGGCAGCGAGAAACCCTAAAAAACAAAGAGAGAAATAATTATAACTGATGGCGTTTAATTCTTGTTAGGACGGTGAACCACATTGCTAAAACCCTAATAAAAATTACCTTTTCAGAACTCAATGGAACTTAACCCTTAAATCAAACGAACAACAAAAAGGGATTTGAGCCTGCTCTGGTAACATTTAGACATTTTAGGGTTTGAAGGTTACCTTGGAAGAAAGCTGAAACATCGGTTGTATTCTAGTTAGGTCATAATAACCACAAAAGAAGCCATCTTCTGCCACTCTAAATGCCATCCACCATCGCCGTCGCCAGTGGGGCCGGAATCCACCGGTTCTCTTCCTGTTTCTAGCATTTGCTCATTTCTCTCTCTCTCTCCCTCTTCTCTCTAAACCTAAATCTGTTCCAGATCTAGCATCTAATTTTCATGCTACTATGACACGATTTTGCAGTTTAGGCTTTCTTTTGAACAAGATGAAAAAGAAGTCGGAGTTGAGAGAAATGTGAAGATTACTAAAACACGATAGATGTGAGTTTTGTTTTGTGAAATGACTAATATTATTATGTTTTAGGTTGATTATCATATTGTGTTTTATATTCATAGGTCTAGAACAGTGTGTTTGAAGTTTTTATGGAATGTTAGGATTAAAATATGGTTTTTTAGTAATCTTCACTATGTGGAGTGTGTTTTATGACTGAAATTATAGTGTTTTATGACTTTATACACTTTATAGGAATTCTATATTTTGTCACCAAACCTCGCCATATATATATATATATATATATATATAGGAATTCTATATTTTGTCGCCAAACCTCGCCATATATATATATATATATATATATATATATATATATTAAGATCAAGGGAAAATCACTTCGAGTTGTGATAATTTAGAGAACTCAGCTTTCCCCTGCGAGTTTTGCTCTCAATTTTTTCACACCCTAGATTAAAATGTTTAGAAAGATTATCGTAATAAAAAAATCGAAAGAATATTTTTTGGCCCCTTATAGGAGCTGTAAAAATGTGATTAAATAGATTTTGTCGTTGAACCTCCCCCTATGTGTGTGTGTGTGTATATATATATGATTAAGATCAAGGGAAAACCATTCCGAGTTGTGAGAACATAGAGAACTCAACCTTCCCCTGCGAGTTTTGCCCCCAATTTTTTCACACCCTTACAGAAGCTGTAAAAATGCGATTAAATAAGCATGACATCACTTTTTACAGCATTTACGGCAGCCGTAAATGAAAAAAAATAGTTTTTTTTGGAAAAGTTGATTTTTTAGGTTTTTTGTTTTTTTTTTTTTTGAAAAAATCTTTCGTAAGACCAAGTTCTCTAAGTTCTTACAACTCGTAAATTTACAAATTTACCCTAACCCTATATATATATATATATATATGGGAAGGTTATATAGAAAACCCATAATTATTGAGAAAAACTAGGAAACTCTTACCCCCAACATTTTTTGATATTTGAAAAAAAATCACACATGTTATGTATACTACGTTTTTGACTTTTTTTCAAAAATCAAATAAGAAATGGGATAAAAATGGTAACACCTGCCATATTTGTGTCCACACAAATGGGTTACTTAAGTTTTTTTTAACTAGAGTGGGATTTATCTACATAATTTACATATATATATATATATATATAGGAGAAGGTTATATAGGAAACCCATATTTATGAGAAAACCTAGGAAATTCTAAACTCTTAACATTTTTTATTTTAAAAAAAAAAATCACAAATTATGTATATTATATGTGTGATTTTTTTCAAAAATTAAAAAAATGTTGGAAAGTTAGAGTTTCTTAGGTTTTGTCAATAACTATGGGTTTTCTCCCAAGGGGTAGGATCAAATAAAAAGTTAATTTTGCCTAAGTAAGATAAAAATGGATCTTAACCTTTCATTTTTCAAATTAATGGCTAAGATGAAAATATAGGTACAAAGAGGAGTGCAGAGACATTTTTGGAAAAGCCTATTTGTTTATTTTCTATCTCCACATGCAAGACACGTGCATATTCCTTCTTATTTTTTAAACGTCCATAACTTTTTATATGACATTATTTTTTTAAAATTGCCCAATAAAATCGACATCTTTTTATCTTCGGTTTGAGTAGGGCTGACATATCGTGTAAGACACAACTTGTTTAGACACGAACAGTTTACATGTAAACATGAACAAGAAACAAAATCTTATCATGTCAGTTTTTCCAAACACCCGAACATGATAATAAACAGGTTACACGAACACGTCCTGTTAAGACCCGGAAAAACTTACAAATATATCATACAACCTGTTAAGACACAACTATGACGTTTTAAGACACGAACATGACTAGTTAAGACACGAACTTGCTTTGAGGGGTGGAGTGTGAAGTGTAGGGTTGGCATATTGTGTTAGACACGACATGTACACGATAAGATACGAACACGAAATAGGTAAACACGAACACGACATGAAAACTAATAGGTCTTATCGTGTCGACCTATTTAAGACACGGAACCTGTTAAAGGTCAGACACGAACCTGTTAAGGTCGTGTTGTTTCGTATCATGTTTTCGTGTCCGTATCTAAAATTTCCAGCCCTAAGTTTGAGTACCCTATTGCTATATAGATATGAAAACTCAAAAAACCCGTAATATTTTGTTGTATTTCTATTTTGTATAATATTTTGTGCTAGATTTTTTGTACTACATTTTTTGTGTTGAATTTTTTGTGTTATATTTTTTGTACCAGATTTTGTGTGTTGTATGTTTAAGAAAACAAAAGGGTGAGGGTGTTTGTTTTAGGATCAAAAATACTCTTTCATCCTACTTATAAGGAGTGTCACATGTGATCTTTATAATCCTTCTTAGGCTACTTAGGGAAAACCCACTTTTTAGTGGATCTTCCCTGTTTCTCCCAATACTTACACTATATATATATGTATGTATATATATATATATGTATGTATGTATATATATATATGTATGTATGTATATATATATATATATGTATGTATATATATATATATATATATGTATATATATATATAGAGAGAGAGAGAGATGGGGGGGGAGATCATTTACAAGACAAAATTTGGGTAGAAAGTGTAAGAGACAAGCTCAGACATTGATCTCCCAATATTAATGGCTGAATATTAGACGATGGCATCTTCATAAATAGTTATTCAAACAATTGAATAAACAAATAGACAAAGGGTATTCTCATCCTTTCTCACTTTAACTCCTCTTCCCCTTAATTTTCAAACAGCTATAACTTTCATACGTGCTTTCAAAGAAATTACACCATATTAACAAGTATTACATTCTCTTTAATTTGAGCAACCTATTGCTATAGTTTTCTTAATTTTTTGCCATGATTTTGAATACCCATTACGTGTCTACGTGATTCTGAATACCTGTTACGTGATTTCATTAATAAATGAGAAACCACGCTAAGTGATTACGTAATTACATAACAGTAGTTGACTATGTATGATTACGTGACTACGTGATTTTAAATACCCATTTTTTTATTACGTGATTTCATTACATTATTTTATGTGAAACCAAACTAAGTGATTACGTGATTACATAAAAACATGTAATACATAATATTCTATATGGAATACCAAATATTTCAGGTCTAATCGCATATAAGGATAAATTGTATACAAAACATTAGCCAAATCAACTTATAATAACCACATAATGTCGTATACTAGAGATTTAATCACGTAATAAAGCATAAACAATCAAATTCTTATTATTGAATGCGTAATCATGTAATAAGCATAATGTAATAACATCAGTTATAACAAATCAAATTGAATGTGTGATCAAGTAATGGATTTATATTGAATGTGTAATCACGTAATGGTTTATGTTGAATGTGTCATGTAGTGACAATTCAAAATCACCTAGTTATGTGTCGGGTATTCAAAATCACGTAATCACGTAATGAACTAATGGGTATTCAAAACCCTATAACTTTTTAAGAAAACTATAGCAATAGGCTACTCGAATTAAAGAGAATGAAATGCTCGTTAATGCGATGTAAGTTTTTTTAAAAAATATTAGCGTATGAAAAAGTTATAGTCGTTTGAAAATCAGGGGGAATTTGTTTACTTGGGAAAGGACCTTGTATGCCAATGACATTTGTCCTCATATCCTTCTCGCTTATGTTTCGCACAGGAAAGTTGTCTTGTACATGATCCAAGCACTATATATATGTGTGTGTAGAGGTTTCAGTAAAAAGGGGCTAGTGTGCGAGAAGTGTGAAAATTATTTTGGTGAGGACACGTGTCAATCAGTAATATTAATATTAAAGATTAAGAGTAAGTGTAAGGGCATGTGCTTATAGGTTTACATTTGTCTTGTATTTACTAGTTTTGGTTTGGTTTAGTGGTCTATGGGCTTGGTCGATGCTATGTATGTGTGAATAGGGGTTTAGGCGTGGCTCGTTTGTATTAGGTCATCCTATATGTTATAAATAGGATGCACCTAGGTCTTGTTTGGTTTTTGATTAGCTTGTAATAAGACGTGTACCAACGATTCTAGAAATCGTGTACACTTTGAACTTTATACAATTGACATTCTTGTTCTTGTTCAACATTATTCTTTGTTTTCCGCACTTAGAATTGTGTTTGTGATATCCGATTGATAGTTCATGGACTTACAATTGGTATCAGATCCTAAGAAGTCTTTCAAAAGGCTCGTTTGTCATTGGATATTGCTTGAAGATTCGAAGAAACAGAAAAGGTTGAATCTTGTTCTTTTGCTTTTGTTTTATTGTTCGACTGATCTTTTTTGTGTTTTCAGTGAGTTAGCAGGTTTTTGTATTTTGAGAATTAACCAAATTTTATTTAAAACCAAGAAAATTTCATTAAAACAGTTTATAAAAATCAAAATTTCATAATTTTTGTTTACAAACATTCATAAAATTCTTGAAGATTTTCATTAAAAAACTGGGTTTTGATCCATTTTGGAGATATTGTCAAAGTGTTTGCAGGTAGTTCGGGATTATCTGTGTAAAGAGATCAATTGGAATTTTTATTTTGATCTCCTAAGATCTCGAAAGTTTGTTACATTGAACTGATTTTGGTTTCCAAAATTGGTTTAGAGTGTACGGGGTTAATTGTGCGGACTGTGCGACCTCTAGTGTGCAAGATTGATTATGCGGGGAAGTGTGCGGCTTGTTCGTTGACTGTAGACTTATATTTGGTGTACGGGCCCAATTAAAAGTGTGCGTCCCAAGTATTGTAGTGTGCGGTCCAATAAGAATATGGTGTGGCTTATAAATTGGTGTGTGGTTCCTCAATAACTTAAGTTCATTGTTTTTGGGCTCAACTAAGTGTGCGGCTGTAACACCACGTAAAAATCGTGTCCAATAATATAGTGACACGTGCCATTACTTTTTATATTAAGTATATTAAAGACTAATAAGGACTAAAGGTGTCAACATGCTCAAACTAAGCCTCTGAGTGACCCTCTGATGTCAACATGCATAAACTGAGCCTCTGAGTGACCATTAGTGTCAACATGCTTAAATCAACCTTCTGAGTGACCATTAGTGTCAACATGCTTAAATTAAGCCTCTGAGTGACCATTAGTGTCAACATGCTTAAACTTGGCCTCAAAGTGACCATTAGTGTTAACATGCTTAGCCTCTGAGTGACCATCAAAGTCAACATGCTTATACTGAGCCTCTGAGTGATCCTTTACGAAATCCTAACTCTCAAATGAGCCACTTGTTGGACGAGAGGGATTAATTCTGTAATTATGTAAAAGTTGGACAATGGAAGGGTTAAAAGTGTCAACATGTTAATTTATACCTCTGAGTGACCTTTTAACAAACTGAGAGCTTGACAACGTCTGGGCATACACCAGGGTATGCCAAATGTTCGTTACAGAGGGTTAATTATGCTTATAAAGGTGTTTTAGAGGTTTTATAAGTTGAGGGGCTAAATGTGACAAAGTTTGAAAGTTCCCTTGAGGTGCTAATGGGGCACGAGAGACATTGGTCATGTCTCTCGCGGCTAGTCAGATACCTGTGTCTGTAGAAAATTTGCTTGGCCTCCACACATGTTGCCAAAAACCATTTGGTTCGAAACTATGAACTTCCAAACTGCTATGCCATGTTTTAGGACTCTTGTAAGCTCCCTCTAACACTCCCTAAAACCTGACATCACCTCCTTCAAGCTCCCCAACTATAAATAGGTGCCAAGGTTCACCACTTGAACTTGCACCTTTCTCATTCTTCACTCTATCTCCCTCCTCTGGAAGTTCCTAACTGAAAGGAGCATCCAACTTAGTTCTATTTCATTCTAGGAATCACTTGTAAGTGTTCCTTTCTCTTGATTTTTCGTTTATAGGCTTTTATAGCCAAAAGTCAAGCGTTTTACGGAAAACGCCTTGACTTTCGGCTAAGACCATTATGGTCCAGCCATTGTTCGTAACGAACATGGCTAAGTGATCATAATAAGGTAGGTGTTAATCCCTATTAAGGCAGCTCCTAAAGATCACGTTTGCTAGACCAATTGACGGGTCAAAGTTTTAATATTAAAAAGTCAAACATGCCATTTTTCGAAATTATTATAATCTGAACTTATATATATTATGAAACATGTTTTGACACTTAAACAAGTTGGTAATAATTATTAGAACATGTAAGAACATGTTCGACTCGTCAATTTCAGTTCTAGGGTCGGTTCGCAACCAAAAGTCGCAAAATTTGACTTTTGTTTTGACTTTCGATTCTGACCCGATTTAGATTAGTTAGCTACTGATCTAAGGTTGCATTATGTGACATTTGTGCCTTTTCAATCATTGCACAATTACAAGCAATTTCGTATTCAATAAAACCCTGTGTTTTATTTCCAAATATTTTGGTATTCAATAAATCTTGTATTTTATTGATGAGAATGCAAAAATGTCAGTTGTCGCAAAATTTCGATCATTTTCGTGTTCGTTAAAGCGTTTTACGTACTTTTGCAAAACACGTAACCGTACAACCAAACGAACCGACATCCACGACATTTTCGGGCATAATCCAAGTTACACTTGTCTTAAAACCTTTATATAACCTAATTTTAGGTTAAAGGGGTTAAAAATGGCAAACAAGTGAAAATACAAGTCCAAGGGCCAAAATGTCAAAAAAATAATAAATATTTTTGCTTCTTCACCAAGTTTGCCACCTATCTCCAATTTTTGACACCTAGCACTCACTTTGCCACACTTAATATGGTGTTGACACATGTTAGGACACTAATCCACACTTGAGGACACTTGTCATCCCCTGCTTAATCCTAAAATACTATAAATACCCCATGATTCTTCCATTTTTTTCACACCACTTCAAAACACTTCAAAGCAAAGTGTGAAGTTCTTCTTTCTATCCTTCTTGGAGCTTGTTTTCAGCCTTTGGAAGCCTCCTATCTTGAGTTCTGAAAGTGTTCTTCAACACGAGTAAGTACTCTTCCTAGTTCTTTTATTTTTTAGCTATTTAGAGCTAAAAGTCGAACGGTTTGGCAACCTGATCGACTTTTGGTTATGACCATGTTTGGTCAAGTCAAAGTTCAATTGAACTTTGAAACATGATCGTAATCACGAAGGTTATAATCCCTAACGATTTCACCTTCTGATTACCACGTTTACTAGTTGAAGTGACGAGTCAAAGTTTCGGTCAAAAATGCGCATGATGTGCATTTTACGACGAAACTATTTCAAAACACCATGTTTTGATACCAAATTAGTTTTATAAACTTAGTTAGACATATTTTGACATGTCTAACTCGTCACTTCTAGTTTAGTGCTTATTTAGGGTCGTAAGTCGAGCGGTCTTGACCACCGTTTTGACTTTCGAATCCGACCCGTTTGGTCAATCTTAGGATCTGACCAAACACATATTTGTGACCATAGTTGTATAGGAAATAACCTACTGAGGTTATACCTTATGGTCACGTCATTTGGTTAGTGTTATGATAAGTTACTTCTATGTTCTTAAAAATATGATGACCAAAATGCCCTTTTGCGCATAAATCCATTTTAAACATATGTAACCAAATTTTTATCATATAAACTGATGTTATAACATTTTCAAACATGTTTAGGGCATTTAAGACTTATAATAGGACGATCACGCGTTTACGCTAATGACCCGGTAAAGTAGCATAAACTACCTTAACGAGTCATAATGGGTCAAAAGCACTTAGGACCTTTCCAAATCAAAATGTTAAGTTTGGTAAACCATATCACATGAGTTCCAACACTCGTTTGGTTTATAAGACTTCAATCTATCCGATCTCCCGTTTGTAGTCCCGACATGCTAACATATTTATCTGACACATTAGGACACGTTTGAGCTTTGTTTAATCCGTTGATCAAGAACAAAATTTGCAATCCCAAGTGATTACATAGCCCCCCTCTATTACATTTTCTAAATGTTTTGGGGTGATTCATATGTGCCTATCATTATTTTCAAGATTTCAAAACAATATACATGGTTTATATATACAAAATGATTTCAAAGTGAGTACATAGTTTCCCTCTTTTACATTTTGCAAATGTTTCAGGGTGACTCATATGTGCTAAATATTTTTCAAGTTTTCAAAAATAATGTTTGTGGTTTATATATAAAACAGTACAATTTCAATAATGTGAACAACTTGTTGATGTGTTATCCATACCACGAATGGTATTCATTAGCTTTGGCCGAGCCGACCAGTAGTATTTTATTGTACCATAGGACTGACAATCCCATTATCGGACTGTTCACTTGATTTGGTGGAAGTTTGGGTAATGACATAAACTGTTTCTGATTAACAAATCATTTGTTGATTTGTTGTCTTGTTAAAGAGACCTTTTGGTGGTCTATTAAAGATACCCTTTGGTGGTATAGTCAACGCAGGTTTGAATGTGTTCATTAAAGAACGATTAAAAGTTTTCATAATTAAAAACACAGATAATTTGTTTATGACATGGACAATTGGTTTATGACACGGACGATTGATTTATAACACGGACAAATGGTTTATAACACGGACAAATAGTTTTGAACATTGTCACGCAATGATTTTCACTTAGAGATATAAACCATACAGAGTTTTCTTTTGAATCAATCTATTACAAGGTTTTTTTTTACAAAAGAAATGTTTTGGTCAAGATTCATGGCTATAAGGTTTTCACAACTCTAACCAACTTGTTTTAGTTGGTTAATTGTAATGCGATATCAAAGACTTTTGATACGAGGTTTTCACTTAATGACTCTTGTAGTCGGACGAGGTGTTGCAATATGTATACAAAGCCACGAATTTGACACACTCACAAAACCTATGTACTCGCCTGCATTTTATGCTGACTCTCTTTTCACATATGTTTCAGGAGTCAATGCTTGATAATATGATGCATGCTTCACGTAGGAATGGACGCGGGCCTTAGTGACTTAAAACATGAAAGACAATTTATTTATGTGTTGTTTTCGTTTATCCTAAGACAATGTAAACATTTAACTTAATAAAACAAAATTTTAAATTCCATGAGTTGTGAAACAACAGTTCTGTGACATGACTCCCCGACGTTTCCGCCACGGTTTGTTGTTTTTACGGTCGGGGTGTTACAGAAAGATTGGTATCAAAGCTTATGGTTATAAGGAATTAGGTTATTAGTAATGCTTTGACCTAGACTATAACCTTCCTAGGACCCTAACGCGAGTTATCTTGCGTTTAGATTATTAATAAAATACCATCACCTATCCTTATGTGATTACCAAAACAAACACACAAGTTACAAATTCGTTTTGAAAATCAATCATCTATCCTTAGATGATTTGTTTTGGCTTAAAGCCTTGTAAGTTTTCAAAATTGAGTCAAAGTTTGGGTTTTATTAATGTGAACACGTGCAATCTGGAAGGGTGGATGCCTGTACCCTGAGTTTTCTGTCTGAGGCTAGAGTGTTCATATAAATCCGCATTATCGGACCAGTCACTCTTACCTGGGAACTCTTGGGGTGAGTGTCCACTTATAGGCTAAAGCATGTCTTCGCGATACATTATAAAGACACATTTACTTTGATTAGTCACCGTGTGTCGTTTGTTTGTTGTTAAGTAACCAATGAATGACCACCATCCTTATATTTTTTTGATATTTTTAACATCTCTCTTCATTATCCAATGTCAATCACACATATTTTCCCTCATGTTTTCTTCTAGAATGCCTCCTCGACGTAACACAACTCAAAATGCCGAAATGGTAGCCAGGATCGCTCAGCAAATTGCTGCTGTACTCCCAAACCTAGTGACCAGATAAACCAAGCAAACAATAACAATAACAACAACAACAATGCACCCGCACCGTGCAACTACAAACAATTTAACTCGACTAAACCACTCAAGTTTACTGGGTCCGAAGGAGCTACTGGACTTCTGCAGTTTTTTGAGAGTCTCGAAAGCACTTTTCATCATGTTCAATGCCTGAATGAGCGAAAAGTCGAGTTTGCATCGAGTGTATTCCAGAAAAGAGCACTTACATGGTGGAACCGTGTGATGAAAGATAGGGTGCCGATGTGGCAATGGCACAAACGTGGGAAGAGCTTCGAGCTCTAATGATGAGGGAATTTTGCCCACGTCATGAACAACGGGCACTGGAAGATGAATTCCACAATCTTAAACAAGATAATGGATAGCATCGTACCTACATTAACCGTTACGAAGAATTGAGCTTGTTGTGTCCCGCCATGGTCACCCCGTTGGATAAAGTAATCGAGACGTACATCGAGGGCCTGCCTGGCCCCGTTTAGGACACTGTTACTGGTAGCAACCCTACCACTGTTCGATAGGCTATCGAATTAGATGCTACCCTGACTGAGTCTTAGATCAAGAAGGGGAAACTGTTTTGCAAGGGCGACAAGAAACAGGCAGCTAAGACCACTCAAGTGAAAACAAAGGAGAACAAAGCTGAGTCTTCCAAGAAGTCGAGGAAGCGTAAGGCTTCACAGAACTTTGCAGTTGTTGCATAACCCTACCAGAACACTCAAAACCAGCCAGCACAACCTCTTACGAGGAAACCTTATGCTGGTACTGCACCGTTCTGCAACAGGTGCAATGGTCATCATCAAGCTCACATACAGTGTCGCCAATGCACATCATGTGGAAGATTCAGTCACATAGCCAATGTTTGTCGTTCGTCCCAAAAAAAGCTGTTCAGAACCCTGTTCAACCCCAAGCCAACCCTGTTCCCACCTGGTTCTTGCTACAACTGTGGTGAGATGGGTCACGTTAGAAACAACTGCCCAAAATTGGTGAACGTGAATGCAAATCCAGCCCATGGACGCACATTCAACATCAATGCCAATGAGGCTCGTGCTGATAACGAAGTCATTAACGGTACGTTCCTTGTTAACAATCATCCTGCTTTTATTCTTTTCGATTCGGGTGCCGATAGAAGCTTTATATCACTAGCCTTTGAACCTTTGCTTTCGATGCCTAGAACTAAACTAGGAAAACCCTTAACGGTGGAAATAGCTAGTGGTGAACCCTTTGTGCTCGACTATGTCATTCGTAGTTGCCAATTGAACTTAGATAACCACCTTTTTCCCATTGACCTCACACCAATGCAACTCGGAAGTTTTGACATCATCCTAGGAATGGATTGGTTAACCAAACACCATGCTGAGGTGATCTGTTTCGATAAGGTTGTTCGTATACCTCTTTCATCTGGCGAAACCTTAGAAGTTCACGGAGAGAAAACCTCTAGTAGCCTAAAACTCATGACCTATTACCTAGGGCCAAAAATACCTACGAAAGAATTATGTAGCCTTTTTGGCACATATCATAGAGGAAAAAGGCAAGGGCAAAACTGTTCAGGATATCCCATTGTTTGGGAATGACCTGAGGTGTTTCCTGAAGAGCTACCTGGTTTACCCCCAATTCGTCAAGTTGAGTTTCGTATTGACCTTGTACCTGGTGCCAACCCAATTGCTAAATCTCCTTACCGTCTTGCACCGTTTGAAATGCAAGAGTTGTCAAAGCAACTCCAAAAACTTTCAGACAAGGGATTCATTCTTCCGAGCTTTTCACCTTGGGGCGCTCCTCTCCTATTCGTGAAAAAGAAGGATGGATCCTTCCGTATGTGTATCGGTTATTGTGAGCTCAACAAACTCACAATCAAAAATCGATATCCCCTACCTCGCATTGATGATCTCTTTGATCAGCTACAAGGTGCGACCTGCTTTTCAAAGATTGATTTGCGTTCTGGGCACATCAACTTCGTGTACTCGAAGAAGTTATTCCTAAGACTGCTTTTGGCACTCGATACGGCCATTACGAGTTCACTATCATGCCTTTTGGTTTGACGAATGCTCCTGCCGTCTTCATGGACTTAATGAATAGAGTTTGTAAACCTTATTTAGACAAGTTCATCATCGTTTTCATCGACGACATCCTCATTTATTTTAAGTCTCGTGCCGATCACGAACAACATCTCCGTCTAACGATGGAACTCCTGAAGAAAGAACAATTTTACGCTAAATTCTCCAAATGGAAATTTTGGCTAAAAGAAGTTCAATTTTTG
Source organism: Scalesia atractyloides (assembly GCA_947069175.1). Classification (NCBI taxonomy): domain Eukaryota; kingdom Viridiplantae; phylum Streptophyta; class Magnoliopsida; order Asterales; family Asteraceae; genus Scalesia; species Scalesia atractyloides. The sequence goes on from CAMTDV010000008.1 coordinate 60,896,425, forward strand.
GGACACATTGTTAACGAACAAGGTATACATGTAGATCCCGCCAAAATCAGTGCGATTAGGTATTGGAGTACACCTACTACTCCTACCGAAGTTCGTTCATTTCTTGGTCTTGCTGGATACTATCGATGATTCATCGCGAACTTTTCAAAGATCGCGGTTCCCCTCACCACTTTAACTTAGAAGAATAAACCTTTCAAGTGGGGACCCAAACAAGAGGAAGCCTTTCAAACATTGAAACAAAAACTCTGTAATGCTCCTATTTTATCTTTACCCGACGACAACGACAATTTCATTGTCTATTGTGACGCATCAAACCTAGGCCTTGGTTGTGTTTTCATGCAAATAGACAAATTCATAGCCTATGCGTCAAGACAATTGAAAATCCATGAGAAGAACTACACAACTCATGATCTTGAGTTAGGAGCCGTAGTTTTTGCTCTCAAAATTTGGAGAGACACTACCTTTATGGTACGAAATGTGTGGTTTTCATTGACCACAAAAGTCTCCAACACATACTCAATCAAAAGGAGCTAAACATGAGACAACGACGCTGGGTCAAAATTCTGAACGACTACGACTGCGAGATTCGCTACCATCCTAGTAAGACGAATGTTGTGGCTGATGCGCTTAGTCGTAAGGAACATGTCAAACTTCATTGTGTTCGAGTTCAATCTGATATCCAGACACGTATCCTTCAAGCACAACATACGTGTGTGACCCAAAGCTTGTTGAAAAATGAGCTGCCACAAAATATCGAACTTTAACTCGAAACAAAAGACAACGGATTACTCTACTACAAGAACCGTTTGTGGATTCCTAGTCAAGACAATATCCGCACCTTATTGATGGACGAAGCTCATAAGTCTCGTTATTCAATCCATCCTGGTGCAGACAAAATGTATAAGGATCTCCGTACCCAATATTGGTGGCCGAGTATGAAGAAGGACATTTCCTTATATGTGTCTAAATGCCTAACTTGTCTTAAAGTTAAGGCAGAACATCACCACCCATCTGGTTTACTTGAGCAACCACAAATACCGGTATGGAAGTGGGAGAACATTGCGACGGATCTCATCACTAAACTACCGCGCACACCTAGAGTTCATGATGCCATTTGGGTAATCATCGATCGTCTAACAAAGTCAGCACACTTTTTGGCAATTCGTGAGGATCTATCTGATGACAAACTCGCCAAGATCTACATTGATGAGATTGTATCTCGTCATGGTGTTCCTTTGAACATTATATCCGATCGAGATGCTCAATTCTCATCTCACTTTTGGAAGACCATGCAATCTGCCATGGGAACCAAACTCAATTTGAGCACTTCTTATCATCCTCAAATGGATGGACAATCTGAAGGGACAATTCAAACACTGGAGGATATGCTTAAAGCATGTGTGATCGACTTTGGTGGTAGTTGGGATTCGCATCTACCATTGGTCGAATTCTCCTACAACAATAGTTATCATGCCAGCATTAATATGGCGCCTTTCGAAGCTCTATACGGTCGGAAATGTTGTTCACTTGTTTGCTAGAATGAGGTCGGTGAAGCTCAGCTCACTGGGTCTGAACTCAGTAACGACACAACAAACAAAGTCAAGAAAATTCAGAATAATCTTCTGACAGCTAGAAGCCGTCAAAAGATTTATGCGGACAAATGATGCAAGCCCTTGGAATTCCAAGTTGGTGATCACGTCCTTGTCAAGGTATCCCCTTGGAAAGATGTGATTAGATTTGGAAAGAAAGGAAAACTTGCACCATGATATATTGGACCATTCAAGATCGTTGAAAAAATTGGAAAGGTGGCCTACCAACTTGAGCTACCTCCTGAACTTGGGAATATTCACCCAACATTCCACGTGTCCAATTTGAAAAAGTGTTTAGCGATACAAACCTCCACATTCCCCTCCACGAAATTCACATTGATGACACTATGCACTTTGTCGAGAAACATGTGGAGATATTGGACCGTGAAGTCAAGAAACTCAAGCGTAGATGTATACCGATAGTTAAAGTTTGCTGGGAATCCAAACTTGGCCCAGAATTTACTTGGGAATGACAGGATCAGATGAAAGTGAAATATCCACATCTGTTTTACAAAGTTTCCTCTAATTAAATTTTAGGACGAAATTTTCAAAAGTAGGAAAGACTATGACATTTGTACCTTATCAATCATTGCACAATTACAAACAATTTCTTACTCAATGAAACCCTGTGTTTTATTTCCAAATATTTTTGTATTAAATAAAATCTTGTATTTTATTGACGAGAATGCAAAAATGTCAATCGTTGCACAATTCCGATCATTTTTGATTTCGTTAAAGCGTTTTACGCATTTTTTTGAAACACATAACCGTACAACCGAACGAACCAACATCCACGACATGCTCGGGCATAATCCAAGTTACACATGTCTTAACACCGGGTTAAAAATGACAAACAAGTGAAAATACAAGTCCAAGGGCCAAAAATGTCAAAAAAGTAATAAATATTTTTGCTTCTTCACCAAGTTTGCCACATATCTCCAATTTCTGATACCTAGCACTCACTTTGCCATATTTAATATGGTTTTAACACATGTTAGGACACTAATCCACACTTGAGGACACTCTTCATCACCTCCTTAGTCCTAAAATACTATAAATGCCCCATGATTCTTCCATTTTTTTCACACCACTTCAAAACACTTCAAAGCAAAGTGTGAAGTTCTTCTTTCTATCATTCTCTGAGCTTGTTTCCAGCCTTTGGAAGCCTCCTATCTTGAGTTCCAAAAGTGTTCTTCAACACGAGTAAGTACTCTTCCTAGTTCTTTTATTTTTTAGCTATTTAAAGCTAAAAGTCGAACGGTTTGGCAACCTGATCGACTTTTGGTTCTGACCATGTTTGGTCAAGTCAAAGTTCAATTGAACTTTGAAACGTGATCGTAATCATGAAGGTTATAATCCCTAACGATTTCACCTTCTGATTACCACGTTTACTAGTCGAAGTGACGAGTCAAAGTTTCGGTCAAAAATGCGCATGATGTGCATTTTACGACGAAACTATTTCAAAACACCAAGTTTTGATACCAAATCAGTTTTATAAACTTAGTTAGACATATTTTGACATGTCTAACTCGTCACTTCTAGTTTAGTGCTTATTTAGGGTCGTAGTCGAGCGGTTTTGACCACCGTTTTGACTTTCGAATCCGACCCGTTTGGTCAATCTTAGGATCCGACCAAATACATATTTGTGACCATAGTTGTATAGGGAATAACCTAATGAGGTTATACCTTATGGTCACGTTGTTTGGTTAGTGTTATGATAAGTTACTTCTATGTTCTTAAAATATGATGACCAAAATGCCCTTTTGCATAAATCCATTTTAACACATGTAACCAAATTTTTATTATATAAACTGATGTTGTAACATTTTCAAGCATGTTTGGCGCATTTAAGACTTATCATAGGATGATCATGCGTTTACGCTAATGATCCGTTAATGTAGCATAAACTACCTTAACGAGTCATAATGGGTCAAAAGCACTTAGGATCCTTTCCAAATCAAAATGTTAAGTTTGGTAAACCATATCACATGAGTTCCAACACTCGTTTGGTTTGTAATACTGCATTCTATCTGATCTCCAGTTTACAGTGCCGACACGCTAACATATTTATCTGACACATTAGGACACGTTTGAGCTTTGTTTAATCCGTTGATCAAGAACACTTTCGCAATCCCAAGTGAGTATATAGCCCCCCTCTTTTACATTTTCTAAATGTTTTAGGGTGATTCACATGTGCTTATCATTATTTTCAAGATTTCAAAACAATATACATGGTTTATATATACAAAATGATTTCAAAGTGAATACATAGTTCCCCTCTTTTACGTTTTGCAAATGTTTCAGGGTGTCTCATATGTGCTAAATGATTTTCAAGTTTTCAAAAATAATGTCTATGGTTTATATATAAAACAATATAATTTAAATAATGTGAACAACTTGTTGATGCGTTATCCATAACACGAATGAAATTCATTAGCTTTGGCCGAGCCGACCAGTAGTATGTTATGATACCATAGGACTCACAATCCCATTATCGATCTGTTCACTGGATTTGGTGGAAGTTTGGGTAATGACAGAAACTGTTTTTGATTAACAAATCATTTATTGATTTGTTAGTCTAGTTAAATAGACCCTTTGGTGGTCTATTAAAGATACCATTTGGTGGTATAGTCAACACAGGTTTGAATGTGTTCATTAAAGAACGATCAAAAGTTTTCACAATTAAAAACACGGACGATTTGTTTATGACATGGACCATTGGTTTATGACACGGATGATTGATCTATAACACAGACAAATGGTTTATAACACAGACAAATGGTTTTGAACAATGTCACGCAACGATTTTCACTTAAAGATATAAACCATACGGAGTTTTCTTTTGAATCAATCTATTACAAGTTTTTTTTACAAAAGAATCGTTTTGGTCGAGATTCATGGCTATAAGGTTTTCACAACTCTAACCAACTTGTTTTAGTTGGTTAATTGTAATCAATATCGAAAACTTTTGATACGAGGTTTTCACTTAATGACTCTTGTAGTCGGACGAGGTGTTGCAATATGTATACAAAGCCACGAACTTGACACACTCACAAAACCTATGTACTCGCCGTCATTTTTATGCTGACTCTCTTTTCACATATGTTTCAGGAGTCAATGCTTGATAATATGATGCATGCTTCACGTAGGAATGGACACGGGCCTTAGTGACTTAAAACATGAAAGACAATTTATTTATGTGTTGTTTTCGTTTATCCCAAGATAATGTTGTCACACCCTCAATTTCCACTTGCGGAGTTCTACCGCGAGACGTGTGAACAAACCAGAATCTAAGACACTAGTACGTCAAACGACTCTATATGATTTGATAATACGTTTTCCAAAATCATTTGTTGTAAATTTTAGATTACCAATATTTAGCATGAGTATCAGTTTTTAAAGTTTGAGCGGAAGCATAAATAAGTAGTGATGCGGACGCCAACACGAACGCCAAAACAAAGGAAAAATCCCAATACAATGTTAATAAATGAGACTCGATAATGATGTCTTGTTCAATGCATGTATGTGCACCTAGAGCTCCTAGCGTCCTGAGAAACATGTAAAGAAACAAGTGTCAACATTAAAGATGAGTGAGTTCACAGGTTTTCATAAATTCGTTGTTCGGTTTTAGTTTGTTACTCCGTTATCCCCAACCCGGGATAACATATCAGTTCCATTATTCCAAACCTGGAATAATAAGTTGTTGCTTCCAATATTCCCAAACCGGAATATTAAGTTGTTGTTTCCATTATCCCCAACCCGGGATAATAAGTTGATGTTCCAATATTCCAAACCCGGAATATTAAGTTGTTCCGTAATTAAGTTCAATATTAATGTATATAGGTAGCTAGCCTAAAGTCATGTCACTAAGTGTTCGCGATCGAAGCTGACTGTGTGCCTCCGTTTTGCCAGGCCTATCACATGACCATGGCGGTGTTAGGCCAATCATACATCCGTTGACCATACCCGGTCGGCTAGCGCGACTAGCTCGGATGGGGCTCGTCAGACCCAGTAGTACTACTTATAATTCCCCCGCTATTTAACCCAAATACTAACGATCCGAGGAGATTGTCGAGGACTTAAGTGATAAAGCTGCATAGTGACCATAACATTACATTAACATTAACTTAGTTACCGTATAGTTAAGTGACGTTAAATTCGTATAACGTAAAGAGTTTGAGTTTGAGAGTGTATACATGTTTCTCCCCCTGTTGTTTAAAAACCGGATAAAGTTAGGGGCCGTGAACTCACCTTTATTTGCTCGGTTAGTGTGGCAAAGATGTTATAAGAAATGGGACCGCTAGTTGCGTCCTAACAAACCAATTAATTCCACGTCAGTGTGTAATCACACCAATACAAATTCCACACGCAATTTACTCACAAAGTGATACACACAAACAACATATCTAACACTCAAACATGCATGTAAATATTCCCATGTGATCATAGTAATCAAACAACTTATCATAAACATATTCCAAATCCATACAACACTTTATACATACAATCACAAGTTATCAACTTTCTGCTTAACACTCAATTATTCAGCTGTTTTCTAGGATTTTTATAAAATAGTTCTAACATTCCAAAAATTCCCATATTTTTACAGTAGGTGAAATTTATACCATAGAAATTTAAATAATTTTTCCAAGTCCTAAATCTTTACCAATTAGCCATAGATATTAATTCACTAAGCTGCAGTCAGATTTACCGCTTTCTGACTGCAGTCCAAGGAAGAATTTATTTAAAAATCACTGATCGTCCGATTAACGAAATTCCAATTGGAGTTGCCCGGAAATTTCTATACCTAGTTACTGTACAAAAATCATGACTCAACTCCCTACTGATTTTAAAATCTAGCTTGATAAACAACCAACAAAATTCCAGAATTTTAACAGCTTTACCTACTGAACTTGTTTAGCCCTTTAAAAATATCAAACGATTTCAGAAAATTATGAAACCAGCGCCATTAGATTCCTTATTCAAATCTCTATGTTCTAGACATCAGAAAATCCGTTTTTCGACAACTAACGACCAAGTTACAGCCAGATGAAATCGGCTGTAACTTTCACTCAGCTTCCTGTTTCAGCATGTTATTATTATAAACTCGTGTAATCCCGTTCATGCGATTAATCTAAGTGATCAAGAACTGATTTCTAGTCCTAGATTAATACTAATATCCTATCCATGCAAACCCTTCTCAATACTTTAGTTTTTATACACAAATCACAGCCTATACAATCAGCTTTCAATATAACATTCAATTCGGTTTAAACACTCCGCAATCATACAATCATCTAACGCAAACATCATTAACAAATCAGCTAGTCTAACATTCATTCAATCATGCTTGGCAATCTTATATGTTCCGGAAACAACCATACTTGTAACTATGATACATCAGCCGATTGACACATGTATACTCCGAAAACACACGATCGTTTCAATCAATAAATCAATCCGAAACAACAACAAAATCAACACACATAACTCAGAACTTTCAAGTCCCTACATACTTGCAGACAACCTACATATGCATATGATCGTATTAAACTTACTGCCAGTTAACTTCCCATGCATCCATTCACACCCATAATACACCCATATCACTACATATTTATCGAAACATCAAGTAATACTATCACCGAAGAACCTCACAGCCATATATACGAACAATTTAAATCAAGAATTTGGGAAAACAAGACTGTGATTAACGTGTTACCGAGAGCTAGAGAGGGTATGAGCCGATTAAACTTGAACCAAAGTCGTGGAAGAGTCCTCTTGGAGATCTTGCTTGCGTCGGCAGGAAGAGAGGAGGGAAGAAGAGGGCAGGCGATATGGAGTGTAGGGCTGTTTGCGATCGGAGAGAGCCACCGACGGCTGTGTTTCTTTAGGGTTTTGTGTTCATGTGAATGAGTGCATGGGTTTGTATTTATAGGCGCAAGATGCTAATGTTCACGGTTCGGATAAGCATTGTGGCCGAGGGACTTAAGGAAGTTAGTTTGGTTTGGACTTGATTTCGCGGTCAAGGAATAGGGTGGGTTTGTGTATTGTGGCCGAGAATCTTGGGTTGGGTTTTATCTTGTGGTTTCGAGTTTGATCTTGCGGCCAAGTATTGGAGTGGTTTGGTTTGGGTTTTGCGGCCGAGTGATTAGAGTATTAGAGTTTAGGTTTGATCTTGGATTCTCGTTCTCTTTTGGCCGAAGACTAAAGTTGCATGCTATAGGTTTCGGTTTGGTTTTGATCTTATGGCCGAGACATGTTTGGTTTAGGGTTTAGGTTTTCGATGTGTGTTGGATTTGATCTTGGCCGAGGACTTGACTTGAACTAGAGTTTAAGATTTGTTACTCCTAGAGTCGCAATGAACCAAGGTTTAGAACGTGTCGCGGTTCGGTTAAGTTCGTGCACGTATTAAATCTAAATATTCAATCACTAAAACAATCACACAACACACAACACGTATTCATTTAATTCATACACGTTCGTACACATAGCACGTACTTAGATTGACACGTATTATGTTTAAGTTACCCGAAAAACCCGGGATATCACAAATGTAAACATTTAACTTAATAAAACAAAATTTTAAATTCCATGAGTTGTGAAACAATAGTTCTGTGACATGACTCCCCGACGTTTCCGCCGCGGTTTGTTGTTTTTACGGTCAGGGTGTTACAGAAAGATTGGTATCAAAGCTTATGGTTATAAGGAATTAGGTTATTAGTAATGCTTTGACCTAGACTATAACCTTCCTAGGACCCTAACGCGAGTTATCTTGCGTTTAGATTATTAAAAAATACCATCACCTATCCTTATGTGATTACCAAAACAAACACACAAGTTACAAATTCGTTTTGAAAATCAATCATCTATCCTTAGATGATTTGTTTTGGCTTAAAGCCTTGTAAGTTTTCAAAATCGAGTCAAAGTTTGGGTTTTATTAATGGGAACACGTGCAATCTGGAAGGGTGAATGCCTGTACCCTGAGTTTTCTGTCTGAGGCTAGAGTGTTCATATAAATCCGCATTATCGGACCAGTCACTCTTACCTGGGAACTCTTGGGGTGAGTGTCCACTTATAGGCTAAAGCATGTCTTCACGATACATTATAAAGACCCATTTACTTTGATTAGTCACCGTGTGCCATTTGTTTGTTTTTAAGTAACGAATGAATGACCACCATCCTTATATTTTGTCGATATTTTTAACATCTATCTTCATTATCCAATGTCAATCACACATATTTTCCCTCATGTTTTCTTCTAGAATGCTTGCTCGACGTAACACAACTCAAAATGCCGAAATGGCAGCTAGGATCGCTCAGCAAATTGCTGCTGTACTCCCAAACCTAGTGACCTAGATAAACCAAGCAAACAATAACAATAACAACAACAACAATGCACCCGCACCGTGCAACTACAAACAATTTAACTCGGCTAAACCACTCAAGTTTACTGGGTCCGAAGGAGCTACTGGACTCCTGCAGTTGTTTGAGAGTCTCGAAAGCACTTTTCGTCATGTTCAATGCTTGAATGAGCGAAAAGTCAAGTTTGCATCGAGTGTATTCCAGATAAAAGAGCACTTACATGGTGGAAACCTTATGCTGGTACTGCACCATTCTGCAACCGGTGCAATGGTCGCCATCAAGCTCACATAGAGTGTCACCAATGCACATCATGTGGAAGATTCGGTCACATAGCCAATGTTTGTCGTTCGTCCCAAAAAAAGCTATTCAGAACACTGTTCAACCCCAAGCCAACCCTGCTAGACCTCCGTTCCCACCTGGTTCTTGCTACAACTGTGGCGAGATGGGTCACTTTAGAAACAACTGCCCAAAATTGGTGAACGCGAATGCAAATCTAGCCCATGGACGCGCATTCAACATCAATGCCAACGAGGCTCGTGCTGATAACGAAGTCATTAACAGTACGTTCCTTGTTAACAATCATCCTGCTTCTATTCTTTTCGATTCGGGTGCTGACAGAAGCTTTATATCACTAGCCTTTGAACCTTTATTTTCGATGCCTATAACTAAACTAGGAAAACCCTTAACGGTGGAAATAGCTAGTGGTGGACCCTTTGTGCTCGACTATGTCATTCGTGGTTGCCAATTGAACTTGGATAACCACCTTTTTCCCATTGACCTCACACCAATGCAACTCAGGAGTTTTGAGATCATCATAGGAATGGATTGGTTAACCAAACACCATGCTGAGGTGATCTGTTTTGATAAGGTTGTTTGTATACCTCTTTCATCTGGCGAAACCTTAGAAGTTCACGGAGAGAAACCCTCTAGTATCCTAAAACTCATGACCTGTACCCAGGCCCAAAAATACCTACGAAAGAATTATGTAGCCTTTTTGGCACATATCGCAGAGGAAAAAGGCAAGGGCAAAACTGTTCAGGATATCCCCATGGTTTTAATCATACCTTTTTATATCAAATATTTTACCTACTAATATGTTATATTAAATAACATATCTAAAACAATTAAACTTGATTTTAACATCAGTTTTTACTAAACTTTACACAAATCGTCATTTTACGACATAACCGCCATTTTGGCGCATAGTATTGTTTTAAACCATATTTATCAACCAAGACTTGTTACCTACTGATTTTAAAACATATTTAAAATATATTTACAGTAGGTACACGATGTAAACTCAGAACCCAAATAAATTATAAAACTATGTGTAAAATGACCAAAATGCCCCTATGATGCATAGTTGGTCATAAATGATAAATTACACATATGATCAATATCTTACTGATATTATATCATAAATTAATTATTTTTCTGGAATACTTATGATCATAACATCAAAATATATTCAAGTTTCTTTTGTACGGTATATAATTACCAAAACGCCCTTATGAGGCATAATTCTATTTTAAAACCTTAACGGGCATATAAGTTGATATCCTACTGATATTACGACTTATTTAAAGTATAATGGCATATAGAACTTGTCCATGACTTATCCGGTTACCCGATATCGCTTATATGTGCACGGTTAAGTATATGTAACTAGTTTATGGAAGTTAACTGAAACGGGTTTAACCTTATCATTTTAGTCTCAAAATCCAGAATTCTTATGGTTTAACCATATTATACTAGTCATAGTACTTGTTGGGTTTAAACTACATTCTATCCGGTCATCGCTTATTCTAGAGTATTTTACCGTTATTGATCCTGTACGCTAATCGGTCTAAGTCTATGACTTAACTAAGACCTTTAGCATTTAATTGGTTAGCTTATGCCATAATCCAGACTAGAGCCTTTCGATAAATGGTATCTGCACTTAGTTCATTTTGGATACGGCTGAGATATTAAATCTTGCATTTTTAAATTAAGACTAGCTCAAGTAAATACTCTCGACTTATTTTCCCTATACGGGCTTGGGTTCGGTAAATTTTTACCGCTTGGTCGGAAATGGGATCAGTCGAATGCCGGACTGTGGCTAGTAAATCCGCATATTCCGTTTTAATCAGTTTTGTTTGATAACTTAAACATCGGGGTTTAACGACCGTGTCCTGGATATCCTCGGCTCATTACATTAGTTAATGGCCACGACCAAAGCGTTGGGTTAGGCATACACCTGACAGATGCTCATGTTAAATTATTTTTACCCAATTGTTGGGGATAACTTCTTCGTAAATTCATAAGTGGTGTGTACGTTAATCATGTCTCAGTCTTCGTACTGGGCCCTGTAAGTATAGACAGACATGTGAATCTGTTAACAAGGTTACAAGGCTGACTTTCCCAAGTTATAAAAGATTTTTGTGCCATGTGAACTTAAAACCATTTTCAAATGTTTTTAAAATGAGTCAGTTGGGCGTATTTATCAGCAAAAGCTGACGTATTTTCAAAAGACTAAGCTTGCAGGACAATACGAAATAGGCTGGAAGCTGCTCGGTAGTGATATAAGAGGATCTTGCAAATCCTTAGATCTGCCCAAGTCTGTTATACATTTTTGTACATTTTACGATCCGCCTGTGGATCTTCTATTACAAGCTGTCCTTATATTATTTTTCATACTTTGAACATTTGGTTCGTAATTGTAATTTAACTCCAAGACTTCCGCTATACTGTGTCTAATTGACTATGATGATATCAACTTACATCATGATATTCCCCACCCGGGCCCAACGGTGTTTGGTTGTAGAATACGGGGTGTGACAGCGGCCCAAAACCTGAGAGTGTGCATCCGAATTCTAAAGGGTGTGCGTTCCAGTTAAGTAGTGTGAGACTTAAAGGACAGTGTGCGATCATTTGACTTGTGCAATTGTTTGAACTGTTTATCTTGGGACTGTGCGACCTAAGCTAGATTGGTTAGACTTTTGGACTGTGTGAGACTATTGAATTGTGGGACCCATAATAACTACTAAAAATATAAAACTATTAAATTTAAATTGCTATTTAATTGTTGCTAATAGTTTGTCTTTTCAGCAATGGAATCCACTAACCAAGTGTCGTTGAGTGAAAAAGTGGTCAAGAATCAGGATTTGGAGAATGTCATTGGAATGAACAGCAAGATTCCCAAACTGCATTTGGGGGATTCTTTCTCTAAATGGAAGTTTCGTTTTTCTCAACACATGAAAATGAAAGTCCCTAAAGCATGGAGATTGATTTGCAGAGGACCAGCGGTGATCACCTATATGTTAGATGATGAGAAGGGTACAACTGCTGTAAAACTCTTATCAGCTTATAGTGATGAAGATTATGAAAGTCGAAATTGATTATAAAGCGTTGGCAATGTTGCACATTACATTAGTTCCAGAAATTGATATTGGGGTTCGTGAAGTGACATCTGCCAAAGAACTGTGGGAATCCTTGTTGGCCATGTACTAAGGAAACAAAGAGATGAAAAGAGCAAGAGGGAAATGTTAACTCAAAGGTTCAACATGTTTAATCACTTTCCTGGAGAAACTCTAGAAAATTAAATTCAAAGGTTCATTGCTTTGATCAGCAAAATGAGAACGCATGATACAATACTCGAAAACTCAATTGTAAACAAAAAGTTGCTGAATGCACTTCAACTGGGACACAAATGTCACACTGATTAAGAGAACCAAGGATCTGACCCGTATGAGTCTTGCAGAATTGATTTTTCTGCTCAAGTCATATGATATGGACGACAAGCAAAGATTATACAATCATACCTAGAGCTACAACAATGCTGGAGTTTCAACTAACACGGCCCTGGTTTCATAGCAAGGGGCCGAGCCATTTTAAATGTTTCCTTCCAGTGTTCCCAACCAAACCAACACTTCAGCATATGTCCTGTTTCCTGCAAATGTTTCCACCTACCCTGGTTACTCGGGTTACGTGTTTACCACCACTGTTCAACAAGTGAACTGTAACATCCATTGAAAAACGGTTCTAAAACCCGCACCTTTTTGTAATCAAGTTTATATTTTTATCTCTTTTCGTTGCGTATTTATCGTTTATGAGATTTGTTATATTACTAATATAAATAATAATAAAGAGGATGATAATAATCATAATAAATAATATATATATATATATATATAATAAATATAAAAATTTTTGAAAACATTAAAAAGGGGTAGACCACGGGGATCGAACCCGGGTCTCACCCTAACCAAACGCACAACACACCGCTACACCACTCACTCACATTTGAAATAATTTAATCGAATAACCGTTTATATTTTCGTTTCCCTTGATCTGAAATCAAAAGAAGCCGCCCAGTAACGGCTGTAATCACCGCTAATCACCAAGATTGCGAATTCTTCGCAATTGACTGAAGAAACCATTTCTAAACGTGAAACTTTACTCAATTACGAGTCAAATCGCACTTAATTAGATTTGCAAACAACTCGCCAAAACCGAATTTGATCGAAACCAAAGCGTAAATCGTGCGACCCTCCTCATCTATAAATAGAGGGCTCTGGAAAACTTTATAATGCACACACTCTCACAAACCTTTCCACACGTCTTTGTTTACCAAAACACTTCGCCGGAAACACCTGCTAGGCGCCGGAACTTCACCGAAAAAAATCATAGAACTCCCGTTCGGTATATATTTCATCCATTCTATTTCATTTTTCTTATCATCACGTATAGGCAGTAGGAATTTATAAGTGAATTGATAAATAAATCAAACCAATCGCGATTTCACATCTCTGTTCAAACTAAAGAAGAAGATGAAACTGAGTTTAAGTTTAAATGAATTTAAATTTGTATCACAACCGAGTTAGTCACACAGCCCAGTTGGTTGGGCTGTGTGCATATGAAGTCCAAGGTCCCGGGTTCGATTCTGTTCATGTTTCTATTTGCTACAATATACAAAACCTTTTTATAAAAGCCCAATTATAAATCGAGTCAGTAAGTATATAAGAATAATTAAAATCTTATATTCAACGGGTTAGACAGACAACCCAATTGGTCGGGCTGTGTGCACACACAAAGCAAAGGTCACAAGTTCGAACCAGTTTCATCGCACTGTCCCTGTAATATACAAACTTTTTTATTAAATTAGAATATGGTTAGATCTAGTAAGTGCATAAATATAATTAAAATCTAATATATTCCGGGTTAAACACGCAACCAAGATGGCCGGGCTGCGTGCACACGAACGAGAGGTCGCCGGTTCGACTCCCACACGCTGTGAATTCCGACCAGTTTAATCCGATTTAATTCAGAGAAAAACATATTTTTTTATTAACTAAAGCTTTAATTATTCTCCCCAAAACTATATTATTTTATAACCAAATACTATTATTTGAAAACAAAAGTTTAAGCGAATAAAAATATAGTAATAACACAATAAAACTAGTCTAAATTATCTAACAAAATGTGTAAATAATAAGTTAAGTAAAAATATTAAATTCAACCAAAAGAGTGTGTATATATATAAATATATATATTTTTATCTAAATTATTATGTGAATATTTAGGTTAGCCATTTCGTCACTTGGTATCTCAACCACTCAATCGTGCGCAATCTCCATCGAATCTTAATCGCACCACTATGAGTGAATTTTTACAACTTCCCTTTTTATTTCACGTTTTTGGGGTGTATCATGTCTCGCAATTGTTATCTCATTATTTGAAATCTCATGCTACTAACATTATGTGATCTAACGTGCTATGTGATTTTGATTGTTTACTTTCAGTTAGTGTTTATATTTCTATTGCAGTCAATTTCTCACATTAGGCCCCTTGTTTCCCCGTTGCCTACGGGTGGAGCGCCGCGTAGCTTAATAAACTAGATCAGCTCCGTTTGATTGAGACTTGATCTCGCAGCACATCGTTTATCCTGTTCACATGTTCATAATTAGTTGATGATATGATTTGTGATTTAGATTACGTAAATGGCGTTCTCATATTTGGTTAATGCACATTTTTTTACAAAATACTAAATATATAATTTTTCTTAAATGATAAAATGGGATTCACTCGCCAACTTAGGTTGACCTAAAACTTTATTTTACACATGATACAGGTGAACAAGTTTGAAGCGTGGATCACATAGGACATGGGCCTTAGAAGAACTAAAATGTTATTTGTAAGATTGTTTGGAACATTATTGTGTTTGTTTGAATTATGTGTTGATTGGAATGTTTTAATTAAGTTTGGAATAATAAATGTTAAACTTTTATAATAGTAAATGTCATGAGCTTTGATGAAAACCCAATCATGCCCCGACTACCTTATCCGCTGCGGGTCAGGGTGTGACAGATTGGTATCAGAGATTGCTGACTATAGGGATATAGGATAGGTTATTAGACCCTTAGAGCCTATACTATACTCAATTAGAAATTTAATTGCTTACGTGTTAAGTTGGTTACATGCAAACTTATGACATTTACTTATTTTACACTTCTCTCACACACAATTACGCAAGCACTTTAATTGCTATTTGATTTTGTGTGGCATTCAACGTGTTATAAATTTTGTCAATATAACATGCATATATATATATATATATATATACGCATATGTTACCGTCATAACGCACGTCTCGATTCTCACATACTTATACATTTTTCTTTCTTTTCTCTTCGAAAATTTGTGATGTTTTTATTTTCAAATCTCATCAAAGTGAGTTCTTACGACGGGCATGTAGTAACTGGAAGGGTACAAGTACCGGTAGTCGGAACGTCCTATCTAGGATTGGCATTCGTATAAATCCAAAGTAACGAACCAGTCTACCTGCTTGGGGACTAAAGATGAGAGTAAGAAGGACCTATTATGCCAAAGCATGCCACACCAAACGTCGTGTGAACTAACCCCACTTTGAGTTGTCACCGTGTCTACACCAGGACACCTTTCGACCTTACACGTCGCAATCTTGTTTTACGATTTTCATTCGGGTGGTGCGTGTGTTAACAAGCCAAATCTAATGTGAACCCTACGAAGCCCAGTAGTCATGGGGGCCCACATGACTACATAGGCCGAGTATGGAGGACATATGGGGGCCCAAACATGAGCAAAGCCCAAGACATCCTATGGATGTAATGGATTTATATTTCTCATTTATTTTGTGGATGCTCAATTTTATTTTAAAACCCTATGCGACACACATGATACCTATACCCCAAACTCATAATCTCGTTACATATTTCCTGTAGATGTTTTCTAGGAACTCTCATGGAGGTAGGAGATCTGGAAAGTCCAGCGAACGCATGGCTATTCAAATAGCCAAACAAATAGCCGCCGTGATTCCCGATATCGTAATCCAAGTTCAGCAAGCTCTTGCTGCTAATACCGTTAATCCCAACAACCAAGAGGGACAAAATGCTGACAACCCTCCTGCAAACATCACCAAGTGCACTTACAAGCACTTCAACTCATGTGACCCTCCAAAATACGAAGGAACTGAAGGGGTCACTGCTCTCCTTCGGTGGTTTGAAGAAATGGAGAGTACTTTTCTCAACTGTGACTGCCCCAATGACCGTAAGGTTCGTAATGCTACTAGTCGTCTATTTTGGGTAGCACTCACTTGGTGGAATGCCGAAAAGGGCAGAAGAGGCGCTGAAGCCGCAGTAGCACTAACTTGGGAGAACAGCTTAGAGAACTCATGACAAGGCGTTTCTGCCCAAGATGTGAAATCAAGAAGCTGGAAGATGAGTTCTACTTCCTAAAGCAAAAAGAGGGAGATCATATAACCTACAACAAGAGGTTTCTTGAGCTGAACCAGATGGTTCCAAATATGTTCACTCCTCTCTACCGTCTTATTGAGCACTACATTCGGGGTCTTCCTTTGAAGATTCAGGATTCTGTGATGAGTACCGTGCCTTCAACCCTGGAAGCAGCAATGGAGCTAGCCACTGAGCTCACTAAAAACCACATCATGAATGGGGATTTCAAGGACGAGAAGAAGAAGGATGCAAGTAGCAAAACACCGACCGAAACCCCCAACTCAACCCAAGCCGGATCCTCTTCTCGATTTGCTGGCAAGAGAAAGCGAAACGGGCAAAATTTTGTTGTCACCCAAACCAATCAGCCAACTCTATACAACCAACCCATTTCAGCCGCTCCAATCACCCAAGTTGCTCCCCTACCGCTCCATTCAAGAAGCAATACACAGGACCTCACCCGAAGTGCAATAGATGCCAATACCATCACCCCCTTGAGAACCCATGTTCCCACTGCACAGGGTGTGGCCGAGTAGGCCATACAATCCAAATATGTCGTTCGCTTCAAAGACAAGCCCGCAACCAACCTCAAGCCCAACCGAACAACCAAATGGTGGGCCAAGTTCATTACCAACAACCACTAATGTTACCACCTGCTCAGCCTATAGCCCAACCCATATACCAACCAAACTACCCCATGATGCTACACGTTCGGGCTTGTTTTAATTGCGATGACCCAACCCATTTCCGCAACACCTGCCCGCGATTAGTGAACATCATCAACGCACAGGCCCAAGCTAACCCTGTGAAACAAGCCAATCAAGCCAATCCGCTAGCAAGAGGAATAGCATTTAACATCAATGCCAATCAGGTTAGAGCGGATAACAACATGGTCAACGGTACGTTTCTCATTAATGATAGCTATGCATCTATTCTATTTGACACGGGCGCGGATAAGATTTTTGTATCCCTAGAGTTCAAGTCTATTCTTGGTTTACATCGCGTTAGTCTAGCCGAATCTTTTACAGTGGAAGTAGCAGACGGTGAACCAATTACGCTGGATTCAATCATTCGTGACTGCACTCTTACTCTTAGCGATCATGATTTTCTAATCGATCTTATTCCCATGAAATTGGGAAGCTTTGATGTCATCATTGGTATGGACTGGCTCAGTCAGCATCATGCCTAAGTCGTATGTTATGAAAAATACATTTGAATTCCACTCGCAGATGGCCAAACCCTTCTTATTTTTGGTGAAACCCCATCCAAAGGCTTAAGTTGATGCCATGCCTACAAGCTCGAAAGTATTTTCGCAAAGACTACATGGCGTTCTTAGCCCATATTGTCAAGAAGGAAGGCAAGGTGAAGAAGCTCGAAGATATCCCAATCGTTAGAGATTTTCCTCAAGTCTTTCTAAACGATGTCTTAGGACTTCCTCCTATGCGAGAAGTCGAAGTTTGAATCGATCTTGTACCTAGTGCTACCCCAGTTGCAAAATCTCCATATCGGTTAGCCCCATCTGAAATACAAAAGATAGCTAGTCAGCTGTAAGAGCTGACTAACAAAGGGTTCATACGCCCTAGCTCATCACCTTGGGGTGCGCCGGTTATTTTCGTCAAGAAGAAAGATGGAACTTTTCGAATGCGCATAGATTATCGAGAACTCAACAAGCTGACCATCAAGAACTGTTATCCTTTACCTCGCATCGATGACCTCCTAGATCAACTTCAGGGTGCAACTTGTTTCTCGAAAATTGATCTTCGTTCTGGCTATCATCAGCTTAGAGTACATGAAGAAGACATTCTGAAGACTGCCTTTCGAACTCGCTATGGTCACTACGAATTCATGGTCATGCCCTTTGGGTTGACCAATGCTCCAGCCATTTTTATGGATCTAATGAATAGGGTGTGCAAACCCTACCTCGATTGTTTCGTCATTGTATTTATTGATGATATTCTCATTTATTCCAAGACCAAGTCAGATCATGAACGACATCTTCGACTTATTCTAACACTTTTGAATACTGAAAAGCTATACGCTAAGTTTTCAAAGTGTAAATTTTGGTTAAAGGATGTTCAATTCCTTGGTCACGTCGTCAACAACAAGGGAATTCATGTTGACCCCGCAAAAATCAAACCCGTGCAAGAATGGCAGGCTCCGTGCACTCCTACAGAAGTTAGATCATTCCTCGGCTTAGCGGGTTATTATCGATGTTTTATCGCCAATTTCTCCCGCATTGCCTTACCGCTCACAGCCTTGACTCATAAGGGCAAACCCTTCAATTGGGGGCCCAAACAAGAGGAGGCTTTCCAAACTTTGAAACAGAGACTTTGTGATGCACCTACTCTCACTCTCCCTGACGGTTGTGATGACTTTGTGGTCTATTGTGACACATCAGGGCAAGGAAAAGGGCGTGTCTTAATGCAAAAGGGGTAAGGTGATAGCCTACGCCTTAAAACAACTCAAAGTCCACGAGAAGAATTACACCACTCATGAACTGGACTCGGAGCAGTCGTGTTCGCTCTGAAGATCTGGAGACATTATCTTTATGGAACTAAGTGTGAGATTTATACTGACCACAAGAGCCTCCAGCATATCTTCAACCAGAAGGAGTTAAACATGAGGCAACGACGATGGGTCGAACTTTTGAATGACTATGATTGCAAAATCTGTTATCATCCTGGTAAAGCCAATGTCATAACAGATGCTCTCAGTCGAAGAAAATATGCTAACTCCATCCACCTATTATGTTCTCAAATCGTAACTGAACTTCAAAGACGCATTCGTGAAACACAGCATACCTCTGTCACGGAAAATGATTTGCGAGACGAGTTATCTTGTGGAGCTGAAACTAAGTTAGAATCAAAATCCGATGGCATTCTTTATTATCTAAATCGTATTTGGGTACCTGATCATGACAACCTTCGCACATTTCTTATGAACGAAGCCCACAAAACACAATACTCCATACATCCAGTGGCTGATAAGATGTATCAAGATCTACGATACTCTTACTGGTGGCCTGAAATGAAAAAGGATATCGCCGTCTTTGTCTCCAAATGCCTTACCTGTTCGAAAGTTAAAGCCGAGCATTAAAGACCCTCAGGCTTACTTGTTCAACCCGAAATACCCGTTTGGAAGTGGGAAAATATAACCATGGATTTTATTACCGGGTTATCTCGCACCTCCAGTAGGCATGATATGATTTGGGTTATCGTTGATCGCCTTATCAAATCCGCTCATTTTATTCCAATCCGCGAAGATTACAAAAACGAGAAGTTAGCTCGTATTTACATCGATGAAATTGTAAGTCGACACGGTGTGCCTTTGAGCATCATCTCAGATCGAGATGGGCATTTTACGTCGCGAACATGGCAAGCCGTGCAATCAGCGTTAGGTACTCGACTAGACCTCAGCACCACTTTTCATCCTCAAATTGATGGTAATCCAAGCACATAATTCAGACTCTTGAAGACATGTTATGATCATGTGTTATCGACTTCAAGGGCAATTGGGATACTCATCTACCATTGGTCGAATTCTCATACAATAACAGTTATCACTCTAGTATCGGTATGGCTCCTTTCGAAGCACTGTACGGTCGTAAGTGCCGATCACCTGTATTTTGGCACGAAATCGGTGAAGCACAGATCACCGGACTGGAATTAATTCAAGAAACAACCTATAAAATTCTCCAAATCCGCAATAATCTTCTAGCAGCTCAGAGTCGTCAAAAGAGCTACGCAGACAAACGACAAAAACTGCTCAAGTTTTGTGTTGGCGATCAAGTACTTTTGAAAGTTTCACCATGGAAGGGAGTTGTTAGGTTCGGAAAAAAAGGCAAGTTAGCACCTCGCTATGTTCGACCTTTAAAAATTCTCGAGAGAGTTGGTCCTGTAGCCTACAAGCTTGACTTACCTGAAGAACTCAGCAAGATTCATCCAACGTTCCATGTTTCTAACTTGAAAAAGTGCCTCGCCAATGAAAACCTTCATATACCACTAGAAGATATTCAAATTGACGAGTCGATACATTTTGTAGAGTGACCTATAGAAATCATGGACTTTGGTGAGAAACGCTTAGGGTTCATTGGGAGTCGAAACGAGGACCCGAGTTTACTTGGGAACGTGAAGACTCAATGCGCGAAATAAACCCTCATCTCTTTCAGGATAAACCCACTACCACTTAAATTTCGGGACGAAATTTCTAAAAGTAGGGGATACTGTAACATCCGTTGAAAAACGGGATCTAAAACCCGCACCTTTTTGTAATCAAGTTTATATTTTTATCTCTTTTCGTTGCGTATTTATCGTTTATGAGATTCGTTATATTACTAATATAAATAATAATAAAGAGGATGATAATAATAATATATATATATATATATTATATATATAATAAATATAAAAAATTTAAAAACATTAAAAAGGGGTAGACCACGGGGATCGAACCCGGGTCTCACCCCTAACCAAACGCATAACACACTGCTACACCACTCGTCCACATTTGAAATAATTTAATCGAATAATCATTTATATTTTCGTTTCCCTTGATCTGAATTCAAAAGAAGCCGCCCAGTAATGGCTGTATTCACCGGTAATCACCAAGATTGCGAATTCTTCGCAATTGACTGAAGAAACTGTTTCTAAACGTAACCTTTACTCAATTACGAGTCAAAGCGCACTTAATTAGATTTGCAAACAACTCGCCAAAACCGAATTTGATCGAAACCGAAGCTTAAATCGTGCGACCCTCCTCATCTATAAATAGAGGGCTCTGGAATACTTTAGAATGCACACACTCTCGCAAACCTTTCCACACGTCTCTGTTTACCAAAACACTTCGCCGGAAACACCTGCTAGTCGCCGGAACTTCGCCAGAAAAATTCGTAGAACTCCTGTTCGGTATATATTTCATCCATTCTATTTCATTTTTCTTATCATCACGTATAGACAGTAGGAATTTATAAGTGAATTGATAAATAAATCAAACCAATCGTGATTTCACATCTCTGTTCAAACTAAAGAAGAAGATGAAACTGAGTTTAAGTTTAAATGAATTTAAATTTGTATCACAACCGAGTTAGTCACACAGCCCAGTTGGTTGGGCTGTCTGCATATGAAGTCCAAGGTCCCTGGTTTAATTCTGTTCGTGTTACAATTCGCTACAATATACAAAACCTTTTAATAAAAGCCCAATTATGAATCGAGTCAGTAAGTATATAAGATTAGTTAAAATCTTATATTCAACAGGTTAGACACACAACCCAATTGGTCGGGCTGTGTGCACACACGAAACAAAGGTCACAAGTTCGAACCGGTTTCATGGCACTGTCCCTGTAATATACAAACTTTTTTATTAAATTAGAATATGGTTAGATCTAGTAAGTGCATAAATATAATTAAAATCTAATATATTCCGGGTTAGACACGCAACCAAGTTGGCCGGGCTGCGTGCACACGAACGAGAGGTCACCGGTTCGACTCCCACACGCTGCGAATCCCGACCGGTTTAAACCGATTTAATTCAGAGAAAAACATATCTTTTTATTAACTAAAGCTTTAATTATTCTCCCCAAAACTATATTATTTTATAACCAAATAATATTATTTGCAAATAAAAGTTTAAGCGAATATAAATATAGTAATAAACACAATAAAACTAGTCTAAATTATCTAATAAAATGTGTAAATAATAAGTTAAGTAAAAATATTAAATTCAACCAAAAGAGTATATATATATATATATATATATATATTTTATCTAAATTATTATGTGAATATTTAGGTTAGCCATTTCGTCACTTGGTATCTCAACCACTCAATCGTGCGCAATCTCCATCGAATCTTAACCGCACCCACTGTGAGTGAATTTTTACAACTTCCCTTTTTATTTCACGTTTTTGGGGTGTATCATGTGTCGCTATTGTTATCTCATTATTTGAAATCTTGTGCTACTACCATTACGTGATCTAACGTGCTATGTGATTTTGATTGTTTACTTTCATTTAGTGTTCATATTTCCATTGCAGTCAATTTCTCACATTAGGCCCCTTGTTTCCCCGTTGCCTACGGATGGAGCGTCGCGTAGCTTAATATACTAGATCGGCTATGTTTGAGTGAGCCTTGATCTCATAGCACATCGCTTATCGTGCTCACATATTCATAATTAGTTGATGATATGGTTTGTGATTTAGATTACGTACACGACGTTCTCATATTTGGTTAATGCACAGTTTTTTATAAAATACTAAATATATCATTTTTTTAAATAATAAATGGGATTCACTCGCCAACTTATGTTGACCCAAAACTTTACTTTACACATGATACAGGTGAACAAGTTTGAAGTGTGGATCACATAGGACATGGGCCTTAGAACTAAAATGTTATTTGCAAGATTGTTTGGAACATTATTGTGTTTGTTTGAATTATGTGTTGATTGGAATTTTTTTAATTACGTTTGGAATAATAAATGTAAAACTTTTATAATAGTAAATGAAAACCGAATCATGCCCCGCCTTATCCGTTGCGGGTCAGGGTGTGACATGAACCCGATTCAATCGCACCAACTCATGCTACATCCAATGCTGCTTCAAACTTCACTCCTTCCTTTATAGTTTCTAAGGAAGTTGAAGACCATATGGCATTCATGGCGGGGTTATGAATTGTTATAATGTTTTCATTGCTGGCAAGCTGACTGCCAATCACATCAGGGCAGATGAGCTACATGCAGTCCATCTTGACGACATCGAAGAAATGGACATCACATGGCAAATGGCCATGGCTGTGTTTCGTGCCAAGAACTTCGTTAAGAGAACCGGGAGAAATAGTTGGGAATCAGCAAACAAAGAGCTTAGATGGAATAAATCTAAGCTCAGATGTTTCAATTGCCACGAGAAAGGGCATTTTGCTCGTGAATGCCGACAACCAAGAAGAGAGATTAGACTCAAATGTCACCGACATTGTCAGCTCAACATCAAGACCGACACCTAATGTTGTCTCTACTTCAAATGTGACCATCACTCACCCAGCTAACAACTCTACTTTTAATACATCTGCTAGAAACCGTACCACTATCTCTGGATCAACTCCAATTGCAAACCAAGGCAATGCACTGGTGGCTTAGGAAGGGGGAGGATTTGATTGGTCAAATCAGATTGCTAATCTGCGAATCACTGAAGATAATGGGTTTCATGATCTCATGGCTCAGATGAATGACTTTACTCCCTCTGCTACTAAGGTATGTGTAAATAATATTTGTTATACTGATGCTTGTAGGGATAAAGTTGTGGTTAAAAAGAGCAGGCTGAATCACTCATTATGCAACTGCAATTATCCAGAGCTGATTTATATCAAATTAAAACGAAAATTAATGGATACAAGGATATGGTGGAGGTGCAAAAGTGTGATATCCGACAGTTGCAAAATGATATGAGCCAAGAAAAATGTTGGCATCTCCACTTCAAAGAATTGTCAGAGAAGTTAACTGTTGAACTTGATAATCTAAAATCAACATTTGAAAATACAGAATTCAATTTTAAAAAGTTTGATGTGTCAAGTGAAAAGGTTGAGAAAATGATAAACCAACAGTTAAGATATTGTAAAAAGGAAGTTAGGATTAAAGGATTGGGATTTGTATACCATTCCTCCACCATACAATCACAATTACACCTCTATTCCTATGACTAAGGAGGAGATAGCCAACATGCCTGACATCATATGGGCAACCGAGTGATGTGAAGGTTGAACCAGTCAATCCCAAGAAAGTCAAGATCACAAGGCCTGGTAAAACAACAGTTTCAGAATCAATAATATTTTATAGCTGAATAGAGGCTTCTGGTGATCATTTAGATTATACTTTCGTCTGTTCTGATTCAACTTCTTTAGATGATTCATCAGTAGACTCAAAAGATTCAACTAATTCTAAGTTTTCACAGTTAGTTGTTCCTGAGGAGTCACATGAAGAATCAAACAAAATAGTTGATTCAGTTTGTTTGCTAGACTCAAACTTTTTGATGAATTCAGCCAAACAGGGTGGAGAAACAAAGTATATCCCACCTAAATCAAGGTTGAAAAATGTGTGTTATGATCATCTAGATACTAAACTTTCGAAAACACAAGAGGTAAATAGGCAATGTAGAAATCAAAGTAAGTATGTTTCATCAAGATCTAAGGATCCACACAGGTCGTCTAGTTCTGATAAGGCTGATGGATCTCCAGCTAAGCCTCATGTAAAATGTCAAATATGTTACACATGTGGCATTGCTATCACATTCCAAGAAATTGTCAGCATCGTCCTGAAAATCTCAATGAAGGAGAGCATCAGAAGGCTCCAAAAGGGAACAACAAATGAACTAAGTTGGGGAAGATTGAAAAATCTAAACCTGTTAAGAGTTTGGATTCCAAGGTGAAGCCTTCTGATGAAGATTGGAAAAAGGCTAAGCAATTGAACCATAAAAATCACTTGAAGTTTTCAAATTCAAAATCGCAAAATACAACAGCTTTGCAAAATAACACGCAAATTTAGAGACCTAAAAGCCTAGTTCAAACCACTCCTTCTAAATTGTCATGTTCTGTTAATAGACCTACCTATTCTAAAAACAATATGGTTTGGATGCAAGTCACTTATGTGAATGAGAAGGGTTTACCCACCACCACTATAGCTTAGGTTCCCAAATCTAACTGATCTCACATAATGTGTAGGAATGGCTATGGAGGGCTATCATTAAACTGTGGGTCATTGATAGTGGCTGTTCTAGGCATATGACTGGTGATTTATCCCAACTAAGTGATCTTGAAGAATTCAACGGTGGATTTGTCACTTTTGCGGGTGGGGAGAAAGGAAAAATCACCCAACAAAGCACTGTAAGAAATGGTGATTTCTAGTTCAAGGAAGTAAACTACATTCCTGAGTTGAAACATAGCCTATTGAGTGCCTCTCAAATTTGTGACAACGGCTACTCAACTCATTTCACCAAAAAACACTGTCTTATTTTAAAACTAGGAATCGTTATTCCTAAGGACTCGATTTTACTAAAATCTTACAGAAAAGGTAACGCTTATGTAATTGACATGAACAAACCACCTACTGAAAGCGTTACCAGTTTGTTTTCAAAAATCTCTCAACATAATGCCATGTTGTGGCATCGTCATCTAGGACATTCAAACGTCAAAAACCTGAACCGTCCTGCTAAATCGGGGTTGGTAAAGGATCTAACCATAAAAGACCTAATTACTTTTGAAAAGATGTCTCTTGTGCTAAGGGTAAACAACATGGAGAACCTCACTTTCCGAAGTCTGTAAACACAATCAATAGTGTGATGCAACTCCTTCACATGGATCTCTTTGGTCTTGTGAACATGCTCAGTATCTCAGGAAAGTCTTATTGTTTAGTGATTACTGATGATTACTCACGTTTTACTTGGGTGTTCTTCTTAGCTAACAAGAGTGAGACCGAAGAGCTTGTTAAACGTTTTATCATCTTTATGGGTGAATCAGACTAACAAGAAGGCGAAAGGAATTCAGAGCGACAATGGCACCGAGTTTAAGAATGCAGAGCTGAATTTCTTTTATGCTCAAAGGGGAATAACTAGATAGTATATCACTGCTAGAACTCCACAACAGAATGGGGTAGCAGAAAGAAGGAATATACCCTGATTAAAGCGGCCCGTACTATGCTGTGTGATTCCAAACTCCTAGTTTTCTTCTAGGATGAGGCGATAAATACAGCGTGTTATTTTTAAAACAAAGTTGTAATCAACAAAGATGCATGAAGACGCCTCATGAAGTACTGTTTGGCGAAAAACCCTGTCGGGCATTTTCGGGCTTTTGGCTGCCCATGTACCCTATTGCACTTAGATACAATTCTGAAGTTTGATGCTAGGGGAGATGAATATTTCTTTATTGGTTATGCTGGTAAAGCTGCACACGAGAACAAGACAACATATAGAGTGTACAACAACAAGACAAGACAGATTGTCGAGTCGTTCGATGTACAATGGCTTGAGGAGAACCAGACAGATGCTGGAAACAGGCCATTCACTCTCTATAATTATGCTTATTTGTTTAAATCTTTCTATATTCTTGATGACTTATCTCCTGTTGTTTCTGCAGATAATGCAAGTCCTTCGATCGTTGCTCCACGTCCCTCAATTGTTAGAACGATATTGATGAAGAGGGGGATGTTGAAGCTAAGGGGATGCTGCAGTGTGGGGGATAACACAACTACAGCCCCATCTTCAACAACTGCACCTAAAATACAAGTAGCTCCGGATCATAAAGATTCTCTCAACGCAGAAGATGAAGCTTCAAATTCGTCTGACGATGAAGATTCATTGAACAATCGAAATGATTTGTTTTCTAATGCTTCAATTCCAGACGAAGTATGTGGTGGACGAATCAGTAGAGGAACCTGTGAAGGAACCACTAGAACTTGTCAAAATTGAGAATTCGACAAATCTGCCGCCAATAGGAACTGTTCTGGAATCTGCTGTACCTACTAATGTTTATAGGAATCACCATGTAGAGAATGTAATTGGACCCATTGGGGCTAGGGTGTTGACAAGAAGGCAAACATGAGTTATCAACACATGTCTATACTCGTACTTCATCTCACAAATCGAGCCGAAAACTACCCAAATGGCCCTTCGAGAACCAAGTTGGGTGAATGCCATGCAGGATGAACTAAACCAATTTGAGAAATTGAAAGTATGGAGATTGGTTAAGTTGCCTGCAAGAACGAAAGCACTTGGAACCAGATGATGGGTTTATTGAGACAAAAGGGATGATAGTGCGTCAGAAACAAAGCAAGACTGGTAGTGCAGGGTTTTAGACAGATTGAAGACTTGATTATGACGAGGTGTACGCTCTTGTTGCTAGATTAGAAGCCATTCGAATTTTTCTAGCATATGCATCGTTCAAAGTATTTACAGTCTATCAGATGGATGTGAAGACGGTGTTTCTGTATGACAAAGTGAAAGAGGAAATATATGTTGAACAACCACCCGGTTTTGTAAATCCATGATATTCAGGACATGTCTACAGGCTTGACAAGGCACTGTATGGATTGCATCAAGCACCACGTGCATGGTATGCTACTCTGACCGAACATCTTCTAGCTAATGGATACACTCGTGGAATCATCGATCAGACTCTGTTTATTCATAAGGTGGGAGATGACCAAATCCTAGTGCAAATCTATGTGGATGACATCATCTTTAGGTCCATTAGTGAGGCACTGTGCAAAAAGTTTGAAGAAGTAATGAAGAATCAGTATGTAATGAGTGCCTTGGGAGAAATGAGTTTCTTTTTGGATTTGCAAGTTCATCAAGACTCAAATGGTATTCTAATTCATCAAGGAAAGTATGTTGACGATATCCTTGCAAAATTCAAACTTCAGGATGCGAAGCCTGCAAACACTCCTATGGTAAAAAGACTAGTTCTGACCGAAGATCTGGAAAGAAAGCTGTTAATGAGACATTATACCGGTCCATGATTAGCTCGTTGATGTATTTGACTGCCAGCAGATTGGACATTATGTTTGCTTTGTGTCAGTGTGCACGCTATCAGGCCACTGCTAAAATTTCGCACCTAAATGCTTTCAAGAGAAGCTTTCGATATCTTAAGGTAAAGCCTAGGCTTGGTCTTTTGTATCGAAGAGATTCTCCATTTGATTTATGTGCTTTTTCTGATAGTAATTTTGGAGGTGTAGGTAGGGATATGAAGTCCACATCCGCTGGATGCCAGTTCTTGGGAGATAGACTCATCTCCTGGCAATGCAAAAAGCAGTAGACTGTATCACTTTCAACTACGGAAGCTGAGTATGTAGCTGCTTCAGCTTGCTGTTCCCAGGTGATATGGATCAAACACCAACTGGTGGACTACGATTTGAATCTCTCTCACACTCCTATCTTTTGTGACAATGATGCAGCTATTCAAATACTGAAAAATCCTGTGTATTTTTCTAAAACTAAGCATATTTCCATCAAAATTCATTTCATTCGTGACTCATTCAACCAGGGACTCATTTCAATGGAACAAATCCACACTAATGACAATGCTGCGGATTTGTTCACAAAACCGGTTGATCGAGCACGTTTTTCTGCTTTTCTTGAACTGCTAAAAGTGGTCGAATTCGAGGACTGAACATGGTCACACAAAACAATTTCTTCATTTGTATAAATTTGTTTCTTAAATTTTTTTTTGTCTGTTCTTTTTGTTTTCAATTTTAAGCAAAAATTTAGGGGGATGTAGTCTCTTAGAAAAATATGAAAACATTGAAAAATGTAGAAAAATACAAAAAACATGTAAAAAAATTCAAAATTACAAAAATAATCTTTGCTAAGCCTTTTGATCTAATGCAGGAAATGAAATGAATTCTCACTATGTGGATTAAGGCTGATGTAAGACCAATATTGAAATGGTTTGACTCTAGAGCGATATATTGGTAGGCTTTATCCTGATGGCTGGAAACTTTGACTTTTTGTGTAGAACACAAAAGTACATTATGATTTCAGGAAAGAACATCACTTGGAATTAGGACATTTCTATTTGAATGCTTGTGTAACGTCCCAATACACACAATTTTGTTCTAGTTCTGAAATATTTCCTGACAAACTCGTATATCTCCTTTGTTTTGCATGAGCAAAGACCTGGATGTGCTACGCAACGTCAGCTTCTGCTGCATCTAGATACATGCTGGCCTAGTTGTACGTTGTCACGCTATAGATAAATTACACCCGAAAGAGGCCCTCTAGTGCCCAAAAGAAACCCAAAAAACCTATATCAAATTTTAAAATTCATTTGATTTGTACATTATATCCATTTCCCTGCAATGATCTGTCCTGTTCTTTT
Organism: Scalesia atractyloides; assembly: GCA_947069175.1. Lineage (NCBI taxonomy): Eukaryota > Viridiplantae > Streptophyta > Magnoliopsida > Asterales > Asteraceae > Scalesia > Scalesia atractyloides. The sequence continues at coordinate 60,925,978 of CAMTDV010000008.1, forward strand.
CTCAATCAAGTCCCAGTCAAGATTTCATAATAATAGAACAGGCTTGTGAAAATATGTGGTGGGGAAACTGTATGCATGATAGAGTGTTCGGATTAAAATTCCAGGAATTGATTGTGATTTGTTTAGGTGTTCATATTTAAATAAACAAAAACATGATAAATCAGTTGCAGAAGGCCTAAGGAGATAAGTTTAAATGGACAAACATACTGGCAATCGCTCGGATCACCCGAAGTAAATTAGTGTTGATAAGTGTAGTCTGGCCTGAAACACCGTGATTTGATCCCGTGAGAAAAGTGCTTGCAAACAAATTTGTGTGTGTGTTTGGTTATAATTTATCAGTGTGCACATATTTTTATATTAAAAATGTGGCCCTGTTCAAGATTTGAAAAAGAATGTGTTTTTCTTCAAAACTCGACTGCATAAAAATTGGAGTTTTTGGGTCTCGTGATTAGAGTTGGGCCCACTGCACACTTGGTGGGACCTACAAAATCCTAGTTTGGTTTTTTGATTAGTGACAGGACCACATCGCACTTGGTGGGCCCACGAGATCTGACAAAGAAGAAAAAGGCTCAGGGTTTTATTGATAAAGTGTTTAATGGCTGTTCATGTCCCTTATCTTGTTTTCAAAATCCAAATTTCACATACACAATCATCTTTTCATCTTCTTCAAAATCATCTTCAACATTAAGATTGTTCTGGTTATTTTCAAGAAAATAAAAAATGTCAAAGGAAAAGAGTAAAGGTGAGTTGTTGATTCAATATTGTGTTATTGAACTGATGCCTTGTCGATTAGGTTTTAGCTGACATCAAGATACATCTGATGGTGGTTGATGGAATGAGGTGTAGTATGACTGAATAAGATGAAAGAATTGAGTTGTAGGTTGTCGGGTTTTTACATCGGAGTTAAAAGATGGGCCGGAATAGTGGTTAGACTGAAAATCAGACCGAAGAAGAAGAAAGGTGGAGGCGCATCGATTGCATGCGTCAGAAAGGGATCGCACACTGAAATAATGACCTAGATGCCCTTCGCACACCCTGTGTTTTGACCAAAGTTTCCCTCGCACACTGATTTATTACCAGTTTTCCATTTAAAAGGAGTGTGCTGGTTGATCGGTTGACTAAAGGAGTGTGCGGTTTGACTTTGTTGACCAGAATGGGTGTACAGTTGACCTATTTGACCAACAAATGTGTGCGATCTACTTTGAACTTACAGAAATGCTCCTCGCATATTGAGTTAAAAGACATTGATGCCCTAGCACACTGGTGTTTGGTCCGCACACTATATGTAGTTTGGCTCGGTGGTGTATATGTGGGCCTGTTCATCGAATCTCTGGGCCCACATCATTTTAAAAACTAAATTTTGAGATTGTTTTGTATGTAACTAGTTTAATCAGTTAATTCTTTTTAACTCAAAATTAATGTTTTAAAATGGTGATCAGTGAATAAAGTTTTGACCAAGTTTACGGTCAAAATCGAAAAATTTCTTGGATTAGCACTCTTGATACTCATCTAATTCTTGGTGTTTGGTGCAGATATGGGAAAGAAGGTGGCTTACAAGTCTATTCATGTTCCAGGTTTCGAAAAGAGTATGAATATCTCCTGCTTTCTAGGAGAACCACCGAAAGGGCATGAAGAATTCAAGTCGATGATCGTGGGATTGAACACATGCATGCGGGCACACGCTCTACGAGAGGATCCGATCATACATGAAGATTGGATAAGGGATTTCTGCAACAATGCGTCAGCCCAGAAGACAGATAAAGTGATTCCGTCAACTATTCAACAGAAGGAAATCCTCATTACTGAACAGACAATCAGAGAGGTATTGCTCTTTGGAGATGCTGCTGATGATCCTGTAGAGTTTGACAAAGAAAAGATTGTGTCAGTATTAACGAGAATGAGCTACGAAGGCACTTATCCTCCTACATTAAAGAAACTGCTTCATCCGTACTAGAGGTTTCTAGCTCACGTGTATTTGGTGTGCATCAGTGGAAATAAGAGCGGGATTGACGTTCTAACTGTTAGACAAACGTCCGGAGTGGTTGCTTTAGTTGAAGGATGGAAGTTTAACTACTCCAAGTGTGTGTTTGATAATATGTTGGCGAATGTGAAGATGATAAATGCAAAGTATTGGTTTAAATTCCCAAGATTTCTTCAGATGATTCTGGAAGTCAAATATCCATCACTACATCAAACTATCAGTATCTATGACCCTAAGATGATTAATCACATGGTTTTCAGTTTGTTAAAGCAAGTTAGAAAGGATGTATAGGTGTAGTATCAAAACAAGAAACCTTTGTAGAAATTTGGTGCATTTCCTGAGCTTACTGAACCAACTACTGCCTTCAGATGATTCTGGAAGTCAAATATCCATCACTACATCAAACTATCAGTATCGATGACACTAAGATGATCAATCACATGGTTTTCAGTTTGTTAAAGCAAGTTAGAAAGGATGTATAGGTGTAGTATCAAAACAAGAAACCTTTGTAGAAATTTGGTGCATTTCCTAAGCTTACTGAACCAACTACTGCACTGGTCAATACTGCTGTGGCCGATGAACATGATGTACAGATCATTGATGCTCCTCCTGGATCGAGTGAGCCGATTTAGAATGTGGATCTAACCAGGCTTGAGAGTGAAGAAGAAAATGTGTTTGAGGAAATGTTGATGGATGACGCAGAGTTTAATGCGACAATGGGTGAAATTAGAATAGAGACTAACACCGAAAGTGTCACAGTAGACATGCCTATTGAAGATCAACCTTTGAGTGCGAATCCTCCTCACACTGAAACTATTGAGTCCATATCTGTTGAACCCGAGAATGTGACTGAAGATCCTACAGCTGATCTTCATCCTAGGTAACGAAGCAAAGGAGATCCTAGGATCAGCCATAAAACAGCTAATTTGACAAGCACAAACCCAGAACCTAGCATGCATGTGGTTCATGAACAACCACCTGTTAGTGTTTCTGGAACACCTGTGAGTGATGCGTTTATAGAATTCTTAACCAATCCAAGGGTCGTTGAATACATGTCTACTGCTAAAACCAGATAAGGATCAAGTAGGGCTCCTTTAGAAGCAGATGTGTTTAAAGTAGCATCACTGTTACAACAAGCAGTGACAGATAGTGCTACTGCAGAAAAGTCTACTCAAGAGGAAGTTCGTAGACCTGTTAGTAGTCAAGATAGTGAGGGTTTGTTTGGTTATGTTGATGTTAGAGCATTAATGAAGAGAGTTACTGCTCTTGAAGAGGATACGATTTTTAAAGAAGTGCAGATTGCTAGCTTAATTGAAGAAATAACCCAAAAGAATCAACAAATTCATGAACTTGAGACAAATTTAGGGTCTCTTACAGCAGTGGTTATGGATCTCAAGCAGAAGCTAGAAGGAAAGTTTCTGAAAGAATTTGCCAGCCTAGCCAGTGTAGAAGAATATCATGAATTAAAGAAAAGGCAGGCCTGAAGGATGGTCCTTGAAAAAAATCAAGGAAAAGATGATAAACAAATCCTATAGATTCTAATTGAAGAATACAAGTAGGTTGAAGCACTTAGAGGCTATGACAAGATGATTTACGAAAATCAATCACATGATCCTATCATTGATGCAGATCTCAAAGTTGATCAGAGAAGATTATTTCAATCAAATTATGGTAACAAAACCTTATGAAGCTGAGAAGGATCAATTAATTGGATGGCCAACAGAATCCTTACTAGATGAAATACTAAGGATAAATAAGTTGAAGCTATTTCCCAATATCACTCCTCAACCCCAAACTAGAAAGATGGCAAAAAGCATAATGACAAAAGGGCTCTGAAGATAAGAAGAGTGAAAGAAGAACTAGTAGCTGCAAATAAAGGCACCATAAAGACTTTGGCCAAATGGAATGAGTCAACAACCTTTGGGAGCTACAGACAATTAGAAATTCAAAGAGAAAAGGATCTCTCATTGCCAAAAAGACCAGAGTATGAGCAATTAGACTTCCCTATCAAAGACATTGATAAATCCTTCTGAGTTGCCTTAGCAAGAATTTTAGCTAAAGTTGCAAGGAAATATCTTAAAAAAAAATACATAACTTGAAGAAGGATACTAGAAAAGAAGCTTTAGCTCACACTATCATGGGAAAACCAGTATCTCCTAACTCATCAGAAATAACTCTGGTCCCAGCAAATCTCCCTAGTCAAAAGATTTTAAAATGAAAGTCAGACAAAGACACCCATGAACTGACTTTGCTCAGGCTAGTGGAGAAGATCACAATAAAAAGTGCCTCAGGTCTGAAAACTGAAGATCTCTAAGACTTAATAAGTGTACCACTGGAAAGAGACCTAGAAGACACTGTTTCTCTTGACTTTGAATTACAATTCAAAGGTCAAGTAAGAGAACAGATGATGAGAGAATAAAAGTTGACCAAATAAACATCTGTGTTGGCATCATCTGTTCTAGGGGGAGATTGTTGGACCTATAAAAGAACATATTATATCTAATAGCCAAAATATGACTCTCGGATCAAGAAATAAATAGGCAATGAAGCAATTCTTTCCCCAAAGATAGTGAATCTTAAACACCTATTCAGAACATCTTTTCAAGAGCATGTCTAACATCTGTAGAAGACTTGGAACCGTTGCTCAAGAGTACAACGACCGTTGAAGGCTAGCATCTACTATAAAGATCAAAGCTCCGATCAAGCTAAGGTCGGATGAAGAAGACCAAAAATCCGTTAGGCCAAACAGAAGTTTGGACAACTGCATCAGTGTTTAGCTTAGATAGTGTTTATTCAATGTAGCAATACTTTATCCCAATAGTGTTTAGAATAGCCTAGAACAGTGGATAAAATTGCTCTCTATTCTTTTAGAAATGTTAGATGTCACTATTAGGGTGACGTCAGCTGACATCATTAAAACAGAGCTTTAGTATATGTATAAATAGATCACACCTGTTAGTGATCTATTTATCACTTCACACACATTCTTTTTGTACGAATAGCTCGTGAGTGATAGGCTGAGGAGGAGATTGTAAATTCTTTACAGTAAAACTTTTGAATATATGAATCATTAGAAAACAATTTATGATAATGTCTCTCTATTTGTGAATTTTATTGCGATAAGCAGTATTTTTTTTGCATATATCAAACTCAGATCCTAACATGTATTTAACTAAATTAAGATCGTGAGTAAAACTCGTATAGATTTTGTAGGTGATAGTGTTAGACTTCTATATAATTGTGGCGTTTAGTTAATCATCTAAATAAAATAAACCATATGACATTATTATCCTATATATTAATTATAACTTATTATTTGATGGAAATAATGATATTAGGAAGAATGTGTAGGGTTACCCTTTGGATGTCCATAACAAGAGAATAGAAAGAGAGTAAACTACACCAAATAATGTCTCTTCCCTTCACTCTCTCTAAATCATGATCCATCCTAAGAGGACATCCTAAAGTGGAACCAAGAACATCTTGATGGGAATTATGGCTTCGTCATCATCCGCAAAGATAACCATTCCATCAAGTACGCATCTTAATTTAGTGTCCATGTTTATATGTATAATATTATTGAATAACATGATTATACTCTTTAGTTTTTTTATACATGTTTAAAGATATAATCAACATGTGTATCAGAGTACTATGTTGATTATATCAATTCAATCGGAATTGTTTCGATGGTATGTGATATTCATGATAAATTTGCAATTTATTGGAACTTTATTAAGTGTTCTTCTACACTGTTCAGAAATCCGAATTTCATAATTTACAAATAGATAATTGGATCATGTGATATTAATTAGAAGATCACGAACTGTCCTTTTTTCAGTTTATGATATTATATATATATTTTATTGAATTAATTTAGAAAGATCACCGGATCATTTTATATTCAACTGGTGATATCATTGATATCAATTTAATTTTATAATCCGTGCTTTGATGGTGATCCATTCCATCAAAACAAATTCACTGTATCATGTCCATGCATTTGTTTATTTTAATTGGATGGCTTTTGCCGAATAGATTTCACTGATATTTCTCAACTTTAATTGTCTAATGATGCCATATGATTGAAATCTCTATTGCAAAATAATGTCTTTTAGAATATTTGACTAAAGTTACGGAGGCATGTTAATATGAATATAGATTGCATAAATAAAATTTGGCCCAACAAATTAGTTTAAATTAATGTTCATATTTGATGCATGCCAACATCCCACTGTATGGTTTTGTTTTACTAATGTTCAAGCCTAGTTACATATATATGAATATTATGGTTTCTTCATATTCGTACGTATTGGTTATTTTAGATTAAGGATGAAATAATTTTATTAATGTGATTAGAATAGATGCACTTGAATTGTGTAATGTAATTAAATGATGTACTGGATAATACCTATGGTATTTGCAATTTAAGTTCAATCCCATCGTTTACTCCAACGGCATATTCTGTTCTTGATTTTTTTTTGTTCACAAGTAAATAGAACTTGATTCATGTATTTTGAAATATGCCTATGAAATTTAAGTGACCTTTGATGGACTGTGAAACAAACAATATTTTAGTATTATTTCCAGTTTTCTAGAACTAATAATTATTGTTTCCTCTTAGTATTGTTTTTAGTTTTCTAGAACAAATAATTATTGTTTTCTTTTATTTTCATATAAATCAAATGATGCACATAACATAAGGAAAATAAATCAGTTAGAATGTTTTTCCTTAATTCAATTAAAAAAATGATTTAATGATTTAATCATATGTCTTAAAATAAAGATTTTGACATAGGAAAGTATTTGATATAATCATGTGTATGACAATGAACCTATAGGTAAATAGTTTGATGGTACACATAATAATTATAATCATGATTAGATAGCATTTCTTGCTCAAACGTGTTATATGTGCTTTATTTTACGTTCATAATATGTGAATTTTGGTCAAAACTAATACGAAGCCAAATTTTATATAGCAAATTAAGATACTCTATCATTTCTCGTTCATAATACATGAATTTTGGTCAAAGCGAAGCCAAAATTCATGTAGAACAATAAGTTAGTATATTATGGTCTGTTCATAATACATAAACTTTGGTCAAAGCCAAAGTGAAGCCAAAGTTCATGTAGAACATCAAGAAAATCTGTTATTTATGTATGTTTATAATGTCTGAATTTTGGTCAAAGACAAAGCGAAGACAAAATTCAGACAGAACCATAAATAGTCTATTATTTTGGTGTTATAATAAATTTTATCTTCAATATACTTGTTCTTTTGCCTACCTTGCTTGATTACCCCTAAAATAGATTACTCCAACTCTTCTATTTGTATTGATCTAGCATCCATTTTTAGCCTTGGCATTGGAATTAAATTATTGACTGGGGCAAACTTTGCCACATGGAGGTATACGGTTAAACTTACTCTTGGTATGGTGGATCTTGATTATGCCCTGAAGCATGACCCTCCTGCTGCTCTGACTGCTAAAAGCACTGCAGATCAGAAAATAGAGCATGAAAAGTGGGAAAGGTCTAACAGAATGTCTCTTATGCATATCAAGAATTCCATCTCAAGTGCCATCAGGGAAGCGATACCTGATTCAGAGAATGCCAAAGAATATCTGAATTCAGTTGAGGAGCAAATTAAGGGATCTTCTAAAGCACATGCGAGTTCTCTAATTTTGAGGATGCTTACCACAAAATATGAAGGGACTAGTGGTGTGCGTGAGCGCATAATGTTGATGAGCGACATGGCCCATAAGTTAAAGGGATTAGACATGGAAATAAGAGACAGTTTTCTAGTGCACTTCATCATGACTTCTCTTCCTGCACGCTTTAATGCTTTTAAATTCAACTATAACACTCAAAAAGACAAATGGTCAATGAGTGAGTTGATAGCAATGTGTGTGTAGGAGGAGGAAGAACGTCTGAAACTAGAACAACCAGAAGTTGCTTATGTCGCTACCACTAAGTCGGTGAAAAGGAAGGGGAAAGTTCTAAAGTCCAGAAAGCTAATTCAAATACTGTTTCCAGCCCTAAGTCTCCAAGGGACACTCTCGTTGCAAGTTCTGCCACAACAAAGGGCACTAGCAACGAGATTGTTCAATATTCAAGGAATGGTTGGTTAAGAAAGATACTGATACATTAATGATAATTGAATCCTTTAATATTAATGTACCAATTAACACATGGTGGGTTGACTCTAGTTTGATGGTTCATGTTACCAATTCCACACATGGATTCCTTACAATCCATAGGCTGGGAAGAAACCAAAAAACACTTGGAACGGGAGGAGTGGAAGAATTTGAAGTTGGGGTCGTAGGAACCATGGGAAGAAACCAAAAAATACTTAGAATGGGAGGAGTGGAAGAACTTGAAGTTGAGGCCGTAGGAACCATGCAACTTATTATGAAAATTGGTCATTGTATTAAATTTACTCGGAATTTAGTATTAGTACCAAAGTTAGACAATGATGGTTTTGAAGTTTTACATGGGCATGGAAAGGTCACTATTAGTTTAAACTCCCAAGTTCTTGGTTGTGGTTATCTGGATGGAAGTCTCTATAAGTTAGAACTAGATGATAGTTTTTCAAAATCTTTGTTGTCATATAACGTAAATGAGAAAATCAAAAAACGAAAACGAAACAAAAACATGATTTGGAAACATAATCTATATTGTGGCATTGATGCACTTTATGTCCGTCACTATGCGAATAGGCTAGAAAGAGTGTGTATTAAATATTGTATAGATTAGATACGAACACACGACCCAAGTGCGAGCGCGATGTGACACGTACGAGTGACAATGTGCCTCGTACGAGTGACTTTGTTACTCGTACGAGTGATACCATCGCACTCGTACGAATGACACTTCGTACCAGTGACAACCTGCTTGCTTCGCACGAGCTGCTAATGTCTATATATAGGTGTTGTGTGTTCATTGTTTGTTAAGTTTTGGAAGTTCCCTGAGGGGAAACGCTGGCGGATTCTCTCCAGGAATTCCGCCATCCAGACAAGATGTATACTCTTTCGGTATGAATGAATGAATGCTTCCGCTGATTCTGTTTCTACTCCCTTGTTATAACGTTCTACTGAATCGGTACTATCGTACGCCCAAACTTCCGTCTAGAAACGCCGTCACCGGGACCCACAACAGGTATCAGAGCTACGATACCGATTCATTCAATCTAACTGTTGATGAATCACGTACGCTCATGAATTTTGGACGTATGAGGGGTTTTTAGAGGTAAAACATCAAATAATCGGACATAATGTAAAATTGATACCATAGGATCGTTAGAAATTGATTTTCAACCAGATCTGTGCAAAAATCATCTTGAAATTCGAAGATATAACGATTATGGATCGAAAAATCGTAATCAGTTTCGTTCGTATGAGTGAGCCTCTGTGGCTCGTACGAAGCACCAAGCACCACTCATACAAAGTCCAGCTCATATGAAGTGGTGACAAAAAGGCATTTTTTGATCGTATTGACGAGACGAGTGCCTAGAAAAAATTTGGTGATTACAAATTTTTTCGAGATTTTAACGTCTAATTCGGGCTGTTCGAGGACACCGTCTGGAGCTTCAGAGTATAGATTTGATGATACGGTCACAAAAGGATGAAGAGTTTGGGGTAGTCACTGATACCTGCGCAAAACATTGATCATCTGGTGTAGTGACTATTAATGGGCCTTAACGTTAAATCAACATTTGATCAAAACTGCAATTTTGGGGAATTTTTCGCAAAATTTGAGTACCCTATGCTGCAGTCGTGCCATAATCTTCATCCCCATAAGAACTCAAGACGTTAGAATGAGGGGGAATAAAAATTTTCACGTATATGTTAAAATTCTGACATTTTTGAAGTTCGTGACGATGCAACAGTATCCGGGTGCTTCCGACTGCAGATTATCTGGGAAACACAGAGAAAGATTCATTGGTAATGAGATAACGTTTTATGTCTATTCATGAAATAGACTATACATTTGGAATGTCGTGATCATAAGATGTTTAGAATTTTCAGATCATGATACAGATTGATGCTCAAGGGTTAAATGCCTTATCCCCGATGTGGAAGTGGAAGCACATACGACTGCTTATCTTTAACTCAGCAAGGCAAATGAACTGTTTTTCGGACTAACCGCCAGGAAACAAGGATGTCTTGTAGTTTCAATTGCCCCATTCCAGCGGAGATGGCTATACATCTGTTATTATGACTAAAAAGGAAGAATGTGTTTCTGATCGTCGAAGAATGTTTCTCAGATTCGATGTGTTACTAGATAGTATGATTCCGATGATGATTTTCTGATTGAGAAGATTACCTATTTGCTGATCAATCGTGATTATAGAAATCGGGATTTCAGATTTTTGCGGATATTCATTGATTTGAAGTTTTTCGTTGTGGTAATTCATAGTTTCTATTAATTGCCGGTTGGGTTTTGAAGATTAGAGGATCGAGCATCAGAGGAGTGCGCTAAACCGAACGCGGATATGGTTAACGTTGAAACGGAGAAGCTGCATTGTTTAATTTCAAGTTGGTGATTATTCGAGAAAATTTGTAGATTAAGCAAATCAGAGGAGGTCTTGAACCGTTAAAACAACGATCTGAAGATTAATTTCTGGAGAAAATTATTTCAGGGGGAATGTCGCTTAACTAGATAATGCAAACCCGGATCATCAATCAAGGGGAATAACAACGTCGACAGATACCTGATTGAAGTTGCAGAATATTCAAACACAGCTACAGATTTCAAGATCAAGATAAAGCTTTGATAGTGACGTCCAAGGGGAATTTGTTGATGCACTTTATGTCCGTCACTGTGTGAATAGGCTAGAAAGAGTGTGTATTGAATATTGTATAGATTAGATACGAACACACGACCCAAGTGCGAGCGAGATGTGACTCGTACGAGTGACAATGTGCCTCGTACGAGTGACAACTTGCTCGCTTCTCACGAGCTGCTCATCTTTATATTTAGGTTTTGTGTGTTCATTGTTTGTTAAGTTTGAAAGTTCCCTAAGGGAAAACGCTGGCGGATTCTCTCCAGGAATTCCGCCAGCCAAACAAGATGTATACTCTTTCGGTATGAATGAATGAATGCTTCCCCTGATTCTGTTTCTACTCCCTTGTTATAACGTTCTTCCGAATCAGTACTATCGTACACCCAAACTTCCGTCTAGAAATGTTGTCACTGGGACCCACATGTGGCATCAAGGTTTAGGCCACATCTCACGAGACAGAATGTTAAGACTCGTGAAGGATGGTGAATTACCAGATCTTGATTTTAGCAATACTGGAACATGAGTTGAATGCATTAAAGGGAAAAAGACAAATAAAAATAAAAAGTGTGCCACAAGGAGTTATGGATTATTAGAACTCATACACACTGATATTTGTGAACCCTTTACACCTGGCATTACTGGCCATACATCTTTTATTACTTTCATAGATGATTATTCTCGGTACATGTACCTGTATTTGATTAAAGAAAAATCTGAATCACTTGAAATGTTTAAAACTTTTAAGGCTGACGTTGAAAATCAACTTAGCCGTAAGATAAAAGTAGTGAGATCATACAGACATTAGTTAAGCTCCCGGTCCTTTCTTTAACTTTTGTAAAGAACACGGGATAGTGAACCAATTTACCATGCCGGGTACACCTTAGTAGAATGGTGTTGCCGAGAGAAGAAATAGAACCCTTGAGGACATGATAAGAAGTATGTTAGCAAACTCGAATTTCTCTAAATTTTTATGGACTGAGGCATTAAAGACAACCGTTCATAGGGTTCCTTCTAAATGTGTCCCTAAAACTCCTTATGAAATTTGGACAGGAAAGAAACCAAGCTTAGAGTATATGAAAGTATGGGGTTGTCCAGCTAAAGCTACACTTTAGGATCCTTTGAAAAAGAAAATTGACCTGAGGATAGTCAGTTGCTACTTCATAGGATATCCCGAACGATCAAAGCGACACAGATTTTACAGCCCTTCACACGTTACTCGTATTGTGGAAAGTCGAATTACTGATTTTATAAAGGACTTTAAGGTTAGTGGGTGTAGTGAAAATAGAGTCTTTGATTTTCAAGAAGCGCAAGAGGAGGGGGATGGACTTTTCAAATTTATCTCCTATTACACTTCTTGTACATGACACTCCACCACCTCATGTTTCCTCAGAAATTTATGTTCCTAACGTCCCTAATAATGAAGGCACATCAAACTCACAAGAGCATAACCAAATCCCTGAACCAGTTAATGAACTTGTTGAACCTGAAAATCAGCTTAAGAGGTCATCAAGGCCAAGAAGGCCCACTAACTTTGATAATTACGTAACCTACCTTGATGAAGCTGATTTGGATTTAGGAAAGTATAACGATCCAACTTCTTATAATGAAGCCATTGGTAGTGATAAATCTTTTGAGTGGAATAAAGCTATGATTGATTATAGGTCCACTTGGAGGATCAAGATAAGCTACTTCCTTGTTATCTAACACACATACGAATGCGGAATCCACGTAAGTATGCAAACCAAAGCAAAGTAACAAACACATGATAACCAAAGATTCACTATCTTGATTAACTGAAGAGAGCTTAGTATAAACACATACACACAATGTTCATACAGACTCAAGGTATTCCCCCTGTGCTCTCTCTTACATGAACTGTGAAGTGCATGTCTGTATATAGGCCCAACACCCAGCAACAGTACGAAGAATGTCACTGGCCGTACGAACCACTACAAAGTTGCTCGTACGAACAACTTATGGCTCGTACGAATAAGTAAGTCTCTCGTACGAACAAGTAAGTCGCTCGTACGAACAAGAAGTCGCTCATACGAACAAGAAGTCGCTCGTACAAACAAGAAATCGCTCGTACGAACAAGCAAATGTCTTTGATGAATGTTCATTCGTACGAACATGCAATGGCTCGTACGAATAAGTAACTTGTTCGCACGAAGCACCATTCACTCGTACGAATATGGTGTTCTTCAGAGAACCCCGCTATCAAGCATACTCCACAGTCAGCAAGATCAGAAACACAAAACTTAACAGTATGCACACACATGCAACTGTTTTACAACACAGACAAACTAAACGTCGTACTAAATCAAGATAGGAGGATATCTTGATTTGGTCGACACGACCAAACTTTATAGACATAATCAAACAAAGACCATACAATTACTGACGTAACTAAGAATAAGCGACAGACACAAAAGTGCATCAACAAACTCCCCCTTGACTATTGCTTGGTCTTCGGTCTTCATTTCTAATGGATTGATGCACCCACATTCACTTAACACTTTCAACGAACGTTGACCGAAAAACAATATCCTCAATACTCTCCAAAACATCAAACCTTTCATGTTTCCTTTTGAGTATCACCCGAGGCAACTAGATCGGCCACGATTTGCTGTGCGCTAGACTCTACCACTAGAGTTGCAACAGAACTTTCTGGTTGCGCGGATGAAGCTAGAACATCAGGATTACCAGGGTCTTCACTATCATGATCATGCTTACGTTGGATCTCCTGTGTTTTGCAACTTTTATTCCACAGAATGTTTACCCGCTTTCTGCTCATTTCAAAAGTGTCTTTAGTACTATTAAAGCCTTTAACCAGTGTAGTATTACGAGAATGATACCATTCTCTCATGTCGTCATGTTTAGCAGTTAAAGTTTTGGCCGATCGTTGTACAGCCGCACTACGTTCTTTCAGCCTATTCATGTCATTCCCACGAGCGTTATCAGCCGCTCGCATCTGTTGTAGCTGAGCTGCTCTTTCAGCATCCGCAGCCTTCCACTGCTCATTCTCCTCTCTTAATCGTGCAATCTCGGTAGCCTGCTTTCCAACAGTTTCCTTCAAAGAATTTATCTCCAACTGTTGCTTAATAACTGTTTTCCGATTTGAAGAGATAAACTCTGAGTGCCTGTTAATCTGAGTTGCCACAGCTTGCAGCTGAGAGAACAGAAAATCCATTTTCTCATCTTGGTCCATTTCGGAGAATAAATGACTGCGTCGTTCTGTACTTTGTTGATGAATTGCGGGCTGGATTGTTGAGCTGAAGAAGTATTGGGTTGTGGTTGAACTGGAGTAGTCACAACTGAAGGTGTTTCAGCTGCTGTGGTAGCTGCAGATTGTTGTTCAGAGGTTGTAGTGGGTTCTGACATTAGAGTTTCAACCGCCTTTGTTGTGAAGGCAGACTGAACTTCTGCAGTTGGTTCAAGTATGGTTTCTTGTTGTGTGATTGTAGTTTGGGTGATTTCAGGTTGAGCTGATGAGGTTTCCATAAACGTTTTATCCTGTTTCTTTCTATGAACAACAATTTTCTTTTTGCGAGCTCGTTCAGTCTCAGCAACGGATGGAACATAGTCAGCATCTGGATCTGTTGGAACCTTTCTAATCTGCCTAACCCCACGCTCATCAACATAGAGTTCATACACAGGTTCAAGCGGATTGTCATTTGAATCCGATTCTTCATCCGGTTGTTTACCCTAATCACCACCTGTAGTACCTACACCACTTGCACCACCATCACTATTATCATTACTATCCTCATTACTGTCATCATCATCACCTTTATCCTTTTCTTTGATGACCAAACTTATCTTCGATCATCTTCTTCAAAGTTGGTTCTTCATTATCTGACTGACTATCATCATGGCGCCACTTATCATTTTCAGGTGCGACATATTCATCATTTGCTAGAAAACCAACTAAATTACGAGGAGGTATGCTTTCCTTGTAACGTTTTGCTGCTACTACTCTAAATATCTTCAACGAATGTTCCATCATAATATCAACTTTTAGAACATCGTTGTCGTTCTTCGGAAGATTTGAATGTTGTATATTCAAGATCATCTAGAGAAAACGAGGATACATCCAAAACTTGTTTCCAGCAAATCTGGTTCTTCTCAGATTTTCCTTTATGTTTGCAAAAATATACCTTGAAACATTGAACGGTTTGTTCAATGTCAAAGCTACCATCATCCCAACTAAGTCATTATTAGCCATGTCATAACCACTTCGTCTGTTGCTTAAACACTGAATTAAAACACGTAGAAAGAACTTGTATCAGAGCGGCAACCATGCTTTGTTTAGTTGTCCGACAAGAAAATCTCCGACACATCTCATTCGAACCAAACATCCACGTAGACACTTCAATGGAACTGAGTATGGAGCTTCAGGGTCATCGCCAAGTTGCAATGCGGAATTAATTACTTCAACGGAAATATCTACGTCTAACTCATTTACTCTTCCGTGGATAAGTTCTTGTCCATTCACTTCAACAACTTTAGCTGAATCCCAAAATTCCTTGATAAATATCTTGTATAATGTAGTTTTATGCGAGACTGCATAATATATACTTGAGTCGCGCAAAAACTTCATTATACCATTGTACTCAACAAATTATCTTCCGGATCTAAGTAGGCAACCATGTTGTGTCTCAGCTCTGACATAATTTCCACTTCTGACTTGTCAGTTTTCTTCGTTGTGGGCTTTATTTTCTGTTCTTTTGGTGCCATCCTGCACAAAAAAAGATAACCAGAATAAGAAGAAACATAAATATACTAGGGAACATACTCAAAAGTTTTTACTGTGAACTTTCTGTAAGTATGCATCCCCTTGACGAATAACTACTGACTCATACGAGTAACAATTTACTCGTATGAAGAACAACTGACTTGTACGAACAACAACTGACTCGCTCAAATAAGTGAATGCCTCGTATGAGTACCTGGCTCGTACGAACAACAGGTTACTCATACGAGTGATAATTCACTCGTACGAAGGAGAGTCAACTTGTTTGCACAAAGAACTTCAAGTGAAGATTATTCATGAAGAACTTGTGTTTCGTCAACACAAGTTCTTCGCCTGAAGTTTGTTGTTTGTGACAGGTAATGACAAGCAGTCAGTTAATGTTCAATCTGCTCATCTTCAAGGTATACCAACACTATCAAACATACCTTAAAGATTATCATAAATAACTTAAAAGGAGTAGAAGATTGGACAGATGATGTTTCTTCTTAGAAGGATGAAGTGAAAAAGGTGAAAATAAAGTTGCACTGAAGGACTATATCACCCTTTATACTTTATACCTTTCCTCGCACGAAGAACCTTAGTTCGCACGAAGAACTGCCAACCGTACAAAGACTGTCTTGTACAAAGAATCAATGACTCATTCGTACGAAGCACAACCATTCGCATGAGTGATCATTGACTCATTCGCACGAATAGCTATCAATCGCACCCGGAACTTCTGATTCGTACGAGCGACAACTGATTCGTACGAATCCAGGTTCCTCTAACTAGAACATCAGTTCTTCGTGGACCTTAGGTTTTTCGTTGACCTGTTTAGATCTTCGCACATATACACACAGATCACAAGTTAGAAAATGTGCACAGTAAACAAATTTTGATCTTTGTAATGAGTTTACTTGTTGCAAAAAAAGGTACTTTATGAAGTTATGATAGCAAGACAAATGATTTTTAGGGCGTATCTTGGTAGAAATCATTCGAGATTCAACTTTGTCTAATTTAAAAATAATTTAAAAATACAGAGTAAACTAAAACAAATACTAATAGATAAGAACAAACTTTACATTAACCAACAATCTTTTTCTGAGTTTCAAGGTAAGAGAATCATACCAGCTTTTAATCTTGCCAAGAACGGATTTCTGTTTAGAACATAAAATTAAATAAATACTCTACCATAATTATCGGTATTGTTGTCCACATAAGCTCAGCTTATCAGATGTAGTCATGATTTGGAGATATGATTAAGTATAAATTATACTTACTAGCCAGTGTTCAACCACTTCAGGACACATTCCGGTATCAAAACATGCACGAGAGAAAATCTTACCGGTGAGTATACTGCTTATCATCTGTTTTGACGTATAGATTGTGAGATACTCACTTATTTTGATTGAAAACAAGCCCTATGTGATTAAATCTTTTATTGATGAGGAACTTGATTTTCAGATGCATGCAGAGCACAGGAGTAAGTCCATGAACAGGTTAGTACCATCGTACCAACAAAGAGACGAACTTAACTCCCGCATAAAGCTATGATATATTATCACTTATTTATGGGGTGAATGTAATATTTTTATCACTTATTGATGGTCGTATGTAGTATTTACACGTATGTATGGTATCATGGAAGTTCTAGACTTACGTCACCATTATTCTTCGGTAAAAGATTCAACCATGATACCCAGATGATAAGCAAGCATAAAGACCGTATATCTCAGAACCTCGGCATACTATCAAACGAAATTTTGGTACCAAGACCTTAATCCAATGAATGGTTCCCAGCTAGCTTTCAGTCCATTATGTTTATATCAACCTGCACATTTTCTGATTGTCAGCCTACCAATACATCATTAATAAAGCTACTTATCAATTTTTGTTTTATGTTTTTGACCGTATTTGACAGATCACCGGTGTATCATCATCTTCTCTTATCTTTCCAAGAAACTCATTTTTATTTTTTGGGTTTTCGATTGTTTTTGTATTTTTCTAAATTTTCTCTCCCTTAAATGTAGAAAGTAAATAAATAAAGACATAACTAAATAAAAGACATATTTTTGTATTTTTGCATTTTCTTATGTTTTTGTATTTTCTTGAAATTTTCTCCCCCTAAAATATAAAGATAAAAGAAAATGGAAAATCTTTTTGTATTTTTAGTTTTGAAGAAAATATTTACGAAAATGAATAGCCAAGGATGATTTACTCGGGTTTCACCCTGATGCCATTGACCAAAAGAAGATAATCAAAACGTGATTTATCAAAAGCTTTTGTAAACAGGTCGGTGCGTTGGTGATCGGTGTGGATTTTAACAACATTGATAAGTTTCTTTTCATAACAATCTTGTATGAAATGATACTTAATCTCAATGTGTTTAGTTTTTGAGTGTTGTACATGATTACGAGTGATCTGTAAAGCATCTTCATTGTCAACATAAATAGGAGTAGTTAGAAATTCAAAACCGTAGTCGCGCATTTGCTGTTGGATCCATAAAACCTGAGAGCAACAACTAGAAGCCGAAATATACTCAGCCTCACATTTGAAGTAGCTACACAAGTCTGCCTTTTTGCATTGCCACGTGACTAGGCGATTTCCCAAGAACTGACATCCTGCTGATGTTGACTTTGCATCGATCTTGCAGCCGCCATGATCAGAATCACTGAATGCTGTCAATCAAACCTATCATCCTTAGGGTAATGGTGACCAGTGTCCGGGCGACCCTTCAAATAACGAAAGATTCTTTTCACAGCCATCAAATAAGAAACTTTTGGACTTGACTGGTAGCGAGCTAGAAGACATGTTGGATACATTATATCGGGTCTTGAAGCAGTAAGATACATAAGAGATACGATCACAGCACGATAAAGAGACGGTTCCACATGTTCACCCATTCCATCAGGAGTAATCCCATGATTTTGAGCTAATGGAGTTCCCAAAGGCTTCGAGTCTTCCATTTGAAATCGTTTGAGAATATCCCCAACATACTTGGTTTGATGAATGAAGATTCCTTCCTTAGATTGATGAACCTGCAAACCTAAAAAGAATGGCATTTCTCCTATGGCGCTCTCGAACTTCTCTTGCATCATCCACTTGAATTCTTTGCACATTATATCATTTGTAGACCCAAAAATAATATCATCAACATACACTTGTACCAGCAACAAATCCTCATTCTTTTCTTTGATGAAGAGAGTACAATCGATCAACCCACGTCGAAAACCATTCTTGAGCAGATAGGAAGATAACATTTCATACCAAACTCGTGGAGCTTGATGAAGACCATATAATGCCTTATTGAGAAGCCAAACCTTGTCAGGATGGATTGGATCAACATATACTTCTTCTTCAACCACACCATGAAGAAATGCACTTTTCACATCCATTTGATAAACTGTAAATTTCTTGTAGAACACATAAGCCAAGAAAATTCTGATGGCTTCAAGACGTGCTACCGGTGCATAAACTTCATCATAATCAATACTTTCTACCTGATTAAAGCCTTGGACAACCAATCTTGCTTTGTTTCTCACAACAACTCCTCGGTCATCCTTTTTGCACTTGTAAACCCATCTAGTACCAGTCTTCTTGTAGTTGTCGGGCCTGTTAACCAATTTCCACACGCCAACTTCTGAAACTGCTGAAGTTCTTCTTGCATTACTTCTACCCATGAGCCTTATTTCATTGCCTCCTTCCAAGATTTTGGTTCAACTTGGCAAACATAGCAGGGAAAAGACCAATCATTATGTTCCCCAGATTCTCTAATTCTGTATATAAACCAGCATTTTGGTTGTTCCTTAGCAGATTACGTGTCTGCACTCCACTCTGGGCATCTCCTATAATATTCTGCTGAGGATGAGTATCATGCATTCGAGTTTCAGGAACATCGGGAACTGGAGAATTTATACCCAAATTGTTGATATTCAGATCAACAGCTAAGTCGATGGCTGGAATCGAAGAAGATGTAGAAGCATGACCTTCAGTCGTCCCTTAATTTGCACATTTGAAGTTACATTAGAAATTCCAGGAACAGGAGCAGAAGTAGCTTCATTTGCATCATTGAACTCATCATCTTCTGACGAAACATTATAATCAGCAGCATCTTCAAAGTCCTCATTCTGAACAAGATTATTAACCGAAGTAGAAACTTGTGGGTTAAAAATAATTGGTCGTCTAATGATGAGGAAACTGCAGTATCACTTTCAAGTAACATTTGAGCTGCTGCAGACTCATAATCAAAAGTTGGCAGATTGAAGGAGTCAAACAGTCCATCGTAGTCAAACATCTAAGGAGCACCCGGAGCTCTTACTGATTCGGTGTATCTTTAAACCTTAACTTCAACCCATTCCTCAATCTTTTTCGTTGACAGATTCCACACTCTGAAATTTGGAGTAGCAAATCCAAGAAAGAAACCTTCGATAGCCTTTGGACCGAATTTATCATGTGGATCAATCATAGTGCATGGAGCTCTAAAAGGTTCTAAGAAAGAAACATCCGGTTTTCTTTTATGTAACAATTCAAAACATGTTTTCCAATGCCTTTTCATGGTAAGAACTCTATTCATTGTATAGCACGTAGTAGCCACAGCCTCCCCCCAAAACTGAACAGGAAGTTCTGATTCTAGTAACATAGTTCTTGTCGTCTTGATAAGAGTTCTATTTTTCCTCTCAGTGACACCATTTTGTTATGGAGTATAACGAGAACTGTATTCATGTAAAATGCCCTTAGAAGTACATAACTCATCCAAAACATGGTTTTTGAATTCGGTGCCATTGTCGCTTCTGATTCTCCTTATCTTCAAATTGTACAAATTTTCAGGTAGCGTGAGAAGATTCTTGAGGATTTCAGGAACTTCACTCTTGTGTGCCATAACATTCACCCATGAAAATCTTGAATAGTCATCAGTAACAACTAAACAATATGCATCGCCAAAGGTAGTCTTGTGTTTCATAGGTCCAAAAAGGTCCATATGAAGACGTTCCAAAGGCATATTAACAATGTTAATTTTCTTCATAGGATGAGACTTCTTTGCTTGTTTACCCTTTTGGCACGATACACAGACATCTTGTAAATGAAAATGCTTAACTGGTACACCATTCACAAGATTATTTTTCTCCAAATAGTTCATTTTCCTCAAGTGAATGTGTCCCATTCGTCTATGCCAAAAGATTGACTCCTTTTCAGTGGCTTTTGAGACAAAACATGTAACTTGTGCAGACGTAGTGATAGCTTGGCTCATGTCAAGAATATATAAGTCATTTATTCTTGGAGCTGACAAGAGAATCCATTATTTGGGAATCTTGAAACCAGGTTTTAGCACATAACAACCAGCATCATCAAATGAACCGTGAACTTCTTGTCGCAGATTGAGAAACACTCAGAAGATTGTGATCAATTTGATGAACATAATTGATCTTGTCAAAACTAACAACACCATTGGAAACCATTCCTTGTCCAGTGATGTAACCGCCCTTATCTCTAGCAAAAGCAACATAATCTCCCCTAATGTTTTTCACATCATAAAGGAGCCTTAAGTCGCCTGTCATGTGCCGTGATGCTCCACTGTCAACAATCCAATTACTATTCACAGTTCCTCCTGGAACACCCTGCACAGTGCATTACCTGATTAGTTTGAGACGGGGACCCAAGCCTTAGTGGTCTTGGGTCGACCCTTATCATCAAGAAATGTGATTTCTATTTCTTGATGATTTGGAAACTTTGTACCTCCCACTGAAACATTACTGGTTTTAGGTTTCCAAGATTGTTGATGTTTACCAGATTGACTATTATTTACAGAGTTAGACACTTCTGGTTTTAATGAACTTGATGAACTTGGTTTCTTCTCTAGAACATCTGATTTTAATGCCTTTTCAATTATTTTAACTTGTTTACGTCTTTGTTTTTCTTCTCGTTCCTTAACAATACATTTGTCTTGTTTAGGTGACACAGATTGATGTTGGCAATTCTTTTCAGGAGGGGCTTTTTAAACAAACTTGGGTTTTGCTGAATTGGTATAGTTTTTGATTATGTGGCCAAACTCCCACACTTAAAACATGTTCTCCTCTCAAAAAATTTAGGAGGTGTCGTATGATGACTTGATGTTGAACTTGTAGGCCTAGAGGTACTTGGTCCATCTTCACACCCATTTGTGTTGAGTGTAATTGTTTTGACTGTTACGTTTTAAAATCTTGACTTGATTTACAAAATCAATATTTGACATATTTTCAAAAGTCTCGATTTTATCAGTACCAGTTGAGAATACAAAGTTAACATTTTTCCCTTTTTTCTTGTTGTGAGCTCTTTTAGCTTCAACCTTTGGTTGTGACACCTTAGGTTTTTCTGCTTTCTTTTCTTATTGTCTACTTTTAGTAGCGATTAATGGTTGTTATTTGATTGGATTCTTCTTTTCCAAAAAATTGGCTGTTGAATTTTCAAAAACTTGATCAATTGAAGTTGGATTGACATTTTTGATCGGAAAATTCTTGTTTGAGTAAATTTTCTCATCACCAATCAAAGTATACAACACATTATCGTTTGTAAATGTAGAGGCAATCGTCTTGACAGATTTGATAGGATCAATCTCTTGCTTTGTTTCAGATTGCATAACGGGAGTAGTAGAATCACATAAATTATGATTCTCAATTGGAATTTCTACCCCTTTCTTTTTATCAAGAGATTATTCCTGATTGATCTCGTTTGACTCTCATTTGATAAATCATCCTCTTTTGTTATTGGTGGACTTTGATCAATAACAGATGATGAGTTCTCCATCTTTCTGGATTCATTTGAGGAATTGTCCAGTTTAAACCCTAACCATGCTGCAAACTTTTCAGGATTAAGAGGTACAGATGGTTCAAAACGTGGCATTTCCTCCTCGTCAGGCAATTTGGTATAATTGTGTTTCAATGGTGGTGGACACGATTTATACCCAATGCATTTGAAATCTCCCTTAAGTTTTTGAACGTCAATGATGTGATCAAGCACATATCGGGAGTTGCAATAACTCTCCAATTTTAGATTAATTGCATCATGTTCGCATTTGCCAATTGCTAACTCCTTTTTTGTTACTTCAAGGATATTAATGTAGTTATTAATACCAGACACGCTTTTTTTAAGAGTCTCAATTACAGATTTGAATTCTTTTTCATTTCGAGTTAGAGCCAGATTTGCCTCTTCGCATTTTGACAGTTCAACGACTAAGCTTTGATTGTGACTGTTAATTGTTTCAAATTTAGTTTTTAAGTTAGCACAGTCATTGCATATCCTAGGAAAGTCGGATTATACCTGACTTGTTGAACTTGCAACATTAGCCATAAAAGCCATATGATGAGAAAAGGATGCATTGTTGGCAAAGAGTTTCTCCATTTCCTTTGATGTAACTTCTGCCTTCCTTATCAAATCAGACTTTTGACTTTTCAGCTTCTCTGCTTCTTTCAGCAACTCATTGACCTCGGTATCAATCTTTTCCCTGACATCCGAATCTGATCCATAACCACCCACACTTGAGCTTTCCTCGTCGAAACTCCCATTATACCCAGAACTATCATCATCATCAGAAGAGTCAATACTGTGAACATGTTTGATCTGATTGATTATCTTAGCATAACACGCAGTTCCTCCTTGATTCTCTTTTCCCAACTGAACTGACCAATCACATCCTTCATCTACTTGAACTACTAACGCTCTTTGTTTGAAGGCCCAGACTGGTTGGAGTTGTTTGGGTTGTTAACTGCTACTATACTTTGTTCATTGTTAACTTGAATTGTGTTGGATGGCCGTGATTGATTTCGGAAAGGTTTGTGATTTCCTTGCTTGCTAGGTCGAGTACATTCACGTTTGAAATGACCTTTTTCACCATAGTTAAAGCAAGTAACATCTTTATCAAATCCATACTTTGTGTCTTTCTTGCTTTCTAAACTTGTTCTTCCAGTTCTACTCTTGTAGTCTTTCGCTCTTCTAACCGCACTAGCAAATGCCCATTTAATGTCCATCAACTCCATCTCATCCCTGTCTATTTGTTGATAGTCCTCATTAGTCAAATTGATGTTTCCAATTTGACCAGAGACCAGTCCACAGTATGCACTAACCATGGTGTTCAGAAGTTCCATGTGTTCCCACGCAACTTCTACACTGACCTAGGAAAGATGTGAAGTATCAAGTCTGATGGTATTGAATTTGTAGGTTGAAAGTTATTACCATGGAAAGCTTGTTGAGAAACTTGTTGTGGAATTTGAGGTGTAACAACTTGTGGTTGTGGAAGAAAGGCTTTAGGATCAAATGCTTGACCATAGGTTTGAGCACTTGAGCTAGTAGATTGATCTGTTTGAACTGGTTGTGGTTGAAACGGGTTAACATTTGACACAAATGCTATTTGGAGTTTTACTGCTGAGTTATACTAACCCCTGTGTTAATACCTCCAAAATACATTTCAGTGTTTTGTGGAGCAGGAACTCTTTTTGCTTTTCGTATTTTTTCTTCATTCTTGTTCTCAAGCTTCTGCATGAACTCATAAATACTGATCATATCCAAAACACCTGTGTGCTTTAGCAAGTCAATGAATTGACTCCACTTTGGTGGTAAGGCATCAGCAAAACGCATCATAATCTCTTGTGGAGATGTGCTCACTTTGTATGAATACATTTCACTAAGTAGATGATAGAAACGAGTTGTCATGTCGCTTAGTGTTTCATTCTCCATCAACTGAAAACCTTCAAACTCTTTCTTTAGCAGATCATGTCGTATTTTTCTTGTTGCGGCATTTTCTTCTCCTCTTGCTTCCAAGGTATCCCACAAATTCTTGGTGGTGGTACAGTGCACGAATTGATGATAAATATCCTTATGCAGTGGTTGTGTAAGGATAGCAAATGCCTATTTTATAAATCATAAGCCTTTTTATCATTTTTATCTAAGTTGACTAAAGAGGTTGGATTTGATCCTGCTTCTTCGAGAGATTCCTTGTATGGTGTAGTAAAACATGTCCATAATTCTGTATTTTGACCAAGAACATACATATGGAAACGACTTTTCCATGAAGGATAATCGTTCATATGGTTCAACTTCGGTGGACGATTGTTTCACTCTCGCTAATAAGAAGAGTCTGAATGCTTTGATTTTGATTTGCCATGCATGTTGCTGAGGCATCAGTGATTTAACCCATAAGGTTGCGGAGCATTGTGGTGAATCTTGGTTTGTACTTGAACTACACCCCTAATCCCAAAGATTTTTAACCATTTTGTTTTCTTGTTTATGAAAATCCAATTAAAATTCCAAAATTAACTTGAAATAAAAGCCTCATTGTTAAAGTTCACGATTTTAAAAACACGAAGTATTGAAAAACTGGTGACGAATAACAAATCACAAAAGACTTAGGTCTTCGTACGAGCCACTGATTCGTACGAATCATTGGTTCTTCATACGAGTTAATGATTCTTCGTACGAGTTAAAGGTTCTTCATACGAACCTCAAGTTCTTCGTATGAACAAGTTGTTGTTCGTGCGAACAGGTAGTTCTTCATGCGAACTGTTGGTTCTTCGCATGAACAATTTGTTCTTCGTACGGTTGGTTGTTCGAAGATGGGGTCTTTCGCAGTGGATCTTTTTTCAAGGTTGGTTGGTGAGAAGTTTCCCTTTTAATAGAAACTTGTTTCTGAGTTTGTTGGAAAATTGTCAGTTGTCTTATACAAATTCGGTTAAAAAGACAAACATTCCAACATCAGCTTTTTAGTCAAGTCAGTCAAATCTTAAGATTTGGTCAACCCTAAAGGCATATTCCGGTGAGTTGTCCGACAAATGCTTCACCGAAAAATATGTTCAACTAAACTTTGATGGGAAATTTCAAGAAAAACCATATCCGAACATGTCTCCATGTATTTTAACAAATGTTTCACCGAAAAATATGTTCAGCTAAACTTTGATGGAAGCTTCACAACTTGCTCAAACACAACACTATGCTTGGTTTTAAACAAGAAAGAGAGCCAAAGCTCTGATACCACTTGTAGGTCCACTTGGAGGATCAAGATAACATACTTCCTTGTTATCTAACACACATACGAGTGCGGAATCCATGTAAGTATGCAAAACAAAGCAAAGTAACAAACACACGATAACCAAAGATTCACTATCTTGACTATCTGAAGAGAGCTTAGTACAAACACATACACACAATGTTCATACAGACTCAGGGTATTCTCTCTGTGCTCTCTCTTATGTGAATTATGAAGTGCATGTCTATATATAAGCCCAACACCCAGCAACAGTATGAAGAATGTCATTGGCCGTACGAACCACTACAAAGATCACGAAGAACATTCATGGAAGAGTTGCTGGTACGAACAACCTATGGCTCCTACGAACAAGTAAGTCGATCGTACGAACAAGTAAGTCGCTCGTACGAACAAGCAAATGTCTTTGATGTTGTTCATTCGTACGAACATGAAGCACAATTCACTTGTAAGAATATGGTGTTCTTTGGAGAACCCCGCTATCAGACATACTGCACAGTCAGCAAGATCAGAAACACAAAACTTAACAGTATGCACATATGCAACTATTTTACAACACAGACAAACTAAACGTCGTACTGAATCAAGATAGGAGGATATCTTGATTTAGTCGACACAACCAAACTTTACAGAAACAATCAAACAAAGACCGTACAATTACTGACGTAACTAAGAACAAGCGACAGACACAAAAGTACATCAAAATTGATGAGCTTGATTCCATGAAAAAGAATGGCGTTTGGGAATTGGTTAAATCACCCAAAGGGGTAAAACCCATAGGATGTAAATAGGTATTCAAAACCAAATTAGATCCGAATGGAAACGTCGAACGCTACAAAGCACTATTGGTTGCTAAAGGCTATACTCTAAAAAAAGGGAATTGATTATCAATAAACCTTCCCACATGTCTCAAGGAAGGATTCTTTGAGAATCGTTATGGAACTGGTAGCTCATTTTGATTTGGAGTTACATCAGATGGATGTCAAAACTGCTTTCCTTAATGGTGACTTGCATGAAGATGTGTTTATGACTTAACCTGAGCTTTAAACCTAAAGGTCAGAAGCACTTAGTCAGTAAGTTACAGAAATCCATATATTGGTTAAAACAGGCATCACATCATTGGTACTTAAAATTTGATGAAATTATGAAAAAACAAGGCTTTAGCAAGAATCAGGTGGATTAATGCACCTACCTCAAAATGAGTGGGATCAACTTTGCTATACTTGCCCTTTATGTGGATGATATCTTTTTGGCGAGTCATAGTTTAGATTTGTTGCATGAGTCAAAGCGATTACTTTCACGACATTTGACATGAAAGATCTCGGAGAACCTCTTACGTATAGGCATCGAAATACACCGGGATCGTACTAATGGGATATTAGGTCTATCCCAGAAGGCTTATATTGATCGTGTTCTTAAATGTTATAACATGCAACAATGCTCTCCATCAGTGGCTCCAGTAGTTAAGGGAGATGTTTTCAGCTCTTTTCAGTGCCCAAAAACAGAGGTTGAAAAGGAGCAAATGAGATTGATACCTTATGCTTCAATAGTAGGAAGTTTGATGTATGCTCAAGTCTGTGCTTGCCTCGATATCGCATATATTGCTAGAATGCTAGGCCGAGATCAATCCAATCTTGGCCTAGATCATTGGGAAGCAGCAAAGAAAGTTTTGCGATATCTACAAGGAACAAAAGACTATAAATTGACATATAGAAGAACTGACTTGGAAGTAGTGGGCATTGCCGATTCTGACTTTGCTAAATGCAAAGATGATAAGAAATCAACTTCGGGGTACATCTTTATGCTTGTAGGTGGACCAATTTCATGGAGGAGTCACAAGCAATAGTTAACAACAACCTCAACGATGATGGCAGAATATGTTGCAGTGTACAATGCAACGTGCCATGGGATGTTGTTATAAAATCTCATCAGTGGACTCAAAGTTGTTAACTCCATATCACGACAATCGAAGATATACTGTGACAACTCAGCTGCTGTTAGTTTCTCGAACAATAACAGTTCGAGTGGAGCTGGTTTATACCTCGATACAAAGTTTTTGTTCGTACGAGAACAAGTAGAAGAAAATAATCTTTGTATCGAGCACATAAGCACTAAAGATATGCTAGAATATCCAATGACTAAAGGTCTACCACCCAGAACTTTCCAATATCTGGTAATGAGAATGGGTTTTAGTAAAGACCTTGTATGAACGATTTTTATTTCCTCGAATGCTTTATTTTGTCTATGCTGATGTTTGTGTGCACCTTATGATTTATAGACAAAACTTATTTAAGGTAATTACTTACCCGAAGGATTTTATTTCAGTAATTTTGGTTTTATGATTAAGTGTTTCATATTGAGACCTTAGTATGACTGTTGGGGGTCTCGAATTGACTTCACTTCGAATGAGTGTAACTCTCTGCTATAGTTTCAACATGAGACTTGATGAGTATTTTAAACTTGGCCAAAATTACTTAATACTCATCGTTAATGATCACTCGACCAAGCGGGAGAATGTTAGACTTCTATATAACTGTTGCCTTTAGTTGATCATCTAAATAAAATAAACCATATGACATTATTATCCTAAATATTAATTATAAGTCATTATTTGATGGAAATAATGACATTAGGAAGAATGTGTAGCGTTATCCTTTGGGTGTGCATAACAAGAAAAGGAGAGTAAACTACACCAAATAATGTCTCTTCCTTTCACTCTCTCTAAATCTTGATCCATCCTAAGAGGACACCCTAAAGTGGAACCAAGAACATCTTAACGGGAATTATGGCTTCGTCATTATCCGCAAAGATAACCATTCCATCAAGTACGTATCTTAATTTGGTGTCCATATTTATATGTACGATATGATTGAATAACATGATTATACACTGTAGTTTTTTTATACATGTTTAAAGATATAATCAAGATATAGAGATATTTTTAAAGTTTCATTAACACGAAATGAGAAAATGATTGTATTTTAATTAGAAAATTTCATATTACTTAAATGATTATTATTTTTGATGCAATTCTATTCTAATTTGGTGTACAGGAGACTTGTTGGTTTGTTAATAATTTGGTGGATGACTGGGTATTGAAAATAATTGGTTTGTAGTGGACTTGAATCAAATAAATCTTTTTGGGCTGGCTACTATATGAATGTCGCATAAGGCTTTGACGCAATAGACTTGGACGAAAAATAGGAATTGATGGCGCAAGAAAAGAGAAATAAAAGACAGCTAAAAAACGAAGGAAACAAGAATCAACCTACCTTGCTCGTCAAAAAGGTCAAACGAAGATCAAAAATTAAGAAAATAACTAGAGCAAGCACATAGCTAGCCAAGCACGTCAAAAAAAGACTACGTGTGAATCAGATTAAAGAAGCAAGTCAGGCCCAAGTACACTCCTTTCATAATATGCTAAAGAAGCCTAATAGTAAAATTATTGTATTCATACAATATGGGCATCAAACGAAGTAGGAGGAGGTTTGGTGTTTGATAAAAATTTTAGTGGGCCACATATACACAGATACATGATATACGAAGAGGGGCTGTTGATAAAAAGAACCCTACTGATACATATGGTGGACATCAGATGCATTAAAGAGACGACGAAGGGGACGATCTTGGAGGTGAAAAGAAGATTGGACCAAGTGTCAAGTTGATGGATCAAGATTCGAGTTAGTCTGCAATTTGTTAGTTTTTGGTTTTGCTAAGACTTTGTGTTTTAAGATTTGATGTTATGCTTTGCTTATCGTATGAGACTTGTATCGCGTTCCGGACTATGATTCTTGACTAATTTGTTTTTCTATCCGGGTTTTTGATTGATAATTAGTAATTTCTTGATACTTTTGGTCATTTATTGATGGAATAAACATTAAAGTAGAGACCTAATTATTTTTGGCTAGATACGTGTTAGGTTGCCTATTTTGTGTTTGTAACTAGTTTATGGTTTATGGTGTATGCATCCCATAGGAACTTTGTTTAATAATTAGAGGAGTTTAATGGTCTACATACCGGAAGGAGATAGATACTTAGGTTTGTCTTTGGTGCTAGATATTTAGGTGTAGTGAGACCGGGAGGAGATCTGTGTAAGTTCTCTAGTATTATTTGCTTTCCTAAGTCTTGTCAAGTGTTTTTAGGTTACCCCGTATATTCTAGGGTGTATTATGATTAGTGAGATAGAGAGGAGATCTAGTCTTTGGGTACTCTAGTATTGTTGGAGAGACGGAGAGGTGATCCAACGCATATTAGTAAGCTTTATTTGACCTTTAGGATCCTTAGGAGAAGTTGATGAGACCCAGAGGAGATTCAGCCTATCTTTAGCCTTAAATAGGACCTGATTCCATCATAGTTACAATTATCGAGAGAAAACCAATAGTCACAAATAGGATCCTAAACCTGGATAGTACTTCCCCATCCTTGGTTTCACCTTTATAATCTTCAGCCTGCGTCTAAGTAGTCTAGTTCGTCTTAGTTAATATCAGTTAATTAAAAAACCTCAAAATCCAAATGAACCAATTAAGTATTAGTTGAATTAGAGCCTAGTTAGCGTCGCTAATGTCTTGTGGGTTCAATACTCGGACTTCATTAGGCTTTATACACATACGATAGGTACACTTGCTTGTTAGTGGTCTAGCATTTAAAAAGTCTTAGTTTAAAAAATTTAAAACTAGAGTGTTTAGATTAGGTTAGTTTTTATAAACTGCATTTACCACATCAGTAACCTATTAATAATAATAATCTGATTTGAATTCAAAATAAACGAAACTAACCAAAAAAAATAATTAATTTAACTAATCTAACACTCATCTTCCTCACTATCCATCACCAACCAATAAATGTTTTCAAAATAGTTCGTAAAGCAATTTAGCATGCGCCAACATGATAAAACAAAAGCATACAGATTAAAGAGTTATCTGAACTTGTGAACTGAAAATCGATCGTAATCTGGCAAGCTGCCAAAAATCAGATCTTACTTAACCATCAATGGCTGAGGTTATTTGTGATGATGCAGACCAGGGACGTATGGTGGAGAAGGGAAGTGGTGACTTTGATTTTTTTCTTGGCAGTGGCTACCGAAATAGGGTTTTGGAACCTAAACAATACAAAAAAAATAATGGTATTTTATTGATTGGTGTACATGTCTTTTACAATAGAATACAATGACTATATAAAAGAGAGAGAGTCTTGAAAAACAACCTAGATTATTTTAGGAGTTGATAACTATAATCATAATAATATATTTATAATACAAATCACCTTTTTTATATCCTATTGTAACGCTCTTACCCATTTTAAATAATATCTTAATAAATGCAGATAAATAGGTCCCATTTTTTATATAAAACATATACTTACACGTCTAGAATAACTAATAATCCGGACAAACTGACATAACGGATATTACACTTCTTGTACATTTTACATTATAAAGGTTTAAGTCTCGAATGCTTTGCCATGTATGATCATGCTCAAACTTCCTGAAAGGATTATCTTTAAAGAGGTAACAGTTTGATAGTGTTCGGTTCACATTCTTGGTCGTCCATCCGATCCCCATAAATTAGATATCACTTATAATACATTAAACATTCCAAGTATTAGAAAATACACTAGATAAACGTGTTAACCGAACCCACAAAATGAAATAATCGAAACAAAAGTTTTTTGCTAACATAACATGTTGTCACGTCACGCGACGGGAAAAGGTTACCCTTGTCGGGCGACGCGACAGGATGAGTGTTGTCCGAGGTCTTGACCGGACTCCCTCTCGTCACGCAATGGGGGTCTGGTATTCCTGTCGCGCGACGTGATAACCCCATTTTTCACAGCAGGTTTGCTTTGAGTTGGGCATTTTTCTGGCCTTAGCCAATTTTGCCATTTTTCGACCAAAACTCATCCAATTCATTCCAAACCCATTTTAAATCGTTCGGAATTCGTCTCTCAACATAACTAAACCACGACCCATTACCCGGATCTTTAATTCTTGAGTTTTACACTTTTATCCACTGATTTAAGCTTATGTTCGTTCGACCCGTTAAGAGACAGTAAGCCCAAAAAGGCTTCACTCCCACATTTATTTTACCAAAAGATCGGCCCAATTATGGGACTCATTTTTAATCTACCCTTAGAGGTATGATATACGTTAAATTATACATAGTAACGTCCCCCACTTTACTCCTGTTTTACGCGTTTTTTACTAAAACTTCATTGTTTAGGTACTTAATAGGGCACTTTTGTATTTTCGGGTCTTAAACGGCATGCCACAGACAAGTTGAAGATAAAGTGGGATTTACAAGCATTTCAGATGAATTCTACAGAATCTGTTGATGTTACAGCTCATGCACGACCATGCAAACCATCGGCACGACCGTGCGCGACTCACGACCCCGAGAGCACTGGCAGTGCACAATGCAGTGCAACTGATTTCTCGGCATGCACGGTCGTGCGGCCCAAGTGCACCCCCGTGCACTACCTGAACACTGAACAACAGACTGCTTTGAAGACCATGCACGACTGTGCGGCCCACTTGCACGACCGTGCACATCTGAAAGTTTTGCCGCCCAATTGTGTAAAACCCATACTTATAGCAAGGTAAATTTGTACTATAATTTTCATAAGTTAGTTTAATGCAATCCAACTTAGATACAAATACCGAAAGTTTAAAAACTTAATATTATTTATAACAACTTAAAACATTTTAGTATAGTTAATATAGACGATGATCAAGATACAACGGAAGCTTGAATTTTTCTAAGTGTTCGGTTCTTCTTTTAGCTTGATTAATCATCCGTAACGTTACTTTAATCACCTACATCACGAAATATGTTAGAAACGTTAGTTATAAAATTTATAAATATATTAAACATAACTTATTCTCGAAAACATGACACAACCATCAATACAAAAGTTTTGTTTCGATTCCCGTCGTAAGCTACGGCTAGGCACCGTAGCTTACGGTCTGGGCTTCCTATTTATAACAAAAGTAGCCTACCGTAAGCTACGGTAGGCTACCGTAGCCTATGGTGGCTTGCTGCAGGTTTTCTCTTATTTTCCGCTTTTGGCACGAAAACCTCTGTATCTTTTAAATCGCTTATCCGTTTAACCATCCGTTTCTCCCTACCTGATCGAAATTTGATCCTCCACCTTAATAACTTGAAATCCAACATCCGAGTTAACCATATTTTAACTTTAAGCCTTCGGCTTACTATTTATTTGCAAAATTTATTGACCCGTATATATATTTTTATTAAACAACTCATTTGATTACCTCTAATTCTTGCAAACATCATATCTACAAATGTTTCCTAATACTCGGAATCCTATAACCGTGATTCAATCATTCATTTCCCGGTTTACGCACATACTTGAGTTCCTACCCATTATCCGGGTATTATGTCGATATCATTACTCATGCATCCGTTCTGGTATGCATTAAGACTTCTTTTGACCCGTTTGGTTGACGTAGCGAAATCATCACTTTTATCCAACCAAAACTTTATTCATTATGTCGTTTTGACCAATTTGGTTGACGTACCAAAATCCATCGCTTTTATTCAACCAAACCTTTATTCATTATGTCGTTTTGACCCGTTTGGTTGACGCAGCGAAATTCATCGCTTTTATTCAACCAAACCTTTATTCATTATGTCGTTTTGACCTGTTTGGTTGACGTAGCAAAATCCTTCGCTTTTATTCAACCAAACCTTTATTCATTATGTTGTTTTGACCCGTTTGGTTGACGTAGCGAAATCCATCGCTTTTATTCAACCAAACCTTTATTCATTATGTCGTTTTGACCCGTTTGGTTGACGTAGCGAAATCCATCGCTTTTATTCAACCAAACCTTTATTCATTATGTCGTTTTGACCCGTTTGGTTGACATAGCAAAATCCATCACTTTCATTCAACCAAACCTTTATTCATTATGTCGTTTTTTCAACTATCTTTCGTCAAATCAATTTATATAATAATATGCTATAAACATAAAGTCACGTACCTTATAGCTTTTCTTTCAACCGTGAATCCACTTTGGCTTGGCCACTAGATGTTTCACTCGTTTTACCTATAGAGTTCAACTCAGTTTATCCTTTAGAACTCATATTACAATATATATTACACGAATTTGTCAAACTAATTAATCACTTGATTTCTTTCATATTTCCAACATTTCAGGTCACTTTGGCATTTTATCGAACATCTTGTGGGCGAGGTTTTCATGCTAAAATTTTAAGTTCATGTTTTAGTTATTAACCATGTATTATCATCACCTTCAAGTCTCTATGTCTAGTGTGTGTGATTAACACCTAGAATTCAACATTTTTATCATCAAATTCAACCATTTCTCAACTAAAATTCAATTGTTCATCATTACATATCAAAACCCATTTAACACAACATGGTTACTTATTTAAACATTCAAATTATGGCATGAAATCACTAAATTTTCATCTAGGGCTCATTCCTAGACTTATATACATCTCCATTTTGTCATGGCACCTAAAATTTATACTTGAATTGCAACTAGTGTCATTCATTAAACTTTTAATATCATTGAAACTTAAGATACCTCTTGATCTTCTTGACTAGATGACCACAAATTTGATTCATGCAAGAACTAATCCCCAATTCTCCCTCTCAATTGGATCAATTTGTTGATATTAGGGTTTTTGGTGTTTTGCTCTAATCACCAACACATACTCGCACATAGACATGTACTTTGTTTTTATTTGGATTTATTTTATATAACATGTTTTACCTACTTGGCAAATCTAGTTCCTCGTATTTAGTTTATTCCAAAGTGGACCATAATTCATTCAACATCATTTTTATTTATTATTAGCTACTTTCCATTAACTAGGTTAAAGTCCTCTAGTTATTTATATTATTTAATATTTTTTGGGTGTTACAAGTCCACCCTCCTTAATAGGGTTTCGTCCCCGAAACACATTCACGAACCAAAAAGTGATGGGTAAAGTCGTCTCATTTCCTCTTCGGACTCCCAAGTGGTGTCTGAACCCTTTTTATGCTCCCACTTGACCTTTACTTGATAAATTTCTTTGTTCCTTAATCCTTTTAACCTTTCGGTCAAGATTGCGATCGGCTTTGCCAAGTAGTTGAGTTGATTGTCTACCTCTGTGTCTTCATATCAAATGTAGGCTGTTTCATCGGCTAAACATTTTCGGAGATGCGAAACGTGGAATGTATTGTGTATTCCACTCAACTCTTCTGAGTCATTCTAATCGGTATCCTACTTTGCCCACTCGACCGATAATTTTGGAAGGTCCAATAAATCGCGGGCTCAATTTCCTTTCTTTCTAAATCGTATGATCCCCTTCTAAGGAGACACCTTGAGCATTACCATATCGCGTATTTGAAATTCAGTAGGTCTTCGTCTCTTATCTGCATATGGCTTTTGCTGATCTTTTGGGCCGCTTTTAAATGGGTTCATACGATATCAATCTTTTCATTTGTGGCTTTAATCATATCCTTATGGGTGAGTTCTCTTGGACCTACTTCGCTCCAACACACCAGGGTTTGGCACATTCTGCCATAAAGCATCTCGTATGGCGCCATACGAATGCTCGAATGGTAGCTGTTGTTGTATGAAAATTCAGCCAATGGTAGGTAAACATCCCAACTGCCGCCAAAGTCAATAATACATGCTCGAAGCATGTCTTCTAATGTTTGAATTGTTCGCTCTCTTTGCCCGTCTGTTTGAGGGTGGTATGCCGTAATTAACAGTTTAGTACCCATTTGTTCTTGAAAATTGTGCCAGAAGTTTAATGTGAACCTGGTATCTCTATCAGACACAATGGACACCGGTACTCCATGGTGCACTACAATCTCATTCATGTACACCTCCGACATCTTTTCAGGAGTATAAGTTTCATGAATAGGGATAAAATGAGCCCTTTTGTCAATCTATCCACAACCACCCAAATGGCATCGAATCCCCGAACCGTTGTTGGTAGTTTGGTTAATAGATCCATGGTAACATGTTCCCATTTCCAAACTAGTATGTGTAATGGTTGGAGTTTGCCATAAGGCTTTTAGTGTTCCGCTTTTACTTGTAAACAAGTTAAGCATTTTTCGACATGCTTAGCTACATCTCTTTTCATTTCGGGACACCAATAATTTTGCTTCAGATCTCGATACATCTTGGTTGCTCCCGGGTGAATCGAATAACGCGACTTATGAGCCTCGTTGAGTAAGAGATCCTTTACACCATAAGTGTTTGGAACCCAAAGTCTACCGAATCGTTATTTTAACCCATTTTCTCTTTCTTCAATGTCACCCTTTATACGTTCCATTTTCCAATTCTCTTTCTTCACTGCTTCTTCTTGTGCTACTCGGATTTGCTCAAGTAATCCCGAAGTAAACACTAGTTGCATAGATTGCACCCAAAATGGGTACAAATTTTTCCTTTCTGCTAAGGGCATCCGCCACCACGTTGGCTTTGCGAGGATGATAATGAATTTCGCAACCATAATCCTTCACCGTCTCTAACTAATGCCTTTGTCTCATATTCAATTCTTTTTTATGAAAGAGATACTTTAGGCTTTTATGATCTGTGTAAATGACGCATTTCACCCCATACAAATAGTGTCTCCAAATTTTTAAAGCAAACACTACCACTGCTAATTCAAGATCATGCGTAGGATATTTCGTTTTGTGAACTTTTAATTGTCTCGAGGCATAGGCAATCACTTTGCCTCGTTGCATAAGTACGCACCCAAGGCCTAGGTGCCATGCATCCGAATACACTACTAAGTCATCAGTGCCATCCGATAAAGTCAATACCGGAGCACTAGTCAAATTTTCTTTAAGCGTTTGAAACCCCCTTTCTTGTTCATCATTCCAGACAAATTTTTCATCTGTAGGTTCACTTGGAGGATCAAGATAGCCTATTTCCTTGTTTATCTAACACACATACGAGTGCGGAACCCACGTAAGTATGCAACCAAAGCAAAGTAACAAACACAAGATAACCAAAGATTCACTATCTTGATTAAATGAAGAGAGCTAGTACAAACACATACAAACAATGTTCATACAGACTCAGGATATTCTCTCTGTGCTCTCTCTCTTGTGCCTCAATGTCTCTACTGAACTGTGAAGTGCATGTCTGTATATATATAGTACCAACACCCAGCAACATACGAAGAATGTCACTGGCCGTACGAAATACTACAAACCATGAAGAACATACAGAAATGGTTGCTTGTACGAACAACTTATCCCCGTATGAATGAGTAGCTTATTCGTATGAACAAGCAAAGTTCTTGTTGATAGTCACTCGGACGATCATGAGAATCACTTGCACGAACAGGTAATGGCTCGTACGAGTAAGCAACTTGCTCGTACGAAGTGCCTTTCACTCAACAGAATAAGTCGGAGAACTTGCTAATAGACATGTCGTACAGACAGTAAGATCGGAAACACAAAACTTGACAGTATGCACACTTGCAACTGTTTTACAACACAGACAAACTAAACGTCGTACTGAATCAATATAGGAGGATATCTTGATTTGGTCGACACGACCAAACTATACAGATACAATAAACAAATACCATACAATTGCTGACGTAACTAAGAACAAGCGACAGACATAAAAGTGCATTAACAAACTCCCCCTTCATTGTTGCTTGGTCTTCGGTCTTCATTTCTAATGGACTGCTGCACCCACATTAACTAAACACTTTCAACCAACGTTGACTGAGGATCAAAGTCTTCAACATTCTCCAAAAACATCAAACCTTTCCTGTTTCCACTTGAGTACCACCGAAGGCAACTGGATCGGTCACGATCTGCTGTGCACTAGACTCTACCACTGGAGTTGCAGCAGAAACTTTTGGTTTTGCGGATGAAGCTGAAGCATTAGGATTACCAGGGTCTTCACTATCGTGATCACGTTTACGTGGATCTCCTGTGCTTTGCATCTTTCATTCCACAGAATGTTCACCCGCTTTCTGCTTATTTCAAATACGTCTTTAATACTATTAAAGCCTTTAACCAGTGTAGTATTACGAGAATGATACCATTCTCTTATGTCGTCACGTTTAGTAGTTAAAGTTTTGGCAGATCGTTGTACAGCCGTACTACGTTTTTCAGCCTATTCATTTCAATCCCACGAGCTTTATCAGCCGCTCGCATCTGTTGTAGCTGAGCTGCTCTTTCAGCATCCACAACCTTCAACCGCTCATTCTCCTCTCTTAACTGTGTAATCTTGGTAGACCACTTGCCAACAGTTTCTTTCAAAGAATTTATCTCCAACTGTTGCTTAATAACTATACTTGGTTTTGAAGACATAAACTCTTAGTGCCTCTTAATCTGAGTTGCCGCAGCTTGCGGCTGAGAGAACAGAAAATCCAGTTTCTCATCTTGGTCCATTTCAGAGAATAAATGACTTCGTCATTCTGTACTTTGTTGATGAATTGCGGGCTGGGATTGTTGAGCTGAAGAAGTAGTGGGTTGTGGTTAAACTGGAGTAGTCGCAACTGAAGGTGTTTCAGCTGCTGTGGTGGCTGTGGATTGTTGTTCAGAGGTTGTAGTGGGTTCCGACATTAGAGTTTCAGCCGCCTCCATTGTGAAGGCAGACTGAGCTTCTACAATTGGTTCCAGTATGGTTTCTTGTTGTGTGATTGTAGTTTGGGTGATTTCAGGTTGAGCTGATGAGGTTTCCATAAACGTTTTATCCTATTTCTTTCTACGAACCGCAATTTTCTTTTTGCGAGCTCGTTCAGTCTCAGCCTCGGATGGAACATAGTCAGCATCTGGATCTGTTGGAATCTTTCTAATCTGCCTAACCCCACGCTCATCAACATAGCGTTCCTACCCAGGTTTAAGCGGATTGTCATCAGAATCTGATTCTTCATCCGATTGTTTACCCTTATCACCACCTGTAGTACCTACACCACTTGCACCACTATCAGCATCATCATTACTGTCATCATCATCACTTTTTCCCTTTTGACAACCAAACTTATCTTCGATCATCTTCTTCAAAGTTGGTTCGACATTATCTGACTAACTATCATCATGGCGCCACTTATCGTTTTCTGGTGCAACATATTCATTATTTGCCAGAAAACTGAACAAGTTACGAGGAGGTATGCTTTCCTGTAAACGTTTTGCTGCTACTCCTCTAAATATCTTCAACGAATGTTCCATCATAACATCAACTTTTAGAACATCTTTGTCGTTCTTCGGAAGATTCGGATGTTGTATTTTTAAGATGATCTGGAGAAAACGAGGATACATCCAAAACTTGTTTCCACCAAATCCGGTTCTTATCAGGTTTTCCTTCATGTTTGCAAAAATATACTTTGAAACACTTAATGGTTTGTTCAATGTCAAAGCTATCATCGTCCCAACTAAGTCGTTATTAGCCATGTCATAACCACTTCGTCTGTTGCTTATACACTATTAAAACATGTAGAAAGAACTTGTATCGGAGTGGCAACCATGCTTTGTTTAGTTGTCCCACAAGAAAATCTCCAACACATCTCATTCGAAGCAAACATCCACATATACACTTCAACGGAACTGAGTATGGAACTTCAGGATCATCACCAAGCTGCAATGTTGAGTTAATTACTTCAACGGAAATATCTATGTCTAAGCCATTCACTTTTCCGTGGATAAGTTCCTGTCCATTCACTTCAATAACTTTAGCTGAATCCCAAAATTCCTTGACCAATGTCTTGTATACTGTAGTTTTATGCGTGTTAGCATAATGTATCTTTGAGTCGTGCAAAAACTTCATTATCTAAGTAGGAAACCATGTTGTGTCTTGGCTCTGACATAATTTCCACTTCTGACTTGTCAGTTCTCTTCGTTGCGGGCTTTCTTTTTTGTACTGAAGAAACAACATCACTCTTTATACCACATTCTTATCCTCGCACGAAGAACACTAGTTCTCACGAAAAACACCTAGTCGTACGAAGGACTGTCTTGAAAAAAGAACCAGGGGCTCATTTGTACGAAGCATAAACACTCGTACGAGTGATCATTGACTCATTCGTACGAAGAGCTGTCATTCGCATGAGGAACCTCTGATTCATACAAGCAACAACTGATTTGTACAAATCCAGGTTCTTCCAAACCGGAACATCAGATCTTCGTGGACCTTAGGTTTTTCGATGACTTGTTTAGATCTTCGCACATATCCACACAGATCACAAATTAGGAAATGTGCACATTAGACAGACTTTGTTCTTTGAAATGAGTTTACCCCGTTGTAAAAAAGATACTTTATGAAGTTATGGTAGCAAGACAAGTGATTTTTAGGGCGTATCTTGGTGTAAAACGTTTGAGCTTCAACTTTGGCTAAATCAAAAATAATTTAATTTAAACAGAGTAAACTAAAATAATTACTACCGGATAAGAACAAACTGTACATTAACTAGCAATCTTTTTCTGAGTTTTAAGGTAAGAGAATCATACCAGCTTTTAATCTTGCCAAAAACGAGTTTTAGTTTAAAACATCAAATTAAATAAATAAGTATTCTACTACGATTATCGGTATTGTTGTCCACATAAGCTTAGCTTATCAAATGTAATCATGATTAGGAGATATGATTAATGTATGAATTATACTTACTAGCCGGTGTTCAACCACCTCACGACACATTCCCGTATCAAGACATGCACGAGAGAAAATCTTACCGGTGAGTATACTGCTTATCATCTGTTTGACATATACGATGTGAGATACTCGCTTATTTTTCATTAAAACAAGCCCTATGTGATTAGATCACTTATTGATGAGGAACTTGATTTTCAGATGCATGCGGGGCACAGGAGTAAGTCCGTGAACGGGTTAGTACCATTGTACCGACAAAGAGACGAACTTAGCTCCCGCATAAAGCTGTGATATATTATCACTTATTTATGGGAGAATGTGATATTTTTATCACTTATTGATGGTCGTCTGCAGTTTTTACACGTACGTATGGTATCATGGAAGTTTTAGACTTGCGTCCAATTATTTTTCGGTAAAATATTCAGCCATGATACCCAGATGATAAGCAAGCATAAAGACCGCATATCTCAGAACCTCGGCATACTATCAAACGAAATTTCGGTACCAAGACCATATGCCAATGAATGGTTCCCACCTGGCTTTCAGTCCGTTACGTTTATATCAACCTGCACATTTTAATCTGATTGTGAGCCTACCGATATATCATTAGTAAAGCTACTTATCAATTTTCGTTTTATGTTTTTGACCGTTTTTGACAGATCACCGGTGTATCATCATCTTCTCTTATCTCTCCAAGAAACTCATTTTTGATTTTTGGATTTTCTATTGTTTTTGTATTTTTCTAAATTTTCTCCCCCTTAAATGTAGAAAGTAAGTAAATAAATAAAGACATAACTAAAATAAAAGACATATTTTTGTATTTTTGCATTTTCTTATGTTTTTGTATTTTCTTGAAATTTTCTCCCCGTAAAATATAAAAATAAAAGAAAAAGAAAAACCTTTTTGTATTTTTAGTCTTGAAGAAAATATTTACGAAAACGATTAGCCAAGGATGATTTACTCGGGTTTCACCTTGATGCCATTGACCAAAAGAAGATAATCAAAATGTGATTTATCAAAACCTTTTGTAAACAGGTCGGCACGTTGGTGATCGGTGTGGATTTTAACAACATTGATAAGTTTTTTATAACAATCTCGTATGAAATGATACTTAATCTCAATGTGTTTGGTTTTTTAGTGCTGTACAGGATTACGAGTGATCTGTAAAGCTGCTTCATTATCAACATATATAGGAGTAGTTAAAAATTCAAAACCATAGTCGCGCATTTGCTGTTGAATCCATAAAATCTGAGAGCAGCAACTAGAAGCCGAGATATACTCAGCCTCACAAGTGGAAGTAGCTACACAAGTCTGCTTTTTGCACTGCCACGTGACTAGGCGATTTCCAAAGAACTAACATCCTGCTGATGTTGACTTTGCATCGATCTTGCAGCCACCATGATCAGAATTACTGAATGCTATCGAATCAAACTTATCATCCTTAGGGTACTAGAGACCAGTGTCCAGCGACCCTTCAAATAACGAAAGATTCTTTTTACAGCCGTCAAATGAGAAACTTTTGGACTTGACTGGTAACGAGTTAGAAGACATGTTAGCTACATTATATCGGGTCTTGAAGCAGCAAGATACATAAGCGATCCGATCATATCATGATAAAGAGATGGTTCCACATGTTCACCCATTCCATCAGAAGTAATCCCATGATTTTGAGCTAACGAAGTTCGCAAAGGCTTCGAGTCTTCCATTTGAAATCGTTTGAGAATATCTCCAACATATTTGGTTTAATGAATGAAGATTCCTTCCTTAGATTGATGAACCTGCAAACCTAAAAAGAAAGTCATTTCTCCCATGCGCTCATCTCGAACTTCTCTTGCATCACTTGCTCGAATTTTTGCACATTTTCTCGTTTGTATCAACATATACTTGTACCAGCAACAAATTCTCATTCTTTTCTTTGATTAAGAGAGTACAGTCCATCAATCCACGTCGAAAACCATTCTTAAGAAGATAGGAACACAACATTTCATACCAAGCCCCTGGAGCTTGATGAAGACCATACAATGCCTTATTAAGAAGCCACACCTTGTAAGGATGAATTGGATCTTCGAAACCTAGTGGTTGCTCAACATATACTTCTTCTTCAACCACGCTATGAAGAAATGCACTCTTCACATCCATTTCATCAACTGTAAACTTCTTGTAGGACGCATAAGTCAAGAAAATTCTTATGCCCTCAAGACGTGCTACCGGTGCATAAACCTCATTATAATCAATGCCTTCTACCTGATTAAAGCCCTGGACAACCAATCTTGCTTTGTTTCTCACAGCAACACCTCGGTCATCCTTCTTACACTTGTAAACCCATCTAGTACCAATCTTCTTGTAGTTGTTAGGCCTGTTAACCAATTTCCACATGACCAACTTCTGAAACTGCTGACGGTCTTCTTGCATTACTTCAACCCATGAGTCTTCTTTCATTGCCTCCTTCCAAGATTTTGGTTCAACTTTGCAAACATTGCAGGCAAAAGACCAATCATTATGTTCCCCATTTTCTCTAATTTCTGTATACAAACCAGCATTCTGGTTGTTCCTTAGCTGATTACGTGTCTGCACTCCACTCTGGACATCTCCTATAATATTCTGCTGAGAATGAGTATCATGGATTCGAGTTTTAGGAACATTAGGAACTCAAGAATTTATACCCAAATACTTGATATTCAGATCAACAGCTAAGTCGATGGCTGGAATCAACAAAGATGTAGAAGCATGAGTGCATCCAAGAAAGAAACCTTCGATAGCCTTTGGACCGAATTTACCATGTGGATCAATCATAGTGCATGGAGCTCCAAAAGGTTCTAAGAAAGACACATCCAGTTTCCTTTTATGTAACAATTCAAAACAAGTTTTCCAATGCCTTTTCACTGTAAGAACTCTATTCATTGTATAGCACACAGTAGCCACAGCCTCCACCCAAAACTGAACAGGAAGTTCTGATTCTACTAACATAGTTCTTGCCGTCTCGATAAGAGTTCTATTTTTCCTCTCAGTGACACCATTTTGTTGAGGAGTATAACGAGAACTGTATTCATGTAAAATGCCCTTAGAAGTACATAACTCGTCCATAACATGGTTTTTGAATTTGGTGCCATTGTCGCTGCTAATTCTCCTTATCTTCAAATTGTACAAATTTTCAAGTAGCGTGAGAAGATTCTTGAGGATTTCAGGAACTTCACTCTTGTGTGCCATAACATTCACCCATGAAAATCTTGAATAGTCATCAGTAACAACTAAACAATATGCATCACCAAAGGTAGTTTTGTGTTCCATAGGTCCAAAAAGGTCCATATGAAGACATTCCAGAGGCATATTAACAGTGTTAATTTTCTTCACAGGATGAGACTTCTTTGCTTGTTTACCCTTTTGGCATGATACAAAAACGCCTTGTAAATGAAAATTCTTAACTGGTACACCATTCACAAGATTATTTTTTACCAAATAGTTCATTTTCCTCAAGTGAATGTGTCCCATTCGTCTATGCCAAGAGATTGACTCCTTTTCAGTGGCTTTTGAGAAAAAACATGTAACTTGTGCAGACGTAGTGATAGCTTGGCTCATGTCAAGAATATACAAGTCATTTATTCTTGACAAGAGAATCCATTCTTTGGGAATCTTGAAACCAGGTTTAAGCACATAAAAACCAGCATCATCAAAATGTGCCGTGAACTTCTTTTCGCAGATTTGAGAAACACTCAGAAGATTGTGATCAATTTGACGAACATAATTGA
Source organism: Scalesia atractyloides (assembly GCA_947069175.1). Taxonomy (NCBI): domain Eukaryota; kingdom Viridiplantae; phylum Streptophyta; class Magnoliopsida; order Asterales; family Asteraceae; genus Scalesia; species Scalesia atractyloides. The sequence continues at coordinate 60,969,821 of CAMTDV010000008.1, forward strand.
TGTTGTCAAAGCTAACAACACCATTGGAAACCATTCCTTCTCCAGTGATGTAACTGCCCTTATCTGTCACACCCCGACCCGCAGCGGAATAAGAGTCGGGGCATAATTGGGTTATCACCAAAGCTCATGATATTTACTAATATGTTTCATATTTATTAAAGTCAAAATTACATTCTCAATAATCCAAACATGTCCATACAAATACAAAGAAAAATAACCAACTAAACAATCCAAGCTCTAAATCAGTTTATTCTTCTAGGCCAATCCTATGTGTTTCTTGCTGCAGCTGGTTCACCTGTATCATGTGTAAAAATGGGGGTTTTTGGGTCAACATAAGTTGGCGAGTGAACCTTGTTAGATAAACATTTATTATTGATTTTCTTGTTATTTTATCAAGGAAAAATTGTGCAATAATCATAAGTGAGCAAATGTAAATAATCAAACAGTAGCAATAACAACCACAAACTATAACATACAATAACATACAATAACAAAAATGAGAAACGAACGGCCTATGATAAATGTATGTACTGAAAATGATAAATGTCTGTGCGATCAAGGCTCAATCAAACGGAGCCGATTGTATTGCATGTACTGAAAATGATAAATGTCTGTGCGATCAAGGCTCAATCAAACGGAACCGATCGTATGTTGGCACGCCAGGTTCACGCTCATAATGTAATGGGGAACATGCTCAACGCTCATAATGTAATGGGGAGCGGCGGCCTATGAAATTGCATGTACTGAAAATAACAAATTAAATCCAAACAATAACCACACAACAGTTGAAACAAACTGAATACACATTTGTTCATGATATGATGTATGCACAATGATTTAAATATAATAAATGGTAAGACACATGATACACCCCAAAAACGTGATTAAAATGGGAATTTGTAGAGATTCACTCACCTTGGGTGCGTTTGGTTGAAGATGATGAGGTGCGCACGAGTTCGAAGGATTGAACAACGAGTATTAACTAACCTAAATAATAACGGAAGATATAGTAAATGAGTGGATTTTATTAATAATTTTAATAGGATTTTTAGATATATTTTTGTGAGTTTAAGGCTATTTCCTAACTTTAAAAACATTATTTTTAAGTATTTTTAATTGATTTTTAAATTAAATTAAATAAATAAAAATATAAAAATATGTTGACTTTTGCGTTGATCGTTGACTATTGACTTTGACTTGTTGACCGGTTTTATTGCGTAACTGTATGCGCCGGGTGAGGCTCGAACCCGAGACCTCCCGTTCGCGTGCACGCAGCTCTACCAACTGAGCTACGTGTCTAACCTGAAATAATTCTGTTTTTAATTATATTTATATACTAACTCAGTTTATTCAAAATTCTTTTATTTTCAAAAATGTTTTAAATTATCGAACCGGTGCCGTTAACAGGTCTCGAACCCGGGACCTGTGCTTTAACGTTACACACAGTCCACCGCTGGACTGTGTGTCTAACTTGGTTAATATACAGATTTTTATTATACTTAACATCTAACGGAAGTTAATCCGGTTCAGTTAGAAAAATAAAACATCTTTATTACAGAGAGGGTGTGTGTATCAAGGGTCGAACTCGCGGCGTGTGATTTGTATGTGCACACAGGCCACCGCTGGACTGTGTGTCTAACCCGAGATAATATCCAAATTTTATTAAACTTATAATCAACCTACTTCGTCTTCTTCGTTACTGATTTACAGTTTACGATTTCTCTATTGTTCCTTGTTCAATTTGATTGGCAAACATTCAACAGACTAATATGAAATTGCAGAGACGATATTTAGAAGTAAACTTACCGGAGAACGATTTATCTCAGAATTCCGGCAAGTCGTCGGCTCTGTTTTTACGGATTTCTACTGAACGAATAAATTAACAGTTTTGATTAGCTACGTGAGGAATTGAAGTATTAAACAAGAGTTATCAGAAGGTTTGAATGTCTATACCGTTTCACAGCTGAAGATAAGGATTTTCAGAAGTTTTCCGGCGAACTGGAATTATCCGATATCGACGTCTAAATTGATTCCGATTGAAGAGTTTGAGTTAGCAATAGCTTAACAATTGATAGACCACGAAAGAATTGAGAGACTTACTGATTTGATGGAGAATACGGTTTTCCGGCGAAAGTCCGGCGAGTCCAAATAGATTCTCCGGCGAACTGAAAATTGTGCGAAAATGTAATTGAGAGTTTGCAGAGTGTGTTTGAGTCGCGAGAGGAGTCTTTGATTGAAGTAATTCAGGAATTGAAAGTTTTCGGTTATTAAAACCGATTCACTCTAGAGTTCAAGTCTATTCAATGCAAACTTGATTGGAAGTGTCGGTGCATCGGTTAGACTCAGTAAACCGCGATCAATCAAACGTCTTTGGACGTTTGATGACCGATTTCGGTTACAGTTGGCGTAACCGGTTGATTCATGGTAGTCCATAAAATTTAATTGTTTCCTTACATTTACAGAAAACAACAAGTGGGGGAGTGGTTATGTGTGTGTGTGATAAGTCGTTGGGCTTAAGCCCGGCTGACCCGGGTTCGAGTCCCGGCAGCCTCATTTTCTTTTTAATTATTTTATTTTTACTTTTTATCAATTATAACTTTTATAGTTTAGTTTGTTTATTAATTATGCATCATTAAAAATTAAAATGGACATAATTACGCAACGAGACATTTAAAACTTGATATTCGATTACAAATGGAGCGGGTTTGGAAAACCCGTTTTTGACAAATGTTACAGTATCCCCTACTTTTAGGAATTTCGTCCCGAAATTTAAGTAGTAATAGGAAAAGGATGCGGGTATTTTTCGCGCATTGAGTCTTCACGTTCCCAAGTAAACTCAGGTCCCCGTTTTGACTCCCAGCGTACCCTAACAATTGGAATGCGACTTTGTCGTAGAAGTATTTTTCCGAAGTCCATGATCTCTACTGGTCTTTCAATAAAATGCATAGATTCATCAATCTGAATATCTTCCAGAGGAATGTGGAGGTTTTCACCGACGAGGCACTTCTTTAAGTTTGACACGTGGAACGTAGGGTGAATTCTGTTGAGTTCTTCTGGTAGGTCAAGCTTGTATGCTACAGGTCCTACTCTTTCGAGTATCTTGAAAGATCCTACGTAGCGTGGTGCTAGCTTGCCTTTCTGGCCAAAACGAGCTATTCCCTTCCACGGTGATACTTTTAAAAGTACATGATCACCAATGTTAAACTCCTAAGGCTTTCGTCGTTTATCTGCATAACTCTTTTGACGGCTTTGAGCCGTTAGGAGATTGTTTCGAATTTTATGGATCTTGTCTGTGGTTTCTTGAATCAATTCTGGACCGGTAAATTTGAGCTTCTCCAATTTCGTGCCAACATACTGGAGATTGGCATTTACGACCATATAAAGCTTCAAAAGGTGTCATGCCGATACTTGAATGATAGCTGTTGTTGTACGAAAATTCAACTAATGGTAGATGAGCGTCCCAATTTCCCTTGAAGTCTATGACACATGCTCGAAACATATCTTCAAGAGTTTGAATGGTGCGTTCAGATTGTCCATCAGTTTGAGGATGATAAGCGGTGCTGAGATCTAATCGCGTACCCAAAGCGGCTTGTACTGCTTGCCATGTTCGTGAAGTGAAACGACCATCACGATCTGAAATAATGCTTAACGGTACACCATGTCGGCTTACGATTTCGCTGATATAAATACGAGCTAGTTTTTCGTTCTTGAAAACTTCGCGGATAGGTATAAAGTGAGCTGATCTTGTAAGACGATCAATGATCACCCATATAGTGTCATACCCATCAGAAGTGCGAGGTAACCCGGTAATGAAGTCCATGGTTATGTTTTCCCACTTCCATACAGGTATTTCAGGTTGGACCAGAAGTCCTGAGGGTCTTTGATGTTCAGCTTTTATTTTGGAACATGAAAGGCACTTGGGAACAAAATCAGCAATATCCTTTTTTCATACCAGGCCACCAGTAGGTGTATCGAAGGTCTTGATACATCTTGTCGGCTCCTGGGTGTATAGAATATCGTGTTTTGTGCGCCACATTCATAAGAAAATCACGAAGGTTATTGTGGTCAGGAATCCATATGCGATCTAGACAGTATAGAATACTGTCGGATTTAGTTTCAAATTTTTTTTTAGTTTAGCTCCACAAGACGGCTCCTTGCGTACGTCTCTTTTCTGTTACTGAAACATGCTGGGCTTCTCGGATTTGATCTTTGATGTCGCTTACGATTTTATGCATAATAGTTTTGAGGGAACTGATACATTTGTAATGATAAGGTATGTATCATAAAACAAAAACTTCAACCATAACGATATTTAAACCTACACGAAACTTTTCATAACCTCCTGGTAATGCTTTTGATCCTTTGCCAAGAATACTTATATATAGGAAGTAACAGCAGCGTATCCACCATATTCTTGTCAAATTTTCGTTGGCTTTATCAGTAAATCATGATCAGTTCTATGTGACTCTAAAACATAAACAACACAACGAACAAAACTTGAGTCTCAATTCTGAAATGATACATGACTAAATGATGACAGTACCTCTCTCGTTGGTTATGATGAAGGGGTCAGTCTATGTAAAAGTGTGACACAACCCAACTTCTTTAAATGATGAGATTGAGATACGTCGAGATGTATGATGATATGAATGTTAAATCAATGAGTATAAAACAAAACTGTAATATCAAATCGCATTAAAATTCTTGGATACATAATTTCCAAATTTTACAACTGGGATACGGAAAGATTGAGATAACATAAAGAAAACATTAAACTAGACGATTGGAGTTGAGTCTTGATTCTTGGTGAGGAAAAACTAGTTGGGTGATTCGTTTGGGCTGTTATTATTTTCAACAGTATTGGCGTTGATGTTGTAAGCTCTTCCTCTTGCAGGTAGTGGAGCTTGGTTAGCTTGATTCACCAGATTTGCTTGAGCTTGGGCATGAATGATGTTCACCAAACGTGGACAAGTGTTTCTAAAGTGGTTTGGGTCTCCACAGTTGTAACAAGCCCGCATAGGTTGTACCATGGGATAGTTGGGTTGGTAGTATGTTTGGACTAAATGTTGGGTAGGTGGTAATATAGTAGGGGTTGTTGGGCTTGACCCATTATTTGTTGGTGGGTTTGGGTTGAAGGCTGGTGGCGGTTCGTTCGCTGAGGTATGCGACAGGTTTGAACAGTATGACCTGCGCGACCACAGCCGGTGCAATGTTGGCAGGGATGATCAGGAAAGTGATGGTATTGGCAACGGTTGCATTTTGGTAATGGGCCGGAGTATGGCTTTTTATATGGTGCATGTGAGGGGGCAACTTGAGTGATGGGTGCAGCAGGGATAGGGAAATTTGTTTGTGTGACAGCAAAGTTCCTGGTGTTTCGATTCCTTTTACCAGTAAACTTCGAAGAGGAACCAGAATGGTTTGAAGTTTGAGCCTCAATGGGGGCTTTCTTTTTCTCCTCTTTGAATTTACCGTTCCAAATGCGATTTTCGTTAAGTTCGGTAGCTAGTTCCATTGCGGCTTCAAGTGTCGCAGGCGAAGTGCTTAGAACTGAGTCTTGAATTTTTGAGGGGAGGCCTCGAATGTAGTGTTCCACCAAGCGGTACACTGGTGTGAACAAGTTGGGGATCATTTGGTTCAACTCTAGAAACCTTTTGTTGTAGGAAGTATGATCTCCTTCCTTTTGTTTTAACTAGTGGAATTCATCTTCCAACTTCTTGATTTCGCTTCTTGGACAGAAGCGCCTTGTCATTATTTCCCTTAACTTTTCCCATGTTAAGGCCATAGCATCTTCGACTCCTCTCTTACCCTTCTCTGTGTTCCACCAGGTCAGGGCTATTCCAAATAGTCTCCCGGTTGAGTAACGTACCTTGCGATCCTCGGGACAATCGCAATTGAGGAAAGTGTTTTCCATTTCCTCAAACCAGTGGAGGAGAGCAGTGACACCTTCGGTCCCTTCAAATTTCGGGGGATCACAAGACTTGAAGTGTTTGTAAGAGCACTTTTTGGAGGGAGGGTTGTCGACGTTCTGGTCCTCTTGATGGGGAGGATTGTTGGGATTTGCGGCGAGAGCTTGTTGGACTTGAACTACAATGTAAGGAAGTACCGCGGCCATTTGTTTTGCGATTTGAGTGGCCAAGCGTTCGTGTGACCTTCCTGATTTTCTACCCCCTCGTCGTTGTCTAGTCGACTTCTACAGGAACATACATAAGAAGATTGTGAGTTTATGGAGTCTTTTTAGGTGTCATGTGTCTTAAAGAAAATGAAAATAACATAAATATCAATAATGCAACTACATCCATAGGATGTCTTGGGTTTGCTCATGTTGGGCCTCAAATGTCCCCCATACCTTCACCTGTATAGTCATGTGGGCCCCCATGACTATTGGCTTGGTAGGATTCACATTAGTATTGGCGATTTAACACTCGCATGACCCGAATGAAAACCACAAAATATGTTTACGAGATGTATGGTCGAAATGTGTCCAGGTGTAGACACAATGACAACTCAAAGTGGGGTTAGCTCACACGACGTTTGGTATAGCATGCTTTGGCCTAATAGGTACTTCGTACTCTCATCGTTAGTCCCCAGGTAGGCAAACTGGTCCTTTATTTTGGATTTATACGAATGCCAAGCCTAGACAGGACATTCCGACTACCGGTACTTGTACCCTTCCAGTTACTACATGCCCGTCATGAGAACTCACTTTGATGAGATTTGAAAATACAAAAATCATTGTAAAAACAATCATGAAAATGATGTGATGTGTGCTTTCATGGATATGATATGTTATGAGAATATGATTAATGATAGGCATTATATGATAATATATACTTATGAACATGCTTGCATAACATTGAATGTAACATTAAACATAAAATATATAAACATCATGAAATTTGGCATGTAACACACAAAAATCTTAAAAATTTCTAATCAACTATAGTATAGGCTCTAAGGGTCTAATAACCTATCCTATATCCCTATAGTCATGGCTCTGATACCAATCTGTCACACCCCGACCCGCAGCGAAATAAGAGTCGGGGCATAATTGGGTTATCACCAAAGCTCATGATATTTACTAATATGGTTCATATTTATTAAAGTCAAAATTACATTCTCAATAATCCAAACATGTCCATACAAATACAAAGAAAAATAACCAACTAAACAATCCAAGCTCTAAATCAGTTTATTCTTCTAGGCCAATCCTATGTGTTTCTTGCTGCAGCTGGTTCACCTGTATCATGTGTAAAAATGGGGGGTTTTGGGTCAACATAAGTTGGCGAGTGAACCTTGTTAGATAAACATTTATTATTGATTTTCTTGTTATTTTATCAAGGAAAAATTGTGCAATAATCATAAGTGAGCAAATGTAAACAATCAAACAGTAGCAATAACAACCACAAACTATAACATACAATAACATACAATAACAAAAATGAGAAACGAACGGCCTATGATAAATGTATGTACTGAAAATGATAAATGTCTGTGCGATCAAGGCTCAATCAAACGGAGCCGATCGTATGTTGGCACGCCATGTTCACGCTCATAATGTAATGGGGAACATGCTCAACGCTCATAATGTAATGGGGAGCGGCGGCCTATAAATTGCATGTATGAAAATAACAAATTAAATCCAAACAATAACCACACAACAGTTGAAACAAACTGAATACACATTTGTTCATAATATGATGTATGCACAATGATTTAAATATAATAAATGGTAAGACACATGATACACCCCAAAAACGTGATTAAAATGGGGAATTTGTAGAGATTCACTCACCTTGGGTGCGTTTGGTTGAAGATGATGAGGTGCGCACGAGTTCGAAGGATTGAACAACGAGTATTAACTAACCTAAATAATAACGGAAGATATAGTAAATGAGTGGATTTTATTAATAATTTTAATAGGATTTTTAGATATATTTTTGTGAGTTTAAGGCTATTTCCTAACTTTAAAAACATTATTTTTAAGTATTTTTAATTGATTTTTAAATTAAATTAAATAAATAAAAATATAAAAATATGTTGACTTTTGCGTTGACCGTTGACTATTGACTTTGACTTGTTGACCGGTTTTATTGCGTAACTGTATGCGCCGGGTGAGGCTCGAACCCGAGACCTCCCGTTCGCGTGCACGCAGCTCTACCAACTGAGCTACGTGTCTAACCTGAAATAATTCTGTTTTTAATTATATTTATATACTAACTCAGTTTATTCAAAATTCTTTTATTTTCAAAAATGTTTTAAATTATCGAACCGGTGCCGTTAACAGGTCTCGAACCCGGGACCTGTGCTTTAACGTTACACACAGTCCACCGCTGGACTGTGTGTCTAACTTGGTTAATATACAGATTTTTATTATACTTAACATCTAACGGAAGTTAATCCGGTTCAGTTAGAAAAATAAAACATCTTTATTACAGAGAGGGTGTGTGTATCAAGGGTCGAACTCGCGGCGTGTGATTTGTATGTGCACACAGTCCACCGCTGGACTGTGTGTCTAACTCGAGATAATATCCAAATTTTATTAAACTTATAATCAACCTACTTCGTCTTCTTCGTTACCGATTTACAGTTTACGATTTCTCTATTGTTCCTTGTTCAATTTGATTGGCAAACATTCAACAGACTAATATGAAATTGCAGAGACGATATTTAGAAGTAAACTTACCGGAGAACGATTTATCTCAAAATTCCGGCAAGTCGTCGGCTCTGTTTTTACGGATTTCTACTGAACGAATAAATTAACAGTTTTGATTAGCTACGTGAGGAATTGAAGTATTAAACAAGAGTTATCAGAAGGTTTGAATGTCTATACCGTTTCACAGCTGAAGATAAGGATTTTCAGAAGTTTTCCGGCGAACTGGAATTATCCGATATCGACCTCTGAAATTGATTCCGATTGAAGAGTTTGAGTTAGCAATAGCTTAACAATTGATAGACCACGAAAGAATTGAGAGACTTACTGATTTGGTGGAGAATACGGTTTTTCGGCGAAAGTCCAGCGAGTCCAAATAGATTCTCCGGTGAACTGAAAATTGTGCAAAAATGTAATTGAGAGTTTGCAGAGTGTGTTTGAGTCGCGAGAGGAGTCTTTGATTGAAGTAATTCAGGAATTGAAAGTTTTCGGTTATTAAAACCGATTCACTCTAGAATTCAAGTCCATTCAATGCAAACTTGATTGGAAGTGTCGGTGCATCGGTTAGACTCAGTAAACCGCGATCAATCAAACGTCTTTGGACGTTTGATGACCGATTTCGGTTACAGTTGGCGTAACCGGTTGATTCATGGTAGTCCATAAAATTTAATTGTTTCCTAACATTTACAGAAAACAACAAGTGGCGGAGTGGTTATGTGTGTGTGTGATAAGTCGTTGGGCTTAAGCCCGGCTGACCCGGGTTCGAGTCCCGGCAGCCTCATTTTCTTTTTAATTATTTTTTTTTACTTTTTATCAATTATAACTTTTATAGTTTTGTTTGTTTATTAATTATACATCATTAAAAATTAAAATGGACATAATTACGCAACGAGACATTTAAAACTTGATATTCGATTACAAATGGAGCGGGTTTGGAAAACCCGTTTTTGACAAATGTTACATTATCTCCAGCAAAAGCAACATAATCTCCCTTAATGCTTTTCACATCATAATGGAGCCTTAATTCACCCTTCATGTGCCGTGATGCTCCATTGTCAACAATCCAATGACTATTCACAATTCCTATTGGAACACCCTGCACAGTGCATTACCTCATTAGTTTGAGATGGGGACCCAAGCCTTAGTGGTCTTGGGTCGACCCTTATCATCAAGAAATGTGATTTCTATTTCTTGATGATTTGGAAACTTTGTACCCCCCTCCCCTGAAACATTACCGGATTTAGGTTTCCAAGATTGTTGATGTTTACCAGATTGACTATTATTTACAGATTTAGACACTTCTGTTTTTAATGAACTTGATGAACTTGGTTTCTTCTCTAAAACATCCGATTTTAATGCCTTTACAATTATTTTAACTTGTTTACGTCTTTGTTTTTCTTCTTGTTCCTTAACAATACGTTTGTCTTGTTTAGGTGACACAGATTGACGTTGGCAATTCTTTTCAGGAGGGGCTTTTTCAACAAACTTGGGTTTTGCTGAATTGGTACAGTTTTTGATTATGTGGCCAAACTCCCCACACTTAAAACATGTTCTGCTTTCAACAATTTAGGATATGCCGTTTGATGACTTGACGTTGAACTTGTAGGCCTAGAGGTACTTGGTCCATCTTCACACCCATTTGTGTGTTGAGTGTAATTGTTTTGACTACTACATTTTAAAATCTTGACTTGATTTACAAAATCAATATTTGACATATTTTCAAAAGTCTCAATATTTGAGCCCAAAAAGTTAACACTCGTCCCCTTTTTCTTGTTGCTAGCTCCTTTAGCTTCAACCTTTGGTTGTGACACCTTAGGTTTTTCAGCTCGCTTTTCTTGTTGTCTACCTTAGAAGCAATTAATGGTTGTGGTTTGATCAGATTCTTCTTTTCCAAAAAATTGGTTGTTGAATTTTCAAAAACTAATCAATTGAAGTTGGATTTACATTTTTGATCGGAAAGTCCTTGTTTGAGTAAATTTTCTCATCACCAATCAAAGTATACAACACATTATCGTTTTCAAATGTAGACGCAATTGTTTTGACAGATTAATAGGATCAATCCCTTGATTTACAACAGGTTGCACATTGGGAGTAGTAGAAATTTCTACCCCTTTCTCTTCATCAAGATATTGATCCTGATCGATCTTGTCTGACTCATCATCTTGCGAATTATCCTGCCTCTATTATAGATGGATTTTGATAAGCAACTAATGATAAGTTCTCTGTTTTTCTGGATTCATTTGAGGAATTGGCCAGCTTAAACCCTAACCCTGCTGCAAACTCTTCAAGATTAAGAGGTACAGATGGTTCAAAGCATGGCATTTTCTCCTCATCAGGCAATTTGGTATAATTGTATTTCAATGGGGGTGGACATGATTTATACCTAATGCATTTGACATCTCCCTTAAGTTTTTGAACGTCAATGATATGATCAAGCACATATCGGGAGTTAGAATAACTCCCCAATTTTAGCTTGGTGCATCATGCTCGCATTTGGCAATGGCTAACTCCTTTTTTTGTTTCTTCAAGGATATTAATGTAGTTATTAATACCAGTTTGCTTGTTCAAAACTGTTTTTCTTAACTCAGACACGCTTTTCTTGAGAGTCTCAATTACAAATTTGAATTCTTTTTCTTTTTGAGTTAAAGCCAGATTTGCCTCTTTGCATTTTGACAGTTCAACTACTAAACTTTGATTATGACTGTTAATTGTTTCAAATTTAGTTTTTAAGTAAGCACAGTCATTGCATATCCTACGAGTGTCGAATTTTACCTGACTTGTTGAACCTGCAACATTAGCCATAAAAGCAGTATGATGAGAAAAGGATGCACTATTGGCAAAGAGTTTCTCCATTTCCTTTGATGCAACTTCTGCCTTCCTTATCAAACCAGACTTTTGACTTTTCAGCTTTTCTGCTTCTTTCAGCAACTCATTGACCTTAGTATCAATATTTTCCTTGATACCTGAATCTGATCCATAACCACCCACATTTGAGCTTCTTCATCAGAACTCCCATTATACCCAGAACTATCATCATCATCATCAGAAGAGTCAATACTGTGAACATGTTTGATCTGATTGATTATCTTAGGATAACACGCATTTCCTCCTTGATTCTCGTTTCCCAACTGAACTGACCAATCACATCCTTCATCTGCTTGAACTACTAATGCTCTGCTTGTGTTGTTTGAAGGCCCAGATTGGTTAGAGTTGTTTGGGTTGGTAACAACTACTATACTTTGTTCATTGTTAACTTGAGTTATGTTGGATGGCCGTGATTGATTTCAGAAAGGGTTGTGATTTCCTTGCTTGCTAGGTTGAGTACATTCACGTTTGAAGTGACCTTTTTTGCCACAATTGAAGCAAGTAACATTATCTTTATCAAATCCACACTTTGTGTCTTTCTTGCTTTCCAAACTTGTCCTTCCAGTTCTACTCATGTAGTTTTTAGCTCTTTTGACCGCACTTGCAAATGCCCATTTAATATCCATCAACTCCATCTCATCTCTATCTATTTGTTGATAGTCCTCATTAGTCAAATTGATGTTTCCAATTTGACCGATGACTAGTCCACAGTATGCACTAACCATTGTGTTCAGAAGCTCCATGTGTTCCTGAGCAACTTCTACACTGGCCTTGGAAAGATGTGAAGTATCAAGTCTGAAGGTATTAGGATTTGTGGGTTGAAAGTTGTTACCATAGAAAGCTTGTTGAGAAGCTTGTTGGGGAACTTGAGGTGTAACAACTTGTGGTGGTGTAGGATCAAATACTTGACCATAAGTTTGGGTACTTGAGCCAGCAGATTGATCTGTTTGAACTGGTTGTGGTAGAAAGGGATTAACGTTTAACAAAAATGCTGTTTGAAGTTTTGGTTGCTGAGTTGTACTAACGCCTGTGTTAATACCTCCAAAGTACATTTCAAGGTTTTGTGGAACAAGATCTCTTTTTGCTTTTCGTATTTCCTCTTCATTCTTGTTCTCCAGCTTCTGAACAAATTTATAAATGCTAATCATATCCAAAACACATGTATGCTTTAGTAGGTCAATGAATTGACTCCACTTGGGTGGTAAGGCATCAGCAAAACGCATCACAATCTCTTGTGGAGATGCAATCACCTTGTATGAATACATTTCACTAAGCAGATGATGAAACGAGTTGCCATATCGCTTAGTGTTTCATTTTCCATGAACAGAAAACCTTTAAACTCTTTCTTTAGCAGATTATGTCGTATCTTTCTTGTTGCAGCATTTCCTTCCCCTCTTGCTTCCAAAGTATCCCACAAATTCTTGGTGGTGGTACAGTACATGAATTGATGATAAATATCCTTATAAAGTGCTTGTGTAAGGATAGCAAATGCCTTCTTTTCTAAATCATAAGCCTTTTTATCATTTTCATCTAAGTTGGCTAAAGAGGTTGGATTTGATCCTGCTTCTTTGAGAGATTCTTTGTATGGCGTAGTAAAACATGTCCATAATTTTGTATTTTGAGCAAGAACATATGTATGGAAATGACTATTCCATGAAGGATAATCGTTCATATGGTTCAACTTCGGTGGACGTTTGTTACTTCCTGTTTCACTCTCGCTAATAATAAGAATCTAAATGCTTTGATTTTGATTTGCCACACATGTCCATTGATTAGCAGTAATCATGGTCGTTTGCTGAGGCATCAATGATTTAAGCCATGAGGTTGCGGAGCTAGATTGTGGTGAGTCTTGGTTTGTGCTTGAACTACAACCTCAATCCCAAGGATTTGTACCCATTTTGTTTGCTTGTTTATGAAAAACAATTTAAAATTTTCAAAAATTTATTTTGAAATAACAGTTCTACTGTTCAAGTTCGCAATTTTAAAATAAAATCACAAAGTATTGAAAAAATGGTCACGAACAACCAAACAAATCACAAAAAACTTTGTTCTTCATACGAACCACTGATTTGTACGAACAATGGTTCTTCGTACGAGTATGTGGTTCTTTGTACGAGCCACAAATACTTCGTACGAATAACTTATTCTTCATGCGAATACCTGGTACTTCGCAATAACAAGTTGTTCTTCGTGCGGATGGGTTATTTGCACGGAGTTTTTCGCAGATGTTGGTTTTTCGCAAGAAGGAATCTTTTTGCAGGGCTGGTTGGTGAAAAATTTCCTTCTGTAACAGAGTCTTGTTTCTGAGTTTGTTCGAAAGATATCAGTTGTCTACACAGATTCGCTTAAAAAGACAAACATTCCAATAACAGCTTTTCAGTCAAATCAGTCAAGTCTTAAGATCTGGTCAACCCTAAAGGAATATTCCGGTGAGTTTTCCGGCAAGTGCTTCACCGGAATATATGTCCAACTGAACTTTGATAGAAAATTTTAAGAAAAAACGTATCCTAACATGTCTCCATGTATTATAACAAGGTTTTTATAAAACTTTTCTGGATACAACAAGTTTTACCTAAGTTTTAAGCTAGCTATCTTTTAAAAACTTAAGTTTCTTGTTAGAAGTTCAAGAACACTTCCAGGAACCCTCACAACTTGCTCAAACACAACACTAAGCTTGATTTTTAAACAAGGAAGAGAGCCAAAGCTCTGATACCACTTGTAGGTCCACTTGGTGGATGAAGATAACCTACTTCCTTGTTTATCAAACACACATACAAGTGCGGAATCCACGTAAGTATGCAAACCAAAGCAAAGTAACAAACACAAGATAACCAAAGATTCACTATCTTGATTAAATGAAGAGAGCTAGTACAAACACATACAAACAATGTTCATACAGACTCAGGATATTCTCAATGTGCTCTCTCTCTTGTGCCTCAGTGTCTCTACTGAACTGTGAAGTGCATGTCTGTATATATATAGTACCAACACCCAACAACATACGAAGAATGTCACCAGCAATACGAAGTACTAAAAACCACGAAGAACATACAGAAATGGTGGTTCGTACGAACAACTTTTCCCCGTATGAATGAGTAGCTTATTCATACGAACAAGCAAAGTTCTTGTTGACAGTCACTTGTACGATCTTGAGAATCACTTGTACGAACAGGTAATGGCTCGTACAAGCAAGCAACTTGCTCGAACGAAGTGCCTTTCACTCGCACGAATAAGTGTTCTTCGGAGAGCTTGCTAACAAACATGTCGTACAGACAGTAAGATCAGAAACATAAAACTTAACAGTATGCACACATGCAACTGTTTTACAACACAGACAAACTAAACGTCGTACTAAATCAAGATAGGAGGATATCTTGATTTGGTCGACACAACCAAACTATACAGATACAATAAACAAAGACCGTACAATTACTGACGTAACTAAGAACAAGCGACAGACACAAAAGTGCATCAACATCATCCTTGTTAGTTAACTTAGTTAATGGAGAAGCGATCTTGGAGAATTCCTGTATGAATCTTTTATAATAGCCCGCCAGTCATAAAAAGCTTCTAACTTCAGAAGAATTTTTAGGGTGGTTCCATTTTGACACTGCTTCTATCTTGGAAGGATTGACCAATATTCCATCGACGCTAATGACATGCCCTAGGAATTGTACTGTTCGAAGCCAAAAGGCACATTTTGAGAACTTTGTATACAACTTTTCTCTTCTAAGTGTTTCTAATGCTTCACGCAAATGGTGCGCATGATCCTCCTTGCTTTTTGAATAAACTAAGATGTCATCAATGAACACTATCATCGATTTATCCAACATTGGCTTGCACACCCGATTCATAAAATCCATAAAAGCTGCACGTGCATTTGTTAGTCCGAAGGACATTACAAGGAATTCGTAGTGCCGGTACCATGTTTGGAAGGCGGTTCTAGGTATATCTTCTTCTTTCACTCTTATTTGATGGTAGCCTGACCTCAAGTCGATTTTTCAAAACCAACTTGCACCCTGTAGCTGATCAAATAAGTCATCGATTCTCGGAAGTGGATATCGATTCTTTATCGTTAGTTTATTTAGTTCACGGTAATCTATACACATACGCATACTTCCGTCTTTCTTCTTTACGAATAATACTGGCGCTCCCCAGGGAGAGACGCTTGGTCAGATAAACCCCTTGTCCAACAAGTCTTGTAAATGCGATAATAACTCTTGAAGTTCCGATGGTGCTAACCGATATGGAGCTTTAGCCACCGGTTTCGCACTCGAAACTAGTTCCATCCCAAACTCCACCTCACGCTCGGGTGGTATTCCCGGTAAGTCTTTTGGGAACACATCTTTAAATCTTGTACGACAGACATGTCTTCTATTCTTGGCGACTCTTTTTCTGAATCATGTACGTATGTTAAATAAGCCTTACACCCATGTTAAATGAGTTTATGGGCTTCTATCATTGAACATACTATACGATTGCAATTCTTTTCCCCGTAAATAATTACATGTCTTCCGCTCGGTGATGTTAGTTGTATCTCTTTACGGAAACATATTACTTTAACGTGGTGACGAGACAACCAATGCATTCCAATTACCACTTGGAATTCCCCCATCGATATGGGTATTAAATAAGCCAAGTAATCCTCGCCATCAACATTTAATTTGCATTCCCGACATATATCACAAACAAGAAAACTTTCATTATTACCTACTTCTACTTCTATAGGCATAGGTAATTTTGTTATTGTGAACAAAGGGTGTCGAATAAATCTATGTGAAACAAAGGACTTATTTGCACCCGTATCAAATAAAACACGTGCGGGAATTGAATTTACAGTAAACGTACCTGAAACCACATCGGGTTCATTTTTGGCCTCAGATGCGGTTATGCGGAAGGATCTTGCCCTTGTCTTCGAAGTTTCATTCTTCACATTGATTGCGTCTTTCTTTCCTACCAACTCCGGGCATTCAGACTTTTTATGACTCGGTTGGTAACACTTAAAACAGACCGACACTTTAGTAGGGCAATTTGAGGGCGCATGTCCCATCTTTCCACACATAACACATGGTTTATTTTTATATAAACACTCGCCCCGATGAGAGCATCCGCAAACCTTGCAACTAGGCGATCCTCCTTTTACGTTTCCTTTCTTTGGAGGCTCATTTACCTTTTGTTTCTTTGTGGGGCTTCGGTTCACATCCAACGCCCTCATTTCTCCTCTTTCAGCCTGCTTTTTCAATTCGATTTCGCGCTCTCGCATGGCATTTACAATTTCCGTGAGATGTTCATATTTTGAGGGAGCCATGAACTCTCGTTATTCCGCACTCAACATGTTATAGTAATAATAGACCTTCTATTCTTCAGTTTGCATTAATTCATCACAAAACCTCAACTTTGTCAATCGATTCACCTTTTTGTCTTAGCTGAATAAATTCTTCCTTGATTTTGTTGATCACGGCTTTTGGGTTGTGATGATTAAGGAAAGGCACCTTAAACTCTTCCCATGTCATGGTTCTTGTGGTTTCAATCCCCAGTTCCTTCTTGAGGTTATCCCACCAATCTTTCGCTTGAGCCCTCAGTTGACCGGTCCTGTAAGCTACGAAGTCGGTTGGGTCACAATGGTTCCGTTCAAAGACTCCTTCGATATCACTTATCCATCGTTGACAAATGATTGGATCTACCTCCCTGTTGTATCGGGGGTTTACATTTCATCAATTTGTTGTAAGGGCATGCCTTCCCTTCTTTAATCTTGCCTCGATCTTGATTGAGGCTTTCCTTTATCTCATTCATCCATTCTTCTATCGTTGCTAACATTGTTGTTTGCAGCCTTTCCATAAATTCGGGTAAGGCTGCTTCCAACGCTTTTCCGACTTCTTCGGAAACTTTTTCTTGTATCTCCTACGTCATGAGAGATACCGTATCTTCACCCGTTCCGTCAAACATCTCTTTTACTGAATGTCCATAACAATTAGGTAAATAATTTGTTTAATCATTTCTATATTATTATTATATGGAAATTAATACTCATCACTCAATATTACGTGTGATGTATCATTCTTATTCGATTGATTAAGTACATAACTTTTCTCAACCATTTATATTTAGAGTATTTCCCGGGTTCGAGTGTATTAATACACTCCTCCCATACACTTCAAATCATCTTCCTTTCTATTATTTTCTATTGAAATTCATTTCATAAACACTTTTTACCGGATGTCTTGATCAAGCCTTGAACCGAACACATTTCGTCTTTAACCTTAAGCTGTGATTACCAACTTGTAAAACCCATACTTATAACAAGGTAAATTTGTACTATAATTTGCATAAGTTAGTTTAATGCAATCCAACTTACATACAAATACCAAAACTTTAAAAACTTAATAGTATTTATAACAACTTAAAACACTTTAGTATAGTTAATCCACACGATGATCAAGATACAACAGGAGCTTGAATTTTTCTAAGTGTTCGGTTCTTCTTTTAGCTTGATTAATCATCCGTAACGTTACTTTAATCACTACATCACGAAATATGTTAAAAACGTTAGTTATATAATTTAAATAATATATTAATCATAACTTATTCTCGAAAACATGACACAATCATCAATACAAAACCATCAATACAAAAGTTTTGTTTCGAACCCCGCCGTAAGCTACGGCTAGGCACCATAGCTTACGGTCTGGGCTTCCTGTTTCTAACAGAAGCAGCCTACCCTAAGCTAGGGTAGGTTACCGTAGCCTACGGTGGCTTGCTGCATATTTTCTCTTATTTGTCGTTTTTGACGCGAAAACCTCTGTATCTTTTAAATCGCTTATCCGTGTAACCATCCGTTCTTCCTACCTGATCAAAATTTGATCCTCCACCTTAATAACTCAAATCCAACATTCGAGTTAACCATATTTTAAATTTAAGCCTTCGGCTTATTATTTATTTGCAAAATTTATTGACCCGTATATATATTTTTATTAAACAACTCATTTGATCACCACTAATTCTTGCAAACATCATATCTAAAAATGTTTCCTAATACTCGGGATCCTATAACCGTGATTCAATCATTCATTTCCCGGTTTACGCACATACTTGAGTTCCTACCCATTATCCGGGTATTATGTCGATATCATTACTCATGCATCCGTTCTGGTATGCATTAAGACTTCTTTTGACCCGTTTGGTTGACGTAGCGAAATCCATCACTTTTATCCAACCAAACCTTTATTCATTATGACGCACCAAAATCCATCACTTTTATTCAACCAAACCTTTATTCATTATGTCGTTTTGACCCGTTTGGTTGACGCAGCGAAATTCATCGCTTTTATTCAACCAAACCTTTATTCATTATGTCGTTTTGACCCGTTTGGTTGACGTTGCGAAATCCATCGCTCTTGTTCAACCAAACCTTTATTCATTATGTCGTTTTGACCCGTTTGGTTGACGTAGCAAAATCCATCGCTTTTATTCAACCAAACCTTTATTCATTAGGTCGTCTTTTCAACTATCTTTCGTCAAATCAATTTACATAATAATATGCTATAAACATAAAGCCACATACCTTATAGCTTTCTCTTCAACCGTGAATCCACTCCGGCTTGGCCACTAGATGTTTCACCCGTTTTGCCTATAGAGTTTAATTCGGTTTATCCTTTAGAACTCATATTACAATATATATTACACGAATTTGTCAAACTAATTAATCATGTGATTTCTTTCATATTTCTAACATTTCATGTCACTTAGGCAATTTATCGAACATCTTGTGGGCGAGGTTTTCATACTAAATTTCAAGTTCATGTTTTAGTTATTAACCATGTATTATCATCACCTTCAAGTCTCTATGTCTAGTGTGTGTGATTACACCTAGAATTCAACATTTTTATCATCAAATTCAACCATTTCTCAACTAAAATTCAAATTTTCATCATTACTTATCAAAACCCATTTAACACAACATGGTTAATTATTTAAACATTCAAATTATGGCATTAAATCACTAAATTTTCATCTAGGGCTCATTCCAAGACTTATGTACATCTCCATTTCTGTCATGGCACCTAAAATTTATACTTGAATTGCAACTAGTGTCATTCATTAAACTTTTAATACCACTAAACATTGAAACTTAACATACCTCTTGATCTTCTTGACTAGATGACCACAAATTTGATTCATGCAAGAACTAAGCCCCCCCCCCCCCCCCCAATTCTCCCTCTCAATTTGATCAATTTGTTGATATTAGGGTTATTGGTGTTTTTCTCTGATCACCAACACATACACGCATATAGACATGTACAGTGTTTTTATTTGGTTTGATTTTATATAACATGTTTTACCTAGTTGGCAACTAGTCCCTCGTATTTAGTTTATTCCAAAGTGGACCTTAATTCATTCATCATCATTTTTATTTATTATTAGCTACTTTACATTAACTAGGTTAAAGTCCTCTAATTATTTATATTATTTAATATTTTTGGGGTGTTACAAGTCCCATACCCAGCAGCTGACGTCACGCTGACACTTGCAGCTGAAGTCACGATGACACTTGTTGTTGCATGGGCGTGCACTTTATGTGCACGGCCGTGTGGATATGAAAATCTCTATAAAATAGAGCAGACACTACTGATCAAATTATCGGGTAATTTTCCAAGCTTCTGGGCGATTCTAGGGTCCGAGAGCTACCTGGTTGGGTCGATTTCAAGCATCAAAGTTGCAAGAAGCTCATCCATAATCCAATCTATCAAATCCTTGCTTGTTTATGGTTTGATTTCTTGTTCTTAACATACATTTTGAGCACACTTGCAAGCATTGAGCTGATGTTTATGTATTATGGTAATGATATTAAGATACTTGTTTCATGAACAATCTCTATTTTGTAATTTTGTTTGTATGAAGCTCTGGCAACTTTTTCATGTTTGAATCTTGATGATCATATGGCAACTTTTTTCATTGATGTTGGATTCTTGATTTTGGTTGTTTATCTTGGATGATTAATGAATGGTTAGTTAGAATATGTTGAACCCCCCCCCCCCCAATTAATCTTTTGTTAGTAAACTATTAACTTGTTAATGTGTTTACACCATGAAACTAGAAATGGGTATTGGTTTAATAAAATATAAATCTGATTTTGATCAAGAATGCTTTCTTACACGTAAGGGCTCTAACGGGTTAGATGGTGTTATTGCGAGTTCTTGACACGGTTCATAATCTTTGTTTGGTGGTTAAAATAGCTAACTTAGTAGATTTGTGTTCAAGACTTGCAAAATGGAAAGGTTTGATATGATCTACGTTATACTTGTCTTGGTGGTCGTATTGTGATTCGGTATTGCTTTCCTTGATAAGTGGGGTTAGAAAACTCTTAACGGATGACTAATTTATTTTTAAAAAGATTCGCATGAAAATACATCAATAGCTAGTTAATGAATAATTTTAGGTGGTTAATGTGTGTTTGTCGCGTTAACTTTCCGAAGGATTATCATGTTAGGATTCCCGAAAGGGATACTAATTGTCTTTATAATTGAAACATTGCTTAGATGCCTTTGTGACATTTCTAACTTAGTTAACATGCTTAGGTTGTTCAAAAAACAAGACAAAAATTATGATTTTATATTTGGAGTCTTTTATGTTTTAGAATATACTTTTAGATAATTTTAGTTAAAAACTCATTCACCTATCTTTTTAGCGGTAAACTAATGACAACGGTTTAGTACATAAGCGTCCGCCCACGTCCATGGATTGACATCTGGTTCTTACCCATACTTTACTACATATATGATAGGGTACACTTGTCCTTTTGTGTGTTTTAATGTTAAGGTATAAATCATTTTTATAAATATTAAAACCGAGTTCGTGTGTAAAATTCATTGTAAAAATATGTATATATGCGCACGCGTCAAGGTAGTTTGCCTGATTCATCACCCGAGAGCATTCTAGTCAATTTACTCCTTTTCACAACCAGATAACTTTTAGAGGTTTAGATTAAAACTTGCGGACATCTTTAACCCGTTATCCCATCTAAATTCATTATGTCCTTGTGAACATAAGAGTTTCCAATCATTTAGTGTTTTGAAACTCATTTGGTCATATTTTGGCATCATGGACATGCCCTTGGCTCAAATATTCCTTTTACCCCAAATGCTAAATACACTTCACTTGGGTTAAACTATTACGAAAATTTGACCATCCCTCTTTAGTCGGAACGAAAGCATGACCCTTACCTGGCGTGAGTCCAACCATGACCCGTTACCTAGCGATTCTAATTACCATCCATGACATTTCATGCCCATACATCATGCTTATCTGTAGGTATGAAACTTAACAAACAAGCATTAAATATCATATTCGAATGGCAATAACTTCACCATTCGACCTGGTTGTTCATTTGGCTCGTTCTTGGCTACCCTTTTTGCATTTCAAACTAATCTTTATATTGTTTATCACCATGATGTGATTCAACACGTATTTTAACTTTGACTCGTTATGGCTTATGCCATTGGGTCTCCTTTTCATATTTTTTTGTCTAATCACTAACATGTGACTTTACTTCCCCTTTCACTTATTTGACCCGTTATGGTTTACACCATAAGGTCTCTTTTTGTATAATTCGTTGGCTTACCACCAAAAACTCATTTTTACTTGTTTGGCCCATTTTGGTTGCGTCAGCAAGTGTTTACACCAAAAACTCATTTTTACTTGTATGACCAGTTTTCGTACGCGTCAACAAGTATTTACTACCAAAACCTCATTTTTACTTGTTTAATTCGTTTTTGGTTCGCATCAGCAAGTGTTTACTACCGAAAACTCATTTTTGCTTGTTTGACCCATTTTGGTTCGCGTCAGCAAGTCATCATCATCATACTCAATAAATCCCACCAATAGCAAAGCTAAGGTAGGGTCTGAGGAGGGTAAGATATAGACAACCTACCTTTAGCCCGATGGAATAGAGAGGCTACTTCTAGTGAGACCTTCGGCTCCATAGTAGTTTTGCATCAAGCCTTGGACATAAGGCGCATAACGCTTGGCAAAAATGCCTATTAGTGGATGTACCCTCTTGTTTTTCGGCTATCAACGCCACTACATGATGCATGATTAACCGTCCCTCGCTTTTAATGTTATTTTCACGAAATTAGTAAAATAACGTTAAACTTAGTGCAATTTCACTTTGGTTTGTCCCCCGTTTTGGTTCGCATCAGCAATTGTTTACAATAAAAAACTCAATTTTACTTGTTTGACCCGTTTTGGTTTACATGTTAGGGTCCTAATTCTAATAATTTTTATATGATAACCAAAGTGTAATCTAACATAATTTTACCCATTTTGACCCATTTGGTCTACACCATGGGTCTCGACTTTAACAAGTCATTGATTATTTCCAACTATTTCACATTTCTTATATAGTGATCCTATTATAAGAGGTGTAAGTTTTACTTACCTTGTGTCCGTTTGGACTTCCTCGTGCCTTTGATACGTTTGACCCATTCCTTTCCAAGTTCGCACCTAGCTTGTCGAGTGTCAAACTATTACATAATATCCACAAGTGTCATACACCATGACTATCACCTTATGGACTTTTATACTATCTTTTTCATCCAAATTTATTATAGGTCAGTTTTATTTTTAAAAGTCAAACTGCCTAATGACATATGCAAACGCATTAACAAGTTCAATTAACTTATTTAAGCATTTTATCATACACTTGGTAGGCATCATATCATATTAGCTAACTTTGCCATACAAAATCACCATGTTTCTTTCAATTCAACGATTTTACGCACTTATTAACATCAAGTTAACATGAACTTTCAACTATTATACTCTAATTCATCCTTTTTACCAAATAATCACAAGTTCATCTTTCATGTCAGAAACTAATTTTATGGCATGTATGTATACTTAAATCAAAATTCTAAAATGTGCAAGTAACTTACACATACAAGCAAGTATGGTGATCATAAACATCAAAACAACATCAAATTTAATTAGATCATAAAAACCAATTTCATGTCATATATGGACATATACTTAAACCTCTAAATTGTTCAAGTATTTCACATATACTAGCAAGTATGATGATCCTACACATAATTCCATTATCAATTTCACCACATTAACCAAAATATTAAACTTAGGGTTACCACCTTCAAGTTCCTCCGCATGCTACTCATCACCAAAAATAAATTACAACATACCTTATGATCTTCATGCTTAGATGATCACTAATATATGTTCATGCATGTGATATTCTCCTTTCAATTTGTTAGAACAAGACGAACTAGGGTTTTCCCCTTATTTTATTCTCTTGGTTCGACACACACACGTACATATGCGTGTGTTTTTATTTTTCTCATCATTTTATATTTATATATTCAACTTTCAAGAGTGTACTATTTAGCCCCTCTATGTTTTATTATATATTTTCATGTTGTAACTCTTTTTCTTTTAAATAAACAAGTATACTAACTAAGTTAAATATTCATAGTTGTAACTTCATGTCATTTATCAAATAAACATAGTAATTCACTTTATCAAGGTCGAGGACGTTGCAAACCCGACTTAGATTAAGTTATGATAGCCCAGGCCTTTTATAAACTTTATTTTTAAAAGGCATTCCTTTATCTTTTGTTTAACATTAAGTTAATATAATTAAATCCTAATGTTTATTAGGTTAACTTTTACCACTAACAATATCGGTATTTTACCTGTTCATCCATAGATAATTTGGTTTATTTACTAAATCTGTTTTTGGGATGTTACACATATGCTATATTTCAATATCGCATGTAGTTGGCAATTAAAAAAAGAGTAAAATACAACTTGCATCCCTGATGATGTTGCTCGGTGTCAACCTGAGTCCCCAAAGTGAATTTTTTGCATGATAAGTCCCTGTTGTATGAACACGCTACACATTGGGTCCTTCTGTTAAAAGTCTATTAGGTAGTGTTTGGTATGCGGGAATGAGAGAAGCAATGCAATGAACTATTACGAGGGAATGAAAAAAGATGTGTTTGGTTGGTCAAGGTAATGTAATCACCCATTACATAGGGCATTCCATTCCATCCACTCCTCTTGTTTTTTCATTCCATTCTCCCTCTAACCCTTCATCACCAACACCGCCCAACACTAGCGCCACTCGCCACCTTCACCACCCGCCACCCTCTACCACCGACCATCACCATCACCCGCCATCGCCACCACTCGTCACCACCGCCACCCTCAGCCGCCAACCACCACCGCCCACCACCACCACCACCTTCTCTACCCGCCACCACCACCAACAACCATCACTACCACTTACCGTCGCCACCCTCCACCGCCGCCACAGTCTCCGACCACTTGTGGTACCGTCAACCAACGACATCGCCACCCAACCACCGTCGCCACCTGCGACCGTCGACCATACTGCCGCCACCCTCCGCATTGACCACCGCCAACCACCGGCCACCACCACTACCGACCATCGTCACCATCCGCCATTGTCACCCTCCACCGCCGCCACCCACCGCCACCACAACCACCCACTACCACCACCCATCACCAATTTTATTCCTTCGCCTTTTCTTTCGTACCAAACAACACAAGGTAATGATTCATTCTATTCCTATAAGGTAACCAAACAGGACTGTGGAATGGTATTTATCCATTTCGTTCATTTGTCCATTCAATTAACTCGTCCATTCCATTTACTCGGCATTCCATTATGTCATACCAAACACACCCTTAGTTTGATTCTTAGGTCAAGGGGTATTGTGGTAATCTTACATTAAAAAAAACAATAACAAATCCTAAATTCCAATTTCATCATTTTGAAGATCTGGCCTTATCTATACTAATATTAATAAGCATATCCAAAGGGTAACTTAAGGTAATTTGCCACTTCCTTTAAAACTCCATTAATGCATGAAGTACAACATCTTTAAGCACAATATGTTTGAGCGGCCAAATTTTGCATTCTATTTTTTTCAATTCCCACTCATCCCAATTCCCCATACACCCCTGCCATGGATATACATCAAGGATTTTCTAGATCAGATCTCACATTTTCAAAATCCTCTGCCCTTTTCTCTCTCTTGCAATTTAAGAACATCAAGGCGATTTCACAAGATCCAGTCGATAGATACAAATGATTTGAGATCTTCACTGACCCTCTCTCATTTTTATCGCATCCCAGGTTCAGATCTCTCATTTTCATCTCATTCTCTCTAGATCCAAATGATTTGAGATCTTCACTGACCCTCTCTCATGTTCATTTCATCTCATCTCAAGTTACGAGTTCTCATTTTCATCTCATTCTCTCTGTTTCTTCATCCATTCAAGATCCAGATCTTGGTGAGTACCAACATTTCCTCTCTCATACGCTAATTATATTGTTTATTTTTCAATTTGTAGACATAAGTTGGTGAAAATTAAGGTAAGCTAGATAAAACCATTTATTAATTCAAGTTAGAACTATGAACTTTATGGTAAAACAAAACCTGAATCTTGACCCCTCTTTTTTTACAGATAGATGAAGCGTCGCAGCCAGTGCAGCCACAACAAGTTTATATGGTAAGCGATAGGTGCACTTCCACTAAAGTGATTTCGTAGACTATATCTCAAGAAATAACAATAACATTAATCATTATTGTTTTCAGATTAGATCAGCAACTGAGTCTAGCACGTCTTATTATGATGAAGAGAAATTGAAAGAAGGTTTAAATTGTCTAATTTTGTTAGTTGTTAATAGTTTTTAATATTAATAGAATCAATAATAATAAAGATAATAAAGTAATAATAATAAATAAAACATAAAATATAAAATATAAAGCTTATTAAAAATAAAAACAATAAAAGGGTGGACCGCGGGATCGAACTCGGGTCTCCACCCAAACCAAACACCAAACACATCACTACACCACTCACCCACATGTGAAGTATCTCCAAACCAAATACTATATATATCAAAACAACCTTTGAAACCAGTTTCAAAACCCCGCCCAGTAACGGCTGAGATTATCAAGGCAATCATCAAATCCAGTTTCCTTTACAAATTAAACCGGGGAAACCGTTTGCTAATCGCATAATTGACTCAATCTCGAGTCAACAATATTCAAATCAGTGCACAATCATCTCGGCATTTAGAACTTTTGACTGAAACTCATGAAACCTAAAAATTCAATCAAGCTACTGCCTTACTCTATAAATAGGAGCTTCATAACTCAATTAGAATGCACCTACACTCACTCTAAACTCTCTGCAAGTTTCTATTCTTCAAACACTTCGCCGGAATCTGCTCAACCGTTGGAACTTCGCCGGAATATCGAAGACAATCTCTGTTCGGTATACCAGTATGCTTAATTCTTTTCATTTTGTTATTAAATCTCATTCGTACATGTTTAAAAGTTTATTTGTTAACCAAAAGAATCGGATTAAGCATATCAGTTTATGTATTTTTTTAAAATGAAGAAGAAAAAGTGAGTCAGAGTATAAATGAAATTAAAAACCATATTTAAACCGTGTTAGACACACAGTCCAGTGGTGGACTGTGTGCATTTGAAGTATAAGTTCTCCGGTTTGGGTCATGATACGTTCTGATTCTCTAAATGTTTTTGAAACCCACACATGAAACGACTCAGTTAGTATATAAGATTAATTAAAATCTTATATCCTTCGGGTTAGACACACAACCCAATTGGTCGGGTTGTGTGCAACACGAAGCAGAGGTCACAAGTTCGAAACCGTTTCATTGCATTATTCTTATAATAATCCAAACCTTTTTAATTAAATAAAATTATGGTTGGCTGCAGTATGTATATAAGATTAATTAAAATCCTATATTCTCCGGGTTAGACACACAGCCCAATTGGTCGGGCTATGTGCACAAGAAACAACAGTCCGCGGGTTCGAGCCAGTTCCATCACACGATTCTTATAACTTATCCAACCTTTTTAAATTAATTAAAATATGGTTTAATCCAGTTTGTGTATAAATGTAATTAAATCTTGATATATTCCGGGTTAGACACGTAGCTCAGTTGGTCGAGCTGCGTGCACGTAAACGAGAGGTCACGAGTTCGCATCCCACACACTGCCTATAGTCTAACCAGTCCGATTCAGCGAAAAACATATTTTTAAATTAAACTTTTAATTATTTTGTCATAAAAACTATAAAAATATATAATCAAATAATCTCTTTTTAAGCAAATAAAAATTGTAATAAATACAATAAAAATTATCTTAAATATCTAATAGAAATGTGTAAATAATAAATTAAGTAAAAAAACTAATTTTAACCAAAAGAAATATATATTTACCGAATTATTACGTGAATATATAGGTTAGCTTTTCTCGTCGTTTGGTATCTAAAACGCTTAATCGTACGAAATCTTCATCAAATCATAACGCACCCACTGTGAGTGAATCTTATAACTCCCCTTTTTATTTACGTTTTTGGGGTGTATCATGTGTCGATTTTGTTTATTTCATTAATTCAAACTTCGTGCTATTACCATTATGTGATCTAACGTGCTATGTTATATTGTTATTATTGTTATTTGTGGTTGCAATTTTCATTACAGCCAAGCTCTCACATTAGGCCCATTTGTTCCACGTTACTTACGGGTGGAGTGTCGTGTTGTCTAATATATTAGATCGGCTCCATTTGATTGATCCTTGATCTCACAGCACATCGCTTATCGTGCTCACATGTACATCGCTAGTTGATTGTGTGGTTTGTGATTTCCGATTACATATACGTTTCTCATATTTGGTTAATGCACATTTTATTAAAGATAATAAACATATAATTTTACTTAATGATTAAATGGGATTCACTCGCCAACTTATGTTGACCCAAATCTCTATTTTTACACATGATACAGGTGAACAGGTTTGAAGCAAGGAACATATAGGACATGGCCCTTAGTAGAAAATAAAACGTTACTTGAAAGCTTTGTTTAGAACATTTTGTGTTTGTATGGATTATGTGTTACTTGAAATATTTTATTTAAATTTGAAATAATAAATATGAAACTTTTATAATAGTAAATGTCATGAGCTTTGATGAAAACCCAATCATACCCCGACTACCATATCCACTGCGGGTCAGCGTGTGATAGATTGGTATCAGAGCTAGTGACTATAGGGATATAGGATAGGTTATTAGACCCTTAGAGCCTATACTATGGTCAATTAGAATTTAATTGCTTACGTTTTAAGTTGTTTACATGCAAACTTATGACATTTACTCATGTTTCTTTTCTCTCACACACAATTACATGCAAGCACTCTAATTACTATATGACTTTGTGTAACATTCAATGTGTTATAAATATTGTCAATGTAACATGTTTATATATATATATATATATGCATATGTTACCGTCATAACGCACGTCTCGATTCTCACACATTTAGACATTTTCTTGATTTTCTTTTCAAGAAATTTGGGATGTTTTTATTTTTCAATCTCATCAAAGTGAGTTCTACGATGGGCATGTAGTAACTGGAAGGGTACAAATACCGGTAGTCGAAACGTCCTGTCTAGGATTGGCATTCGTATAAATCCAAAATAATGGACCAGTTTGCCTACCTAGGGACTAACGATGAGGGTACGAAGGACCTATTAGGCCAAAGCATGCCACACCAAACGTCGTGTGAACTAACCCCACTTTGAGTTATCACTGTGTCTACACCAGGACACCTTCCGACCTTACACCTCGCAATCATGTTTTACGATTTTCATTCGGGTGGTGCGAGTGTTAACACGCCAAAACCAATGTGTACACTACAAAGCCAGTAGTCATGGGGGCCCACATGACTACCTAAGCCAAGTATTGGGGACATATGGGGGACCAAACATGAGCAAAGCCCAAGTCATCCTATGGATGTAATGGATTTATTTTCTCATTTGTTTTATGGATGTTTATTTCTAAATGCGACACACATGACACCTATACGCCAAACTCATAATCTCGTTACATATTTCCTGTAGATGCCTTCTAGGCACTCTTGTGGAGGTAGGAGATCAGGAAGATCCGACGAGCGCATGGCTGCTCAAATAGCCCAACAAATGGCCGCCGTGATTCCTGATATCCTAATTCAAGTTCAACAAGCTCCTGCAGCTAACCCTGTCAACCCAATCAACTAGGAGGGAGAAAATGCTGCCAACCCTCCCACAAACGCCACCAAGTGTACTTACAAGCACTTCAACTCATGTGACCCCCCAAAATACGAGGGGACTGAAGGGGTCACTGCTCTCTTTCGATGGTTTGAAGAGATGGAGAGTACTTTTCTCAATTGTGACTGTCCCAACGACCGTAAGGTTCGTTATTCTACTGGCCGTTTGTATGGGGTAGCACTCACTTGGTGGAACGCCGAAAAGGGCGGAAAAGGCGCCGAAGCCGCAGTAGCCCTAGCTTGGGAACAACTTCGAGAGCTTATGACAAGACGCTTCTGTCCAAGAAGCGAAATTAAAAAGCTGGAGGATGAGTTCTATTTTATGAAACAAAAAGAGGGAGATCATATAACCTACAATAAGAGGTTCCTCGAGTTGAATCAAATGGTTCCAAATTTGTTCACTCCCCTCTACCGTCTGATCGAGCACTACATTCGGGGTCTTCCTTCGAAGATTCAGGACTCTGTGATGAGTACTACGCCTGCAACTCTGGAAGAAACAATGGAGCTAGCTACTGAGCTCACCGAAAACCACATCAGGAATGGGGATTTCAAAGATGAAAAGAAGAAAGATAAAACACCAACCGAAACCCCTAACACAACTCAAGCTGTATCCTCTTCTCGATTCGCTGGCAAGAGGAAGCGAAATGGGAAGAACTTTGCTGTCACTCAAACTAATCAGCCAACACAACACAACCAACCTATTGCAGCCGCTCCAATCACCCAAGTTGCTCCTCCTACCGCTCCATACAAGAAGCAATACACAGGACCTCACCCGAAATGCAATCGATGCCAATACCATCACCCTCTTGAGAACCCATGTCTCCATTGTACAGGATGTGGCCGTGTAGGCCATACAATTCAAACCTGCCGCTCACTTCAAAGACAAGCCCGCAACCAACCACAAGCCCAACCCAACAACCAAATAGTGGGCCAAGTTCCCTACCAACAACCTCTACTACTACCACCTGCTCAACCCATAGCCCAACCCTTTTACCAACCTAACTACCCTATGATGCCACCCGTCAGAGCTTGCTTCAATTGCGGAGATCCAACTCATTTCCGCAACACCTGCCCGCGTTTAGTGAACATCATTAATGCGCAAGCCCAAGCCAATCAAGCTAATCCGCCAGCAAGAGGTAGAGCTTTTAACATCAACGTCAATCAGGCTAGGGCGAATAACAACGTGGTCAACGGTACATTCCTCATTAATGATAGTTATGCATCTATTCTTTTTGACACTAGCGCGGATAAGAGTTTTGTGTCCCTAGAATTCGAATCTATTCTTGGTTTACCTAGCGTTAGTTTAGCCGAATCATTTACACTGGAAGTAGCAGACGGTGAACCTATTACGTTGGATTCTATCATTCGCGACTGTACTCTTACTCTTAAGGATCATGATTTTCCAATCGATCTCATTCCCATGAAATTGGGAAGCTTCGACGTCATCATTGATATCGACTAGATCAGTCAGCATCATGCCGAAGTCATATGTTATGAAAAATTCATTCGAATTCCACTCGCCGATGGCCAAACCCTTCGTATTATTGGTGAAACCCCAACCAAGGGACTCAAGCTGATGTCATGTCTTCAAGCCCGAAAGTATCTTCGCAAAGATTACATAGCATTCTTAGCCCACATCCTCAAGAAAGGAGGCAAGGAGAAGAAACTCGAAGATATTCCGATTGTTAGAGAATTTCCTCAAGTCTTCCCAGACGACGTTTCAGGACTTCCTCCCATGCGAGAAGTTGAATTTCGAATCGATCTTATACCCGGTGCCACTCCCGTTGCAAAATCTCGTTATCGGTTAGCCCCATCTGAAATGCAAGAGTTAGCTAGTCAGCTGCAAGAGCTGACTGACAAAGGGTTCATACGCCCTAGCTCATCACCTTGGGGTGCGCAGGTTCTTTTCGTCAAGAAGAAAGATGGAACTTTCCGAATGTGTATCGACTATCGAGAGCTCAACAAGCTGACCATCAAGAACCGTTATCCTTTACCTCGCATTGATGACCTTCTAGATCAACTTCAGGGTGCCACCTACTTCTCAATTTTTAATCTTCGATCTGGCTATCATTAGCTTAGAGTACGTAAAGGAAACATTCCAAAGACTGCCTTTCGAACTCGCTATGGTCACTATGAATTCATGGTCATGCCTTTTGGGTTGACCAATGCTCCCACCGTTTTCATGGATTTAATGAATAGGGTGTGCAAACCCTACCTCGATCGTTTCTTATTGATGATATTCTTATTTATTCCAAGAATAAGTCAGATCATGAACGACATATTCGTCTTATTATAACACTTTTGAAAACAGAAAAGCTTTACGCTAAGTTTTCAAAATGTGAATTCTGGTTAAAAGAAGTTCAATTCCTTGGTCACGTCGTCAACGACAAAGGAATTCATGTCGACCCTGTAAAGATCAAAGTAGTACAAGAATGGCAGGCTCCACGCACTCCTACTGAAGTTAGATCATTCCTCGGCTTAGCAGGCTATTATCGACATTTCATCGCCAATTTCTCTCGTATCGCTTTACCACTCACGGCCTTGACTCATAAGGGCAAGCCCTTCGATTGGGGGCCCAAACAGGAAGAGGCTTTCCAAACCATGAAACAGAGACTTTGTGATGCACCTATTCTCACTCTCCCTGATGGTTATGAAGACTTTGTGGTCTATTGTGACGTGTTAGGGCAGGGACTAGGGTATGTCTTAGTGAAAAGAGGAAAGGTGATAGCCTACGCCTCAAGGAAACTCAAAGTCCACGAGAAAAATTACAGCACTGATGACCCGGAACTCGGAGCACTCGTGTTCGCTCTAAAGATATGGAGACATTATCTCTATGGTAAAAAGTGTGAGATTTACACTGACCACAAGAGCCTTCAACGTATCTTCAATCAGAAAGAGTTAAACATGAGGCAACAACAATGGGTCGAACATCTGAATAATTACGATTGTGAAATCCGTTATCACCCTGGTAAAGCCAATGTTGTAGCTGATTCTCTTAGCCATAAGGAATATGCTAACTCCATTCACCTGTTGTGTTCTCAAATTGTAACTGACATTCAAATATGCATTCGTGAAGCTCAACATACCTCTGTCACGAAAAATGATGTGCGAGATGAATTATCTTGTGGAGCTAAAACCAAGTTAGAATCCAAGTCCGATGGTATTCTTTAATATCTGAATCGTATTTGGGTACCTGATCGTGACAATCTTCGTACTTTCTCATGAATGAGGCCCACAAAACACGATACTCTACACATCCGAATGCTGATAAGATGGATCAAGATCTACGATACTCTTATTGGTGGCCTGGCATGAAGAAGGATATCGCCATTTTTGTCTCCAAGTGCCTCACATGTTCGAAAGTTAAAGCTGAACATCAAAGACCCTCAGGATTACTTGTTCAACCCGGAATACCGTTGGAAGTGGGAAAACATAACCATGGATTTTATTACTGGGTTTCCTCGCACCTCCAGTGGGCATGACATGATTTGGTTTATTGTCGATCGCCTTACCAAATCCGCTCACTTCATTCCGATCCGGGAAGATTACAAAAACGAGAGTTAGCTCGTATTTACATCGATGAAATTGTAAGTCGACATGGTGTGCCATTGAGCATCATCTCAGATCGAGATGGACGTTTTACTTCACGAACATGGCAAGCCGTACAATCAGCACTAGGCACTCGCTTAGATCTCAGCACCGCCTTTCATCCTTAAACAAATGGGCAATCTGAGCGCACCATACAGACCCTTGAAGACATGCTACGATCATGTGTTATCGACTTCAAGGGCAATTGGGATACTCATCTACCATTGGTTGAATTTGCTTACGATAATAGTTATCACTCGAGCATCGGTATGGCTCCATTTGAAGCGCTATACGGTCGTAAGTGCTGATCACCAGTATGTTGGCACGAAATCAGTGAAGCACAGATCACCGGACCAGAATTAATCCAAGAAACAACCGATAAGATTCTTCAAATCCACAATAATCTTCTAGCAGCTTAGAGTCGTCAAAAGAGTTA
The DNA here is from genome assembly GCA_947069175.1 of Scalesia atractyloides. NCBI lineage: Eukaryota > Viridiplantae > Streptophyta > Magnoliopsida > Asterales > Asteraceae > Scalesia > Scalesia atractyloides. The sequence goes on from CAMTDV010000008.1 coordinate 61,003,515, forward strand.
CGCTGACAAACGACGAAAGCCGCTCGAGTTTTGCGTTGGCGATCAAGTACTTTTGAAAGTATCACCATGGAAGGGAGTTGTTCGGTTTGGACAAAAAGGAAAGCTAGCACCTCGCTATGTTGGACCATTTAAAATACTTGAGAGAGTTAGTCTTGTAGCCTACAAGCTTGACTTACCTGAAGAACTCAACAAGATCCATCCAACGTCCCATGTATCTAACTTGAAAAAGTGCCATGCCGACGAAAACTTCCATATACCATTAGAAGATATTCAGATTGATGAATCGATGCATTTTGTAGAGCGACCTATAGAAATCATGGACTTTGGTGAGAAACGCTTAAGACGAAGTCGAATTCCCATAGTAAGGGTGTGTTGGGAGTCAAAACAAGGACCTGAGTTCACTTGGGAACGTGAAGACTCAATGCGGAAAAAATACCCTCATATTTTCCAAGATAAACCTACTGCCACTTAAATTTCGGGACGAAATTTCTAAAAGTAGGGGACACTGTAACATCTGACGAAAAACGGGTTCAAAAACCCACTCCATTTTTGTAATCAAGTATATGTTATGAATCTCTTGTTTTGAATTTTTGTTGGTTGTTAACAGTTTTTAATATTAATAATTAAATAATAATAAAGATAATAAAGTAATAATAATAAATAAAACACAAAATATAAAATATAAAGCTTATTAAAAATAAAAACAATAAAAGGGTGGACCGCGGGATCGAACCCAGGTCTCCACCCAAACCAAACACCAAACACACCACTATACCAGTCACCCACATGTGATGTATCTCCAAACCAAATACTATATATATCAAAACAACCTTTGAAACCAGTTTCAAAACCCGGCCAGTAACAGCTGAGATTATCAAGGAAATAATCAAATCCAGTTTCCTTTACAAATTAAACCAGGGAAACCATTTTCTAATTGCATAATTGACTCAATCATCGAGTCAACAACATTAAAATCAGTGCACAATCATCTCGGCATTTAAAACTTTTGACCGAAACTCATGAAACCGAAAAATTCAATCAAGCTATTGCCTTACTCTATAAATAGGAGCTTCATAACTCATTAGAATGCACCTACACTCACTCTAAACTCTCTGCAAGTTTCTGTTCTTCAAACACTTCGCCGGAATCTGCTCAACCGCCGGAACTTCGCCGGAATATCGAAGACAATCTCTGTCTGGTATACCACTATGCTTAATTCTTTTCATTCTGTTATTAAATCTCATTCGTACATGTTTAAAAGTTTATTTATTAACCAAACAAATCGGATTAAGCAGATCAGTTTATGTATATTTTTTTTTTGAAATGAAGAAGACAAAGTGAGTCAGTGTATAAATGAAATTAAAAACAGTATTTAAACCGGGTTAGACACACAGTCCAGTGGTGGACTGTGTGCATTTGAAGTATAAGTTCTCCGGTTCGAGTCATGATACGTTCCGATTCTCTAAATGTTTTAGAAACCCACACATGAAACGACTCAGTTAGTATATAAGATTAATTAAAATCTTATATCCTTCGGGTTAGACACACAGCCCAATTGGTCAGGCTGTGTGCAACACGAAGCAGAGGTCACAAGTACGAAACCGTTTCATTGCACTTTCTTATAAGAAACCAAACCTTTTTAATTAAATAAAATTGTGGTTGGCTGCAGTATGTATGTATATAAGATTAATTAAAATCCTATATTCTCCGGGTTAGACACACAGCCCAATTGGTAGGGCTGTGTGCACACGAAACAACAGGTCGCGGGTTCGAGCCGGTTCCATCACACGATTCTTATAACTTATCCAACCCTTTTAAATTAATTAAAATATGGTTTAATCCAGTTTGTGTATAAATGTACTTAAATCTTGATATATTCTGGGTTAGACACGTAGCTCAGTTGGTCGAGCTGCGTGCACGTAAACGAGAGGTCAAGATTTCGAATCCCACACGCTGCCTATAGTCTGACAGGTCCGATTCAGGGGAAAAACATATTTTTTAATTAAACTTTTAATTATTTTTCCATAAAAACTATAAAAATATATAACAAATAATCTCTTTTTAAGCAAATAAAAATAGTAATAAATACAATAAAAATGATCTTAAATATCTAATAGAAATGTATAAATAATAAATTAGGTAAAAATACTACTTTTAACCAAAAGAAATATATTTTTACCGAATTATTACGTGAATATTTAGATTAGCTTTTCTCATCGTTTGGTATCTCAAATGCTTAATCGTGCGAAATCTTCATCAAATCATAACGCACCTACTGTGAGTGAATCTTATAACTCCCCTTTTTATTTACGTTTTTGGGGTGTATCATGTTTAGCTTTTGTTTATTTCATTAATTCAAACTTCGTGCTATTACCATTATGTGATCTAACGTGCTATGTTATATTGTTATTTATTGTTATTTGTGGTTGCAATTTTCATTACAGTCAAGCTCTCACATTAGGCCCATTTGTTCCCCGTTACTTACGGGTGGAGCGTCGCGTTGCCTAACATATTAGATCGGCTCCGTTTGATTGAGCCTTTATCTCACAGCACGTCGCTTATCGTGCTCATATGTACATCGCTAGTTGATTGTGTGGTTTGTGATTTCCGATTACATATGCGTTTCTCATATTTGGTTAATGCATATTTTTATTAAAGATAATAAACATATCATTTTACTTAATGATTAAATGGGATTCACTCGCCAACTTATGTTGACCCAAATCTCTACTTTTACACATGATACAAGTGAACATGTATGAAGCAAGGAACACATAGGACATGGCCTTAGAAGAAAATAAAACGTTACTTGAAAGCTTTGTTTAGAACATTTTGTGTTTGCATGGATTATGTGTTCCTTGGAATATTTTATTTAAATTTGAATTAATAAATATGAAGCTTATATGATAGTAAATGTCATGAGCTTTGATGAAAACCCAATCATGCCCCGACTACCGTATCCGCTGCGGGTCAGGGTGTGACATGTATCATCAGTGTTTTCTATTAGTCCTTGTAATGTTGAGTTTATAGCAGTGGTTAGTTTAGCAGATGTTGTTAGTTTGTTATTTTTGTTAAGTGTCACTTTCATGTTGACATCATCATAAGATGCTCGTCGTTAGGATTGTAGTATAAATAGAACAGTGCATGTACTGTTCCATTTGATCACTTTCATCGATTATCAATCTAAGCTATCTTCCTTACATTCTGTACAAACAATTCAGTGATCTTAGGCTGAGGGGGAGATTATGAGTCATATGCAAGTAATCATAATTACGAAAGCATTAAAATGAAAACAATCTCTCAACTGTTATGAATTAAAGCAAACTTGACATAAATGCCTACTGATGCAAACCACTGACTCACTAACCACTGATGTTATAGTCACTAGCCACTGATGCAAACCAATGATTCAAGTTCATCTGATTTATCTTCTTTCATTTACCATTTTTAGAACTAACATAAACATTTTCAAACTCAAATCCTAACAATATACAAATCATAATCCGTAGTTAGAATACATTTGAACCATTCTCAATATAGTCAACTTTTCTTACATCTGTCTTTAACAACCTTCATTACTTAAGACAATAAGTATCAGTCCTTGTAATCCTATCAACTGACATAAATGCAAACTTGACATAAATGCCCCGTTAACTTATAAGAAAATAAGAATCAGTCCTTGTAATCCTATCCACTGACATAAATGCAAACTTGACATAAATGCCCCCTGAACTTATAAGAAAATAAGTATCAATCCTTGTAATCCTACCACTGATGCAAACCACTGATGACAAACCACTGCTAACACACCAACAGTAGTTGTATAGCAAAACCGCTAATTCAACCACTGACTCACTAACCACTGATGTTATACTCAGCAGTGGTTGTCCAGCAGTGGTTGTCTACCACCAATAGTGTTTGCCTAACATCTGATGTTATTACTCCATGAAAATCTATCCGTTGTTGAAAGTGTATCCTCTGTTCCTACTTCCACTGTTGGTGAAACCACTGTTTTCCCAATCCACTGTTAGTGAAACCACTGTTTTCCCCATCCATGCTGGTGAAACCATTGTTTTCCCAATCCTCTGATCATTCCTCTGTTCAGAACCACTGCTGGTCTCCAGCAGAGGTTACCAAACAACTGTAATCCATTATTCAACAGGGTTTACACGTGCACAGGTGATTTGTCTTCACCTGTAAAGACGGATTCTTCATTTTGGACTATCGGTACGATGTTTTCGTTTTAGTTTGTTTAAATTTTAATATTTGATAGATGGAATGTTTGAAATCAATACGTTATACTTTGTTTGCTAATTGACCACTAATAAGTTATATCAGGAATTTAACGGTAAAGTCCAAATTTTCTTCATTCGATATTAAATAGTATTACAGAATTTTGAGTTTGAAAAATATTAAAAATTACATGCTACAATTAACACTTCCTAGGATATCTATGACTATCGCCTTCTTCCAAGCAATTTCATTTTTTCTTTTAGTTTGAAGATCAGCTAGCATATCACAAGTCTTCTGATCCTGTTTCAGCAGCTGTGTGATAAACTCTTCTGCTTTATCTTTGAACTCTGATGGAGGAGAATGGACAACTTTATCCAGCAGTGCAATGCTACTCCAGGTTTGCTTATAATAATTGTCACTCAGCATAACAACTTTTTGGTTGAGTTCTTCATTTGTCATCTGTTCTTGGAGTGACCATCTTGAAAATTCCATTTTAACAGCGTTAGTATCTGCCCAGTGGTAGAAGGATTAGTTTGCCATTTAGAAATAGTTTGAGTGTTTTTGAATGGTTTGTTTTTGGATGAACAAATTTCTAAAAGTGAATTGTTGATGTTTTCAACTAAGCTAATCATGAGCCTTTAATAGTGTTTAAAATGTTTGATATGTTAAATGAAGAGATTAATCCTAATGATGATAACCTGTTTTGAAGGTTTAAAGTTTGTCCTTTGGGTTTCTAGATATTTAACTTTACTTGTTTTTCCAAGAAAACTCATTTTTGAAAGGTTTTGCATTAAACAGGGTTTTTAATTATAAATGCACATGTTTATATTAAATGTACATGTTTTCCCTCTTAAATCATTAAATGTAAATGGTTTTTAAATATAAATTTTTATTTAATGCTTGCATTTAAATCTAACATTTGGGCTGTTAGATATTTCACTATATAATATCATTTCCAATTTAAATGTTTTTTCATCATACACCGATTCATTCAGTGAAAGAGAAGAGCAATTGTTATTGTGTTGCATCAATTCTAGAAATACATTAAAATGGCATCATATACTTCTGCACAATCTGACAAATTAAAGCAACGCTTTATTAAACAAATCGAAGACCAAGTTTATGCTGATAGGTCTACTCTTCAAGAGCTGAAGAGGTGTTTTAACGGACTGCAACTTGGTCTGCTGACGAGAGACCAGGCTTCGAGAGACCTGAGGGCGATGCCGACGACTTCCGTTCGTGACCTCTGTGTTGCGAGTAATATAGAGTGCGAAGATAGAGATCTAGAGTTCATGACACAGATAAAGGACATACATCGAGAGGTTTAGTGCTCGATGGAGTTGAAGTTAAAGTTTCTTGAATATTGCTATTAGAGTTTAAATGTCTAAGTAGTTTTCTTTTCCATATGTAATTGTTAGTATTTTAATACTTATTTTTATGAGTTTAAAGATTTATTGTTTCAAAACCACAGTAGTTGTATAGCAAAACCACAGACTCATTAACCACTGATGTTATACTCAGTAGTGGTTGTCCAACAGTTGTTGCCTATCACCAATAGTGTTTGCCTAACATCCAATGTTATTACTCCATAGATGTTAGCAAGATCATCAGTGTTTGTCTAACATCTGATGTTATTACTATATCAGAGGTTAGCAAACTCATCAGAGGTTTGGCAAGGATTCTTTCAGATGCTGGCTCATCAGTAGTTTAACTTTATTTCATTATCTATTATGACTATCTTTTATTTAATTTGCAAGGTATTTGACACTTAATCAATTTACAATGAATAATGAACAACCAAAGCATCTTAATCATGTTAGTGGTTCTTAAACTTGCTAAATGTTAGTGGTTTGCCGCATCATAAGCTTCGTTTAAAAATTGGATGCCCAATAATATTGTTACGGAATATCGATCCATCACATGGCCTGAATAGTGGCACGCGGTTGATATGTAAGGCTTTATGCGAAATGTTATTGATGCAGAAATTGCAGTTGGTCAGCATGCCGGTAAATGCGGATTTTTGCCAAGAATCCCTCTAACTCTTTCTAAACGAGTATCTCAATAAAATTTTGCTGAATGAAATGGACAACATTGTTACGCTCACTCAATAATGACCTAAGAATGTTGTCCACCTCATTCAATGAAACTTTATGGAGAACAAAACTGATGTTATAAGAAACGAGGTTTGCCATATGGTATTTTGTAAAATATGGCGTTTGCTTTTGGTGTAATCAATGGAAGGGCCTGAGGTTGTTTATATAAGATGTTTTGGCGCGTAGTTTGGGCGGAAATTTTCTATAAGTTACTGTTTGTTCAGTAATAAATATGGCACGTCCCATCATTAAGTTATTGTTTGTTCAGCTTTATCTATTAAATCTGCAACTTGTAATCCTCTCCACTGATCAGAAACCACTGATGCAAACCACTTCTAACACACAAACAGTAGTTGTATAGCAAAACCACTGATGTTATAGTCAGCAGTGGTTGTCCAGCAGTGGTTGGCTACCACCAACAGTGTTTGCCTAAGATTTGATGTTATTACTCCATCAGAGGTTAGCAACATCATCAGTGTTTACCTAACATCTGATGTTATTCCTTCCAAACTACCACTATCAGAAACCGTTGATGAAAACCGCTGATGACAAACCACTGCTAACACACCAACAGTAGTTGTGTAGCAAAACCACTGATGTTATACTCACCGGTTGTTGTCCAGCAGTGGTTGGCTACCACCAACAGTGTTTGCCTAACATCTGATGTTATTACTCCATCAGAGGTTAGCAAAATCATCAGTGTTTGTCTAACACATAAGTGTTTGCCTAACATCTGATGTATTCCTTCCAAACTACCACTGATCAAAAACCACTTATGACAAACCACTTGTAACACACCAACGTAGTTGTATAGCAAAACCACTGATGTTATACTCAACAGTAGTTGTCCAGCAGTGGTTGGCTACCACCAACAGTGTTTGCCTAACATCCGGTGTTATTACTCCATCAAAGGTTAGCAACATCATCAGTGTTTGTCTAACATCACCAGTGTTTGCCTAACATCCGATGTTATTACTCCATCAAAGGTTAGCAACATCATCAGTGTTTGTCTAACATCACCAGTGTTTGCCTAACATCTGATGTTATTCCTTCCAAACTACCACTGATCAGAAATCACTTATGACAAACCACTTGTAACACACCAACGTAGTTGTATAGCAAAACAACTGATGTTATACTCAGCAGTGGTTGTCGAGCACTGGTTGGCTACCACCAACAGTGTTTGCCTAACATCCGATGTTATTACTCCATCAAAGGTTAGCAACATCATCAGTGTTTGTCTAACATCATCAGTGTTTGCCTAACATCTGATGTTATTCCTTCCAAACTACCACTGATCAGAAACCACTTATGACAAACCACTTGTAACACACCAACGTAGTTGTATAGCAAAACCACTGGTGTTATACTCAGCAGTGGTTGTCCAGCAGTGGTTGGCTACCACCAACAGTGTTTGCCTAACATCCGATGTTATTACTCCATCAAAGGTTAGCAACATCATCAGTGTTTGTCTAACATCATCAGTGTTTGCCTAACATCTGATTTTATTCCTTCCAAACTACCACTGATCAGAAACCACTTATGACAAACCACTTGTAACACACCAACATAGTTGTATAGCAAAACCACTGATGTTATACTCAGCAGTGGTTGTCCAGCAGTGGTTGGCTACCACCAACAGTGTTTGCCTAACATCCGATGTTATTACTCCATCAAAGGTTAGCAACATCATAAGTGTTTGTCTAACATCATCAGTGTTTTCCTAACATCTGATGTTATTCTCTTGCACCTTGTTTTATACATTTCAGTAATTATTTGGAGTTAATAATAATACGTGAGTAAAGGAATTTTATTATAGTTTTGGTGTTTGGTGTTTGTGGTATTTTGACATTTTATAAGTAATTAGAGAAATAATGTATTTTATTAGCTGAAAATTACATATCAAACCACAAAAAATGACACCAAAAGAGATACAGAAAAGAAAAAAAATAAAAATGCTAATCCAATTTCTCATCCAAATCTTCACTGCCGTCAGTCTCTTATTCTTGAAGTTTTTGTCCCCTGATCCTTTGAATTCCTTAGATAGGTGCCGATTTCCCTACACAGCTAAAACGCTCTGCTCTAGGCAAAGCTGATCATTCAACAAAAAATATGGCGTTTTAGTTTTTGGGGCTATCTTTTTATGTTGATTGGTGAAGTGGTTTTGTGGATAGTGGAGACGTAGATCGATGCCGTTTTTGTGGACGCTATTATTTTATGTGTGATTGTGAGTAGGTTTTTCGCTTTGATGATATTTGGCCATCATCATCATGCTCATCCCACTCTCCATCATTTAAAATGGAGTCCAAAATAGCGTTTACACTGGCATAGGTCTCTCCTTCTCATCCAAGCCTTCCTCAAGAACAAAGCAGACAAAATGACATATCACTGTCATCAATCTCTTTGTCTTGACGATTTGTCCATCTCATTCAGCAAAATCTTTTAGAACACACAGCTTACAGGTTTGCCATCTGTTATTTTGAACTTTTTGGCATTTTAATTTGAACAAGGTGAGGTTTATCTCAATAAAATTTTGCTGAACGAGATGGACAACATTGTGATGCTCACTTAATAATGACCTAAGAATGTTGTCCACCTCATTCAGTGAAACTTTATGGAGAACAAAACTGATGTTATAAGAAACAAGGTTTGCCATATGGTATTTAGTAAATTATGGAGTTTAGTTTGGTGTAATCAATGGAAGGGTCTGAGGTTGTTTATATAATATGTTTTTGGCATGTAGTTTGGGCGGGAATTTTCTATAAGTTACTGTTTGTTCGGTAATAAAGATGGGATGTCCCATCATTAAGTTACTATTTTTTCAGCTTTATCTGTAAAATCTGCAACTTGTAATCCTATCCACTGATCAGAAACCACTGACGCAAGCCATTGCTAACACACCAACAGTAGTTGTATAGCAAAACCACTGATGTTATACTCAGTAGTGGTTGTCCAGCATTGGTTGGCTACCACCAATAGTGTTTGCCTAAGATTCGATGTTATTACTCTATCAGAGGTTAGCAACATCATCAGTGTTTGTCTAATATCATTAGTGTTTGCCTAACATCTGATGTTATTCCTTCCAAACTACCACTGATGACAAACTACTTCTAACACACCAACAATAGTTGTATAGCAAAACCACTAATTCAACCACAGACTCACCAACCAGTGATGTTATACTCAGCAGTGGTTGTCCAGTAGTGGTTGTCTACCACTAACAGTATTTGCCTAACATCTGATGTTATTACTCCATTAGAGGTTAGCAACATTATCAATGTCTGTCTAACATCTGATGTTATTACTCCATCTGAGGTTAGCAAATCTGAGGTTATTAATAGTGTTTGTCTAACATCTGATGTTATTAATAGTGTTTTTCTAACGTCGAAGCTACAACTAAAAAAAATTAGGAAAAGAATATCACCAAAGAATTGATAAACTAATAGAAAAAACAAGTGCCAACATATCACGAATAAAAAAACTAACTTAAGTACCATACAATATATCACGAGACGACTGATAAACTAACGGTAAACGAGTATCCTATTATAAATCGTCACTCCCGCCGTATAACGCGGGTAAATGACTAGTGTTTATATTATTTTCATCATTTTCATGAATATGAACATCTTAAAGAACATGATCTTCAAGAATATCAACATGAACATGAACATCTTGAAGACTTGAGCCTAATTTCATCATCCTTAAATGAACATGAACATTCATTATCCATCATCTTCAAAAAATTCATTATTATCATCATCATCTTCAAGAACAAACAACATTTAAAATCAATGATCCCTAGCCGTCGCTGAACCGCCGCCACCTGAACCTAACAGTTCTTTGGATTTGGTGTGAGCCTAATAAAGGTACCCCTCATTTTTTTTATCACTCAAATGATCTTTAATTTTCATTGAGCTCTTAATTACGGTAATAAATTTTAAGAATTTGCATTAATTTAGGTGGATGGAGATGGGAAGTTTCAACAGGTTAGTGGGACAAATGTTGGTAGTGCTACTTACTGGGGATTAGGGAGACTGTTGACTGAGTGCAAAAGGTATATTGATTGTTCAATATACAAGATCTATAATTTAGGGAAAATGCTAGAGAACAAGTTGAGTTTGGGTGGAAAATGACATATGGTGGTAGTGGATGATTTTAGAGATAGAATATAGATGGAGAAATTGATTTATGCGGCGAGAGAAAGAAACTAGAGGAAAATTTAGAGAGAGAAAAAAATAAGAGAAAATGAAATTAGGGCAAATAAAATGAGGACGAAGATATATAACCAAGGGCAAAATATGCATTTTAAATGAAACTAACGTTTAAACTAATGTGAGGGACGTAATATGAAGTGTTTTTACAAGATTGGGGACTAAGGCAGCAAAAATTTCATCCTGAGGACTTGACCTGACATCATTAAAATTATTTAACAACAGAAATTGCATTTTACTTTTAAAAAAACTAATGGTTGGAATTAAGTCATGATAGCCTAATAAAAGCCCACTTCTTGTTTCTATGGCTTGTAAAATAGAGCCCATTTACATGTAAGAAGACACCAAAAACACATGTTACATACACATCGTGACTATGAACGTTTATATCCAGTAACTATCCATGAGGTCAAGTCCAACAAATGAGTGTGTAGAAATAATTTCCAATAGATGTGGGTTTTTAGTAATGTTTTAAAAACTAGTTCAAACCAGAAATCATTCACTGACAAATGTGTGTAATTATGTCCAACGTATACTTGTTTTTGCTTCATGATTACACCTCCCTAGTCATACACAGGAGATTTTTTTTATCCAGGTATTATCACAGCCCATGTATTTGAAAATATGAAAACTTTGTATTTTGTAATTTTGATAATTAGTCAAATATATAAACTTAAAAATCTTGGACACATGCCAAATTGGTTACACACCATCCAAAGTATACTTAAGTGTTTACAGCCTATTAAATAAACTGTTATATTGAAACATAAGATTATTTTTCATTAAATAACTTTTGTAATCACATTTAATATATGGGTTTTTCACTTTTTCTAACTAGCCATAACGGCTATCGTTAACAGTCCCTTTACGCTAATTTTCTTAAAGTGGTCTTAAATATGAAGCCATTTTCTTTCATAACCAAAGAAACAACGAAAGAAATACGAGATTGGAAAAAAGTGGGAAGTTATACTAGTGAATTAATTTAAATTTCTAAGAAAAGTTTATAGTTTCAAATTATTTTGCCGGCGATGTACTTGTCATTGTTAAGATCACATACAAACCTTGTCTTATTTAAAACAGTAAGAACAGATCTTGAACATTTATTAACTAAATTAAGAGCTAAGATTATTTACACATCATTTCTAACAATAAATATACTATTTAATGAGATCCATTGGTGTTTTAGTTATTTTCCATTAACTACTAATTTCACCTGATTTTTAAAACTAAAATAACTTTTATATATTTTAATATGTTATTTAAAAAATACTATAAAATCACGCATTTTTTTATCTTTAATATGAGTATAGTATCATTATACTTTTTTTTAAATTTACATTTTTTAAGAGTTGAAAAATAGTGTTTTTTAATTGTGCTAATAAGTATAACCAACAGACATATAAGCAACACATAAATTTATATAATCAACATATACCTATATAATTATAATCATCATATACGTACACGATTATAACCAACACATAATTTATATAAGCAATACAAAAATTTGTATAATCAGCACATGAATTTGAAATTGTTTGTTTCCCTAACTGTAGGAATTTTTATAAACCAACATTAAACTAAAATACAAAAATGCCCTTTATACATGAATTAGATGGATGACATATGGCATGTTGTGAGCGATTCTTACTGTTTTTATGTAAAATGAAGTTTATATATGATCCTACCACATTTAACAATATCCCCAAAGACTATTCTTAACTTCTAAATTAAAATGAAAAAGTAGGAACAAAATGTGTTGAGCGGTTAACTCGTTTATGTTTTGACCCAATTTCGCATGGACTAGTTACCTTATCCTCCTTACCCAAAAAAAATTACATTTATATCCATTTTTTTATATATAGTGATATATAACTATCAAAAAGTTGTTAAATGTTCATGGCAAATAAATGTAAAGAAAATATAATTAGTGTGGTATAAGTCAAGTATAAAAAAATAGTATGAAACTGCATTAATGATATGCAAGGTGGTCAAAAAGGCATGCCAGATAACCCTTGTGAACAAAATCTATGCCCCCAAAAGGGTGACAATGGCTATGTTAGGATTTGAGTTGTCTCCTGTTTGGAATTTGTGACATGACATGTGTGCCATTCAAGTTGTGATCAAATGATGCTAAGGCTTAGTAATGTTTTTGTGCTTTTTTTTTTAACATAGACAATTGATTATTTTTATATAAGATTTGGACCATGCTTCATTAACATCGGTTTCGAGTACATATATTCAATTTTCAAATCTATTGTAAAGCGGAAATATAAGTCTTAATTTTCAACATATATAACGATATTAGAGTACAAATGAGATAACTAACTAGTTAGAATCTAGAGCAACTATTTTTTAGTCTTTGATTGTAAAATGGCAACTATTTTTTAGTCTTTGATCGTAAAATGGATAAAAAGATGAAATGGTCACGATTCATGAAGAGAGAGAAATAAGCGAGATGTCAACCATCCATTGCAATATGATCCAAAGAAAGGGATTTATTGTTCTTAGCTACATGTAGTTCTCATTAAATATACTTCATGATCGATAACTCTATGAGTATCACTTCTAATTAATTATTTGAAATGGTTAATAATGTATTTCAATTGTCAACAACAAAAGCGGTGTACTAAAATGGTTGAGTTTCAAGCCTACTCAATTACAAAGAATGAAAAGTTTGGAAAAGGTAATAAATACAAATAATAAGGCATGTTTTAATTAATTCAAAGGTATTTTGTTGCACTAATGTTTTCCTGGTGTTTCAAGTTCAATGGTTCTTTGCTGATCACTTAATGGCTTGGTCAATGCTATAAGGTAGCCTTAAAGTAGAATTCCAAATAATCCACAAGATCATGTATCATGGCTACAATTCTTATAAGATCTGATACACAAGATCATGTATCATGGCTACAATTCTTATAAGATCTAACAATTGTATCCTGCATGTGTTGGTGATACATTACTTAATAGGTTTATACCTTTGGATGGATTAAGATCTATACCTTTTGGATGGAGTTTTTAAGATCTCAAATTGTACTTGGTGTTTGTCAAATGTGTCGAAGAAAATATATTTAAATTTTTCATACAATATAAAACGTTGTAAAAAAGAATTGATGAATTATCAAATGATTTCGATAAATGTTAGAAACTAGTAGAGGTACTCCGTGCTTTGCAGCTAGAATTCGATCAGTATCTTTTCACTTCTTTAAGGTATCGTCACTCACTACAACAATCGAAAGAAAAAACTCAAGTCCAAAATATTGTTAGATAAAAAGAACAAAAAAAAGTAAACAAATAGATATAAGATACATTCGTATAACTAAATATAAAAATTTCTTAATAATGTTTATCAAGAGATACATTCATATAACTAAATATAAAAAATTTCTTAATAATGTGTATCTTGATTCAAATAGAGAAAATAAAGTAACTTGTAAGATTTATAATTACATGAATATAATAATAAATATAAAGAAGTGAAATTTGATCACAAAAGAAAATAGAGAAAATAAAGTAACTTGTAAGATTTATAACTCATATAATAATAAATATAAAGAAGAGAAATTTGATACAAAAGAAAAAAAGGTTGAAATGGCATAAATGTTTAATATTATTGTCCAATTAAATTATTACTATTTATAAGAACCTTCATCAATCTTATATTATAAAATTGGTTTGTGTCATGACTGTTATATTATAAAATTGGTTTGTGTCATGACTGGTAACTGTACTGTTACATTCTAAGTTTCAATGCTCACATAAGATTATTTTTTCAAATACGTATTTGTTTTATTAATAGTGAAACGCATATTAGGTATAACGAACATCCTATTCCAGCGTAGAAGCTTTATAGAACTATCGGTTTTTTTGGAGCCAAATGTTTTTCTGAAAGTAGTCTCTCTTATTAGGATAGAGTTAATGTTTGATTATGTCTCATTCTTCCTAGACCCTACCAATAACTTTGGTATATGTGAGACCCTACCGATAGATCGGTCATTATATAATTTCTAATCATTTAAATATACTATTAGACCATATGTAGTGGTTCAAGCTCCTTTGGAGCGTTTTTCACCATGTGGACCCCACGTCAACATGCTCATTTTTAACAAAAAAAAGTGAAATTATTCAAGCCCCTTCAATCAATACCTAATTATTATTATTATTATTATTATTATATTATTATTATTATTATTATTATTATTATTATTATTCAATAGTAAGATAGGTAGAGGGACATTGAAGGCTTTGGTCAACCCAATGTGTGAGAGTGTGTGCCTAAAGTGGCATCAAATAGAACACGTCTCCCTTAACTTCAAGCCACTTAACGCTGAAGGGGGTAGCGTAGCCTTAAAATAAGGCAACACATTGGGTCTAAGAAGAGTCTTACGAACCCTATACCCTTTTGGACCATGTAGAACCATTAACAAAAAAGTTATTTTTAGGCATGCAACAAACAATGGATACTGAATTCACTTTGGGCATGCAACAAAATGTTTGTAACAAAAAACTGATGGCACTTGTTCGGATGATTCTCAAACTCTCAACATGTTGTAGGTTAGCTAAAAAACACTAAAACCAACCTAAGTTCAAAGCATAAAAAATTAACCTTTGTATGGTAGCTAAAACAATTCTAACTAGTAGCATCAATCAAATGAACCTTCAAGTTAGATGGTTTAAATTGGATGATATCTCCTAATTTTTCTAAAAGATGTCGAACCATTTTTCTTAGAACTCTGAAACCTGTGAACCAACCCTTCCAAAGCAAAAGGTTTGGGTCCATTATAGTTCTGATTCGGATTCATGGTTCTGTGATTCTAGAACCATAACATGCTCAACCCTAAGTATAAGTGAGCATGAAATGGTGTGAATGAGGGTTTCGACACCCCATTATACATGATCTTAGCGTGTTATCAACCATTTTAGCAATTTTTATTAATATACCTATAGGGTTAGGATCGTGTGAGAAGCAATGGACTAATTGAGAAATTTGAGAAACATTGTTGAACCACACATTTTCCCTAAACTTTTCGTAATATACACATGTGTATAGTTTAAAATTGACTATATACATATGTGTAATTCAAGAGTTGACAATATACATATATGTATATAGTCAATTATAAACTATATATATGTGTATATTACGAAAAGTTATGAAAATGTGTGATCCAAAATGTTTCTCAATTTTCTCAAATAGGGTGGACTTCTCTTAAGATCCATACCATATACCTATATCCATTGAAAAAAAAATCATATTTTGATGTGTATCCAAATTTTAAAATCCAAATGAAGTCCTCCGATCCCCAACATGTAAACCGATATGATGGTAGGTCTGATCGGGATGTCGCGTCCCGGCCAAAGATAATATTTATAAGCCCGAATTACCCTTAACTTTGAGTTAGTGGTAGTACGAGGTCGATCCATGAAGAGTTTGTGGTTTGTGTATGAACGTGATGGATTATTAATAATTGTCACAAATTTATGAAGCTTGCTATGTTGATTAACAGTTTTTGTTTGTTTTGAAAAGAGTGTCGAAATTAACCGACGAGTTTGTTATTAGATTATTTAACTACAAAAAACTTAAACACTTTGGATTCCACGAAAACTTGATTGTTTGATTAAAACAATAATTGGAGAACAAGGTTCACAGCCGGTTCGACAATTGCAAGGCCTAGGGTTTCTACACGTTTCTTTTTAACTTGATTTAGTTTAATTCGATTATTAACGGTTTCAGTGTCACAAGGCTTAGGTGCCAATTGCTATCAACGTTCAAGACGGACCACAATGCACTTCTTTACCTGGGACATGTAAATCCTCTCAAATGATAAGGCATAAATACACAAACTTGTTTTGCAAAGTCAAATTTTATAATTACCCAACAATTCACAAATATTGTAACATCCGTCGTAAAACTGGTTCCAAAACCTGCCCTGTTTAAAATTTTAGAATTTATTAAATACTTTGTTACGCATTTCTTTTATATAATATGTTAGATAATCTTCATAATTAATAAATAAATTAGATAATTAATATATTAAAAATATATATATATATATATATATATATATATATATATATATATATATAAACATACCAATAATTAAGAAATTAAAAATAAAGAAAACAGGGGCAACCGGGATTCAAAACCGGGTCCCCATACCCACACACACGGACTTCACCACTGAGCTACACACACTGATTGATTTAAACCTATAACAATTAAAATTTATACGCATGTTACAATCTAAAACCTGCAAATCAACCAGTAACTGCCAAAGTCCTTAAATTGTGCGATCAATCAATTTAGCTATTCTTTTTGCTTAAACGGAGGAAACGAATTTCAGTTATCAGTTTTATCCACAATTTCGGAATCAAATTAATCACAATTAAAGCCAATCATTGACCCAAGAATGGAGTCTTGAAACCGAAAACTGTACCAGAATTGTTTCACTATAAATAGCGATCAAATGCATTTCAAAACTCGCCCATTCTCTCAAGGTCACTTTCAATTTCTCCCTGTTTCTCACCTCAAGTCGACGAAGTTAAACTTGTTCGCCGAAAACCGCCGCCGTTAAACCGGAGTTCTTCATCTAAGTCGATATAACACCTTTAATCTTGTTAATGTTATTTTTATCATGATGTTGCGGAACTAAAGACAGTAATAAAAAAACTGTTACCTTGGATTAAGGGGTAAATCGGGATCTGGGTAATACAGATGTAGAAGATGAAGTCTGATCAGTCTATTAATATAATTAAAATGGTAAGTAAACCGTGTTAGTCACCCAGTGTAACGCCTCGCTTTTTGTACTTTTCTTAATTAGAAAGTGTAATCGTATTTCTATTTATGGAAACTTGTATTCGTATTTCATTTCCCAATTATATAATCCGAGACTTTGATCGTAATAAATTCATACCTGATACATACTTGTCTTACATGCATTTAATTGTTAAATACGTGTTTACATACAAACCGATACTTGTTATACGTGCAAATACTCATACATTCATACTTGATACCTAAAATATACTTATATATACTTTATACACTTGAAAACATGCAAAAAAAATCAAGTTTTACCATGAAATGTAAGATAAACTAAGTTCAAGGACTAAAAATAGCCTAATCCAGATAAAGTGGTTTCTTGCCCACGGATTGGTCTATTTTGTGTTTGTTGGATTGTGTTTCTTGCATTTAATACTCACCTAACTCAATCCTAAACCTCAACTATAAATACACACCTCCTCCCACTCTCATTTCACACCTCAAACACTTCTCTCTTCTCTCTAAAGCTCTCTCTATCTAAAGGTTCAAGGCTTTCAAAAGATAACTTGGCGTTCCTCCAACCCTCCAAACCCTTCGCGAAGTAACAAGTGAAAACTTGCAAAACCGTGAGTACACTCGAACCCTTTTTATGCTTTACACTTTTTGGGTGCAATATGTTAGTTTATCAAACTACACTAAATCACACTTTTATTCTATGAAATCACACAAACAATCCATCAAACATGCTTTAGTTATGTGCTACTTGACTTGTTACTTGGTCTATTCTTATGTGATCTAAATGTCATTAACTTCGATCAAGCCTCCCTTAACATGTATAGCGCTATAGGAGTAACGCACCGCCCGTATTCTTGTGGTCAATGTTAAGTTTTAATCTATTATGCGGTACACTTGAGGATTGACTTATAGTTCACATGCCTCATTTACAATTATCTCGTATGCTTGCTATTCATGTGTATTTGTTTAATCGATTTTTATACTTATGCTATGATATCAAACTTGTGTACTCGCCAATACTTTGTTATTGAACTATACTTTTTAACATGTTGCAGGTTGATGAAGTGGTATGATGAAACTTAGTAGGAACGGCTTAGAAACACGCGTAGAATGTTAAGATGATTATTATGTTATGTTGAACTTATTTTTTTTATTGTTACTTTGTATTTCAATTATGTTGTAATTTGACAATTCGATGCTTTGAAATAAAATGAGTTGTTTAATTAAATATTGTCACAAATGGTGTTATGATGTCTCGAACAATCTAGTTCGTGTCACTCCGATGTTTCCGCCATCGGTTGGGGTGTGACAGATTGGTATCAGAGCCATAACTATAGGGAATTAGGTATAATTGCCATGTTCGACCTAGTCTCTAGTTCTAAGTACCCGTTTTGACCATTTTTGTTTATGCTTAAAAACTTTATGCTTCCTACTAGCTTCTCCTCTTTTCTTTTGGTCTTAACACATATACATGATGTCTTTCCTAAGACATTTTTACACAATACGCACTTTGAAGACTTGAAGACACTCGTAACACAAACGAGACGAGTTCACTAAAATAGGCGTGAAACCACACTTTAGGGAACGACTCTCAATCCGCGTATCGATTTTTCATGAAATTACGCCATCAAGTTAGGAGTGATATCCATACCTTGATGGAAAATTTCCATTTCATACTCTAATGGACCCTTATCAACGAGTCAGAATTCGCTCCTCGTTTGGTAAGTACTAACCACGCTTAGGGTACGATGTTGTCAAGTTAGGAATGAAACCCGCACCTTGTCAACTAGTCCCACTCCTCGATTTTTGGATCTCGCCAAGGTTTCGATCTTTCGACCAATTAGAGACATGTAATATCCGGAAGGGTAAAATGTCGTTAATCGTTTCTCGACGAGAGCATTTTACCTATAGGCCAAAGCACGTTCCTCTAATTTGAAAGGATCTTCGATTCACTTTGGAATAGTCGACGCTTCTCAACCCAAAGCACTCCAATATTTTACTAAGCCTATCTTTTATGCTATCTCAATTTCTATGTGTTTTAATACTTGTTACCTCGTTCATTTCGAACCTGATGCACAATTCGCACATCTTTCACAATAAAAAACAATAATAATTCTCGCAAACCAACTAAATTCATACTCCTTACGCAATCATACGTGTTTATATTATTGAATACTTGTTATGCTTATGTCACATATGTGAACTCATATATGTTATACAATACTTACATGCTCAAACATGATTTTTATTGTCGATCACCTAGATTCTTTTTCACAAAACTCAAGTTGGAGAAATGAGTCGACGTCCAAGTCCAACCCGACTATTTTCATAACAATCATTATGTCAAAACTTATACCTAAACCTTTTATCACTGTTTCAGTTTTTCTCATTTATGCATAAATCTCGAACCTTACTATTTTATCTAAACGATTTCTCACCCTACATCATATTTACGTAAATTACAGACACAAAACCCCTAATGACACTTTAAACGTTTCTTTCACAATTTTTCAAAAACTTTATGAAATGCTACCCATCAACTTAGTCGGTCAAACAAACCACTTGCCCTCGATTTTCACAACTCGTTCAAAACACACTCACTTCATACTAACATTCTAAAGATATTTTATTTCCAACAACCAACCAACGAAAACTTTCTCTCACAAACGTATAAGTACTTTGCTAAAATACTTTTCAAAAATTTAAGTTTTACATGAAAAATTTCAAAACACGACTTTTCTTGCATTAATAAAATAAAATAAAATAAAGCAAGCTCACTATTTTAAAACCTTTTTAAAATACGCAAATCTAAATCTGAACACATGGGCAAGAAATTTCATATGCGAATACAAATTTTAAAACAAAAGTAGCATTTCTTTTTACAAACCATATTTTACATCAAAAATTAATACTTTTCTCAATATTTACCCGTCATTCACATTTTTGGTCCTTCATTTTTTACAAACCCGACTTATTTTAACCAACTCAATGTTTTGACTCAAGCAACCACACACATGCATATCGCTTTATACGTTTCTATTTATACAGTCAATATTACATGACAATATTACACATATCACCATTACACTTCGTATTTTACACACTCGCAACTTCATAGTAACTTATATATGCAAAATCCCATTTTATTCCACCTATACGCCCGATACTTCATGCTAATGTTATACGTATTTGTCTTCAATCATCTTCAAAATTTATGCATTCGCACTACTTGGTAGTCATATTTGAAATCTATAAGTAGGCATAACCCGAGTGGTTTCACCTACGTTCGACACACTCATACATACATACAATCATGCTTACATACTTAATTTTGATACGCTATCTTACATACCCTTTGCTTACTATATGTAACCTGACCCGTACACTACTAGTACAAACTATGCGGATCATGCAGAAACCAAAATAATCGTGGGTGCACACAGGATTATATTGGTAGACACATGAAAACCATAGTGGGTTCTACTATGTATCGCAACACGGAACGTAACATGACACCGAATAGCGAAACGATGTAACATGGTGTGAACATGGTGGATACACCGCTGGTAATTCCTATATATAAGTGTCCTTACCATGTTACCAAACTTTCGTAAAACGTGCCATTAGAAATTCAGTGTTTTCCCGGACCTTGTTAAATACATTTGATTCATAACAAACTTCGAAATGATTAGTACTCGATTACCCATGACAAAGCTTCATTCTCAAAATCGTTAGCTTTAACCGCCACAACTATCACTAGCATCTCTCAACATTCCATGTCGCATTTTATCCGATATTCATACCATTTTACCCCTCACATACACCTACCGAATCATTCACTACCATACCACAATTTTCCCAATTCTTCCCTTAACCTTTCATCCAACTTTATTTACAACAAATAAGACTAAAACGTTCAATCCATTTTTATAAACGTCCCCACCGGCTCAATTTGGTCAAAATGTTCCTTTTCTTTTAAAACTATCTTTCACTCTTATCTACGCGCAAACTTCAACCAGTAGGTCTATTACCACCAAAACCTTTTAGAAACCATAAATATTTACCATGCTAGCTCTCTCCAATAAACATTTTTTTCTACAACAAGGGATTTTACTAGTATGCCTTAGAACTGACAAAACTTTTCTTACAGCTTTTGGTGCGGACCGCTGATTTTAATCAAAATACATCCTTAGTCATACTAAAATCTTCCTCTTAGGTCGTACTCTTTTAAAATATTCTTTCCAATGTGTTGTCCAGACCCAGTCAAACTCACTTGCTTACAACACACATACGTGTTTTTACTTATCCTTATACACGTTTACGATTGGTGTCTCAAAAACACCTTAGTCAAACAAATTACTTTCATGGAACCTACCATTTTATCCTTCAAGATTTCGATACATATTGACACACTTATACATGAACTCCGCAAAAACTTTAAACTTCAAAATCTTGGTTTTGGCCAAACATTTTCACAAAAAAATGACATCTTTTCCAAAGTCTTCCTCTAGAATAAATTTCGAGACGAAATTTCCTAAAGGAGGGGAGACTGTAATGCCTCGCTTTTTTATACTTTCCTTAATTAGAATGTGTAATCGTATTTCTATTTATGAAAACTTGTATTCGTATCGCATTCGTATTTCATTTCCCAATCATATAATCCGAGACTTTGATCGTAAAAAATTCATACCTGATACATACTTGTCTTACATGCATTTAATTGTTAAATACGTGTTTACATACAACCGGTACTTGTTATACGTGCAAATACTCATACATTCATACTTGATACCTAAAATATACTTACATATACTTTATACACTTGAAAACATGCAAAAATATCAAGTTTTACCATGAAATGTAAGATAAACTAAGTTCAAGGACTAAAAATAGCCTAATCCGGATAAAGTGGTTTTTTGCCCATGGATAGGTCCATTTTGTGTTTGTTGGATTGTGTTTCTTGCATTTAATACTTACCTAACTCAACCCCAAACCTCAACTATAAATACACACCTCCTCCCACTCTCATTTCACACCTCAAACACTTCTCTCTTTTCTCTAAAGCTCTAAAGCTCTCTCTATCTAAAGGTTTAAGGCTTTCAAAAGATAACTTGGCTTCCTCCAACCCTCCAAACCCTTCGCGAAGTAACAAGTGAAAGCTTGCAAAACCGTGAGTACACTCGAACCCTTTTTATGCTTTACACTTTTTTGGGTGCAATATGTTAGTTTATCAAACTACACCAAATCACACTTTTATTCTACGAAATCACACAAACAATCCATCAAACATGTTTTAGTTATGTGCTACTTGACTTGTTACTTGGTCTATTCTTATGTGATCTAAATGTCATTAACTTCGATCAAGCTTCCCTTAACATGTATAGCGCTATAGGAGTAACGCACCGCCCGTATTCTTGTGGTCAATGTTAAATTTTAATCTATTATGCGGTACACTAGAGGGTTGACTTGTAGTTCACATGCCTCGTTTACAATTATCTCGTATGCTTGCTATTCATGTGGATTTGTTTAATCGATTTTTATACTTATGCTATGATATCAAACTTGTGTACTCACCAATACTTTGTTATTGAACTATACTTTTTAACATGTTGCAGGTTGATGAAGTTACGGCTTAGAAACACGCGTAGAATGCTAAGATGATTATTATGTTTTGTTGAACTTATTTTTGTTATTGTTACTTTGTATTTCGATTATGTTGTAATTTGACAATTCGATGCTTTGAAATAAAATGAGTTGTTTAATTAAATATTGTTACAAATGGTGTTATGATGTCTCGAACAATCTAGTTCGTCTCACTCCGGTGTTTCCGCCATCGGTTGGGGTGTGACAGTGGAACACAGAGAAGGGCAAGCGAGGTGCTGAGGATGCTATGACTTTGAATTGGGAAGAGTTGAGGGAGATCATGACAAGACGCTTCTGTCCAAGAAGCGAAATCGAGAAACTAGAAGATGAGTTCTACTCTTTGAAACAAAAGGAGGGCGACCACACCACATACAACAAGAGATTCCTTGAGTTAAATCAGATGGTCCCCAACTTGTTCACTCCCCTCTATCGTTTGATCGAACTCTACGTTCGGGGTCTTCCTTCATATATTCAGGACTCTGTAACCTGCAACTTTGGAAGCAGCAATGTAGTTAGCAACAGAGCTCACCGAAAACCACATTAGGAATGGAGACTTCAAGGAGGAGAAGAAGAAGGAAAAGGCATCAATCGACACCTCAAACTCAACCCAAACCAAATCGTCTTCTCAACCTACTACTAAGAGGAAACGAGACGGAGAAAATTTCGCTGTCACACGAACCAGTCAACCAGCTCCATAAGCTGTACCACTCCAAGCTATTCCAATCACTCAAGTAGCACCCAACTTTGCTTACCCAAATAAGAAACCCTACGTTGGACCTCACCCTCAATGCAACACCTGCTTTTATCACCATCAACCTACCTTACCTTGTCGATTGTGTGCAAATTGTGGGTGTTATGGTCATCTAAGTAAAACTTGTCGTACCCCTCAAAACCAAGTTTCACCCCTACCCAAAACATGATTCAACCCTACCACCAACCCCAAAACCCCATCGTTACATATGTTCGAGCCTGCTTTAATTGTGGTGACCCTACCATTTTAGAAACACGTGCCCTAGATTGGTTAACATCATAAATGCCCAAGCTCAAGCAAACCCAGTTAACCAAACAAATCAAGCAAACCCAGCACCCCCACCAGCGAGAGGAAGAGCTTACAACATTAACGCTAATCCGGTTGAAGCCAATAACGGTGCGAACGAACAACCCAACTAGCCTTCCATCACCAAGAGTCAAGACTCAGCTCCAACCGTCTAGTTCTTAATGTTTTCTTAACCTTTGTGTATCCATGTATTAAATTGGAAATTTATGTATTTAAGAACGTTAATGCAAATTGATATTATTGTTTTATTTCATATCTTTACTCATTGATTTAATTTTCATATCATTCATTATACATCATGACGCATCTCGTCTCATCATTTAAAGAAGTTGGGTCGTGTCACACTTTTTCATAGACTAATCCCTTCATTATAGCAAGCGAGAGAGGTGCCATCGTGATTTAGTCATGTATTCTTTCAGATTTGAGACTCAAGCTTTGGCTGATATGTTTGTTTATGTTTTGGTAGATTTTAGAATCGCGTAGAACCAAACACAACTTATTGACAAAGCCAATGAAAATTTGACAAGAATATGGTGGATACGCCGCTGGTACTTCCTATATATAAGTATTCTTATCAAAGGATCAAAGGCATTGTCAAGCAGTTATGAGAAGTTCCGTGTAGGTTTTAATATTCTCATGGTTGAGGTTTTTGTTTTGTGATATAACCTTATCCTTTCAACGCATCAATTCTCTCAAAAACTTTTATGCATGAGATCATATCCAGTCAATCAACTCTGTGTATCAGCGCTTCTCATCTTAGGCAACAAAAAGCGATTCCTGTAGCAGGGTATCCAAACCCTTTCTAGGAACGTTACCGCCTCAATCAAAATCCAAGCATCACACCTCTCTTTCTGTTAAGAGATTTTCACATTTTAGTTAGAGTGCGTTGGGGGTTAAAATCGAGAACCTGAGAACGCTAAGGTTTAGTGTGTGAGAAATACCCGTATCTTTTTCCAGTTATATCTACTTAAATTTCAGGATGAAATTTCCTAAAAGAAGGGGATACTGTAACATCCGTCGTAAAACGGGTTCCAAAACTCGCTCTATTTAAAATTTTAGAATTTATTAAATACTTCGTTACGCATTTATTTTATATAATATGTTAGATAATCTTCATAATTAATAAATAAATTAGATAATTAATATATTAAATATATATATATATATAACATACCAATAATTAAGAAAATAAAAATAAAGAAAAGAGGGGCAACCAGGATTCGAACCCGGATCCCCATACCCACACACACGGACTTCACCACTGAGCTACACACACTGATTGATCTAAACCTATAACAATTAAAATTTATACGTGTGTTAGAATCTAAAACCTGCAAATCAACCAGTAACCGCCAAAGTCCTTAAAATGTGCGATCAATTAATTTAGCTATTCTCTTTGCTTAAACAGAGGAAACGAATTTTAGTTATCAGTTTTATCTACAATTTTGGAATCAAATTAATCACAATTAAAGCCAATCATTGACCCAAGAATGGAGTCTTGAAACCGAAAACTGTACCAGAATTGTTTCACTATAAATACTGATCAAATCCATTTCAAAACTCGCCCATTCTCTCAAGATCACTTTCAATTTCTCTCTGTTTCTCTCCTCAAGTCGACGGAGTTAAAATTGTTCGCCGAAAACCGCTGCCTTTAAACTTGAGTTCTTCATCTAAGTCGGTATAACACCTTTAATCTTGTTAATGTTATTTTTATTATGATGTTGCGAAACTAAAGACAGTAATAAAAAAACTGTTACCTTGGATTAAGGGGTAAATCGGGATCTGGGTAATACAGAGATAGAAGATGAAGTCTGATCAGTCTATTAATATAATTAAAATGGTAAGTAAACCGGGTTAGTCACCCAGCCCAGTTAGTAGGGCTGGGTGCGTTGCAAGACCAAGGTCGCGGGTTCGAGACATATCCCTCTCACCGGTTCACTCATTTAACTCCTTTTTAAAAAAATTAAATAATTTCTGATATTCTAACTAGTATATAAGAGCAATTAAAACAAGGATTATTCCGGGTTAGACACGTAGCTCAGTTGGAAGAGCTGCGTGCACGTAAGCGGGAGGTCACAAGTTCGAGTCTCATCACACGCAGTTAAACCAGTCGTCGAACCGGTCAGACCTGTCAAGCCTGACAAAATCCCAAATTTTTTTTATTGTTTTTACTTTAATATTTTAATAAAAAATCAATTAAAAATACTTAAAAACCACATTTCTTAGGTTTAAAAACTCCATTAAATACCATAAATATAACCTAAAAAAACTACTAAAAAGTATTAAATTAAAATATTAACTATTATTTATTCATCGAATTATTACGTTATTATTTAGGTTAGTCTTCTACGTCGGTTAAATCCTCAATTCGTGCGCGCTCTTCATCAATCAAGAAAACGCACCCACAGTGAGTGAATTCTTACAAATTCCCCTTTTTATTTATGTTTTGGGGTGTATCATGTGTCGTTTATACATTTTCGTTTATTCAAACACTTGTGCTATTACCATTATATGATCTATCGTGTGATGTAAATATTGTTTGTTGTATTGCGTGGTTACATTTTGTCAAGTTGTGTGCAAATCATTCATTAGGCCCATCAGTTCCTCGTTGGAGACGGGTTGAGCATCAGGTGCCTTATTAGATCGGTTGCGTTTGATTGAGCCTTGATCTCATTTGTTCATCATTTGATATGTGTGTGTGTGTGCATTAATTTGATGTTATGTGTTTTGTGGTTAAATTTACATATACGTATACTCATATGTGGTTATGCACATTTTTATAACCAATATAACAAATTCGTTCAGTTGTTTTATAAGATTCACTCGCCAACTTTTGTTGACCCAAAAACCATTTTTTTACACATGATACAGGTGAACAGGTTGAAGCAAGGAACACATAGGAATTTGCCTTAGAAGAAAAAATAAAGAGTTCATGAATGTTGAGTTTAGAATGTGTTGTGCTTGTATGTTTGATGTGATTTCTCTTTTAAATTGGAAATAATAAATATGAAACTTTATAGTAAATTTCATGAGCTTTGATGAAAATCCAATCATGTCCCGACTACCATTTCCGCTGCGGGTCAGGGTGTAACAAATATAGGTCAAATGCAAGACAATTATCAATCAATTCAAATATAAATTCAATTTGTCACAAACCAAATGCTAAACATGTATCAAACCCTAGAAACCTTACAAAAGTCTACCCGGGGTAAAACCGAAAGAATTAGCCGCTCATGGTGAACGGAATGCGATCACCGGATGATTGACGCTCGCACACAAACATATTGAAGCTTTGATGATGATGATGGTTAGGGTTTATGGTTGATGATGATGGTGCATTGATTGGTGAGATGATGGGGATGATTGTGAATTAGGGTTAGGATGGATTGGTGAATGATGCTTATGGATGATGATGATGATTTGGATGGAATGGAGATGGTGTTGATGATGGTTCTTGGCTCCAAGAGAAGTGTTCAAACTCAAAAATACGTAACCAATTTTCCTCTTAAACTCTTTCAAAACACAAAACAAGGGAACATATCGTCGGAGACCAGGGCATGGCGTTGCTAACGCCATGTGGAATCTTCAAAAAGCTGCCAATTCATTAATTGATTGTCTACATGAGTATTTTGTCAACGCACGACGTCGCCGACGCGACGTGTAGGTGTGCTTTTCTCTTTTGCCTATTTCGCGTACCCGGTTGATCCCGTCGCTCCTTAATGCTCCGTAAAGCTCCCGAATAGCTGCTTAAACCCCGTTAGACCTGCAAAACACAATTTTAACCAAAGTAGGCCATTCGAAACCAAAATTCACGTAAAAATATAAACTTAAATACGAATAAGCATCGGTTTTCGACCACGCATCAAGGTCCAATGCCTAAGAACCTCTAGATTAAATATAATTAAACTTTTTTGTCATTTCGAAACTATTTATATACAATTCCTTATATATATTAATTCATAACAACTAGTGGGATAACCCGCGCTATGCAGCGTGAATTCGGTATGTATCAGTTTGGTTCTTTACACTACCAGCACTCGTTATAGCAACTGAAAGAGAAATTCCCAAGTATTAAAATCTTGATATGTCCAAAAAGATATTGACGCGTATTTTACATCGATCGAAAACCATAATAACAAATTTCAAATATCGGTTCTAGTAAAACCAATACCGGTACTGATGTTGCATGGTTGAAATTGGTTCGTCATAGTCGAGGCAATCACATAAATTAAGACACCGAAAAATACATTGGTTTGAATATACATTTTTACTAGAATACCTGGCAAACAAAATTACACAAAGTCGTTCGTTCAATTTTTTTTAAATTAGTGAATACAAACTACTAAGAAAGCCAAATTAATAATATTAAAAATAGATTAAAAACATATAATACAAATACCGGTAATTTTTCTAATAATATCGATACCGATATTAAAATATTATAATTTTAAATTATGTAATTTTAGTTAATTCTAAACTAACAAAAATTTCAAATATTTTTAATTGAAAATAGATATCGTAGTAAACGTAAGATTACTTTATATGAAAATAAATATCAATTGAAGTAAAAGGTTAGAAAATATTAGTGTTTAAAAAAAGAAAAGAAAAAGTATATTGTTTGATAATAAATTATTAAAGTCTAGTATTAGAATCCTAAAAACAAAAGCTTTCATGTAGTAAAAACAAAACTTTCATATATGTAATGTGATGTGTTTTAATATATATATATATATATATATATATATATATATATATATATATATATATATATATATATATATATATGAGCAATAGTAAGTTTTTTTGTTTTTTTATGGTTTTATCTTTTATGCTTTTTATATATATATATAAACTTTAAGATTATATTTATGTAATAAAACTTTGGGTTTTTAATAATTTTGTGACAAAAGTTAAATTAGTTTAGTTTGTTATAATAGTTTTGTTTTATGTTTTTCTCGGGTTTGGTTGCTACATAGCACGATGTTTGTTAATCATATTTGGTCTGTTTTTACCCCCTCAAAATTTTAATACGTGTTGGTATACATTTGAATTCGTCTATAGTTTACATCACATGAGTTATTAGGTGTGAAAATTCGTGATATTATTTTACGATTTTTCTCGGGTTTTGGTCTTCATTTAGTTACTACAGAATACAGCTTTATGTCTCCTGCCCCGCAACAATGGTAGCATGGTTTTACACCCCCTGCCCCGCAACGCGGAGGATAAGACTAGTTCATTGAATTTCTCATTTTATATAGTTTTTTTATAAACACATATAACCATATTAAGATATATGTTTATTTCAAACATCCAACTATACATACAATTTTAAAGATTGGGTCATACAAATAAATGTCCCAATAAAAAAGAATTATGAATTTCTGTTACACCTTTATAGGTCTAAAGTATATAAATGTATACAGTTTCTACAAATCTTATTATATAATAGATTAAATAAGGTTATTGAAGATATAATTTTTGTATAAATAATAAATATAAGCATAAAGTAATATTTATAATCTCCTTCATTGGTTTTGTACACAAACACATTGTATATAATCTCCTTCCGCTGTTTTGTACACAAACAAATCATACAATATTGGAAGCATAAATAAAAACTTATTCGGGATTATAACAAATGTGTCAGTTCCGTAGACATATGATTATGGTAGGGGCGGACTTACACTATATGAGTTGAGGTCCCGGGCTTCAATATATTTCTAAAAAGTAATAGAGATGGTATGTTAATTTTTTTACGAATTCTATAGCAATAATTAGATAAAACCCATAATAACAAGGTGAAGATCGTTGTGATGGTAAGTTCCTTGTCTTTTAACTAAAAGATCACCTATTTGAATCTCATTATACCCATTTTATATTGTTTCCTTACCCTAACCCTTGTTGCCCTCCCACTTACGATAAAATTAAGAAAAAAAGTGCCCTCTACATGTCCAAAGTAACTAACGGGTTCTTGCAACTTTGTTAGATAATTCGGTGTAAAGAGGCATGAAGAGAGGGAATTAAGCGCCATGTGACAGTCACATAAGCATGAGGGTGTGGTAACAAAACACGGGGTGGTGTTGAGCGTGGAAAGGTCCTCACCTAGTGTTTAAAAAAAACTAACCAATCACAAACCTCCTAGCACAAACCACCAATCAACTCGCGCCACATTACCAACCAAATGCCCCCCACGCCGGTGAAGAATCCCCCACCCCACACACAACACCGTGGTAAAAGCCAAGTATGGGGTGGTTTCGTGGGCGTGGATTTACCTCCACGCCAGATTTCCACACTCATACCGTATGGTATTTGGTAGATCAAGTTTACTATTTACTTTTAGATAATACTATAAAATATAAACTAAATTATTTTGTATGGAAAAAACTAGGTAATACTAAAATTTATTAGTTTGTTTAAATGTATGAAAAAGTCGAATATCTAGTTACTTAAGGTAATTGGTTCATTTTAATTGAGTTTTCTAACTTTGAATCTGAATTCAAATAAACAATTTAAATGAATTAAGTCGATTTGAGTTCTGTTTGATTTGATTCGAGTTGATAAAAAACATAATTCAACTTAAAAAGTCCGTATTATTTAAATTATGCCACTGGACCACCCACGACCGGATCCGAACGACGATTGACCTGAAAATTTTAACGTTAGATTGTTAAAAGTGGCAACACCCAAAAAAGGGACCTTAGTGGAGAAAAAATCCTGGGTCCGCCACTGATTATGGGTTAGCTATCACCTATGAGATTTGCGACAACGGTTTAGCGTACTTGTTTATATTCCTCTATGATTGGTGACAATGTGTTGCTAAGAAGTTACGATAGCTTTTGAATGTTGTTAGAATATCCATTTATCCTTACATACCTTTTGACATCCATGTACACTATTTTACATACCTTTTGACATCCATGTACACTATTTTATATGCCTTGTGACATTCATGTAGATAATTGACAATCTGATTCGATATCATGTTATTGTTTGTCATTATGAATTATGATTATCCTAAGAGTAGTGCACCATTAATGATAAATCTAAACTTTGATACTACTTAACATGTGAAGAATTTTATTATCCTCATTGTCGTGTGTCCCGTGTATATGCTTGATGGTTAATGAATATAGGATGTGTGTCGCATGTAATTAATCATGTAGTTGGACTACTCCTTGTTTTTGTTTGACATTACTCGGGAGGCATACCCCTACTCCACATGCACATCATGGTGGTTTAATATTTTGTCATCATCCTTGGCGTTGAGTTCAAACTATAACTATGGTGTATTTTCAAATATGTACTCTGAAAAGAGATAAGACCAATACAAGAGGTGTGTGGATTGATTATAGATGGTGCGGATTTAATCATACTTATATGTGGGTGATCAGAATTTTGGCTTGGCTAATTTTTTTAAGAGGGCAGCCACCTCACATGGGTGCTTGTAGGGCCGTCACTGATTCTAGGATTAAGCTTTATAATTAAGTTAGTGGGTGATTTGGTGTGTATACATGCATTTCACATTTGATACAGTTAGCTACATGGGTATCCTGATCTTTTTTAAACTAAGTGTTAAGTTAGTGTTAATGCTCTAGGTTGTTACAAATTGAAAAGTTAGAACTCTAGAATGTGATTTTAAACTATTAGTATTTGAGCTCGTTACTTTTCATAAACCACAAGGACTGACAATGTAATTAACTCAATTAAGATAAAGGGAAAAAAGTGTAATTATTATTATTATTATATATATAATTGACAAACTTGTAAACGCCAGTGTACTTTTTGATATTTTTGTTTTGCCACAACAGTTTGGTTTGGTGGTCACGTTTACCCTTTATAACCTTTCTTTTAGGGGACTAATAATAATACATGGTAAAACTTATTTTCACATGGTGTATATGTGCCGTATAATGTTATATGGCCCGTATACTCTATGTGAAAATAAGTTACTTGGTCGTATACATGTATACGATACTTTTATACGGGCCGTATAAAGTTATATGACCCTTCTACTTCGTATTTTTTGGAGTTGATATTCACAAGTTAGAGTTTCGATTTCGTACTTTTTAAGATTCACATACATGCATTTATTCCCAAGCATCATTACAAAAAATAAGAAAGAAATTTTGTACTTTTTAAGATTTATTGTTCATTTGTTTCATGTTTTGATAATTTATAATGATTTATTGATATGATTGAATTAAATGCATGTATGGACTCAAGATAAAGTAGTTGGTATGTGTTTTGAGCGAATATGTCCATACATGCATTTAATTCATTCACATCATTTATAAATTGTTAGAACATGAAATATATAGCGTTGGACTCAATTTCTTACTTTTTGTAATGATGCTTGGGAATTAAATGCATGTATGTGAATCTTAAAAAGTACGAATCGAAATCCTAATTTGTGAATATTAACTCCAAAAAAATATGGTGACTAAACCCTTAAAACTCACTAGCAGAAGAAGCCGAAATGTCTTTTTGTTTCTCATTAAGCAAAGTAGATGCTGCTTAAAAAACATGAAGCCCGGTGAATAACCAACAATGTTAATCTTTGTTATATATTAATGACTAAACCCTTGAATCCCAATGCTTCTCTTTACGATATATCCGGAGTTTGTTGGGTTGTTTGCAGCTAGGGTTCAGATTTCTTGAAATAATATCAAACCATGACGTCTAAACCCTTGAATCCAAATTCCAATATCGTACAACTACAATCCTACATTATTGAAAATCATTGTATCACCAACATTTATCTTCTTCCATACATCTTCCTCCTTTTATTTTATTATGATTGTAATAAAACGGAACATAATCCCAGATTGTCTAAAGAAATGCTTTTTTCATGTGTCATATGTTGGACGGAATATAGTTCAACTAGAGGAGATGAGTAAAGAAAATTCAACTAGAGGACGGAAGCTATCAACGCGGGGATGGGTACAGAAAAAGGAAAATAGGATTTGTTTCAAAGTAAAAAGATTGTTGACGTCGATATGTCAAAGTTGTTGGTGCATAATGTCTATTGCCTACGTCTAGGATATGTCGGTTGTGTATATAGGGCTTAGATTTGTCAATTTTATATGTATTATTAGTGGCTCGTACGAGTGAGCTGTAGTGGCTCGTACGAGTGACACCTTGTCACTCGTACGAAGCACCACTCGCACGAGCCTACACCCTCACTCCAATGCGAGCCATGTTGGCCTATAAATAGTGGATCTTGAGTGTTGTGTGAAATCTGTTGGTGTGTGACTACGGTGAAGCCCTGTCCATTTGTTTACTCGTCTGTAACTTTCACGTTTATTAATATACGAAGTAAAGGCGTTTAAGCAGCATACTTGATTGTTTGTTTGTCTAACTTGCTAGCAATGAATTCCGTCTCTGTTAGTTGAGTCGAATCGGTCCGATGCTCACAGAGGAAAGCTCATCCCTATCACAAGTGGTATCAGAGCCTTGAGGCCTGATTTGAGGACAAACAACAAGTTTCAGCAGACAACCAACAAGTTTCAGTAGTTGAAAATCCAGATTCAACCATTGAAGATTTTCTATATCTACTCTTTATTCATACATACTTCACATCTACAGGATTTCATGGATGAATTGGACTAGGATTTTAGTATAACACGTTAAAATCAACGTTAACAAATCCTTGAAACTTACAGATCTAAAATCGAACAAAATCATGACGAAAATTGTAGAAAACTGTTGATACACTTTTGTGTCTGTCGCTTGTTCTTAGTTACGTGTGTTATTGTACGGTCTTTGTTTATTGTGTCTGTATAGTTTGGTCGTGTCGACCAAATCAAGATATCCTCCTATCTTGGTTTAGTACGATGATTAATTTATCTGTGTAAAACAGTGGCATATGTGCACACTGTTAAGTCTTGTGTATCACTGTTAAGTCTTGTGTACGTCACGTCTGTTGGCACGTTCTCTGAAGAACACATCCAAGTACAGTTGAGAGATGCTTCGTATGAGCAAGATGTTGCTCGTACGAGTCACATTCCATTCGTACGAGTGGCTCATGTGACAAGCATCCTGCTTGATTCGTATGAGCCAGGTTGTGTTCGTACAAAGCCATGGTTCATTCGTACGAGCATCTTTTGGAGAAGGTTCTTCGTGTCTTATGTTGTTTCGTATGACCAACAACATTCTTCGTACTGTGGCTGGGTGTGGGCACTATATAAGCAGACATGCACTTCTCAGTCTATGTGTGACATTAGAGAGAGAGTTGTGTGAACAAGTTACACACTAGAGAAAGATACACAAGAACATAGAGAGTATTTCATGAGTCTGTATGAACATTGTTTGTATGTGTTTGTACTAGTTCTCTTCTGTTAATCAAGATATTGAATATTTGGTTATCCTGTGTTTCTTACTTTGCTTTGGTTTGCATACTTACGAGGATTCCGCACTCGTATTTATGTTGTATAAACAGGGAATAAGGTTAATCTTGATCCTCCAAGTGGCCTACAAGTGGTATCAGAGCTTTGGCTCTCTTCCTTGTTTAAAACCAAGCTTAGTGTTGTGTCTGAGCTAGTTGTGAGGGTTTCTGGAGGTGTTCTTGAACATTCAACAGGAAACTTAAGTTTTTAAAAGATAACCAACCTAAAGTTTTTCATAAAAACCTTGTTAGAATACATGGAGACATGTTAAGATCTGGTTTTTCTTAAAATTGTTTTATCAAAGTTCAGTTGGACATATCTTCAGGTGAAGCACTACCGAAAAACTCACCGGAATATTATTGTAGGGTTGACCAAATATCTGGGCATTCTGACTTGACTTGACTGTTTTGACTGAAAAACTGATATGGAATGTTTGTCTTTTTAACCAAAATTGTGTAGACAACTGACCACTTTCGAAAACAAGTCTGTGTTAGAAAAGGAAATTTTCACCAACCAACTTTGCAAAAAGATTCCCCTCTACGAAAAACATTCGTGCGTATAACCCATCCGCACGAAGAATAAGACTGTTCGTGCGAAAGACCAAGTCATCCGCACGAAGAACCTTGTTCGCACGAAGCACAAGTTTGCTCACACGAAAGAGTGTCTCTCGTATGAGCAACCTGGTTCGTACGAAGCACCTGGTTGGTACGAAGGACAGTCATTCACACGAATCTCTGATTCGTACGAAGAACAAACTTGATCTGTTTTTCGTGTTTCAGTTTTTCAAAATTTGTGGTTTTTAAAATTGTGAATTTAAAAGGAGACTGTTATTTTCAAAAAATTACATTTTAAACCTTTTAATTTTAATAACCAAGAAAACATAATGAGTAATAATCCTTGGGATTGGGGGAGTAGTTCAAGCACAAATCAAGACTCATAACAAAGCTCCACAACCTCATGGGTTAAATCATTAATACAGCCATGATTACCGCAAATCAATAGGTATGTGTCGCAAATCAAAATCAGAGCATTCGGATTCTTCTTATAAGCGAGAGTGAAACTAGGAGTAATAACCGTCCACCAAAATTGAACCATATGAACGATTATCCTTCGTGGAAAAGTCATTTCCATGCATATGTTCTCGGACAAAATACAGAATTATGGACATGTTTTACTACACCATATAAGGAATCTCTCGAAGAAGCAGGATCAAATCCCACTTCCTTAGCCAATCTAGATGAAAGCGATAAAAAGTCTTATGATTTAGAGAAAAAGGCGTTTGCTATCCTTACACAAGCACTTCATAAGGATATTTATCATCAGTTTGTGTACTGTACCACCACCAAGAATCTGTGGGATACTTTAGAAGCAAGAGAAGAAGGAAACGCTGCAACCAAAAAAATACGGCATGATCTGCTGAAGAAGGAGTTTGAAGGTTTCATGTTCATGGAGAATGAAACATTGAGCGACATGACAACACGTTTCTACCACCTGCTCAGTGAAATGTATTCCTACAAAGTGTTAGCATCTCCACAGGAAATCGTGATGCGTTTTGCTGACACCTTACCGCCAAAGTGGAGTCAATTTATTGACTTACTAAGGCATACAGGTGTTTTGGATGTCATCAGTATCTATGAATTTGTTCAGAGATTGGAGAACAAAAATGAAGAAGAGATCCAGAAAGCAAAAAGGATTACTGTTCCACCAAACCCTGAGATGTACTTTGGAGGTATTAACACATGTGTTAATACAATTCAGCAACCAAAACTTTAGACCGCGTTTGTGTCAAATGTTAACCCCTTTTTACCACCAGCAGTTCAAACGGATCAATCTGCCGGATCAAGTACTCAAACCTATGGTCAAGTATTTGATCCTAAAGCCTTTCTACCACAACCTCAAGTTGTTACACCTCAAGCTCCACAATAAGCTTCTCAACAAGCTTTCTATGGTAACAACTTTCAACCTGCAAACCCTAATATAGTCAGACTTGACACGTCACATCGTTCCAAGGTCAGTGTAGAAGTTGCTCAGGAACATATGGAACTTCTAAACACCATGGTTAGTGCTTACTGTGGATTAGTCGCTGGTCAAATTGGAAACATCAATTTGACTAATGAAGACTACCAACAAATAGACAGAGATGAGATGGAGCTAATGGATATTAAATGGGTGTTTGCAAGTGCAATCAGAAGAGCTAAGGATTATATGAGCAGAACTGGAAGAACAAGTTTGGAGAGCAAGAAAGATACGAAATATGGTTTTGATAAAGATGTTGTTACTTGCTTCAACTGTGGTGAAAAAGGCCACTTCAAACGTAAGTGCACTAGACCAAGCAAACAAGGAAATCACAACCCTTTCCGAAATCAATCCCAACCATCCAACACTGCTCATGCTAACAATGATCGGAGAATAGTAGCTGTTAACAACCCAAACAACACCAACCAGTTTGGGCCTTTAAATAACACAAACAGAGCTCTAGTAGTTCAAGCAGATGAAGGATGTGATTGGTCACTACAATTGGGAAACGAGAATCAAGGAGGAACTGCATGTTACGCCAAGATTATCAATCGAATCAAACATGTTCACAGCATTGACAATTCTGATGATGATGATAGTTCGGGTTATAATGGTAGTTCTGATGAAGAATGCTCGAGTACAGGTGGTTATGGATCTAATTCAGATATCAGGGAAGGGAGTGATACTAAGGTCAGTGAGTTGCTGAAAGAAGCTGAGAAGCTGAAAAGTCAAAAGGCTGGTTTGATGAAGAAATCAGAAGTTGCATCGAAGGAAATGGAGAAAATCTTTACAAATAGTGCATCCTTCTCTCATCACACTGCCTTCATGGCTAATGTTGCTGGTTCGACAAGTCAGGTAAATTATGACTCTCCTAAAATATTCAGTGACTGTGCTGAATTAATAATAAAAGTTGAAACAATAAACAGTCACAATCAAAACCTAGTTGTTGAACTGTCTAAATGAAAAGAGGCAAATTTGGCTTTAACTCGAAATGAAAAAGAATTCAAATCTGTAATAGAAACTCTTAAGAAAAGCGTTTTTGAATTAATAAAGACAGTTTTGAACATGCAAACAGGAATTAATAACTACATTAATATCCTTGAAGAAACAAAGAAAGAGTTAGTCATTGCCAAATGCGAACATGATGCGATCAAGCTAAAATTTGAAAGTTACTCTAACTCCCGATATGTGCTTGATCATATCATTGACGTTCAAAAGCTGAAAGGAGATGTCAAATGCATTGGGTATAATTCGTGTCCACCTCCGTTGAAACACAATTATACCAAATTTCTTGATGAAGAGGAAATGCCACGCTTTGAACCTTCTGTACCTCTTAATCCTGAAGATTTTGCAGCAGGATTAGGGTTTAAGCTAGACAATTCCTCAGCAGAATCAAGAAAATCAGAGAACTCATCATCTGTAGTTGATCAGAATTCTTCTACAATAGAGGAGAATGATTCATCAGATGACGAGTCCGAGAAAATTGATCAGGATCAATCTCTTGATGAGGAAAAAGGGATAGAGATTTCTGCTATTCCTAATGAGAAAAATGTTGAGAATCAAGAGAATGATCCAATGAAATCTGTCAACACAAATGCGTCTACAGATAAAAATGACAGTGTGGTTGTATACTTTGATTGGGGATAATAAAATGTATTCAAACAAAGACTTTCCGATCAAAAATGTAAATCCAACCTCTATTGATCAAGTTTTTGAAAACTCAACAACCAAGTTTTTGGAAAAGAAAAGTCCAATCAAGTTGCAACCATTATTCATTTCAAAAGAAAAACAACAAGAAAAGCGAGCTGCAAAACCTAAAGTATCACAACCAAAGGATAAAGCTAAAGGCGCTCGCTACAAGAAGAATTGAAGAATGTTAAATTTGTGGGTTCAACTGGTACAGATAAAATCAAGACTTTTGAAAGCATGTCTAATGTTGATTTTGTAAAACAAGTCAAGAAATTAAAGCGTAATGGTCAAAACAATTACACTCAACATACAAATGGGTGTGAAGAAGAACCAAGTACCTCCAGACCCACAAGTTCAACATCAAATCATAAAACAGGATCTCCTAAATTTTTTGAAAGGAGAACATGTTTTAAATGTGGTGAGTTTGGCCACATAATCAAAAATTGCACCAACCCAGCAAAACCCAGATTTGTTGAGAAAGCCCCTCCTGAACCAACTTGCCAACGTCGAGTTGTATCACCAAAACAAGACAAACGTATTGTTAAAGAACAAGAAGAAAAACAGAGACGTAAACAAGTAAAATAATTGAAAAAGCACTAAAACCAGATGTTTTAGAGAAGAAACCAAGTTCTTCAAGTTTGTTAAAACCAGAAATTTTTAAAACTGTAAATAATAGTAATTCTGGTAAACAACAATCTTGGAAACCTAAAACCAGTAATGCTTCAGGGGGAGGCACAAAGTTTCCAAATCATCAAGAAATAGAAATCACATTTCTTGATAATAAGGGTCGACCCAAGACCACTAAGGCTTACGTCCCCATCTCAAACTGATCGGGTACTGAAATGTGCAGGGTGTTCCAGGAGGAACTATGAATAGTCATTGGATTGTTGATAGTGGAGCATCGAGGCACATGACAGGAGACTTAAGGCTCCTTTATGATGTGAAAAGCATTTGAGGAGGCTGTGTTGCTTTTGCTGGAGACAAGGGCGGATACATCACTGGAGAAGGAATGGTATCCAATGGTGTTGTCAGTTTTGATAAGATCAATTATGTTCGACAAATTGATCACAATCTTCTAAGTGTTTCTCAAATCTGTGACAAGAAGTTCACGGTTCATTTTGATGATGCCGGATGTTATGTGCTGAAACCTGGTTACAAGATTCCCAAAGAATGGATTCTCCTATCGGCTCCAAGAATTAATGACTTGTATATTCTTGACATGAGACAAGCTATTACCACGTCTGCACAAGTCACATGTTTTGTCTCAAAAGCCACCGAAAAGAATCAATCTCTTGGCACAGACTAATGGGACACATTTACTTGAGGAAAATGAACTATTTAGTGAAAAACAATCTTGTGAGTGGTGTACCAGTGAAGAACTTTCATTTACAAGACTTTTGCGTATCGTGCCAAAAGGGAAAGCAAGCTCGAAAATCTCATCCTGTGAAGAAGATTAACACGGTGAATATGCCTCTGGAACATCTTCATATGGACCTCTTTGGACCTATGAAACACAAGACTACCTTTGGTGATTCTTATTGCTTAGTAGTTACTGATGACTACTCAAGATTTTCATGGGTAAATATGCTGGCACACAAGAGTGAAGTTCCTGAAATCCTCAAGAATCTCCTGACGCTACTCAAAATTTGTACAATTTGAAGATAAGGAGAATCATAAGCGACAATTGCACTGAATTCAAGAATCACGTTATGAATGATTTCTGTTCTTCTAAAAGCATTTTGTATGAGTATAGTTTTCGTTACACTCCACAACAAAATGGTGTCGCTGAGAGGAAAAATAGAAGTCTGATTGAAACTGCAAGAAGCATGTTAGTAGAATCAGAACTTCCTATTCAATTCTGGGGGAGTTTGTGGCTACTGCATATTATACGATGAATAGAGTTCTTATGGTGAAGATGCATGGAAAAACATGTTTCGAGTTGTTACATAAAAGGAAACCAGATGTGTCTTTCTTAGAACCTTTTAGAGCTCCTTGCACTATGATTGATCCACATGGTAAATTCGGTCCTAAGGCTATCGAAGGTTTCTTTCTTATATATGCTACTCCTAATTTCATAGTGTGGAATTTGTCATCGAAAAAGATTGAAGAATGGGGTGAGGTTAAGGTTCAAAGATACGCTAAATCCGTAAGAGCTCCGGGTGCTCCTTGGATGTTTGACTATGATAGGCTGTTTAACTCCTTTAATATGTCAACTTTTGATGATGCTTCTGCAGCTGCTCAAATGCTACTAGAAAGTGATACTACACTTGACTCGTCATTAGTACGACCAATTATTATTAACCCTCAGGTGTCTACTTTGGTTAACAATCTTGTTCAAAATGAGGAATTCGAAGATGCTGCTGATTAGAATGTTCCGTCAGAAGATGATGAGTTCCATGATGCAAATGAAGCTACTTCTGGACCGGTTCCTTGAATTTCAGATTTCACGTCAAATGTGCAAAATCAAGGGATGGCTGAAGGTCATGCTTCTACATCTTCGTCAAATCCAGCAAACGAACTAGTTGTTGATCAATTCTCGAGTTCCCGATGTTCCTGAAACTCGAATTCATAATACCCATCATCAGCAGAATATTATAGGAGATGTCCAGCGTGGTGCGTAGACTCGTAATCAGCTAAGGAATAATCGGAATGCTGGTTTGTATTCGGTTATTAGGGAATATGGGGAACAGAATGATTGGTCTTTTGCCTGCTATGTCTGCCAAGTAGAACCGAAATCTTGGAAGGAGGCGATGAAAGAAGACTTATAGGTTGAAGCAATGCAAGAAGAACTTCAGCAGTTTCAAAACTTAGGCGTGTGGAAATTGGTTGACATGCCTGATAACTACAAGAAGATTGGAACAAGATGGGTTTACAAATGTAAGAAGGATGACCGAGGTGTTGTTGTGAGAAACAAAGCAAGATTGGTTGTCCAAGGCTTTAATCAGGTAGAAGGCATTCATTACAATGAAGTTTATGCCCCTGTAGCACGTCTTGAGGCCATAAGAATATTTTTTGCTTATGCGTCCTACAAGAAATTTATCGTTTACCAAATGGATGTGAAGAGTGCATTTCTTCATGGTGTGGTTGAAGAAGAAGTATATGTTGAGCAATCGCCGAGTTTTGAAGATCCAATCCATCCTGACAAGGTTTGGCTTCTCAATAAGGCGCTGTATGGTCTTCGTCAGGCTCCTCGGTCATGGTATGAAACGTTGTCATCCTATCTTCTGAAGAATGGTATTCGACGTGGATTGATCGACTGTACTCTCTTCATCAAGGAAGAAAATGAGGACTTATTGCTGGTACAAGTGTATGTTGATGATATTATTTTTTTGGGTCTACAAACGAGAGAATGTGCAAAGAAATTGAGCTATGCAAGAGAAGTTCGAGATGAGCGCAATGGGAGAAATGACTTTCTTTTTAGGTTTGTAGGTTCATCAATCTAAGAAGGGATTTTCATCCATCAAACCAAGTACATCAGGGATATTCTCAAACAATTTCAGATGGAAGACTCAAAGCCTTTGGGAACTCCATTAGCTCAAAATCATGGGATTACTCCTGATGGAATGGGTGAACATGTGGAACCGTCTCTTTTCATGCTATGATCTGATCTCTTATGTATCTTACCGCTTCAAGACTCGATATAATGTAGCTAACATGTCTTCTAACTCGTTACTAGTCAAGTCCAAAAGTTTCTCATTTGACGGCTGTAAAAAGAATCTTTCGTTATTTGAAGGGTCGTCCGGACACTAGTCTCTGGTACCCTAAGGATGATAAGTTTGATTTGACAGCATTCAGTGATTCTGATCATGGTGGCTGCAAGATCGACGCAAAATCAACATCAGCAGGATGTCAGTTCTTGGGAAATCGCCTAGTCACGTGTCAGTGCAAAAAGCAGACTTGTGTAGCTACGTCAACCTATGAGGCTGAGTATATTTCAGCTTCTAGTTGCTGCTCTCAGGTTCTATGGATCCAATAGCAAATGCACGACTACGGTTTTGAATTTCTAACTACTCCTATTTTTGTTGATAACGAAGCTACTTTACAGATCACTCGTAATCCTATACGGCACTCAAAAACCAAACACATTGAGATTAAGTATCACTTCATACAAGATTGTTATGAAAAGAAACTTATCAATGTTGTTAAAATCCACACCGATCACCAACGTGCCTACCTGTTTACAAAAGCTTTTGATAAATCTCGTTTTGATTATCTACTTTTGGTCAATGGCATCAAGGAACCCGAGTAAA
Source organism: Scalesia atractyloides (assembly GCA_947069175.1). Taxonomy (NCBI): domain Eukaryota; kingdom Viridiplantae; phylum Streptophyta; class Magnoliopsida; order Asterales; family Asteraceae; genus Scalesia; species Scalesia atractyloides. Next base: position 61,045,873 of record CAMTDV010000008.1, read on the forward strand.
TCATCCTTGGCTAATCATTTTTCGTAAATATTTTCTTAAAAAATCTAAAACGACAAAAAGATTTTCCATTTTCTCTTAGTTTTATATTTTAGGGGGAGAATATTTCAAGAAAATACAAAAACATGAGAAAATACAAAAATATGTCTTTTATTTATTTAAGTTTTCATTTATTACCTTCTCTATTTAAGGGGGAGAAAACTTAAGAAAAATACAAAAACAATAGAAAATAAAAAATAAAAACTGAGTTTCTTGGAAAGATAAGAGAAGATGATGATACACACTGGTGATCTGTCAAAAATAGTCAAAAACATAAATAAAAAATTGATAAGTAGCTTTACTAGTGATGTATCGGTAGGCTCACAATCAGATTAAAATGTACAGGTTGATATAAACATAATGGACTGCAAGCCAGATGAGAACCATTCATTGGCATATGATCCTGGTACCGAAATTTCATTTGATAGGATGTCGAGGATCTGAGATATGCGGTTTTTATGCTGACTTATCATCTGGGTATCATGATTGAATCTTTTACCGAAAAATAACGGTGACGCAAGTCTAGAACTTCTATGATACCATACATACGTGTAAATACTGCATATGACCATCAATAAGTGATAAAAATATCACATTCACCCAAAAATATATGATAATATATCACAGCTTTATGCGGGAGCTAAGTTCGTCTCTTTGTCGGTACGATGGTACTAACCTGTTCACGGACTTACTCCTGTGCCCTGCATGCATCTGAAAATCAAGTTCCTCATCAATAAGTGATTTAATCGCATATGGCTTGTTTTCAATCAAAATAAGTGAGTATCTCACATCATATATGTCAAAACATATGATAAGCAGTATACTCACCGGTAAGATTTTCTCTCGTGCATATCTTGATACGGGAATGTGTCGTAAAGTGGTTGAACACTGGCTAGTAAGTATAAATCATACATTAATCATATCTCCTAATCATGATTACATCTGATAAGCTAAGCTTACATGGACAACAATACTAATAATTATAGTAGAATGCTTACTTATTTAATTTGATGTATAAATAAAACTCGTTTTTGACAAGATTAAAAACTGGTATGATTCTCTTACCTTGAAACTCTGAAAAAGATTGCCTAGTAAATATGTAGTTTATTCTTATATGTTGGTTGACATTTTAGTTTTAGTTTACTCTGTTAATAAATTAAGTTCTTTTTGATTTAGCCAAAGAAGGAAACTCAAAAGTTTTTCTACCAAGATACGCCCTGAAAATCATTTGTCTTGCAATCATAACTTCATAAAGTACTTTCTTACAACGGGTAAACTCATTTTTAAAGAACAAAATTTGTTGAGCACTTTTCCTAACTTAACTTGTGATTAGTGTGGATATGTGTAAAGTTCTAAACAGGTCAACGAAAAACCTAAGGTCCTCCAGTTTTGAAAAACTTGGACTCGAAGGAATCAGAGATCACTCATACGAGCCATTGTGACTCGTATGAATGACCACTGGGGTCTTGTATGAATGAAGTTCTTAGTACGAGCTAAGGTAGTTCGCACGAGTATCTTGATTTGGTATAAAGGTGATGAAGTTCTTTGGTGGAACTTTACTTTCACCTTGCTCACGTCATTCTTTCACCTATCCTTAAGTTGTTTTTGATATTTTTAAGGTATACTTGACAATGTTGGCATACTTTGAAGATGAACAACTTGAACATTATCTGGCCATGTGACTTTGACTGACATGAACAACAAACTTTAAGTGAAAAGTCTTTAACGAAAAACAAGTTCCTCGTGAATAATCTTCTCTTGAAGTTGTTTGTACGAACAATATCCTTCCGAGTGAAATACCACTCGCACGAGTAACATGTCGCTCGTACGAGCCAGTTACTCATACGAGCCAGTTACTCGTACGAGTACATCACTTGTTTAACCAAGTAAATTGTTCGTAAAAATCAGTTGTTCTTCATACGAATAAATTGTTATTCGTATGAGTCAGTAGTTCTTTGTCTAGGGAATACATACATACAGAAAGTTTGAATTAAACTTTTTGTGTACATTCCCTAATGAATTTATGTTCTTATCCTTATTGACTTATGTCTACAGAATGGAACAAAAAGAACATAAAAGAAAACCCACAACAAAGAGAACTGACAAGTCAGAAGTGGAAATTATGTCAGAACCAAGACATAACATGGTGGCCTACTTAGATCCGGAAGACAAATTTGATGAGTACAACGGTATAGTTGAAGTTTTTGCATGGCTCAATGATACATTATGCTATCACGCACAAGACTACAGTATACAAGACGTTGATCAAGGAATTTTGGGATTCAGCTAAAGTTGTTGAAGTAAATGGGCAGGAACTTATCCACGGGAAAGTGAATGACTTGGACGTAGATGTCTCTATTGAAATCATTACTCAGTATTACAGCTTGGTGATGATCATGAAGCTCCATTCTCAGTACCGTTGAAGTGTCAACGTGGATGTTTGCTTAGAATGAAATATGTTGGAGATTTTCTCGTGGGACAACTAAACAAAGCATGGTTGCCACTCCGATACAAGTTCTTTCTACATGTTTTAATTCAGTGTTTGAGCAACAAACGAAGTGGTTATGACATGACGAATAACGACATGGTTGGAATGATGATAGCTTTGACATTGAACAAACCGTTTAGTGTTTCAAAGTATATTTTTGCAAACATGAAAGAAACCTGAGAAGAACCGGATATGGTGGAAACAAGTTTTGGATGTATCCCCGTTTTCTCCAAATGATCTTAAATATGCAACATCTGAATCTTCCGAAGAATGACAATGATGTTCTAAAAGTTGAGATTATGATGGAACATTCGTTGAAGATCTTTAGAGGTGTAGCAGCAAAACGTTACAAGGAAAGCACACCTCCTCATAAATTGATCGGTTTTCTGGCAAATGATGAATATGTTGCACCAGAAAACGATAAGTGGCGCCATGATGATAGTTAGTCAGAGAATGACGAACCAACTATGAAGAAGATGATCGAAGATAAGTTTTGTCGTCAAAAGGGAAAAGGTGATGATGATGATAGTGATAATAATGGTAATGGTGGTGCAAGTGATGTAGGAGCTACAGGTAGTGATAAGGGAAGAAAGAAACAAAACATAAAGATTATGGGAACATCGTCAGCACAACCTAAAATCACACAACCTACAACTTCACATCAAGAAACTATACTGGAACCCGTTGCAGAAGTCCAGTCTACCTTTACAACAGAGGAGATCGAACCTGTAATGACGGAACCCAATACAACCTTTGAACCACAACCATCAAATACCACAGCAGCTGAAAAACCTTCGGCTGAAGATACTCTAGTTCAATCATAACCTACTACTTCATCAATTCAACAATCCCAGTCCACAACTCATCAACAAAATACAAAATGAGGTAGTCGTTTATTCTCTGAAATGGAAAAGAATGAGAAAGTGGATTTTCTGTTCTCTCAGTTGCAAGCTGCAGCAATTCAGATTAACAAGCATTCGGAATTTATGTCTTCAAATCAGAACATAGTTGTTAAACAACAGTTGGAGATAAATCCTTTGAAAGAGATTGTTAGAAAACAGGATTCTGAAATTGCTCAGTTAAGAAAAGAAAATGACCGACTGAAGGCTGCAGATGCTGAAAGAGCAACTCAGCTACAACAGATAAGAGCAGCTGATAACTCTCGGAGGATTGAGATAAATAGGCTGAAAGAACGTAGTGCGGCTATTCAACAATCTGCCGAAACATTAACTGCTAAACATAACGACTTGAGAGAATGGTATCATTCTTGTAATGCTACACTGTTTGAAAGCTTTAATGGTATTAAAGACGTATTTGAAATGAGCAGAAAGCGGGTGAAAATTATGTGGAATGAAAGATGTAGAGCACATGAGATCAAACATAAATGTGATCAGGATAGTGAAGACCCTGGCAATCCTGATGCTTCAGCCTCATCCTCGCAACCAAAAGTTTTTGCTTCAACTCCAGTGGTAGAGTCTAATGTACAGCAGATCATGACCGATTCAGTTACCACCAGTGACATTCAAGAGGAATCAGGAAAGGATTGATGTTTCTGGAAAAGTTTTGAAGACCTGATTATCAATCAATGTTGGATTAAAGATTTTTAGGGGGAGTTTGTTGATACAAAAGGCATTTCAGAATGAAGAACGAAGACCAAGCAACAGCAAAGGGGGAGTTTGTTGATACACATTTGTGTATGTCGCTTGTTCTTAGTTACGTTTGTAATTGTACAGTCTTTGTTTATTGTGTCTGTATAGTTTGGTCGTGTCGACCAAATCAAGATATCCTCCTATCTTGGTTTAGTGTGATGATTAGTTTATCTATGTAAACCAGTGGCATATGTGCACACTGTTAAATCTTGTGTACGTCATGTCTGTTGGCACGTTCTCCGAAGAACACATCCAAGTACGATTGAGAGATGTTTCGTACGAGCAAGATGTTGCTCGTACGAGTCACATTCCATTCGTACGAGTGGCTCATTTGACAAGCATCCTGCTTGATTCATATGAGCCAGGTTGTGTTCGTACGAAGCCATGGGTCATTCATACGAGCATCTTTTGGAGAAGGTTCTTTGTGTATTATGGTGTTTCGTATGACCAGCAAACTCTTCGTACTGTGGCCGGGTGTGGGCACTGTATAAGCAGACATGCATTTCTCAGTGTATGTGTGACATTAGAGAGAGTTGTGTGAACAAGTTACACACTAGAGAGAGATACACAAGAACACAGTGAGTATTTCATGAGTCTGTATGAACATTGTTTGTATGTGTTTGTACTAGTTCTCTTTTGTTAATCAAGATATTGAATCTTTGGTTATCATGTGTTTCTTACTTTGCTTTGGTTTACATACTTACAAGGATTCCGCACTCGTATTTGTGTTGTATAAACAGGGAAGAAGGTTAATCTGGATCCTCCAAGTGGACCTACAAAAACATCTGTTTGCTGACTTGAGCTACTCGTATGAGCAGAAGGACAACTTGTACGAACGGCCATCCGTACAATTTAGCCACTAGTATGAACAAGAACACAAGTTTTCTTAAAATTTTTAAGTTCCAAAATAGCCATTCATACGAGTAAGTGTTTCGCACAAAGAGTCACTCGTACGAGTAACTCTTTCTCTCGCACGAGTCACCTGACTCGCACGAGTATTGATTTACTCGCACAAAGGACATTTTGTGGATTTTTCTTAACTTTCGTATTTTTGTCAAATTATATCTAATCAGTGTTGCCGAAAGTTTGTGTTTCAAAAAATTGCAGATTTAATGGAAGAAGAGTTCTTCAACGCGTTTGCTGCTTTAGTTGTTACCATTACCACAGCACAGAACATGAATCTAGAGAACGAAATGGGAATCATGAAGAAACCTCCAAGGCTCATGAACTTTGAAGATTATGACAGTTGGAGTGAGAGATTCATAAACTGGGTACAAGCTAATCATTTCACATGTTGGTTTGCCATCGAGTCAAAGTACACAACTCCTACAAGTGAGAATGGTCTTGAGAAGATGCTGGCTCAGCTACGGATATATAGAGAGAAAAGTTTATCAACGAAAAGAAGATTATGAACATACTGCAACAGGCAATAAAAGAAGATATCCTGGCTTTTCTTCAACACGATGATGAGGCTCAGTCTCTGTGGAATGCTTTAAGACTTAAGTTTTAGGGAAGTTCTCAACTTCGAAAAGGAAGAAAAGCGCTGCTAAGAAAGGAGTTCGATATTTTGAATCTAGTGAAAGGTGAGACGATGAAGAAGCTGGTCGAACGGTATTGTCATTTGTTGATTCAGATGAAACGAATGGAGATTTTTAAAACCAATGAAGAACTGGCTGATTCTTTACAAGAAGGAGAGTGGACGGCCTATCTAACTATTTTGAAAAACGGCACGGAATACAGTAACTTCACATTGCCAAGATTTATTGAAAGATTAGAAGGTCACGAGCTAGAAATACATAAGATGGCAAAGAACAAAGGCACTCACATGCAACAAGATGTGAACCTATACTACAAAAGTAGTTCTGCTGGTAACATAAAAAGTCCCAAGGTTCAAACCGCCTTCAGCGCCAACAATACTACAAGTCCACCATCAAACCAATCTAATGGGTTTCAGTCATTTTCATCATGCAACCCTATTTCTCCTCAAGCTCCTCAATCTTCGTAAAGCTCAAGTAATCCTCAGAACAGTCAAAACAATCCACCTAATTCAAACCAACGAATTCTTCAATGCAACATTGCTGTAAATCTTGAAAACGCACAAGATTTCAATGAACGCATGACTAAACAACATATGGCCTTGCTTGCATCAGTTCTCGAATCATAAGAAAATCTAGTAGCTGGAAGGATTGGGAATCCTGAAATGACCAAAGAAGATTATGATCAGATTGATCCAGTTGAGCTGGAATTAATTGATATTAAGTGGCGCATGGCGTCAATAGTCCGTAGAGCTCAACGCTTTATGGAAATCACAGGAAGAGACAGTCTAGGAGGTCTTGACGGAAACTCGGTTTTGATAAGGCTAAATGCTTCAAGTGCAGAGAAAATGGACATTTCAAGAGAGAATGCCTAAACAGGAAAGTCAAAGGAAATCAGAATCCATTTGCAGACGATTACTACAAAAGAGCCATATATCATCGACCCCAACCTCAGACAAGGTTAGTGCAGATCGAAGATGGTCCATCAAACTCAAAGGATAAGGCTGGAAGCCTCGCACTGGTAGCTGAGATATTTGAAGAACCACAATAGGCAGAAGAAGAATTTGCTGAGGCATCCTCTGATGAAGCACCTGGAGAATATTACAACATTTCGTCAGAGGAAGAAGAACTCTTAAATAGTGCATTTAAACATCTTTTGCCTACTGACATTCTTAAAACTTTTGCAGGTTAGTTCGACTCAAGCTATCAACCACCTTGTGAAGAAGAGAAAAAGTCTGAAATAGAGGAGATGATCGATGTGACCAAGGAGTTGACTTTGGAAAATCTAACTGACATAGCTGACAAAGCTCTAATGGCTAATGTGAATGAGGTAGTTACTGAGGAAGCTCAAGAAGCTAGAGTCAAATCGGTAAATGTGTCAGTATAAGAAACACCTTGCATGAAGTTCAAAGAGCCATGCGTCGAGTGTTCGAAAAATAAACATGATACAAAGAGCTGAAAAGTCATGCAGATAATTTGTCATGTGATTAAATACAACAAAAGAAGCATATGACAAATTAAGTAAAACAATTAAACAATTTGAATAAGTGATCAAAGAAAATGACAAGACACTTTCGATGCTCAAGGCAACTATAATGGACAAACAAATGGCCATCAATATTCATTTCAATACAATTGCGAGCTAAAAAGTTAACTGGAAAAAATGAAAGTCGAAACTGAACGGGTTAACAAGTTGTTAATAAGTTATTTTACCAGTTTGTACGTCATTTATCACATTCTTTTGAAAATTGAAAGCAAGGAAGACAATAAAATTGATGAACACAAAGGTGCAAGTTACGATCGTGTTCCACCGCCATTGTGGAATAGCTATGCAAGAAAGAAACCATCGGGGGTAGAAAAGGCGCTCAATTTAAAATTGAAAATTGAGAAGAAAAACGAGCTGCCTGTGAACATTGATGTAACATACACCAAAATTGAAAATGACTGTGAATCTGAAGTGGTAAAACCTATGGTCGAAAATGTTTTGGAATATGAGTCTGACAAATCTGAAAGTTCTAATTTTGAAAGTGTAGAATTGAATCTCGAAAAATCTGAATTGGATATTGTATCATCAGAAAATAGTTTAAACAATGACCCAAATATAACCGTGTACAAATGAAAGGATCTGATAAACTATATTCCAATGAGGATTTCAAAATTCATAATGTTAATCTTGATCGAGTTGATAAGTTGTTAAAGCTAGTCGAAGTCAGTGATTCAGATATAGAAAAATGAGATGCATCATTTTATTCTAAATCAAAATATGTCCACAAAGACCACCATCAGAAGGACAGGGACTATCCTGAAAACAGGAGAGCAGGTTTGGGTTATCAAAAGTAAAGAAAGAACAACAAGTTTCAAAAATTGAACTTTGCAAAGAAAATTGATTTTGTCTATGGGACAAACACTGAAAAAAGGAAAAAGAGATCATTGGTAAACAATCCAATGATGAATTTAAAAAAAGGAAAAGGAGAGTAGAAAACAGGATTTGGATTCCTCTATTAGAAATGATAGCAGGACGTGTTACAAATGTAACAAAGTCGGGCATATTGCACAACAATGTTCTTACAAAAATTCAAAACATATTTACAACTCAAGCAGATCTACAGAATATGTGAAGCAAAAAGCACCCAAATTGTATCAAAACAAATTCTGAAAAGAAATAATGAATCCAATAAAAATGTGACTTCAACAATTCAACTTAATTCTAAATTTGAGTTTGGTGAAACTTCTACCAAGAATCGTCAAAAGGATTCAAAATTCTATTCTAAAAAGGGAATTCTGAAAACACAAACTTGGGTAGCAGAAGTCAAACCATCTTCAATAGATATAAAAACACCTATTCCAGCTAAAACAGAAATCAAACAAGATGTCAAGATCCAAGCTCCAAAGTTTGATATTCTAAACCCACCCAAGACCAAACAGGCTTGGGTTTCTCTGTTTAAATAATTTCTTCCACATGTGTGTAGGGGCTCCCGAGGTTAATCATTTCAAAGTGGATTATGGACAGTAGAGCTTCCCGACACATGACAGGGATGTTTGCATTGTTATACGACGTAAAAGCTATCCGGGGAGGATATGTTGGGTTTGTTGGGACACAGGGAGGAAGAATAGTGGGTGAAGGTATTCTCACAAATGGAGTGGTGTCTTTCGACAAAGTGAACTATATCGTTGAGCTTGAGAACAACTTACTTAGCATCTCGCAAATCTGTGACAAGAAATTCACAACCCGCTTCAATGACAAGGAATGCTTAATTCTCAAACCGGGATTAAAAATTCCTGAGGAGTGGATCCTCATGCGCGCTCCACTAGAAAATGATCTTTATGTCTTAGACATGAGCGTCACATCCACTACGTCAAAGAAAGTTCAATGATTTGTATCTAAAGCTACCGAGAAAGAGTCAATCCTATGGCATCGTAAGATGGGGCACATTCACCTGCGAAAGATGAATTATTTGGTGCATAATTACCTAGTGGAGGGTGTTAATCTCAAGAATTTTCACTCATCAGATGATTGTCTGAGCTGCAAAAAGGGGAAGCAGCATAAGAAATCATACCCGTGAAAGCTGGTTAGCTGTATCAAGCTTCCACTAGAAAGGCTTCATATGGATCTCTTTGGCCAGTGAACGTGAAAAGTATCTCTGGAGATTTATATTGCCTAGTCGTAGACAGATGATTATTCAAGATTCTCATGGGTTTTCTTCCTAGAGAGTAAAGATGAAACGTTTGAAAGTCTTATGATTCTCTTTAGGAAGCTGGAAAACAAGAGAATCGCAGTGATAATGGTACTGAGTTCAAAAACAAGAGAATGCTCGAATTCTGCAACGATAAGGGTATTCTTCACGAATTCAGCGCTCCCTATACTCCTTAACAAAATGGAGTAGCTGAACGTAAGAATCGCACACTGATTGAGACTACAAGAACAATGCTTGCTTATTCAAAACTTCCAATTAGTTTCTGGAGAAAAGTAGTTACGTCTGCGTGTTACACTCTTAACCGTTTTTTTTACAGTCAAGCCTCACAACAAGACATGTTTTGAGCTACTGAACCATCGAAAGCCGAACCTAGCGTTTTTGGAACCATTTGGATCGTCGTGTACTGTGCTAGACCCGGACGGTAAATTTGGGGCCAAATCCTTGGAAGGATTTTTCGTCGGCTATGCTAGTCCACAAAAGAGAGTCTTCTTGACAAGTCTAAACCAGGTTATTCTTGCACAACATGTTGATTGTCAAAGATATACAACGCCTACGCAGAAACTTGGTGATCCGTGGCTGTTCAATTACGATGGTTTGTGGAATTCATTCGATCAACTAGAAGTACCTTCAGAAGAAGAACTTGTTATGCTATTTCAACAACATCAAATCTCCAATCAAGAGCAAGTTTCAAGACCGTTGGTGATTTCCCCATGACTACCTGTCTCTAACTCTTCTGAAGTAGGTCCGAGCAATACTCTGCAATAATCAGTAAATGTACCAGACTTGAATACTACTGAATCATCTGCCCATCAACCAATTGATGCCGACTCTGATCGAGAACCTACTTTTGATGATGGAGGAACCAGTTCCGATGAAGGATCAAAGCAAATTCAAAGCTTTCTGAACACTCATGCTGATGAATCCAATAACAGAAATGAAGCTACATCCTCTAAACCGGTTGTTGATGAGGTTGTCACAAATCTGCTAAGTCAAGTAGACGTTCCAAGAGAAGTGATACCAAGGACACTATCTTACCATCCGTTGGAGAATATTATTGGGAACTTACAAACTGGAGTGAAAACTCGAAATCAGATCAATAAGGATCTAAGTTGCTTTTATATAAAAGTTGCTCCACTACAAACTAAACTTTCTTACAGTTGTTTTGTTTCGCAGGTAGAACCAGGAAACTGGAAAGACGCTATGAAGAAAGAATGTTGGGTGGATGCAATGCAAGAAAAGTTGCTGCAATTCCAGAAACTTGGTGTCTGGATGCTTGTTGACCTACGTTATCATCATAAAAAGATTAATACTCGTTGGTCTTCAAGTGCAAGAGAGATGATAGAAGTATTGTGTAACACCCTGTAAAATCGTGTCCACTAATATAGTGACACGTGTTGTATTTTTAATATAGTCTATTAAAGACCGATAAGGGCTAAAGGCGTCAACATGCTCATGTTGAGCCTCTGAGTGACGAACCGATGTCAACATGCTCAAATCATTAGCCTCTGAGTGACTGGTACATCAACATGTTTGAAATTTGGCCTCTGAGTGACTGATATGTAAACATGCCCAGCCTCTGAGTGACATCGGAATCAACATGCTTGTAATAATCCTCTGAGTGATCCTTAGTGAAGTCCTAACTCTCATACGTGCCGTTTGTTGGACGAGAGAGTTAAATTTTGTGAATATGTGAAAATTGGATAATGGAGAGATTAAAAGTGTCAACATGTTAATTATACCTCTGAGTGACCTTTTAACGAACCGAGAGCTCGACAATGTCCGGGCATAATCCCGGGTATGCCAAACATTGGCTACGGAGGACTAAAAGTGCCAAAAAGGTGTTTAAAATGGTTTCTATAAGCTTTTTAAAGTTTAGGGGTCAAAGTGTCAAATTTTGAAACTAAATTAAGGGCGGTCGCGGGCCGCGAGAGACCCGGCCTGTGTCTTTCGCGCCCCGCGAGAAGAGACCTGCAGCAGAAAGTTTTGTTTGGTCTCCAAGCAAAACTCCAAAACCATTAATCGAAACCATGGCTTCGCTAAACTGCTATCCCACATTTTGGGACACTTTTAAGCTTCTTCTTACACCCCTAAACACCTAGCTTCACCTCCTTTGAGCTCTCCAACTATAAATAGGTGCATTAGTTCACCATTCCAACTTGAACCTTCTTATTTCATCTCTTCTCCCTCCTCTGGAAGTTCCTAACTAAAAGGAGCAATCCAACATAGTTCTTTTGCATCTAGGAATCACTGGTAAGTGTTCCTTCCTTGTGCATTTTCGTTTATAGGCTTTTAGAGCCAAAAGTCAAGCATTTTACGTAAAACGCTTTGACTTTCGGTTAAGACCATTATGGTCCAGCCATTGTTTGAAATGAATATGGCTAAGTGATCATAGTAAGGTAGGTGTTAGTCCCTATAAAGGGAACCTCCTGAAGATCACGTTTGCTAGACCAATTGACGGGTCAAAGTTAAGTTATTAAAAAGTCAAACATGCCATTTTTTGGAAAAATCATAAATTGATATTATATACGTTATGAAACCTATTTTGACACTTAAACAAGTTGGTAATAATTATTAGAACATGTATGAACATGTTCGGCTCGTCAATTTAAGTTCTAGGGTCAATTCGCAACCGAAAGTCGCAAAGTTCGACTTCTACTTTGACTTTTGATTCTGACCCGATTTAGATTAGTTAGATACTGATCTAAAGTTCCATTATGATCATAATGTTATGTAGCATAACCCTCTGAGGTTATATTACATGATCATAATCAGAATCCAAGTTTATGCAAAAGTTTCATAATTATGCTATTTTTGACCAAAATGCCATTTTTGAACAAAACAAGGTTTTAATGATAATAAACTTGTAAATGAGTTTCCTACTGGTGTAATATTATAAGTAGTATTATTTTGGATGTTAAACCAAGTTATAAACTGAGTTTTCAAGCAAGTTCTCAAACTATGCCGATAAATGACGGTTTTAGCCCCTGTGGCTTATAAAATAGTTTTAATCAAATCTTTTCAAGGTAAATCATTTATCTACTGATATGTTATATTAAATAATATATTTTAAACATTTTAATCTGATCCAAATGTCAATTTTTGTAAACATCATTTAAAAACGTCATTTTACGACATAAGCACCGTTTCGGCGCATAATATGGTTTTAAACCATATTATTGACCAAAACTTGATACCTACTGATTTTAAAATTTATTTTAAACATATTTACAGTAGGTATATGTTATAAACTCAGAATCCCAAATAATTTATAAACTATGTATAAAATTACCAAAATGCCCCTATAAGGCATAATTTCGTTCTAAAACCTTAATGGGCATACAAGTTGATATCCTATTGATATCTTAACTTATTTAAAGTATAATGGCATATAGAACTTGTCCATGACTCATCCAGTTACCCGATATCGCTATTGAGCGCATAGTTACGTATATGTAACTATTTTACGGAAATTAACCGAAACGGGTTTAACCTTGTCATTTAAGTCTCAAAATCCAGAATGTTAATAGTTTACCCATATTAAACAAGTCAAGGTACTTGTTGGGATTAAACTACATTCTATCCGATCATCTTTTAATCTAGCGTCATACGTTTTGATCAAGTACGCTAGTCGGTCAAAGTCTATGACTTGAATAAGACCGTTAGTAATTAATTGGTTAGTTTATGCCATAATCCAGACTAGAGACTTGCCTTAGCTCATTTTGAATACGGCTGAGTTAATAAAATTAAAAGAAGACTAGCTCAGGTAAATACTCTCGACTTATTTCCCCTATACGGGCTTTGGTTACGGTAAATTATTACCGCTTGGTCGGAAATGAGATTAATCGAACGCTGGTTCGGAATAGAGATCCGCATATTCTGTTTTAATCAGTTTTGTTTGATAAATTAACATCGGGGGTTAACTACCGTGTCCTGGATATCCTCGGCTCATTACAATCGAAATGGCCACGACCTTAACGCGGGTGTAGGCATACACCTGATAGACGCTCAATTATGCATTCCCACAAGGTTGGGAGGAATTTACTCCTTCGTGAGTCCAAAGTGGTGTGTACGTTAATTGTGTCTTGGTTTTCGTGCCGAGCCCCGTATGTATGACAAACATGTAAACCTGTTAACAAGGTTGGACGGTCAATTAACCCAAGTTATAAAAAGATTTTTGTGCTGATATGCACCTAAAACATTTTTGAAATGTTTTCAAAATGAGTCAGTTGGGTGTATTTACCAACGAAAGCTGACGTATTTTCAAAAGACTAATCTGCAGGTACAATACGAAAATAGGCCGGAAGTGCTCGGTAGTGATAGAGGATCTTGCAAATTCTAAATCTGCCCAAAGTCTGTTTTATATTCTTTCCTTGTACAATTTATGATCCGCCTGTGGATCTTCTATTACAAGCTTGTATATTATTTTGTATTTTCGAACATTCGGTTTGTAATATTTACTCTAAGACTTCCGCTGTGCCATATTAATTGACTATGATGTTATCAACTGTTGTCACGATACTCCCCACCCGGGCCCACTGGTGTTTGGGTTTTGGGGTTGGAAATCCGGGGTGTGACAGGGTTGGTATCAGAGCCAACGTTTGAGAGAATTAAACACTAGCCTTTTGTCTTTAGTCTCAAACTTACACGAGCACATTCCTTAGACTTCCGAGTCTAGGCATTGACCTAGGATTACTCATTTCATTATTAAGTTATAGTATGTTTTGAATTGATTTTAACAGGAAAATGCCGCCACGTGTGAGAGAACAAAGTGGACGAGGAAAAGGTCCAATGAGAGGAGGACCATCAGGGCATATTCCCCCTCAACCTCATAATTCAGATAATTATCAAGAATCAGGAGATTCATCTCTATGGCAACCAGCGAGACGTTCCGTCTCTAATAGACACTCACCCTCACATTCTCAAAATTCTTACCACTCACACCACTCCTATCATTCTCACCATTCCCATTCTCATCACTCCTACCATGAAGAGTTTAACCCCAACGATTACTTAAACATGCCTCCAGTCGATCAAAATCAGTTGGACGAGCCACATCCTATGGACGAGGACTCCGACCCGGAGATGCCACCGTCGGGATCAAATGTGCATCCCATTGAAATTTCGAGCGATTCAAACTCGTATGCCGAATCGCCCTACCAAGGTCCTAATGAGTGGAACCAATATTGGAATCAATTTACTTTTGCCCACACTCCTTCTCACCACTCTCAACTACCTCATTTTCAAGAAGATGTCCACATGGAACCCGTGGACCAACTTCAACCACCACCTGAACCACCAAGGAGGAAGCGGGGAGCACGTATGTCGGTGCATGCCGGACAAAGGTCGGGATCACTGCCACCTTTGCCCAATTCTTACCCCACAATTCAAGAGGACCCACAAATGGGTGGACCCTCTAATGTTCCACCTATAGTGAACCAACACCAACACCTGCTGTTCAACCACCACCAACGGGTTATACTAACCCAATTCCCACATATCCAGACACGTCTGGATATAATCCTTTTAACCAGTCTACACCGGTAGACTATCAAGCGTGGTCGCAAGACCCATACATGCAGGCGATTATGCACAACGCACTTTACCCATCTCATTTCCCACCTACTTATCCACCGACTGGATATCCAACTTATGGGTACCAGTATCCGGTTATGCCACAACCACAACCTCCGCCACCACTAGAGGCCATTAATGAGGCCTTAGAAAGGATGAAAGAAATGCCGCAACAGGCGGAGAAAACGGAGAAGAAGACAAATAAGTTCTTCAAGAAACTCTCCAAGCTAGTCAAGGGAAAGAAAGACGAGTGAAGTCTTTTCTATTATATGTAGTCCCTGCAAGGACATTGTTGTTTCTTTAGTCCCTGCGTGGACATGTTTATTTCTTTAAAGTCCTTGCGTGGACAAGTTTATTTCATCTTTCTAATATTGTAATTTCTTATGTAAATTTAATGAAGTACTTTTGGAATTATATATATATATATGTAATTCATCCTCTTGAAAACGAGCGCCTCGATTTTACTCGATTTTATGCTCTGCTATACAATTCCAAAAGACCTTAATAGATTGATTATGCCAAGTGGCACAGACCACACATTGGCCAAGAAATGATAGTTAAGTACGAAGGGGTCTTCTATCAGGATAGTTAACAGAAGTTATCCTTCTATCCAGGAGTAAGGGACTAGGTCCAAACCTCCAAGGACGTTAAGGTCGAAGGTGACCAGGACCATTAATCAATTATTAAGGTACTCTTATGTAACATTTAGAAATGTTCATACTTCTGGTAAGTGTGGCTTGAGGAACCACACTAGCCGTCAGGCCAATGTGTCCAATTATCCGAAGGGATAGGCTGATACGCCATTGTATATCTGTTAAGATGTAGGCCAATGTGCCCAATTATCCGAAGGGATAGGCTAATATGCCATAGACATCTGATATGATATAGGCCAATGTGCCCAATTATCCGAAGGGATAGGCTGATACGCCACTTTATACCTGTTATGATATAGGCCAATGTGCCCAATTATCCGAAGGGATAGGCTGATACGCCATTGTATATCTGTTATGATATAGGCCAAAGTGCCCAATTATCCGAAGGGATAGGCTGATATGCCATATACATCTGATATCATGTAGGCCAAAGTGCCCAATTAATTGTCCGACGGGACAGGCTGATATGCCATATACATCTGATATGATGTAGGCCAATGTGCCCAATAAATTGTCCAACGAGACAGGCTGATATGCCATATACATCTGATATGATGTAGGCCAAGGTGCCCAATTATTGTCCAATGTGACAGGCTGATATGCCATATGTATTATGTCTTAAGTGACAGGCCAATGTGCCAGGCTAATATGCCATATATATATATATATATATATATATATGCCCAATTAATATGTCCGCTAAGGGACAGGCTTATGACCTATGTATAATTGTCTGTATGACAATGACAGTTGTGACATTACGATCCGCTGTCCAATAATATATGGACTTGGTCCAAATTGTAATTTGCCTATGATGGTCCTATTAAGACCTAGGCCAAATATAGATATATTAAGCCTAAGAGTTGTGATGTTATTCACACTAGTAAAGGCAAGGGATTGTTATATCCAATGATTAAAGCCGATATGGTTGGTATACCATGGCTAAGATAAAGTTTTATTGGTATATAGAAACCAAGACTTAAAGATGGCTAACTCAAATGAAGCACAAAGTAGCCACAGGATGTTGAATCTAATAAAGCTGAAAACAGAAATATAGATAATGAAAATTTTCAAGCTCGCATAGATGCGGCTGTCGAAAGGGCCATGGGAAAGGCCATAGAAAAGCTAAGAGAGCCGAGTGCCGCTCGCTCTAGACCCTTATCTATTCCACCATCTTCAACTCATAGGGAGAGCTCTGTTCACTCTTCAAATGCGAAGAGTGAACCAAAGAAAATGGATCTTATTGAAAAGTCTCGTTCTGTTAAGGACGGATGCACTTATAAGTATTTTGTCTCCTGTAAGCCCCGAGACTTTAACGGGGAGAAAGGAGCTGTAGAAGCTCTAAAGTGGCTAGACGAGATGGAGACAATAGTAGATATCAGCAACTGTGCTGATAAGGATGTGGTCAAATACATATCACAATCCTTCAAGGGCGATGCCCTAACATGGTGGAAGGCCATGATTCAATCAACAGGTAAGGTACACCTGTACAACTTGGGATGGTCCAAGTTTGTTGAATTGGTTAAGGGAACTTACTGCCCAACCCATGAGGTGGAAAAGCTAGAGACAGACTTCTTGTCTCCAACAATGAAAAACCTAGACTGTCAGAAGTACGTCTCCGATTTCAACTCCCTATCTAGGTTAGTATCCTACTTGATCAGCCCCGAATCCAAACGCATTGCCCGTTTCATAAATGGTTTGGCGCCCGAGATAAAAGGCATGGTAAAGGCTGCACAGCCTAATACCTATAGGTCTGCTGTAGACCTATCTCTTTCCCTCACCCTAGATCTGGTAAGACAAAAGTCGATTAAGACTGAAACTAATGGAAAGAGCAAACGGGAGGATAATAACTCCCAATGATTTAAGAAGAAAGGAAATTTCAGGTTCAAGAAGAACCAGCGCGTGTCTAGTGAAAAACCTCTGTGCAAAAATTGTAAATATAGGCACTGGGGACAGTGTAATATAAGTCCACAAACCAAACCCTGTGGTATCTGTAAGAGAAAAGGGCATAAGACCTTAGATTGTAAGGATGCAGTTTGCTTTAACTACAATGAAAAAGGGCATATAACGTACAATTGCCCCAAGAAACCCAAAACTAATGAGGCAAAGCCTGGAGAGGCCAAGAAGGGAAATGTCCGTGCCTTTCAAATGAATGCCAGGGAGGCTGTTAATGAAAACAACGTCATAACAGGTACTTTCCCCATTAATGATATTTATGCTAGAGTTCTTTTCGATTCGGGTGCGGATAAATCATTTGTTGATCATAAGTTTAGTAAACTATTAAATTTACCCAAAGAACTCTAGATAAAATTTATGAGATAGAACTCGCCGATGGAACCCTAGAAACTGCTTCTTCCATTCTTGATGGATGCTCTATATCCATTAAGAATCATTCCATCCCTATCTCTCTTTTACCAATGAAATTGGCGGGGTTCGATGTTGTCTTAGGCATGGATTGGTTTTCTCATAACTAAGCCCGCATTGCCTGTGATAAAAAGTTCATCGAAATTAAAACCCCATCTGGTGAAATGATCACCATTCCTGGAGACTCACACTATGGATTGCCAGACAAGGTGTCGTTATTCAAGGCATCCAAGTGTTTGAGAAGAGGCTGTGTCATCTATATGGCACAAGTTACCATAAATGAACCAAAGCCGAACCTTGAAGATCAACCAGTTATCTCGGAGTATTCCGATGTTTTCCCTGAAGAATTACCAGGCCTACCTCCAGATAGGCAAGTGGAGTTTAGGATTGATATCCTACTAGGGGTAGCACCTGTTGCTAGAGCTCCGTATCGGTTAGCACCGACTGAAATGAAGGAATTAAGGACACAATTAGATGAATTTTTAGAAAAAATCTTTATTCAGCCTAGTTCCTCACCTTGGGGAGCTCCTATTCTATTTGTAAAGAAGAAAGACGGTTTGATGCGAATGTGCATCGACTATCGGGGGCTGAACAAGCTAACGATTAAGAATAGATATCCTCTGCCCAGGATCGATGATTTATTTGATCAGCTTCAAGGGGCTAGTTATTTTTCTAAGATAGATTTGAGATCAGGATATCATAAGCTGAAGGTTAGGAGCGAAGATGTTCCTAAGACAGCCTTCAGGACCCGCTATGGTCATTTTGTATTTTTGGTAATGGCTTTTGGGCTCACAAATGCACCAACAGCATTCATGGATCTCATGAATAGAGTCTGCAAACCGTATTTGGATAAGTTTGTCATTGTCTTCATAGACGACATACTTATCTATTCTCGTAATCAAGCTGATCAAGAGAAACATCTTCGGTTCATCCTAGAATTATTAAGGCAGGAGAAACTTTATGCAAAGTTCTCTAAATGCGAATTTTGGCTTAGAGAAGTCCAATTTCTTGGACATATGGTAAGTGAGCGTGGTTTCCAAGTAGATCCCGCCAAAATTGCGGCTATAGTGAATTGGGAAGTGCCCAAGACCCCAACGGAAGTTCATAGTTTCTTAGTATTGGCTTTTTACTAGGAGGTTCATTGAGAACTTTTCAAGGATAGCCACTCCTTTAACTTCCTTGACCCGTAAGAATATTAAGTATAATTGGGGTCCAAAGCAACAAGAATCTTTTGAGATTCTTAAACAAAAGCTGAGCAACGCTCTTGTGTTATCTCTACCCGAGGGTATTGAGAACTTTGTTGTCTATTGTGATGCTTCGCACACCGGCATGGTTGTGTGCTAATGCAAAATGGCAAGGTAATTGCCTATGCATCACGACAGTTAATGGTGCATGGGCTGTGTTCAATGTCGTAGTAAGAGCAACTTTTCTGTGTTTCTTGTGTGATAGGTTTTTATGCTTACCTTATCTATGATCATCACCCTAGCTTATAACAAGGAAAGCCACTAATCAAGGTGGGTCCATTTCCTGTTATGGACCCCATTGGACTCTTGGTTAGGCAAAGAGAATGTCCAGATCTAGGATGGTCCTTTGTCTCTTCGAAGAGATCCTATCCCATCTTCCAATTAATGCTAGTCTCCTTTTACAAGCAAGCTCACCACCTTTAATCCTCTTAGCTTCAAGCATTAAATGTTGACGAAAAGCCATATCTTGCATATCTATGCCAGAACAGTGATTAAGCATGCTAAGTTGGGATGTGATGTTTTCATCCCATGACCAGGTTTAACTTTCTCACACATAAGGCCTATTCCTTATTTTGGGTTTGGTATTTTATTCGATCGTAATGGGCCTTGTGATGGTAAGAGAAAATGAGCCTAGATGAGGGGCTCATTGTGTCACACCCTGCAAAATAAGAGTTGGTGTGATCTGAGTGGTATCTGCATTGCACAGCGGAAGTATCTAATGTTAAGACTTCTAGAAAGTGAATGCCCGCTAAGTACTCGAATCCACATGGGTTCTCCTACTCCAACCGTGCCATAAACTGAATATGTAACTTGAAAAAGAACATGCGAAAAATCATCATAAAGTTGGCGAGTTCATAGTTTGTTTGTAAAAGATTTGAAATAAATCTTTTTGATAACCTATTTAAGTAATGTTGAGAAAACGTAATAAAACCATTTTCTTTGGCATGTCATTTGAAAACCTTGTATTTGTAAAACTTTTATAACCGTCGATGCCCGCGTAAGACAAAGACAACATGCCCGCATGAGCCTATAACCAACCTCGTGCTATAGAGTGCCTCGCCAAACGGTTTACTCAAGACGGTAGTCTAGCAGGCGGTTATTGTTCTGATATGTAGCGAGGACTTCACTTTACAATTTTAAGCGGCCCTACGGCCCTTGCTGTTGAGTAGTGGACAATCCAGTACTAGAGACTTCGTGCCTCGCACGAGCATATGTGGGTCTAGCCCACTAGAGTCTTTGTGCCTTGCACAAGTGAGAATGAGCCTAGCCCATTTGAGTCTATAGCAGGACCAACCAGTCCCTTTATTTGTATGTAGGACAACCCAGTCCTTGAGTCTATAAGCAGGACCAACCAGTTCCCTTACTTGTATG
Source organism: Scalesia atractyloides (assembly GCA_947069175.1). Classification (NCBI taxonomy): domain Eukaryota; kingdom Viridiplantae; phylum Streptophyta; class Magnoliopsida; order Asterales; family Asteraceae; genus Scalesia; species Scalesia atractyloides. The sequence continues at coordinate 61,066,479 of CAMTDV010000008.1, forward strand.
CAGGACAAACCAGTCCCGTTATAACTAGGACCTTCCCGTCACTAGTCATGAAACTCATGTACGTTTCAAAAGTACGCGATTTTTTTGTAAAACCGGTATGTTTAGCATATACCTTTCATAAACCATTTGAGTTAATTGAATTTTGTTTGCAACATGATTTGGAAATATGAATTTTCATTCATTAAATATTGTGCACTTTTGCAAAACTTGCGTGTCTTTCTACCCCTGAAAACATTTATAAGAATGTAAAAACCGTAAAAAGTGAGGGTTATAAACTCCCCTCGTATCCTTAATATGATTCCATAATGTCATTTCCAAAACGTAACTCGCTAGCATGCAATCTATAACATTCCTATTAAGGAATAACTTAGAAGTTTCTAATAAAATGATGTAGCTAAACTACGTGTCACCGAGCTCTACCGAATCGTTAACCGAATGATTCGATGGGAAGGTGTTAACTTGATTGAAACGATAATGTTATACTCGTTTAATCCCATTTATTATCGGTGATAAATACTAAGTCTTGGGAACACTTAATTTCCAAGAGGTTTAGAATATATATATATATATGTTGTGTATAATGAAGGGGTATGGTCCCAAAAACCTTGCGCCAATCAAGAAACCATACCCATTAAAAACTTCCTAAGAAAACTGTGCGCAGACTTCTTTGCCAAAATAAGATTTATTAGAACTCTGCGCCAAATATCCAAGAGAGGAAAGCGTCATTTAACTACCTTGCGCCGGCTCGCGCAAGGTTCAAAGTTAACCTTGAACACTCTCTTTGGATAAATGCTTCATTTAACTACCTTGCGCGGGCTCGTGCAAGGTTCAAAGTTAACCTTGAACACTCTCGTTTGATAATGCTTCATTTAACTACCTTGCGCGGGCTCGCACAAGGTTCAAAGTTAACCTTGAACATTCTTGTTTGATAATGCTTCATTTAACTACCTTGCGCGGGCTCGCGCAAGGTTTAAAGTTAACCATGAACATTCTTGTTTGATAATGCTCCATGCACAAACCTTGCGCAGATATTTATATCAAAACAAGCATCCACCAAACGTTGTGCTAAGCAGCAAGGAGAAGAAGGAAGATCAGTTAACTAACTTGCGCTTCTTGCGCATGGAAACAGTAAATCCTGAGAAACTTTCCCTTAGCAAAATCCTTGACTTGGTGCAGAAGCAAAGCGAATCTTTTCTGTTGTAACAGAATGTACACGTGGCGAATAATAGATGGGTAACAGCTGTGAAACCTTCTAGAAGCCATTAACACCCAATCGTGCAAGCATCTTTTCGGTTATAACCAATTGCCACATGGCAGCATCTGGACGGCTGAGGAAGATCACGGTGATGGCATGCTCACATTTATAAGATGTAGTGATCTCATGTTGACACGTGGCACCTCCCTAACCGCTGATGAGCTCACGATCCGTGTGCACTAACGGATTGCCAACAAACGTTAACCGAATAGCAAAAGATTCCGTTAAAGTTAACAATCTCTCTTTTTGGCGCCAAACACCGGCTATAAATAAGTAACTTGGAGTTCAAGGAAAGGTATTCACTCTCAACTACTCTCTCACTTACAATACTTACTTCCGACTACCTGTACTTATTCTCAAGCCAGAGGGTGGTCACGGAGAGAACCCCCTTCTCCCTGTGGCGAGCAAACGGTGTTCTGTTTTGCAGGATCAGCCGGAATATTGTTCTATTCATCATTCATCGTGAAACCAAACGGAGGGTCAACCATTTTATGCAGAGCCCATTCCATAGATCTACTTTGATTCCGGTCTAGTTGATCTAGGGTTTCTTCATTGGCGCCCACCGATTTCGATTCTTTCTCACCTTTCGTTTTGTTTCACTTAGATCTGCAGCGTCATGGCTGACGGATCATCTTTTCAAGGTCCTCGATCAGGGATTCGACGCTTTGTTGTCGGACCTCAGGTCGACGGACAAATAGTTGAGGATTCTTCCGGCGAACCTAATGCTCAGTATGATCCTAATCATGCGAGTATTCCTGTAATGCCGGCGGCTCCTCTGGTTGATGTTACGTCGATTTTACCACCTGGAGAGACTCCATTATCATGGTTAATCAAATCTCAAGCGACTCTAAACGCTATGTATGCTCAGTTATGTGCCCAAACCGGAACTCCAGCTTTTCAAGCTCCGGTTAACGTGCTTCGCCGGCTCCTCGAGTTTTGAGTTATAATACTCAAAGTCATGCTCGTTCCCTTTCGCGCATGCCTGAAGATGGAACAGAAATGTATTCTAAAACCAGGAATGATCCTGTTCATTCCGGTAATAGAAGGCAAGAAGACAACGTTCAGCGTCGCGCATCTGTCCACTCTCGTTTGGGCCCACGGTCTTCGCAGAAACGGGACACCCAACACGATGAGCTCGATAGAACCTATGAGGAAGGGGATAGTGCAAGTATTTTTAATCGAATATCTGCAGATCATTCTAATTACAGGCCAAAAGTACGCGCAGTATACAATCCAGAAGCTGAGCATGATTACAATTTGGTGTATCGCCCAACCAAAGCAGCTAAACAATCAAAGTTTACTAGAGAGATAGCACTGGCTCCGTTGGAGTGAGCGAAATTACCATCCAACATTGGAAAGTTTAACGGTTTGACCGATCCTGATGATCATGTGCGCCTCTTTACCGGTGCAGGGTTACTTGGGTGCTAGACATTGCCAATGTGGTGTCACCTATTTGCCGGCGCTGCGCGCCTTTGGTTTGATAATTTGCCGGCAGGTAAACTTTCCTCTTTGAACGACTTAAAAGAGAAAATTTCTTACACACTTTAGCCAGCAACGGCGATACGTGCGCGGCTCCTCTGATGTAATGAACATCTGGCGGAGGGACGATGAAAGCCTCAAAGATTTTATAACGTGTTACAATAAAGAGGTGTTGGAGATTGGAGATGTCCATGAAGACCTTATACGCACGCAGTTCAAGTATGCGGTAAGGTGTGACGAAATGATTAAAGTGTTGTCCGGTACAACTGGCCTTCCAAAAAACTGGGATAAACTCATGGTGGCAGCCAAGGTCTACGCCCAGACTGAGCACAACTTAAGTTCTAACCGGCCACCTCTGCCTCAGAATCGTCCGCAAGACTTGAGTAGAGGTAGTCGCAAGTATAAGAGAAATTGGAAAGAATCAAGTCAGAATTCGTATTCTCCTTATTCACCAATTGATGCGCGAGCAACAATCAACAAGATAACAACTCAAAAAGCGATTAAGCAGGAGAATAGGGAACGTCAGTGGATTCCCTTAACGAAATCTCCGGCTGAGGTTCTCAGCACTGAGAATTATTAGTTTAAACAGTCGTAACCAATGAAAAACAAAAAGGGCAAGACCCAAATTTGTTCTGTGACTATCATAGAGACACAGGCCACACAACAGATAACTGCATCAGTCTACGCACGGAGATTGAAAAGCATTAAAAAGTGGGAAGCTTACACATCCAGTCCAGAATGTGCGCAAAGAGATTAAGCAGATTGCGCGCGAGAACGAAGGGCCTAGCAACAAGAAAATGAAACAGCACGTTTCCATGATTCAAGGTGGATCATCGCGCAAGCGTAGCCTTCAACATTTTCAAAACAACACTTGGCGCGAACAGTAAGTCATTTTTCCTATCGTTCCAGGAGGTCCTCAAGAAGACCGGCCAGTAGTTATCACCGGTATATTTGGGCACTACCAAACAGACTATATGGTTAAAGATCCGGGTAGTTCCATGGATATCATGTATGAGCAATGCTTCAAGCAACTAGATCTTGAGGATAAGGCACGCTTGGAACCAGTTGATTTTCCATTAACTGGGTTCTGCAATGAGGCTCTCTTTCCTCTAGGAGAAATCCTCTTTCCTGTTACTTTATCTGATGGGAGGTGTTCTCGAACGAGTAATGTCAACTTCATGGTGATGCCGGCAAATTCCCGTCACGATGTACTATTGGGACGTCGCGCGCAACGTGATTTTAGTATGATTACCTCCGCTCCACATGCTGCTTGTGGTTTTCCGACACCAAATGGTGTAGCTATACTTTATGCACGGAAAGAAATTATGTCAATTGAGGAACCAGTTATGAAGGCTAGCAAGACATTGCCAAGCAATGAACCAGAAAAGTGGGTACTCAACAATAAGTACCCTGAGCAGACAATCTTATTAGGGCCTGCAGTCAGTATTGAAATTCACGCAAAGCTTAAACTACTGGTGTTTCGCAACAAAGACATTTTCGCCTGGACACCTGCCGACATGGTTGGTGTCCCACACGACGTTGCGGAACATTGCCTGAATGTATTTCCATCAGCAGAACCAGTTGTGCAGAATAAGCGCAGCCTCGGGTCAGAAAAGACAGGCAATGAACGAACAAGTCACCGAGTTGTTAAATGCTGGTATTCTGCGCGAAGTCAAATACCAGACCTGGGTAGCAAACCCAGTCATGGTAAAGAAACATAATGGCGGATGGCGGATGTGCGTACATTTTAAAGATCTAAACAAGGCGTGTCCGAAAGATTGTTATTCTCTTCCTGAGATTGACAAAAAGGTTGACTCATTAGCTTCCTTTCGCTGGAAATTGTTTTCTAGATTGTTATAAAGGTTATCATCAAGTCTTGAGGAAAAAAGAGGACGAAGATAAAACCGCTTTTCGCACGGAGAATGGCATTTTTTGTTATACTAAGATTCCTTTTGGTCTCCGCAATGCGGGAGCTACTTATCAAAGATTGATGGATACAGTGTTTGGAGATGACATCGGGAAAACTGTGGAAGTCTACATTGATGATTTGGTCGTTATGAGTAATTCAGAAGACACTATGCTAGACAACATCCAACGAACTTTTGATTCTCTGCGCGAGGTAAATCTAAAGCTAAATCCCAACAAATGCTCCTTCGGCATGGAGGAGGGCAAATTTTTGGGTTTCATCGTCACCAAAGACAGTTTCAAAGTTAATCCCGAGAAGGTCGAGGCAATACAAAAAATGTCTTCTCCTACTACCATCAAAGAGATGCAACGTTTGGCTGGAAGGTTAGCTGCGCTAAACCGCTTCCTCGCCAATCATGCTGCAAAATCTTATCCATTTATTCGAACCTTGCGCAATTGTACGAAGAGCAAAGAGTTCGCGTGGACTCCTGAAGCTGATCAAGCTTTCCAACAGATGAAAGATTGTTTAGTTCAACTTCCCACACTTATTGCTCCTCGAGAAAAAGAACCCATGGTTTTATATCTTGCTGCATCTGAGGTAGCAGTAGGTGTTGTCTTATTGGTAGAACGCGAAGGGGTCCAGTCTCCAATTTATTATATCAGCAAGATGTTGAACGATCCAGAGACAAGGTATTCAATCATGGAGAAATTAGTTTTAGCATTGGTCCATGCTTCGCGCAGGCTGCGAAGATACTTTTCAGGACATGTTATTACAGTTTTAACAAATTTTCACATTGGCCAAGTCCTGGCCAAACCAGACGTTTCTGGATGACTTGCGAAATGGGCAATAGAATTGGGAGGTTATAACATCTGTTATAAACCTAGACCAGCTATCAAAGACCAAGTTTTGGCAGATTTCATCGCTGAAATTCCTGCTGATAAGCTTGAAGAATGCCAAGCAATTCAAAACCCAGTCCCAGTCATCGACAATAGAGCCTAGACATTGTTACAGATGGCGCATCAAACAGTGATGGGGCTGGAGCAGGTCTTTGATTAATGAGTCCAGAGGGAGCAGAATTCACATATGCAATTCGGTTGGATTTTAAAAGCACCAACAACGAGGCCGAATATGAAGCTTTCCTAGCAGGCTTACGCCTCGCTATCAAAATGGGCGCAACAAATTTAGAATCCCATGTTGATTCATTACTAGTTGCTGAGCAAGTAATTGGAACGTACGATGCAAAGGGAGATATCATGGCTTTATACTTGGCGCAAGACAAGGCTCTTATAGCACAGTTCCAACAATTTAAAGTCACACACGTCAAGCGAAGTGAAAACAAACATGCTGATGCTTTAAGTAAACTCGCAGCAACTAGTTTCAAACATTTGGCTAAGGAGGTTCGCATCAAGATTTTAAGTAATCCATCAGTTCCCCTCAGACAAGTAACAATGGTCGAAGTAGGAGATCCATCATGGATGTCTCCAATAATAAAGTATTTGTTACACGGTTCTTTACCAGAAGATAAAGCGCAAGCACGTAAGTTACGATGCAAAGCCCTCAATTACGAAATGATTGACGGTATTCTTTACCGACGCTCTTACATGGGTCCTTCACTCCGCTGCGTTAACAAACATGATGTGCAATACCTGATCAGGGAGGTTCATGAAGGGCTATGCGGTATACATTTTGGGCCCCGCATGGTAGTAGCCAAAGTGAAAAGTGCAGGGTATTATTAGCCTGGAATGTACGTTGATGCGGTGGAGATCTTGCGCAAATGCATGTCCTGCCAAAGGCATGCCCCTAAAACGTTGCGCCCAAAGAATCCTTTGGTACCCGTCACAACAGCTTGGTCATTTCAACAATGGGCCATTGATTTAGTGGGGCCATTTCCGGATGCGCCCGGCGCAATAAAGTTTATCATTGTTGCGGTCGATTACTTCACCAAATGGGTTGAAGCCAAACCTTTAGCTTCTACTACAGCGATGGTAATTCGCAAATTCATCTGGGAATACATTATTTGTCGTTTTGGTCTGCCCATGCGCATTATTACAGACAACGGTACAAATTTAATGGCTGAAGAGTTGCAATGGATGACCGAAATGGGAATCCAACATGTTTTCGCTTCTGTAGCACACCCACAAGCAAATGGTCAAGTTGAAAGCATAAACAAACAGTTGGTCGACGGTATCAAGGCCCGCCTTGGCACGGCACGGTGGGGGTGGGTTGACGAATTGCCTAGCATCTTGTGAGCACACCGAACTATGCCCAAGACTACCACTGGAGAAACTCCTTTTAGCCTTGTGTACGGCACGGAAGCTGTGATTCCTGCCGAAATTAGGTTACCATCTCCAAGAATGCTAGCTTTGGAAAAACAAGATAACGAAGAACAAAGGCGCATTGACCTAGACTTATTGGAAGAACGACGAGAAAATGCAGCGATTCGCGAAGCTAAATACAAGTCCCAGCTTGAAAAGTATTACAACAAAAGGGTGCGCATCTGTTCCTTTTCGCCTGGTGACTTTGTTCTTCGCGATAATGAAGCATCGAATGCCGAAAAACCGGGGAAGTTAGCCCCGCGATGGGAAGGTCCGTACGTGATAAATGAAGTATTGGGAAAAGGCGCGTACACTCTGAAGCGTATGGACGGATCCAGCGTTCCTTGAACCTGGAACGCCCAACAACTACGCCGATGTTATATGTAACATCAATCCTCTAAGCAACTTCTGAGCGTTGCGTAACGAGACTGCTTACTTTATTTTGTTATGTAATCTTAGTGGCAGCCATAGATTTGCGCTTTATCAGTATGAATAAAATACTCTGCCACTACTTACAGTCTTGAATATGTTCATTTACAAATGCATGCAATTCCTTTGGATAAACAAAAACACAAACTCATGAACCACAAGCTAACTTAATACTTACGCTCACACATGAGAAAAGAAACTGTTCATTTGTCTATCCTACACAAGTAATTGGTCCCATGCAAATATTGTAAAGCTGAAATATATTATATTCACATCCACAATACTTGCGTAGCAGCGCAACGTTACAAGTTATCGTAAAGTGAAAAATTACAAATTCCCTATTCTATGGGTTTGGTTCCCGCCTGCTTCTCTGATGAGGAAAAATTCTCCTTTAGCTTATCAACAAAGTCGTCTTGCTGCAGCGCGGCGTCCACAAGGTCCATAATCGGAATTTGCAATTGATCATATTTTTCCTTGGCAGCAGAATAAATGGCGGCAATATTTAGCCCATGCGTGGCAGCACGACTGGTATCCTATTCAGTCTTCAGCGCATGGGCCGCGTGCAAAGTACATTCTCTATAGCCCTCAGCATGCCCATCATTGCGCGCCGCCATCATTAATTCTGCCACTCTCTCATCCAACTCCATAGAGTTAAGGATGGCATTTGCGATCTGTACACAAAAACAATTAGTAGATGTTGCGACAATCAAACCAGACATATAAAGAAAAGGGAATATTACCTCCACAATCCCATACTCCCGCAACCAGGTAAGCTGGTTCATGAGGGATTCGGTCAAGCTTTCTGCGGTAGCGCGAGCGACCTCCGTGTCATTAAGTTTTTGTTCGCCTTCAGTTAAACGGCGGATCAACTCGGCTTTCTCTGTTCGGTGGAGGTTGATATCTTTTTTCAAACTATCAACCTCAGCTTGCAACCGCGCTTGGTCAAAGAGCATAGCAGTTAGATCATCAATTCCTTTATTCTTAAGAAGAAGAGTCATTTTGGTTGATACCTCATTCTGCTCGCTCCTTTCTCTGTGTGAGCGTGCCTCTTCTGCTGCCGCAACTGCATCAACTTTCTCTTTTTTGAGTTTCTCAATTTCATTGCGCAGAGAAGCTTTTTCTTTGTTGTCACGCTCGCAAGCCTCCACAAAGCGCTTGCGCTCGTCCGCATATTGCGCAGCAGAAGCCTCACACTTGCGCTTCCAAGACAGCGCAGCCCATTCTTCAGTCTTCTTCTCTTTCTCAAATTGGGTCTTTTCCGCCTCAAAATCAGCAAGCATCTTCAACGTCTTCTCTTTCTCAAGTTTGGCCTTTGCCTTCTCAAGCTCAACCTCATCCCACTCTTTGTTCATGCTGCGCCATTCGCGCACAATCCTGTTTATGGTGGAACAGGCAAGGGCAGACTCTTGCAAATATGACTCATAGGTAGCCTCATGGTCTTTTTCTTCCTGGCGCTTCACCTTCGCCGGCGGGAAGATGCCCTTATACCACTCCCTGTAGGAGTGCCAATCAATGAAAACATCACCCTGCTTAACTTTCCACACGGGCTGATGAATCGCAGAGGCCCGCCTCTCAGAATAAGAGCGATAATAATAGTCCCCAGGCGTCTCCTCTGGGCGAATAGGCGACTCCTCCGAATCCTCAACAAACACAAAGCCTTCGCTTTGTGTTGAAGGTCTGGCTCCCTTGGATATCAACTTTGACGATTCCCCAACATCTGTAGCCGTATCTTTAACCTGCTCGCCAGCAGGATTCTCAGCATCAAAATTTTTGGGCTCTTCTTCCGGAGCCACTTTCTCAATATTTTCTGGGACGATGGGGTCGGCATCAAGAACAGGAATTTCTTGCCCCGCATCTCCCTCTTCAACGTTCTCATGCCTGCGCGGCGATGGTATAGCAGATGAGGTGGCCGGCGCAGCCTTCACCATTTTCTCTGCAAAAGATATTAACAAATACCAAGTATAAGATTCTGCACAACTTTTATGACAGAAATGCGCAACAAACTAAACGTACCAGGTGAGAACTTCTTTGCAAAGGCATCCAGATTGCCCTTCTTACCAATGCGCGGGCGCGCAACTTTGGTTGGCGCAGGAGTTTTAGTCTCCGCCTCCTTCCTCTTCTTAGAATTACGCTTCAACGCCTCGTCCGGGCTAGAAGGTACTTCCAAAGGATCATCTGGGTTCGCAGCAGGAAGAGATGAGGTGTCAACGGGTTCTGGCTTCGGTTTCTTCAAACCTACAGGCGCAAAACCCTCCAGTGAGTCCGACACCACCACATAATTTCACCAAGAGTCAGATACGGGAAGCGTACCTTTCTTGCCCTCAGCTTTCGCAGCAGCTGATGGCTTGGTTTTTTGCTCTGGGTTGGAAGGGGGAAGTGCAGCAGCTGCAGCAGCAGTTGGTTTCTTCTTCTTCTTCGAATCAGGGCCTACGCCCAATTTTAGCAAATCACCTACATAATCAATCATATTGTGCAAAAGTTGCGCCATTAGTTATATTGCAATATTACTTAGAAAAAATGTTCAAGAGTAATATTGCAATATCAACTTAGGCTTTGTAAGGACTTATTTACCAGTCTTCGAATATGGTTGCGCCTCCAGATCCTCCAAGATTTGTGAGAACCAAGTGTCCTCACCATCAGCAATAGGCACGACGACCATTTTTCCCTTCTCTCTCTTGAAAGAGACCAAGTAGAGAGGCGTAGCTACATAACAAACATTTTTTCATCAGTACATATCTATTGAAAGATATTGCTAGGAAGTTAAAGGGTTACATACCAGTTCCATCTTCTGTATACACCGGTTTTTCCCGGCGTTCCTTCTTCCAGAAAATACTCATCCCGGCAGCGATGGGGGCCCTCTCCGGCAAAACAATATTGGGCACATCTTTAATATCTTGATACCATACCTCGTCGGCAGGTATGGGAAGGGTCTCCAGCTCGATCTCATCACCGGCCCGGAGTGTCATCTTCATCAGGATCACTACCGCCTTGATAAAGAAGAACTTCTGCTTCCAATCGTGATAGGACTTCGGCGGCACCAACAACAATCGTTTGCCTTGCACATGTTGTTGGAATGAATAAAAACCCAACGACTAGTGCAGCTGGTAGAAAACTCTAAACTTCTCGACCGACGGCACGATCTGCATCGATCGGCAAACGAACTCAAAATGCCGGATTCTCACCATTCCCATCGGGCTCAACTGAGAAATGTGAATCTTGTAAAAACCAAGAATTTCCCACAAAAATTGGGTCACCGGCAGCCGGAAGTTCCCTTCGGCAAAATAATCGTAAAATAATGTAATGTAGCCGGCCGGCGCATCAGCCGCCGTGGCATTCGCCTCCGGAAAAAACGCTTTCCAGGATGGAGCGAAAAGGAAGTTGGTGGCAAGATTATCGAAATCTTTCTTCGACCACTTTAGTGGTGGCAAACTTGACGACGACATCTCAGCAGAACTTGCACCGGTGGCCATAACTCGAACTTTGAAGAAAACGTAGAAAACTTTGAAGGTCGCCGGAATTTTTGAACACAAATTTCTCTCAAGTTATAATTGGGTGAAGAAGCAAATGGATCGTTGACCCCTTTATATACTAACCGCAATTAATGCACGATTTGACTGCAGCGACTTTTGCGACCGTCACGTATCCCCAGGTAACCGCAAGGGCGAGTGGGGAACAGTAACCACCCCACGCGCGCGAATGTCGCCGAAAAGCATTAAATACGGTAAGACATGTACTGTTGACAGCCTGTCAACAGTACCACCACGTCTCAAGAACGTGCGTCATCACCAACTACACCATCCAGATAAGTGACACGTGTCTAAGTATATTTGAAATTCAAATACTTTTTCAAAATTCACTTACGACACGTCATCAAGATGTATAAAGCAAAAAGCTAGTCCTTACCTAGCGCAGCACATTTATCTTAAGTCTAGTGCTCACTTACTTTTTATTCTTACATAGGAGCAACACTGGTCTGGGGGGACTTGAAGGGGTATGGTCCCAAAAACCTTGCGCCAATCAAGGAAACGATACCAATTAAAAACTTCTAAGAAAACTGTGCGCAGACTTCTTTGCCAAAATAAGATTTATTAGAACTCTGCGCCAAATATCCAAGAGAGGAAAGCGTCATTTAACTACCTTGCGCAGGCTCGCGCAAGGTTCAAAGTTAACCTTGAACACTTTCTTTGGATAAATGCTTCATTTAACTACCTTGCGCGGGCTCGCACAAGGTTCAAAGTTAACCTTGAACATTCTTGTTTGATAATGCTTCATTTAACTACCTTACGTGGGCTCGCGCAAGGTTCAAAGTTAACCTTGAACATTCTTGTTTGATAATGCTCCATGCACAAACCTTGCACAGATATTTATATCAAAGCAAGTATCCACCAAACGTTGCGCTAAGCAGCAAGGAGAAGAAGGAAGATCAGTTAACTAACTTGCGCTTCTCGCGCAAGGAAACAGTAAATCGTGAGAAACTTTCCCTTAGCAAAATCCTTGACTTCGTGCAGAAGCAAAGGGAATCTTTTCTGTTGTAACAGAATGTACACGTGGCGAATAATAGATGGGTAACAGCTGTGAAACCTTCTAGAAGCCATTAACACCCAATCGTGCAAGCATCTTTTTGGTTATTACCAATTGCCACATGGCAGCATCTGGACGGCTGAGGAAGATCAAGATGATGGCATGCTCACATTTATAAGATGTAGTTATCTCATGTTGACACGTGGCACCTCCCTAACCGCTGATGAGCTCACGATCCGTGTGCACTAACGGATTGCCAACAAATGTTAACGGAATAGCAAAAGATTCCGTTAAAGTTAACAATCTCTCTTTTTCGCGCCAAACACCGGCTATAAATAAGTAACTTGGAGTTCAAGTAAAGGTATTCACTCTCAACTACTCTCTCACTTACAATACTTACTTTCGACTACCTGTACTTATTCTCAAGCCGGAGGGTGGTCACGGAGAGAACCCCCCTTTTCCCCGTGGCGAGCTAACGGTGTTCTGTTTTGAAGGATCAGCCGGAATATTGTTCTATTCATCATTCATCGTGAAACCAAACGGAGGGTTAACCCTTTTATGCAGAGCCCATTCCATAGATCTACTTTGATTCCGGTCTAGTTGATCTAGGGTTTCTTCATATATATATGTATGTATATATATATAATATATAAATATATTTATAGAATCGTGTTAGTCGTTCCGAATGATCATGCGTGTCTGTAACCAATTATTTATACGAAAATAATATACGTCGTAAACTTGTATAAAGCATTTGTACGGTTTCCAAGTAGTCGTCATGTACGTAGATAAACATATGTAAACGTAACTATACATACACACATATACATAGTGGAGAGTTCAAATGAGAAGAAAAAATTTTGTAAGAATAAAAAGAATAACTTTTAATCCAATAGAAATTCTCCATTTACGTCATTTAATGTGTGTATTTAATATTATGAAAAAGAGCATATATGTAAATCTATAATTTTCATTAATTAATTAACTAATTAAACTTGTAACTCATTTTTTTATATACTCTTTCAAGATAAAATAATTTATGGTGTAGGACAATTTTCGACATGTGTAGGATAAATTTTAGTATGTGTAGAATAAATTTTAAATGTGTATGGTAAATTCCAGTAAATGTAAGACATATGTAGGATAAATTTTGAAATGTGTAGGATAAAATGTATTTGATATATTAATAATAGATAACATAATTAATGAGAGGAGTTATAAACTATTTAATGTTTTATCATTATGTCATTTCTTCTTTTTCTTCTCACATTAAATGTCTTCTCAAATGAACCATCCCCCATATACATATTTGTGTATATACATAAACGTTGCGTAGTCGCAATAGTAGTCTCGCGTCTCGTAGATAATTATCAGAATAATTATATAGGTTTTGGTGTGTTATAATCGACTCTCTTTTATTATCAAGATGACTCGGATAATAATATATACGGAGATCGTACGGTAACACGTCATGTTCTGTTTAGACGTTTGAAATAAATATAAATAATTATATTTATTTTATAAAATCTTCGGGTTGTAGACGTTGGAAGTAAATATAAATAAGTATATTTTTTGTATAAATGTCAGATACTAGACGTTTAAAATAAATATACATAATTATATTTATTTTATGTAAGTTTTTCGAGTTTCGTTATCTTGTAAACCACGGTTGTCGAAATGTTGTAATTTGTTTTGTATGTCGCGTAAACCGTCCAAAATAAATATACATTTATATTTACTTTTATAAAATTCATTTGGGTCCAGATACATTTTCGTTGGTGTTAAGACTATGAAAGATATATATATATATATATATTATTAACAAAAATCGGGCAGAGTTTCCTCTGTTTTTGTAACAAACCCAACAATACAAGTTGTCAATAAATTTTCAAAACTCAACATTTCAATATAACAAATATATACAATTTCCGTCATGTGTTTCAAAACATAGATTCTTGTTGCGTATAGGTCTAATATATATATATAGAGACACGATACGTGGATTCGGTTTTACTAATATATACACAATTTATATACACAATCCATTGTATGAGTATGAGTAATTTTTATTATGTCGTTTTTACTAATCGGTTCGGTTTATAGCTCGGTTTCGATTTAAAATAACATTAACAATGTAACGTAATTCACGACGTTAAAATTTTACCAAGCCTCGCGTTGACTAGTTGACGCGTTTTAACCGTCAGTTGTCCGCGTTGACCAGTTTGACCACATTGACCCAAACATCAAATCTGACCGCATTGACCCGTGTTGACCCGGGTTTGACAAGGTTGACCATGTTGACTGGGTGAACCGAGTTGAACGAGTGAACCAAGTTGAATCGAACCTGAACCGAAATGTATTCTTAAATTTTTAGAAAACTCCAAATATAAAAGTGTTGGTTTTAAATAAATTTGTTTTTACCAAAACAACCTCTATGGGTGAACAATCTACCTAAACAACTTGTAAAGTGTTAAAACTAGAGTTTAGGGAGATAAAAATACTTATTAAAACAAGCAATGAGAAGGTTTAGATAGATAAAGAGGCTTAAAAACACTTGATCGCCACTTTATTCACCTTGAAACACTTGAATTTATCTTGAATCTTTGAAGCAATTATGGAAAAATGGAAGGGTTTTGTATGTGGATGTGTAGCCGTGAGTTGAGAAAGATTGAAAAATAAATGTTGAAGTTTTTGTGTATTCATATTGATGATGGGAATGTTATATGACAAAAAGAAAAATCTATTAAATCTAAAAAAAAAAAAAAAGACTTTCACGCATGGGAGATGAGATTTAAAAATCAAATTTCATAAGATATGGGGAGTGATTGTGATGGTCGTACAAGTCTAGGGTTGGTGTCATGATGGTTGTTTTTTTAGTTTAGATAGTAGGTTGATTCTGAATATAGGTTTTGATTGGTGTATAATAACAGCTTAATTAAAACTACTAGTTACTTGCACTATGAAAAAAAATGCCTATGGCCACTCAAGAAACGTGTGGCCATAAATCTTTTGACACACCTATTTTTTTTCAAGTCAAGTGTGACCAAATGTCGAGTCATCATAGGTATCATATGACCACATATTTTTTAGTGGTTGAATCATCATAAAAAGTATGGCTAAATGGTAGAAACATTTTGTTGCTGAATTAAGCATTTCCTCTATTAAATGTGGCTAACGGGTAGCAACGACCAGATAAATTTACTTTAAGTGTGACTATTTCTATTATATAATCATATGAATTTATTAAAATGTCTGTTTTAGCTACACTAATTAAAAAAAGCGTGGCAAAAAGAACTATTCTAATCAAACATTGTGTCCATTTCGTGTGGCTAAAAGGGAGCAACGACCACATATATTTATTGTAAGTGTGGTCGTTTTTAATTTATAGTCACATATTGTATGTGTTGCCAAAACTTTTATTGAACACACAAAAAAATTGCAATTTTAAGTGTAGCTAATGTTAGAACCTTTAGTCACACATATTTGTTATTCCTATGATATTTGGTATCATTCCGTCACACAAACAAAAAAATAAAGTGACTATGGTGTGACTAATGGTTATTTATAGCCACATGAAATTTTGTATTTTTAAATGAGGCTATTGTATAACCTTTGATGACACGTAACTCGTTTTCCCATGACATCTGGTATCATTTTGTCACACAAATAAGAAACAGAATGACTACGGTGTGGCTAATTTGCTATTTATATTCACACAAGATTTTATAATTTTAAGTGTTACTATTGTCTAACCTTTAGTCACATATTTGTTTTCCCATGACGTTTGGTATGATTTCGTCACACAATGAACAATAACCTTCAGAGCAGACTCCCAACGCAAAGCAGAGATACGTTCATGTAGAGCTTCAAGTACAGTGCCCGGAAACAGTCTCGTGAACCTTTTTTCTTCGCTTTGCTGAGAGAGTTATCCTCTTGGAGGCTCAGCTGACAAAAACAGTATTCATGATCAAGGTTAAAGGGCTTTCGTTTGAGATTTGGATCAATGAGTCTAACAAATTAGAAACCAGTTGGAAGTAAGCCGGAAAAAAAACCATGATTGGGGGAGGTTGAGTTACAACCATGGTGTTCTCTAATATTCATGATCAAGGTTAAAGGGCCTTCAATTACTTCAATACATGAAAGTATCAAAAAATGGATTTTTTTTCATATGATTTGTATGTTTCTGCAGCCCAAATCAACTCGATTCGCATAGCCCAGCATGTGTTGACCCGTTACAGCCTAACCCGACGACCGGCCCTTTAAGGTTAACTAACCTTCACTGGTCGATCATCGTGATGAATCTTTTTATCTTTGTTTGGCTTTCTTTTTCACGGCCTTAAGGCATCAACTCTGAACTAAATCCTGGAAGCATCGAGAATGCCTGCATGAAAGACAAGCAATAACTTAAAACATGTAGCTGCGCAATAATATACAAATATGCATATCCTCATGACTTCTTTTAAAATATGATATTCAAATAAACCTGGTTGATGGGGCCCTTTTTGAGGATGTTCTGAAATTGCCCATACATAATCCTCATTGTGAAATTTCCATGCCTTGCAATTATTCAACAGTTGTTACTACAAGTAAAAAAGGTATACTTAAAAATGAAAAAGCAAATTAAATATAACCAGAATCTTACTTTCTTAATAAGTTCTAATAAATCCATTGCATAAGTTACACCAACGATATTGTCAATTCACTGCTCAATTACGGCACCCTGTGAGTAAATTCATAATAAGAAGAATGACTTTTCAAGTAGATTCATACTTAGTTGTTGGTCAACCTACTCTCTTTGAATAGGCTAGAATATTGATGAGTCACCCATAAGTGATGGACATCAACTAATGTTGCACTTCAGTCTACAATCAACTGCAACTACATCTACAAGTGGGGTCATAACCTCTTTCACATGGGTGTCGTTAATTTCCAACATATTCTCATTCATATCCTGCATAACTTACCGCGTTAATTATAACTACAACAACAATAATAATAATAATAATAATAATAATAATAATAATAATAATAATAATAATAATAATAATAATAATAATAATAATAATAATAATAATATTAATAATAATAATAATAATAATAATCATCATCTCAGTCTTCGAATAAGATCAACTAAAAAGATTGTACACAATAAAACAGACTCTGTATTTTCAATCTGTTAAGACCCATTTGTGATTTAAATCATCAAACAAGACCAACATTTATAAGTTCATGGGTCGAAAATGCCACATCATTTACATAATAGCCCCGCTCAGCTCAACAACCCTTAACATCAACTTGAGTTCATCTTCAGTGATAGATGGTTCACTGGTCCAAAGTTTAATGAATTAAAAACCAAATAAAAGAAAATTAAAGGATATGAAATAAATACGATAAATCAATTATATATATAAAAAAAGACAGTAATTGGTTATAGCCGAGAAAAGACTTACATTTTCCCTTTCGTCGCTTCTCTTCTTAATATCATCGTCATTAAGAATAGAAAGTAGATACCAGTGGAATCCAACAGAGAAGCTGACGAATCGCCCCAATTGCTCCACGAACTACAGTCGTTGAAGGATTCAAAACGAGATATCGAGGCTGGTTATCGAATCTCAACTTCAACAAATTCAATCAAATCAACACTCAAATAATGAAGCATCTTCCGTTAATTCTAACGGAGTCTCAAAATTTGTCTCGATGTATCCGTCATCGCTGCAAAGTTAAACGGAAAACAAGAACAGCGGCCTAGATATATCACCCCCAACGAATCAGAAGCCAACGGATCCTTAGCAACGAATTGGTGACGGATCTAGGGTCTGGGAGGGGAGCGATGGTGGTCGGAGAAAAATATTTACAAATTTTTTTTGGATTGGCGATGTGGATCGAGGGTTTTTGATTTGTAATATTAGAGAAAAAATTTAGGGGGAAATTGAAATAGGGAGCGGGATTGGGTTGGGAGGGAAACTTTTGGCTATGAAAATTTTAGGAGGAAAAATATTTAAGAATGTGGACAAATAATAATTTACTTTAAATGTACATGTATTGATCATGAATATAAGTCTAAAATGACTAAAGATATAAATTTATGTTTTATAATGTTAAGTTTTGAAGTATAATATATATTTAATTTATCTATTTAGTGACAAATATATATTTGATATTAAGTGATGAGAAATACTTATTTTAGTTAAATAAATATTTTTAATATATGTGACAAAATATATAATAGTTCATGACATTGTCTAAGGCAGATATATAAACATATAGTCTATATTGTTAGAAATATAACTATATCTAAATGAATTACCTTAACCAATTAGTTTAAGGTTCACATTAAATTGATTGAACCTATGGTTAAATTAACATGTCTAAATTGTTTACAATAAAAACACAAATTTTTAGATAAATGCATTATATATTTCTAGCATATTATATAGTTTGCATAAAAATACAATTTAAATATAATGAACTATATATTCAAAACTATATCCAATAATTTCTCAATTCGTATTCTGAAAATTTATACTTCTACTAATCGATTTTATTAAAAAGAATTTCTCGTATGATTAATCTAACAAAAATATAAGAATAAATATATTGACTATGACAAAATAAATTCTAGAGAAATAGGCAAAAATAACTAATATGATTACTACTAAAATATAGAGCGGATTAATTGGTTAGTTTCAGAAAATATAAAAATCCTAAATTGCTCATAAACCTCAGAATTCATGGAATCTAATTAAACAATAATCGCCTTCTATTAACTAAATTTGATAGAGGCTTTTGTGGAGCTCGAAAAATATAGTGGAATGGACTCAAGAATTACCTATAACGGAGTTGAATTGAGGTTGGAATTAAAGGAGGAAATTTCAAGCCGTAAGTTGTTGAACGAATATTCGATCCGCATCTACGAACGTAGCAATTGTGATCTTTCTTTGGTGTCCCTATCGGTGATCTTAATTTGGTTTTTGATTGCAAAAAAAAATGGAACTATAGGTCTCCATTGCAAAAAAGAATGTCAAATTTCTTAAGAAAACTTCATGCATGAATTACATGAGGAAACTTTGTTGTTGAGTTCCAATTAAAATGAAATAATTATATTGACTAATCATCTCCTTATTTATTATACTTAAAGTATACCTATTAAAATAGCATTTAATTTAATAATTCCCCTTTAAATATATGTTTAAAGACTTGGGACTTTTCCATTTCCCAAAACTAAAGCATGGTTATCCTGAATCTATCTCTATATATTTGTTTTTAACTACATAAAAATATGAGTACAATTACTAACTTTTAAATATCAAGTTTTTCGTAACTTTTAAATCCATACAAATATTAATCATCCTTATCTAAATTTTATAGTTAGTTAGTTGTAATCAAATCAATAAATTGTAAACTTATATTTATAATAATTATTTGAAAGTTTGCTATTACATAGTTTTCTTGAATGGAAACAATTTCAATGAATTGAAGAATATGTAGTAATTAATATTAGGTTGGAGATTATAACGAAAATCATTGAAGAATCCATTAACCACACATAATGGCTTGAAATTATTATATTCTTTTCAATGAACGTGATTTTTTTTAAAAGAAACAAGATGATTATATTATGATACTCTAATGCACATTCAGATACATTTAGTTTATCAAATTATTTAGGTATACAAAACTAAATTAAATGAACAACTTTTTATTTATTTACTATATTATTTTCTTTAAAAAATATAGAGTATTTCATAAATCAAGATAGAAGTACAGGTACATAGATAAAATATTTTGGTTGTTACATTGGTGTCTTTCGTTAACCAGCGTCTTTTGATTTGTAGTTAGTTTGCTAGGGTTCCTATTATCTAAATACGGTACTTGAATATATTGTATTGATTGACTCGAACACTAGAGTTTTTTTTCTAAAAATATTTTGTTAATCAGTGTCTTTTATTTTGGAGTTAGTTTGATAGGATTTCAATTATCTGAATATGTTACTATATTGATGGAATGGAACTTTTGATTGGAAAATACTTTGTTAATGAGTGTGTTTTAATTTGCAAGGAATCAGTTGGAAGATGGGAGTGGGGTTGAGCGTCTTCAAGCGAATATGGAACTACCCAAGAAACCTTCAGAGGTGAGAATGTCATATCATTGGCCATAATTCTCTCATTCTGGGTGACAGTGGTTACGGTGGTGTTAGGTTTTTGATCTAACCCGTCAAACTTGGTCCACACGGTGAAAGCTGGTCTAACATGGTCAACTCAGTAAATATGGTCAACTTTGGTCAATATATCCAAGGAATAGATATGAATTACTATGTACTGGGGACTTTGTTAATATATTGGCCTGTAATATTCCTGTTTAAAAAAGATGTATAATCACAAAATTGATTGTAATGAACCACTTTAAATCATTTATGTAGCTTTTCTGATGAAAACAATCATGTTTACTTATCTAAATTAGTGACTGTTATGCTCAGCTAAACTCTAGAAAGTGGATATGCTCACTTTTCTTATCATCATGGTTACCTTTTGAATCTAGAGAAGGGCATCTTGATTATTTTCAATCATGTTAAATGGTTAATTGATTAAGAGATGGTAAAATAAGAATATAAATTTTGTAGAGTTCTAGCCATTTACATTTATGATCAAATCAAGGTGGTGATATTTTGACATTGGCCAATGCACTTGAAAATTCACTAACTTATGTACTGGTGAAGCTTTCTTTGGCATCTGTAAAATGTGTATTTGAACATATATTGTTCAAGAAAACAGGCCAAAATGATTTGTTTTGACCCGTTACCCACTCTAATTGAGACTCATTATTGATTCATATGCATTTTGTTTCAGAGTATTGGGCAACTATTCTAGGTCACCCTACCTGGGAGCAAATACTAACTTTTTGAATCCACATTGTCATGGAAACGTCTAAGGTATGATTTTTTTCTTAAAAAAAAGAAATATGATTTTACTATATGTGTCTTGGTCTGCTAGGAGATGGTACTCATGGTAGTGCTACATTAGAAGGCTTGAGTTATGACACGCGAAATGGATGCACCTTATGACCTTCTAAGACGAAGTTGTATAATGTAGAACTAGAACCGTATTTAATTCTGTAAATTGATAAATACAGGTAATGAATGCACATTATGACCTTTTGTGTTCTAATGTCATACACATCAATTATTTATGAATACTTGCAAATGACGTTAGGTTTTTCTTGAATTTCTAAAGCACCTGACTATATGTTATAACTTATTTGTCTTCCATTCTCAAACTAAGGGTTGTACCGGTGTAGTCTTTTCTTGGATACAAACATCCTACGATGGAAATTCCCCGACACAAAAGTATTTTTCTTCTTAAAAACATTTCTCACATCACAGATGTAGCAAACTTCTCAAAATTTTCAGAACACTTGTGCCTTCCATTTAGTTGGAAATTTCTATTTTTTAATTCCCTGCAAGCACGTTCTTAGAAGCTAGTGTAAGTCTACTTTTTACACGTTTTCATGTTTATTTAGCATTCAAATGGCGTTTACATGCTTATCAACATCGACTATTAATGAATTACAAACTTCCATAGACGATTGTTTATCAGCAAGAAACTTGGAGGTACACTAACAAACGTGTATATTTCTATTAGTGAGGAACATTTGTGTTTTAGAACACTTAAGAGGCTTTGTGCAGCTACACTTGAGCATGGGATGAATCTATCAGTCTATGAGCAGGAATGTAGAGGTCGCTAGGCTTTCAAATTGGGTTAGAAATAGTAATTTAGGTGGGATGGGACTGCTGGGGTTGGGGTACAGCTGCTCCAGTAGTTTTAATGGATGTTGATAAATATGTATAGGCTTAATCTATTCACACACCTTTGCTGCTTATTTAGACACCCTTGGCCTTTAGACGGGTCGTCTAGCACTGATTTTGAGGAGGCAGCAAGTACCTGGCAGGGCCCATAAATTTTAGTGTTTAGACGGGTTGTCTGGGTCTAGACGACCCGTCTAGGATGTTGTGATTTTTTTTGTTGGAAAAGGGGTGTTTTGGTGGGGAGTTTGATTGTTGTTGGAGTTTGAAAAAATAGTGTTTTGGTGGGGTAAATTGGTTGTTGTTGGAGGTTGGTATTTTTTAGGTGATATTTTAGGTTTTTAAAAAGTTTTGTTTTTTGTATAAAAAGTGAGTATGTTTTTCAATCGTTTATATATTTAATTGTTTTTACCTTATATTTTTTCAAAAAAATATAAATACTAAAATTTAATATTGTTTTCAACATTTTAAGATGAATGCAACAAGTGTATGTTGTTTCCGTATTACATTTCAATGTCGATTTAACACAAACAATCATCAAGTAATCGAATAACTGAAAACAAAGTTAAATATAACATATATAACATAAATTTGTACAACCAAAACAATATTTATCTGTACAATTGAAAAGTAAATACAAAATGTCTATGCATACGAGTCGGCCTCGGAGTCGGGATCGGGATCTGGCTGCTGCGGCTGCTGCTGCTGATGTGGTGCTCGAGGTGGTGGGAGCGGTATGGCAGGTAACCCGTCTCTCTCACGTCTATCCTGCATCTCCCGGACCACCCAGCCCACGAGATCCATAAGCCTGTCGACGTCGGCTCGTAAGCGCGGGTATGCCGTAATCCCTGGGGCATGACCTGGAAGGATGTGCTGCGGAACTGAGGCGCCCCATGAGGTGGTGGTGGCGGTGTCGGTCCGTCAACATCAACAGGAGGGTCTTGGACTACCGCTGCCTCATCTGTCGGCGGATGGACTGGAGCGAAGTGATCGGGCAGCGGCTCCGGAATCTATGGCTCACCTTCGCGGGTTTTAAACCGCTCGCCTAGCACGGCGAACCTCTTCACCAGCCTCATCCCCCGCAAGGTCAGAAAACCCATCCGCGTGAACGGTATGGCCGGCTGCAAGTGCAGGTCCGACTCCGGCACAAGACCCAACGACCGGGCGATGACGGTGACGTACGCCGTGTATCGGATCTCCAATCTCGTCCATAACTAATCTTCGATTGTATAATACAATTTAACACGAATAAAACAATAAATTATAAAAAAAAATTCAAGGTCGTCTACCGGGGTCATCTAGGTCTAGACGCCCCGTCTTGTTCATCGGAAATCCCAAACAGAACACCCTAACAGCGCATAAACCCCAAAATCTTTCAAATTCACAACCAACCTATATTCTAAATACATAACACATTAAAATGTATTGAAGTATAGTTGAAAATACTCACCGGAGAAGCTTGATTTCGCAAAAATACGGCCCGGAATACGGTAGAATATGGTAGGATACGTATGTGTGTGTGTGGGGTTGAGTGTGTTTGTGTCGTCTATCTCTGATCGTCTAGGCAGTCAGACATATGCGAGGCCTAGACGACCCGTATGGAATAGACGCTAAATTACCATTTTGCCCCTGACTGTGCCCGTCTAGGCCTAATTCAGGGGCAAAATGGTAACTAACCAGCTGAGTGTTTTACAGCTCAGCATGGCTAATTACCATTTTGCCCCTGAATAGGCCTAGACGGGCGACAGTTTAGGGGTAAAATGGTAATTTACATTTTCAATTTAAAATTCAAAAATTTTCAGGGATAAAGATCCTGCATGCACTGTACGTGGCGTCTAGGTCTAGACGACCCGTCTAGACCCTGACATTATGACCGTTTTGCCCCTGGTTTGGCCTAGACGGCCAAGAAACCGGGGTAGAATGGTCTTATTGCTAGACCAAGAACGGGCGTCTAGGTCTAGACGACCCGTATATATACATTTAAATTTTTTTTTGTATAACTAATAGTATTTTATTTACTTAATTTGAACTTTGATATAAGCTGACATTCTACCAGTACACCAAAGGCACAGCAACTAAACCATACAAAGCCTATCTAAAAACCAACAAACTTCGGGTATTGACAAACAGACGGCAATTATACTCTCCGAGCTCGCACGTCCCACCGTCACCACCGGTAGTACCGACAGTTCGTCATTTGCCGGTGGCGACAGTGGGACGTGAGAACTCGGAGAGTATAATTGCTGTTGTTTATCAATACCCAGAGTTTGTTGGTTTTCAGATGGGCTTTGTATGATTTTTTTATAAACCAACAAACTCGGGTATTGACCAGCAATTATACTCTTCGAGCTCTCACGTCCCACCGTCGCCACCGGCAGTACCGACATTTCGTCGTCTGCCAGTGCTGACGGTTGGACGTGAGAGTTCGGAGAGTATAATTGCTGTTGTTTATCAATACCCAGAGTTTGTTGGTTTTTAGATGGGCTTTGTATCTAAAAACCAACAAACTCGGGTGTTGACAAACAGCCGGTAATCATAGTATCCGAGCTCTCACGTCCAACCATCGCCACGGGCAGTATTGACATTTCGCCATCTGCCGGTGCTGACGGTTGGACGGAGAGCTCGGAGAGTATAATTACCGTCTGTTTGTCAATACCCGGAGTTTGTTATTTTTAGATACAAAGCTTTGTATGGTTTAATTGTTGTGCCTTGGGTGTACTGAAGGAATGTCTGCTTATATCAAAGTTCAAATTAAGTAAATAAAATCCTATTAGTTATACCAAAAGTTTTTTTATTGTATTAAAAAAATCTTTGTATTATTTATACAAATAAATCGTATTAAACATAAAAAAGATCGAGCCATTGTTCTTGCTTTGTTGACCGTGGTTGACCAGGACTAATCATCAGACGATGACTGAGACTCGTTAGGTGCTGTAGAAACACCTGAAATAAGTTCAACAACATATCACTATGTTAAACCACAACACACTCTATTACACAAACAAAAACCATATATATTTAAAAAATGATAGTGTTTCACATTTACCTGCATTTACTCCTCGAGTTTCCCTTCGGTTACAGTCTTCGATTCAGCACAAGACACTCTTTGACGTGTAGTCGATTGAGATACAAATTTGCACGCTGGAAATAGTCCCTCCAATACTTTTTTCCAAAATATATAAGGCTGATCTCCATCGGGTAAATATGTTTTTAACTCACTATGAAACCTCAGGCGCTTCTCAAACCATCTCCGCGAGATATGGATTGCCTGCGTTTGGGGGTGCCTCACCACCATATCCTCCACCATCACGGATAATGTCTTGTACATTAGACACAACCTCCTCTTGGTCGTTAGAATTGGGAACACCGCTCTCCCCCTAACAACGATATCACCGTTAGTAAATAATTAAAACAACAACTAGTTTAACCTAATAACTGTTACCGTATTGACTTCAGGCACCGATGACCGGTTCTAGTTTAATGACATTTCACCACCTTTGGATGATATCAGATGATGTAATACAAGCCAAAGTTCATGACAAACAGAATTACGACGACAAATTGAAAGTTTATACGACATCAAATGCTCTGCATGGGTCTATTTAACAAAGAAATAGACGCCCCGTCTAACGCCTACACGGGGCGTATCACTTTACTACTTTACCGACATGCATTAAATGATATCAGATGAAGTAATATAAGCCAAAGAAGAAGTCGGAGAGAATTCCGATGATGAATCGAAAAATTTCTGCGACACAAATGCTCTGTGTGGCTCTATTTAAGAGGGACATATACGCCCCGTCTAGGCCTAGACGACGCGTATCACTTTGCAACTTGACTGACATGCATGCAGAGCACAACCTTCAAGACGTCTCGTCTAGCCTTAGACACCTCGTCTTGGCCTGGTCGTCTTCTACTCCGTCTATTGCTAGACGCCCCGTCTGATGTGACTGATTTGACGTTGTACGGTGTAGGAATGTGGTCGGAAATAAAAAACCCTAGACGCCTCGTCTAGATCTAGACGACCCGTCTAAAGGGTGTCTAAATAGGCAAGTGGGTGTGTGAATATGTAGACCCTATGTATAACCTCCAAGTTCATTCATGCACAAATTTTTAGGTCTCCGTTGACAGCTCTACCTGTTGTTATAACACCACTTTATTTAACATCATTTTTTATTTGCCTCGATTATATTATTTACATATAAAATGTTAAACTACTGTATGAAATAATGTTGCATGTCCTTAGTTATTATATGAAGATTTAAACACAACTGATAGAGACCATGTTACTACAATTATAAGTGAAAGTTCCAGATCCGGTGGGTTTAGACGAAAGTTTAGATAGGATAGAGCTAGTTCGGTAGAAATCTCATAAGAATAGTCATAAGTCAAATGATTTCATTCATACTGAAAGAGTATACATCATTTACAAGCTACAAGCTGGAGAGAGCATCATGCAATCTCTCCAGCATTTCCCCTCTAAAGTCCAAAACTTATCAACTAATGAACACATGACCCTATTTATACATCACATTTGGTGAGGATGAACACATCCATGCGGATGTGTCTTGTCCGTGTGGATGAGCTTCATCCGTGTGGATGAGTCTCCTCCGTACGAACATGCTCTCGTCCTCTCCAAGGTCTCATGTGTTCGTTTCTAACTCGTAACTATCGAATCTTGATCTTCAAATATGAGAGCTGATGTATTGAATAATACATCTATTTATCGTGTACAGTTTGTATTAATTTAGTTAATATTCGTTTCGGTTTTACAAGAATATATCTACTTTTAATCCAAATACGTCTCGAAGGTCTTGGTTCGTGAAAGTAGCTGAAAAGACAAGAAAATGAGCTAAAATAGTAAAAGAAACTGAGCCGGGTCGTAGTTGGAAGCCGAGAGAAGAAACAAATGGAAAAATGGGTGAAACCATCTTCTGGCAGCCCGCGACCGCCCTAGATAAAGCCTCTTGCGGCCAGTGATAGGGTGATAGTTACCCGGAGAATTATAACCCGGTCGCGGCCCGCGACCCGCTGATGAATCCCTCTCGCGGATGGCGAGAGGGTTATTTAGTCCGAAAGTTTCGTTAAGTGATCAGCTTGGTGAAAGATAAGTATAAGAATTAGAGTTTAACTCTAATGCCAACATAATTGGACGAACTTTGGAGTTGGAGAGCAATAATTCTGGAGATTGAGAGTTTGTGTTTGAAGTTGAAGTTGCTGGGAATCATCGGATTGAAGCGAGAAGCTTTAGAGGTCGAAGCAATCACGGGTTATATTGCCAAATTTCTTAACTTTTAGTTTACTTGTTTTTGATCTTGATGAATTCAGCTTTTACCTTATTTTAATCATGTCTAAGACTATGATACTTGACTAAATTCAGTATACTACCTAGGTTTTGATTATTTTTTTATGAAAGTTTGGATCTTTATTTTGATTTGAAATGTTTTAATGGGATTTTTAATAAAGTAATGAACTTTGATTATTTGATTTGGTGTATTCACATGCTTTGATCTAATTATTGATTAGTTGATTGTTTTACATGAATCTAGTTGAATGTCTTCCATAGTATAGGTTTGTGTTGATTGTCGGGTCTTAACGGGTTCGAGTAATCATTCGGTAAAATTGGCCAATAAACCGGAAAAACAATTAAGTAAATATATATTTAAATCTTAACATTATACTAAATTTAATTATTGAGAAATAATAATTTATTAACTGAATTAAATAGGTAAATTGCTAGAGTTAGGTTTTGAGAAAAAACCCGGTTTTAGTTTACTTGTCATATTCGAGTCGGTTAAACCAAATCACGAGTCATAGTTAGTATAAGCTCTCTATTGAGAGATAGTTAGCTAATTTAGACACTTTATTAAATGTTAGATAACCGAAAGGATATCTTACAAACCGGTAAACCCAACTACCTTTAGGATATCATAGGTATCTTCCCGAGAAGGGTTGGTGGTCTTGTTTTGTATTCCTTAGAGTTTAATATTTAAAGATTCCAGTTCCCTATCACATTATTAATCAATTAAGAGACCCATTTAATAGTAATAAGAAATCTAACCTAGGTAGCTATTCTGTCATCCTTGAATTAAACCTCGAATTCAAACATTTGTCTTGATTCGCCTTAATTAAGTTAATACTAGTTTAATTATAAATTTAGGATTTTTAGAAACCCCCCCCCCCCCCAAAAAAAAATATAAATAAGTGTGTCAATCTTGTCTAAGTAGAGTCGTCAATGTAATTAGAGAGTCTTGGGTTCGATATTTGGACTTACTAAAGTTTTTCTAGAATTGATCGGTCCACTTGTCGGTTAGTAGTTCAGTTGAGTTTAGGAGTCTAGAGTACAACTTTGGGTCTAGAATTAGGTTAATTTTAATTGTTTTTATTAGACTACTTTTAGAACATCAAGTTTTTGGCGCCGTTGCCTGGGAGTCTCTTTGGCAATTGCATTGATTATTTTGTTTAGGCTTAATTGTTTCATACGTGTTTTCCATTTTTGTTTGCGTCGTAGGAGTCTAAATAATTTAGTTAGTTTATTTTTTTAGTTAAATATTTTTGTTAAGTGTCTTTTCTGAATTTTCTTACTTATCTCGTTTCCGTGTTTTTTAGTGGATGCCCATACGCGTTCGCAAGGACCTCCGCCGAAGCCGCCAACGGACACGTCTCTTTCTCCCACGCAAAAGGTTAGTACTTCTTCATCTTCATCTTCCGGTTTTTCCGATTTGTCTCGCCCGTTTATACCACCAAACTTTGACTTTACACCAAAGCCCTCACTTCACAATTCCCCACCTCCCCATATAATTCATCGAAACACAAGTCCACCACCTGTTTCCACATGGCTAATAACCAAACCGTTTACCAACAAGCAACCACGGTTTCACTGGTGCGAACTCGCCCATCACTCTTCCCCCTATGAATAATGACAAAGCCTAGCAAATCCCATCTTATATCATGACAGCTATAACCAACTCGTGACAATTCCACGGTCGTGATGACGAGGATGCGCCTGCCCACAATAACCGCCTTACCCGCCTCTATCACACCTTTAACATGGAAGGCGCGGGCAACGATGTCCGTTTCCTTTAAGTATTTTCTTTTTCTCTTAGAGGTCGAGCTGTCGTTTGGCTTGACTCTCAACCGCCTGGTACCTTTACTACCTGGGCTGCTCTACGAGATGCTTTCCTTAAGAAATATTTTCCACCCGCAAAAGCATCTCGTCTTCGTGATCAGATCCATTTGTTCAGGATGGAACCTGATGAGCCTTATCATTTAGCATGGGAGCATTTCCGAACCTTAGTGTCTTGTTGTTCTCAACACGGTCTGTCTGATTGGGCACTTGTAGAGAAATCCTACAACGGTCTCATCCCTAAAACCCAAGCCCGATTTGACACTTCTGCTGGCGGACACTTAGTGGGAAAGAAGACGGTTGTTGATTGTAACGACCTCTTCGAGAGCTTCGCGTATTCTAACATAGACTACAACACTACCGGCAGGAATTCAATCCCTGTTTCTCGTACCACTCCGGTCAACCGGGGGTTACACCAAGTTAGTTTGGATACTACGGTAGCGGCTGCATTAGATAGCTTTAAGCGTGAAATCACTAAGGAGATTCAAGAGTTGAAAAAGAAGGTAGATAGATGTGAGGTATGTCGAGGAGGTCTTGATACGATAGAGTGTCCTACGCTCATTGTCGAGCAAGTAGAGTACATTACGGGTCAGAGTAGAAGCCTAACGAACCCCTATAATAATAATTCTAATTATAACCCTAACTGGCGTAATAATAATAATTTCCGCTCTTCCGGTAATCCTCCTGGTTTCCAATCAGGTCACTATCAAAACAGGGGGCAGGGTCATTACTCTAGTGGAGGTTCAGGTCATCTAGGTCAGTTTAGTGGTGGGGGTTTGAACCAAGAGGGTCAAAATAGGAGTGGAGGTTCGGGAGGTAGTTTAGATAGGATTGAGGAACTCTTGTCTCAATTAGTGGTTAAGGATCAAGCTACCCAGAAAAATTTAGCGGAACATGATCTTCTCTTGAAAAATCAGCAATCCACACTCTTAGATCTTCAGAGGTCAGTAGGTAGTATCGCTAAGCAACTGCAAGAGCAGCCACTCGGTCAGTTCTCGGGTAACACTCAACCTAACCCGGCGAACCAGCATGCAAAAGCGATAACCACACATAGTGGTAAGAGTCTAAAAGAAGTGGTTAGAGAGGGGTAGAATTAGAGGATAAGGATGAGGAAGTAGATGAGGAGATAGAGATGAAGGCTCCACCTAGGGTGCAAAATAGGCTAGACCCAGCAAGTACCGCACCAAACAGTGGACCTCAGTCGAGAGTCGAGCAGAAAAGAAATCGGTAGAGGTTAGGCCGTCACCATTCGTAGATCCTTCACGCTTACCCTACCCGGCCCGCCTTAAGCTTAAGGATACGAGAATTTTCTCGATATGTTTACCTAGTTAAAAATAAATCTTCCTTTCATTGAGGCCCTCCAGCATATGCCAAAATATGCTAAGTTTTTGAAAGACCGTCTTAAACGAAAAGATAGGCTGGGGGAGCTTTCAAATGTTCCGTTGATTGGAGGGTGTTTCGCCGTAGTTCTAAATAAGTTACTGGAAAAGTCACTGATCCGGGTATCTTTACAATTCCATGTCTATTCGGTGGTTCCATCGCTCCAGCTCATGCATTAGCCGATCTAGGTGCTAGCATCAATCTGATGCCCTTCTCGCTCTATGAGAAATTAGGTCTTGGGGATCTTACTCCTACTCGTATGTCACTGCCTATAGCTGATCGGTCAGTTAAGTATCCGCGGGGAATTATAGAGAACTTGTTAGTTAAGGTTGATAAATTCGTTTTCCCCGTGGATTTTGTTATCTTAGATATGGAAGCCGATGAGAAAGTGCCCATCATCTTAGGTCGTCCATTCCTCCGTACCGCGAAAGCGATTATCGATGTTCATGATGGTAAAATCACACTTCGTGTTGGGGATGAGAACGTCACTTTCAAAATCGCTAAGTCGATGCAACACCCTATCAGTGGAGATAGCGATAGTGGCCCATGTCATTCCGTCTATTGTCTCAATTCATTCATGTCGTGCGTAGATTATTGTCTCGAGTATATTAGTGGAGCCTATTTAGTAATGAGAGAGTAGTAGATGAGGAGCACGAGGAAGCGGACATAGAGGATGAAACACTTTGGGTCCCTGAGACATTAGACTTCTGTGAGGTTAGTGCAGCGAGTGAGAGCACACCTATAGATACTCCGACCCCATTAGAGCTTAAGGTCCTTCCCTCCCACCTAGAGTATGCTTTCATAGGTGAAAATTGGTGTGGGGCAACGCCAATCCGGGGTGAAGCAGCTTGCAAACACACCGTCCTGATTATATCATTAATTATATTCGAGCTTACCGGTCATAATTTCTTCGAAATTGTCGACGGAGGAGAATGTGAAATTGATAGATGTTCTAAAAGAAAACAGGGAGTCCATCGCTTGGAAATTATCCGATATCAAGGCGATTAGCCCTACTTTCTGTACTCATCGGATCCGGATGTCTATAAGCCGGTGGTACAACCTCAATGATGCCTCAATCCGAATATGCAAGAAGTCGTAAAGAAAGAGGTGCTCAAGTTGATGGAATCCAACCTCATCTATCCTATATCTGATCTGCTTGGGTGAGTCCTACTCAGGTTGTTCCCAAGAAGGGGGGAACGATAGTGGTTATGAATGAGAAAAAGGAACTCAATCCCATCGCATACGGTCACCGGTTGTGGGTGTGCATTGATTACCGAAAATTAAATGATGCAACCCGAAAAGACCACTTCCCACTTCCGTTCA
Organism: Scalesia atractyloides; assembly: GCA_947069175.1. Lineage (NCBI taxonomy): Eukaryota > Viridiplantae > Streptophyta > Magnoliopsida > Asterales > Asteraceae > Scalesia > Scalesia atractyloides. The sequence continues at coordinate 61,098,012 of CAMTDV010000008.1, forward strand.
TCGATCAGATGCTAGAGCGTCTTGCGGGTCAACAATTCTAATGTTTTCTCAACGGGTTTTCAGGTTACTTCCAGATCCCCATCGCTCCGGAGGATTAAGAGAAGACGACCTTTACATGTCCTTACGGGACATACGCCTACCGTCGCATGCCCTTTGGATTATGTAATGCTCCAGCTACATTTCAGCGATACATGGTCGCTAATTTCCAAGATATGATCGAGAGTTCGATGGAGGTTTTCATGGATGACTTCTCTGTCTATGGAAACACTTTCGATCAGTGCCTTCGTAACCTTGATGCAATGATGAAGTGATGTGTCGAGACTAGGCTGATGTTGAATTGGGAGAAGTGTTACTTCATAGTGATAGAGGGGATCATTCTAGGTCACAAGATATCTCGAGCCGGTATAGAGGTTGATAGAGCTAAGATAGATACCATTAGTATACTTCCTCCGCCGAAGAGCGTGAAATCTATTCGTAGTTTCCTTGGTCATGCGAGTTTTTATAGGCGATTTATTAGCGATTTCTCTAAGATTACACGACCCATGACCCGAATCCTAGAGAAGGATGTTCCCTTCGTCTTCGATGAAGAATGCCTAAAGGCCTTTGCTATCTTGAAAGAGAAACTCGTGAGTGCCCCATTCTCGTGTCACCCGACTGGAGCTTGCCTTTCGAACTCATGTGTGATGCGAGCGACTAAGCAGTCGGTGCAGTTTTGGGCCAAAGACGAGATAAACACTTCCACCCCATCTATTATGCTAGCAAAACCATGAATGACGCCCAAGAGAATTATACCACTACTGAGAAGGAACTCCTAGCTGTAGTTTTTGCATTCGATAAGTTCCGCTCATATCTCGTCCTTTGCAAGACCATAGTCTTTACCGATCATGCGGCTTTGCGTTACCTCTTCCAAAAGAAGGAAGCAAAGCCTCGTCTATTCGGTGGATTCTCCTGCTCTCTGAGTTTGATATAGAAATTAAGGATAAGAAGGGAGCAGATAATGTAGCCGCCGATCATCTATCCCGATTAGAAGATCCGAGTAGAGAAGAAATTCGTGATGAGGAAATCGGTGATAGATTCCCTCATGAATCAGTAGAGTTTGTGGTGGCGGAGAAGGAGGGTATGCCGTGGTTTTCGGATTTTGCAAACTACCTCGCAAATGGAGTAGTTCTGAAGGGTATGACCACTCAGCAGAAGAAGAAATTCTTTCGTGATGTTAGGAGGTACATTTGGGATGACCCGTTTTTATTTAGGTTAGGAGGTGATAGAATTCTTAGGCGATGTGTGAGTCGAGAAGAGGGGGTAGAGATCCTTAGGCATGCACATGAGGGATTGACGGGAGGTCACCATGGTCCACACGTCACTGCACAAAAAGTATTCGATTGCGGTTTTTATTGGCCTTTGGTAGTTAAAGATGCTCTAGAGTTCGTTAGGAAGTGCAATCGTTGTTAACGCACCGGCAATATCTCATCTAAGGACGAGATGCCCCAAAACCCGATCCAAATTCTTGAAATCTTTGATGTTTGGGGGATCGACTTCATGGGACCTTTCCCGTCTCTAGCGGGAATTGGTACATCCTCGTGGTGATTGACTACGTCTCTAAGTGGGTGGAAGCTCAAGCTTTACCTACAAATGACGCCCGAGGGGTGGTGAGATTTTTGAAGAAGTTATTTATTCGTTTTGATACACCTCGAGCCATCATTAGTGACCATGGCACTGACTTCTGTAATGCCGTAATGGAGAAGGCATTAGCATTCTATGCTGTCACTCGTTGTTTCTCCACCATTTATCATCCTCAAACAAGCGGTTAAGTGGAGAATGCAAACCGAGGAGTGAAGAGGATTTTAGAGAAGACGGTAGGTAAGAGTAGGAAGGATTGGTCCGATAAACTTGACGATGCATTATGGCCGTTTAGAACCACCTATAACACACCTTTAGGTACCACTCCATTTATGATTGTCTATAGCAAAGCTTGCCATCTTCCGTTAGAGCTCGAGCATCGAGCATTATGGGCCCTAAAAATGTGAACTTAGACCTTACCGAAGCAGCTAAGAGACGCTACTTCCAAATTCATGAATTGGAGACACTTCGAGATGCAACCTATGAGCGTTCATGGAGTATCAAAGAGAAAACAAAGACTTTGCATGATAGGAAGTTGAAAGGAGTGAAAAAGTTTAAGATCGTCGATAAAGTGCTTCTATACAATTCGCAATTGAAATTGTTCACCGGGAAGCTGAAGTCCAAGTGGACGGGTCCTTATGTGGTGAATGAAGTATTTACATACAGGACAATAGAATTGAGAGATGAAGCCGGTGGAGGCACTTGGAAAGTCAACGGCTATAGATTGAAACATTATTTAGAAGGGCCGATCGATTCTACCGAGATGGAGGAAACTCCTCTCGAAGTTCCACCTCGTACCACCACAGGGTCTTGAGTGAAAACTCAAGTCTAGAGTTTGTAATATTTGATAGTAGTTTACATTTTGTGTTTTATAGTGCTAATTAGTGTTTTTTCGTAGTTGGTGTTTTGTTTGTTTTTGTGTCGTTTAGTTGTTTGCAGGTTACATCACCAACACGGAGCCACAACCGATAAGGAATTGGCGTTTGCAGGTAAGTTCTTGTACATAATCGGGTGTCAAGAGGGTTTTCACAAAGTTGCAATGAATCAAAAAATGTTTCTAAGGCAACAAAACTGGCCAAATTTCGAAACTTTCTGTGAAAACACCTCTCTCGCGGACTGCGAGAGGCATGCCTCAATTCGGTCGAGGCCCACGAGAGAGTTATAACCCCGAAGCAATTTCACTAGGTCGTGGCCCACGAGAGGATTCATAACCTCTCTCGTGGCCCGCGAGAGACATAAACAACAGAACTGCAACCCTAAATTCCCAATTTCTTCACTTTCAACCTAAATTCTTTACTTATCAAATACGACTATCACCACATCCACCACCACAATCCGCCTATTTCTCCCCCATTCACCCAAATCTTCTCACATCATTTCCCCACATCGACCATAACCGATTTCCAAGTTAACGTTTGCATCTTTCACCCTTTTCACCAAGCTTTTCAGGGGATTTGCAACCTACATTTTATTTTCCTTGTTCTTCTTGTAGATCGACGCTAAGGTATGTGTTCTTGCAACTTTTATGCTTTAATTTCCGTATATTACTTAGTTGTTTTATATGGTCTAGTGTCGGGTCTTGTTAGGTTGCATGTTAGTTACCTTGAGGATTTTAGGGTGCACTTGGTTCGGGTTGTGGTTGGATGTAAGGGCTGAACCAGTTCTGGATAGGATGTTTGGGTGCAAATGGGTACATTTTGCAGGTGGATTGGTTTGGTAGGGTTCCACATTGAGTGTGGGGATTTGGGTTAGTAATGCTCGTCACAAAAATCTTATCTTTTTGAAAGAAAATTTTAACCTGTTTTTCTGCATTGGCTATAAAGTTTTTATCTTATGTTTTAAACTCGATGTTGGGTTAGTTTTCGGCACCTGGGTCTTAATTGTGGACAATTAAAGTGCCAGAAGGGGGTAGTCATGTGTTTAGGTATGTTTGGGATATGGGTTGGCAATTTGGGCATTCATGCATATAAGACCTCTCGCCTGTACTCAATCTCTATTCGGGTGAGATTCGGTCTAATAAATTAGTATTTTTGCTAACACCCAATAAAATATATCTAAGAATATTTGGTAAAATATATCGAGATCTGGTCATGACCACGAATGTAATGCTATACGGTCATTGCTCACACATGGTTTATTTCTTTTCATGGTCTACTTGTTTCGCTTGTGAATTGAACGGTTTTACAGATGTTAGGTGAAGGTAGCTCAAGCAGTCCGGGTAAAAAGAAGAGGGGGCCTGCAGCCCGGCCAAGATGTGATCCATTTGAAACCCAACCGATGCCCCCGAATTTTAGGCAGAGAAGGAGCATCCGATATGGAGGGGACGATGTTCCCCGTGGACGGAGTACGCGACTAAGGGATAGCCCTTTGCTACAGCGATCTAGACTCACATGAGAGTGAGCGACTGGGCAACTAATCACAATAGACTTATTACCATATTGACGGATGGATTGGGATATGCTAGACCATCTGGGTCAGCGGGGTAGAATCGAACAACTTTCGGGAGATAAATTCCGGAGAGTGCTAGACTGTGACGAAAGGCAATACAAAGAGATAACTCTTGAATTTCATTCAACCTTTGAGTATCAGCAAGGGAAGTTTTCTGAAAGCGATGTTGTATCTTTTGCCTTGGGGAGGCATGTCTACGAGATGACCATTCCCCAGTTCCCCGTAGCTACTCAGTTTTATACGGTGGATGAGGTCCAGTCACCGGAGTTCTTTACCAGCCTGCAGGGGGTTCTCAAAAGAAGGCATCCACACAATGTTCAGACGAATGAGTTGGTCAGGTTCTGGGGTACAATTTCAGCTGCGCCGTACTCCAACAATATGGTTGCTAGTGACATCATCGATCCGGTTTATACATAAGTGTAGGTCAACCTGAGGATCAAGTTAAACATGTTCCTTGTTCATATAACATACACACAAGTGCGGAATCCAAGTGTGCATGCAACCAAAGCAAAGTAAAGAACACGGGGTAACCAAAGATTCACTATCTTGATTAATGATTGAGAACAAGTACAAACATATACACACAATAATGCTAACTTAGATATCCCACACAAAGGATCAGTTTGCTAGCTCGTTCTATTAACTTATGGACCAAAGGGCTAACCCTCACTGAGAGGTGCATGTCTGCTTTTATAGTGTCCAAGCTGGTCACTCGTACGAAAACACGTTGCCAGACATACGGAACACACTATTACACACGAGACACAACTCCAGAATTTTGGTACGGAACAACTGTTTCGTACGAAATGCTTCATTCGTACGAAACCACTCATTGTTTCGTACGAAACATGTGATTCGTACGAAACCTCTGACTCGCACAGAATCCTTATTCTTGGAGAACGTGTGTAGATATGACGTACAAAAGACTTATCAATATGCACACATGCAACTAATTAACACAGACAAGCTAAGATGTCGTACTAGATCAAGATAGAAGGATATCTCGATCTATTCGACACGGCCAAACCTATACAGACACTTGAGCAAAGACCGTACAATTACAACTGTAATTAAGAAATTAAGAACAAGCGACAGACACAAAACTGTATCAACAAACTCCCCCTTGGATGTTTCTTGGTCTTCGGTCTTTGGTCTTCATATGTTAGTCTTCACATTGAATGGTTTGGAGTATCAACAAACTCCCCCTAAAGATTTGCTATCCATTGATAGATCTGCTATCCAATGATTAGAGCATCGGGTCTTCGAACTTCTAAGAAACTTCAAATCTTTCTTGTTTCCTTTTCTGACTTGTCAGATTTCTTCGTTGCTGGTCTTTGTTTATGTTCCATTTGTATTAATCTGTATTCATAAAACAAATATGATTAGAACATAAATTTATCAGGGAATACACACGAAAAACTTATCATAATTTCTTCGTATGATTGTATTCCCTGAACGAGATACACACTCGTATGAATTCCAGCAACAGATTTGAGAAAGAAACAAGTGACCAGGTCAAATCAAATGACTAGGTTCATTCGTATGAGATACACACACTCAAACGAATTTTGGATTTTGGATTTCTTTTGATGAGTTACTTGTTGCAAGATATTACTTTATGAAGTTGCGATATCAAACAAAAGGTTCTTTGGCGTATCTTGGTAGAAAACTTTCGAGTATCAACTTTGGCTAACTTTCAAAAAGTAACTACATAAGCAACTAAGTAAACTAGACTTAAAATTAAAATATACAGATAAACTATATATCTATTGAACAAACTTTTTCGAGTTTCAAGGTAAAGGAATCATACCAGCATTTTAATCTATGTCAAAAACGATATTTGGATTAAACTTCAAAATTAAATAGATAAGTATTCAACTATGATTATCGGTATTGTTGTCCACGTAAGCTCAGACTTATCAGATGTAATCATGATTATAAGATATGATTAAGGTATGAATTATACTTACTAGCCGGTGTTCAACCACATCACGACACATTCTCGTATCAAGATATGCACGAGAGAAAATCTTACTGGTGAGTATACTGCTTTATCATATGTTTTGACGTATATGAAAGATGTGAGATACTCACTTATTTTTGATTGAAAACAAGCCCTTTGTTATTTAATCACTTATTGATGAGGAACTTGATTTTCATATGCATGCAGGGCACAGGAGTAAGTCCGTGAACAGGTTAGTACCATCGTACCGACAAAGAGACGAACTTAGCTCCCGCATAAAGCTGTGATATTTTATCACTTATTTTGGGGATGTGATATGTTTATCACTTATTTGATGGTCGGATGCAGTATGTACACGTATGTATGGTATCATGGAAGTTCAAGACTTGCGCCACCGTTATTTTTTGGCAAAAGATTCAACCATGATACCCAGATGATAAGCAAGCATAAAGACCGTATATCTCAGAACCTCGGCACTCTATCAAACGAAATTTCGGTACCAAGACCATATGCCAATGAATGGTTCCCACCTGGCGTTCTATTTGTTAGGTTTATATCAACCTGCACATTTTAGTCTGATTGTGAGCCTACCGATACATCATAAGTAAAGCTACTTATCAATCTTCTTTCTATGCTTTTAACCATTTCCGACAGATTTACCGGTGAATTTCATCATCTTCAACTTATCCAAGAAACTTATTTTTGATTTTTCTAATATTTTTGTATTTTTCTGAATTTTCTCCCCCTTAAACAAAGAAGGTAAATAAAGGACATATTTTTGTTTTTTCTTGAAATTTACTCCCCCGAAAATATAAAACTAAAAATCTTTTTGTAGTTTTAGATTTTTAGAAAAGAATTTAAAAAAAATAGTTAGCCATGGTTGAGTTACTCGGGCTTCACCTTGATGCCATTGACCAAAAGTAGATAATCAAAACGTGATTTATCAAAAGCTTTGGTAAAAAGGTCGGCACGTTGGTCATCAGTGTGGATTTTAACATCATTGATAAGTCTCTTTTCATAACAATCTCGTATGAAATGATACTTAATCTCAATGTGTTTTGTTTTTGAATGCTGTACAGGATTCCGAGTGATCTGGAAAGTAGCTTCATTATCAACAAAAATAGGAGTAGTAAGAAATTCAAAACCGTAGTCGCACATTTGCTGTTGAATCCATAGAACTTGAGAGCAGCAACTAGAAACTGAAATATACTCAGCCTCACATGTTGATGTAGGTACACAAGTCTGCTTTTTGCATTGCCACGTGATTAGGCAATTTCCCAAGAACTGACATCCTGCTGTTGTAGATTTTGCAGCCGCCATGATTAGAATCACTGAATGCTGTCAGATCAAAGTTATCATCCTTAGGGTACCATAGACCAGTGTCAGGGCGACCCTTCAAATAACGAAGGATCCTTTTTACAGCCATCAAATGAGAAACCTTCGGACTAGACTGATAGCGTGCCAGTAGGCATGTTGGGTAGTCGGGTCTTGAAGCAGTAAGATACATGCGAGATCCGATCATAGCACGATAGAGAGATGGTTCTACATGTTCACCCATTCCTTCTGGAGTAATCCCATGATTTTGAGCTAATGGAGTTCCCAAAGGCTTTAAGTAGTCCATCTGAAATCGTTTGAGAATATCTCCGACGTACTTGGTTTGATGGATAAAAATCCCTTCCTTTGATTGTTGAACCTGCAAACCTAAAAAGAAAGTCATTTCTCCCATAGCGCTCATCTCGAACTTCTCCTGCATAACCTGTTCGAATTCTTTGCACATACGAGTGTTAGTAGACCCAAATATAATATCATCAACATAAACCTGTACTAGCAGCAAATCCCATTGTTCCTTGATGAAGAGAGTACAGTCGATCAAGCCTCGTCGAAAAACATTCTTAAACAGATAGGTAGACAACGTTTCATACCAAGCCCTCGGAGCTTGATGAAGTCCATATAACGCCTTGTTGAGAAGCCAAACCTTGTCAGGATAGAGTGGATCTTCAAAACCTGGCGGTTGCTCAACATATACTTCCTCTTCAACCACACCATGAAGAAATGTACTCTTCACATCCATCTGATAAACGGTGAACTTCTTGTAGGACGCATAAGCCAAAAAGATTCTTATATCCTCAAGTCGTGCAACCGGTGCATAAACTTCATTGTAATCAATGCCTTCGACTTGATTAAAACCTTGAACAACCAATCGCGCTTTGTTTCTCACAACAACACCTCGGTCATCCTTCTTGCACTTGTACACCCATCGTGTACCAATCTTCTTGTAGTTGTCAGGCCTGTCAACCAATTTCCAGACGCCTAACTTCTGAAACTGCTGAAGTTCTTCCTGCATGGCTTCAACCCACGAGTCTTCTTTCATTGCCTCCTTCCAAGTTTTGGTTCTACTTGGCACATATAGCAGGCAAACGACCAGTCATTCTGTTCCCCTGATTCCCTGATTTCCGAATACAATCCAGCATTCTGGTTGTTTCGAAGCTGATTACGAGTCTGCACACCACTCTGGACATCTCCAATAATATTCTGCTGAGGATGGGTATTATGAATTCGAGATTCTGGAACATCAGGAACTCGAGAGTTGATGCCCAAATTGTTGATATTCAGATCAACAGTTAAATCAAGAGCTGGACTTGGTGAGGATGTAGATGCATGACCTTCAGTCATTCCTTGAGGTTGAATATTTGACGTACCATCTGAAATTCCAGGAACCACACCAGAGGTAGCTTCATTTGCATCATGAAACTCATCATCTTCTTATGAAACATTATAATCCGCAGCGTCTTCGAATTCCTCATTTTGAACAAGATTGTTAACCGAAGTCGACACTTGAGGGTTAACAATAATTGGTCGAACTAGTGATGAATCTACTGCAGTATCACTTTCTAGAAGCATTTGAGCAGCAGCGGTTGCATCATCAAAAGTTGGCAGATTAAAGGAGTCAAACAGTCCATCATAGTCGAACATCCAAGGAGCACCCGGATCTCTTACCGCTTCTGTATATCTCTGAACCTTGACTTTACCCCATTCTTCAATCTTCTTCGAAGACAAATTCCATACCTGGAAATTTGGAATAACATATCCAAGAAAGAAACCTTCAATAGCCTTCGGACCAAACTTTCCATGTGGGTCGATCATAGTGCATGGAGCTCCAAAAGGTTCTAAGAAAGAAACATCCGGGTTCCTTTTATGTAACAACTCAAAGCATGTCTTCCCATGTCTCTTCACCGTTAGAACTCTATTCATCGTGTAGCACGCAGTAGCAACAACTTCTCCCCAAAATTGAACAGGAAGTTCTGATTCTACTAACATGGTTCTTGCAGTTTCAATGAGAGTTCTATTCTTCCTCTCAGCGACACCATTATGTTGTGGAGTGTAGCGAGAACTGTACTCATGCAGAATACCCTTTGAGGAACAGTACTCATCCATAACTTGATTCTTGAATTCCGTGCCATTGTCGCTTCTGATTCTCCTTACCTTCAGGTTATACAGATTTTCCAACAGAGTCAGGAGATTCTTGAGGATAGTAGGAACTTCACTCTTGTGTGCCAGCATGTTTACCCATGAGAATCTGGAATAGTCATCAGTAACTACCAGATAATAAGAATCACTAAAGGTAGTCTTGTGTTTCATAGGTCCAAAGAGGTCCATATGAAGACGTTCCAGTGGCATATTCACAGTGTTGATCTTTTTCACGGGATGGGACTTTCTTGCTTGCTTCCCTTTCTGGCATGATACACAAACATCTTGAAGATGAAAGTTCTTCACTGCTACACCAGTCACTAGATTGTTCTTTACCAAATAGTTCATTTTTCTCAGGTGAATGTGTTCCATACGTCTATGCCAAGAGATTGTTTCCTTTTCGGTGGCTTTGGAGACAAAACATGTGGCTTGTGTAGATGTTGTAATAGCTTGGCTCATATCAAGAATATACAAATCATTAATTCTTGGAGCTGACAGGAGAATTCATTCCTTGGGGATCTTGAATCCAGGCTTCAGCACATAACATCCGACATCGTCAAAATGTACCGTGAACTTCTTGTCGCAGATTTGAGAAACGCTAAGAAGATTATGATCAATTTTCGGCACATAATTGATCTTGTCGAAGCTCATGACACCATTGGAGACCATTCCCTCTCCAGTGATGTATCCACCTTTGTCACCAGCAAAAGCAACATAACCACCCCTTATGCTTTTCACATCATATAGGAGCCGCAAGTCGCCCATCATGTGCCTTGATGCTCCACTGTCAACAATCCAATGACTGTTTACAGTTCCTCCTGGAACACCCTGCACATTGCACAAACAAGATTAGTTTGACATGGGGACCCAAGCCTTAGTGGTCTTGGGTCGTCCCTTATCATCGAGAAATGTAATCTCAATTTCTTGACGATTAACAAACTGAGAACCTCCTTTTGAACCATTACCGGTCTTCTGTTTCCAATATCCTTGTTTATTACCAGATTTACCATTATTTACAATTTTAACAGTGTCTGGTTTTATTGACTTTGAAGATCTTTGATCCTTTTTTGAAGAATCCGATTTTAAAGCTCTCTTAACTGCTTTTACTTGTTTACGTTTTTGTTTCTCTTTTTGATCTTTAATAATTTGTTTATCTTGTGTCGGAGAAACAGATTTACGTTTGCAAGTTGATTCATGAGGGGTTTTCTCTATACATCTTGATTTAGCTGGATTTTGACAATCCTTTATAATTTGGCCAAATTCTCCACATTTGAAACATGTTCTCCTCTCAACAAAACTAGGTGATCGTGTTTCTCGGCTTAATGTAGAACTTGTGGGTCTTGAGGTACTGGGTTCATTACATCCATCAGTGTGTTGGGTGTAATTATTTTGACTGTTTTTTTAAATCTTAACTTTCTTTACAAAATCAACATTATATTTTCCTTGAAAAATTTCGACTTTATCGGTACCTTTAGAACTCACAAATTTAACAGTTTTAGCCTTTTTCTGGTAACGAGAGCCTTTTGCTTCAACCTTTGGTTGAGAAACTGTAGGCTTTTCAACTCGCTTCCATTTTTTTATGCTGAAGCGGATAATGGTTGTGATTTGGTTGGCTTTTTCTTCTCTAGAAATTTGGTTTTTGACTTTTCAAACACCTGATCTATAGAGATTGGATTCACGTTTTTAATTGGAAAATCTTTGTTTGAATAGATTTTCTCATCTCCAACAAAAGTATATAACACATTATCTGTTTCATCCGTAGATATTTGTGTCTTGACAGATTTCTTAGGAACGGTGTCTTGATTCTCAACAGATTGAGTACTAGGAGTAGCAGATGATTCTACTCTTTTCCTTTCCTCAAGAGGCTGATCCTGATCATCATTTCTTGATTCATCATCTGATGTATCATCCTCTTCTTCATCAGACGATGAACTTTATGGCTTGCTTGGTTCTTGAGGGATTGCCTAGTTTGAACCCTAACACTGCTGCGAATTCCTCAGGATTCAAAGGTATAGAGGGTTCAAAACAAGGCATCTCCTCTTCAACAGGCATTTTGGTATAGTTGCGTTTCATTGGGGGTGGACACGACTTGTACCCTATGCATTGAGCATCTCCCTTTAGTTTTTGAACTTCAATAATATGATCAAGCACATATTGGGAGTTAGAATAACTTTCCAGTTTGCGTTTGATCGAATCATACTCGGATTTGGCGATGGCTAACTCTTTATTTGTTTCTTCTAGGAGATTAATGTAGTTATTAATTCCTGTCTGTTTATTCAAAACTGTTTTTGTCAATTCAGAAACACTTTTATTAAGGGTTTCTATTACAGATTTGAATTCTTTTTCATTTTTAGTTAGCGCCAAATTCGCCTCTTTGCATTTTGATAGTTCAAGAACTAAATTTTGATTATGACTGTTGACGGTTTCATATTTTATTTTCAATTCAACATAGTCATTGCAAACAGTAGGAGGTTCAGAAGTTACCTGTTTTGAAGAACCTTCAACATTTGCCATAAAGGCAGTATGATGAGGAAAAGCTGCACCATCTGTAGAGAGTGTCTCTATCTCTTTCACCCCAGCTTCTGCATTCCTCGTCATACCTACCTTTTCAGATTTCAACATCTCAGCCTCACTCAGCAACTCTTCAACCTCAGCATCACTTCCTTTCTTCTCACTAGAATCAGATCCATAACCATCTGAACTTGAACATTCTTCATCAGAACTACCAGCATCCCTAGATGTATCATCGTTATTTAGAGTGTTGATGCTGTGATCATGCTTGATTTGATCCATGATCTTCGCATAGCATGCAGTTCTTCCGTTGTTCTCAGTTCCCAACTGTACTGACCAATCACATCCTTCATCAGATTGAACTACCAAAGCTCTGTGCTTGTTTGAAGGTCCTGATTGATTGGTGTTGTTAGAGTTCCCAACAGCTACTATTCTTCTTTCATTGTTGTACTGTGCTGTGTTGGATGGTTGAGACTGATTACGAAAGGGGTTGTGATTTCCTTCCTTGCTAGGTCTTGTGCATTCCCGCTTGAAGTGACCTCTTACTCCACAGTTGAAGCAAGTAACGGCGGTTTTATCAAAGCCGTATTTTTTATCCTTATTGCTTTCCAAACTGGTTCTACCCGTTCTTCTCATATAATCCTTTGCTCTTCTCATAGCGCTTGCAAATGCCCACTTGATATCCATCAGCTCCATTTCATCTCGGTCAATTTGTTCATAGTCTTCGTTTGTCAAATTGATATTCCCTATTTGACCTGTAACTAAACCACAATACACACTGACCATGGTATTTAGAAGTTTCGCATGTTCATGTGCAACTTCTACGTTGATTTTGGATAGATTTGACGTGTCAAGTTTGACAGTGTTGGGATTTGCAGATTGATTGTCGCTATAGAAAGCTTGTTGAGGAGCTTGCTGCAGCGCTTTATGCGCTAAATCCCTTGGTTGTGGAAGGAAGGCCTTCGGATCAAAAGCTTGTCCATAGGCTTGATTACTCGAACCTGTAGACTGACTTGACTGGACAGGTTGGGGTAGGAAAGGGTTCACGTTTGACACAAACGCGGCGTGCAGCTTAGGTTGCTAACTTGAGCTTGTACCTGCATTTGTACCTCCAAAATACATTTCAGGGTTTTGTGGAGAAGAGACTCGTTGTGCCTTCCAGAGTTCTTCTTCATTCTTGTTCTCCAGTTTCTACACAAATTCATAAATACTAATTGAGTCCAAAACACTTGTATGTTTTAAAAGATCAATAAATTGACCCTATTTTGGTGGTAAAGCATCAGCAAATCGCATCACAATTTCTTGTGGTGCTGCTAACACTTTATACGAGTACATTTCACTGAGAAGATGATAAAACCGAGTGGTCATATCATTCAGGGTTTCGTTCTCCATGAACATGAAACCTTCAAACTCTTTCTTGAGCAGATCATGCCGAATCTTCCTGGTAGCAGCGTTACCTTCACCACTTGCTTCCAAAGTGTCCACAAATTTTTTGTTGTAGTACAATACACAAGCTGATGATAAATGTCTTTATGCAGAGCTTGTGTGAGGATAGCAAACACCTTTTTCTCTAGATCGTAAGCTTTCTTGTCACTTTCGACTAGATTGGCCAATGAGGTTGGATTTGATTCAGCTTCTTCAAGTGATTCATTGTAGGGGGTAGTGAAACACGTCCACAATTCCGTGTTTTGACCGAGAACATACGTATGAAAACAACTTTTCCATGAAGGATAATCGTTCATGTGATTTAACTTCGGCGGTCGGTTATTACTCCCTGTTTCATTTTCGTTCATTAAAAGAGGTTGGATGCTTTGATTCTGATTTGCAAGACACGCCCACTGATTTGCATAGATCGTAGTTGTATGTTGAGGCATCAAAGATTTTACCCATGATGTTGCGGAGATTTGCGAAGACTCCTTATTTGAGCTGGAACAACTCCAATCCCACGGGTTAGAACTCATTATATTTTCTTGTTTTATAAAATTCAAAGGTTTTAATAGTTTCACAATAACAATTACCTTTTAAAATTCACAGATCTGAAAATATGACCAAATCTTAAAATCACAAAGCTTTGAAAAACACAAAAAAACAAACAATAACTGTTTCGTGCGAGACAGTTGTTTCGTGCGAAACAAGGATGTTTCGTGCGAGACAGTTGTTTTGTGCAAGTCAGATGATTCGTGCAAATTAACTCAGTCGCACAAACTGCTTTGTTAGCGTTTTTCAGAGGAATCTTTTCAGAAATGGTTTGGTGAGAGATTTCCTTTCTTGTGTAGATCTGGTTTTTCGAAAATACCTGTTATCTTACCCACTTTTAGTTAAAACACAGATTTTTAACAGTCAACAGTCCAAGTCCAGATCCAAGTCAGAAAATGTCAGCCCTACCAAAACTAATCAGATTCAAATTTTTGCAGATTTCTTCTTCAAGGGTGTTCTTCAGAAAAATTTTACCATAAAATTTTCTTCATGCAAAAGATTTTAACCAAGTTTTAAGTTAGTTAACTATCCAAAACTTATGTTTTCTGCTGGAGATTCAAGAACACTTCAGAAATCTTCAAACTAGCTCAAACACAACTAAGCCTGGTTTTGAACAAGGAAAGAGCCAAAGCTCTGATACCACTTGTAGGTCCACCTGAGGATCAAGTTAAACCTGTTCCTTGTTCATATAACACACACACAAGTGCGGAATCCAAGTGTGCATGCAACCAAAGCAACGTAAAGAACACGGGGTAACCAAAGATGTGAGAACAAGTACAAACATATACACACAATGCTCGTATAACTCAAACAAACTTGCTGTGTTCTAGTGTCTTCGTCTTCACAAGAAATGCTATCTTAGATATCCCACACAAAGGATCAGTTTGCTAGCTCGTTCTATTAACTTCTGGACCAAAGGGCTAACCCTCACTGAGAGGTGCATGTCTGCTTTTATAGTGTCCAAGCTGGTCACTCGTACGAAAACACGTTGCCAGACATATGGAACACACTATTACACACGAGACACAACTCCAGAATTTTGGTACAGAACAACTGTTTCGTAGGAAATGCTTCATTCGTACGAAACTACTCATTGTTTCATACGAAACATGTGATTCGTATGAAACCTCTAACTCGCACATAATCCTTATTCTTGGAGAACGTGTGTAGACATGATGTACACAAGACTTATCAGTATGCACACATGCAACTGATTAACACAGACAAGCTAAGATGTCATACTAGATCAAGATAGAAGGGTATCTCGATCTATTCGACACGACCAAACCAATACAGACACTTGAGTAAAGACCGTACAATTACGATTGTAATTAAGAACAAGCGACAGACACAAAACTGTATCAACAATAAGATTTTGGCAGCCACACTAGTTGGTAGGGGGCAGGGGGACAACAAGGTGAACCAGGTCAGCTTGTTCTGTTTAATGTGTATGGTGGAGCGGAGACCAGCGAACTTGGCTACTATTTTCGTGTGGTCTATGAAGCGGTTATGGAGGGGAGGCCCGGGGACTAGGATATATTGTGGGCCCCTGATTACATGGTTAGCGGAGAGTCTCAGGGTGTTCGATCAATACCCACGAGACAGGATGAGAGAGGGCCCATCTCCGTGCTTCATTAGTGTACGTGATCTTCAGGCTGCCGGTATTTTGACTTTGCAGCCTGTCAGTTGGAGGCTATCAGAGACGGTCCTCAGGTTCAGCCTCCTCCGGGTTCTGAGGCTGCTTTGTCTATGCAATCTGGCGTTCCTACACAATATCAGAGACTGATGACCCACCAAGAGGCAGTATCCTCTTAGACAGCCTCGTCCTGATCCACTCACATTAGATTCATTGTATGACAGGATGGAAACTGGTTTTGGAGACTTGAGAGGTTATGTGGACGAGCAGTTCGGTGGAGTTCGCCAGGTGATGATGGAGAGTAGGAGAACGCACGAGGAAGGCCAGCGCAGGTTGGAAGACGGTATGAGATACATGATGGAGAACCTACACATGGGGGTTCCATCTTATTTCCAGCAGAGAGGGCAGCCGGGTCCGGGTCAGTCAAGTGATATGGAGGATGTGCAACCATACCAGGTGCAGAGGGATCAGAGGAGGATGACTAGTTAGCAGCAGCGGTTCTTTATTGGTTTTTTTTTGTTTTATGTTGTTTTCATCTTCTGTTGGTCTATATTTTTTAAACACTTTACATTTGGGATGGTTCGGGGTATGGTTGTGGTAAACTTCTTGGAACATTTTACTTATTTATTACTTTATGTTTGGAAGTTTATGTTGGTTGATAGGTTGGTGTTTTATTTGCCGCTTCCATTCGCGCGTGAGAGTTGAGAGTAGTTTGCTAAGCGTGTTCGGATTGGAGGGCATGAGTGGAATTGACTGGCACATTGACAGTCTTGCATATAAGCTAAGTCGTTTCACTTGTATAGTTTGTATTTTATTTATTTATTTTCCAGTTTTTATTGTTTAGTAGTGAGTCTTCTCATCCTTGCATTAGGGACAATGCAAAATTTAAGTGTGGGGATGGGATAGTTGAGTCGTAGAGTAGTTTTAATTTATTTTGAAAAAAAGAAAAAGAATTAAAAATCAGAAAATGTCTTTTGAAGAAAAAGTTTGCATAAATATTAACGGAAAATGATAGAAAAGTTGAGTTTTTATTCGGTTTCAAATAATGATAATATGACTAATAAAAGGTTGAGTTTGTGTCTAACTTGGGATATGTGAGTAGGCTCGATTCGGTTCTTAGTTTCTTTGAGATTAATATACCTAAATGTCGGTCTACTAGTGGGTGCTCATCTAGGAAAAATGGGAAGGCGAAACTGCCAATAATAGTATAAGGAATGCCGTTATAAGCTAATATCTTTAGAATTTTTGATCATGTAAAAAGAAGAAAAAAGAATAGGAAAAAATGAGCTTGATTGAAAAAAGTAGATGAGGCCTATGGAATCTCCCTTTGGAATGGTGACTCTGATCGAGAATACCTCTAGGATAAGTTGTAAAATTGCTTAAATATTGAAGCCCATGTTGTCGCTCTCGGGGATGGTGACTCTAGTTGAGACATCCTTTAGGTTAGATATGCAAAAAGAAATCAAGTGCTCAAAAGAAAGAAAAGAAAAAAAAAACAGAAAAGAGAAAAATTACTTGGTTTTTAATTCTTTTGATTTTGGTATAAACATTTAGGAAATGGTTCGAATGATTTGTTCCTTTTGTTCCGTAAGCTTGAGGTGGGATTAGGTGTACTATGTTTGCTAGTGTGAGACTTTAGGTAGATTAACCGAACTTAAACTAAATTCATATGATAAGAATTTTGACCCGAGTTTTGAGTTTAAGTGGACATGAATACTTGCAATCACGGTTAATATAAATTTCAACCTTAATAAAATAATCCTATTTTTGAAGTCAAATAATTACTTGGCTATGATTCCGTTTGCATAATTCTTTTTCGAGGACGAAAAAAGAGTAAGTGTGGGGATAGTTGATGTATTGAATAATACATCTATTTATCATGTACAGTTTGTATTAATTTAGTTAATATACGTTTCGGTTTTACAAGAATATATACTTTTAATCCAAATACGTTTCGCAGTCTTGGTTTGTGAAAGTAGCTGAAAAGACGAGAAAATGAGCTGAAATGGTAAAAGAAACCAAGCCGGATCGTAGTTGGAAGCCGAGAGAAGAAACCGATCGAAAAATGGGTGAAACCATCTTCTGGCATCCCACGACCACCCTAGATAAAGCCTCTCATGGCTAGCAAGAGGGTGATAGTCACCCAGAGAATTATAACCCGGTCGTGGCCCGCGACCGGCTGATGAATCCCTCTAGGGGTGGCGAGAGGGTTATTTAGTCAGAAAGTTTCGTAAAGTTATCAGTTTGGTGAAAGATAATATAAGAAATAGAGTTTAACTCTAATGACAACATAATTGGACGAACTTTAGAGTTGGAGAGCAATAATTCTGGAGATTGAGAGTTTGTGTTTGAAGTTGAAGTTGCTGGGAATCATCGGATTGAAGCGAGAAGCTTAGAGGTCGAAGCAATCACGAGTTATATTGCCAAATTTCTTAACTTTTAGTTTACTTGTTTTTGATCTTGATGAATTCCGCTTTTACCTTATTTTAACCATGTTTAAGACTATGATACTTGGCTAAATTCAGTATGCTACCTAGGTTTTGATTATTTTATTATGAAAGTTTGGATCTTTATTTTGATTTGAAATGTTTTAATGGGATTTTTAATAAAGTAACGAACTTTGATTATTCGATTTGGTGTATTCACATGCTTTGATCTAATTATTGATTAGTTGATTGTTTTACATGAATCTAGTTGAATGTCTTCCATAGTATAAGTTTGTGTTGATTGTCGGGTTTTAATGGGTTCGGGTAATCGTTCGGTAAAATTGGCCAATAAACCGGAAAAACAATTAAGTAAAATATATAATTAAATCTTAACATTATACTAAATTTAATTACTGAGAAATAATAATTTATTAACTGAATTAAATTAAAGTGCCAGAGTTAGGTTTTGAGAAAAAACCCGGTTTTAGTTTACTTGTCATATTCGAGTCGGTTAAACCAAATCAAGAGTCATAGTTAGTCTAGGCTCCCTATTGAGAGATAGTTAGCTAATTTAGACACTTTATTAAATGTTAGATAACCGAAAAGAAATCTTACAAACCGGTAAACCCAACTACCTTTAGGATATCATAGGTGTCTTCCCGAGAAGGGTCGGGGGGTCCTGTTCAGTATTCCTTAGAGTTTAGTATTTCAAGATCCCGGTTCCCTATCACATTATTAATCAATTAAGAGACTCATTCAATAGTAATAAGAAATCTAACCTAGGTAGCTATTCTGTCATCCTTGAATTAAACCTCGAATTCACATATAAATATGTGTGTCAATCTTGTCTAGATAGAGTCGTCAATGTAATTAGAGAGTCTAGTGGGTTTGATATCCGGTTACTTAAGCTTTTCTACAATTGATCGGTCCACTTGCCGGTTAGTAGTTCAGTCGAGTTTAGGAGTCTAGAATTTAACTTTGAGTCTAGAATTAGGTTAATTTTAAGTGTTTTTATTAGACTACTTTTAGAACATCAAGAGCCGTGATTGAATATTTTGCAGCTTCAATCAAGTATTTGATGATACAATAATTCTCCCTTGATTGATGATTCGGGTTTGCATTATCTCTAATAAGTTCCCCTTAAAATGAATCTTCAGGTCTTTGTTTGAACGGTTTCTGACCTCCTCTGATTTGCTAAACCGCAATCTTCACAAATTATCACCAACTTGAACTAATCAATATAGCTTCTTTGTTTTGACATTAACCACATCTGTGTTCGGTTTTTTATTTCACTCTCAAAGCTCGAATCTCTAAATCTTCAAAAACCCAACTGGCAATTGATGGAAACTTCGAATCATCACACCGGTAAACCTCTACTCAATGAATACCCGCGAAAATCTGAAATCCCGTTTTCCGTAATCACCTTTAAATACACTCCTGGATGTTTGATCAGTGTAAACGAAAACTCACAGTCAGCAAATCTTTACCGGATAACAAATTATCTTGTAACAACTTTGATCTGAAAAACATTTTTTCCACAATGAAATTCACATTCTTCATCTCCAGTCATGATACAGATGTATAGTCTTATTTCGTTAGTCCCGGTTGCAAGTTAATCAACAAACATCATTATTTCCCAGCGGTTAGTCAAGAAAACAACTCATCTACTCAAAGATTAACCATTCTGACACTTTAAACTAGTAACATTCATGTAAAACGGGTTCGAAAGACTCATCCGTTTGAGAATCAAGTATAAAGTTAACAATTCGATGCGTATTTATTAGTGTTATATTAATTGTTGTTATTATTATTGTTGTTATTATTAATTAATAAATATAGCATAATTAAAATAATCAAAACCTTAATAAAAATAAATTAAAAGGGGCCGCCGGGTTTCGAACCCAGGTCTCCACATGAGACACACACAAAACACCACTGCACTACACACACTAGATGTGATGAAACTAAATTAAATAAATTTAATATACAAACAAGTGCAAAGTCTGCAACATCAATGTCTGAAATCAGTAGCCGCTCATTCCTTAATCGAAATCAAATCCTTGAATTCGCTTGTTAAGACCGGAAATAACGGTTATCCAGCAAACAGTTATAAATTTGCGAAATCAAGATCGAATTAACTGAAACCATTTCAAAATAAAAAAAAATTCAAATCTTGAAACCGAAAATCCTTCAATCATTGAG
The DNA here is from genome assembly GCA_947069175.1 of Scalesia atractyloides. Classification (NCBI taxonomy): domain Eukaryota; kingdom Viridiplantae; phylum Streptophyta; class Magnoliopsida; order Asterales; family Asteraceae; genus Scalesia; species Scalesia atractyloides. The sequence goes on from CAMTDV010000008.1 coordinate 61,118,260, forward strand.
CCTATAAATTCAACCTTAATGATCTGAATGAACTCGCTCATTTCAAAAGGAAAATTATGTTATTCCTCTGCTTGAACCACCTTCGCCGAAAAACGTCTACACTCGCCAGATTCATCACCTGAAAACCGAGCTGCTACTCCAAATCGGTACAATTCTTTAATTTTTTTGTAATCCAAAAAATTCTGTATGTGTTGGTTCGAAGCAATCAATCAAAATTGTTTAATCAAATGTTAATAGTCGGGTTATATTTCGGGCTTTGGGTTAGTGAAGGAGATGAAGTATTAGGTGTACATAAATATAATAAAAACCGTGTTAGACACACAGTCCAGTGGTGGACTGTGTGCAGACATAAGACACACGTTTCGGGTTCGAGCCATCACTGTTACCGGTTTGCTAAGATAAAAATCTTTTTTCCTCAACTTAACCATGTTGCTGTTCAATAAGTTAATAAGTATATTGTAATATCTATATTAAATGGGTTAGACACTCAGCCCAGTTGGTTGGGCTAGATGCAAAGCAAGTGAAGGTCGCAGGTTCGATACAGGTTATACTCATCGGTTCAATAGATTTTAAAACCTTTTTAAAATAATTAATTTCTGAAATATTCTAATTAGTATATAAAGATAATTAAAATCAGATATCTTTCGGGTTAGACACGTATCTCAGTTGGTAGAGCTGTGTGCACGTATATGGGAGGTCACGAGTTCGAACCTCACACACGCTGCCAATTTCAAACAATTAAACCGGTCAGACCACCTTGTCAGACCTGACAAGATCCAAATTTTTTTAATATATTTTATATTATTATTTCCTTTGAAATATTAGTTAAGAATCAATTAAAACATTTAAAAAACAAGACTTTTTAGGTTTTAAAAAAACCCATTAAATACTTCAAAAATAACCTAAAAATCTAATAAAAATCATTAATTAAAAAATTCTCTAATAGAATTTATTTATATATCGAATCATTACGTTATTATTTTAGGTTAGTTTTCTCTCGTGGTTAAATCCCAAACTCATGCGCGTTCATCTTCAATCAAAGAAACGCACCCACTGTGTGTGAATCCTTACAAATTTCCCTTTTTAATCATGTTTTGGGGTGTATCATGTGTCGTTACATATTTTATTTATTTAAACACTTGTGCTAACACCATTATGTGACTTGTGTGTATATTTTGTAGATGTTGCTATACGTGATTACATTATGTCATTTCAGTGCAAAACATTCATACAAGGCCCATCAGTTGCTCGTTGGATACGAGTTGAGCACCACGTGCCTCATTAGATCGGCTCCGTTTGATTGAGCCTTGATCTCACAGTTCATCATTTATCATGCAAGCGTACATTAATGATATTATGTGGTTTGTGGTTGTTTATATATATATACACATATGCTCATATATGGTCATTGCACAATATTTTAAAATAATCAATGTAATTGAATTGTTTAAATGTGAAATTTAGATTCACTCGCCAACTTTTGTTGACCCAAACCTTTGTTTTTACACATGATACAGGTGGACAGGCTTATGAGAGGAACACATAGGATTGGCCTTAAAAGATTAATAAAATACTTTATGTTTAGAACAATATTTCTGATGTTTAAATGTTTTATTTGTCTTTGGATATTTCTTTTTAAATTTCAAATAATAAATATGAGACTTAATCATAGTAAATGTCATGAGCTTTGATGATAACCAAATTATGCCCCGACTTCTATTTCTGTTGCGGGTCAGGGTGTGACTGATTGGTATCAGAGCTCTGACTATAGGGATACAGGATAGGTTATTAGACTGTTAAAGCCTATACTATAGTTGATTAGATTTTAAATGCTTACGTGTTACATGCAAACTCATGATGTTTATTTGTTTCGTATTTATTTCACACATAAATGCATGCAAGCACTTTGATTACTACATGTTATTGTATGAAATTTATTGTGGCTTACATATATTCCTAACATATCATGTTTATGCAAACACACACAACACAAATTCACAAATTTTCATGATTTCTTTCTCAAGGATTTTGTAATGTTTTCAATCTCATCAAATTAAGTTCTGCAACGGGCATGTAGTAACTGGAAGGGTACGAGTACCGTAGTCTGGACGTCCTGTCTGGGATTGGCATTCGTATAAATCCAATATAATGGACCAGTTTGCCTACATGGGGACTAACGATGAGAGTACGAAGGACATATTAGGCCAAAGCATGCCACACCAAACGTCGTATGAACTAACCACACTTTGAGTGGTTATTGTGTCTACACCTGGAACTCTCCGACCTTATTTCTTGCAATCATGTTTTACGATTTTCATTCGGGTGATGCGAACGTTAATAGGCCAGAACTAATGTGAACCCTACAAAGCCCAGTAGTCATGAAGGCCCACATGACTACCTAGGCCAAAGTATAGGAGACAGTTGGAGCCCAAACATAAGCAAAGCCCAAGACGCCCTGTGGATGTAATGAATTTATTTTCTCAATTATTTTTGTGAATGTTGATAACTCTTTTTACGACACATGACACCTAAAAACGATCAACTCATAATCTCGCTATGAATTTCCTGTAGATGTCTGCTAGACACTCTCGAGGTGGTAGAAGGTCAGGAAGATCTAGCGAGCGCATGGCCACTCAAATCGCTCAACAGATGGCTGCCGTACTTCCTGACATCGTCGTACAAGTTCAACAAGCTCTTGCCGCCAATCCCATCAACCCCACCAATCAAGAAGGTCAAAATATCGCCAACCCTCTCCCTAACACCAACAAATGCACCTACAAGCATTTCAAATCCTGCGATCCTCCAAAATACGAGGGGACTGAAGGTGTCACTGCTGTCCTCCGTTGGTTTGAGGAGATGGAAAGCACTTTCCTCAATTGCGATTGTCCTGATGATCGCAAGGTGCTATATGCTACCGGTCGTTTGTACGGGGTAGCACTTACATGGTGGAACACGAAGAAGGGCAAGCGAGGTGCCGAAGCTGCTATGGCCTTGACTTGGGAAGAGTTGAGAGAAATCATGACAAGACGCTTCTGTCCAAGAAGTGAAATCAAGAAATAGGAGGATGAGTTCTACTCTTTGAAACAAAAGGAGGGAGACCACACCACATACAATAAGAGATTCCTCGAATTGAATCAGATGGTCCCCAACTTGTTGACTCCGCTTTATCGTCTAATTGAGCATTACAACCCTCGAAGCTGCAATGGAGCTAGCCACTGAGCTCACAAAAAATCGCATCCGAAATGGTGATTTTAAAAATGAGAAGAAGAAAGACAAGACACCTGCTGAAACCCCAACCCCGAGTCAAACAGGTTCATCTTCTAAGTTTGCTGGTAAAAGGAAACGCAATGGGAAAAATTTCGCTGTTACCCAAACCAATTCCCCTATCACTACTGCCCCAATCACACAAGTCGCTCCTCCTGCTGCTCCATTCAAGAAACCCTATATAGGCTCTCACCCAAAATGAAACCGATGCCAATATCACCACCCTCCTGAGACCCCATGTCAATATTGCACAAGTTGTGGTCGTGCAGGTCACACAATTCAAACTTGTCGCATTCTCCAAAAGCCAAACCGCAACCAACCTCAAGCCCAACCCAACAATCAAGTGGTAGGCCAAACCCAACAACCTTTACTGTTACCACCTGCTCAACCCATGGCTCAACCTTACTACCAACCCAATTACCCGATGATGCAACCAGTCAGAGCATGTTTTAATTGTGGTGATCCAACCCATTTCTAAAACACTTGCCCACGTTTGGTGAACATCATAAATGCCCAAGCTAAGCCAATCCAGTGAATCAAGCCAACCAAGCTAATCCACCCGCAAGAGGAAGAGCTTTCAACATCAATGCCAATCAAGCTAGGGCTGATAACAATGTGGTTAACGATACGTTTCTCATTAACGGTAGTTATGCATTTATTCTGTTTGACACTGGTGCGGATAAGAGTTTCATGTCCTTAGAATTTGAATCGATACTTGAATTACCCCGCGTTAGTCTAGCCGAATCCTTCACGGGGGAAGTTGCTGATGGTGAACCTATTACGTTAGACTCAATAATTCGAGATTGCACTCTCACCCTCAATGATCATGATTTTTCAGTTGATCTTATCCCTATGAAATTGGGTAGTTTCGATGTTATCATCGGTATGGACTGGCTTAGTCAACATCACGCTGAAGTTGTTTTCTACGAGAAGTTTATTCGAATTCCCCTCGCTGACGGTCAAACTTTACGTATTTTTGGTGAAAGCTCTTCCCAAGGTCTCAAACTGATGTCATGCCTCCAAGCTCAAAGATACCTTCGCAAGGACTATATCGCGTTTTAGCTCACATCGTCAAAAAGGAAGGCAAGGAAAAGAAGCTCGAAGACATTCCAATCGTTAAAGAATTTCCTCAAGTATTTCCCGATGACATTTCGGGACTTCCTCCTGTGCGAGAAGTTGAATTTCGAATCGATCTTGTACCCGGTGCTACACCAGTCGCAAAATCTCCATATCGGTTAGCCCCCTCTGAGATGCAAGAGTTAGCTAGTCAGCTACAAGGGTTGACTGACAAGGGATTTATACGTCCTAGCTCATCACCTTGTGGTGCGCCGGTTCTATTCGTAAAGAAGAAAGACGGAACCTTCCGAATGTGTATCGACTATAGAGAGCTCAACAAGCTGACCATCAAGAATCGCTATCCTCTACCTCGTATTGATGATCTTCTAGATCAACTTCAGGGTGCCACCTGTTTTTCAAAAATCGATCTTCGTTCTGGTTATCACCAACTTAGAGTACGTGAAGAACATATTCCAAAGACTGCTTTTCGAACTCGCTATGGCCACTATGAATTCATGGTTATGCCTTTTGGTTTGACCAATGCTCCTGTTGTTTTCATGGATTTGACGAATAGGGGGTGTAAACCCTACCTCGATCGTTTTGTCATAGTCTTCATTGATGATATTCTTATCTATTCTAAGACCAAATCCGATCATGAGTGACATCTTCGACTTATCCTAACACTTTTGAGGGCCGAAAGGCTTTATGCTAATTTCTCGAAGTGCGAGTTTTTGTTAAAAAGGTATAATTTCTTGGTCATGTCGTTAACGAGGGATTCATGTCGACCCTACAAAGATCAAAGCGGTACAAGAATGGGAAGAGCCACGTACTCCTACCGAAGTTAGGTCATTTCTTGGTTTAGTTGGTTATTATCGACATTTCCTCGCAAATTTCTCTCGTATCGCCGTTCCACTCACAGCCTTGACTCACAAGGGTAAACCCTTTATTTGGGGCCCAAGCAAGAAGAGGCTTTCCAATCATTGAAGAAAAAGCTTTGTGATGCACCTATCCTTACACTCCTGATGGTTGTGAAGACTTCGTGGTTTATTGTAACGCGTCAGGGCGTGGTTTAGGTTGCATTCTAATGCAAAGAGGAAAGGTGATAGCCTATGCCTCAAGGCAACTCAAAGTGCATGAAAAGAACTATACCACTCACGACCTAGAACTTGGAGCAGTCGTGTTCACTCTAAAGATATGGAGACACTATCTTTATGGTACCAAGTGTGAAATTTACACTGAACACAAGAGCCTTCAACATATCTTCAATAAAAAAGAGTTGAACATGAGGCAACGATGCTGGGTCGAACTTCTAAATGATTATGATTGTGAAATTCGATATCGACCTGGCAAGGCCAATGTTGTGGCTGACGCCCTCAGTCGAAAAGAGTATGCAAATTCCATCGGTCTGTTGTGTTCTCAAATTGTGACCGATCTTCAAAACTGAATTCGAGCAGCTCAACATACTTCTGTCACGGAAACTGATGTGCGAGATGAACTGTCTTGTGGAGCTGAACTCAAAATAGAAACCAACTCCGATGGTATTCTTTACTATCTAAACCGTATCTGGATACCTGATCGCGACAATCTTTGTACTTTTCTTATGAATGAGGCTCACAAAACACGATACTCCATACATCCAGGTGCTGATAAGATGTATCAAGACCTACGACACTCATATTGGTGGCCTGGCATGAAGAAAGATGTCGCTATATTTGTCTCCAAGTGCCTTACGTGTTCTAAGGTAAAAGCTGAACATCAAAGACCTTCAGGACTACTTGTCTAACCCGAAATACCTGTTTGGAAGTGGGAAAATATAACCATGGATTTTATTACCAGGTTACCTCACATCTCCAGTGGGTATGACACAATTTGGGTTATCATTGATCGTCTCACTAAATCGGCTCATTTCATTCCAATCCGTGAGGACTATAAGAACGAGAAGTTAGCTCGTATCTATATTGATGAAATTGTAAGTCGTCATGGTGTACCCTTAAGTATCATTTCAGATCGAGACGACCATTTTACTTCACGAACATGGCAAGTCGTACAGTCAGCCTTGGGACACGATTAGATCTCAGCACTACTTTCCACCCACAAACTGATGGTCAATCCGAGCGCACCATACAAACCCTTGAAGACATGTTGTGAGCATATGTCATAGACTTCAAGGGTAATTGGGATACTCATCTACCGTTAGTTGAATTTTCGTACAACAATAGCTATCATTCAAGCATCAGCATTGCTCCTTTTGAAGCCTTATATGGTCGTAAGTGCCGATCTCCTATACGTTGGCACGAAATCGGTGAAGCGCAAATCACCAGACCAGAATTGATTCAAGAAACGACTGACAAAATCTTTCAGATCCGCAATAATCGTCTAGCAGCTCAAAGTCGTCAAAAGAGTTACGCTGATAAACGGCGAAAGCTACTAGAGTTTTGTGTTGGTGATCAAGTACTTTTGAAGGTATCACCATGGAAGGGAGTGGTTCATTTTGGTCAAAAAGGCAAGCTAGCACCACGCTATGTGGGACCATTCAAAATACTAGAAAGAGTCGGTCTTGTAGCATACAAGCTTGACCGACCAGAAGAACTCAACAGAATTCATCCCACGTTCCATGTATCAAACCTGAAGAAGTGCCTCGCCGACGAAAACCTCCACATACCATTAGAAGATATTCAAATCGATAAATCAATGCATTTTGTTGAAAGACTGTAGAAATCATGGACTTCGGTGAAAAGCGTTTAAGACGAAGTCGTATTCTAATAGTCAGGGTGCGTTGGTAGTCAAAACGAGGACCTGAGTTTACTTTTGAACGTGAAGACTCAATGCGTGAGAAATACCCGCATCTTTTTCCAGTTGCAGCTACTACTTAAATTCCGGGACGAAATTTCTAAAAGTAGGGATATTGTAACATTCATGTAAAATGGGTTCGAAAGACCCACTCCGTTTGAGAATCAAGTATAAAGTTAGCAATTCGTTGCGTATTTATTAGTGTTATATTAATTGTTGTTATTATTAATTAATAAATATAGCATAATTAAAATAATCAAAACCTTAAAATAAAATAAAAATAAATTAAAGGGGGCGTCGGGTTTCGAACCCGGATCTCCCACATGAGCACACACAAAACACCACTGCACTACATACACTAGATGTGATGAAACTAAATTAAATAAATTTAATATACAAACAAGTGCAAAGTCTGCAACAATGTCTGAAATCAGTAACCGCTCATTCCTTAATCGAAATCAAATCCTTGAATTCGCTTGTTAAGAACCGGAAATAACGGTTATCCAGCAAACAATTACAAATTTGCGAAATCAAGATCGAATTAACTGAAACCGTTTCAAAATCAAAAAAACATTTCAAATCTTGAAACCAAAATCCTTCAATCATTGAGCCAATAAATTCAACCTTAATCGTCTGAATGAACTCGCTCATTTCAAAAGGAAAATTCTGTTCATTCCTCTGCTTGAACCACCTTCGCCGGAAAACGTCTACACTCGCCGGAATCATCACCGGAAACCGAGCTGCTACTCCAAATCGGTACAATTCTTTAATTTTTTTGTAATATAAAAAATTCTGTATGTGTTGATTCGAAGCAATCAATCAAAATTGTTTAATCAAATGTTAACAGTCGTGTTATATTTCGGGCTTTGGGTTAGTGAAGGAGATGAAGTATTAAGGTGTACATAAATATAATAAAAACCGGGTTTATAACCGGGTTAGACACATAGTCCAGTGGTGGATTGTGTGCAGACATAAGACACACGCTCCGGGTTCGAGCCATCACTGTTACCGGTTTGCTAAGATAAAATTTTTTTTTCCTCAACTTAACCATGTTGCTGTTCAATAAGTTAATAAGTATATTATAATATCTATATTAAATGGGTTAGACACCCATCCCAGTTGGTTGGGCTGGGTGCAAAGCAAGTGAAGGTCGCAGGTTCCATACGGGTGTTGATACACTTTTGTGTCTGTCGCTTGTTCTTAGTTACATTTGTAATTGTACGGTCTTTGCTCAAGTGTCTGTATAAGTTTGGTCGTGTCGACCAAATCAAGATATCCTTCTATCTTGGTTTCGTACGACATCTTAGTTAGTCTGTGTTAAACGGGTGCATGTGTGCATACCGTTGAGTCTTGTGTACGTCATGTCTATGACACGTTCTCCAAAGTAAGCATTCTATGCGAGTTAGAATCATCCGTACGAGCCACATGCTCCGTACTAAGGAATCATTGTAAACAAGTTGGTTTACATGGTTCGTACGAACCATTTGCTTCATACAAACCAATTGCTTCGTACAAGCCTCTTTGGAGCAGTGCTTTGTGGGTAATAGAATGTTCCGTATGTCTGGTAATGTGCTTCGTATGCACCTCTCAGTAAGGGTTTGGTTGGTTGTTCAACTTGTTGGTGAGCTGAGCAGTTAGCATCTTTGGAGCAGACGAAGACATAAGAACACATGCAGTTTGTTGAGTCGTATAAGCATTGTATGTATATGTTTGTACTTGTTCTCGTCTCTTAATCAAGATAGTGAATCTTTGGTTACCCAGTTCTTACTTTGCTTTGGTTTGTATGCATACTTGGATTCCGCACTCGTATGTGCGTTGCATGAACATGGAATAGGTTTAACTTGATCCTCAGGTGGACCTACAAGTGGTATCAGAGCTTTGGCTCTCTTCCTTGTTCAAAACCAAGCTTAGTGTTGTGTCTGAGCTAGTTTGAAGGTTTCTTGAAGTGTTCTTGAACTCCCAGCAGAAAACTTAAGTTTTGAATAGATAACTAACTTAAAACATGGTTAAAATCTATTATATCCAGAAAGTTCTCATTTAAATTTTCTTTTGTTTAAGTTAAACACATTTGTAGAAGAAATTCACCAGAAAACTCATCAGAATAGTGTTATAGGGTTGACAAATTTTCTTACATTTGGATTTGGACTGTTATGGCTGTAAAAGCTAATGGAATGTTTGTTTTCTTAACTAAAATTGGGTAAGACAACAGGATACTTTCGTAAACCAGTATGTACAAGAAAAGGAAAGTTTTCACCAAACCAACCCTGCAAAAGATTCATCTGAAAAACACTGAGAAAAACAAACTGTGCGAATAACCCATTCGTACGAAGAACCAAGCTGCTCGTGCGAAAGAAACTCATCCGCACGAACAAGTTGGTTCGCACGAAGGAGCTCATCCGTACGAAGCAAGTTGCTCGTACGAAGAACACTTATCCATACGAAGTAAGTTGCTCGTACGAAGAACACTTATCCGTACGAAACATTGGTTCGTACGAAAAATCTTCGTTATTGTTTGTTTTTCGTATTTCAGATTTTCAAAGCTGTGTGTTTTTCAAATATTTTCAAAATTGTGAACTTTTAAGAGGGAACTGTTATTTTCAAACTTTAAACGTTTCAATTTTTCATAATCAAGAAAATATAATGAGTTCTAATCCGTGGGATTGGAGTAGTTCAAGCTCAAATCAGGAGTCTTCGCAAAGCTCCGCAACATCATGGGTTAAGTCTTTGATGCCTCAACATACAACTATGATTTCTGCAAATCAGTGGGCATGTGTTGCGAATCAGAATCAAAGCATCCAAACTTTGTTAATGAGCGAAAGTGAAACAGGGAGTAATAACCGTCCGCCGAAGCTAAACCACATGAACGATTATCCTTCGTGGAAAAGTCGTATTCATACGTATGTTCTTGGACTGAACACAAAATTGTGGACAAGTTTTACAACACCCTATAAAGAATCACTTGAAGAAGTCGGATCAAATCCAACCTACTTAGCCAATCTAGACGAGAGTGACAAGAAGGCATATGATCTAGTGAAGAAGGCGTTTGCTATCCTAACACAAGCTCTTCATAAAGACATTTATCATCAGTTTGTGTACTGCACAACCATGAAAAATCTGTGGGATACTTTGGAAGCAAGAGGAGAGAGTAATGCTGCTACCAGGAAAATTCGGCATGATTTACTCAAGAAGGAGTTTGAAGGTTTCATGTTTATGGAAAATGAAACTTGAATGATATGACCACACAGTTTTATCATCTGCTCAGCGAGATGTACTCTTACAAAGTGTTAGCAGCATCACAAGAAATTGTGATGCGATTTGCTGACGCTTTACCACTGAAATGGGGTCAATTTATTGACTTATTAAAACATACAGGTGTTTTGGACTCAATTAGTATTTATGAATTTGTGTAGAAACTGGAGAACAAGAATGAAGAAGAACTCCGGAAGGCACAACGAGTCACCGTTCCACAAAACCCTGAGATGTACTTCGGAGGTATTAATGCAGGTACAAACTCAAGCCAGCAACCGAAGCTGCAAACCGCGTTTGTGTCAAACGTGAACCCCTTCCTACCACAACCTGTTCAATCAAGTCAGTCTCCGGGCTCAGGTACTCAAGCTTATGGACAAGAATTTGATCCGAAAGCCTTCCTTCCACAGCCAAGAGATTTAGCACATCAAGTTCCACAGCAAGCTCCTCAACAAGCTTTCTATGGAAACAATTGTCAATCTGCAAATCCCAACACCGTCAAACTTGACACGTCTCATCTCTCTAAAATCAGTGTAGAAGTTGCACAGGAACATATGGAACTTCTAAACACCATGGTCAGTGCTTATTGTGATTTAGTTGCAGGTCAAATATGAAACATCAATTTGACAAACGAAGACTACCAACAAATTGACCGAGATGAAATGGAGCTGATGGACATCAAGTGGGCATTTGCAAGCGCTGTGAGAAGAGCAAAGGACTACATGCAGAGAACAGGGAGAACCAGTTTGGAAAGCAAGAAAGATACAAAATACGGCTTTGATAAAACTGCCGTAACTTGCTTCAACTACGGAGAGAGGTCACTTCAAACGGGAATGCACAAGACCCAGCAAGGAAGGAAATCACAACCCCTTTCGAAATCAGTCTCAACCACCCAACATAGCTCAGTTCAACAATGAGAGAAGAATGGTAGTTGTTGGCAACTCTAACAGTACCAATCAATCAAGACCTTCAAACACACATAGAGCTGTGGTACTTCAATCTGATGAAGGATGCGATTGGTCAGTTCAGTTGGGAACTGAGAACAACGGAAGAACTGAATGCTATGCAAAGATCGTCATCAAATCAAGCATGTTCACAGCCTTAATACTTCAGATAATGATGATACTTCTGGGTTTGCTGGTAGTTCTGATGAAGAGTGTTCAAGTTCAGGAGGTTATGGATCTGATTCTGAGATCAGAAACGAGAGTGATGCTGAGGTTAGCAAGTTGCTGAGTAAAGCTGAGATGATGAAGTGTGAAAAGATGGGTATGACGTGGAAAGAAGAAGCTGCAGTGAAGGAGACAGAGACACTCTTTACAGATGGTGCAGCATTTCCTCATCACACTGCCTTTATGGCAAATGTTGCAGGTTCTACAAGTCAGGTAAATTCTGATCCTCCTACAGTTTGCAATGACTGTGTTGAATTGAAAATAAGGTATGAAACAATCAACAGTCATAATCAAAACTTAGTTGTTGAACTATCAAAGTGCAAAGAGGCGAATTTTGCGCTAACCCGAAATGAAAAAGAATTCAAGTAATAGAAACCCTTAAGAAAGCGTTTCTGAATTGACAAAAACAGTTTTGAATAAATAGACAAGAATTAACAACTATATTAATTTCCTGGAAGAAACTAAGAAAGAGTTAGCCATCGCCAAATGCGAATATGATTCGATCAAGCTCAAATTGGAAAGTTACTCTAACTCCCGTTATGTGCTTGATCATATCATTGATGTTCAAAAACTAAAGGGAGATGTTCAATGCATAGGGTATAAGTCGTGTCCACCCCCAATAAAACACAACTATACCAAAATGCCTGATGAAGAGGAGATGCCTCGTTTTGAACCCTCAGTACCTCTGAATCCTGAAGAATTTGCAGCAGGATTAGGGTTCAAACTAGACAATTCCTCTCAAGAACCAAGCAAGCCAGAAAATTCATCATCTAATGTTGTTCAAAATCCATCTGATGAAGAGGAAAATGATACATCAGATGATGAATCAAGAAAAGATGATCAAGATCAGCCTCATGATGAAAGGAAAAGAGTAGAACTTTCTGCTACTCCTAGTACTCAATCTGTTAAGATCCAAGAGACCCTTCCTAAGAAATCTGTCAAGACAAAAGTGTCGACAGATGAAGCAGATAATGTGTTGTATACGTTGGTTGGAGATAAGAAAATCTATTCGAACAAAGATTTTCCAATTAAAAACGTAAATCCAATCTCTATGGATAAGGTGTTTGAAAAATCAACAACTAAAGTTTTAGAGAAGAAAAAGCCAACCAAATCACAACCATTATCCGCTTCAACAGAAAAGCAATGGAAGCAAGTTGAAAAGCCTAACGTTTCACAACCAAAGGTTGAAGCAAAACGCTCTCGCTACAAGAAAAAGCTTAAGAATGTTAAATTTGTGAGTTCCAAAGGTACTGATAAAGTCGAAACTTTTCAAGGAAAATCTAATATAGATTTTGTAAAGAAAGTTAAGATTTTGAAAAGAAATAGTCAAAATAATTACCCCTAACATATGAATGGATGTAATGAAAATGAACCTAGTACCTCAAGACCGACAAGTTCAACATCAAGCCAAAAAACATGATCTCCGAGTTTTGTTGAAAAGAGAACATGTTTCAAATGTGGATAGTATGGCCACATTATAAAAGATTGTAAAAATCCAGCCAAACAAAGATTCGTGGAAAGAACTCCTCATGAACCAACTTGCCAACGTAGATCTGTTTCTCCAACACAAGATAAACGAATTATTAAAGATCAAAAGGAGAAACAAAAACGTAAACAAGTAAAAGCAATTGAAAAAGCTTTAAAAATGGATTCTTCATAAAAGAATCCAAGATCTTCAAAGCTACTAAAACCAGAAACTGTTAAAACTATAAATAATAGTCAATCTGGTAATAACCAACGATCTTGGAAACAGAAGACCGGTAATGGTTCAAGAGGAGGAACTCAGTTTATCAATCATCAAGAAATAGAGATCACATTTCTTGATGATAAGGGACGACCCAAGACCACTAAGGCTTGGATCCCCATCTCAAACTAATCTTGTTTTTGGAATGTGCAGGGTGTTTCAGGAGGAACTGTAAAAGTCATTGGATTGTAGACAGTGGAGCATCAAGGCACATGACGGGCGACTTACGGCTCCTGTATGATGTGAAAAGCATTCGGGGTGGTTATGTTGCCTTTGCTGGTGAAAAGGTGGATACATCACTGGAGAAGGAATGGTTTCCAATGGTGTTGTGAGCTTCGAAAAGATCAATTATGTGCGGCAAATTACGTTTTGATCACCAACGTGCTGACCTTTTTACTAAGGCCTTTGATAAATCACGTTCTGATTATCAACTTTTGGTAAATGGCATCAAGGTGAAAACCGAGTAACTCAACCATGGCTAATTATTTCTACATATTTTTCTAAAAATCTAAAACTACAAAAAGATTTTCCAATTTTCTTAGTTTTATATTTTAGGAGGAGAAATTTTCAAGAAAATACAAAAATATGTCTTTTACTTATTTACCTTCTATATTTAAGGGGAGAAAACTATAAAAAAAAATACAAAAACAACAGAAAACCCAAAAATCAAAAATGAGTTTCTTGGATAAGTTGAAGATGAAGAAATACACCGGTAAATCTGTCAGAAATGGTTAAAAGCATAGAAAGAAGATTGATAAGTAGCTTTACTTATGATGTATCGGTAGGCTCCAATCAGACTAAAATGTGCAAGTTGATATAAACTTAATAGACTACAAGTTAGGTGGGAACCATTCATTGGCATATGGTCTTGGTACCGAATTTTGTTTGATAGAGTGCCGAGGTTCTGAGATATACGGTCTTTATGCTGACTTATCATCTGGGTATCATGGTTGAATCTTCTATCCGAAAAATAACGGTGACGCAAGTCTAGAACTTCCATGATACCATATATACGTGTACATACTGCACACGACCATAAATAAGTGATAAAAATATCACATCCCCAAAATAAGTGATAAAATATCACAACTTTATGCGGGAGCTAAGTTCATCTCTCTGTCGGTACGATGGTACTAACCTGTTCACGACTTACTCCTGTGCCCTGCATGCATATGAAGATTAAGTTCCTCATCAATAAGTGATTTAATCACATAGGGCTTGTTTTCAATCAAAATAAGTGAGTATCTCACATCATATACGTCAAAACAGATGATAAAGCAGTATGCTCACCGGTAAGATTTTCTCTCGTGCATATCTTGATACGGGAATGTGTCGTGAAGTGGTTGAACACCGGCTAGTAAGTATAAATCATACCCTAATCATATCTCCTAATCATGATTACATCTGATAAGTCGAGCTTACATGGACAACAATACCGATAATCATAGTTGAATACTTATCTGTTTAATTTTGAAGTTTAAAATCGAATATCGTTTTTGACAAAGATTAAAAAGCTGGTTATGATTCCTTTACCTCGAAACTCTGGAAAAGATTGTTTGATAAATATATAGTTTATCTGTATATTTTTTATTTTAAGTCTAGTTTTCTTAGTTGCTCATAATATTTCTTTTTGAAAGTTGGCCATAGTTGAGACTCGAAAGTTTTCTACCAAGATACGCTCAAAAAACCATTTGTTTGATATCGCAACTTCATAAAGTAATATCTTGCAACAGGTAACCCATCAAAGAAAACCAACTTATGTTCAAAAGCACTTTTCCTAAACATAATTGTGTGATTTGTGTGGATATGTGCAAAGTTCAGTTTTGAAAAACAGGAATTTATACGAGTGTGTGTATCTCATACGAACAAACCTGGTCAGTTGTTTGACTTGGTCATTTGTTTACTCAAATGAGTTGTTCTACATACGAATTAAGTGTTATTCGTATGGTTTGGTATTTCTTCGTTCAGGGAATACATTCATACGGAAAAGTTATGATAAATTTTTCGTGTGTATTCCCTGATAAATTTATGTTCAATTATATATCTATTTATTGAGTACAGAATGGAACAAAAGAACATAAATGAAAACCAGCTACGAAAAGAACTGACAAGTCAGAAGAAGAAACAGAAAAGATTTGATGTTTCTGAAAAGTTTGAAGACCTGATGCTTTATCAATGGATAACAGATCTTCAGGGGGAGTTTGTTGATACTCCAAGATATTCCAGCATGAAGACCAAAGTATGAATACCAAAGACCGAAGACCAAGCAACATCCAAGGGAGAGTTTGTTGATACACTTTTGTGTCTGTCGCTTGTTCTTAGTTACATTTGTAATTGTACGGTCTTTGATCAAGTGTCTGTATAATTTTGGTCGTGTCGACCAAATCAAGATATCCTTCTATCTTGGTTGTACGACATCTTAGTTAGTCTGTGTTAAACGGGTGCATGTGTGCATACCGTTGAGTCTTGTGTACGTCATGTCTGTGACACGTTCTCCAAGTAAGCATTCTATGCGAGTTAGAACGCTCCGTACGAGCCACATGCTCCATACGAAGGAATCATTGTAAACAAGTTGTTTTACATGGTTCGTACGAACCATTCACTTCGTACGAACCAGTTGCTTCGTACAAGCCTCTTTGGAGCAGTGCTTTGTGGCTAATAGAATGTTCTGTATGTCTGGTAACGTGCTTCATACGAATGACCAGCATGGACACTATATAAGCAGACATGCACCTGTCAGTCAAGGTTCGGTTGGTTGTTCAACTTGTTGGTGAGCTGAGCAGTTAGCATCTCTGGAGCAGACGAAGACACAAGAACACAGGCAGTTTGTTGAGTCGTATAAGCATTGTTTGTATATGTTTGTACTTGTTCTCATCTCTTAATCAAGATAGTGAATCTTTGGTTACCCCATGTTCTTACTTTGCTTTGGTTTGCATGCATACTTGGATTCCGCACTCGTATTTGTGTTGCATGAACAAGGAATAGGTTTAACTTGATTCTCTAGTGGACCTACAACGGGTTATACGCACCGGTTCAATAGATTTTAAAACCTTTTTAAAATAATTAATTTCTGAAATATTCTAATTAGTATATAAAGATAATTAAAATCAGATATCTTTCGGGTTAGACACGTAGCCCAGTTGGTAGAGCTGCGTACACGTATACGGGAGGTCACGAGTTCGAACCTCACACACGCTGCCAATTTCAAAAAATTAAACCGGTCAAACCACCTTGTCAGACCTGACAAGATCCAAATTTTTTTAATATATTTTATATTATTATTTCCTTTGAATATTAATTAAGAATCAATTAAAACATTTAAAAAACAAGACTTTTTAGGTTTTAAAATAACCTAAAAATCTAATAAAAATCATTAATTAAAAATATTTTCTAATAGAATTTATTTATTTATCGAATCCTTATGTTATTATTTTAGGTTAGTTTTCTCTCATGGTTAAATCCCAAACTCGTGCGCGTTCGTCTTCAATCAAGGAAACGCACCCACTGTGCGTGAATCCTTACAAATTTCCCTTTTTAATCATGTTTTGGGGTGTATCATGTGTCGTTACATATTTTATTTATTTAAACACTTGTGCTAACACTATTATGTGATCTTGTGTGTATATTTTGTTGATGTTGCTATACGTGATTACATTATGTCATTTTAGTGCAAAAAATTCATACAAGGCCCATCAGTTCCTCGCTGGATACGAGTTGAGCACAGCGTGCCTCATTAGATCAGCTCCGTTTGATTGAGCCTTGATCTCACAGTTCTTCATTTATCATGCAAGCATACATTAATGATGTTATATGGTTTGTGGTTGTTTATATATATACACATATGCTCATGTATGGTCATTGCACAATATTTTAAAATAATCAATGTAATTGAATTGTTTAAATGTTAAATTTAGATTCACTCGCCAACTTTCGTTGACCCAAACCTTTGTTTTTACACATGATACAGGTGGACAGGCTGAGGAGAGGAACACATAGGATTGGCCTTAGAAGATGAATAAAATACTTTATGTTTAGAACAATATTTCTGATGTTTAAATGTTTTATTTGTGTTTGGATATTTCTTTTTAAATTTCAAATAATAAATATGATACTTAATCATAGTAAATTTCATGAGCTTTGACGATAACCCAATTATGCCCCGACTTCTATTTCCGCTGCAGGTCAGGGTGTGACAAGACTATCATCCAGCTGTCGTGTATCTAATATCTTGAAAGCTCTCTAATATCATATAAGTAGGAATAATACCGATGCATCCTCCTGATGCTAATCCTGCTAAACCGGCTTATACGAAGAACCAGGACTCAAACCCTAAGACATCAATCTGGTCTCGATCTGAAGAATCTGAACTTCCTATGATCAAGAACTAACGAATCCAGATCATAAGCATCCTCGGACAATTTGAAGTCAGAACCACCCAAATACTATCGCACCTTTTCCCATCTGAATTTCCAAAAATGTCTAATATTTGAAAAAAATTATTCCCCCTCATTTTTGGCAAATTCTGGCATCTATAAACTCTAACCTAAATTTCCCCCTCAAACTTGGCAAATTCAGTCCTTTCTATTCTTTTGAAAACTCAACTATGCGAAAATGTGACATTTTGGTCCATAAAGTCCATTTTTCATCAATGCGGATTTTTCTTCTTAGCCCATTAAGAGTCACTATCAATACTATATATAATAAGCATATCCAAAGGGCAACTTAAGGTAATTTGCCACTTTACTTAAAACACCTTTAATGCATGTTGTACAAGTCTTAAAGCACATAAAAACGTAAGGACATTGGGTGGGATTTCAAATTTCAAAACACATGTATGCAACTGGCATTAGGGTTTGATCTTTCTCATTTTTATCCGCCTCCATATGCTCTATCTCTCTCTCTCTTTAGCGATTTTCATTCTTATCTATCCCTGGAATCATCTCATCTTTAGACCCACTTTCAAGTCGACCCCAATCACCAACGTTTAGGGGTTTGCAAATCTTGAAAACATGCATATGCTTAGAAGATTGAATTCGATCTAGGGTTTTTTAAGAAGCATATCTGGCCAGATCTAGGGTTACCATTACAGGTATATGTTCTTCATTACAGATTATGCTTTTGTATTTCATATTGTTTGGTCTTAATCTGTGCAGTTAGTGTGAAAACGTATTAGGGTTTTCATTTTGGGAGAAACTGGTGAGGATGTGAAACCAGCATACGGTGGAAACGAGGAAGCTCTCTTGAAGGAAGTGGTTTCTCATATATATTTAGTGATAGCTGATTTGGATAATACATCATTGTGTGGTCACCGGGGAGAGCTGATTTGGAGAATAAGCGTTGTTTTGGTGACGTAAGAAGGTTGAATGGTTTATAGATTTAGGGTTCTGCCCTCACCTTCTTCTACTGTAGATGATTTTTGTCGTATAACTACCAATTCCAGCAGAAGGTATCGATTTTCTCTATATCTATGTTTATCTATCAGTTCCTACAAATTTGTTTATTTATAATTGGTGTATTTGTGGTTTATAGGAACATCTGATGATCATTGTGGATCACGTCATGTCCAGTGGCACCAACAGTTGCCGCTGCTTTCGGATCTGGTCTGATTTAAACATGCACTTTGTTTTGATTGAGGCTGGCAGTGCGATGGGTGAAGGGATGGGTTAACTTGGACTATTGTGTTGTAGAATGTGATTGTTTGGGGTATTTTGTTGTTATATTTGGTTTATATGGTTTTTTAACCATTTACTACATGCCGAATTCATTTGACAAATGAGTTGTGTTCTCCTGATTTTGTGTTCTTAATTTGTCTGAACTGAAAGTGTTGAGGCTGTGATGCATAAGCTGAGCTTCAAATGCTATGTGGTTGCATGAGCCTCTATTGTGATGCTAGAAATTGTGCATATGAGCTTCAAACATAGATGAAATGCCACAGCCAGCGCAACCGCAACAATTTTATACGGTAAGTGTAGGTGCACTTCCACTAAAATGATTTCGTAAACTATATCTCAAAAAATAACAATAATATTAATTGTTATTGTTTGACAGATTAGATCAGTAACTGAGTCTAGCACGTCTGATTATGATGAAGATAAATTGAAAGAAGGTTTAAATTGCGTGAAACGTTTTCAATGATTTTTAGTGTGAAGATAGGTGGTTCTCTCCTAGGGCATACAAAACACAGATTATTGGCTGCAACCCGCCTTATTTAACATATAAAAAACTTTATATGTTAAATGTGGCAGGCTGCTGCACATAACCTGTGTTTTGTAAGCCAGATGGAGAGAAGCACACATCTTTCCCTTACAAGGCAAAGAAAATTTATAAAAAAACATTATGAACGAGGATGGCCTGAAACTATGTAAGTGGCAGGTTTATTATATTTAACGATTTCAAATTGTATTTTCCAACCTTTCTGTTTTAATTAATTGTATCATGTCATGATGTAGATACAATATGGGTATAAGGCAAAAACCTTTCCCAGTCGCGCTCTATGCTTTGAGATATTAATAAGGGAATTCCGGTCAAATGTTAAGCCTGTCAAGGTACTTATGGTATAATCTTACATTCGTAGGTTGATCTTACTTTTTCACTTCAATAGTTTAATAATATTGTTTTAGTGATCATAATTAACAACTACTCCGGCCTGAAGTTTATTTATTGTTGTGACATATTTGTTATTTTGTGAAGTTGTAAACTTTTGATATCAACGCCATCAGGTGAAAATGTTGTAACATATTTGTTATTTTGTGAAGTTGGAAACTTTTGATATCAATGCCATTGAGTGAAAAATTGGATACACCTCATTCTTTTAAGCAAACAGAGTAGGTTGTTCTTGATCAGGTTTGCAAAATATAATTCTCTTGATTAGTTATAAAATTTTTCAGGGTTTGTGTTAATTAACCGTTATTATACGTTTTTTTCTTTTGGCAGGATGTAGATATTCAAGGGAAGTTAGCAGAGAAAGTTTCATGCTATCAAGGAGTGTTCTATAATTATTTCAACACGGGTATTTTATTTTATTCGCTTTAGGGATTAATACATAGTATATATTTAAATGTAATTATTATTTAATCTATTTTTAGGAATGGATGCTCAGTGTTACCCCCTTCATAGATGAAACGTGTGGCCTGTAGAGGGTTACTTGCGGGTTTCTTAAGAACAAATGATAGAAAGCCTACAAAAGAACAGATGATAGAAAGCCAAAATATACTACAACCTCTGATCCAAATAATAATGTAATATCTGCCCAAGTCAAGATCTGCTGAAGATTAAATCTGCAAGGTATGCTATAGCTAAACTCTGTTGAAGGCAAAGCTCTGCTAAAGACTAAAGCAAAAAGGTCTACAAAGACAAAGCTCTGCTGAAGATCAAAGCTAAAGGTCTGTCAAGGCAAAGCTTTGCTGAAGACCAACAGAGGATGTATCATCAGTGTTTTCTAACAGTCCTTGTAATATTTAGTGTATAGCAGTGGTTAGATTAGAAATTGTTATTAGTTTGTTATTTTTGTTAAGTGTCACTTTCATGCTGACATCATAATAAGTTGCTTAGTGGTAAAGATTGTAGTATAAATAGAACAGTGCATGTACTATTATATTTGATCACTTTCATCAATTATCAATCTAACATATCTTTCTTACATTCTGTACGAACAAATTAGTGATCTTAAGCTGACAGAGAGATTGTGAATTATATGTGTGTGATTACAATTCACTAAAAGCATTATAATCGAAGACAATCTCTCGGCTGTTATGAATTAAAGTTCATCTTTCTGCTGCAAGTTCATCTGATTTATCTTCTTTCATTTACCATTTTCAGAACTTTCATAAACAGTTTCAAACTCAGATCCTAACAATTGGTATGTAACACCCTGTAAAATCGTGTCCAACAATATAGCGACACGTGTTGTACTTTTATTTTAAGTCTATTAAAGACTAACAGGGACTAAAAGCATCAACATGCTCAAACTAAGTCTCTGAGTGATCTTCTGATGTCAACATGCATAAAACATAGCCTCTGAGTGACCATTAGTGTCAACATGCTTAAAACATAGCCTCTGAGTAACCATTGGTGTCAACATGCTAAAACTCGGCCTCTGAGTGACCGTTGTGTCAACATGCCCAGCCTCTGAGTGACATCGGAGTCAACATGCTTATAATGAGCATCTGAGTGATCCTTTACAAAGTCCAAACTCTCATATGTCCCATTTGTTAGACGAGAGGGATTAAATCCGTAAATATGTGAAAGTTGGATATTGGAGGGGTTAAAAGTGTCAACATGTTAATTTATACCTCTGAGTGACCTTTTAACAAACCGAGAGCTCAACAATGTCTAGGCATACTCTCGTGTATGTCAAATATTGGTTACGGAGGGATAAATATGCTAAAAAGGTGTTTTAGAAGGTTTTATAAGTTAAGGAGCTAAAAGTGTCAAACTTTAAAACTGGCCATGGGGCGCTCGCGGGCGCGAGAGCAAGGCCTGTGCCTCTCGCGGGCCGCGAGAGGCTTGTGTCTACATAATTTTTGCTTGGCCTCCACACAATTTGCCAAAAGCCATTTGATTCGAAACCATGGCTTTCCAAACTACTATGCCACGTTTTAGGACACTTGTAAGCTCCCCCTTACACCCCTTAGCTCCTGGCATCACATCCTTCAAGCTCTCCAACTATAAATAGGTGTCAAGGTTCACCATTTAAACTTGCACATTTCTCATTCACAACTCTATCTCCCTCCTCTGGAAGTTCTAACTGAAATGAGCATCCAACCTAGTTTTATTGCATCCTAGGAACCACTTGTATGTGTCCCTTCCTCTTGCATTTTTGTTTATAGGCTTTTATAGCCAAAAGTCAAGCGTTTTACGGAAAACGCCTTGACTTTCGGTTAAGACCATTATGGTCCAGCCATTGTTCATAATGAACATGGCTAAGCCATTGTTCATAATGAACATGGCTAAGTGATCGTAATAAGGTAGGTGTTAGTCCCTGTAAAGGGCACCTCCTGAAAATCACGTTTGCTAGACCAATTGACACGTTAAGTTATTGTATTATAAAGTCATACATGCCATTTTTCGGAAATGATATAACTTGAGCTTATAAATGTTATGAAACCTGTTTTGACACTTAAACAAGTTGGTAATAATTATTAGAACATGTAAAGACATGTTCGGCTCGTTAATTTCAGTTCTAGGGTCGGTTCGCAACCGAAAGTCGCGAAGTTTGACTTCTGCTTTGACTTTCGATTCTGACCCGATTTAGATTAGTTAGCTACTGATCTAAAGTTGCATTATGATCGTAATAATATGTAGCATAACCCTCTAAGGTTATATTACATGATCATAATCAGAATCTAAGTTTATGCACAAGTTCCGTAATTATGCCATTTTGACTAAAATGCCCTTTTTTGCATAAAATGAGGTTTAATTGATAACAAACTTGAAAATGAGTTTCCTACTGATGTAATATTATAAGTAGGATTATTTAGGATGTCAAATCAAAATATAAACTGAGTTTATGAGCAAGTCCTTGTAATATGTCGATAAACCTTGTGGCTTAGAAAATAGTTTTAATCATATCTTTTTAAAGTAAATCTTTTACCTACTGATATGTTATATTAAATAACATATCTAAGACATGTTAACCTGACCTTAACATCAGTTTTCATTAATCATTGCATAAATCGTCATTTTACGACATAAGCGTTGTTTCAGCGTATAGTATGGTTTTAAACCATATTTACCAACCAAGACTTGTTACCTACTGATTTTAAAACTTATTTTAAATATTTTTATTGTAGGTACAAGATATAATTTCATTTTAAAACCCTTATGATATTACCGAAATGCCCTTATGAGGCATAATTTCATTTTAAAACCTTAACGGGCATATACGTTAATATCCTACTGATATTACAACTTAATTAAAGTGTAATGGCATATAGAACTTGTCCATGACTTATCCGGTTACCCGATATCGCTAATATGCATACGGTTAAGTATATGTAACTAGTTTACGGAAATTAACCAAAACGGGTCTAACCTTGTCATTTAAGTCTAAAAATCCAGAATGTTTATAGTTTATCCATCTTACACAAGTCAAGGTACTTGTTGGGATTAAACTACATTCTATCCGATCATCGTTTAATCTATCGTTATATGTTTTGATCAAATACGCTAGTCGGTCTAAGTCTGTGACTTAAACAAGACCGTTAGTATCTAATTGTTTATCTTATGCCATAATCCAGACTAGAGACTTGCTGCTAAATGCTATCTGCACTAAGTACTTTTGTGTATGACTGAGTTAATAAATCTTGCGTTTAAACGAAGACTAGCTCAAGTAAATACTCTCGACTTATTTCCCCTATACGGGCTTGGGTTACGGTAAACTATTACCGCATGGTCGGAAATAGGATCAATCGAATGCCGGATTGTGGCTAGTAAATCCGCATATTCCGTTTTTATCAGTTTTGTTTAATAATTAAACATCAGGGGTTATCTACCGTGTCCTGGATATCCTCGGCTCATTACATTAGTTAATGGCCACGGCCTTACCGCGTGGGGTGTAGGCATACACCTGACAGACGCTCAAATGCAATTACCCACACTTGTTGGGGATAACTCCTTCGTGAGTTCATAAGTGGTGTGTACGTTAATCATGTCTCGGTTTTTTACTGGGCCCTGTATGTATGGACAAACACATGAATCTGTTAACAAAGTTGCATGGTCAACTTTCCCAAGTTATAAAAGATTTTTTGCTGATACGCACTTAAAACATTTATTTAAATGTTTTCAAAATGTGTCAGTTGGGTGTATTTACCAGCGAAAGCTGACGTATTTTCAAAAGACTAAGCTTGGAGGTACAATACGAAAATAGGCTGGAAGTGCTCGGTAGTGATAAGAGGATCTTGCATATCCTAGATCTGCCCAAAGTCTGTTCTACATTCTTTCTTTTGTACAATTTATGGTCCGCATGTGGATCTTCTATTAGGAGCCTATATATTATTTTGTATTTCGAACATTTGGTTTGTAATAGTAATTTAAATTTAAGACTTCCGTTGTGTTGTGTTTAATTGATTGTGATGATATCAACTTACGTCACGATATTCTCCACCCGGGCCCACCGGTGTCTGGATTGGCTGTGGAAAGCCGGGGTGTGACAGGTTGGTATCAGAGCCAATGTTTGAAAGAATTAAACACTATCCTTCTTGTGTTTAATCTCAAACTTACACAAGCACATTCCTTAGACTTCCGAGTCTAGGCTTTGACCTAGGATTTACTCATCTCATTATTAAGTTATTAGTATTGTTTTGAATTTATTTTTAACAGGAAAAATGCTGCCAAGAGTAAGAGGAAGAGGAAAACGACCAATGAGGGGAGGACCTTAAGGACATATCCCTTCACATCCCCATCACCCGAACCCCTATGAAGATTCAGGGGCTGCATGGCCATTGTCGCAACATTCACCTTCTCATACTCAAAATTCTTATCATTCGTACCATTCACATCATTCACACCACTCTCACCATTCCCATCATTCTTATCAGGATGAATATAACTCCAACCAATACTTTAACACACCCTCAGCTGATTAGAATCAGTTGGATCAACCAAACCCAATGGACGAGGACTGCGATCCAGAGATGCCACCGTCAGGTTCAAATGCACATATAATCGAGATATCGAGCGATTCAAACTCTTATGCCGGATCGCCATATCAAGGTCCTTATGAGTGGGACCAATATTGGAACCAATTTACCTTTGCCAACACTCCTTCCCATCACTCTCAACCACCTCTTATACAAGAAGATGTTCACATGGAACCAGTGGAACATCATTAGCCGCCACCTGAGCCACCAAGGAGGAAACGTGGAGCACGTATGTCAGTACGTGCAGGTCAACGGTCGGGTTCGCTACCACCATTGCCTAAACCCTACCCCACCATTCAAGAGGACCCACAAATGGGTAGACCCTCTAATGCCTCACCTGTGGAGGAACCAACGCCATCACCTGTAGTTCAACCACCACCATCAGGTTATAATAACCCTATCCCAACATATCCAGATAATACTGGATATGATCCTTTTAACCCAGCTACACCAGTTGATTACCAAGCATTGTCGCATGACCCTTACATGCAAGCAGTCATGCATAACGCACTTTACCCGTCTCCTTTCCCATCTGCTTATCCACTTACTGGATATCCAAGTTATGGGTACCAGTAATCGATGGTGCCACAGCCACAACCACAACCTCCGTCGCCACTCGAGGCCATCAATGAGGCCTTAGAACGAATGAAAGAAATGCAACAACAAGCGGAGAAAACGGAGAAGAAGACGAACAAGTTCTTCAAGAAACTCTCCAAGTTGGTTAAGGGAAGGAAGGACGAGTGAAGTCCTTTTCTAAATATATTTAGTCCCTGTGAGGACATTGTTATTTCCTTAGTCCCTGCGTGGACGTTTTTATTTCTTTTAGTCCTTGCATGGACAGTTAGTTTTATTTATTTGTTTCAATTAATGTAACTTTCATTGACTTTTAATGAAGTACTTTTGGAATTATGTATGTATTCATCCTCTTCAAGCAACCATCTCGATTTTACTCAAAATTTGTGCTCTATGATATAATTCCAGAAAGATCTTAATGGTTTTGATTAGCCAAGTGGCACAGACCACATATTTGGCCAGCTTATAAATGATAGTTAAGGATGAAAGGGCCTTCTATCATGATAGTCAAGGGAAGTTATCCTTCTATCCAGAGATGGTGGACTAAGTTCAAGCCTCCAAGTCGTTAAGGTCAAATGTGACCGGGACTATTAATCAACCATTAAGGTACTCTTACGTTAACATTCAGAAATGTTCATACTCCTGGTACTGTGACTTGAGGAACCACACTAGCCGTCTAGGTAAATGGGCTATGTCCTAAAACCTATTTATAGCCTATGTGATCAATGTGATCCTGGCTAATATCATCAATATGATGATAATAATTGACATCCACTAGAGATGCAGGCCAATGTGCCATATTTTATGTCCATAGTGACAGGCCAATGTGCCATATTTTATGTCCATAGTGACAGGCCAATGTGCCATATTTTACCATTAGTGACAGGCCAATGTGCCATATTCTATGTCCATTAGTGACAGGCCAATGTGCCATATTTTATGTCCATTAGTGACAGGCCAATGTGCCATATTTTATGTCCATTAGTGACAGGCCAATGTGCCATATTTCATGTCCATTAGTGACAGGCCAATGTGCCATATTTTATGTCCATTAGTGACAGGCCAATGTGCCATATTTTATGTCCATTAGTGACAGGCCAATGTGCCATGTGCCATATTTTATGTCCGTTAGCGACAGGCCAATGTGCCATATTTTAATGTCCTTCGGGACAAGACTATGAGCTAATTATTATTTCCTAATGGCAATGACAGTTATAATATTACGAACCACTGTCTAATAATATATGGACTACGTCCTTTTGAGACCTAGGCCAAAAACAGATATAATCAGCCTAAGAGTTGTGATGTTATTCACACTAACTTGATTAGGTGATGGATTGTCATATCCAATGTTTACAGCCAATATGGTTATTAATACCATAGCTAAAAGAAATTTAATTTGGTGTTTAGAACCAAAGCTTTAAAGAATGGCTAACTCGGATTTGGCGCAAAATAGCCACCGGGATGTTAACTCTAATAACACAGAAAATATAGCCATTAATAATGAAGATTTCCAAGCTCGCATAGACGCAGCTGTGGGAAAGGCAATGGAAAAGGCCATAGAAAAACTTAGGGAGTCGAGCGCTACTCGCTCCAAACCTTTATCAATTCCACTATCCTGAGCTCATAAGGAGAGCTCAGTTCACTCTTCAAATGCGAAGAGTGAACCAAAGAAACTTGAAGTTGCTGATAGGACCCGTTCTCTTAAAGACGGATGTACCTACAAATACTTCGTCTCCTGTAAGCCCGAGACTTTAATGGGGAGAAAAGAGCTGTAAAAGCCTTGAAGTGGCTTGACGAGATGGAAACGATTGTAGATATCAGTGGTTGTGTTGAAAAAGATGTGGTAAAGTATGTATCACAATCTTTCAAAGGTAATGCCTTAATTTGGTGGAAGGCTATGATCCAATCTACAGGTAAAGTATACATGTATAATTTGGGATGGTCCAAGTTTATGGAGCTTGTTAAGGAAACCTACTGCCCACCGCATGAGGTGGAAAAGATAGAGTCAGACTTACTGACTCTCACAATGAAGAACCTAGATTGTCGGAAGTATGTTTCCGATTTCAATTCCCTATCTAGGTTAGTTTCCTATTTGATTACCCCGGAACCCAAACGCAATCCGCGTTTCATTAATGGGTTAGCGCCCGAGATAAAGGGCATGGCATAGGTCTGCTGTTGACCTATCTCTCTCCCTCACCTTGGATTTGGTGAGGCAAAAGTCAGTCAAGACCGAGACTGACGGGAAAAGAAAACGAGAGGATGATAACACCCAAAGGTTTAAGAAGAAAGGAAAATTTTGGGTTCAAGAAGAACCAACATAGGTCTGATGATAGACCTCTATGCAAGACCTGTAGCCGCAGGCATTGGGGGCAATGCAATACCGACCATCAGATTAAACCCTGTGGAATTTACAAAAGAAAAGGGCATAAGACCCACAAATGCAAAAATCTTAAAGATGCCGTCTGTGATGGCTGTAATGAGAAAGGGCATATTAAGCCTAATTGCCCTAAGAACCCCAGAAATAATGATGCAAATCCTGGAGAGGCTAAGAAAGGGAATGCTCGTACTTTCCAGATATATGCTAGGGAGGCCGTTAGTGACAACAACGTCATAACAGGTACTTTCCTAATCAATGATATATATGCTAGAGTTCTTTTTTACTCGGGTGCAGATAAGTCTTTTGTAGACCATAAGTTTAATAAACTATTAAACTTACCCATAAGAACTCTCTTATGAGATAGAACTTGTTGATGGAACTTTAGAAATAGAATCTTCCATTTTTTATGGATGCTCTATATTCATTAAGAATCATTCAGTTCCTATCTCTCTTTTGCCAATGAAATTTGCGAGGTTCGATGTAGTTTTAGGCATGGATTGGTTATTCCATAACCAAGCTCGCATTGCCTATGATAAGAAACTCATTGAAATTAAAACCCCATCTGGTGAAATGATCACCATCACTGGAGATTCACAATATGGATTGCCAGACAAGGTGTCATTATTTAAGGCATCAAAGTGTTTAAGGAAAGGTTGAGTCATTTACATGGCACAAGTCACTATCAACGAACCCAAGCCGAATATTCAAGACCTTCCAGTTATTTTGGAGTATTCTGATGTCATTCCCGAAGAACTACCAGATCTACCTCTAGATAGACAAGTAGAGTTTAGGATTGACATCCTACCTGGATCAACATATGTAGCTAGAGCTCCATACTGATTAGCACCGACAAAAATGAAGGAACTAAGGACGCAGTTAGATGAACTTTTAGAGAAAGGCTTTATTCAGCCGAGTTCCTCGCCCTGGGGAGCTCCAATTCTTTCCATTAAAAAAAAAGGACGGTTCATTGCGAATGTGCTTGACTACCGCAAATTGAACAAGATAACAATCAAGAACCTTTACCCATTACCCAGGATCAACGATTTATTCGACCAACTTCAAGGGGCTAGTTATTTCTCCAAGATTGATCTAAGATCTGGATATCATCAGCTGAAGGTTAGGAGTGAGGACGTTCCTAAAACTGCCTTCAGGACTCGTTATGGTCACTATGAATTTTTAGTAATGCCTTTTGGGCTCACAAATGCACCTGCAACATTCATGGATCTCACGAATAGAGTCTGCAAACCATATTTGGATAAGTTTGTCATTGTCTTCATAGATGACATACTTATCTACTCTCGTAATCAAGTTGATCATGAGAAACATCTTCGGTGCATCTTAGAACTGCTAAGGCAAGAGAAGCTTTATGCTAAGTTCTCTAAGTGTGAGTTTTGGCTTAGAGAAGTCCAATTTCTTAGACACATTGTAAGTGAGCATGGTGTCCAAGTGGATCCCGCCAAAATAGAGGACATAATAAATTGGGAAGTACCCAAACTCTATCAGAAATACGTAGCTTCTTAGGACTGGATGGTTACTATAGAAGGCTAATTGAGAATTTTTCAAGGATAGCCACTCCTTTAACCACCTTGACCCGTAAAAATGTTAAGTTTATTTGGGGTCCAAAACAACAAGAATCTTCTGAGATTCTGAAGCACAAGTTGAGCAATGCTCCTGTGTTATCCCTACCTGAGGGTGTTGAAGACTTTATTGTTTACTGCGATGCATCGCACACTGGCATGGGTTGTGTGCTAATGCAAAAAGGCAAAGTGATTGCTTATGCATCACGACAATTAAAGGTGCACAAAGGAATTACACCACCCATGATTTGGAATTGGGTGTCGTTGTATTTGCACTTAAGTTATGGAGACACTTCTTTGGCACAAAGGGTATTATATACACTGACCATAAGAGCATCCAACATCTGTTCAATCAGAAGGAATTGAACATGTGACAGCGTCGTTGGATGGGAACACTTAATGATTATGATTGCGAAATTCGCTACCATCCGGGCAACGCAAACGTAGTTGCTGATGCCTTAAGTCGCAAGGAACGGATTAAGCCTATAAGGATTAACGCCAAGAGCATTGAGCTTAGAAATAGCTTAAGTGAGAAGCTATTAGATGCACA
This sequence comes from Scalesia atractyloides, assembly GCA_947069175.1. Classification (NCBI taxonomy): domain Eukaryota; kingdom Viridiplantae; phylum Streptophyta; class Magnoliopsida; order Asterales; family Asteraceae; genus Scalesia; species Scalesia atractyloides. The sequence goes on from CAMTDV010000008.1 coordinate 61,148,248, forward strand.
AAAGCAAGCTCTATTAGAGGCTAATGCTCCTAATGAAAGATTAGGCGGAACTACTGATCAGTTAACGCCTGGAAAGGATGGAATCCTTAGATTAAATAATAGAATCTGGGTTCCAATTTTTGGAGGACTTAGAGATTTAATCCTCTAAGAAGCGGATAAGATATTCAGTTCACCCAGGAGGTGACAAGATGTATCAGGATCTAAAGAAGAATTATTGGTGGATGGGTTTGAAGAAATCCATAGCCATTTATGTAGCTAAGTGTCTGACGTGTTCTCAAGTTAAGGCCGAACACCAGAAGCCGTTAGGACTTCTACAACAGCTAGAAATTCCCACTTGGAAATGGGAAATGGTGACAATGGACTTAATCACCAAGTTACCAAAGACCAAACATGGTAATGACACGATTTGGGTCATTGTGGATAGGCTGACTAAGTAAGCACACTTCTTGCCAATTAAAGAAACGTATAATTCTGACAAATTGGCTAAGTTGTACGTGGACAAAATTGTGTCCCTACATGGCGTGCCAGTATCTATTGTATCTGATAGAGATACTAGATATACCTCTCATTTTTGGAAAAGTTTCCAACAATCTTTAGGCACAAAATTAAACTTTAGTATGGATTACCACCCGCAGACGGATGGACAAAGTGAGTGTACTATTCAAACTTTGGAAGACATGCTTAGAGCATGTGTGATTGATTTAGGTGGAAGTTGGGATGACCACTTAGCCCTAATAGATTTCTCCTACAATAATAGTTATCATACGAGCATCAAGGCTGCTCCTTATGAGGCCTTGTATGGGAGAAAGTGTCTAACCCCCGTGTGTTGGGCAGAAATTGGGGAAGGCCAACTATCAAGACCTGAGATTGTCCTAGAGATCACGTATAAGATTGTGCAAATCCATGATCGTCTCAAAGCTGCCCGTGATAGACAAAAGAGCTATGCTGATAAGAGGCGTAAACCTCTCAAGTTCTAAGTAGGGGACAAAGTCATGCTGAAAGTATCACCTTGGAAAGGTGTAATGAGATTCGGAAAGAAGGGCAAGCTAAGCCCAAGATATATATGACCATTCAAGATAGTCGAATGTGTCGGCACTGTAGCTTATAAGCTTAAGCTGCCAGAGGAGCTTAGTGGAATTCATGATGTATTCCACATATCTAACCTTAAGAAATGTCTAGCTGATGAGTCGCTAGCAATGTCACATAAAGATGTGCAAATAGATGAAAACCTGAGGTTCGTTGAGAAACCAATTTCGATCAAGGATCGACAGGTTAAGAAGCTCCAAAAGAAATTGATACCTATAGTAAAGGTTAAATGGGATGCCCTTCGAGGCCCCGAGTTTACATGGGAGGTTGAGTCCACTATGCGACAAAAATACACCCATCTTTTTTAATAAAATCTCGAGGTCGAGATTTCTTTTAAGGGGGTGAGGATATAACACCCTGTAAAATCGTGTCAAATAATATAGCGACACGTGTTGTATTTTTATTTTAAGTCTACTAAAGACTAACAGGGACTAAAAGCATCAACATGTTCAAACTAAGTCTCTAAGTGATCTTCTAATGTCAACATGCATAAAACATAGCTTCTGAGTGACCATTAGTGTCAACATACTTAAAACATAGCCTCTGAGTGACCATTGGTGTCAACATGCTAAAACTCGGCCTCTGAGTGACCGTTGTGTCAACATGCCCAACCTCTGAGTGACATCGGAGTCAACATGCTTATAATGAGCCTCTTAGTGATCCTTTACAAAGTCCTAACTCTCATATGTCCCATTTGTTTGACGAGAGGGATTAAATCCGTAAATATGTGAAAGTTGGACATTGGAGGGGTTAAAAGTGTCAACATATTAATTTATACCTCTGAATGACCTTTTAACGAACCGAGAGCTTGACAATGTCCGGGCATACTCCCGGGTATGCCAAATATTGGTTACGGAGGGCTAAATATGCTAAAAAGGTGTTTTAGAAGGTTTTATAAGTTAAGGGGCTAAAAGTGTCAAACTTTAAAACTGGCCATGGGGCGCGAGAGGCAAGGCCTGTGCCTTTCGCGGGGCGCGAGAAGCCTGTGTCTGCAGAATTTTTGCTTGGCCTCCACACAAATTGCCAAAAACCATTTAATTCGAAACCATGGCTTTCCAAACTGCTATGCCACGTTTTAGGACACTTGTAAGCTCCATCTTACACCCTTAGCACCTGGCATGTAACATTCATTGTAAACGGGTTCTAAAACCCGCTTCGTTTAATAATTCAAATATATGATACGAAGTTTCGTTACGTATTTATGTTAACCGTTCAAATTCGTTATTAATTTCATTAACTAATAAATAAATTAAAAGGGTTAAAATAATAAAGATAATAAATAAAAACTAATAATATTAATAAGTAAAACTGAAAGTAAAAAAAATAAATATAAAGGGTGACCACGGGTTTCGAACCCGGGTCCCCATTGAATCAACACACACCACACACCACTACACTACACACACAAACTTGTTATAATCCTAAAACAATTAAATTTTATGCTAAAACAACCGCAGAACCTGAAATTCAAATCGCAGAACCAGAAACTGTCGGAACATAACTCTAGCAATCAAACCTAATTTACTATTTTCTTTTGATTAACGCGTGTAACTGATTTCAATAATCAGTTTTAACGGAAATCCGGATTCAATTCGTATGAAACCGTATGAAATCATGGAACTTTAATCCAAGATTTAAACTGAAATCATAACTGCCTTTTTCACTATAAATAACGATCCTTGCACCTCGATTGAAATCGCTCACACTCTCCATACCACTCTAAACTCTCAGAAAATCCCCTCTGATACAATTAACACTTCGCCAGAAAACTGCTTGATCGCCGGAAAAACATCATCGGAGAATTCACGTTTACATCTGAATCGGTATAATCACTTGAACTTTCTTCTTTTATCATCCAATGTATTAACAATATTAAATTATATAGTTTCATGATTAAAAACAGTCAGGTATGGTTCTGGTTTTTGAAATGAAAAAGATGAAGTTGTGTTAGTGTATAAGAATAACAAAAAATTATGTTTATACCGGGTTAGACACACAGTCCAGTGGTGGACTATGTGCAAAATTAAAGCAGAGGTCCCGGGTTCGAGTCTTAACACGTTGCCAAATTTCTGAATTAAACCAAATCTTATTAATACTTACATATATTAACTGTTAGTAAGTGTATAAAATTAATATAAATCTTAGACATTCCGGGTTAGTCACACAGCCCAGTTGGTACGGCTGTGTGCAACGCAATGTAGGGACGCGGGTTCGAACCGGTTCTATAACCGGTTTTGCAAATATAAAAACCTTTTTAAAAAAAATCAAAATATAGTTAACTCATATATAATTAAAATCCAGATTGTTTCAGGTTAGACATGTAGCTCAGTTGGTAGAGCTACGTGCACGTATACGAGAGGTCACGAGTTCGATCCCCACACGCTGCCAAAAATCGCATATTAAGACCGGTTCGACCTCTGGAAAGGGGTATATTTTTTTAATAAATCTGTTTTTTATTTTTCTCCAAAAATCCTTAAAAATATATATAAAAAAATAAGACTTTTTAAGCATAAAATTTGTAATAAAATGCTATAAAAATAGTCTAAAAAGCCTAATAAAAGGCATTAAATAAAAATATTAATTGCAAATAAAAGAAATATATTTACCGAATTACTATGTGATTATTTAGGTTAGTTTCTCGTTGGTTGGAATCTTTAATCGTGCGCAATCGTTATCAACTCAAGAAACGCACCCACTGTGAGTGAATCCTTACAAACTTCTTCTTTTATTTATGTTTTGGGGTGTATCATGTGTCGTTTATTTATATCGTTTATTCAAACACTTGTGCTACTATCATTATATGATCCAATTTGTTATGTAATATTTGGTTTATTGTTATATGTGGTCATATTTTCTCATTTCAGTCAAGCATTCACATTAGGCCCATCAGCTCCTCGTTGGATACAAGTAGAGCATCGCGTTGACTAATTAGATCGGCTCCGTTTGATTGAGCCTTGATCTCATACCACATCATTTATCATGCTTATGTGTACATTGCTAGATGTTTATGTGGTTTGTGGATAGTTTACATATACGTTTTCTCAAGCTTGGTTATGCACATTTTTTTATTAAATTAATCAACATAAATATTTCTTTCAAATGGTTAAACGGGATTCACTCGCCAAATTTTGTTGGCCCAAATCTCTATTTTTACACATGATACAGGTGGACAGGTTGAAGCAAGGAACACATAGGAATTGGCCTTAGAAGAAAAATAAAGAGTTCATGAATGTTGTGTTCTGAACATTGTGTGCTTGTATGGTTTATGTGTTGTTGGAAATTTTCTCGTTTTAAATTTGGATTAATAAATATGAAACTTTATTATAGTAAATGTCATGAGCTTTGATGAAAACCCAATCATGCCCCGACTACCATTTCCGCTGCGGGTCAGGGTGTGACATGGCATCACCTCCTTCAAGCTCTCCAACTATAAATAGGTGTCAAGGTTCACCATTTGAACTTGCACCTTTCTCATTCACAACTCTATCTCCCTCCTCTGGAAGTTCCTATCTGAAAGGAGCATCCAACCTTGTTCTATTGCATCCTAGGAACCACTTGTAAGTGTTCCTTCCTCTTGTATTTTCGTTTATAGGCTTTTATAGCCAAAAGTCAAGCGTTTTACGGAAAATGCCTTGACTTTAGGTTAAGACCATTATGGTCCATCGATTGTTTGTAATGAACATAGCTAAGTGATCGTAATAAAGTAGGTGTTAGTCACTATAAAGGGCACCTCCGGAAAATCACGGTTGCTAGACCAATTGAAAGGTTAAGTTATTGTATTATAAAGTCAAACAGGCCATTTTTCGGAAATGATATAATTTGAGCTTATAAATGTTATGAAACCAGTTTTGACACTTAAACAAGTTGGTAATAACTATTAGAACATGTAAAGACATGTTCGGCTCGTCAATTGCCGTTCTAGGGTCGGTTCGCAACCGAAAGTCGCGAAGTTTGACTTCTGCTTTGACTTTCGATTCTGACCTGATTTAGATTAGTTAGCTACTGATCTAAAGTTGCATTATGATCGTAATAATATATAGCATAACCCTCTGAGGTTATATTACATGATCATAATCAGAATCTGAGTTTATGCACAAGTTCCGTAATTATGCCATTTTGACTAAAATGCCCTTTTTTGCATAAAATGAGGTTTAATTGATAGCGAACTTGAAAATGATTTTCCTACTGATGTAATATTATAATTAGGGTTATTTAGGATGTCAAATCAAAATATAAACTGAGTTTATGAGCAAGTCCTTGTAATACGTCGATAAATGACGGTAAGGCCCTTGTGGCTTATAAAATGGTTTTAATCACATCTTTTTAAAGTAAATCTTTTACCTACTGATATGTTATATTAAATAACATATCTAAGATATGTTAACCTGACCTTAACATCAGTTTTCATTAATCATCGCATAAATCGTCATTTAGGACATAAGCGTCGTTTCAGCGCATAGTATGGTTTTAAACCATATTTACCAGCCAAGACTTGTTACCTACTGATTTTAAAACTTATTTTAAATATTTTTATAGTAGGTACAAGATATAAACTCAGAATCCCAAATAATTTATAAACTATGTGTAAAATGACCAAAATGCCCCTTCGGTGCATAGTTTGGTCATAAAAGAATAAATTACACATGTAACTAATATCCTACTGATATCATATCATAAATAAGAATTTTTTCTAGAATACTTATGATCATAGCATTAAAATATATTCAAGTTCCTTTTATACGATATATAATTACCGAAATGCCCTTATAAGGCATAATTTCATTTTAAAACCTTAACGGGCATATAAGTTTATATCCTACTGATATTACAACTTAATTAAAGTGTAATGGCATATTGAACTTGTCCATGACTTATCCGGTTACCCGATATCGCTAATATGTATACGGTTAAGTATATGTAACTAGTTTACGGAAATTAACCAAAACGGGTCTAACCTTGTCATTTAAGTCTCAAAATCCAGAATGTTTATAGTTTATCCATATTACACAAGTCAAGGTACTTGCTGGGATTAAACTACATTCTACTCGATCATCGTTTAATCTAGCGTTATACGTTATGATCAAATACGCTAGTCGGTCTAAGTCTGGGACTTAAACAAGACCGTTAGTATTTAATTGGTTATCTTATGCCATAATCCAGACTAGAGACTTGCTGGTAAATGCTATCTGCACTTAGTACTTTTGTGTACGACTGAGTTAATAAATCTTACGTTTAAATGAAGACTAGCTCAAGTAAATACTCTCGACTTATTTCCCCTATACGGGCTTGGGTTATGGTAAACTATTACCGCTTGGTCGGAAATGGGATCAATCGAATGCTGGATTGTGGCTAGTAAATCCGCATATTCTGTTTTAATCAGTTTTTTTGATAACTCAAACATCAGAGATTAACTATCGTGTCCTGGATATCCTCGGCTCATTACATTAGATAATGGCCACAACCTTAGCGCGGGGTGTAGGCATACACCTGATAGACGCTCAAATGCAATTACTCACACTTGTTGGGATAACTTCTTCGTGGGTTCAAAAGTGGTGTGTACGTTAATCATGTCTCGGTTTTTGTACTGGGCCTTGTAGGTATGGACAAACACATGAATCTGTTAACAAGGTTGCAAGGTCAACTTTCCCAAGTTATAAATTTTTTTTTGCTTATACGCACTTTAAACATTTTATTTAAATGTTTTCAAAATGAGTCAGTTGGGTGCATTTACCAGCAAAAGCTGGCGTATTTTCAAAAGACTAAGCTTGCAAGTACAATACGAAAATAGGCTGGAAGTGCTCGGTAGTGATAAGAGGATCTTGCAAATCCTAGATCTGCCTAAAGTCTGTTTTACATTCTTTCTTTTGTACAATTTACGATCCGCCTGTGGATCTTCTATTACCAGCCTATATATTATTTTGTATTTCGAACATTCGGTTTGTAATAGTAATTTAAATTTAAGACTTCTGATGTGTTGTGTTTAATTGACTATGATGATATCAACTTACGTCACGATATTCTCCACCCGGGCCCACCGGTGTTTGGATTGGCTGTGGAAAGCCGGGGTGTGACATGGTATCAGAGCCTGGTCAATCCAATTTGATTTAACAATCAATTTGATTAAAATAGATCAGCTTTTGTTGCTAATTCAATTTGTTCATTTTTATTGAAAAACACAGTTTAATTACATTCTAAAAGTTTTTAATAAAAACTGTTTTGTAAACAATCAGAATGTCATACACTTCACAAGATCCTCTGTGTTCAGAAAGATCAACTTTCATCCTTAAAAATAGCTAAAATTGAATTTTTCAATAAATCTCTAAAGTCTGTTCACAAGCACTGTTTCTTAAAACCTTTGCTTGGCATCAATCTATCCGCTGCTGAAAGTGTATCCTCTGTTCCTATTTCCACTGTTGGTGAAACCACTGTTTTCCTAATCCACTGATAATCTATCCGCTGCTGAAAGTGTATCCTCTGTTCCTATTTCCAGTGTTGGTGAAACCACTGTTTTCCCAATCCACTGATAATCTATCATCTGATAGTGTTAAATCACCACTTATCATTCCTCTGTTTAGAACCATTGTGGGTCTCCAGCAGAGGTTTCCAAACAACTGTCATCCATTATCCAGCAAAGTTTACACATGCACAGATAATAGCCATCAGATCTTTTGGAAACCGCTCCCACGTCAGCATTCACCTTTTCCCTTTATAAACCTTGTTTCATCCAAACAAAGTTTCCATGACTAGATGATAGAAAACCAAAATATACTACAACCTCTGATCCAAACAATAATGTAACATCTGCCCAAGTCAAGCTCTACTGAAGACTAAATGTCAAAGGTCTACCATAGCTAAACTCTTTTGAAAAAAAGCTCTGCTAAAGACTAAAGCTAAAAGGTCTACCAAGGAAAAGCTCTGCTAAAGACTAAATCTAAAAGGTCTGCCAAGACAAAGCTCTGCTGAAGATCAAAGCTAAAGGTCTGTCAAGGCAAAGCTCTGCTAAAGACCAACAGAGGATGTATCATCAGTGTTTTCTATCAGTCCTTGTAATGTTTAGTGTATAGCAGTGGTTAGCTTAGAAGATGTTATTAGTTTGTTATTTTTGTTAAATGTCACTTTCATGTTGACATCATAATGAGATGCTCAGTGGTTAGGATTGTAGTATACATAGAATAGTGCCTGTACTGTCAATTTGATTACTTTCATTGATTATCAATCTAACCTATCATCATGTTCTCACACAGACCTCACCAATACCTCCACCTCCATTTCAAACAAATGTTGGTTCTTCAAAAAGTGTCAACAGATGTTAGCTCAGATGATTCATATCTGCAGCCTTCACTTCAAAATGCCATCATTCCATACAAGGGAGATCTAATCTACCTTAAAAACCATTCGTCTGACCTTAGGAAACATAAATGAAGGGGTGCTCACCAGAAGCCAATCCCAAAACACGTGTCTTTTTGCTGGTTTCCTATCTCTCACACAACCTGTCAAGTATCAAGAGGCACTAAAAGACTATAGTGGGTTAGAAGCCATGTTACATAGTCAAGCAGCTGAAAACATCATTAAAAATATAGTACCTTATTCCACCACCAAGCACATTGATATCAGATATCACTTTGTGAGTGATTGCTATGAAAAAGGTTTGACATCTCTACATCATGTTCCAACTAAAGATCAACTGGCAGATGTTCTACCTTTGAAAGTTTGATCTCTAGGCTTGGTATGCTAAACATACATCTGTAAAAAGCATTAAAATGTGTTCAGAAAAATCATCTTTCATCCTTAAAAATAGCTAAAAATGAATTTTTCAATAAATCTCTAAAGTCTGTTCATAACCACTGTTTCTCAAAACCTCTGCTTGGCATGAAAATCTATCCGTTGCTGAAAGTGTATCCTCTGTTCCTACTTCCACTGTTGGTGAAACCACTGTTTTCTAATCCACTAATAATGCCTCGAATGGTGCCATTTGGATACTAGCGTGATAACTGTTATTGTACGAGAATTATACCAAAGGTAAGTGTGAATCCCAGTTGCCACCAAAGTCGATTACGCAAGAACGAAGCATGTCCTCAAGAGTTTGGATAGTACGCTCGGTTTTGTCGTTGGTTTGAGGATGAAAAGTTGTACTAAGATTTAGATGAGTACCAAGAGCTTTCTTGAAAGTCTGCCAAAGACGCGAGGTAAAACAAGCATCACGGTCTGAGATGATGTCGATAGGGATACCATGACGGCAAATGACTTCATCCGTGTAGATACGAGCCTATTTCTTGACTTTGTAATCTTCATGAATGGGGAGGAAATGAGTGGATTTGGTCAAACGGTCGATAATTACCCAGATGTTATCATGACCAGAGGAAGTACAAGGGAGTTTGGTAATGAAATCCATTGCTATACTCTCCCATTTCTAGACTGGAATTTCTGGTTGTTCGAGTAAGCCAGATGGACACTGATGCTCAGCCTTTACCTTGGAACACGCGAGGGATTTCAAAACGTAGACAACAATATCTTTCTTCATTCCAGGCCACCAATAGGACGTACGAAGATTTTGGTACATCTTGTCAGCACCAGGATGAATGGAATATCGGGAGTTGTGAGCTTCCTTCATCAAGAAGTCATGAAGGTTGTCTCGATTGGGAATCCACACGCGATCGAGATAGTTTAAAATACCATCAGATCTGGACACAAGCTGATTCTCAGCACCACACTTCATCTTGTTGTATACGTGTTTCTCGTTCACAGATGAGTATTGTGCTTCTCGAATACGCTCATGAAGGTTGTTCAGAATCTGGAAGCAACAAATACTCTTCACGTGAGTTTTACGACTACGAGCGTCGGCCACAACATTCGCCTTACCAGGATGGTAGTGAATCTTGCAGTCGTAATCGTTGAGCAATTCCACCCGTTGACATTGATGCATGTTGAGCTCTTTTTTGGTTAAAGATGTGTTGAAGGCTCTTATGGTCGGTGAAGACCACACGCTTGGTACCATATAGGTAGTGTCGCCAAATCTTTAACACAAAAACAACTACACCAAGTTCAAGGTCGTGAGTAGTGTAGTTCTTCTCGTGAATTTTGAGTTATCTTGAAGCATATGCGATAACCTTGTCACGTTGCATAAGAACACAACCAAGACCTTGGTTAGATGCATCGCAGTACACCACAAAGTCGTCGTTTCCATCAGGAAGAGTTAGGATAGGAGCATTGCAAAGCATGTCCTTGAGTGTTTGGAAAGACTCCTCTTGTTCAGATCCCTAAACAAAAGGTTTATCTTTTTGAGTCAATGAGGTAAGAGGAACAGTAATCTTCGAGAAGTTGGAGATGGATCAACGATAATAACTAGCTAATCCAAGGAAGGAACGAATTTTAGACGGAGATTTAGGTGTGATCCAAATCTTGACAGCTTCAATCTTAGCAGGGTCTACATGTATACCTTTCTTGTTCACAACGTGTCTGAGAAATTGAACTTCTGATAGCCAAAATTCACACTTGGAGAATTTAGCATACAACTGCTGACCACGTAAGAGTTCGAGGATTAGGTGCAAGTGTCGCTCGTGCTCATATTGCGCCTTGGAGTAGATGAGGATATCTTCTATGAAAACAATCACGAAACATCCAAGTATGGTTTACACACACGGTTCATCAAATCCATGATAACTACAGGTGCATTGTTAACCCGAAGGGCATAACCACAAACTCGTAATGACCGTATCTAGTACAAAAGGCTGTTTTTGGAACATTCTCTTCAAGGACTCGAAGTTGATGATAGCCAGAACAAAGATCAATCTTAGAGAAGCACGTTGCACCTTGGAGTTGATCAAAGAGATCATCGATGCAAGGAAGAGGATAGGATTCTAAACAATGAGTTTGTTAAGTTCGCGATAATCGATGCACATGCAAAAAGATCCATTCTTCTTCTCGACAAAGAGAACAGGAACGCCCCAGGGAGAAGTACTAGGGCGTATAAAGCCTTTATCAAGAAATTCTTGAAGTTGGCTTGACAGCTCTTGCATTTCTGATGGTGCGAGACGATAAGGGGCTTTAGCAACAGGAGTTGCTCTAGGAATGAGGTCGATACGAAAGTCAACAGTATGAAGAGGAGGACCGGATAAATTTTCAGGAAAACGCAGGGAAATCGCGAACGATAGGAACATCTCTCACACTTTTTCCTTTATCCTTCTTTTCCATGATGTGGGCAAGAAAGGCAAAGTGCTCCTTGCATAAGTATTAGTTCGCTTGAGTACACTACATAAGTTTCAGACCTTTAGAAGGTTTCTCACCATAGACTCATAGCGAATCACCAAGTGGAAGGGGAATACGAATAAACTTCTCAGAACAAATGACTTTAGCATGGACCTTACGAAGCCAATCCATGCCTATGATGATATTAAAACTACTCGTTTGCATAGGTATGAGGTCAATTGAAAACTTGTGATCGTTAAGATCAAGTATACAAAGAGGAAAAACAGAATCGGCAAGAATAGATTTACCATTAGAAACTTCGACATTAAACGATTTTGGCAACTTAGAGCGTCTACACTTAAGCATTGGTTCAAATTCAGCGGATACAAAACTCTTATCCATCCAGTATCAAATAAACACAAAGCGTAAACATTGTTGACTAGAAACGTATCGTTATGATGTCATTGCTGTTCTGGGCTTGAGCAGTAGTGACCATAAGGAGCTTGCTGCTGAGCCTGATTGCGTTGAGGGCAGGCGTTGCTAAGGTGGTTTGGGTCACCGCACTTGAAGCAAGTGCAACCGTTGTTTGCAGGAGCTTGATTATTGGCGGGAGTTTGAGCTTGGGTCTAGTTACCTTGAGGCTTTAGGCCACTTCGACATCAAGTGCTGAAGTGCCCAAACCTATTACAAGTCATGCAAAGTGGCATGGAATGGTGGTCGGATGATGGTAGGTGCAAGTCGCACACTTAGGAAGAGTTCCAGTGTAGCCTCATTTGGCTAGCTCAGGGTGTTGGGTTAGGGCTAGCTGCTGTTGGGGAGGGTTTTGCGGAGTAACAACCGCAAAGTTTTGGTTTGAAGCCTTCTGCTTCCTACCGGATCTGTTGCTGTTCTTGGTGGGTGGTTTAGTAGGTGTGGGTTTAAGGGTTGGTTCAGTGGTGGCTTGATCGGCAACTTTGGTTGAACCCTTCGTCTCGAAGGCTCCTTCCATAAGTAGGTTATGATTGAATTTGGCTGCGAGGCGATAGGTGTCCTCAATGGTTTTGGGTTGGGAAGACTTTGGAGAAAGAAGAGGGTAGGGCTCGTATATACTTGGCGATGGCCTTGTTAGTGTCGTCGACTTGTCCGGGGCAAAGCGTGCTGAGTTGCTTGAACCTAGCGGTCAAGACAGCGTTATCGCTTCCCATTTGTTTAATGTTCAAAAACTCGTTTTCGAGTTGTTGGACTTCATGGGGAGGGCAGATCTCGTCCTTCATGAGCTTTTTGAGATCAGTCCAAGTTAAAGCATAGACAGCGTCGTTACCGTGCATATTACGCTCTGACGTCCACCAATCGAGCGCTCTCGATTGGAACACGCCTGTAGCGTTGGTGGTGCGCAGGTTTTCAGGGCATCCGCTCTGACTGAAGGTAACTTCAATGGCGTCAAACCACTGGAATAGTTTCTACGCCCCTTCTTCGCCAGTGAAAGGCATTGGGCTACAGGAGTTGAAGTGTTTGAAAGTGAAGGAGGCCTTAGGTGTTATAGCCTTACTGTCGGTCGTGTCGTTTTGGGTTTCAGTATTAGTAGGGCTAGAGGTAGGGTGAATCTGACCGATGATGTCAGGGATCACCTTGGCCATGAACTTCATCTTCTTCTTCTTAGCCACCGAGTCGCCATTGTTGGAGTACTTCTTGGAGTCCGAGTTTTCACTATCAGAAGACATCTAAAGGAGTTAAAGTAAGGGAAAAAGGATGAGACTTGATCACAATGGTTTTGTAAAATAACATTTTGTTTGCATGATCGATTATAGCATTCCACGTAACATATAGGTTTCACATAGTTTCGCATAAGTATTTCACGTATCACATAAGTTTCACATAGTTTGCACAAGTATAACACGTATTCTCATGGCATAAGCACGTGTAAACGATAAGAGTAGTAAATTTAGTTTGTTTACGATTATTAGAGTTGTTTTTTATTATGAAAGATGTGCGATGTGTGCTTTCGACTTGAAATGGTAAACGCATCAATGTAAAACACATAATAATTAAGGTAATCATAACAGAGTGGCTTGATAAAACGTTGAAGTGTTTCGGGTTTAGAAACTTCAACTTTTCCAAAATGAATCGAAAGTCCTTTCGAATTAGGGAGACATGTTTTGGCCTTATAGATAAAATACTCTCGCCGATGAGCAGTTAACGGTATCTTACCCTTCAAGTTACTACATGTCCCTAGTTGATCAAAAATTCGAAACTTTGACGGGATTGAAAATTGAGGAATGAGACTAGTTATCAAGATGCGGGTTTCACCCCTAACTTGATAGCATCGTACCCTAAGTGTGGTTTGTACCTACCAAACGAGGAGCAAATTCCAACTCGTTGGTGAGGTCCACTAGAGTGTGAAAGGGAAGTTTTCCATCAAGATGTGGACATCACTCTTAACTTGATGGTGTAACTTCGTGTAAAATCGAGTACGTGGAATGAGGGGAATTCACCAAAAATTGCGGGCCATTGAGCCTATCTTGGTCAACTCGCCTTGTTGATGAAATACGAGTGTCTTCATGTCTTCGAGTGTGTATTGTGTTAACATTAGGAAAGGCGGGTATTATTCTGAGAAACAGGGTTAGATCAGAAGCGGAATAGGCAAGTTTAGACGTTTTAATCGAGGAAAGCAAGTTCACTTCATACGAAGTGGGCTTACTTCGTGCGAAGTGACTGGCATTTCGTGTGAAGTGGATACCACTTCGTTCTAAGCTGTTCAGTTCGCATGAAGGGGTCCAATTCGCACCAAGTGTCTCAATTCGCACAAAGGATCTCAGTTCGTACGAAGGGGGTCTGATTTGGTAACTTAGACTATAGACCTTAAACGACCACGATTTCTCAGTCGACCTTATTCCTGTGAAGCTGGGAAGTTTCGACATCATAATCGGTATGGATTGGCTCAGTCAACATCATGCGGAAGTTGTATGTCGTGAAAAATTTATTCGTATTCCTCTTTCAAACGGTCAGACTCTTCGAATCATTGGAGAAACCTCGTCGATAGGGCTCAGCTTAATGTCTTGTCTTCAAGCTCGAAAATATCTTCGTAAGAATTATGTCGCGTTTTTAGCCCATATCATCAAAAAGGGAACCACAGAGAAGAAACTTGAAGACATTCCTGTAGTAAAAGATTTTCCACAAGTTTTTCCTGACGACATTTCAGGACTTCCTCCAATCAGAGATGTCGAATTCCGTATTGATCTTATACCTGGTGCTACACCAGTTGCAAAGTCTCCATATAGGTTAGCCCCCTCTGAAATGCAAGAGCTAGCCAGTCAATTGCAAGAGTTGACTGACAAGGGATTCATACGTCCTAGCTCATCGCCTTGGGGTGCACCTGTCCTTTTTGTAAAGAAGAAAGATGGATCTTTTCGTATGTGCATCGACTACAGAGAGCTCAACAAGTTAACCATCAAAAATGGCTATCCTTTACCTCGCATTGATGATCTTCTTGACCAACTACAAGGTGCCAGCTGCTTTTCAAAAATCGATCTTCGATCTGGCTATCATCAGCTTAGAGTGCATGGAGAAGACGTCCCTAAAACTGCATTTCGAACTCGTTATGGTCACTATGAATTCATGGTTATGCCATTTGGATTAACCAACGCACCAGCTGTCTTCATGGACCTAATGAACAGAGTCTGCAAACCTTACCTTGATCGATTTGTTATAGTTTTCATCGACGATATTCTTATTTATTCAAAATCTAAAGCTGATCACGAGCGTCATCTTCGACTCGTTCTTGCACTTCTAGAAAAGGAAAAGCTTTATGCCAAGTTCTCTAAATGTGAATTCTGGTTAAAAGAGGTGCAATTCCTCGGGCATGTAGTCAATGACAAAGGAATACATGTTGACCCTTCAAAGATCAAAGCAGTTCAAGAATGGCAAGCTCCACGTACACCAACTGAAGTAAGATCTTTTCTTGGACTAGCTGGCTATTAGCGTCGGTTCATTTCAATCTTCTCTCTCATTGCTGTGCCACTCACGGCTTTAACCCATAAGGGAAAACCATTCGTATGGGGACCCAAGCAAGAAGAAGCTTTTCAAACTCTTAAACAAAAACTTTGTGATGCACCAATCCTCACTCTTCCTGAAGGTTGTGATGATTTCGTAGTCTATTGCGACGCGTCAGGGCAAGGATTAGGTTGCGTTCTCATGCAAAGAGGAAAAGTCATAGCTTATGCCTCGAGGCAACTCAAGACACATGAAAAGAACTACACCACTCATGACCTAGAACTTGGAGCCGTTGTATTCGCTCTTAAGATATGGAGACATTATCTCTATGGTACTAAGTGTGAAATATACACTGACCACAAGAGTCTTCAACATATCTTCAATCAAAAAGAGTTAAATATGAGGCAACGAAGATGGGTCGAACTCCTGAATGATTACGACTGTGAAATTAGATACCACCCTGGTAAAGCAAATGTGGTGGCTGATGCACTTAGTCGAAAGGGTTATGCGAACTCCATTCATCTTCTATGTTCGCAAATTATAACCGACATTAAAGATCAAATTCGAGAAGCTCAACACGTTTCAATAACAGAAGAAGATGTACGAAAAGAGATGTCCTGTGGAGCCGAGCTAAAACTTGAAACTAAATCAGACGGTATCCTGTATTACCTAGATCGTATCTGGATTCCTAACCACAACAATCTTCGTGAAACTCTTATGAATGAAGCAACGCAATATTCTATACACCCAGGAGCCGATAAGATGTATCAAGACCTACGATACACCTATTGGTGGCCTGGAATGAAGAAGGATATTGCCGTTTTTGTTTCCAAGTGTCTCACATGTTCCAAGGTGAAGGCTGAACACCAAAGACCCTCAGGACTTCTAGTCCAACCAGAAATACCTGTATGGGAAGTGGGAAAATATAACCATGGGTTTCATTACCGGGTTACCTCGCACTTCTGGTGGGTATGACACTATATGGGTGATTATAGACCGACTTACAAAATCAGCTCACTTTATTCCTATCCGCGAAGATTTCAAGAACGAAAAGCTTGCTCGTATTTATATCAACGAAATCGTAAGCCGACATGGGGTACCATTAAGTACTATTTCTGATCGTGATGGTCGTTTCACCTCACGAACATGGCAAGCAGTACAATCCGCTATGGGCACACGATTAGATCTCAGTACCGCCTATCATCCTCAAACTGATGGACAGTCTGAGCGCACCATTCAAACTCTTGAGGATATGCTTAGAGCATGTGTCATAGACTTCAAGGGAAATTGGGACGCCCACCTACCATTAGTTGAATTTTCGTACAACAACAGCTATCATTCGAGCATCGGCATGGCACCTTTTGAAGCCTTATATGGTCGAAAGTGCCGATCTCCTGTGTGTTGGCACGAAATTGGGGAAGCACAAATTACTGGTCCAGAATTGATCCAAGAAACCACAGATAAGATCCATCAAATTCGAAACAATCTTCTAGCGGCTCAAAGTCGTCAAAAGAGTTATGCAGATAAACGACGGAAGCCCTTAGAGTTTAACATTGGTGATCATGTGCTTTTAAAAGTATCACCGTGGAAGGGAGTAGTTCGTTTTGGTCAAAAGGGGAAGCTAGCACCACGTTACGTAGGACCTTTCAAGATACTCGAAAGAGTAGGTCCTGTAGCATACAAGCTTGACCTACCAGAAGAACTCAACAGGATTCATCCCACCTTCCACGTGTCGAACTTGAAGAAGTGCCTCGCTGATGAGAATCTCCATATTCCGCTGGAAGATATTCAGATTGATGAATCCATGCATTTTATTGAAAGACCAGTGGAGATCATGGATTACGGGGAGGAGCGTCTTCGTCGAAGTCGCATTCCAATTGTTAGGGTACGCTGGGAGTCGAAACGGGGACATGAGTTTACTTGGGAACGTGAAGACTCAATGCGTGAAAAATACCCGCATCTTTTTCCTACTACTTCAACTACTTAAATTTCGGGACGAAATTCCTAAAAGTAGGGGATACTGTAACATTTGTAAAAATTGGGTCTCCAAAACCCGCTCCGTTTTGTAATCAAGTACCAAGTTATAAAAGTTGCATTAATTATTTATGATTATTTTGAGTTAAAACGATACATAATTAATAAATAAACTAAACTATAAAAATTATATTTGATAAAAAGTTAAAATAAAATAAATAAAAAATATATGAAGCTGCCGGGACTCGAACCCGGGTCAGCCAAGACTCTTTAACAACTTAACATTCATTCCCTAAACCACTCCGCCACAATGTGTTTTCTGTTAACTCTAGGAAAACAAATGAAATTTATACACAAACTCAGTTTAACCGAAGGCGCCATCTGAGAAACGTTAATCGGCAAACCAAGCGTCAAATCGATTTTTTACCTCACACATTCAGTTATAACCGATGCACGACGGTTTCTAATCAATCGGAAATTGATTAAACTTAAAGACTCATCATTGTTGATTTTTAAAACCGAAAAAGAACATCAAGTTCTGAATAACTCAAACTCCAGACACTCTCGCGATTCAGAGATATCATACCAATACTCCAATTCCTTTTCGTCGCATTTTCAGACCATCAGAGCGCCTAAATCAGTTCGCCGGAATTCTCTGCAAAAGTCGCCGGAAAACCGTATTCAACACAAACCGGTAAAATACTTCTACTTTACGGTTTCAATCTATTGTTAGAACCTTACTAACATTAACCCATCGCTCAAAATCAACCACAGACGACATTGCTGGACTTTCTGTGTTCGCCGGAAAATTTCTGGAATTGCCGGAAACTCATTAATTACCGGTATGCACATTCCAACGTACTGATAATCAATACTCACTAGTTCAATTTCATATCTAATCCCTTAAACCTGTTAATAGATTCTCTCAGCCGAAGGTTCAAAAACAGAGCCGACAAGTTTCGCCGGACTCTCTGAAGAAGACAACCTGTTCGGTATCTTCTTTCCCCAAACTGTTCGGTTTAATGCATTCAAGCTAGACATCATGTTTATTAACTAATTTAATCACGAATCGGATTGTTGATTGATGTCTGCGTTCGTAATGAAGAAGACGAGTTCAGTAATGACTTAAGATTAATTAAAATCGGAATTTTAAACGGGTTAGACACACAGTCCAGCGGTGGACTGTGTGCAAACAAAAACTATACACGTCCCGAGTTCGATCCCTGCTATACGCACGCCTTGTGTAATAACATGCCTTTTTGATCAAGAACTAAACCGGGTTAAATCAGATAGTTGTTAAGTATAATAAAAACCGAGATAATAACCGGGTTAGACACACAGTCCAGCGGTGGACTGTGTGCAACATGAACTACACGTCGCGCCTTTGAAACTCGTCATGAGCACCGGTCCGATTGAATTAAAACGTTTTTGCAAATTAAGGAAATTTCGGTTAATTCAAATAAGTATATAAATATAATTAAAAACGAGTTTATTTCGGGTTAGACACGTAGCTCAGTTGGTAGAGCTGCGTGCACGCGAACGGGAGGTCGCCGGTTCGAATCCTACCCGGCGCAGATTTATTCGCTGACCGAACCGGTCAACGGTCAACGCTAAAAAAATAATATTTTTTTTATATTTTTATTTATTTAATTTAATTTAAAAATCAATTAAAAATACTTAAAAATAACATTTTTAAAGATAGAAAATAGCCATAAACTCACAAAAATATATCTAAAAATTTCATTAAAATCCTTAATAAAATCCATCCATTTAATATATTTTTTCCATTATTATTTAGGTTAGTATTCCTCGTCGATCCGCTCATCTAAATCGTGCGCATCTCACCATCTCCAATTCAACGCACCCAAAGTGAGTGAATCTTACAAATTCCCCGTTTTAATCACGTTTTTGGGGTGTATCATGTGTCTTTGTTTATATACATATTATAACTAAACCATTATGCATACATCATATCATGAACATGTGTATTTAGTTTGTTGCTGTTAAGTAGTTATTATTGAATGCAATTTATTATTTCAGTACATGCAATTGCCGAGGCCGCCGCTCCCCATTTATGCGCGTTGAGCTTGTTCCCCATTTTATTATGCGGTTGAACCTGGCGTGCCCGCATACGATCGGCTCCGTTTGATTGAGCCTTGATCGCACAGTTCATTTTACATTCTCAGTACATGCAATACGATCGGCTCCGTTTGATTGAGCCTTGATCGCACAGTTCATTTTACATTTTCAGTACATGCAATACGATCGGCTCCGTTTGATTGAGCCTTGATCGCACAGTTCATTTATGTTAGTTATCGTATGATATTGGTATGTTCATGTATGCTGCCATGTGTTATTGTATGTTATAGTTGAGACTGCTATTTGCCATTACTTGATTACTTACATTTGCTCATCTATGATTATGCACAATATTTCATTGATAAACTAACCATAAAAACATTATCAAATGTTTATCTAATAAGGTTCACTCGCCAACTTATGTTGACCCAAAAACTCCCATTTTACACATGATACAGGTGAACCAGCAGCAGCTAGGAACACATAGGACCTAGATTAGAAGAATAAAACGATTTAGTATTGGGATTGTTATGTTTGGTTATTTCCTTTGTATTGAATGAACATGTTTGGATGTTTGAAAAATGTAACTTTGACTTTATTAATTATGAAACATAATAGTAAATGTCATGTGCTTTGGTGATAACCCAATTATGCCCCGACTCTTATTTCCGCTGCGGGTCGGGGTGTGACAGTTCGTACGAGGTGACCTCACGTCGTACGAGGTGAAGTGCATTTCGTGCGGAGTCGTATGCACATCGTGCGCTGACTTGTTTGGGCCGTTAACATGTGTTTCAGCTGTTTTTAAGTATTTTAAGCATACAAGAGTGTTGTATAAGTATATTGCACATGAAATCGAGCATTCAAGTATTCCATGTATGAGTTTCGTGCATATAATCATGTATTCAAGATTGTAACATATATTTTAAGTACGTAACATGTGTAAGTATCGAATAAGTTTCCATTATGATCATAATATAAGAGTACAAGAGTTGGAAATGAAAGGTACGAATACGATACAAGTTTCCAAAACTAGAAGTATGATAACACTTTCTAAATAATGAAACTACAGGAATGCGGAGCGTTACAAGCACACATTCTTTCAAATCTTCATCATCCAAATGTGGTAGCAATTTATGGAGTTCTACCTAGTGAAGCAGGAGGAACTTTTAGCTACCAATACTGAATTTCGGGCAAATGAACATTCAAAAAGGTCAACTAAGACACTGAATGTGGTACAGTTTTTTTAAAAAAAAATTTAATTCAAATGAAACATTCATATAAATATAAGAAAACGACAAATAATACGTTATATACTAAAGTCAATAGAAGCCTTGAATACTTGATTTATTTATACACAATGTGAATTTACTTAAATTTTTTTTTAATTGGGTAGCATGCTAAAGAAGTCTATATCACACGCTTCTTAAGTCCTAAACGTGCGATATTGCATCGATCAACGTGGAATATCACACACTTAAGTTGGATTAGTTCCCAACATAATGTATTGT
This sequence comes from Scalesia atractyloides, assembly GCA_947069175.1. Taxonomy (NCBI): domain Eukaryota; kingdom Viridiplantae; phylum Streptophyta; class Magnoliopsida; order Asterales; family Asteraceae; genus Scalesia; species Scalesia atractyloides. Next base: position 61,169,049 of record CAMTDV010000008.1, read on the forward strand.
TCTTCTTCTTCTTCTTCTTACCATGTAGGTGTGCTTTTCTAGGGTGGTACATAGATTGCAATAAATGCACATACACAATTTTTAGCGGCATATAAGTGAAATCGATTCTTTTAACTGCCAACACTTTACTACTGTAAATATAATATTATATATCCCTATTTTGATGCAATGTATTGTTTAAATAGATGCTTCAAGATGCAAATGAAGCTTAAATGCATGGCAGCTGTTAGTAGGGGTTGTACTATGAGCTTAGGAAGTGGTATGATGACATCATGGCCTAAAAGTTCAATAGGTGTGTTTGAGTCTGCAAAAGAGTGAGGCTTAATAACATTAGCGTGTGAAGAAAATAAATATCAAGGCTTTACTTTTTTAACTGTAGGTAGAACGAGTTGGTATGGTCGTAAAATGCCAATACTATCCCTCAAAAAGATAAAAAATATTGGATAAGAAATTACCATTGGTAGGCATGAAAGAAAGGAGGTTTAGAAAGAAGGGATATGTCCAACTATTTTTACACAAGTTTGGCAGCAAGATTTGTGCGAGATTTATTAATTAAATCGTTTTCATTGTGAAAATTTGGAATTATGTGACATTCATGTTTGCTTTGTTATATTAGATATTATTACATCACATATAGTTAGATATATTATGAAAACCTTTTACATGGGTATTTAAACTAGTCCTATAATATATAAGGACATTTACACCACCTATTACAGGTCATCCTAAAGCTAGTCATTATTGACATGAAATCCTTCTATGCTTTCACCAATAACCACATCCAACTACATCTAGGAATCGCATATGCCAAATGTGGTTTTGGGCTCAAGTGTGTAACCTCGATAGCATGTGCCTTAGCCACCCTAGCCTTTTAGTTGCTTAGATAAAGAAGGAAGGCCTTCAGGAGCTATTCTTTCCATGATATTGGCAGAACTTACTAGCCTCTAGACATTTCAATAGTAGGAACATGAGATTGAAGAGGAACATTAATGCTAAGAAGAAGGGACTGTAACCCCAGGTCGTCCTTTCTTAAGGTTAAGTGACGTGTAGCTAATCTCGCTAACATCTTAGATCGGGGGACGACTATGTCTTCGCTTCTTCTTGTGCACTTGTTAAAGCAAACTCATGGCCTAGTTCGTAAATAGCCTACAATTGGTGATTGCTCTGTATCCGTCATTTCTTTTGAAGAAGTTGTTGAGCTAGATGCGATTAGATGCTTTCAAAATCCCGTGACTCTCACTCCAATTTGCAACTATTATTTATTTACTTTCTTTTAAAAATTATATGTCACCCTTGTGTCTTAAAACATCTAAGTACTTACATGCAAGTATGATATTTTTTTTTCATTTGAGTGGACTTGACCTCTAGCTGCTCTTGGACCTAACCTAAGGTTTTTTCCTTTAGACCTTGAGATCATTGTTGTTGGAAATCAAAATATCTTAAACAAACGTGTACTTCACGCCTATAGTAATATGTATTCAATTTCTCTTTTGCTATAAACAAATCCAATTGACTTGTATAATTGTTTTTTCATATCTCACATAATTCACAACAGAAAAACAAATATACTTGCTCATACCCTTTCTATTGTGTCTTACGTTATAATTATGATCTGACCTTTTCTATTTTAAATTCTAGGATTTTATATTTTTATTTATATTTTCTCATGTGCTAGCTATCAGACTTCCAAAACTATCTCCCAACACGCATTCCATGTGGCTCGTGGACGAGTCTACACCACAAACAAGAGTTGTGAAATCATTGTAAAAAAGTTCTATTTTGTATCGTAAACTATATTGAGTATCAATATTATAATCAAACAAAAATTTGTTTAAAACAATATATATTTTTGTGTCATAAATTATATTGAGTGTTGATACAGTGTCGGAATTGAAACGGACTTACCAATACCGACCAAACAACATCCGTACCACTATCGGTATTATCAGAAACCGATATTAACATTCGTTTTGTGGTTTTCGATCGATGTAATACAGTTGGTTTCCTTTCAAATATAATAAATTATAAAATTTCGAATACACCGTTACAATACGATTATTTTTACTTACTTTTAGATACAAATTTTATTTAAAACCTAACCACTTAACCCAAAGGTGTAACCCACTAACTATAACTATAATTACAAAGTTATTTAAAACCTAACCACTTTGCAATACGACCTTGCTTTGATGCATAAAAAAGTGTTTTATTTCTTCTACATATATACTTGTACAATTTACAAGTGTAGTCATAACTTTTTGCTATTTGGAATTCAAATATTTATTTATTTCCGTCGTTCAAAAAATATATTTATTTATTTTTTGTTTTTGTTTTTTTTCTTGTAGTACCTGATAACCATCAAATTTTGAAAAACTTTTCCCAGCACGCATTGCATGTGGCGCGTGGAAACCTGTGTACCACAAACGAGAGTCGTGAAGACACACCTCTCCCGTCACCAAAATTTGTACGTATTTATCTTCCGTCACCATCTCTATCCCAAACCTAAATAAAATTTCAATGAATATTCACTCACTCTTTATTTATCAACACCACTTGTGAGCAGTTACCAGCAGCAGCCCCTACTCCTGCAAAATTTGTTTAGTTTCGATGGAGATTGGACCTCCAACTAATGTTACTATTAAAGGGATACTGGGGTTGTTGATGGCAAATGTTGCTGATGATGAGAAGAAAAAGCGATTGATTTCGCTTGGGATGGGTGATCCCACCGCGTTTTCTTGTTTTACGACTACTTCGGTTGCTGAAGATGCGGTTGTTGAGATGGTTACTTCTCATAAGTTTAATGGGTATTCGCCTACTGTTGGTCTTCCGCAAACTAGAAGGTATATATTATATGGGTCAATGTTTGTTTGTTTTGTGGTTAATTAATTGGGTTAATGTGAGTTGAACACCAAATGTTTGTTGAAATGCTCTAACAAAGTTTAAGTTTGTTTAAAGAATCTGGGATGTGCACATAAACCAAAAATTGAACAGTATTCATAACCAAAAAAAAAAACCGATTGTGTCCGAAATACGCTTTTCGGTTCGGTTCTAACTATGTCCGAATCGTGAATTCCATTACAAATGTTGATTGTTTGGATAATCGAACCGAATTCATTAGAAAAGTATTTGGAAACATTACATGAAGGGTCTTTCTTTTACTGGAATTCCAAATTTGGTAACTGAAAAAACCAAATGGAAATTTGAATTATGGATGAGCATTTGGTATTGGTACTGGTACTGAACCGGTACCATACTGTTACTGAGCTGTATCGCGTATATTCGGTACCGATATCGGTTCTTATTTTCTCCGTTTTTCACTACCAGTACCGATATGTATTTACGCTTAAAACACCGGTGGGACTGGTACCATACGTATTGGTACCACTTTTCCCTGTTTTCATAACAGTATCCAAATTGTGAATTCGGTTTCGATTCGGTTATTGTTTCATAAAAATTGATTGTTTAAATAACCGAACCGAATTCAATCGAATAAATATGTAGAAACAATACATGATGGTTTTTTTACTGGAATTATAAATTTGGTAGTTTTTTTGCCATATTTGAAAGAAAAACTGAATTACACACAAATAGACGTGTAAATCAAGGCAAACAGTTATTTACACTAAAAAGTGAAAGGACCAGAAATCACTCATATTGGGGAAAAATATATGCGACAAAAATCGGACGATAACTGATGGAGTTTGCCACAAAAAAAGAAGATGGTTCTTGCCAAAAACACATGATTTTTAGCCAAAAATGTTATAGGCATGAGGATGAAAATGAAAATCAAAACTTTTTGTGCCATAAATTTGTTTTTGGTAAGTTGGTTAAAAAGTAATTTGTCATTATGCCTAAAATTGTGAAACATCTTTTACTAAGCCAAAAAATATTATAAATACGAATCAAAATATCTAAAACTTAGGTAAACTTGTGTTTCATATTGATGGAATTTGGACCGAGAATCCAAATTTGATCCTATTTGTACTCTTATGCTGTTAAAAAAAATAATAAATAAATAAATAATACGAATACTAATACTAATACTAATACTAATAATAATAATAATAATAATAATAATAATAATAATAATAATAATTCGTAGTTGGGTGTCTCATTGGGAATTACTAGATACGTTTGTTTTCTTGTTTAATCCAAATTTGATTAAAAAAGAGATGCTGATTTTGAACGTACTTATATGTCATCTTGTCGAAACAGCGCAATCTGTGAATATTTGTCTGTTAATCTCCCATACAAGCTATCTCCAGACGATGTGTACATAACAGCAGGGTGCACACAAGCTATAGAAGTTGCCATATCGATTCTAGCCTCACCAAATGCAAACATCTTGGTTCCAAGACCAGGATTCCCGATCTACGAACTTTGTGCAGCTTTTAGAAACGTTGAAATCCGCCATTTTGACCTGCTACCCGAGAATGGTTGGGAGGTTGACCTTGATGCCGTTGACGCATTGGCTGATCAGAATACCGTCGCTATTGTAATTATAAACCCTGGGAATCCGTGTGGGAATGTATATAGTTATAACCATTTAAAGAAGGTATTAGCATACTACATGAAGGATTCCTATTTTAGATTTTTTGATTGGTTTTAAAATGCGCGCATCAGGAGCGCATAATGTGTGTGGCACATGATGCGCATGTGATGCGATCTAATGTGTGATGTAGTCTGATGTGGCGCATTATGTAGTTAACCAGTATTAAATTGTCTATTGCAATTAGTTTGAGTATTTGAACAAATCTGACCAGAATTGATGAAAACATCTTAAATTTTAGTGTTTAAAAGTTAACTGGTTCAAATATTATCTATAAATGCGATTTTCGTATTTATTGAGTAATGAACACCTTGTATACATGATGTGTGGTCATTGCGTATTGCGCATTGGCTTTTGGGATCAAAACCTAGGGATGAGCATGGTACCTGACCGAAAAACGGGAAAGATGAGTACCTGTACCTGTAAGGAAAATAATCGGTACATTACCGGTATTGACCAGTAAATCTACCAACATACCGGTACCGTACTGAAACGGTACCGGTACCGAAAATGATTGGTACGGTACCCGGTACCAAATGCTCATCCCAATCAAAACCCATCAAAGCGCCACACTCTTTCTAAAACCAAGGTTCTTTTTGCAATTGGCTAATGATCTGAGGTACTAATATGGATTCCGTTGTTCGTATGTAAGTAGATTGCTGAAACTGCCAAGAAGCATAAGGTCGTTGTTATAGCAGATGAAGTTTACGGGCATTTAGCCTTTGGAGCAAACTCGTTTGTGCAGATGGGTGTTTTTGGGTCCATGGTGCCTGTTCTTACACTCGGGTCTTTGTCAAAAAGATGGATAGTGCCAGGTTGGCGGCTCGGGTGGTTTGTCATGACTGACCCTAATGCCATATTCAAAAACGCAAAGGTAACTTTTACCATACAAATGCGAATTCTTGAAAAGCTATACCAAAAGTTGAGTTACAATTGGTTAAATAACGAAATTGCATTCATGTACAAAAGATTTGTTTAAAGTTTAATTATCGACGTGTTTTCTATCATATCTGAGTTTATGTCAGTTTCGTAATCCGTTTCTAACTGTCTTTTCAGACCATTGAACGCCTTAAGAAGTATTTTGATATTTGTGGAGGTCCAGCAACATTTATACAGGTACATGCTTCCATAATTTGTTTATATTATACTTATCCACTCATGGTTTTAAAAGGCGCGACATGTACTTCTAGGTCAAAATTAGAGTCTGTCGGAGGCTGAATGTAAAAACAACCAAAGGGTTGAAAAAATAGTGAAAGGCTTACTTGATAAAATACAATCTTAACGGTTTATTTCAGGCAGCAGTACCTCGAATTCTGAAGGAAACAAGTGAAGCGTTCTTCACAAGAACTCTGAACATACTGAAACACACCTCGGATCTTTGTGCCAACAAAATAAAAGATATTCCTTGCTTAACATGCCCAACAAAACCACAAGGATCAATGGCCATGATGGTGAAGTTAAACATTTCACTACTAAAAGATATCAAAGACGACATTGATTTCTGTTTCAAGCTTGCTAAAGAAGAATCGGTCATCCTTCTTCCAGGTGATGCATCAAAAAACAATTTCAGCTATCGTTTGTATTCAGATATGCATCAAATGTGTTGCTCAGATGGATTGAGTTACGGGTCAAAATAGGTAGTTTTTATTATGTGTTCAAATTAGGTCGTCCCGACAACACGTTTGACTACTACAAAAATTATTATTATATTAAAATGAAGCGATTTAGGAGGTTGTAAACTGTTGAAACTCTTTTGGCAACATTCAACCGTTTGTAAGTTTTCAAATTATACATGCTTTATATAAAGTATGACACAAACAGTCATTTATAAGTAAATGGGTGGGGTGGATTAAGTAGCGGGTCAAATGGGTAAAATCAGGTCGATCCCAACAACTCATTTGCCTTACAATAAAGCCTACACTGTTAAACAAAAATTAAGATTATTTTGAAATAAAACGAGTTAGGAGGTTTTAAACATATGAAACACTTTTGTCTATATGTTTGATATGAGATATGAAATATGACACAAAACAAGTCATTTTTAGGTGAAAGAGTTGAAACTGGTAAATAATCGTGGTTATTTTGGGTTTTGCAGGACGTACAGTGGGACTAAAGAATTGGGTGAGGATAACTTTTGCCGCAGAACCATCTTCTCTTGAAGAAGCACTTGAGAGAGTGAAGTCCTTTTACTATAGGCATTCTTGTGAACAAAATGATTCATGTGATCCATGATTGAAGAAGTGGCACTTCACCCAAATATTTTTATATAGTTTTAGCTTCTGAAATAATTATATAGATGTTTGTAATCTTGTAATGAATTTATAAATTAAATAAAAAAAAGAAACAGTTGATTTATAGCAAACATGCCATGTTTAACTTACATTATAAACATGGGCACCCCTAAAGTCTTTTATTAAAACAAAATACAAAACTAATATTATTTTGTTTATATTAAAATATTAATAATTTGCCGCCATGCAGGATCGAACTACAGACCTAGTTTACAAGACTGGCGCTCTACCACTGAGCTATAGGGGCCAGTTGTGGAAGTATTTGTTAATACAATATTTAATGCAGTTCAAATACTCGTAGTAGATTATATTAGAAGCGATAGAATTTTAAGTTTCAAAAAGAAAATTGAAATTTGAGGTAACTGAAATTAATTAGGATAAATAATGTATATAATGTTTGGTTGATAAAATTTGGTAGAAGGAATTGGAATGTATAAGGTTAAAGAAATAACAATTATGCTTAATGAGACACTTCATTCTTCAACCGTTCTCAAATCTTGAATTTCAGGTAGAGGAAGTTTGGTGAAATGTTTTTCAATTGATCTAACCATCTTCCCATGTACCAATATATATTAGCAAAGTTGATTTTCTAACATATTTAAACGCTTTTCTTATTGTTTTTTACGACGGTGAATTTCTTTTAACCATGTTATGGTGTTGTTCATAACACCAATGATCTTATCTATTAATGAATCTTGAACTTAGTTTTTGATAAAATCAGGGAAGGACAAACTCAATTACATATATTATTTTCAGAATTTTTTAGTAAAATTTACACTCCTGATAAAAAAACATGGGGGTCGGGGACTCCTTGCGCAAGCCAAAGATTCGCAACTGAATTCTTATCCATGACATCTTACAAGTTCAACGACCAACAAATACTAACATACAACTAGACTGATGAGTTGATGAAAAAACAATGTGATTCATATAAAGATGAATAAATATATATATATAATTTATAGAAGGTTGAGCATGCTTTTCTGTAATAATAAATTTCAGTATGCGTATTGAATCAACTCTAAAGATTATTAGTTTTGGTCGTTATAATTAGTACAAACTATTATTTTTGCATCCCACACAAAGCATACAAGACTGACTGCTTGCTAGTATACATGGGAGCATGGGGTTCCTCCAGACTCAATGAGCGAGCACGAGGTGCTATTCGTAAACATGTACTTTTAACTCAAATATAGAAAAAAAAATCAAAACTTAACTTCTCTTATTTTACTTTTACAATTCAAGACAACAATTGTTACTTTTACTTGTGTTTGAACATTAGGATAGACATGTTTTACTTCAAACACACATTCCATGGATTGAATGTCCAAGTGACCCGGTGTGTAGAATTACATACTTTTAGAGTTTTAGTTGATTGGAGGTTAAAATTCAAGATTAAATTAAGCTTGATAACACAAGTTCTAATACCACACCACCTAGATAAATAACATATCACACATTTATACATAACATAAGTTGTTACATACACTTTTGACAAAAAAAAATCCTCAAATAAATACATCTATAAGTATGAAAAAAGGTATTAGCTCATACCTTTGTTGGTAATTTACGAATTTGAAGTCACAAAGTTGATAAACTTGAGGGACTAAATTTGATAAATAGGTTAAATTATTAAGGTTTCTAATCTATCTATCCTAACTAATGAAGTTTATAATTAGAGGACACATGTCCCCAGCCTTAATTCACTATTTTTCTGTCAAAACTCACAAAGATTCCCTTTGTTGTATCCGCTATGGGCTATCCATATCCTAAAACGGGTAAGTCTTCGTTTCATATATAAACACATGACCCGTTTACAAACACAAAATTCCATCACAAGCTAGGGTTATCTTCTGTCTCTGTTTCTCTCTCTCTCCATCGCAGAATCTCCATCTCTCTCCTCCGCTCCAATCTCCACCGCTCTTCGTTCACTCGATTCGGGTTTCCCCATTTTCTATTAGATCTCAGTAGATCTTCATCTGCATGCTTCAAATGAAGGTTAGATCATCATTTTCGATTAAACATACTAATTTCGAATCTTGGTTTTCATTGTTCATTGATTTGATGTTCATTTATATTTTATACTAATTTCGAAATGCATTTCTACTACACATGTCAATCTTTATTTACTCATCCCATTTTTGTGACTGTTTTTTCAGGCTACAAATTACTCCCTTCAATCGATGTTGTCTCTGAACATTCAGATATACACAGGTATGCTTCATATTTTTTACTTTATTTTTCAATTTGTTTGTCTCTATTTACCAGCCGATTTTGGGGTTTTTAGGCTTATTGTTTTGGTTTCCTTATTATTTTGAAGATGTGTTGTAAGCTTTTGTGTTATGAGAACATTACTAAAATAGTGCAGATTTGGGATGAATCTGGACCTGTATGAACCCTTATTTCTCTGAATACGTGAATAAGGGGAAAATCCCCCAATTTTGAAAATTTTTAGGAATGAAAGTGAATATCTATCTAGAGTCAATTTTAAAAACTCTTATATATGGCTCTTTTGATCTTTGAAATTCTAAACGCACTGATTATTTCTATTGTAAGATGCTATATTTTTTTTTTCTTTTTGATTGCATATAAATGTATATACATAGTTATTGGTTAGAATATGATTTTATTGTTTTTCAGGGTTTTTTAAATCACCTGGGTGTGTTTTCTATTTGGTTGATTTATCAATTTTAGTGTAATTAGGTCTGATTTTAAGATATTGTTTAAATCCCATTACTATTAGTTAACTGTTCCGTTGCTGTTAAAAAAAGTATTTTCTTTTATTTATTATTTAATTTAATTTTAATATTTGCTAATTGATACAAACAAGTGAACATATAGAATGAGAATTTATGTTTTTAATTATTAATATGTTGTGTTAAGTCATGGGCACATGAATGACATGGCATTGTTAAAACGTTAACCAGGTGTAGTTTGAGGTACTAATGATTATTAAGGGGTTGTTCAGGAGATATGAGAGATGGAACCATGTGCAAACTACATCTATAGTCTTTTGGGGCATGGGGATAGGTTCAGTTGTGGAATCGGGCGGGGCCCTGAGTTGGGGCCGCAAGTTATTGGTTATGTTGGTGCTGGTTTGTGGTGTTGGATTTAATGTGGAAACTACTCTTGCTGATTTCAGCATTGGTCTCCCGGCAAATTGCCTCTTTAAAATTTACGTTAGTATTACACTTCTCTTTTTTTCTCTTTCAACTATAGTTTAGAGGTGGCTGTTTCTATACGTTTACTAGTGCTTGAGTTGATTTGGTTTATGTTTTATCCTTTATGGGCCAAAGGGAGTATAAGCAAAAAATTTAGATACATAGCATGCAGGGAAAACAAGTTGAAAGAGTGTGTTTATTTTGTACACTATTATAAATCCCTTGATCCAATAAGTGAAACACTAGACGGTTGTTTAAGACAACAATTACTGATCTAAATGTTGTAAGAAATGGACAATAATTGTTTTGTGGGTCAAGTGAATCCATTTCTCTCATTAAAAATGACACCTTTACTTTAATATCTTAATATGTGTGTCTTTCAAACAACACACCTGATGAATTTCTTATTAGTTAGTATGTGGATCACTATGCTCAACACACCTGTTATTAATAATTTATTTGTCAAATCTACAGGGGACCAACGAATTTCATACGTGTGGATCATTATGCTCAAAAGATTCGGCCTGTTGAATGCTCATCATTTCGTTTTATTTAAGGGGCTATGATGGTAAATCATTATTTGTGAATTGTCGAGTGTTGGCATGAATTTGTCTGCGCTTTTCCATCACAATCGGACTATGCAGCCATGGCGGTTTATCCTCTTCATTATGGAGATGAGGTATTCTGTGTCTTGACGGGGCAACCGACATGGTGTGATGTTTTAGTGCTTACATCACAATCGGACTATGCAGCCATGGCGGTTTATCCTCTTCATGTTGAAGGTGAGGTATTACGTATCTTGGCGGGGCAACCGACAGGTGTTATGTTTTAGTGATTCTACACGTGCCACTCACTGAGTTTCTTGGTTGTTTGCATCTATGAACTTCACATATCTGAGCCTCATTCTTCCTTTGTTTTTTTTCCTAATAATCGTCCATTGTTTACACTGTCCTTTCATTTTTTTTTCCTATTTGAAATTTTTAGCTTTAAATGCCTGTTTCTGTGATTTAGTTTGCTTTGAAAAATGACTGGGCGAAATACTCATGCTATGATGCTAGGCACTTTATTAGCATGTGATTTGTAACTTCTCAACTTTCTGCAAATTTAATGCTTTCCAGGTATGCACATGAAAGCATTACATCACACGGGGTGTACGACACAATTTAGGATGGCAGGCAAGTTGGGTAGAGGAATTTGCATGATGAGTCAACCCATTCCATATACCAATGAATGACATTCATTACAAGTTTTTCTTCCACAGAAGGAGTTGGGTTGTACATCTGACATGTGAGGATAAAGCAAGGGGAGGCCACAAAACCTTTGTTCAGGTATGGTTGCAACCAGAGGGTCTAATTTGTATACTATGTCCTTCAACGGAAAAAAAACGTAATTTTATAATCTTGCACCACTCAATTTTCAGTCATAAAACTCAGGTTAGGAAAAGATAACAACTTTAATATTTCAGTTTTAGATTTTTAACAAAATCATGTTAAAAGCAAAACAACTAATAGCTTCTTATGTGTGTTTGGAGTTGAATCACAAACTGAATACTTCTTATTTCAATTCCTATTATACTGATGTTATTATTAGATATTGAAGTCCTCTCTTATTTTGTTTTGTTTTTGTCAAACAAATCTTCAATTTGGATTAACCATAGTTTATATTAGCGAAAAAGGGTGCGTTAGGGACGATATGGATCGTGGCGCATCTGGATAGGTAATATATTGTTTTCTCTAATTTTTATTTAGTAATTATGGTATGTTTCTATATGTGGTGGTTTTTGTCTGATTTATATTTACATGCTAGTAACATGGTCATTCAGCTGCATAATTGGTGACAGTTCAATGCTAGAAGATGCTAAGATTAAGGATATGAAGGATGTGGAAGGTTTGATCCTCCCCAGCAGCCAAAGATAACAACAGTCCACCAACCCAGAAATCAAATTGATGTGATGCCTATTGAAGCTAAAGCTCTTCTTAACCCGTTCAATGGTTTGCCCAAGTAAGAAGAAATTTATATTTAATCTGTTAACTAAATGGAGTTTTCTGGGTCGAATTGACACCTATATTTAGTATAATGTACCCAAACATGTTTTTAATATAATAAGTTGTTTTTCATTCCGAGTTGTGCTCTTAAATGTCTTATGTACTGAATGGTAGGTTTAGTTGTGGAAGCGTCTTAGGAAAACATTGAGCAACAAAGCATCTTAGCTAGCTATTCCTCCCATGACATCCATGCTCAACCAAAAAAAGTGTCCTTAAACCGAATCTAACACAAAAACTACAACATTAATTAATTTTGGAAACAATACTCATTACTTATATTGCATGCACAGATATATCAACGCTAAACTGTTTTAAAATGGATTAAAAAAGACACACAACTTGAGATGCGTAGTCCAAGGAAGGTTAGCCATGTGAACCCCATATACCAAAAAAAAAACAACTAGATGATCACATGTAGATTCAGCTATTAACCAACTCCTATATACAACCTGTTTGTACTAGACGGTGACCTAATTGAATGTTGCATTAATTCTGTTCTAAGGTGGGTTAACAACAACTATTGTAAAGTGGGTTAACAACATACATTGCAGTTCTGTTCTAAGGCCACATGTTTTATGTGAACATATTTCTAACTTTTATTATATATATCTAATCACCCTAAGTTTATGATGTTAACTAAAGTTCATTAAAATGACTAATTAACTATGTTCACTACTTTTATTTGGTTTTTTTTGCTGATTTTTACGCTGATGTGTGTGTGATATTACTACGTGTAGAATTTGTTACCTATTCTTTTTAACGGTCAAAATGGCATCATGTTTATAGTCGGAACAATCATAGTCATGGACGAACATAGAAACAAAACAGTGGCATGATACCAAATAAAACCAACATAGGCCTGTGGCTATTTATCGTAGCTAAGGGAGCCAAGTTGTAACACATAATCTGTTGATATGTAAACTGTTTGTTGTAGAAACATGAAAAGATCTTTGTGAAATTTGAAAAAATTGCTGATGTGACTACTCTACTCTTTGATTTACTTTATTTATATTAAATGTTATAGGACATTTAAGTTTAGGTTTATATATTCATAGTCTTCTTAATATACTTAATTTAACTAGTGTAATGGATTTATGATTGAGATATTATTAAAACGATAATTTACTCTACAATTTTCAATTTGATTATAGCAGCAAGAGAGTTATGTTAGGCTTTAGGGCTTTGCTATGTGTAAGTTAATTTTGTACAACCCAATTAGTATGGGCTTGGATATGTAGAAGCTTAAGTTAAAAGTCCGTGGCCTAATAAGTGGATAAATAATAAAAAAAAAGTTAGAAGAAATGAACTTGATGTTAGAGATGGGCATAATAACCGGTTCCAAACCCGACCCGGAGGAACCTACCTGGGACCGGTTCCGGTTCCTACACGACATATAGTAGAACCGGTTCCGGGTTCAAAATACCCGATGGTTCCTACCCGGTTCCACTTTTTTGGAAAAAAATAAGTTCCGGAACCGGTTCCAACCCGTACCCGGGTTGTACCCGTAACTGATTCTTATCATACCCGGTTTCTACGGTAACCTTCCAGACCCGGCGTCAATATATTTTTAATGTGAGTTTTTTTTATAAGTGTTTGCTAGAAACAAGTACCCGGTTACACAAACAACCTAAACAAGAAACGTTAAACAAAACATATAAAACACTAAACATACTAATCATAAAACACAAATGGGTTTACAATACATAAAACAAACTAAACTTTTGATGACCCGGTCCCGGATGCTTCACCCTTTTCATTGTTTTTCGCCTTTGTCACCGGACAATGGCGGTCGGTGTGTTTCTTGAGCGTCGAGTTGGCCGCCGCCTTCATGAACTTCCCGCACCCCTTGCATCTAGCCATTTCATGGCTATCCGACATCAAGCACAAGTCAAAGTGCTTCCAAATAGCGGGGTTTCTTTTGGTTTCCAAAACAACCACAACCTCATCGTTGCAAGCCATCGTTATCTCTTGTTAAAGTGTTAAGTTTATATAGAAAAACCGATTCTGTAAAGTGTAAAGTGTAAAGGGGTTTATATAGAAAAACCGATTCTGTAATCAGGAACCGGTTCCAACGGTAACATTTATCAGGAACCGGTTCCAACGGTAACATTTTTATCAGGAACCGGTTCTGAACAGTGAAAGTCAGGTTTTGACTGTCAGGAACCGGTTCTGAACAGTAAAAGTCAGGTTTTGACTGTCAGGAACCGGTTCTGAACAGTAAAAAAGTCAGGTTTTGACTGTCAGGAACCGGTTCCCAACACTATCAGAAACCGGTTCCGCACCATACCCGGTTCCAATGACATCCAAGCAGAACCGGGTCCGGGTTGGAACCGTTTCCAGGTAATAATAAAACCCGATTATTCCCATCTCTACTTGATGTAAATAGAACACGCAACCTTCTGATCTAGAGTCAGATACGCTACCATTGCACCACAAATTTGTTATGTTTACGACCCTGTTACGAATCGAAACATGCCACCCTTAAAATCACTTATCTAAGTGTTATTTATTCTGCCTCTTAAAATATTTGAATTTTTTATTTTTTTATTTCACGACTTATTATTTATTTCGCTCCGTGAAATTCACGGGAATTAGCGCTAGTTATGTTATAATTATGTTTGATAATGTCTTGGTCTCCAAGTTAGGGTTAGTCTATATAAACCAAGCTAGGGTTGGACATTATTAAGAGAGAAGAGACTAGAGAGAAACGAATTATAGTTTGAGAGTCTGTAATCAATTTTGAGTTATTTTCTTATTATAAGATTAATAGTTATTCGATATAAATTCTTTTCTTCTACTTTTCTATTCGTTTTGATTATTGATCGAGTCTTGAAACTTGGTATAGAAAACTTTCAATCATAAGACTTATTATTTTTTACAGAAAATTAAACACCCATGAATTTAATAAAGAAAAATGTTATTCATCACTCTAGATCACGTGCTCAGATGCTCTTTCTTTTCAAGAACCCCATCACATGTACATGCAATATTTTTTCTCAACTTTTTTTGAGACTGAGTTTTTGTGTTTTAATACATGGTTATATTAGTATAAATGCACCATCTATGAGAACATAAAAATAAGAACCGGTGACATATAGTTGTTACTTACATATAATCATTATCTACACAATCTATCCCCGTATGCCATAAACAAAAGTTAGTACGAAAACAAAAAATTGTTTAACCAACAATGTGGTCGACTAATGTCAAAGAGTTCAAAAAAATAACTAATAAAAAGTCACAGAAGCCTCACGATTGATTAGTGGAATCATGGATCGCCCGTAAAGATTATGTTTAAAATTGCGCCAAGTAGAGTACGGAAGATTACAATCAATGCTACAGCCAAACAATGCATCATCCATACAAAGATCAACTCACACCAAGATCAGGATTACAACATAATACCACAGTTAATGACACATTCGTAGCATGCATCAAACGTCCAATGGTCAGATAAATTTACAGGGAATGGCTCAGAGCAAAGATCTAGGGTTGTTGGTGCAGTCTCACTGTGAGTCGGCTATCCCACCACTAAACAATTTTCTCAACGTAGAATTAACTCTAATACACATAATAAAGCTTGACCTATCAGATACTTTTTATCACACTTGTCACTTTTAGATATGGACTAGGAAATTTACCAAGCTTTATAATAAACTCTTTTTTGATACGTAGGGTTATCCACCACAGTGATCTTACTAATTCATACAATTATGTTTTCCTAGTGAACTCAATTCTTGGGATCTCAAGTCTATTGAGTTAGGTTTCCATCGTATGAACTTAATTTTTCAAGGGCTTCAGTCTCATTCCCATGGACAACTTCTGAACTAACTCTCTACTTACACTTTTTGTTAGCGGATCCGCGATATTATCCTTTGATCTCACATAGTCAACAATGATAATTCCTGTAGAGATTATTTGTCATATCGTATTATGTCTATGTCTGATATGTCTGTTCCTACCAGTATACATTATGTTACGAGCTCTGCCAATTGCCGATTGGCTATCACAATGTATACAAATGGCAGATGCCGGCATAGGCCATCTTCGTATATCCTCAACAAATGGACGTAGCCATTCTGCCTCTTCACCTGCTTTATCTATAGCAATGAACTCTGATTCCATCGTGTATCTAGCAATAATCGTTTGTTTCGATGATTTCCACGATATAGCTGCACCTCCAAGTGTGAATACATACACCCTTGTTGCTCTGAAATTATTCGTGTCAGATATCCAATTTGCATCACAGTGTCCTTCTATAACTGCTGGATATCTGTTATAATGCCACCCATATTCCCGAGTGTATCTTAAGTAACGAAGTAACCGAATGATACAGTTCCAATGAATTGAACTTGGGTTGCTTGTGTATCTACTTAGCTTGCTCACAGCATATGCTAAGTATGGTCTAGTACAATTCATAAGATACATCAAGCTACCAATAATTCTTGAGTATTCCAACTGGTTAACAGGTTCACCTCTATTCTTGGCTAGATGTTGACTTATGTCAAGAGGAGTTCTAGCTACATTAGAGTCATTCGCATTGAACTTCTCAAGAATTTTGTCCACATAGTGGAATTGACTTAGAACAAGTCCACTTTGAGTTCATGTGATTTTAACTCCCAGCATCACATCCGCAAAACCCATGTCTTTCATGTCAAATATTGTTTTTAGCATGTTCTTTATAGACTTTATGATTTTGTCATCACTTCCAGCAATGAGCATATCATCTACATATAGACACAAAATGACATATCCATCTGATGTGTCCTTCACATATACACACTTGTCACATTCATTAATTTTTAACCCAGCATCAAGCATGACATGATCAAACTTTTGGTGCCATTGTTTTGGAGCTTGTTTTAATCCATACAAGGATTTTACAAGTTTACACACTTTCCTTTCTTGTCGAATGGCTGTGAAGCCTTCGGCTTGCTCCATGTGGATTTCTTCCTCTAGATTTCCATTCAAGAAAGCTGTTTTCATATCCATTTGGTGAACTTCCAAATTTCTAATGGCGGCAATGGCAAGCACCAACCTGATGGATGTTATTCACGTAACTATAGTCTATCTCGCTTTTGATGGCCTCCCTCCACTGAGGTCCTTCTGAGGAATTCACTGCTTGTTGATACGTTTGAGGTTCCTCTTCTACCATATAGGTAAGAAACTCAGGCCCATAGGATTTTTCAGTCCTTTGCCGTTTACTCTTTCTGATTTCAACTTCCTCAGTCTTAGATTGTTCTCGAGGTTTATTATTTTCAACCTCGCCCCAGGAACAATTTCATCAACCGGTCTAATAAAACTCGATTCACCTTTACCTAAGCACGAGAACACATGTTCAAACCATGATGCATTCGTAGATTCTATTATGAAGCTGTTGCATATTCCAGGGTTCTTAGAATCATGCACAAGAAAATGATAAGGACCGTAAAGACGGGTGTATCCTATAAATACACAATCCACTGTTTTGGGTCCTATTAGTAGGCGCTTTGGTGGTGTAACCACCACCTTAGTTAGACACCCCCACACTTTCAAGTATTTATATGGTGGTTTCTTTCCCGTCCATAATTCGTACGTGTTACATCTTTTTTCTTATTGGGTATCATGCTTAACACATAATTTGCCGATAAGATTGCTTCCCCCCCACATGTTTTGGTTTATACCAGAACTTATCATCATGGCATTCATCATTTCTTTCAAGGTGTATTTTTTCGTTCCGCTATGCCATTCGATTGAGGGGAGTAAGGAGCCGCGAGTTCATGTATGATTCCATTTGCATACACATCAATAAAAGGTGAAACATATTCACCTACTTGGTCGCTCCTTACGATTTTGATTTTCCGATTTAGTTGATTCTCAACTTTGGCTTTGAACAAGATAAACTTGTCAATAGCCTCGTCCTTACTCTTAAGTAAGTACACATAGCAATACCTTGTACTATTATCAATGAACGTGATGAAGTACTTGTTCCCACCACGAGCAGGAATTGCTTTTAGATCATATACATCAGTGTGGATCATCTCGAGGGGTTCGGTGATTCGTTCGACCTTTTTGAATGACGATTTCGTTTGTTTTGCTTCTACGCAAGTTTCACATTTATTATTTGAGTCGATATCGAATGTTGGTATGCAATTAAGTTTAATCAAACGGCAAATGGAATTAAATTAACATGTCCTAGTCTACCATGCCAAAGATTAGAAGACTCAATCAAGTAAGCAGAACTAGTAGAGTTTTCTTTCATTCCATTCACAACAATTACATTTCGTTTAAACATACCATTAAGGGCATAGCCCTTACCAACATACACACCATTTTTGGTCAACACGACATTGTCCGACTCAATCACCATTTTGAAACCAAACTTGTACAATTGCCACCCCGACACAAGGTTCTTACGAATTTCTAGAACATCCAACACATTGGACAAAGTGAGTTCTTTTCCAGATGTCATCTTCAAAACCACATTCCCCTCACCTTTAATTTCTGTCGTGGCGGAGTTTCCCATAAAAACCTTTTCTCCATTAGTCACCTCCTTGAAGATGCTAAAGAGGCTTTTGTCAGAGCACACATGACGGGTAGCCCCCGTATCAACCCACCAATCCTTGTTATTTCGACCAACCAAGTTAACTTCGGTGACCCAAATCGAGATTTCCGTGACCATGGCAACAAGGTTATCAACCTCATGAACCATGTTCACTTGTCGAGCATTTTCCTTCTTTGGAAGCTTGCATTCGTTGGCCTTGTGGCCTTGCTTTTGACAATTGTAGTAAGTTCCTTGGAACTTCTTTTTCCCAACTCCCCCTTTCGGACCAAGGTTGGAGCGTTTCACATGACTCTTCTTTCCACCCTTTCCACCGTTGTTGTTGTTTCCCTTTGAAGATTGACTTGTTCAACAACGTTGGCTTTTACTTTTTTAGGACCATCAATCCTTTTCAGAGCCACTTTGTTATCTTCTTCAATACGAAGGAGAACAACAAGATCTTCAATGGTCGTTTTCTTTCGCTTATGTTTGAGATAGTTATTGAAATCAACCCAGTTTGGTGGTAGCTTTTCAATCATAGCAGCAACTTGGAATGTCTTTCTAAACACCATTCCTTCCGCATGGATATCATGAAGAATAACTTGCAGTTCTTGGACTTGGCTCATGACAGTTTTAGAGTATATCATTTTAAAGTCCAAGAACTTAGCCACCACGAATTTCTTAGTGCCCGCATCTTCTATTTTGTATCTGCGATCCAAAGACTCCCATAATTCTTTGGCAGTCCTAACTTTGCAATACACATTGTATAGTTTATCCACCAAACCATTCAGAATAAAATTGCGGCACAAGAATCTAAATGGTTCCAAGCATGAATCGCGCTCACAGATTGAGTATCCAATCCCCTTCATCAACATGGGGATTGGTTTTAGTCAAGAACCTTGCTAGCTTTAGCTTGGTCAGATAAAAGAACATCTTTTGCTGCCACTGTTTGAAATTCACACTGCATAATTTCTCTGTTTCTCAGCATGCGAGACTGCGTTAGGCAATGGTGCAACCAGATCGGTTGTGACAACAACAACGGAAGTCATGACTACAGAGACAACACTAGTCATGACTGTAGAAACAACAGTAGTCATGGGCTAGGATTCCATTCTGAAACGAAACATTCAGGAATAATTAGTAAATAAATTTGTTTAAGTTTGTTAGTAAACTACTACGGAAATCTGAAATGGAAACAAATAAATCAAAAGACAGTAAACGTGAATCGGGCTTGTGTTTGACACAATTCCCTTAAACAGATTCGCGGTTTGTTCCCAGGGTACGCCGGTTCGAAGCAGCAACAGTGTACTGCCGGACTTGAACACTTGCCTGAATGAAATAGGAGATGTTGTAGAGACTGAGAGACAAGAAGGAAGAAGATATTGCTGGTGTGTCTAAACTGTTCGTTTGAACTGGGTTTTATAGCCAAAACTCATAAATAATAACTGTTTTAAAATTTGAAAACTAAATAATGATCATCAATACTGGCCTCGGGTTTTCGAACTGCATTCGTGTCCGTAGGATGTGCGGGCGCACACGAGTTCAACTAATTCTGGTTCTAATTTTTGCACCCCCTTGCGCGCGCGGGGTAGGACTAGTGGTAAAACATGTCATATAACAAATCAATGGAGTAGTAGAGGCTCTACCTTATAAACAACTACTCTCTTTGTTTCCACACCAACGTGGGACAAAGTGTTTACCACTTTTGAGACTTTCTTTCATACTATAAAATTTCCAACAAGATGTTCGGAATTTGCTTTTTTGTATAGCATTTCTAAACAATTAGGCAGTTGTCTGTGAAAAAGAAAAGAGTAGAAATACAGATAAGAAGGGTAAATTAGTCATTACATAACTTATGATTAATAAAATAAATTAAAATAGGTAAATTTGTAATTTTATTAGTTAAGTTAGGAGATATATGCAATTTTAATTTTGAATTGGGTAAATATACAATTAAACAACTTTTATAAGAAGAAATATGCAATTACCCCTTTACGATATTAGTTGTCATCATCACTCGGTTAACACTTCCTTTGTTGGTTTTTAGAAATGTGATATTGATACTTTGCAGGGTGATCATGTGACCATCCTAAATGTATACAAGGGATTTCTTCAGTCTAATAATTCTTCAAATGGCGTCACAAAATTTTATTATTTACCACGCAATGGTAAGCTTTTATTGGCCTTAGAGAAGGTCTTAAAAGTCCATCATTTTATAATTCTTTGTCTTTTTATCTTCTATTGGCTTTAGAGAAGGTCTTAAAAGTCCATTTTTTTATAATGATTTTTTAGCCTTTTTATCTTCGATATATTTATTCATTTTGCAGAAAATGATACTTGAAGTTAGAGAACAACTAAGAAGAATAGTACGACTGGTATTAGCCTTAAAATTATGCGAAAACGATACATATATACTTTTTTTTATATTTTTTTGACATTCTTGTCAATATAATTATCTATTTATAAGAATTGCTATTTTTTTTGGTATAATACGTGAACGCTTTTGATTAAAAATCTCACACATTTTTTGGTTTTAAACAAATAATGTTTTGTTTAGAATACAAATAATAAAATACTTATCTTATTATAAGATTGTCAGAATGATTAATGATACAAGGACTTTTAGTTTTTTATGTTCTAAAGAAGTACTTCTATTCTTTATATAGACCAATATTAATTGTGTTTGTTTGTAAGGTTATCCCTATTACTAGAACCTGCAAGGGGGGTGGCACAGAGGTAGTAAGTGTCTCATGTTCAAATTCGGCTTACATTGGTATATGCCTTTTACCCCTTAAAGCACAATTTGCTTTTTACTGGCTTTCGTTGATAAAAAGGTTATTGTTTGGGGCCATGAGTTTTCAAGTGATGGACTCTCATTGTCATATTTAGGGCTGTAAACAAACCGAACGAACACGAACAGGGCCTTGTTCGTGTTCGTTCATTAAGGAAATAAATGTGTTCACGAACGGTTCATGAACACTTACCGAACGAGATTTGATGTTCGTGTTTATTCATTAAGGAAATGAGAGTGTTCGCGAACGGTTCACGAACACAAACGAACACAAATAAATTCGGCGAACACGATGAAAGATACATGTAAATAAGCACTAGAACTTGAATCCCCTATTGTGGAACGGAGGTCGATCGTATTCGTCGATGTAAATAATGAGGATTTAAAGGGAAATAGTGTATAAACAAGGTGAAATAGGGTTTCTTAGTTTACTTGTTAGGGCAATAAAATAAACTATAAGTAAACGTAAATTCACGGACATGTTCACGAACACCTTACCGAACGTTCACGAACACAATTGAACGAACATGACCTCTGTTCATGTTCGTTCATTTGACTAATCGAACGAAATTTCTTGTTCATGTTCGTTCATTTATCAAACGAACGAACATAAACGAACTTCCCACCGAACGGTTCACGAACTGTTCGCTGAACGTTCGGTTCGTTTACAGCCCTAGTCATATTACTGGATATTCAGAATTTATATCTTAGCTGAAGGCTTTTCTCCTTTAGGAATTTAAGTTTTTTTAAACAGGGATTACTCATGAAGTAAGTGATGGACTCTCATGGTCCTATTACTCATGAAGTAAGTGATGTATAGTTTGTAAATTCAACCAGTTTACCTCTAAATAGGTTGATTTCGGTCAATTTCTAACAAATCAAATGGATTTAAACTAGGTTAATTCGGGTTAATTTGTAATAAATCAAATGGATAAAGATGCTTTTCAAGATATAGGTCAAATTAGTCGATCTAAAGTGTAGTCAAATGCATAAAACCTCCAAAAAGCACTTTTTAGAAGAAAAAAAGGTAGATTATGAGTGTAATAATATAGATTTGCAATTAGATTAAAA
This sequence comes from Scalesia atractyloides, assembly GCA_947069175.1. NCBI lineage: Eukaryota > Viridiplantae > Streptophyta > Magnoliopsida > Asterales > Asteraceae > Scalesia > Scalesia atractyloides. The sequence continues at coordinate 61,191,477 of CAMTDV010000008.1, forward strand.
ATATGTAAACACTTCTATAATCTACAAAAAAAATTGATTAAAGAACGTTATGGTTCAGCCGACTTTAACCCGACCCATTTTGACCAATTACTCCTTTTTGCACCATTTAAGTTCTTGGCAATGAAGAACAAAAATATTCAAGAACCTAATGTTCTTTAATCTGACATCATGTGTCTTAAAATATCAAGTCATGGAAGTGTTTATTCAGATATCTAGGGATAAAAAGTGAAGTAAAACTGTGTTTCTTTCTATAAATGGAGATGGCAGCGTAAGTGGCATTACGTTATACATCATAATAGATATGAAGGCTTTTATTGACTATTTACTACGTGTTGATCATTTCACAACAAATGTAATATTATAAGTTTCAAACCATGAGTTTCATGGATTAACTTTTGTCATAAATAAATAGTATTACCACTAAACAATTTGGGCACATTGGTTGCATCAATTGTTGATATCCGACTTATAATCTACGCATAATAAACAAATATTATTTAGACATTTAACAAATTGTTATTTTTTGTATTTTTATCGATTAATGATTCGCGTTGAAATGTTGAGCAAATTGATAATGTTCAGCTATGTCATTTTGTATTTGTATTAACACTTAAAGCATTATGTACCTATGATTGATTTGACAGAAAGATTGATCTCATGATGTAAACAAACCCATGCAATACACGGGTCATAAGCTAGTGTATATATATATATATATATATATGATTTCAAAATTATCATGAATAGTGTTTTTATTATTTAAATATTTTAATCTTTAGTAATATTTATACGTTATTTAATTTTAAGTTTTAGTAACAAACACTAATTAATAATTTTAAGTGTTTGATTTTTTATACTTTTATTAACCGTGTTTATTTATTATTAAATTTGATATTTTAGTAATAACTTGCATTCAATAACTTTAAAAAATAAAATTAAAATCCGTATCTATGTTTATTTTTTTAATATTTTGTGGGCATTGGATTGGTATCGATACGGTTCGTTTATAGTAACGTACAAAAATAACTTGCGTCCATTAATTTTAAAAAAAAATCTAAATCCCGATCTGTGTTTGTTTATTATTTTAACATTTTGCGGCATTTGATTAGTATCGATACGGTTCGTTACAGCAGTGGTACAATACATGCACTAGGTATAGAAATTAACACATGTTTTACATAGTCTGAACACGACAAAAACGAACACCGGTAGAGCGACATTGGTGTTGTTCGAATGGTAATGATTGGTTCAGATTGTCACGGTACATGTACCGATATTCATTTATCATCACATACGAAGTTGTATAAATGAATAATTTTCAAAACCACAAACCATAAAAAAATACAGTAAAAATAAATATTGGTACCGAACCAATGTTGTTCGTTTGGTTTCATTTCGGTTCACTATGGTAGCGATACGAGACTGATGTTGTTCGGTTTGACACGGTATGGCAGTGATACAGAGTCAGTTTATCGAAAACAAAAACAATAAAATAAAACCAGTACCAATACATATGTTACTCAGTTAGTTTCAATTAGGTTTGGTATGATAGTGGAACAATATTCGTTTGCAATAAAATTTACATCGCAATGGTGAAAAAATAAACATAGAACGCAAACCAACCGAACAGATATCAACTAAACAACATCATATTCGTTTGGGATATTGGATTTAAATAACCCCAACTTTCATCAATTGGCCGATAACACTCCCAACTTTCAATTTGTACAACAATTGTGAGGATCTCCTTTAATCCAATAGCAATTGTGAGGTCCTAATTTATTTAACCTAGTCTTATATGTGCGGAATTCATTTAAGAATAATGCCAAGATCAAGATTACTTTTTAATATCAACATTTCATTAATTGTTCAACAATTACAGTTCCTAAAACAATCTTGACAGGGTTCGCCTTATCAGTTAGCAAAAACGTTACAGACAAATGACCCAACACTCCTATATTAGACTTCCAACTTCATACGAAGTGGAACATGAATGACTTCGTACGAAGTGAACCTCTCTTCATATGAGGTGAACTTACAAAGCACAAAATTCTAACATTAAGCCCTATTACAGACACGGACATGACCCAAAGACGTAGGCGATAGACATTATGCATAAACAAACTCCCCCTTGGATATTGCCGTAGTCTTGATCAGTCTTCAGTCTTCAAAATGTTATAACATTAAAATTCATCTCCTAAAGAAATTCTTTCTCGGCTTCCGACGCTCTTCACTTGGAATACGCGTTTGATCCGTTGGCGGAGCCCACATTTCAAATTGAAATATTCGAATAGAAGCTTTCTTTCTAATAGCCGCAATCCTATCTGACTTTCTGACATCTTTCTAAAACTTTTTTCGTTCCAATTCCCTCCACCTTGATTTCCACATCTTTTTGGAGTTAATACCATGTGCGTAACAAACATTAATTACACCTTGGTATTGCATCGCTTGCACTTTCTCCTTTGCTTCGTAACATATCTTGTTAAAGAGTAGACATTCAATATCCTTCTCCGAACTGTACACCAACCACATAGGATCTAAAATCCTTATCATTCTACATAATCCATCTGACTTTAAAAGAATTACCGCTTCACCAGTTTTGATATCATACTTCCACCACTTGAAAAATTCATAGAAATCTTGTTTAATCTTCATCAGCGGCATATTTTTCATTGCACGTGGCCGCTTCAGAATCAACGTCACGTCTTTTTCTTTGGTCACTGGATCGATCTTTGTAATCTTCTTAGGATAATGTGGCTTTCAGTGTTTAAAACTGTGTGCAGCTTCATACTTTATAACTTTCCACAGTCTCTGATCATGAAACTTCATTTGTAGTTAATCCACTTAGTTTGGACTAACTCTTCAACATCTCACTGAGGTAAAGTTTGAATATCAGGCAAGTATCAAAAATATTGAAATCCGAACTCTCTCTTTATAACATACAGTTCAGTTCAGGTAACCATCCCTAACTCAGAATACCCCCTAACGACTTATCTTGATCTCTCGTGAAAAATGCAACGGTCGTCGAAATTTCCTTTCTTTTGGCATTTCTTTAAACCACGCCTTTTTAGCTTTTTGAATCTCTTCTTTACTAAGACGCCTTGGCAAATTACCGTCTCTAACTGTTTCTACAACTTTCTTTTCAATAAATCATCTGTCGCTTCGCTAAACATCTCTTGAAATGTTGGAAAGTCATATGTTCCTTCACTAGCATATTTTTCAGTTTCGTCTTCAGAATCATCCTCCACGACAACATTATCATAGTTATCTGCATCCTCAACATACCGGTAAACATAATCATAAGATTTTTAACACTTATGTTATTCAACTCTTCTTCAAAAACAAATTTAAACGAGCTTTCATCAACTCCCAACATCTGAGCAATTTCTTCCTTTGAATAGTTGTGGACAAACTACCCTTCTTCCACACCATGCTCCAGATATAATACTTTAGGTGACATTACAGGAACAACCGTTATTGGAGTAACGTCTGTGAAGATTCCTGAATGTTCTTCTTCGTTCATAAAATCCTTCTTCTCCCATCTCTCTGAGCCTCATCTTCCTGATTTACATTATCATTCAGAAAAGCATCATAGTCAAATGATTATATGATCTTTGCTTTTACAATCACTAATCCTGTACCCCCCTGAGTATTATCATCGTCATCACCCTTATTGTCATCGTCTTTCTTGTCATCATTACCATCAATATCTACATCATCATCTTCCTCGTATTCATCTATCTCTTTCTCAAGCTCTTTGTCTTCTTTTTCTTTCTTTCTTTCTAAAAACTTTTGCTTCTCTGAGATACTAGTAACATCAACATCTCCTACTAGCATAAACTGTGAAACATCAACACCTACTGACTCTGTTTATTTCTCTAGCTCAGTTTCTTTCTCTTGCACATGCGTAATGATAGGAATATCATCAATATTTTCTTTTCCTTTGCCTGCCATTGCAGCTTCAGCCTTTTGAGCCCTTTCTTCAGTTCGTGCCTTAGCTTCTTCAATCTTTTCTTTTCCTTTATACTGAATTTCTTCTCTAACACTTTGTATAAAACATCGAACTTCTTTGCAAAGATTTTTCAGCTTTAAGATCTTGAACTACTCTGTGAAGTCTTTCATTCTCAACAGTAACATTTGTAAGCATTGAAACCAATTGTACATTCTCAGATTCAAGGTGTTTAACTCAGTTCTCCAATTCTTGAATCTTTTGATCATTAAAGAAATCTCCCTCTATCCCTACAAACTGCAAATCATCATCAAATATTGAAGGACCTATAGAATAAGATTGATGTCTAGTAGATGATTCAGGAGTTCTCTGTTGTTGTAAAGGAGGTGTTGGTTATTTAGGAGGTGAAAAATAATATGGTGGTGATGATGGTTGTTGTGGTGATGGTGGTTGTTGTATTTATGGTGATGGTGGTTGTTGAATTTGTGGTGATGGAGGTTGTTGTGTAGTAGTAGGTGGTGTTTGAATGGATGTAACATTTTCAGTTTCAAGCGCCGCCTCAACTCTTGGAACCTCTTTCTCTGTAATCACCGCATCAGACTCAATCACAATAATTTCACAGCTTTCTTATACGTTCTTCTTGATTTCTTCGTTAATGGAGAACTAGTTGATTTCTTCAAATCGGTAGCTTTGCTTTTTACTCTTATAACTTTCTTAACTGGTCTCTTGATAATCTCTTCTGATTCTGATGGCTCCTAAGTTTCATCATCATCACCTATTGCCTTTCTTTTTCGCTGCTCTGCTTTCTCTGCTACTTCTGCTGTTGCTGCTGCTTCATAATCAATACTTTCATCAGAACTCGATTCATCTTTATTCTTATCTTGATCAGAAGTAGCAGAAAACACTTCTGTTTCAACATTTTCGGTTTCAACATGCACCTCTTCCTCCTTAGTATCTTCATCTGTCAACATAGTATCTGCTTTCTTAGACGCTTTCTTTCTCTGAGTAGCTGGCTTTTTAAGAGTTGTATTTTTCTTCTTTTTATCCTCCTTCTCATACCAACTGCTCCTTTTCGGAATATAATATACTAAACGATCATCTTCGTCATTCTCAGAGTTACTATCATCTTTTCTCCAACGATCTTTCGGTGGCGCAACATAACCTTTGTCTTTTATAGCTCCAAAAAATTTCTTTCCCTGGTTCGTTTGCTTGCTTCAGATATTTATTCAATCGTATTAAGGATAAACTCGACATGTGCTCCAAGATTAGCTTATCTCTATCATTCTTTTCAAGTCTGGGAATTGATCATCCAACATCATTTGTACGAACCTCAGATACTGTAAGAACTTCTCCTTTGTAATATTCCCTTTCATCTACTCGAAGGTAACTCTGGTAAAGTTGTAAGGCAAGTTAAGACTGAGAGCAGTTATCATATATATCTGATAGTCTAACAACACATCAAACCCTCCTTTTCTATGACTTAGATCATGAATCACCGAGTGCACAAAGAACTTTTATGGTCTACCAAGATAAGCTTTATTGAAGTTCGGCGCATTCACATGACCTTTATAACCCATTCTATAAAAACATCCTTTCGCCATACTGTAAGTCCAGTTGATCGGATCTAACAGGTATCGTAAGACTAATCGATTGCGGAAATAAAGATTGGAATGAAGAACAATTCTTGAATCAAAGCAACTTGCATACACCAGAATAGTGTTTGATACAAGTTTTCCAATAATAACTGACTAGCCCCAAAACCTTGACCTAATAAATGTATTTTATACTAATTACATGGCCCACAAGTTACAACCCTAGGCCCAAGAGGCACTAGGTAGCCCAAAACCCTTTAACTTAGCCCAAATGTAGCACTAATGTGTAAACCTTCAGTTATAAGCCCAACAATCTCCCCCTAGGTTTAAAACATTAGGCCTTTAGTCTTTAGGTAGCGCATCGACTCCCAATCTCCTAGCAATTATCCTAGCTACAGCAGTTGTCCAATCTTTAGCACAAACTTCATATAATTATGCTGTTCGAATTTGATTTGCAGCAAGAACTTGCAGATCTTCATCGTGAAAACTTACTAAATCCACCACGTCATTTACTCGGAAAGCTTTCTCTTTGGTGACTATCACTACACTTCCAACCTTAGGATCATACATCCAGAAATTAAAGTTCTTCAGAATACCTTTAGGCAATGTCGGAGCAACCGGTATCACAAGTTCTTTATCTGTTGGGGGGCACATTACTGATTTAAACCGCCTACCAGTTCTCACATCACGAACCTCCTTAGCTGCCCGTAGATATGGCTCAACAGTTTTCATCGTCTTAAATCCAGTCTTGACTTCTTGCTCCAAGCGTTTGAAGAACCTCCAACCCGGTCCCCTTTCTGTAGTATCGTCGTCAATTGTCCAGGTTTCAAATTGAGATTCCTTCGAATAATATTCACGGGTACCATCCTGCCTGACGATAAGCCACATATTCTTCACATGATCATACGTCCAACTTAGCACTCTCGACTTATTTCCAACTTTGCTGTAATAATTCAAACCGAGTTCCATGACATATCTCTCGGATTGGTTGGAAGGATCCTTCAATTGAAAGTTCTCATCAAGTGGATTCACATCTATATTCTTCATCAGAACCATCTGCTTTTTCTTTTGAGCCGTTGAACGTTTCTGACTCGCAGTGTACTTCCTTTTTGGATCTTGTAGATAATCATCCAATCCTGCTTGACGATCAGCAGCTAACTGCTCAGCAGCTACTCTATCGGCTTCACTCTGTTCGGCTGCTCGATGACGATGTTCAATGTTCATCGGATCATCGGTTGGATCAGAAAACTCTCGACCAAACTTGTTTTCTAACTTTGCCTTCAAATCAAAAACCATAGTCATCAACATAGTAACGTCTCCTTGCAACTGATCAATAGTCTGACCCCTGACATCTATGCATGTCTGTAACGAAGCAATGTGGGCATCTTTAAGAACAACTTCCTGTTCAAGCACGATCACCCTCTTTTTCAAATCGACAACATCCACATCTTCGTCATCGCTATCCAATCCACTGAACTCAAATGCTCGTTTCTCTGATCGACTCGAATATTCCGTATCATCATCTTCAACACGACCTGAACCACTACCACCTGTTCCAGATCCTCCGGCACCCATTGAGCTACCACCAAAATCCATCATTTGCAATATAGAATCTGCTGGAAAAGATATAACAGTAGAATGTGTAGCGATGTGAGTAACTATTGGTTCAGCAACAATAGTATATTCGACTATCGGAGTATCCGTCAACGACACAATAACTAAAGATGTAACATGAGTAGATTCTTCAGTAGCACTACCAATCAAAACTTCAGAATGACTTGGTTCTTTAACAGTCTCTGTCCGTCGTCTCTTTACTAACGGTACTTCTTCTTCTTCAATATCTTCCTCAGAATCAAACCTACCAACCGGAATATCAACAGGAGGTATCACAAGAGGAGGATCACCTTGTCGCTCTTGTATCTCTTTCAAGTGTGCAATAAGAGCTTCCAAATTCTCTGTAGTGAGTTCTAGCAATACTGGAGTTAACTGAGCATTAAAATCTGTAATATCATCCAAAAAAGCTTCTTCCTCATCTGTATCAACATCGGTAACCAGATCCTCAACTTCAATCTCTTTCTCTTTCATCGGTATATCATGTTCCTCAGCTACCATAGCATTAACTGGCTTAGGCGTGGGATGTCCTGTCCAATCACCTCACAAAACCTTCCGAACTTCTTCAAAGGTATGCGACCAACGCAAACAGTCTTTGATGTTGATCGGTTTTTCTTCATAGTTCCGAAAATGGTTGGACCCATTGGCTTCATGTTCAACAGATTAGCATCAGAAGCATCCTTGGTCAGATCAGGGTACCGGGCATCCAAAATCAACTGTACAAACCACGGATATAGTAGAAACATTCTCTTCTTTGACTGTTCCAAGATCTTCTTCATATTCTCGAAAATATAACCGGAGAAGTTATATTTCCAATCCATAACGAGAGACACAATCGCCGAAGTTTGGGTTTGATTTGGTTGATCTAATCCTCCTTTGTTCTCAGAAATAAATAGCATAAAAACATGCACCAACAATCTCTAGTACGCGGGAAACATTTTCTTGAGTAAAGGCGGATAAGTTCCGTTGTAGCTCATCTCCGTCAGCACAGGCAACACTTTCTCCTTGGCATACAAAGTCGGATCACTTGTAGCATCAGCAAACGCAATAGCTCTCGGATACAAGCCTCGTTTACCAGAATCTCCTTTCCCTGTATCAGTGAACTGATGTATGGCCTCCCATCAGCGCCTCTCAAATGGAATCTAGCTCTCTTCTAAAAAGTATGCACAAGATCTTGATATATGACTGGGTTGGCTCGAAGGGCGTATGCATTCTTGCACTTATTCAGACCAGCCATCATGGATCTAAACTCCTGGAAAAGTTCTGCTGGAGGATCGGATAAATAACCTGCCTGGTTGTGAAACTGTTCTTCCACCAGCATAAGTGCGTCGAACGCCTCTTCCGCCATTTCTGTTAGGAATAATAAACAAGTTAAGTCCAGTTCAACAAAACCAGCTGACAGGTCATCTTAAGAGTCAACAAATTTTAAAGGTTCAAAACAGTTTAAAATATAAATCATTTGAAAGGTTCAATCATTGACAGGATTCAAACATAGTGCAAAGGTTCAACTATTTGAAAGGGTTCAAAACAGTTCAAAAGGCCAGACTTTAGAATCCGGATTCGAAAATGGTTCAACAGGAATCCGGATGAACCTTTCATCACTCCGGATGAGCATCATCCGAGATGAAATCCGAGTTCATTCAATTCGGTTGGATATCCATCCAGAATGAAATCCGAAATACTAGCCAATTTGAAGATCAATCCGAAATGCTATCCGAAATACATGAATATTTGAAGATTATCATTTAATTTCATAATTAAGAAGCATTTTATACCTAATTCGGATGAAATTTAAGATGAAATCCGAAATGAAGGTGAACAGTGAATTCGGAAGATGAACAGAGGATTTCAGAGGATTTTGGAAAAAAATTGTAAATGATCCGAAATGTAACTCTGATTCATTTATATACTATTTTGGAATGGGCTTGGGCCTAAAACCTTTGGGCCCAAGTCAATCCGGATTCCATCATCCGAGATTAACAAACAATCCGGATTGGGCTTATGTTGGGCCCAATCCGTAACAGTGAATTGTCAGTGGGCCTATCCGGAAAGGGTTTGAAAGCCTAATCCGGAACAGTAAATTGTCAGTGGGCCTATCTGGAAAGAGTTTGAAAGCCCAATCCGGAACAGTAAATTGTTAGTGGGCCTATCAAGAAAGAGTTTGAAGCCTAATCCGGAACAGTACCACCATTATCCCAAACTTGTTCAATTTCAAGACTTTCAAAAATTCTATTGGATTGGCCCAATTCCAAAACTTAGCAGGCCAGTCCAATATCCCTTGAAAGAAAACATCTAACCAAAATCAACAATTTAACTAACCAAGCATCCAACCACTCTTTACCAATTACAAAAGCAAGTAAAATATTTAAACAAAAACACATACACAGCCTTGCTATGGGATCGAATCGTTTTTAAGTCGACTAAGGAACATTTTTCAGTGAGCTGGTTCAGACTAGTCTAAGCAATTGCAAATATACTTGTCCATTTAAACCTAAAGCTCAACCTTCTAGTTCTAGCTTTATGATATGCTTAAGGTAGTATTATACGATGATACCCGTGTGTCCCATACCATGACATGCCCCCGTGATCAAGGTAAGCACAACGATTCATCGTAGCAGGTGAGTATACTGAGATCATCCTTTATCTTTTACAACATCAGACTATTGGTGACAGGTCAGTACTTTCGTACAGCAGAGTGACCAATAGTATCTGACGAGGGTTAGGCAGATACCTTAAGTGGTATGTTTGAATTTCTGGAATATTCTCAGAATGAGAGTTCCTTCCTTTTAAGGTTTTGGCCCTTCTATTTTGGCTCTTTTAAAGATATCCTGACTGTGCCTAGGTCTGCATATAATCTGGATGCAACAGAAGGGCAACCAAGATATCCCCGGATGACTCAACAACATAAAGACCCGAAACCTCAGGCGTTGGCTATCTATCAAAGCAGGATTTAAGACCATGAAATCATACGCCTATAGTGTATGACCCACTGAATATATAGTTCTTCATGTTTATATCATTTGGCTTACACTATTCGGTTGAGATCTAGATCTATCAACATATCACCTTTGATCCAAGTCTTTCCCGCTACAAATCCTTACACGTGTTAGTCAAAGCCTTCATCACGAGAAAATATTTCGTTTCCAATCATTGCAAAAACTATTTGAAACTATTTTTGTTGTTTTCTGAATTTTTATTTTTTTAAGATTTCTCCCCTAAATTTGTGCATACATATCCATTTCAAACAGAGCTTTTCACTGCCGTCTCAAATTCAAAATTTTTCAAAGCGGTTTCCATTACTCTCATCTTTTTCACTATTCTTACCCTATCATCTCCGATCATGGCTCTGCAAATCAAACTACCTTATAACTACCTCCCCACTTTTGAGAGAAATGATAAAAACACTTCCTTTCACCCAATAATTGATGTTCTCACATCTTCCAGATACAAAAACATCATGCTTGTTGATGCACCTATATATGTGGATCTCTTCAAAAATTTTGGGCAAACGCTAAAATTGAATCCCGAGATAAAAAAGCCATATGCTATCACTTCAAAGATCGGAGAAACTCTAGTTTAAATATCATCATCTTCTATATCCATAGTATTTGCTTTAAATGGTTAGGAAGGTAAAATTTCTTTTGAAAAGCATGAACTTCACACTGAGTTCATAGAACGTGGGTATCAAGGTCAATTGACTGGTGTTACTATTTTGAAACCAAAATTTCCTGCTACAATGCAATATATTTTCCATACCTTGCTCATTTATCTATCTGCCAAGACCACTGCATTCAATGAGATTCCAAAAAACATTCAAAATCTGGGATATGCTATTTTGACAAATTCTGATTTTAATGTATCCCAGGCATTGTTTTGGACTTGATGGAAAATATCAATAAAATAAAAACAAATAAAGCCTTTCTTTTGTATCCTAGACTCCTAGGCTATTACCTTGAAAAACAAGTATCTGAAAAAGATTTTCAACATGGTGTAGTTTTTAGAATGAAGAGTCTAACAAATGAAACTTTTACAAGAATAAATCAAGAGTCAAAAGTTTCTAAAACACAAGCAAAGGGGGATGAGCCAATTTTGGATGTGTCAACATCTATTGTTCAAACCTCTGTTGCTGAGCCTACTGCTCCTGGTGATCATGACACCACAACAGGTGTTGTGAAACCCACACTAGCCAAATCCAAAAAGAAACCTTCCAAATCCAAAAAGTCCATCAAAAAAATAAAATAAAAAGGCACCTCTGGAAGATGAGATCCAGAGGATAACCTTGTGGTAACACAAACACCACTAGAAACCACTATTGCTACTTCCTCACAATAGTTGGAAAGATCTCAACCCATCCAAACTCCTCCTGCATCCTCACAAAAGGATCAGGTTCTAAGAAAAGGGACACCACATTATGAAATAGATCTTTCATTTGAAAATTTGTTTCAAAACCCCTCTCCCAGGGTAAATTCTCTTTCTACCCCACAACCATCTCCCTCAATTCCACCCACATTTATACCTCTGTTTCATGCAATTGATAAAACTCAGACACAAATCATTTCTTCTCAATCACTAATCCAAGAGAGTACACCCCCACATGTGACTAAGTTTGAGAAAAATCAAATTGCTAACCAAGAAACAGCTGAGGAGGCTACACCCCATGAGTTACAAGTAACTCTTGGTGGTAGTTTAAGTGAAGCAGCTACTACAACTGATGACACAACAATGTTTTAGTTGGACAGTGGTTACATCAATAAGTCTTCCTTAAAGACAACAACTTTTGAGGCTACAATTGTAACCTCTATTCTAGTTGGAAGTCCCAATACTAAGAACAAGGGGCATTTGGTTATGATAACATGGAGTTGTCTCTTGTTGATGATCCAAATACACTCATATGGTACTTATCAGAAATATGATTGAGGCCAGATATAGTGTAACTCAAGCTGATATTAAGGCCATAAGAGAGCATTTGGTAAAGACCACTGGCTCTGCCCCTACAACAATCATTCTTGACGAAGTAGAGGATGATGCCAAAAAGGGGAAGAGTGATAAACTAAGAAAGTTGCAGCCAGATTCAAGGTGCAACAAAAGTAGGGTCTGCACAAAATCAAACTTCTCTTGAGGCATCAGATGCTGGAGTTCAAAAAGGGGATTAATGAGACTCTAAACACAAGTAGAAAAGATTGCTTTGGAAAAGCAGAAGAGACAAGATACACTGGAAAGCAAGGTTTCCAAATTGATTGAAGAAGAATAAGCCAAGAAAATGGAAAAAGAAGATATTGTCACTTCAAGAAAAAGAAAGTCTACTAGAAAAGTTAGACAGCCAATTCCCACCTCTTCTGAAACCACTGCTGAGGCAATAAAAAGTGTATCCCCTGTCAAGACCAAACTAAATCACCACCAGAGAAACCATCACCAAAAACTAACCCAACAGATGTTAGTACAACTGATGTGCCAGTAGATGCTGTTACAACATATGTTCAAACAGATGTTAACCAAACCTCTACTACGATCACTTTTCCAACTTTAACCCAATCCTTATCCACACCACCAAGAATACCAACACAACCACCATCACCAAAGATCAAATGCCAACGCAAAAGAAAAACTTTTGTTGTTGTTGATGATAAAGAGATTCCAACACCAATCCCTTTATTATCAAAACCCATTACATCATCACCACTCTCATCACTTCCATCCAAAACCACTTCACTACCACCCATGCACCAACCATCACCTGACATCCCACTGGCTACTAGAGATCCTCTAGAAATTTTTGTTGTTCAAAAAGAAATTTAATCATTTTTTACAGCAGAGGATACTTCACAACTAGACTTCCCTTTGGATATAGAAAGCTAAGAAACTTAGATGAATATCTAAAGCTAAACAGGCTGAGAACATAGCTAAATAGATGAGTAAAGGGAAAGATGACAGGAATACTCAAAGTATCTTACCTCATGAACTTAGCAAAGTAAGAAAGATTGAAGATTTTGCCAAAGATATGAGTAAGTCCATGTCAGAAAGGCCTTTCAGCGCTGAGCTAGATGAGGAACTAAAATAGGATTATCTAGACAACATAATGCAGCACAAGCCATACAAAGCAACAAGAGCTTAATTCAAAGACTAGTCATCAAATGATCTCAAAGAAGAAATTGATAGAATCTAGGAGATACCTAAAGATCCCTTACACAAGCCAACTCCACCTGACTAGAAAAAGTACAAATAAGTGGATCCAAACAGGGATTTGAAGCTTAAAAGAATGAGAGAAGAGCTGGTTGCTGCTAATTATGGCTCAGCAAGATCTATTGCAAGATGGTCCAAGTATAGAATTGTAGATACATACAAGAAACTGGAAGAGCTTAGAAAGAAAGATCCCTCAGTTCCTAGAAAGCCAGACTATCCAACAAAAAATGTCCCTCAACAGACCCAAACTCTCAAAAAGCATTCTTCAACGACTATCTTACCCACACTTACCTTAAATCAAGTAAAAAGGCAAAAGAAGATGGCTGAGGATGATGTGCAGATGTTTGAAGAACACATAAAGGAGGGAATAAAGAACCAACTGCTATTCCACACTGATCCTACAAGTGACGAACTTAGAGAAACTATGAAGAATCTTGTGAGCCAGGCCACTTTAACCAAAATCATCAACAATAAGTCTTCACCCAAGAAAGCCGACTGATTCAAAAATTCTAGAATGGAAGTCATCCTCAGACACCCATGAATTGACTTTGTTCAGATCAGATGGTGAGATTCAAAGGCTGAAAATGGAGGATGCATATGGTTTGAATGCAGATGACCTCCAGGACTTGTTGAACCTTGAATTACAAAGGGATTTTGAAGACATGATTTCCCTGAACTTTGAATTACAGTTCAAAGGGGAAATCAAGGAAATGTTGATGAGAAATAAAGAACGACAATAAAGAAGAGTTTTGGCGTCATCTGTTCTAGGGGGAGATTGTTGGATCTATTGAACCATATAAAAGAACAAATGATTGGAAAGCCAAAATGTTCTATATCATCTTATCAACAATAAACAATGCTTTAAATATTTAAAAGGCAAAGACATCAAACATCTGCTACTCAAAGGTCTGTTGAAGCTAAAGTTTGTTATAAAAGATCTGTTGAAGACAAGTTCTGCCCAAAGTCAAAGGTTTGCTGGACCAACAGAGGTTAAAGCTTATCAGAGTTTCTTTTCAGCAGATGCTGGATCAACAGAGTTTTATATATTAATGTAACAATGTTTTAGCTTTGCAGACGTTAGAGTTTGTTAGGTCGTTAGATGTCACTATCAAGGTGACATCAGCCTAGATGCCGTAGTGGTTTGATTTGTACTATAAATAGAACTGTGCATATACTGTTTTATTCATCATTTTCCTTGTACAAACAAACTAGAGTAATCTTAGGTTGAGGGAGAGTTGTAATATTTGCATGCATACGTGAATCAAAGTTTACAAAAGCATGTTGATGAAAACAATGTCTCTATTGTTGTGATTTGAAAGTTTATTATTTTCATTACACTATTTCATTACTGCTTATCTACTTTCATTGATTTCCATCTTAAACAATCACAACAATATCAAACTCAGATCCTAACATAATCCTTCGTCTTCTTGAGAGACCATTAACGCTTTATCTTTCGGTTTTGCCGGACGATCTTCAATTTGAATCATTCTTGATGTATTATAAGGTTAATGTTGAGAAGTTTAGTGGTAAATGGCTTTCTTATAATAGTCATCACCAAAAGGATTCGGGTTTCCATGAACTTTTTCAATTCGGGCATTCTCTTTTGAAATGGCCTTTCTCTTTGCACTTGAAGCATGTGAATTTGGATTTATCAAATCCTAGTTTTGAATCAAGACCGCCAAACTATTTCTCCCGGTTATCTCCATAAATTTATGTGCTTGTCGAACGATACTCGCCATACACCATTTGATGTCAATGAGCTCTAACTCCTCTGGATCGATCTGATCGTAATCTTCTTTTATCATTTCTGGATTACCAACTCTTCCCGCGACTAAACTTTTGTACGACTCTAAGACTGAGGCAAGTAATACCATGTGTTGCTTTGCAGTCATTTCATTAAAGTCTTGATAGTTTTGTATATTTACAACAATATTGCACTACAGGATTCGATGGTTGGAGTTGTTCTGATTGTTCTGGTTGTTATGACTGTTGTAATCATTCGAACATTGGGAAGATTGAGGTGTTTGCAGGGTATTTGGATCAAAACTTGGAAATGACTGAAAACATCACCAGTGTTTGAATGATTTGAAGAAGCACTTGATGTGTTGTTTGCGCTAAAAGCAGTTTGGATTTTTGGATTCTGAGTGTTGGTTATTGTACCTCCTTTGTAATATAAATTCACATCTTGTTGAATATGTGAACTTCTTGTTTTAGCCATTTTTGGCAATTCGAGCTCATGTCCCTTAAGTTTTTCTAGAATTTTGTGAGACTCAAATACTGTTGTAATCTGCACCATTCTTTATGATTGTGAGATAAGTTGACCACTCACCCTCCGGTAGTACATCTGCCAACTTATCAACTAATTCTTCGTTCTCTTTTTAATACCCAACCTCTTCATCTCTAACACGAGATGATAATATATTTCTATAAGCTGCTTCATAGATTCACCTTTGAGTGTAGTGAAAATATCAAACTCCTTTTTGATTAGTGACTTTGTACTCTTGATCATCTGAGTACTTCCTTGAAATTTCACCTTCATAGAATTCCAAATGTTGTAAGAAAGTGAAGATGTCTTTCTTTATGGCATACCAAACGTCAAGATGATTCGCTTATACACAGTTAACGAATATTTCCTGCCATCGGTGAAAATCTTCTATACACATAAGCTTCGGGGGTTTCGTCATTGTCCCCATTCCGTTGTCGAGATTTATACTTTAGACAGCTGACATTATAGCATTTTACATTGCGAAGGCGTTATAGAATTCATTATCCATTTCGTAGAAAAATTTTGAACAAAACACTTGGTGCGAAGTTGAACTTTTGTGCGAAGTTGTCCTAGTGCGAAGTAGATTCAGTTTGTGCAAACTGGAAATCATAAACACAACAACTTTCAGATTTTACTTCGTACAGAGTAAACACAAACAAACTTTTAAAATTCCACTTCGTACTGAGTGAAAGAATAAGTTTTTCAAGAATTCACTTCGTACAAGCTGGTGAACTTTGTGCGAAGAGGGTTTTCAAAATTTCAAATTTTGATGATTTTATCATGATTCTGGTTGATTTTAGGTCTGATTCTTTGAAGGGTTTGTTAAAAGTAGATTTTATGTATTCCTTTGAAAAAAAGTCCATTTTGACCTTTAAATCTTTGAAAAATGATAAAAAAAAGAGAAGAAGAGAAGTAGAATCTTGATGAATGTCTTCAAATCAGGCCTCTAAGCTCTGATACCACTTGTGAGCTTTTGCTTTAATCCAATAACTCGGGTCCTAATTTGTTTAACCTAGTCTTATATGTGTGGAATCCATTTAAGAACAGTGACAAGATCAAGATTATTTTTTAATATCAAGGGTTTCATTAATTGTTCAACAATTATAGTTCCTGAAACAATCTTGATAGGGCTTCGCCTTATCAGTCAGCAAAAACGTTATAGACAAATGACCCAACACTCCTATATATAGACTTCCACTTCGTACGAACTAGGGACCACTCCGTACGAAGTGAAACATGAATGACTTCGTACGAAGTGAACGTCTCTTCGTACAAAGTGAACTTACAAAACACAAAATTCTAACATTAAGCCCTATTACAGACACGGACATGATCCAAGACGAAGGCGATAGACATTATCCATCAATAACAACACTCCCAACTTGCAACTTATTGGCCGATAAAACTCCCTAACTAACTTAACCCTAACCCAACAACCTGATGTTAGCTGCCACGTCATCAAAAATGACATGTCACATGCCACATCAGCTGCCATGTCATAAAAATGCCACATCAGCAAAAAGGGCCACATCATATGCCACATCTGCAAAAACTAAATGAGTTAGGGTTCAGTTAGTTGGGGAGTATTATCGGCCAATAAGTTGAAAGTTAGGAGTGCTGGTGTATAAATCGAAAGTTAGGAGTGTTATCGGCCAATTGGAGAAAGTTGGGGCTATTTAAATCCAATATCCCTATTCATTTTTATTGTTTTTGATCGATATTAGGTTTTCTATTTTGATTACTATAGCGAGTGTCGGTAATGTAACAAACCGAACAGATAACGACATAATTCCCGTCGTGAAGCGCGGGGGAAAATTGACTAGTTATTATAAAAATATAGTCTTAAAATTTTAAAATGAAGCTTTACTAAAACAATATTCATAGGATATCTTTATAAATTTGAATATTTTGATAAAACTATTGGGTCGAATTGGAGAATGATGTTATCAATTATGACGACTTTAGTTTAGTGATTTTATCGTTTGTATAGGGTGGCGATTTTCGTTGTCATAATCGTGAGTTTTAGCGACTTTAGGAGGTTTTCTAAGAAGGGGCGGCTTGCTTGGAGGATAAGGCATATGATCTATAAATAGAATATTAGACACCACTTCTAGGTGTGCATTTGTGAGCCACCACCCCGGGGAGCTCACTTGGGGTGGATGTTTATCTTTGTATTTTTATCACATTTAGTCAAATGTTCTTTGTTCGAATATATTATTCATATATCTTTCTTGTTTATCATTGTTTGTTTATGGCTCGAGTTCACCCGTTTCCATATAATTACCGAACCGAGACTGAAACCGGATCTATGCGGACTATCAAAAACCAAAATGTTTATTATATAAAATTAAGACTTTGAATACTTTTATAAAACAAGTTAAAGATTTCATAAAAGTGCCAGCATCATTTTAAGCCAAACTGCGATGGAAGGAATCTTCTCCTAAAGGAAGTAATTCAAATTTATATAAGTCAAACGAATTGGTTTAAGAAAACGAGGTAGTGGCAAACAAATTGATAAGAGAATAAAGGTTTTTTTTTTTTTCCTTATTGTAAAGAAAAATATCTTACATTTTGTGATAATCTTACAACCCATTGGTTTTGGTCAGATCTCACAAGTTATATTGGTTTTCTTAGTGTGTTCATGGATAATATAAGGGTTTAAACTAGAGTTTGACATAGTGATGGATTGGTGAATTGTCATTGCTTAGAATGTTTAAATCATTGAAATTATATGAATTTCCTGTCTAGAACTATGGTACTTCAAGCATGTTTGTGGATTGTAGGCTTAAACACGTTAAAAGACATGATTGGAAATTTTAGAGCTTTGCGGGAGAGGTTACACATGTATGCGAATCAAACTGCAATCGAAATTGTAAAGAACCGTAGTAGTGGTGCCCAGGGCGCCATTTTGGCGTATTCTATGGATTGTCTTGGCAACCTACCATACACATTGGTGCACTAGAGCTGAAACAAAAATTGGAAAAACAGGGGTAGCAGCTAGCGCGCTGATCCGGTCAAACTTACGCTGAAATCAATGAAATAACCGAAACAAAAACAATGGCCTATGACATAACCTATCACAGATTCTCCACTAAGGTCTAATTGCATGTAATCAAGAAACCAAAACCATTCCATATGGTGTTTTAAGAAATTTGACCTTTTAGACATTTTAAAGTTGTTGATGAAGTGGATGAATGAATATTCAAAGATTCGTCAAACTGTATCTACACATAAGGGAACCCTATTTAAGTAGGTGCTAGCCAAGAACACGATTTATCAATATCCGAACTTTTGAAACAAGCTCTCTCTCTCTGTCTCTTTATAACTCACATAGTTTAGGCTTCTGAATTATCAAAAGTTTTGATTTCTTATGTATTAGTGTAGAAATCGAAACCCTAGGGCATTATATATATTGTTTCGAAGTGAAACCCTAAAATAATGACAATTGATTTCAGGCTTATCTATAAGCCCATCAAATCTAAAAAACCTACACACTCTAAGAATTTGTTTGGTATGAGGTAACGGAATGGACAACGGAATGTAATGGATCATTTCATTCCATTGTGATGTTTGGTTACTCATATATGAATAGAATGAATCATTACTTTGTACAATTTGATAAACAAAAAAGACGAAGTAACGAAACACAATTGTATTAAAAACGACAAAAATATAATTGCGTATTAATAACAATAATATAGTAATGATAAAAAATCAATAATACATTTTTTATATATAGTAATATTAGTATGAATAATAATAATAATAATAACAACAATAAATATAAATATTAGGGGTGTAAACAAGCCCAGAGGCTCGAGAGCTACTCGTGATCGGCTTGGTTAAAAGCTTGGACGAGTCGAGCCTTAACGAGCCCGTGCTCGAGCTTGAAATAGTGCTTGTTTATTAATCGAGCCCTAGCTCAAGCCTGAAATACAAAGCTCATTTAGGCTCGCGAGCCTAAACGAGCTCAAACATCATTTTATATTTTATATATAATACAATAATAATAATAATAATGATAATATTGGCGAGCCGAGCTCAAGTTTCGTTTAAGCGATGTTGAAGCAAGTCCAAGTAGAGCTTTTAGCTAGTTTGAGGTTGTTAGGATCTGAGTTTGATTGTTGTGAAAGTTTAAGATGAAATACTGAAAGAAGATAAAATAGAAATGAAATGTGCAGCGGAATAGTAAACTTTTCAATCACAACAATGAAGATATTGCTTTCATCAACATGCTTTTATAAATACAATGATTCCGGTATTCATGAAGAATTACAACTCCCCCTCAGCCTGATCACTCTCTATTTTACAAAAATGTCAAGATGAGAAGTGATAGATAGAATAGTACAAGTATTGTTCAATTTATAGTACAAACAAAACATATGAGGAATCTAAGCTGACGTCACATAGACAGCGACATCTAACAGTCTAACAAATTCCTAACATCTGCTAGAGCCTAAGCACTGTTACATTGATAAACTCTGTTGATCATCATCTGTTGAGAATCCTCTTTCATCAGACAAAGGTTCTTTTTGGCAGACCTTTGGCTTTAAATAGAGTTTGTTTTCAACAGATCTTATGAGCAGACTTTGGCCTTGGCAGACTTTAGAGTAGCATATATTAAGTCTTTGCCATTGGGAGGAGCACATCTTCAAAGCACTGTTATTGTAATCAGAGGCTGTAGACTATTTTGGCTTTCGAATCATCTGTTCTTTTGTGGAGTCCACTAGATCCAACAATCTCCCCTAGAACAGATGATGCCAAAACACTTCTTTATTTCTGATCTTTATTCGTCATCAATTTTTCCCTGAGTTTTCCTTTAAATTGTAATTCAAAGTCCATGGAAATCATGTCTTCAAAATCCCTTTCAAGTTCAAGGTTCAACAGATCTTAAAGGTCATCTGCATCCAGACCATATGTATCCTCCATTCTTAGCTTCTGAACTTCACCATCTGATCCGAGCAACGTCAAATTTGTGGGTGTCTGAGGATGACTTCCACTTTATAATTTTTGAATCATACGATTTTCTTGGGTGAATATTTATTTTTGATGAGTTTGGTGATTGTGGCCTGCTTACCAGGTTAGCAAGTGTTTCATGCAATTGGGCACTAGTAGGATTTTTGTGATATAGTAGTTGATTTTTCAGTCCCTCTTTTCTGTATTCTTCAAACATCTATTCATCAGCCTCAGACATCTGCTTTTGCCCTTTTGCTTGTTTCAAGGCAGCTATGGACAAGCTAAGACTACTTTTTAGGTGTAGGGGTCTGTTGGGGAACAACCACTGTTGGATATGTTGGCTTCTATGAAACTGTAGGATCCTTTTCTCTAAGTTGTTCCAGTTTCTTGTAAGTTTCAACAATTCTTGATTCAGACCATTAGGCAACAGACCTAGCATTACCATACTTAGTAGCAACAAGTTCTTCTCTCATTCTTTTCAGCTTCAATGCCTTATTTTGATCAACCTTTTTGTATGTCTTCCATCTGGTGGAGTAAGCTTATGTAAAGGATCATTGAGCATCTTTTAAATTCTTTCTATTTCTCCTTTGAGATCATTTGCTGACCAGTATTTGAACTATGCTCTTTTGGCTTTGTATAGTTTGTGTTGCATGATGTGATCAAGGTAATCTTGTTTCGGTTCCTTATCAAGCTCAACATCTATTGGCTTCTTAAACATGGACTTGCTTAGGTCCTTAGCAAAATCTTCTATCTTTCTTACCTTGCTAAGTTCAAGTGACAAGTTCCCTTGAGCAGTCCTGTCATCCTTCCCTTTGCACATCTCTTTTCCAATATTTTCAGCCTGTTTTACTTTTAGCTTCAAGTATTCATCGAGGTTCTTAGGCTTGTGATAACCAAAGAGTGATGGGAAGGATCTTTGTGATGCATCCTCTGTTGAGAAAATGATTCAATTTCTCCTTGGATTGCAAGAATCTCCATAGGATACCAAGCAGCTAGTGGGTTGACTTGTGATTATGGTTGAGTGGATGGAAGTGAAGTGGATTTAAGTGGAAATAATGAGAGTGGTGTGGCTGCAATGGGGGCAGATGATAAGGGAGTTGGTGATGGAACCTCCTCCTCATCATCTTCTACAACAAAAGCTTTTATTTTGCGTGTGAATTTGATTTTAGGTGAAGGTGGGCGTGTTAGAATTCTTGGTGGTGTTGACAATGGTGAAACATCTGTTGAAACATATGTTGTCCCAACAACTGTTGGTCTAGTTGGAGGTGATTTAGGTGATGGTTTCTTTTGTGGTGAGGGTATGGTTTTGGTTGCAGCATAGGATACACTTCTTGTAGACCTAGCAACAGTTTTAGGAGGGTGGAAATTGGTTGTCTAACATTTCTTGTTGACTTTCTCATTTTTGGAGTGCCAATATCCTCCTTTTCCCTCTGCATAGCCTATTCTTGTTCAATTAGGAGAGAAGATTTGCTTTCAAGTGTATCTTTCCTTCTGTGCTTTTCTGAGGCAATCTCTACTGCTTTCTTGTTAAGGGTCTCATCAATCCCTTTTTCCCTTCCAGCATCTGATGCCTTAGCAGAGGTTGCGGTTGATTTTGTAGGAGCAGACTCTGGCTTTTGTTGTTGCACATTTGATGGGTTTGCTTATGATAAAGGCTGCAACTTTCTCAATTTGTCATTCTCCCCCTTTTTGGCATCATCTTCTACTTCTTCTTGTAGTACAGTTGGAGAGGCAGAACCATAGTCTTTAGAAGATGTTCCCTGATGGCCTTAATGTCAGCTTGTGTAACTTTGTACCTGGCCTCAACCATATTCCTTATCAACTTCATGTGGGTGTTGTGATTTATATCAGCCAAATTCCTTTGAGCTGGGATAATTGGTTGCACTAATTTCCATAGCTCATTGGCAATTTGTTGGGTGGCAGGTTGACTGGCATAGTTTTGTAACATCTGTTTCATCATGCTTTTCATTTCATTTAAGGAAGATTCCACGGATGTCATTCACTCCATCAATTCTTTGTATCTTATTTCATCACCTAATTTAATAGGATCATCTGAATCCCTACCAGAGGTAGTTTTATTTGGTTCTATAATAGGAGAATACTCCAAATTAAAGGAACCAAATGCCCCTTTGTCTTGGTACCGGGGACGTCCAACTGGAATAGAGGTTACAATTGTACCCTCAACAGTTGTTGCCTTCAAGGAAGTCTTAGAGATGAAACCACTGTCCAACTAAGAAACTGTTGTTTCATGAGTTGTAGTGGCTGCTTCACTTGAACTACCACCAAGAGTTACTTGTAACTCAAGGGGTGTAGCCTCCTCAGCTGTTTGTAGGCTAGCAAATTGATTTTTCTCATACTCGGTCACTAGTGGAAGTTTACTCTCAGTAATTGGTGATTGAGAGGAATTGATTTGTGTCTGAGTGGTATCAATTGCTTCAAACAGAGGTATAAATGTTGGTGGAATTGGAGTGGAGGGTTGTGGAGTTAAAAGAGAGACAGCCATGGGAGAGGGGCTTAGAAATAGACTTTCAAGTGAAATATCTGCCTCTTGATATGGTGTCCCTGTGCTTACAAGTTGAACCTGTTGTGAGGATTCAAGAGGAGTTAGGATGGGTGGAGATCTTTCCAGCTATTGTGGGGAAGTAACAACAGTGGTTTCAAGTGGCTTTGGTGTTGCCACAAGGTTATGGGATCTCATATTTCACAGGTGCCTTTTTGGTTGGCTTCTTTTTGGTGGGATTTTTGGATGTGGGGGTTTCTTTTTGAGTTTTTCTTGTGTCAGTTTCACAACACCGGTTGTGGTGTCATGAGCACAAGGAGCAGTGGGCTCAGCAACAGAGGTATGAGCAACAAATGTGGACTCATCTAAAACAGGCTCATCCCCCTTTGCTTGTGTTTTGGAAACTTTTGACTCTTTATCTTATATTCTAGTAAAAGTTTCATTTGCAAGACTTGTTATTTTAAAAGTTGTACCTTGGTGAAAATCTTTATCAGACACTTGTTTTGAAGGTAATAGCTTAAAAGTATGGGATACATAAGAAAAGCTTTAGGTTTGTTACCTTTAATAGTAGTTACATTTACCACCAAGTCCAAGAACAATGCCTAGGATAAATTATAATCAGAATTTGTCAAAATTGCATATCCCATGTATTGAACTTTTTGTAAAATCTCATTAATGAGGTGGTCTTGGTCACATACAAGCTGGGTTTGAAAAAAAATCTCATTTCAGCAGGAAATAACGATTTGAAAATTGTAACTCTTGTCAATAGACTATCATAACCTCTTTCTATGAACTCTGTGTGAAGATGCTACTTCTCAAAAGTGGTATTAGATGCCTGGTCATTTAGAGCAAATATTGTGGATATGGAAGATGGGGATATCTGAACAATGATTCCTCCGAATTTTGACGTTATACCAAATTGCTTTTTGTTTTGAGATTGAACTTCAGCATTTGCCCAGAACTGTAAGAGGGTATCCACATATATTGGCGCATTGACAGTTAGGATATGGTAGCATTTTGATGATGTCAAAATATCAATTATTGAGTGAAAAGCTTTGTTTTTGTTGGTTTTCTCAAAATAAGGAAGGTAGTTATGAGGGGTTTTGATTTGCAGAGCCATGATCAGAGAAGAGGAATTTGGAGAAGATGATAATGGAAACCGCTTTTTAAGTATTTTGAATTCAAGTCGGCAATGTAAACTCTGTTTAGATGAAACATAGGTTTTTATAAGAGAAAAGGTGAATCCTGGCGTGGCAGCATCTGTTTGAAAGATCTGATGGCTAACATCTGTCCTCGTGGTAATCTTTGTTTATGGATGACAGTTGTTAGATAAGATCTGTTGGAAAGCAACAAAGGTTGGGAACAGCGGATATGAACAGTGGCTGATTTTAGTCTATCAGAGGATAGACATCAGTGGTTAGGGCAAACAGTGGTTATACGTAACAGATGTTATGAAACAATGGTGAAAGAGAACAGAGGATATCTTTCAGAAGTGGATAAATTTTAGCCAAAAAGAGGTTCTAAAAACAGTGGTTTGGAACAGACTTTAAGGATATTTGAAAATTTTTCAAATAAAGCTATTTTTAAGGATGGATTTTTGATTTTCTGAAAACATTTTAATGCTTTTTATTCATGGAAAACAAAATTTTGATTTTAATCCAAATTAGCATATAAATCCTAGAGATCAAACTTTCAAAGGTGGATGTGTCTAAAGCTTTTGTCAACACATCTGCCAGCTGATCTTTAGTTGGAACATGATGCAGAGAAATTAAACCTTTTCATAGCAATCCCTCACAAAGTGGCGTCTGATGTCAATGTGCTTGGTTGTTGAATGAGAAACTGGATTTCTAATCATGTTTCCATCTGCTTGACTATCCAACATGAGATGAGTCTTTACGTTAGTCACACCAAAATTCATTAACTGATTTTGAAGCCATATGAGTTGGGTTGTACAGCTTGCAGCAACAATATATTCAGCCTCTGTTGTTGATATGGAAACTGCTGCTTGCTTTTTGCTTTGCCAAAAAACCAAGCAGTTGCCTAGAAACTGACAACCTCCTGAAGTGGACTTCCTTGTAGTATGACAACTAGCATAGTCACTGTCTGAATAACCTGAAAGCTCAATATTTACAATAGCAAGATACCGGATACCAAGTGTGGGAGCACCCTTTATGTATTTGAATATCCTTTTCATAGCTATAAGGTTTGACTTTCTAGGTGTTGACTGGAATCTGGCACAGACACATGTGGCAAACATGATGTCTGACCTTAATGCAGTTAGGTACAATAATGACCCAATCATGCTTCTTTAAAGTGTTTGATCAACCAAGTCATCCTTATCATCAACAGTGAGCAATTTTGAGGTGGCCATGGGTGTACTACATGGTTTACAATCATTCATATCAAATTTTGTTAATAGTTCTTTGACATATTTAATTTGATGAATGAATATACCATTTTGCAATTGCTTAACTTGGAGGCCAAGAAAGAATTGAAGTTCACCCATGGCACTCATCTCAAACCCTGCTGTTAGGAGTTCCCTAAACTCTTCACACATGGAATTACATTTGGATTCAAAAATGTTGTCATCCACATAAATCTGGACAATCATCAAATCCTTTCCTTTCCATTTAAAAAACAATGTTTTATCAGTTTTACCTCTTGTAAAGCCTAAGGATAAGAGAAAGGTGGATAGAGTTTCATACTAGGCCCTTGGTGCTTGTTTCAAGCCATACAAAGTTTTATTAAGCTTATAGACATAATCAGGATAAAAAGGCATCTTCAAAACTAGGTGGTTGGCATACATATACCTCTTCCTGGATCTTACCATAAAGGAATGCACATTTGATATCCATTTGATACACCTTGATGTTGTGGTTGACAGCAAAGGCTAGAAAGAATCTGATGGCCTCTAGTCTTGCTACTAAAGCAAATGTTTCATCATAATCAATGCCTTCTTCTTGTCTATAGCCTTGAACCACAAGCCTAGCTTTGTTTTTTACAACAATGTCCCTTTCATCTATTTTGTTCTTGAAGACCCATTTTGTGCTAATTGGACAGGCAATGGTACAAGTTCTCATACTTGTTGTCTCTTAAACTATTGGAGCTCTTCCTGCATGGCCTCTACCCAACTATTGTCTTTTAGTGCCTCTTGGTACTTAACAGGTTGTGTGAGTGATAGAAAACCAGCAAAAAGACAAATGTTTTGGGATTAACTTCTTGTGAGTACCCCTTCATTGATGTTTCCAATAACTTGGTTTGGTGGATGCTTTTTCAGGTAGATTAGATCTCCCTTGTATGGAATGACGACATATAGAGGTGAAGGTTAAAGATGAGAATCATCTAAGCTAACATATGTTGTCAATTTTCAAGAGTCAACAGATGTTTTGAATGGAGGTGGAAGCATGGGTGGAATAGGTGTAACAATGGGTTGACTTTTGTTCATAGAAAATGAACTTTTGTCAACAGTAGATTAACTGGATGAGGTGGCAGAGGTTTGAGGATCAACAATTGTTGATGTATCAGTGGTAGAGTTTTGACAACTGTTTTGAACATCTGTTCCTCTGGTGGTGGAAGTGACTTTATATTGTGGAATCACAATGTCAAATCCATAATATTGATTAGAAGACTGTGATATACCTACATTGTTAGTCTTGAGAGACACATCTTCAAATTTAAATTTATCTAAATCAAAGAATTCAGCAGGATTTGCTCGGACTCTTAAAGAAGAAAGTTCATTGAACTTTACATTCAAAGTCTCTTCTACACACATAGTCCTTATGTTAAACACTTTTTAGGCTTTGGCATTAGTTGTGTATCCCAGAAAATAATCACAATCTACTTCGGCTGCAAATTTCGGAGTTGAATCTTTTAGTCTGAAAATGAAACATGGGCAACCAAAGATTTTGAAATAAGAGATTAGTGGTTTGATTTTCAACAGAATTTCATAACCAGTCTTTTGATGTCTAGGGTTGCTTAAAACTCTGTTTTCCCCCATGATGTGTGCATATATACATATTTTTACAATGAATTTTACACACGAATATTTATAAAAAACGATTTATACCTTAACATTAAAACACACATAAAAGGACAAGTGTACCCTATCATATATGTAGTAAAGTATGGGTAAGACCCAGATGTCGATCCATGGACGCGGGCGAACTCTTATGTACTAAAACCATTGTCATTAGTCTACCGGTAAAAAGATATGTGAATGAGTTTTTAACTAAAAGTTATCTAAAAATGTATTCTAAAACATAAAAGACTCCAATTACAAAAATATATATTTTTTTATTTTGTCTTGTTTTATAAACAACCTAAGCATGTTAACTAAATCAAACATGTCACAAAGGCACTTGATCAATCTTCCAATTATAAAGACAATAAGTATCCCTTTCGGGAATCCTAACATGATAATTCTTCGGAAAGTTAACGCGATAAACACACTTTAACCACCTAAAATTATTCATTAACGAGCTATTGATATATTTTCATGCGAATCTTTTTGAAAATAAGTTAGTCATCCGTTAAGAGTTTTCTAATCTCACTTAATCAAGGAAAGTAATACCGATAACACAATACAACCAACGAGACAAGCATAAAGTAGATCATATCACAAACCTATCCATTTTGCAAGTCTTGAACACAAATCTACTAAGTTAGCCATTTTAACCAAATTACTAAACAAATATTATGAATCATGTCAAGAACTCGCAATAACACCATCTAACCCGCTAGAGCCCTTACGTGTAAGAAAGCATTCTTGATCAGGATCGGATTTATCTTTTATTAAACCAATACCCATTTCTAGTTTCATGGTGTAAACACATTAACCACAATCAAGAATCCAACATCAATGAACCAAGTTTGCCATATGATCATCAAGATTCAAAGATGAATAAGTTGCCAGAGCTTCATTCAAACAAGATTACAAACTAAAGATTGTTCATAAAACAAGTATCTTAATATCATTACAATAATACATAAACATCAGATCAGTGCTTGCAAATGTGCTCAAAATGTATGTTAAGAACAGGAAATCAACCCATAAACAAACAAGGATTTGATGGATTGGATGATGGATGAGCTTCTTGCAACTTTGAGGCTTGAAATCGTCCCAACCAGGTAGCTCTCGGGCCCCAGAAATCGTCCAGAAGCTTGGAAAAATACCCAATAATTTGATCAGTAGCGTCTGCCTTGTTTTATAGAGAAATTCATATCCGCATGGCCGTGCAATCATCAGCGTGACATCAGCTGCAGGGTATGGGCCAAACTAGTGGACGATTGGGCGACAAAACTTCAGATGTGCACGGTCGTGCACATGGGTCGCACAGTCATGCATAGTCTTGAAACAGTCTGTTGATCAGTGTTCAGGTAGTGCACGGGAG
Organism: Scalesia atractyloides; assembly: GCA_947069175.1. Taxonomy (NCBI): domain Eukaryota; kingdom Viridiplantae; phylum Streptophyta; class Magnoliopsida; order Asterales; family Asteraceae; genus Scalesia; species Scalesia atractyloides. The sequence goes on from CAMTDV010000008.1 coordinate 61,219,924, forward strand.
TGCACCTGGGTCGCACGGTCGTGCGTGCCAAGAAATCAACTGCACTGCCTTGTGTACTGCTAGTGCTCTCGAGATTGCAAGTAATGCACGGTCATGCCGAAGGTTTGCACGGCCGTGCGTGAGCTGTAACTTCAACAGTGTCTGCCGAATCCATTCGGAATGTTCGTAATTCCCACTTTTTCTCCAACTTTGTCTTTGGCACGCTGTTTAAGACCTGAAAATATAAAAGCGTTCGATTAAGTACCTAAACAACGATGTTTTTGTCAAAAACGCCTATAACGGGAGTAATATAGGGGGCTTAAATGTGTTTAATTTAACGTATATCAAACCTCCCCACACTTGAACTTTTGCTTGTCCTCAAGCAAACTTAAAGCAAAAGAACACGGGCCTACGAAGGACCCAGACGTCTAATATTTTACAACGCTACATAAACATTCGGTGATCAATTTCTTCAAAAAGTCAACATCAAAGATTTCAAACCAAACAAGCATATGCGAATATAAGCAACCAAAAAACAATGATTCCACTTCCAATCGACTTACATGCAAATCCTCACATTTCTCACAATGTTCACACACACTCGGTTATATTTATGAGTCATACATGTAATATGTATGTGTAAACACTCGACGCTAGGGCGATGAATCATGCAATGTCATAAGCTTGTCAAAAGATCTAATCTCCACCATTTAGCATGCGAAAAAGCATAAATCAAGAGGTCTTTAAGGGTTGTAATGATAGGCAGTGGTGTTTCGGGTAGGGAATGGACATTTAAAAGTGGTTAAATGGTTAAAACTCGGCGGTTATTTCTAACAAACGTAAATGAATCACAACTATACATAAGTAATGCATAAACGGACGATTTTAACCATATCAAGCTAGTCAACGAGATTGTACTATTCAGCACTTAAAATTGCTCCAATTTGATCTTCTTTCTTCTATTTTCGGTTGCTATTTTCTGTTGGTTTTTTTGCGTAATTACAAACATTCGCAAGTTAGATAATAACCATAACCGAGTTTTAACACAAAGGTTCAACAATAAAAGGCTAAATGTGGCTAAGTGGGTTAAATGGGTGTAACCGGAAAACACTGGAAGTAGGCTCAACATGGTTAACTAATGGAATGATGGTAGGTACGGAAAATAAACAAAGAAAAAGGCTAACACAAGAGGGGTATCCTAAATCCCTCTATCACATTCATGCCCTTTTTCACATATTCATGATCTTGAAAATTATACTAATGACAAGTTCTAAATCACATGAAACATCCGGCTCACTCGTATTCCGAACAAAAACAAGCATGCTAAGAATTGAAAGGCTCAAATATGCTCACGTAATTGAAGGAATGGGTCTGAATTTGAAGATAAACATGCAAGTCTTTCTTTTTGTTTGTCACGCTTTTAGTTATCATTTTTTTAAATCAATTTGGCTTGCCGGTTTTGATCGTATCTATGCTTTCTAAAAACACAACTGGCCGTTTTTGTATAAAGATTTTTATTATATATATATGTATATATATATATATATATACAAGGACAAACAAAGTTACGGAAGTTAAACCCCTCCCCACACTTGAACTTCACATTGTCCCCAATGTGAACCAAAAATTAGTTAAGCAGCTATTGATAGCTAAACTAAAGTGTGAAAAAGGCGAATAATACTCCCCTAGAGTTGAAGAAGACTTGGAGAAATTTGATTTGACCATCCTTCTTCCCAACTCTGTGTGCGTCTCCATATACCTGCAAAGCTCGTCATACTAACCACAAAACATGCAACACAAATAATCAAAAGATTAGATAAATAAAGGTTCATCCATTAGTTAAAAATTAAATAAAACAAGCAATAATAAAGTGTTTCGCAAAACAATACATATCCGCGGGTTTTTAAAGAAAATGTGGTCAAAATGAAAACCCCCAAAAGAAACAAAGGAAACTATGAAAATATACAATGACACCAGCAGCTTCAGATGGCACACTCATTCCTCCTACTAATCCTCCTCGTCGTCTTGGCGTGCTCCAGATGAGCCCGCCCCATCATATCCTGGGTTCCCAAATAGGAACTGCGGAGCATCACCAAAGTAGTTTGGAAAGGCGTTGTGGAGCCCTCCGAAGATATACGAGAATCCAGCGTGCATCTGTTCTCGCATTATGTTTTGGTTCACCTGCATCTGTTGAAATTGTCGGTAGAACTCTGGATAAGAAGGGATGCCAGGTGGCCAATCCTGCTGCGCTTGATACTCATGCTGGTGTTGGTGCTGGTACTGGTACTGATGCTGCTAACCTGGTGGTGGTCCTAAGAATGCTTCCTCGTTAGCATGTGCCTCGTGGGCATGCTCCATGTCTACATCCTCTTATACTTCTTCCTCTGGTAACGGTGGGAGTAGGTCCCAAATCTCCCCATTTAGGCCCCTCAACCGTGGGCCGTTTCCGGTATCCGCTATCAAACCCATTGCCCTCAGAGAACGAAGATCCACATCACCCCCCGTGTGAACCAGCGTCAGATTGTTGACTATGTCATCTGTCATTGTCCTGATGGCGTATGCGAGCTGGGTCACATACTCCCCACCATGGATCTCACTACTCGTTGACCTCCCGCACTGTTTATAAAGAATTCAGCCATTCGGGTGGCAAGGTTAACGTGTACCCCATTCACTATGGAATACAAAAAGAGCAAGTCTGATGTGGGACAGTTCCCGGAACTGTCCATTCGATCACAAATGATATGGCTCATAACCTGATGAAGAACCCTAAGGAGCGGATTCTTCAGTCTCGACGCCTTTGCTCTTCTAGCCTCGTGGGGTGGCTCGACTCCACACGAGACCAGAAATCTGCTCTTTCTTCATCACTGTCGAATTTGTAAACATTGGTAAAAATCTTGGAATATATTTCTTCTTCATTGTAGATACCTAATTTTTTGCCGAGCTTCACTACCGACCATTTGTGCCATCTACCTCCGAGCCTAAATTGTATACTCTTTGCATTTTTAAAGTCTAGGTTTTCACTTCTTGGTTTATCATATGAGTAAGAAGCGAAAAACTCTAATGTAAGCTCTAGGTAGACGGGTCGTTCCATGTTCAACAATCTAGCTATTGGGTAAGAAATCATATCTTGAAGTCTCTCGAATTCATTTAAGGCTTCCATTGTCGCCCAACTCAGCCTCCTAGGCTCCCTGATCTGATCTCTTTGATTCCATAGCGTTTGCAGTCTGTTGACGCATGGTCGTTCATTTTGTTTTTCGGGGTCAAATTGGACGAAGGGATGATCCATCTACACGCAGGCACGCAACAATATCAGACCAGACTTAAAAATTTTCAGTCCCGGCACCAGAATAGTTTTTTAAAGCATTTTGCTCCTGTCTCAGATGGCGCATGGCCATGCGACCCAAGTGCACGGTCGTGCGGATTGAAGTTTCAGATCTGGTGCCGGGGTGCATTGCATCGACTCAGGACTGCACTGCCATGAGGATTAGGCGCATGGCCGTGCGTCGACTGCAGATTTCAAAAATAATGGCTCCATTCACTAATTTCAGCCATTTCCTCTCAAATAAAAGTATTTTCTCAGTGAATGGACCAAGGGTTCGTGATTGGGACTTGCGATTCATCCAATGTGTCAAGAATAGGGTTTGATTTACTTTTATGAAGAAAACCCCAAAGTTCTTGAACAAGAACCCTAATTTACTCTTAAAACAAGATTAAAAGTATAAAATACGTAAGAGTCCATACCTTGTTTGAAGATTTGAAAGAATTTCTTGCAAAGAATAGCTAGTTTTGGGAGAGGGTGTAACAGGAACGGTAGTGCAGCTAGGGTTGCAGTTTGAGAATAACTTTTACTGAAAATTCGTATTTATACTATTTAATTTTACTGTTCAGAAAAAAATGTGCACGGGCATGCACCGATGTGCACGGTCGTGCGGTTTAAAAAATGCAACGATTTGGTTTAAATTTCTCTGCTTGCACGGACGTGCATATTGGCCGCACGGGAGTGTGTGTCCTAGAAAACAGGTCGCGTGGTCGTTTGTTACATATGCAATTGTGAGTTGCATGGCCATGCGGATCATGTGCATGGCCGTGCGTTATCTGGCATTCTGCAGACAAATTTCACAGAATGCTCCTAACTCCGTTTTTTCAACAAATTCACCATCTTTTCAAGTTTTTACCTGTTTGTACAGTATTTTAACTTCGTAACTTTACAAGGTATGAATCAAAACTAGTACAAACCTACACAATACCGAAAAAAAAGTAAAAAATGGAAGTAAGACTAAAAATTTAAATATTTACAAATTTACCCCTAGCGTGCTAAACACGCCCGCTAAATTGTTTTTCAACGAGTCGATAGCTAAACTCCCTTCCCCACACTTGTTACGCGTGCGGGGCGTGAAGTTCAATCACTTCCACCATCGAATCAACCGGTCCATTGATATAGAGCTTAACCTGTGACCGTTGACTTTAAAAGTTACCCCGTTGGAGTCCTCGATAAAGACGGTTCCATACGGGAATACCTCTTTAACAGTGTACGGTCCCGTCCATCAGGATTTTAGCTTACAGGGGAATAAACGAAGCCACGAGTTGAACAATAAGACGATATCTCTCGCTTGAAATTCCTTGTGATATCTCAAACGCTTGTCATGCAACCTTTTGACGCGTTCTTTATATAAGCTAGAGCTCTCATAGGCATGATTCCTTAATTCTTCAAGCTCATGGATTTTTAAGAAGCGCGCCTCACCGCCGCTCTTTAAATCCAAATTCACTGTCTTCAAAGCTCACAATGCCTTGTGTTCTAACTCCAGCGGTAGATGACATGCCTTTCCATAAACTAGCCTAAATGGAGTAGTCCCTATAGGCGTCTTATATGCAGTCCGGAAAGCCTAAAGCACGTCATCTAATTTCTCTAACCAATCCTTGCGGTTCTGACTTACCGACCGCTCAAGGATTCTTTTCAATCCCCGGTTCGTGACCTCTACCTGCCCGCTTGTTTGAGGATGGTATGGCGTGGATAACCTATGATGAACACCATAGCAAGACAGGGCTTTTTCAAGCTGCGGATTGCAAAAATATGTTCCTCAGTCACTAAAGAGTGCCTTCAGGGCACCAAAACCGGCAAACAAACTTTTAAGAAACCTCACGACCACCCTGGCATCATTAGTGGGTAAGGCTTGCGCCTCGGCCCACTTCGATACGTAGTCAACCGCCACCAGGATATATTTGTTGCCTCGTGAGGATGGAAATGGGCCCATGAAGTCGATACCCCATATATCGAATACTTCACAAACCTGAATTGAATTCTGAAGCATCTCATTGCGCACAGATATATTTGTTGTGCGCTGGCACGCATCACACGCTCTCACCCATTTTTGTGCATCATGGAAGATCGTGGGCCAATAAAAATCGGTGTCTAACACCTTTTTCGCAGTGTAGTTGGCTCCGTGATAACCTCCGGTGGGCCCTTCATGACATTGGCGCAAAATGTCAGTTGCCTCCGCTCCGAACACACACCTACGAATCACTTGATCCGCTCTGATTCGAAACAAGAACGGGTCGTCCCAAATTTAATGCTTAAGATCTGCGAAGAACTTCCTCTTTTGCTGATGCGTAAATCCTTTGACAAGGATCCCACAGGAGAGGTAGTTCGTAAAGTCAGCAAACCAAGGCGACTCATCACTCACTTCCACACTCATGAGGAACTTATGGGGGAAATTGTCGTTTATTGGTTCCTCCCGCACATCCTCAGAATCTCCACGCTCAAGCCTCGAGAGATGATCGGCTGCAACATTCAACGCACCCTTCTTATCTTGGATCTCGATATCAAACTCTTATAGCAACAGAATCCACCTAATTAGACGTGGTTTCATGTGCTGCTTGCTTAAAAGATATCTAATAGCCACGTGATCCGTATACACAATCGTCTTGGACAACACGAGATATGATCTGAACTTGTCAAACGCAAAAACTACAGCCAAAAGCTCCTTCTCTGTGGTAGTGTAAGTCTCTTGAGCATCATGCAAGGTCTTGCTGGCGTAGTATATCGGGTGGAAGTGCTTGTCCTTCCGCCGTCCCAAGACTGCTCCTATCGTGAAAAATCTCACGTCGCACATAATCTCAAATGGCAACGCCCAGTCTGGTGCTACCAAAATAGGGGCTTCGACAAGCCTTTACTTCAAAAGGTTGAATGCCTCCAAGCATTCATCCAAAAACACAAATGAAGCGTCCTTATCCAACAAACGGGTCACGGGTCTCGCGATTTTTGAAAAATCTTTAATGAATCTCCTAGAGAACCCGGCATGACCAAGAAAACTCCGGATTTCCCTAACTGAGGTTAGGGGTGGAAGTTTAGAAATGACGTCCACTTTGGATGAATCAACCTCTAACCCTGCTTGCGAGATTTTGTGCCCGAGAACTACCCCTTCTTTCACCATGAAGTGGCATTTCTCTCAGTTGAGCAAAGATTGGTTTCTTCACACCTCATTAACATCTTTTTCAGATTTTTAAGACAATGATCAAAGGAACTCCAAAAACAGAAAAATCATCCATGAATACCTCCATGGAGTCCACAATCATGTTATGGAAATTAGCAACCATGCAGCGCTTAAATATCGTTGGTATATTGCACAACCCGAAGGGCATACGCCGGTAGGTGAATGTGCCGAAGGGGCAGGTAAAAGTAGTCTTCTCCTGATCCTCATGAGCGATCGGAATTTGAAAGTAAACCGAGAACCCATCCAGAAAACAATAAAACGACTTCCTCAACAGACGTTCCAACATCTGATCGATGAATGGAAGCAGGAAGTGGTCCTTGCGGGTGGCGTCATTTAGTTTGCGGTAGTCAATGCAAACTCGCCATCCGGTGACTATACGGGTTGAATAAGCTCATTCTTATCGTTTGAGACTACAGTCATGCCTCCTCTCTTGGGTAACACTTGCACAGGGCTCACCCAAACCGAATCAGAGATAGGATATATTAACCCTGCATCCAGCAACTTAATCACCACTTTCTTCACGACGTCTTGCATATGCGGGTTCAACCGCCTCTACGGCTGCACACACGGCTTGTAGTCGTCCTCCATCAGAATTTTGTGAGTGCAAAAGGAAGGATTGATGCCCTTGATATCCATAGTCTTCCACGTCATGGCTTTCTTATGAAGTTTTAGAACCTCGAGAATTTTTCTCATTTCCTCTTCCTCCAAGGATAACGAAATGATGACCGGAAGGCGACACTCCTCGTCTAGGAATGCATACTCGAGATGCGGTGGGAGCTCTTTCAACTCCAATGACGGTGGATCCTCAACTGAAGGCTTCGAATTTTCTTCAACCTCACGATCAATCTCCACAAATCTATCCGGACTCTGGGAACCATCGTCACTGATTTGATAAACCGGCTGCTCAACTCTGTGGCCCTCCTACGTAATGCCATCTAGGTTCCCACACAATACGTGTGTGTCCGAATCGATATCCTCAATCGTGCCTTGGAAATGAGAGCTCACAAAAGCATCAACAATGTCGACGTAATAGAGCGTATCGTCTGGACTTTGCGGATGCTGCATCGACCGTTTAATGTCGAAGGTCACACGCTCGTCATTAACCCGAAGCGTGATCTGGCCAGCGACCACATTAACAATCGTCCTTACGGTGTTGAGAAACGGGTGTCCGAGTATCAAAGGCACTTTTGAGTCTTCATCCATATCCAGATAACAAAATCCACAAGAAATACGAATTTGTCGATCTTAACAAGCATATTTTCAATGAACCCGTGCGGATATTTGATTGAACGATCAGTAAGTCGAATGCTCATCCTCGTGGGTGAAGGCTCACCTAGATCCAGTTTAGCAAAAACCTTATATGGTATAAGGTTTATGCTTGCTCCTAAATCAGCCAATGCGTGGTTGACAGACATGCTGCCAATAAGACAAGGAAGGGTAAAACTGCCTGGATCTCCCATCTTCTTAGGCAAACGGTTTTGGAGAATAGCTGAGCAGTTTTCATTCATCAACACACAAGACATGTCCTCAAGCTTTTGTTTGTTTGTAAGGATGTCCTTCAGAAACTTCGCGTATTTAGGCATTTGAGCCAATGCTTCAACAAATGGTGTTTATATACAATTGCTTAAACATCTCAAGAAACTTACCATATTGTTCTTCGTTCCTTTGCTTCTTTAGCCTACCCGGGTACAGAACTGGAGGAGTATAGTCTGTAACTGGCTTTTGGAGCTGTGCTGTACTTGCTGGGACTCGCCTAGCGTGCACCTCGTCTGAAGTATCAATATGGACCATCTCAGTGATCGGTGGTGAGTCCGATATGTCAGGTTCCGTGGCTTTACCATTCCTCGTCATCACTTCATTTACATGCCCTCTAAGATTTGGCTCTGTATTACCTGGAAGACTGCCCTGGGGCCGCTCAGATAACATCTTAGCCAACTGGCCAACCTGATGCTCAATGGCCTGAATGGAGGCTTTCTGACTTTTCATCTCCCCTCCTTGGGCAATGAAACACTCCTCGTGCTGCTGATAGCTCTTTTCAGCTAAGTGATTCGCATTGTTAGAGTTGCTTAGAAGCAGTGCCATCATTTCCTCCAGCTTAGAGTTATTTTGAGGGACTTGCTGCAGGGAACTGCTCACGACCCCCTGATTATGGTACATATTCGAATGCGGCTGGTAGGAGTGACTATGAGACTGAAAAGACTAGCCTAAATGGAGTAGTCCCTATAGGCGTCTTATATGCAGTCCGGAAAGCCCAAAGCACGTCATCTAATTTCTCTGACCAATCCTTGCGGTTCTGACTTACCGACCGCTCAAGGATTCTTTTCAATCCCCGGTTCGTGACCTCTACCTGCCCGCTTGTTTGAGGATGGTATGGCGTGGATAACCTATGATGAACACCATAGCAAGACAGGGATTTTCAAGCTGCGCATTGCAAAAATGTGTTCCTCAGTCACTAATGAGTGCCTTCGGGGCACCAAATCGGGCAAACAAACTATTGAGAAACCTCACGACCACCCTGGCATCATTAGTGGGTAAGGCTTGCGCCCCGGCCCACTTCGATACATAGTTAACCGCCACCAGGATATATTTGTTGCCTCGTGAGGATGGAAATAGGCCCATGAAGTCGATACCCCATATATCGAATACTTCACAAACCTGAATTGAATTCTAAAGCATCTCATTGTGCACAGATATATTTGCTGTGCGCTGGCTCGCATCACACGCTCTCACCCATTTTGTGCATCATGGAAGATCGTGGGCCAATAAAAATCGGTGTCTAACACCTTTTTCGCAGTGTAGTTGGCTCCGTGATAACCTCCGGTGGGCCCTTCATGACATTGGCGCAAAATGTCAGTTGCCTCCGCTCCGAACACACACCTACGAATCACTTGATCCGCTCTGACTCGAAACAAGAACGGGTCGTCCCAAATTTAATGCTTAAGATCTGCGAAGAACTTCCTCTTTTACTGATGCGTCAATCCTTTGACAAGGATCCCACAGGAGAGGTAGTTCGTAAAGTCAGTAAACCAAGGCGACTCATCACTCACTTCCACACTCATGAGGAACTTATGGGGGAAATTTTCGTTTATTGGTTCCTCCCGCACATCCTCAGAATCTCCACGCTCAAGCCTCGAGAGATGATCGGCTGCAACATTCAACGCACCCTTCTTATCTTGGATCTCGATATCAAACTCTTGTAGCAACAGAATCCACCTAATTAGACGTGGTTTCGTGTGCTGCTTGCTTAAAAGATATCTAATAGCCACGTGATCCGTATACACAATCGTCTTGGATAACACGAGATATGATCTGAACTTGTCAAACGCAAAAACTACAGCCAAAAGCTCCTTCTCTGTGGTAGTGTAAGTCTCTTGAGCATCATGCAAGGTCTTGCTGGCATCGTATATCGGGTGGAAGTGCTTGTCCTTCCGCCGTCCCAAGACTGCTCCTATCGTGAAAAATCTCACGTCGCACATAATCTCAAATGGCAACGCCCAGTCTGGTGCTACCAAAATAGGGGCTTCGACAAGCCTTTGCTACAAAAGGTTGAATGCCTCCAAGAATTCATCCGAAAACACAAATGAAGCGTCCTTATCCAACAAACGGGTCACGGGTCTCGCGATTTTTGAAAAACCTTTAATGAATCTCCTAGAGAACCCGGCATGACCAAGAAAACTCTGGATTGCCCTAACTGAGGTTGGGGGTGGAAGTTTAGAAATGACGTCCACTTTGGATGGATCAACCTCTAACCCTGCTTGCGAGATTTTGTGCCCGAGAACTACCCCTTCTTTCACCATGAAGTGGCATTTCTCTCAGTTGAGCAAAGATTGGTTTCTTCACACCTCATTAACATCTTTTTCAGATTTTTAAGACAATGATCAAAGGAACTCCAAAAAACAGAAAAATCATCCATGAATACCTCCATGGAGTCCACAATCATGTTATGGAAATTAGCAACCATGCAGCGCTTAAACGTCGCTGGTGTATTGCACAACCCGAACGGCATACGTCGGTAGGTGAATGTGCCGAAGGGGCAGGTAAAAGTAGTCTTCTCCTGATCCTCATGAGCGATCGGAATTTGAAAGTAAACCGAGAACCCATCCAGAAAACAATAAAACGACTTCCTCAACAGACGTTCCAACATCTGATCGATGAATGGAAGCAGGAAGTGGTCCTTGCGGGTGGCGTCATTTAGTTTGCGGTAGTCAATGCAAACTCGCCATCCGGTGACTAAACGGGTTGAATAAGCTCATTCCTATCGTTTGAGACTACAGTCATGCCTCCTCTCTTGGGTAACACTTGCACAGGGCTCACCCAAACCGAATCAGAGATAGGATATATTAACCCTGCATCCAGCAACTTAATCACCACTTTCTTCACGACGTCTTGAATATGCGGGTTCAACCGCCTTTACGGCTGCACACACGGCTTGTAGTCGTCCTCCATCAGAATTTTGAGAGTGCAAAAGGAAGGATTGATGCCCTTGATATCCATAATCTTCCACATCATGGCTTTCTTATGAAGTTTTAGAACCTCGAGAAGTTTTCTCATTTCCTCTTCCTCCAAGGATAACGAAATGATGACCGGAAGGCGACACTCCTCGTCTAGGAATGCATACTCGAGATGCGGTGGGAGCTCTTTCAACTCCAATGACGGTGGATCCTCAACTGAAGGCTTCGAATTTTCTTCAACCTCACGATCAATCTCCACAAATCTATCCGGACTCTGGGAACCATCGTCACTGATTTGATAAACCGGCTGCTCAACTCTGTGGCCCTCCTACGTAATGCCATCTAGGTTCCCACACAATACGTGTGTGTCCGAATCGATATCCTCAATCGTGCCTTGGAAATGAGAGCTCACAAAAGCATCAACAATGTCGACATAATAGAGTGTATCGTCTGGACTTTGTGGATGCTGCATCGACCGTTTAATGTCGAAGGTCACACGCTCGTCATTAACCCGAAGCGTGATCTGGCCAGCGACCACATTAACAATCGTCCTTACGGTGTTGAGAAATGGGTGTCCGAGTATCAAAGGCACTTTTGAGTCTTCATCCATATCCAGATAACAAAATCCACAGGAAATACGAATTTGTCAATCTTAACAAGCATATTTTCAATGAACCCATGCGGATATTTGATTGAACGATCAGTAAGTCGAATGCTCATCCTCGTGGGTGACGGCTCACCTAGATCCAGTTTAGCAAAAACCTTATATGGTATAAGGTTTATGCTTGCTCCTAAATCAGCCAATGTGTGGTTGACAGACATGCTGCCAATAAGACAAGGAAGGGTAAAACTGCCTGGATCTCCCATCTTCTTAGGCAAACGGTTTTGGAGAATAGCTGAGCAGTTTTCATTCATCAACACACAAGACATGTCCTCAAGCTTTTGTTTGTTTGTAAGGATGTCCTTCAGAAACTTCGCATACTTAGGCATTTGAGCCAATGCTTCAACAAATGGTGTTTATATGCAATTGCTTAAACATCTCAAGAAACTTACCATATTGTTCTTCGTTCCTTTGCTTCTTTAGCCTACCCGGGTACAGAACTGGAGGAGTATAGTCTGTAACTGGCTTTTGGAGCTGTGCTGTACTTGCTGGGACTCGCCTAACGTGCACCTCGTCTGAAGTATCAATATGGACCATCTCAGTGATCGGTGGTGAGTCCGATATGTCAGGTTCCGTGGCTTTACCATTCCTCGTCATCACTTCATTTACATGCCCTCTTAGATTTGGCTCTGTATTACCTGGAAGACTGCCCTGGGGCCGCTCAGATAACATCTTAGCCAACTGCCAACCTGATTCTCAATGGCCTGAATGGAGGCTTTCTGACTTCTCATCTCCCCTTCTTGGGCCATGAAACACTCCTCGTGCTGCTGATAGCTCTTTTCAGCTAAGTGATTCGCATTGTTAGAGTTGCTTAAAAGCAGTGCCATCATTTCCTCCAGCTTAGAGTTATTATGAGGGACTTGCTGCAGGGAACTGCTCACGACACCATGATTATGGTACATATTCGAATGCGGCTGGTAGGAGTGACTATGAGACTGAAAAGACTAACCATAGGATTGTTGTGGCGCGGGAGCGCGCTGAACGTATCCGAGTGGGTTTTGGTTACCTGAACCAGCCTTCCACCCAAAGTTTAGGTGACTCCTCCATCCCGGATTGTACGTGTTACTATAAGGGTTATTTTGGGGTCTAGTTTGGTTTCCCAGGTAATCCACCTCCTCGTGGCCTGTAAACATAACACCCTGCTCACGCGCACCTAGCTCGTGTGAAATCCCACATTGCTCACATGAAGATTGAACCCGTGAAACATTATGGGCTTGATCAATTTTTGCAGCAAGGGTTCCAATCGTCGCAGTAAGAGCCATATATGTATCAACAACATGCACCCCTGAAGAAGGTGATGTCCTAGCTCTCTCTCTGGTTTGACGAGAGCTCAACTTCAAAGCAGCTTTCTCAATAATCGCGTAGGTTTCATTCGGTGTCTTCGTTCCAAGATCACCCCCTGCGTACACGTCCAAACGCTCCTGCGAATCATAGTTGAGTCCTTGGTAGAAAGTCAATACCAGCTGTCTTTTGGATAACCCATGGTGTGGGACATCAATAAGAAGATCTTCTAAACCTTTCCCAAGCCGCGTGTAAGGACTCTCCATCATCCTGTCGGAATGTCAAGATACGGCTCTTTAACTTGGCTGTTTTTTCTGGAGGAAAGTACTTCTGCATAAACAGCTCTGCCATCTCATTCCAGGTGGTAATGGATCCTGCAGGAAGTGATAAAAGCCAAGCTCTGGCTTTGTCTCGCAATGGGAATGGGAAGAGTCGCAATCGGATCGCGTCGTCAGAAACGTCTCGTATCTTGAAAGTAGAGCACACCTCAAGAAATGCAGCAATGTGTCGAACAGGGTCATCGTGATCCTTTCCATCATACTACACCGAATTTTGCAACATGTTAATGATGATGGATTTGATCTCGAAATTCGGTGCCACCACAGTAGGTCGGGCGATGCTAGCCTGCAGGCCTTCGCCTCCTGGACGGCCGGTCTCATTCAACGGCCGGTCATCGTCTGCCATGGTATTCCCCCCGACCTCTGAGTTCTCACTCTCAATAGGCATCTCCGGCTCGTCAACTACAGCTGAGATTCGTTGTGCAACAACGCGGGACCTTTCTCGAAGTCTCCTACTCCTCCTTAGGTCACGTTCTTGTTCGTCAAACGGCTCAGCAGCAGCGGGCGCGGGGGTTAACCTGTAAGGAAGGGATAAGCACGTCCCGAAACAAATAAATATATAATTTAATATTAAAAATTTTTATTTATTTAATTTTTTTTATTAAATTGTCAATCATTCAATTCGAATTCGAACAAATAAATAAATAAATAATCTTGCAAGTATATATATACAAATAAATGAACAAATAAACAAGTATGAGCAAATATTCACCAGCATGTACACCGATGGAAGAATAACTCGGGTCGTTCCAAAAGCTCGTCGCAGTCCCCAGCAACGGCGCCAAAAACTTGGCGTGTGCGTATATATACATATTTTTACAATGAATTTTACACACGAACTCGGTTTTAATATTTATATAAAAACAATTTATACCTTAACATTAAAACACACATAAAAGGACAAGTGTACCCTATCATATATGTAATAAAGTATGGGTAAGACCCAGATGTCGATCCATGGAAGCGGGCGAACGCTTATGTACTAAAACTGTTGTCATTAGTCTACTGGTAAAAAGATATGTGAATGAGTTTTTAACTAAAAAATATCTAAAAATGTATACTAAAACATAAAAGACTCCAAATACAAAAATATAATTTTTTTTCTTTTGTCTTGTTTTATAAACAACCTAAGCATGTTAACTAAATCAGACATGTCACAAAGGCACTTGATCAATCTTCCAATTATAAAGACAATAAGTATCCCTTTCGGGAATCCTAACATGATAATTCTTCGGAAAGTTAACGCGATAAACACACTTTAACCACCTAAAATTATTCATTAACGAGCTATTGATATATTTTCATGCGAATCTTTTTTCAAATAAGGTAGTAATCCGTTAAGAGTTTTCTAATCTCACTTAATCAAGGAAAGTAATACCGATAACACAATACAAACAACAAGACAAGCATAAACTAGATCATATCACAAACCAATCCATTTTGCAAGTCTTGAACACAAATCTACTAAGTTAGCCATTTTAACCAAAAATACTAAACAAATATTATGAATCATGTCAAGAACTCGCAATAACACCATCTAACCCGCTAGAGCCCTTACGTGTAAGAAAGCATTCTTGATCAGGATCGGATTTATCTTTTATTAAACCAATACCCATTTCTAGTTTCATGGTGTAAACACATTAACAAGTTAACAGCTTACTAACAAATGATTAATTAAGGGGTTTTGTCAACATATCCTAACTAACCATTTATTAATCATCCAAGATAAACAACCACAATCAAGAATCCAACATCAATGAACCAAGTTTGCCATATAATCATCAAGATTCAAACATGAAAAAGTTGCTAGAGCTTCATTCAAACAAGATTACAAACTAAAGATTGTTCATAAAACATGTATCTTAATACCATTACAATAATACATAAACATCAGATCAATGCTTGCAAATGTGATCAAAATGTATGTTAAGAACCAGAAATCAAACCATAAAAAAGCAAGGATTTGATGGATTGGATGATGGATGAGCTTCTTGCAACTTTGAGGCTTGAAATCATCCCAACCAGGTAGCTCTCGGACCCCGGAAATCGTCCAGAAGCTTGGAAAAATACCAAATAATTTGATGAGTAGCGTCTGCGCTGTTTTATAGAGAAATTCATATCCACACGGTCGTGCACATAAAGTGCACGCCCATGAAATCATCAGCGTGACGTCAGCTGCAGGGTATGGGCCAAACTAGTGGACGATTCGGCGGCAAAACTTCAGATGTGCATGGTCGTGCACATTGGTTGCACGGTCGTGCATAGTCTTCAAAAAATTTGTTGATCAGTGTTTAGGTAGTGCATGGGAGTGCACCTAGGTCGCACGGTCGTGCGTGCCGAGAAATCAACTGCACTGCCTTGTGCACTACCGTGCGTGAGGTGTAACTTCAATAGTTTCTGAAGAATCCATCCAGAATGTTCGTAAATCCCACGTTTTCTCCAACTTTGTCTGTGGCACGCCATTTAAGACCTGAAAATATAAAAGTGTCCGATTAAGTTCCTAAACAACAAAGTTTTAGTTAAAAACACATAAAACAGGAGTGAAATGGGGGACTTAAATTTGTTTCGTTTAACGTATATCACCCCATAAGCTACAAAAGCATAATTGGCTAAGTAAGAGTCAGGGTTAAATCCTCCACCAGAAGTTATGTCAATAAAATGATCATAACCCTGATCCTTACTTCCACTATAGGTTTCCTCTTGACCAAAAGTGTTGTACTACTAAAGGCATAGATATTAGCAACTTTTCCTGACTCATGAAGCTTCTTTTTCTAGTTAATCTCTCTTTCATAAGTTAAGAGTCTACCATGAAGCTGAGTCAAACTCGTCTCTTTAAACCCAACACTTGTTACGAAAGCAATAGTGTCCCATTTATCTAGTAGTGATCTTAGAAATCGGCTACTTAAGGTTGAATTAGCATAAGTAACATTTACCAGTTTAAGCTCACTTATTAGACAACTAAACCTCTCGAATTGTTGAGTTAATGATTCTCCTTTAACATTACAAAATGTTTCATACTGTTGGCTTAAAACTTCTCGTTTATTTTCGATAACTTCCTCTGTACCTCCCAACTTCTCTTTCAAAGTATCCCACAACTCTTTAGCACTATTGCAATGCAACAGGCTAGCATAGATATCATTCAGCAAAGCTGTAGCAATGATACTAAATACTTTGTCATCTAGTTCGATTTTCTGAAAATCTTGCTCAAAGTAGTTTTCCAGCTTCTTTGGTACTTGAACCTTGGGTCTTCAGCACTCGGCACCATCGGAACATGTGGTCCGAAGATAACCGATTTCAAATAACCCATGTTCTATGAGCAAGTATGTGACCCATCCGACGTTGTCATATGTTATACTACGATATGACAAGTATCGGAGGTTTGTACAAAGTACAAGTGTTGTGTGCATCTTATGCACTTTGAGACATTTTTGATTGTTTACAAACAAGTTTTTGTTTAAAATACTTTTGAACGTAAATAACCTTTTACTATGTTTTCAATACAACGAACAAACGATATCAGTAGGAGGAGCTGACCGGTTTATATCAAATTGATTGTTTAAATCGAATTTGATTGACCAAGCTCTGATACCAATTGTTAGAATCTGAGTTTGATTGTTGTGAAAGTTTAAGATGATAATGAAAGAAGATAAAACAGAAATCAAATGTGCAGCGGAATAGTAGACTTTTCAATCACAACATTGAAGATATTAATCTCGTCAACATGCTTTTTTATAAGTACAATGATTCACGTATGCATGAAGAATTACAACTTCCCCTCAGCCTGATCACTCTCTATTTGTTCGTACAAAAATGTCAAGATGAAAAGTGATAGATAGAACAATACATGCACTATTCGATTTATAGTACAAACAAAACATCTGAGGAATCTAAGCTGACGTCACCTAGACAGGGACATCTAACAGTCTAACAAGCTCCTAACATCTGCTAGAGCCTAAGCGCTGTTACATTGATAAACTCTGTTGATCATCATTTGTTGAGAATCCTCTGTTGAGCTTTATCCTCTATTGATCTTCAACATCTGTTGATCCATAGCAGACCTTAGCTTCATAAAATTTTGTCTTCATTACACAGAGGTTCTCTTTGGCAGACCTTTGGCTTTAAACAGAGTTTATCTTCAACAGATCTTATGATCAGACTTTGGCCTTGGCAGACTTTGAGTATATGTTGAGTCTTTGCCATTGGGAGGAGCAGATCTTCAAAGCACTATTATTTGTAATCAGAGGTTGTAGACTATTTTGATTTTCCATTCATATGTTCTTTTGTTGAGTCCACTAGATCCAACAGAGGTTGTTCTCAAAATAGCTCGAACCGAGTCGAGTCTGTCACACCCTGGTCATAGCGGAAGTGCAATCGTGTGACTATGAGGTAATCATTGCAACCAATTGTGTAAACAAAACTAAATCAACAACGATGCCATCTATGTTAAGTTGCAACTAAAGTTTACAAGTTCCCAAAAACAAGTTATAAGGTTCAGAGAAGTTCACAATGTTATCCAAAGTATAGTTTTTTGGGTTACATTACACTTTAAACCAAAAGATTTTTTTCATCATAAAAGCATGTTGAGGTTTTGACCCCTTTATACCCATACGAGGTTGGGATATAAGAGACAAATCCTCCAAAATGGCATTCGTTGTCAGGTTCATTCCCACTTCCCGTAGTCTTTCACCGGCTCAAGTTTTGCGTCCTGAAATACATGTAAGTTTGAAAAGTCAACATAAAGTTGGCGAGTTCATGTAGTTATTATTTTCGTATGAGATGTCTTGTTTGTAATCCAGTAATGAAATCTTAGTATGTTATTAGCATTTATGGAGTTTAAGATCTATCAGTGTGTAGCTAGCACCGTTACATATGTGCCATAAGTAAGTAACTAAACCAAGACAACTCTGACATCAATTGGGATCACAAAAGCAATCCTAAAGGGATAACAAACCAAGAGCGGAGCGCGCCTCAAACTCGATATATCTATACCTTTTGCACCTTGGTCACTAAGTGATTAATGGTTACTTTTGTCATCATCCTACTTACGCACATCGATCGTGTTATCATCTAACCCCATAGCTAACATACCGTTTGTTATGACATGTACTTCCCCTCGATTGTTTTAAAAACAAAACTTTGAAAGGAGGGACATGAACTCACTGTTTTGCGATCCGTAAGTCGTACTTATTGAATTCAGGTGTCCATACACGTGTGTAACCTACATGTGTATTAACTTCATTAGACACCTAGGTCTCGTTGGACCTCGTACAAGTTGTTCATCTTGAATTCTTGTTGTGTATTTATTACCATTAGAACAACTTTAATGTTATTATAGTTTTGGTAGTTTATTTGTTTGATTATTATTTATATACATATATTGTTATTATTCGATCGTGTGTGAACGGGCCTCGCCCTTCACATGTCATCGTGCATTGCACGCGTGTCATTGGGCCTAGCCCATGTCATGTATGTCATTGGGCATAGCCATGTCTTTATGTGATTGGGCCAAGCCCATGAAATTTATGTCATTGGGCCTAGCCCATGTAATTATGTCATTGGGCCTAGCCCATGTAATTATGTCATTGGGGCTAGCCCATGTCTTTATGTGATTGGGCCTAGCCCATGTAATTATGTCATTGGGCCTAGCCCATGTAATTATGTCATTTGTGTATTTAGGCCTTACCAATGGTAATTATGTCATTGGGCCTAGCCCGTGTAATTATGTCATTTGTGTATTTGGGCCTTGCCAATGTCTTTCATATAATGGGCCTAGCCCAACTTAACTTCATGAGTCCATAACTTTTATAATCTTGCACTTGGAAATTTTTACTAAGTTTACACTTTTAAGTATGTTTATATACTTTTATAAAATCACTTAATAATTTTTATACATCCTAAATTTCCGGATTTTGTTATCTTTAATATATATATTCGTTAAGTGTCTAAAATATTTATTTTTAGACATGTCTTCGTTGTCGTTAAAATATATCTCCACGTCGAAAATCGCTCAAGTGTCGTAGTGGCTCTTCATATTAGCGATTTGTTCGTTGATCGACGGTGCGATGATGTATTGTGTAAATTCGATCATTGTCCGCATTACTCCGTTCGTCCGATTATTGTTTCAAGAATTGTGTAAAAGTGTATGTGTTCATGTTATTTACACTTGGTAATTCTTCAAGTGTTTGAGGTGTTGTATAAGTTGGGTATTTTGTGGTGTATACTGTAGACTTTCTAGATACATACACATACATACACATGTATTTTTACTCATTAATTTTGTGACAAAGTATATGTATATATATTTTTATACCCAAAAATATATATATGTAATAAATACTCATTTGTAACTTGTAAAAATATATGTAAGCATTTGTCAAATCCTTGGAGGGTTAGGGTTTAACCCTTGTCATTAAAACTTCCTTAATGACGGTTTAGGTCACTAATCGCGTTTAGTCCCGTTAATCACCCCGTTAATTATACTTTAATCGTGATTAGATTTTTATAAAAATTCGCCATAGTTTCCCTTAAACTATGGCGTTTTCTACATTTCAAAAACGTACTTAAATCATGTTTAATCCCATAATCACGTTCAATCATCAACTCAAGTTTGCATACCGCTTTTGTATGCTTTATTTATACACTTTTTCATCCTCATTTCCATGATCTTTTGTAAATATATATTTTAACAACTTCACTTAAAAATAATGAGATCTTCTCATATTTTTTAGGATATTAAAGCCATCATTTTTGTTATATTTTCTAATCAAGATCTCCACGTTAAACCACTTTGTTTAATAAACTTTTTAGGATGATCATAACATAAATCATGGTGTTTATTCCTTGTAAAAGTCACATATATGTAATAAATCATTTTTAAGTTGTAGTAAATTTCATGGATCATGAGGTTGATGATCTTGTTTAGATTTAAACATCACCATGTTTAAATCATCATTTATACTCTTATTCACACAAGATCATCCATTTAAACAACTCACTTTAACATAATCAGCATAATCATGCTAACTAGTTAACACTAATACACATAATCAACACATAATAAACTATATTTAGTAGATTATTAAGGTGAGGTTAGGGTTTTTAAGTTGGATTTTTCTTTACTTTCAAGATGATCAACAAGTACTTTTATAAACCATATATCATAAGGAGCTTAAATATGGTAAAAGATTAGCTTACAAGTTTGCACAAGATTAAGTGAAGATTAAGAAGGAGATGAAGCTCCAAAGAAAGCTCTAATGATCCCCCATGCTTGCAAACTCCTTGGATGATCTTGTGAGGGCTTGAAAGTGAGTAAAATGTGGTGTTTAATGGTGGAAAAATGGTGGTTTATGGTGGTGTAGGTGAGCTGAAAATGGGAACGAGTTGGGAGGAGTTTGTGTAATTTATTTTGTGAAAATAATAATGTTGAAGTGTGATGAAGGTTATATAATCTTCTAGTCAAGACCACATCTCCTTACCATACTTATATCTTCATTTTCAACATAAATCAAGTGGGTGGAGGCCCACATAGGGGGGTTAATTGTAAACTATTTTCAACATGTGCTAAATTGTAAGATATTTATGTGATTAAACATAAGTATGAGGATTAGGGATTGGTCTTGCATCATTAGTGAGTAATTAGGGTTTAGGGTGTTAATTAATATTAATTAGTCCCCTTGACTAAATGGTATTAGTTTTGGATGGCAAAAACACCACTAGTTTGCTCATTGGTGTGATACTAATTGATATACAAAAGTTATCGTTTCGTACCAGAGCTTTGGTTTTCGACCACCATAAGTGCCATGGCGTTTATTTAGGGCACTTCCGACATAGAAATATGATTAACTAGTTCACTAGTCGAGTATATGTTGAGTTTGGGTGGCCGAAACGCTTCGCGTTGAATTATTAATATCGACACTTATATATTTTGCCGCCGAACATTTTCGGGAGTTGTGTTTCCGTGACCTCAAGATAGTTGAAGCGATTTCGGGTCCCAAATGAAGCTTAACTAACTCTCTAGATTAATGTATGAGGCTATCGGCCATTGAAATCTTTGTTGGTTCGACGATCGGTCGCTTTCTTGTCAAGTTGTGCACTGCATGTCGTATGACCGGAAACGATGTCTTTTATGTATTTCTGCTATTCTCATATTGTTTTAGGGTGTTTAACACTGTTCTGTTATAGTTATAGTATCTGGAAAAGACCGAATTAATGTTGCGGACGAACTGAAATTGTTACCATTTTAGTCGAAACGAACAATTTTATAATTTAGGCGTTGTACCGGAAAGTTAGGTATTATTGCAAGATGTGTTCCCACATTAGTATTTTCATGTATATATGGAATCATTTATATCACTAGTATGCCGTAATTCATTGTTCTGTTTTGTTTCAGCGGTTCGGCTGACATGAATAGTGTAACCGCAAATAGTGCGCCCAACACTTTCTACCAACACTTTTAGGGAAAAGTTGATTTGTTTCGTGTCGTAACGGAAACCAATATATGTAATAGCATGATTCACTTGTCCAACACTTATAATATGATGTACGACTCAGTTACATAATCAAATTACGATAAAATGCATGAGATTATGTACTAAAAATAGTGATTAGTTTGTACATAATTACCGGTTATTTGCCATTTGTCACAGAGTCGAGCCGAGCTCGAGCTTTGAGGTTTTACTTGCAAGCCGAGCTCGAGCATAAATAAGTAGGCTTGAACCGAGCCAAGCTTGAGCTCGAGCTTCATAAAAGCATAACGAGCCGAGCTCAAGCCTATCTGGGCTCGGGCTTGGCCCGGCTCGTTTACACCCCTAATAAATATAAATATAAATATAAATATAACAATAATAACAACAACAACAACAACAACATATTTGTTTCCATTCCTTCTTCTTGAAGGAATTGAGAAAGAAACACCCTCGTACCAAGGAATGGAAATTGTTAAATTTGCAAGGAGTTACATTTCTTTGGAATGCTCCATTCTATTATTACATGATAAGTAAACATGTTTCTTTTCGTTCCATCAGAATAAATCATTCCATTCCATCTTCTATTCCTTCATATCAAATCTAAAAACCTTTTTTATGTCTAGGGATTTAATATAAATAATATACACACGCAAACATACTAGTTTAGGATCTCGTGTTGGATAAATGTAATGCTATATACCTAGTAGGGTCGTTCGAAAATGTTAAACAACCGCTGGGCCTTGGGCGAGATAAAAAAATTGGGCTCCGACCCTATAATACAAACCCATCAATCATATATAACAAAACCATGATGTGACGATAATTGTTATAAAGTAAATAAAACAAAAGTGGTGTAGCAAAATGATTGAACTTACTTACTTAAGGAAATTGTGAGGCCCTCGTAGCATTTTTGGAAGCAAAGCTCTCGATCAAGTCTATATAGTCTATACTTTCTAATATTTCATTTTCAATAGCTATCATCACCAACCCGTTAAGTCTTTCTTGGGACAACTTCGATCGTAAATAGGACTTCAACAATTTCAATTTTAAAAAGCTTAATTTTGTCGAGGCCACCATTAAAGGAATTGTCAATAGCACTCTATATGCGTTTATAGCGTTAGGAAAAAACTGAGCCACTTCAGATTGTTTAAAGCATCAAAATGGCTGACAATATGACTGAAAAAAATGTCTCAATCAACTTCAACTCCGAATATAGTTCATTAGAATCAATATCAGATTCTTCATATACTTCAATGCATCTTGAAGACGATAACAACATGTCTTAGGATCATTTTCCTCAAGCGTCTTCAACTTTTAGGAAACAAAAACCAAATTATATTTTCAAAATTTTGGTATTGATCGAATCTTGTTTCAAAATAAGCAATAGCTTGATCAACAATATATAAAAAGTAGTTGGCTTTGAAATCCTCCTCGGATGTAAATATAACTTCTTCTACCCTTGAGTCTCACTAAAATTGTTTTTATTCCTATGTATCACACATTTTTAGGGAATACCGCATCAACACCCATTTCATTGTCAATTTCTCTAGCTTCATCAATTGCCTTAGACAACCCCACTTCTTTCAAATTCTTGAACTATTTAATCAACGTGTATCTACTTCTTTAATAGCAACATCAAAAACCACATCCTTTGATTGCAACCTTTTACTCGCCACATTCACCTTTGATAAAATTTCATACAAAGTGACGATTTGTACCAAAAATTTAAGTTCACCAACTTCATACTTTTCTAGTGATTTAGATTCACTTTGAATTTTAGTATCTTTATTGGAGCACTAACTTGTTTCAAAGCTTCTCTTACATCTACAAGTTGAAATATCATACGCTTAATACCATCTACATGACTTTCTTAACAAGTGGCATACAATAACTTAAGAGTCAATCCTTTAACATTTTTCAAAATCTACCACCTAATAATATAAGTGGCACATATAAATCAGTTGTATTGTTCTGAAAAAAAAAATCTTTTAACTTAGCAATAGTGTTAGCAATGTCACACAAGGTGAGATTGAGACTACGATAACCACAAGCACTATAAAAGCTCTAGGATATTTTTCTAAGAATATCCTTTGAACTCCATTATGTTTTTCTTTCATGTTTGTTCCATTATCATAGCCTTGACCACGCATATCATCGAGATCAAAAATAGACTCTAATTACTTAAATGTAACTTCAAAAAGTCTGTTATCGGTGGTATCATCAACAACCCAAAAACTAAATAAAATCCTCAACTGTCACAAATTTAGAGTTAAAATTCACATAACTCACAATTGTAAGTATGATGGAGTAATACTTTGCTTGTTTTGTCTTCTTGATGTTTTATGTTTAAAATTGATGAGCTAGTAATTGTATTAACTCGTTTTGCATTTCACGCCCAAGATAATGTATATGGAGTTCATCATTCATGATACGTCGCACATGTTGTTTCATAGTTGGGTCAAACTCTTCCAACATCTCAATCAATCCCAAAAAGCTTCCAATGTCTATTTGATATACGAAATGCTAAACCATGTTTAGCAAGAAATTTTACAAGTGCAATGATCCTAAAAATCACTTGTTTCCAATAATCTTTTTCTCTCTTAAATTGCTCATATGCCACTTTATCAACAGTTTTGCTGCATTCCAAGCTTTGACGCATTTCAAATCATTGGTTCATAATATTTAAATGTTCTGAGCTAACTTCATGATCTTTAAGTATACCATTAGCATGTTTCCAATCCGCAAAACCTTCATTACCTCACCCACCTTTCGAATGTCCTTGTCTAAAAAGTTTACAACATAAACAAAAGAGTTAGTCAAGCTCTTTCAAATATACTAGACATTCTCTATCACGTGTCTCCCTATTTGTTAGAATTACAATATACGTAATTGAAGAAAATCATCTTCCAAGTTTATCCATGGGACCTATATTAATGTCAAGTCTCTTTTTGGACCTTTCCTAACCAATTCATTAATAAAGCTTGGATTAAACACATCCCAAGTTCTAGGATAAAAAATATCAATAGTAGGATTAACATTAACATCATCTTCACCCACATTAGCATTAACGTCGTCTTCATCCTCATCCACATACACATTAACATCATCTTTACCCACATTAGCACAAAATCAAACATTAAAGTTTCATACATTCAATGACTAAACATCTAAATCAGAATCATATATTCAATTTTAAACATCTAAATTTCATCTTACATAAAGATTAAAGTTTTAAGACTAGTTATAATGTACACCCCAAAAAATACAAAATATTTATATGTATATTTTATTTTTGATAGGTTGGCATATAACTTAAATTTGTATAACTAGGATAAGGTCTAACCTAGTTAAGCATGATGCCTTATAAAATAGATTATACAAGAGATACCCAAACTAATTAACCAACTAAACCTATGGGACTAAAGTTGGTCAAATGAAAACTAAGAAGATGAAAAGCTGAAATTTATAAAACTTCACACACATGTGTGTGTGTCGATATACTGAGAAAAAAGGGAGAGAACACTGATCGGATTGTCGTGCCCCGGTTAAAGATAATATCAATAAGCCCTAATTACCCTTAACAATGCGTTAGTGGTAGTAAGGGGTCGAACCATGAGAAGTTTGTGGTTTGCACGCGGACGTGATTGATTTTTAAGAATGATGTCACTTTTATGAAGCTTGCTAAGAAATTGACTAATTTGTTTTTCGAAAAGGGTGTCGGATTTGGTTTCAATTACTAAACTATGAAAACTCGAGAGGTTGCGATTATACAAAAACTTGCTTAAAAGGTTTTTAAACAATAGTGGAGAACATGGTTCACACCCGTTTCAACAATGGCAAAGCCTAGGGTTTCTAAATGATTTTAGCTTGATTCAATTGAATTTCTTATTAACATTTTTCTATCACAAAGCTTAGGTGCCAATTGCAATCAACGTATACAATGGACTGCAATGCACTTCGTCACTTCGGACAAGTAAATCCTTTTAAAAGATAAAGCATGAATACACAAACTTATTTCGCAAAGTCAAGTTTTATAATCAGTCGACAATTCACATGTGTAGTTCAAATGTAGGATAATTATCAATCAATTCAAAATATAAACCAATTTGTCACAAATCAACTACAAAACATAAAGTAAACCCTAAACCTTACAAAAGTCTACACTGGGGTGAAATCTGCGGGAATTAGCGGCTCATGGTGAACTTCATGTGATCAACGATGGAGAAGTGCTCGAACTTTGACATCTTGAAGCTTCGAATATGATGGAGATAATAGTTAGGGTTTAGGATTAATGATGGTGAACAATGAATTGAAGGATAGATGGTAAGGATGGTTAGGGTTAGGATTATGGATGATCGATTCGGTTGATGATGGATGAATTTGATGGATTGAAATTGAAGGTTGGGGTGTTCTAGGCTCCAAGATGGTGGTTCAAGCTCGCAAAACTCGTAACTCCTTCGCAAATGGCCAAGATTATGGATATAACCCGTCCCTAAACATCAAAATTGAAAATTTCACGTTTTGTATCAGGGAAGGGTGTCGTCGACTACCCACTAAGGCGTCGCCGACGACCCTTGGTTTGTCAAATGTCTCCAGATGGCCTAAACTACAGCCTATGACAAAATCCACCCGATGGGATGTTCTGGAGGGTGTCGCCGACTACCTCTCTAAAACCAGTTTTTCTAATTTTTTGTTTCGCGTTCCCGGTTGATCTTGTTCGCTCCCTTATGCTCTGTAAAGCTCCTGAATAGCTCCTTAAACTCTGTTAGACCTAAAAAAAATTCTAATCAAAGTAGGCCATTCAAAACTAAAAGTTATGTAAAATAATAAACTTGCACACAATAAAACACCGGTTTCTGACCACGTATCACATCCCCACACTTCTCATTTTCACGTGGGTCAAATAAAAGACTCACTTCTCATTCTCAAGACTTAAGCTAAGGTTTAATGTCATACCTGGTTCATGATTCTTACAATTTTCAAAATATTTAGCTGTAAAGTGATTAATCACATAAAAATGGTTAACCAAGATTAACCCGCCCTTGAAACTAGCATATAAATCATATCCCTCACTGTTAGGATCTGAGTTTGATATTGTTGTGAATGTTTAAGATGAAATCAATGGAAGTGGATAAACATATATGAATAGTGCAGCCGAAATAGTAAACTTTGTATTCACTACAACAGGAGGATTGCTTTCACTAACATGCTTTTATAAATCAATTATTTACGTGCATGAAATATTTGAAACTCCCCCTCAGCCTAAGATCACTCTAATTTGCTTGTACACAAAATGTCAAAATGAAGTGATAGTGATGAATAGAACAGTACATGCACTGTTCTATTTATAGTACAGAGCAAACCGCTAAGCATCTTATGCTAACGTCACATTGAAAGTGACATGTAACAAACTACGACATCTGCTAAGCTAAACACTGCTATAAACTATATAATACAACGTCTAATAGTAAACACTGATGAGACATCCTCTATTGGGCTTCCGCAGAGCTTTGCCTTGGCAGACCTTTGAGTCTTCAACAGAGCTTTGCCGCAGACCTTAGCTTTAGTCTTCAGCAGAGTTTTTACCTTGGCAGACCTTTGAGTCTTCAGCAGAGCTTTACCGTGGCAGACCTTTGAGTCTTTAACAGAGCTTTGCCTTGGCAGACCTTAGCTTTAGTCTTCAGCAGAGTTTTGTTTTGGCAGACCTTTAGCTTTTAGTCATCAGCAGAGCTTGTCTTCAGCAGATGTTCTATTATGATAAGGATCAGAGGTTGTAGAATATTTTGGATTTCTATCATTTGTTCTTTTGTAAGGTTCAATTTCCAACATCTCCCCCTAGAATAGATGATGCCAAAACTAAAACTTTATTCCTGATCGTTATTCCTCATCAATGATTCCCTTATTTGTCCTTTGAATTTAAGTTCAAAGTCCAGGGCAATCATGTCGAGTCATCCCTTTCAAGCTCAAGATTCATCAGATCTTGGAGGTCATCTGCATCCAAACCATATGCATCCTCCATTCTTATCTTTTGAGCTCTATCATCTGACCTGAGCAAAGTCAATTCATGGGTGTGGATGACTTCCATTTTAGAATTTTTGAGTCAGATGGTTTTCTTGGGAGTAGATTTATTTGAGATGAGTTTGGTGAAATAGGTCTACTGACAAGTGTTGAAAGTTTTCCATAAGCTTATCACTTTGAGTATTAGTGTGGTATAGGATTTGATTTTTGATCCCCTCCTTTATTTGTTCTTCATACCTCGTATGATCTTCTTCTTCCATCTACTTTTGCCTTTTTGCTTGATTCAAGGCAATTGTCGGTAAGACAGAGGTTGAAGATGATATTTTAGAGGCTTGGGTCTGTTGAGGGGTAGTGGTTGTTGGTGAGTAGTCTGGCTTTCTTGGGATAGAAGGATCTTTCTTTCTAAGCTCTTCCAGCCTTCTATAGGTATCAACAACTTTTGACTCAGACCAACTTGCAATTTGCCTTGTTGTTCCATCTTGTGTAGCAACAAGCTCATCCTTCATCCTTTTGATTTTCAAGGCATGGTCTTGATTTTCAAATCTAGCCTTTTTCTAAACAGGTGGAGTAGGCTTTATCAAAGAGTCTTTGAGCATGGCTTGTATTCTGTCAATTTCTTCTTTGAGCTCATTTGCAGACCAGTCTTTGAATTGAGATCTTGTTGCTTTGTAAGGCTTGTGCTTCATTATACGATCAAGGTAGTCTTGCTTCAAATCAGGATCATCATTGGTAGGCTTTTCTGACATGGACTTACTCAAATCCTTAGCAAAATCTTCGATGTTTCTAACTTTTTTCAATTGAAATTGCATGGATCTTTGTAGAGCCCTGTCATCCTTACCCTTTGACAGCTCCTTTGCAATAGTCTTAGCTTGTCTAGTGTTCAGCATCAGATATTCATCAAGATTTCTAGGCTTTCGATACCCAAGAAGAGATGGAAATTCTCTTTGTTTGGATCCTCTATCTTATAGAAAGACTCTATTTCACCCTTCACAACATAAAGTTCCAAAGGGTACAAGGCACGCAGTGGAAGGAATGATGATGACATATGCATGGGTAGAAGTGAAGTGTCTGTATATGGAGGTGATGAGGGTGGAGTGGAAGTAGGTTGTGATGACAAAGAGATTGGTGATGGAATCTCTTCATCACCTTCACCAACAATAAAAGTTTTTCTTTTGCGTTGGCATTTGATATTTGGTAATGGTGGACATGCAGGAATTCTTAGTGGAGTGGTTAGTGGTTGGGTTAAAGTGGGAAATGTGATAGGAGCAGTGGTTTGGGGAACATCCTTTAGAACATTTGTTGTTCCAGCATCTACTATCACAACATCTGCCCTAACAACTGTTGGGTCATTTTGTGGTGTTTGGACAGAGGATACAACAGTATTAGCCTCAACAGTAGTTTTAGAAGTGGTGACAGTTGGTTGTCTAACTTTTCTTGCAGACTTTCTTTTTCTTGAAGTACTAACATCTTCTTTTTCCATATATTTTGCTTTTTCTTCTTCAATCAGCAAGGAGGCTTTAGCTTCCATTGTATCTTGTCTTTTCTGCTTATCATCAGCAATCTTTTCAGCTTCTTTGTTTAGGGTCTCATCAATCCCTTTTCCCAAAGTTGCATCAGATGCTGTAGCAGTGGTTTCTGGCTATTGTTGCACCTTTGGTTTAGCACTTGAATCAGGCTACAACTTTCTTAGTGAATCTTTCTCCCCCTTTCTGGCATTATCTTTAATTTCATATTGAAGAATAATAACCAGGGCAGAGCAAGTAGTTTTTAGTAAATGATGTTTGATGGCTTTATTATCTGCTTGTGTATCTTTGTATCTAGCCTCGACCATATTTCTGATTAACTTCATGAGTGTCTCATACTGAATATCTGCCAATTATCTCCGAGCTAAGATAATTGGTTGCACGACTTTCCATAGCTCATCAGCATTTTGAGTTGGTGATGGTTGAGGTTGAGAGTTTTGTAGCACTTGTTTCATCATGGATTTGATTTCATGATGATTCCATGGTACTGATTCTCTCTGACAATTCTTGGTATTTTAATTTATCACCTAAGTTAATAGGATCCTCTAAATTCCTACTAGAGGTAGTTGTATTTGGATCATCAACATGAGGAACCTCAATGTTTTCAGAACCAAATGCCCCTTTCTCTTGGTATTGAGGACTTCCAACTGGGACAGAGGTTACTGTTGCAGCCTCAAAAGTTGTTGCCTTTATGGAATTCTTACTTATGTAACTGTTGTCCAACTGAAACACTGTTGTATCATCAGGTTAGTGGCTGCTTCACTTGAAATACCACCAAGAGTTACTTGTAACTCAAAGGGTGTAACCTCCTTAGTTGCTTGTGGGCTAGCAGATAGAGTTTTCTCGGACTCAGTCAAATGTATAAGTTGACTCTCTTTAATGGGTGAGTGAGAGGGACTGATGTGTGTCTGAGTTTTCTCTATTGTATCAAGCAAAGGTATAATGTGGGTGGTATTCGAGAAGTGGGTTATGGTGTAGAAAGAGACATTGCCCTGGGAGAGGGGCTGTGGAAGATTGATTCAAGTGAATCAAGAGCTTCATAATGTGGTTGTAACATCCGTCAAAAACGGATTTACCAAACCCGCTCCGTTTATCAACCGAACAGTCAGTCAAATTTTTTTCATTTCGAATTAAATGCCCAAAATAATTTTAAACGATCCGTAATCAAATATTATGCGGGGATATGTATTTAGTTTTTGAAAATCTGTCAAAAATATCAAAATAAAAATGTTTTACTTTTGCCG
Organism: Scalesia atractyloides; assembly: GCA_947069175.1. Lineage (NCBI taxonomy): Eukaryota > Viridiplantae > Streptophyta > Magnoliopsida > Asterales > Asteraceae > Scalesia > Scalesia atractyloides. The sequence continues at coordinate 61,250,375 of CAMTDV010000008.1, forward strand.
GGTTTCGAACTCGGGTCTGTACCGGTTCAAACCAATGACTTATCCCTCAGCCAAACAACCACTCCGCCACTTTGATTTTATGGTAATATCAGGAAACATTTAATTCAAGTATTCAAGTTCCGAAGTTTAATTCGTCAATTACCGCCCAATTAGCAGTCGTCGGAAATCCCGACGACTTCGCCGTTTAATTACGTTTTCGGCCAATTTAACCGATGACTTAACTATTACGACGGTTATAACCGACGTCTGAACCCGCGACATCAGCCATAACCGCCGAAGAACGGCTGACTACGAATATAGACCAAATTCAGACCCCATTCATCTCAATACTACCCTATAAATACACCCACAACTCGCCAGAAACCTTTCACACTCAAATCGCACATTTTCTCGGCGAAAACTCACTCGCCGGAAATATCTTATACTTCGCCAGAAAACCGTATCAGTAATCTCTGAGCTTTACTGAATCCCCTAAACCTTTACCGAAGTCACCCACACCCTTTGTAAGCTTTCGGAGGACTCTCTGCTGCAAGACACTGTCGCCGGAAAAAGATTGCTGTCGCCGGAGTTCTGCCGGAAAACAGAGTAAAACTAGCCGGTACTTCTCACGCCTAAATTCCTTTCTTTTTACTTTTATCTCGACTGTAATTGATCATAAAACGCTAAAGGAACTTGAATCAACATTTTGAACCAGTCAGTCGCCACTTCCGGTTAAACCAGTGAAGAAGACGACGTTCAGTAATGGTTATGTATAATTAAAATCAAGATAATTACCGGGTTAGACACACAGTCCAGCGGTGGACTGTGTGCACTTTTAACGCTATGGTCACGAGTTCGAGTATTGTCCCTCACACGCTGCCTTAATAAAAATCCTTTTTTCCGCAAAACTGAACCGGATTGTTTTGGGTATATGTTAAGTATAATGATAACCGAGTTTATAACCAAGTGCGACACACAGTCCAGCGGTGGAGTGTGTGTCCGCTAACCCACAGGTCCCGGGTTCGAGACCTGTGGAGCGCACCGGTTTTGTGATTTAATACATTTTTAAAATAAAGTGATTTCTGTTTAAAATCCAATTAATGTATATAGGTAATTAAAATCGGATATATGACGGGTTAGACACGTAGCTCAGTTGGTAGAGCTGAGTGCACGCGTACGGGAGGTCTCGGGTTCGAGCCTCACCCGGCGCACAACAATATGCCTTCGAACCGGTCAACGCTAGTCAAAGTCAACGGTCAAAAGTCTACTGTAGCAAAAATAAAAATATTTTTTTATTATTTTTATTTAATTATTTTATTTAAAAATCAATTAAAAATACTTAAAAATAACATTTTTAAGGTTAGAAAATAGCCTCAAACTCACAAAAATACACCCAACAATCCTACTAAAATAGATTAATAAAACCCGTTTACTTACCAAACCGTAATGCGATTTATCTAGGTTTAATCTCACTCGTGGTTAAAACCACTTCGCGTGCATTCAACGTCATCAACCGAACGCACCCAATGTGAGTGAATTCTTACAAACTCCCCTTTTTATTCATGTTTTGGGGTGTATCATGTGTCGTTTAAACTAATTCTCTTATGCAAATTTGTGCTATACCATTATATGAACTAAACTAGAATGTAACTATTATTGGTTGTGATATATTACATATTGTCAAAGTTGTATGCAAATTATTTAGGCCCATCAGTTCTTCGTGGGAGACGAGAACAACGCGTGCCTTAAAACTCATTTATTAGGCCCATCAGTTCCTCGTGGGAGACGAGAACAACGCGTGCCTCAAAACTCATTCATTAGGCCCATCCTAAAACTCATTTATTAGGCCCATCAGTTCCTCGTGGGAGACGAGAACAACGCGTGCCTCAAAACTCATTCATTAGGCCCATCAGTTCCTCGTGGGAGACGAGTCGAACAACGCGTGCCTCAAAACAATCATTTGGTGTTTGTATGTTCAATATTCAATATTATGTGTTGTGTGAATAAATTTACATCTACATTTACTCATATGAGGTATGCACATTATTTATAATCAATTGGATAAACTTGTTCAAATGTTTTTCCATAGGATTCGCTCACCAACATTATGTTGATCCAAAAACCTTTTTACACATGATACAGGTGGACAGGTTGAAGCAAGGAAAACATAGGATATGCCTTAGAAGAGAAACAAGAAGCTTAGACTGATAGTTAGAACAAGTTGTATCATTTATTGTAAATTTCCATTAAATTGTATTAATGAATATGAAACATATAATAAATGTCATGAGCTTTGATGATAACCCAATTATGCCCCGATCACCTTTTCCGCTGCGGGTCGGGGTGTGACAGATTGGTATCAGAGCCATGACTATAGGGATATAGGATAGGTTATTAGACCCTTAGAAACTATACTATAGTCTGCCTAAATTTTAATTGATTAGGTGGTTACATACAAACTTGTGATATTTATTTGTTTCATATTTCAGTCAAACATACATGCTTATATACATATTCGTTATACATATATCAATGTTCATATATTCAATTCATTTTCATACTCTCATTATTCAAGGATTTTGTTGCAATTTTCAAATCCCATCAAAGTAAGTTCTGCGACGGGCATGTAGTAACCGGAAGGGTACAAGTACCGGTAGTCGGGACGTCCTGTCTAGGTTGGCATTCGTATAAATCCAAAATAACGGACCAGTTTGCCTACCTGGGGACTAACGATGAGAGTACGACGGACCTATTAGGCCAAAGCATGCCACACCAAACGTCGTTCGAACTAACCTCACTTTGAGATGTCACCGTGTCCATGCCTGGACACATTCCGAACATCACACGTTGTATACATATTTCTCGATTTTCTCCGGGTTTTTGTGTACGCAACCAGGCAGAAACCGTGCAAACCATATGAAAAACCGGTATTCATGGGGGCCCACATGATTACACAGGTAAAGTATGGCGGCATGAAGGGCCTAACAGCAAGCAAAACCCAAGACATCCTATGGATGTAGTAGATTTATTTTTCTATATTTATTTTATGAACGTTCATTCCCAAACTCGACCCACGATCCCAAAGGCATCCAACTCATACTCTTGGCATGTATTCCTTGTAGATGTCTTCTAGCCTCGCTCGTAGGAAAATGAGAGCAGGAAAAGCCCGTGAACGCATGGCTACCCAAATCGCTCAGCAAATGGCGACCGTAATACCAAACATCATAGTACAAGTTCAACAAGCCCTTACCGCTAATTCCGTTAACCCAACCCAACAAGAAGATCAAAACACTATCAATCCTTCAGTCACTAAATGCACCTACAAACATTTCAAATCCTGCGATCCTCCAAAATACGAAGGTACTGAAGGTGTCACCGCTCTCCTCCACTGGTTCGAAGAAATGGAGAACACTTTTCTAAATTGCGATTGCCCCGATGATCGCAAAGTGCGTTATGCTACCGGTCATTTACTTGGAACAGCACTCACATGGTGGAATACAGAGAAGACCAAACGAGGTGTTGAAGAAACTATGACCTTGACTTGGGAAGAGCTGAAGGGAATCATGACAAGACGGTTTTGCCCAAGAAGTGAAATCAAGAAATTGGAAGATGAGTTCCATGCTTTGAAACAAAAGGAAGGCGACCCCACCACATACAACAAGAGATTCCTTGAATTAAATCAAATGGTTCCCAATTTGTTTACTCCCCTCTACCGTTTGATCGAACACTACATTCGTGGTCTTCCATCAAAGATTCAAGACTCTGTAATAAGCACCTCGCCTGCAACTTTGGAAGCAATAATGGAGCTAGCAACCGCGCTCACCGAGAACCGAATCCGAAACAAAGATTTCAAAGAGGAGAAGAAGAAGGATAAAGCATCAACCGAAACCTCAAACCACACCCGAACCGAATCCTTTACACCACCTACTTCTAAGAGAAAACGTGATGGGCAAATCTTCGCCGTCACCCAACGTAACCAACCAGCTTCACAAGTTGTACCTCCTCAAACTATCCCAAACGCTCAAGTAGCACCCAACTCAACTTACCCAAACAAGAAACCTTACATTGGACCTCACCCTCAATGCAACACCTGTTTCTATCACCATCCATCTACCTTACCCTGTCGACTATGTGTGAATTGTGGACGCTACGGTCATTTGAGCAACGTTTGCCGCACCCCTCAAAACCAAACCTCAACCCCTACTCAACCCATGATCCAAACATATCAACAACCTCAATACCCCATGTACCCATATGTTCGAGCTTGTTTCAATTGTGGCGACCCTACCCATTTTAGAAACACGTGCCCTCGTTTGGTTAACATCATAAATGCCCAAGCTCAAGCAAACCCAGTTAACCAAGCAAACCAAGCAAATCCAGCTCCACCGCCAGCAAGAGGAAGAGTTTATAACATCAACACCAATCCTGTTGAAGATGTTAACGGACCAAACCAACCACTTAACTAGCCTTCTCTCACCAAGAATCAAGATTCAACTCCAATCACTTAGTTTTTATGTTTTTCTTTATATCTCGATTTTCATGTATCTCAGTTGGAATTTTATCCAAGAAATTTTAATGCAAATTACTAGTTCAGTTTGTTTTATACTCATTGATTTAATATTCATATCATCATACTTCACGACATATCTCAGTTTCATCATTTAAAGAAGTTGAGTTGTGTCTCACTTCTACATAGACTAACCTCTCCATCATATTAAACGAGAGAGGTTTTGTCAAACACGGATACTATCAGAATTACGACTCAAGCGCTGGTTGTTGTGTTTGTTTATGTTGTAGAGTCGCATAGAACTAATCATAACTTGCGGATAAAGTCAATGAGAATTTGACAAGAATATGGTGGATACGCCGCTGGTACTTCCTATATATAAGTATTCTTGTCAAATGATCGGAGGCATTATCAGGCGGTTATGAGAGGTTCCATGCATAGGTTGTTTGTGTGATTAAGTTATTCATTTTCAATACATGCAATAAGCTCGGCTCCGTTTGATTGAGCCTTGAGCACACAGACAATTTCATTTTCAATACATGCAATAAGCTCGGCTCCGTTTGATTGAGCCTTGAGCACACAGACAATTTCATTCTCAATACATACAATACGATCGGCTCCGTTTGATTGAGCCTTGATCGCACAGATATATTTCATTTCAGTATTTTTATGTTTGATGTATTGGTTGTAGAGTTACAGGACTAATCATAATTCACTGATAAAACCAATGAAAATTTGACAAGAATATGGTGGATACGCCGCTGGTACTTCCTATATATAAGTATTCTTGCCAAAGGATCAGAGGCATTATCAGGCGGTTATGAGATGTTCCATGTAGGATTTAGTATTGCCTTGATTGAAATTGGTGTTACATATATATATCATCTCACTATTTAAAGAAATTGGATTGTGTTCCATTTCTACATAAACTAACCTCTCCATCATAACAAACGAGAGAGGAATCATCACCATTCAAACATATATGCTATCAGAATGTGGATACAATTGTTAGTTGTTGTGTTTATTTGTGTAGATTGTAGAATTTCTGCCTTAGGATATAACCCTAAGCATATTCAAACTTTTATGCATGATATCATTTTAGCGAATCATCCCTGCTTAACAATACTTATACAGTAGGCAACAAAAAGCGATTCCTGTATTAGGATACTTAACCTTTACAAGGAACGTTACCGCCTCAAACAAAAACCCAAACCCTTATTTCTTCTAAGTATGTAACTGTCAAACTAAACACCATCATTCTTTTAGTCAATTATATCCCTATTTAAATTTCGGGACGAAATTTCTAAAAAGCAGGGGATACTGTAACATCCGTCAAAAACGGATTTACCAAACCCGCTCCGTTTATCAACCGAACAGTCAGTCAAATTTTTTTCATTTCGAATTAAATGCCCAAAATAATTTTAAACGGTCCGTAATCAAATATTATGCGGGGATATGTATTTAGTTTTTGAAAATCTGTCAAAAATATCAAAATAAAAATGTTTTACTTTTGCCGGGTTTCGAACTCGGGTCTGTACCGGTTCAAACCAATGACTTATCCCTCAGCCAAACAACCACTCCGCCACTTTGATTTTATGGTAATATCAGGAAACATTTAATTCAAGTATTCAAGTTCCGAAGTTTAATTCGTCAATTACCGCCCAATTAGCAGTCGTCGGAAATCCCGACGACTTCGCCGTTTAATTACGTTTTCGCCCAATTTAACCGATGACTTAACTATTACGACGGTTATAACCGACGTCTGAACCCGCGACATCAGCCATAACCGCCGGAGAACGGCTGACTACGAATATAGACCAAATTCAGACCCCATTCATCTCAATACTACCCTATAAATACACCCACAACTCGCCAGAAACCTTTCACACTCAAATCGCACATTTTCTCGGCGAAAACTCACTCGCCGGAAATATCTTATACTTCGCCAGAAAACCGTATCAGTAATCTCTGAGCTTTACTGAATCCCCTAAACCTTTACCGAAGTCACCCACACCCTTTGTAAGCTTTCGGAGGACTCTCTGCTGCAAGACACTGTCGCCGGAAAAAGATTGCTGTCGCCGGAGTTCTGCCGGAAAACAGAGTAAAACCAGCCGTACTTCTCACGCCTAAATTCCTTTCTTTTACTTTTATCTCGACTGTAATTGATCATAAAACGCTAAAGGAACTTGAATCAACATTTTGAACCAGTCAGTCGCCACTTCCGGTTAAACCAGTGAAGAAGACGACGTTCAGTAATGGTTATGTATAATTAAAATCAAGATAATTACCGGGTTAGACACACTTTCCAGCGGTGGACTGTGTGCACTTTTAACGCTATGGTCACGAGTTCGAGTATTGTCCCTCACACGCTGCCTTAATAAAAATCCTTTTTTCCGCAAAACTGAACCGGATTGTTTTGGGTATATGTTAAGTATAATGATAACCGAGTTTATAACCAAGTGCGACACACAGTCCAGCGGTGGAGTGTGTGTCCGCTAACCCACAGGTCCCGGGTTCGAGACCTGTGGAGCGCACCGGTTTTGTGATTTAATACATTTTTAAAATAAAGTGATTTCTGTTTAAAATCCAATTAATGTATATAGGTAATTAAAATCGGATATATGACGGGTTAGACACGTAGCTCAGTTGGTAGAGCTGCGTGCACGCGTACGGGAGGTCTCGGGTTCGAGCCTCACCCGGCGCACAACAATATGCCTTCGAACCGGTCAACGCTAGTCAAAGTCAACGGTCAAAAGTCTACTGTAGCAAAAATAAAAATATTTTTTTATTATTTTTATTTAATTATTTTATTTAAAAATCAATTAAAAATACTTAAAAATAACATTTTTAAGGTTAGAAAATAGCCTCAAACTCACAAAAATACACCCAACAATCCTACTAAAATAGATTAATAAAACCCGTTTACTTACCAAACCGTAATGCGATTTATCTAGGTTTAATCTCACTCGTGGTTAAAACCACTTCGCGTGCATTCAACGTCATCAACCGAACGCACCCAATGTGAGTGAATTCTTACAAACTCCCCTTTTTATTCATGTTTTGGGGTGTATCATGTGTCGTTTAAACTAATTCTCTTATGCAAATTTGTGCTATACCATTATATGAACTAAACTAGAATGTAACTATTATTGGTTGTGATATATTACATATTGTCAAAGTTGTATGCAAATTATTTAGGCCCATCAGTTCTTCGTGGGAGACGAGAACAACGCGTGCCTTAAAACTCATTTATTAGGCCCATCAGTTCCTCGTGGGAGACGAGAACAACGCGTGCCTCAAAACTCATTCATTAGGCCCATCAGTTCCTCGTGGGAGACGAGTCGAACAACGCGTGCCTCAAAACAATCATTTGGTGTTTGTATGTTCAATATTCAATATTATGTGTTGTGTGAATAAATTTACATCTACATTTACTCATATGAGGTATGCACATTATTTATAATCAATTGGATAAACTTGTTCAAATGTTTTTCCATAGGATTCGCTCGCCAACATTATGTTGATCCAAAAACCTTTTTACACATGATACAGGTGGACAGGTTGAAGCAAGGAAAACATAGGATATGCCTTAGAAGAGAAACAAGAAGCTTAGACTGATAGTTAGAACAAGTTGTATCATTTATTGTAAATTTCCATTAAATTGTATTAATGAATATGAAACATATAATAAATGTCACGAGCTTTGATGATAACCTAATTATGCCCCGATCACCTTTTCAAGTGACATTTGTGTTGTCACAGCTATAACCTCTGGGATCTCATCTTCCAGAGTTACCTTTTTGGTTTGTTTGATGGGCTTTTTGGATTTTGTTGGTTTCTTTTTGGATGTTTTTGGTGGGGGTTGCACAACACTGGTTCTAGTGCCATGTTCACCAAGAGAAGTGGGCTCAGCAACAGAGGTTTGAGTAGTGGATGTGTTAGCATCTAAAATTGGCTCATTCCCCTTTGCTTGTGTTTTCAAAACCTTTGGCTTTTGGTTTGAGAGTCTTGTAAAAGTTTCATGTTTAAGGCTGTCAATTTCACAAATGACACCTTATTAAAAGTCGGTTTCAAAAACCTGTTTTTGAAGATAAAAACTCAATAGCCTAGGGTGTATAAGAAAACCTTTATTTTTTGAAGTGTTGTTATAGTTTGCAATCAAGTCAGAAAATAATACTTGGGAAAAATTAAAGTTAGATTTAGTCAAAATATGATATCCCAGATACTGAATATTTAAAGGTATCTCATTAAATGCAGTTATCTTGGCTGACAAACATAACAGTAAAGTATGGAAAAAGAATTTCATGTCAACAGGAAATTTAGGTTTATAGATGGTAATACCTGTCATTTAACCTTCATAACCACGCTCAATGAATTCATCATGTAAATTCTTCTTTGAGAAGGAAGTGGGTCATTTAGTTATTTAGACCAAATGTTGTGGAGATTGTGGATGGTGAGATTTGAAAAACGGACTTCCCAAACTTTGACATAGTAGCAAATGGCTTTTTTTTCTGGATCTCAACCTTAGCATTTGCCCAAAATTGTCTAAGTGTGTCCACATAGATTGGAGCCTTGGCTAGTAAAATATCCTTGTATAATGATATGCAACATTATTATCGGTTTTCTCAAGGATAGGAAGGTAGTTGTGGGGAGTTTTAATGATGAGATCCATGATGGTGAAGAGAATAATGAGAATTTGTGAAGAAGATAAGAGTAATGGTAACCGCTTTTATAAATTTTGAATTTGAGACGACAAGTAACCTCTGTTTTAGATAAAACAAGGTTTATAAAGGAAAAAGTGAATGCTGACTTGGCAGCGGTTTTCAAAAGATCTGACGGCTAACATCTGTCAACGTGTAAACTCTGTTGATAATGGAGGACAGTTGTTTGGAAACCTCTGCTAGATACCAGTAGTGGTTCTGAACTGTGGAATGAATAGTGGTGATCACTATCAAAGGATAGATTATCAGTGGATTGGGAAAAAAGAGGATTCACTTTTAGCAACAGATAGATTTTCAAGCCAATCAGAGATTTTGAGAGATAGTGGTTATAAGCAGACGCTAGAGATTTATTGAAAATTTTCAATTTTAGCTATTTTTAAGGATGGATTTTTACTTTCTGAAAACATTTTGATGCTATTTACACATGGAAAACAAAATTTTGTTTTTATTCCAAGTTTAGCATACCAATCCTAGAGATCAGACTTTCAAAGGTAGATGTATCTAATGCTTTGGTTAGAACATCTGTCAGTTGATCTTTAGTTGGAACATTATGCAGAGAAATCAAACCTTTTTCATAGTAATCTCTCACAAAGTGATGTCTGACGTCAATGTGCTTTGTGGTTGAGTGGGAGACTGGATTTTTTTATGATGTTTTCAGTTGCTTGACTATCCAACATGAGAGGAGTCTTTAGAGCAGTTACACCAAAATCCAGCAATTGATTATGAAGCCATAGGTGTTGAGCAGTGCAGCTTGCAGCAGCAATATACTCAGCCTCTGCTATGGATGTTGATACTTTAGCTTGCTTTTTACTTTGCCAAGACACTAAGCAATTGCCTAGGAATTGACAGCCTCCTGATCTTGACTTCCTTGTGGTGTTACATCTAGGAAAATTATTGTCTGAATAACCTGAAAGCTCAATATTTCCATTAGCTGGATACCAGATACCAATTGTGGGAGCACCTTTTATGTATCGAAATATCCTTTTTACAGCAATGAGATTGGACTTCCTAGGTACTGACTAGGATCTAGCACAAACACATGTTGCAAACATGATGTTTGGCCTTGATGTAGTTATGTACAATAAAGAACCTATCATGCTTCTACATAGAGTTTGATCAACCAAGTCATCTTTGTCATCAACACTGACAAGCTTAGATGTTGCCATGTGTGTGTTGCATGGTTTACAATCATTCATATCAAATTTTGTAAGTAGTTCTTTGGCATACTTACTTTGGTGAATGGATGTACCATTTTGCAATTGTTTTACTTGTAGACCAAGAAAACATTGGAGCTCACCCCTTGTACTCATTTCAAACTCTGCTGCAATGAGTTGTCTGAACTCTTCATACATAGCAATGCATGTGAATCCAAAAATGATGTCATCCACATAAATTTAGACAAGCATCAAATCCTTTCCTCTCCATTTCAAAATAAAGTTTTGTCAATTTTACCCCTTGTAAAACCAATGGATAAGCGAAAGGTGGAAAGAGTTTCATACCAGGATCTTAGTGCTTGTTTCAAGCCATACAAAGCTTTATTAAGCTTGTAGACATGTTCATGATAAAATGCATCTTCAAAACCAGGAGGTTGACAAACATATACCTCTTCTTTGATCTTACCATACAAGAATGCACTTTTGATATCCATTTGAAAGACCTTGATGTTGTGGTTGGCAGCAAAGGCTAAGAACAGTCTGATGGCTTCTAATCTTGCTAGAGGAGCAAATGTTTCAGCATAGTCAATGCCTTCTTCCTGTCTGTAACCTTGAACCACAAGCCTAGCTTTATTCTTGACAACAATACCCCTTTCATCAGTTTTGTTTTTAAAGACCCATTTTGTGCCAATTGGACATACATCCTTTGGCAATGGTACAAGTTCCCATACTTGTTGTCTTTTGAATTGAAGGAGCTCTTCTTGCATGGCTTCTACCCAATTGTTGTCTTTTAGTGCCTCTTGGTACTTGACAGGTTATGTTAGAGATGGGAAACTAGCAAAAAGACAAATGTTTTGGGATTGACTTTTAGTGAGCACCCCTTCATTGATGTTGCCAATGACTTTTATTCACAGAGGTTGGACTTTTGTCAACAGAGGTTAAATTTGATGAGCTGGCAGAGGATTGAGGATAAGCAGTGGTTGATCCAGAAGTGACAGAGTTTTCACAGTTGTTAGTAACATCTGTTCCTCTGATTGTAAGTGACTTTATATTATGGAATCACAATGTCACATCCATAGTCTTGTGGTGAAGATTGTGGTGTACCTGCAAGGTAGTCTTGATAGGCACATCAACAAATATAAATTTATCTAGATCAAACAATTCTGCAGGGTTTGCTAGGATTTTTAATCAAGAAAGTTCATTGAACCTTACATTCAAGGTCTCTTCCACACACCTAGTCCTTGAATTAAAGACTCTATAGGCTTTAGCAGTGGTTGAGAATCCTAGAAAATAACTACATTCTACTTTGGCTGCAAATTTTGAAATTGAACCTTTTAAGTTCAAAATAATACATGGGCAGCCAAAGATTTTGAAGTATGAGATCAATGGTTTGATCTTATACATAATTCCATAAGCAGTTGTTTGATGCCTGGGGTTTATCAAGATGTTGTTCTGCACAAGCAAGAAGTGTTTACAGCCTCTTGAACAAAAGGTTAAGGGTAAACCTGAGTATGCATACATTGTTCTGCAGCTTCAATCAAAGTTCTATTTTTCCTTTCAACCACCCCATCTTGTTCTGATGTTCTTGGAATGCTGTACTGCCTTACAATTTCGTTTGACACACAGAAATCATCCAACTCTTTATTTCTGAACTCTATGCCATTGTCACTCCTGAAGACTTTTATTGGCATGCTAAATTGCTTTTCAACTTGTTTCACAAATCCCTGCAAGATGCTTGCAGTCTCATCCTTGGAGTACAAAAAGAAAGTCCAAGTAAACCTAGAAAAATCATCAACAGTAACAAGGCAATACCTTTTTTGTTTAACGCTCGTGATTTTTATAGGGCCAAACAAGTCCATATGCAACAATTGTAAGAATTGACTTGTTTTGGACTCACCAATAGGCTTATATAAACTTTTATGTTGTTTGCCTTTTAAACAGTAAGCACAATGTTCATCTCTTGTGAAAAATTTTTGTGGTTGACCTCTTTACATGTCCTTGTTTAGAGAGTGTGGTGATAGTTATCAGATTAGTGTGTCTAAGTCTTTTGTGCCATAGTTCTTTCTCTTTGTTAAAGGCAGTTGAAAACAAACAGGCACCAGTCGTTGGGTTATCTTTCAACATGTCAACCATATACACATTGCCACTCCCATGAGCAACAAGTTGTGCTTTGCTCTCAGCTATGATTTGATCAATCTTTTTAACCACTTCTGGCCCAACAATCTGACAAGTTTTCTTAGTGAAGAATGACCCATAGCCCTTGTCACTCATTTGTGAAACACTAAGAAGATTAAATTTCAGATTGTCAATAAGATTGACATTTTCAAATTTGAGTTTCCCAGCCTGAACAGTTCCTGTCCTAAACACCTTCCCTTTTTAATTATTACCAAAAGATATATCACCCCCTCCATGAGCCATGAAGTCTTTGAGAAGGGCTCTACATCCTATCATGTGCCTGGAGCCTCCACCATCTACATACCATAAACTATAAAGGCTAGCAGAAGCTCCCTGCACAATGGTAAGTAATTAGTTTAGGTGAGTTTCCAAAGACAAAATGGCTTTGGAAGGGGTCACAGACATGTCAGTCTCAAATTTAGAAGAATAGTTAGTGGTTTGAACAGATCTTTGTAACATCTGTTGAGACCCTTCTCCTATCAGATGATAGTAACCATGAGGATGCCTATAACTCTTGGTTTTGAGAGCCATTGTAACCCTCATAACTAAGAGGTACCTTTTGGTACATTGGTTGGCCAAATCCTCTTGGGTATTGGTTGGTAGGTGATGCATCTGTTACCTGCACCTCTCTAGGAGCAGAGGTTTTGAGCAGAGCTTTGTAACAGATGTTTCAACATGCACAAAGGTCTATTTAGACTTTCCTTTCGAAGTACTAGTCTTTAAACTCTCAAGTGTTTTGGATTTATACTCATTCTTTTTTACATCAAAGTTTCTGAGATAAACACACTCTTGAGTTTTATGATTTGTTTTATTACAATTGTGCAGTTTGGAGAATCAATGATCACACTTGTTTTGTTAATGTCATAAGCTTTTAGAAGAAAACAGTTTTTGGTATCATGGTTCTTCTTCTCACAAAAATCACAAAACAGGTTTTTGATCTTTTCTTTCTTTTTCCCTTTTCAGATCTTTTGTTAACATCTGCTGGTAAATCTGTTATGGTAATGATTCTTGCTTTTGGTGCTTTGACACCATCAATGGTTGAAAATTCCATTTGTTTGAAATTCTCAAGAATATCACATTCATCAGACCATGTGGGTTTAAATTGATATTTCTCAATTTCCTCAAAAGTTGTGGCCCCCTCATGTCTTTCTAAAACAATTTTGTTTCCATTTTTATCATTGACCTTGACTTCTTGACCAGATAGATTTGTTGGAACAATTTCAACCACACCAAAATCATTTCCAGTAACATTTTCAGAAATTTGGTCATTTTCTTTGAAATCTATGCCAAATTTTATGTTACTCTTGACCTGGTTTTCTAGCAAAATCTCATAACCTTTACAGGATTCCACCCATTTTTCACAAGTAACTTGGGTGGATTCCAACTCCTTTTTGCAAACCTGATATTTTCTATTATAGTTTGGAGTTGGTCCTTGGTTATGCTGGCTTCATGTTTTAAGCTGCTGATTTCATATTCTTTTTCAAATAGTTTAGTTTTTAGCTGTTTTGAAAGCTTTTCAAACTGCAATTCATCATCCAAAATCTTATTCCTAAGGTTTTCATTCACCTTTTTTATGTTAGCAAAAGCTATGATGTATTTATCTAACATAGATCTTTTAAGACCTGAGGAGATATCTTAGTAGTAGCCATCATGGCATAATCACATTCACCTTCACAAACACTTGCATCCCATGGGTCAGACAGAGTTTCAGTTCTTCATCAACATTTTCTTTTGTAACAACTGTTTCATCATGAACATCAGACACAACAGACTTAGGATCCACTACCTCAAATTCAACACCCTCAGTTATAGACTCTAATGCCATAAAGCAAAATTCATTTTGTTTCTTTTCAGTGTCAACAATTAGAGCAAAGTTTTCATCAGTCAGATCCTCAGGCAAGCTACTCCAATCAACAAAGCCCTGAGTAAAGAAGCTTTGTTGATTAACCTCTGCCGGAGTAGTGGTTTGAGTAACTTGTTGTGCAGGTTGCATTTGATCCTGAGGAGTTGGTGCTTGGACATACTGAATTTGATGAGCAGTGGTTTGAACATATTGCACAGGTTTAGTGGTAGCAGGGTGTGCAAAATGAGCAGTGTTTTGCATATGAGGAGTAGGGGTATATTGGGAATATTGGACAGTATTTTGAGGTCTAGGGCTAGGATGTGTGATAATTGGTCCAGATGTTTGAGACCTACATTATCTAGCGAAGTGACCTAGCCTATTACACTTGTAACATTTAATTTTGGACATATCCAACCCAACTTTTAGCCCCCCCCCCTCCATGTAACCCTGGAAACTTTCTACCAGTTCTCTTGTAATACTTTCTAGCCCTAACACTCAACAAAGCAAGTTGGTGCAAAATATCCATCTCTTCCAAATCAGTAGGGTCAAAATGTTGAAGGTCATTCAACTCAACAGATAAGCTATCAGAAGTTTGGCTTTCCCCATTAGCAGTAAAAGCATAATTAGGTGTGTAAGAATCAGAGCTGAAACTACCAGCAGAGATTATGTCAATGAAATGTTCATAACTCTGATCCTTACAGCTGCTAGAGGCTTCTTCTGGCCAAAAGTGTTGTACTATCGAATGCATAGTCATCAGCCACCTTGCCAAACTCTTGTAGCTTCTTTTTCTGGTTCAGCTCTCTCTCATAAGTGAGGAGCCTACCATGAAGCTGAGTTAGACTCATCTCTTTGAACCCAACTGGATTTCTAGTTACAAAATCTATAGTGTCCCACTTGTCTAGTAATGATCTAAGAAAATGACTATTTAAAGTCGACTTTCCAAACTCAACATTAACCGGTTTAAGCTCACTAATCAGACAACTAAATCTTTCAAACTGTTGGGTTAATGACTCTCCTTTCACATTACAAAACATTTCATATTGTTGATTCAAAACTCTCTGTTGTTTTCAGTTACTTCCTCAGTCCCCCCCCCCCTCGAATTGCTCTTTCAAGGCATCCCATAACTCCTTTACACTGTTGCAATGCAACTGGACAACATAGATATCGTTTGGCAATGGAGCGGCCACGATGCTAAATGCCTTTGCATCTAGCTCGATCTTTTGGAAATCTTTCTCGGATTAATTTTTAGGATTCTTTGGTACTTAGACTTTAGGGTCCTCAGTACTCGGTATCATTGGAACATGAGGTCCAAAGATAACCGACTTCTAGCAACCGGGTGTTTTGCTGAGCAAGAACATCACCATCTGTCTCGGCCAGATGTTGTACTCTGATCTGACAAGAATCGGTGGTTTAAACATGTTGCCGGTATTGTGAGGATCTTGTGATATTTGTGACATTTTCGATTGTTTGTAAAACAAGTTTTTGTTTAAACTACTTTGAACGTAAAAAACTTTTACTCCGTTTTCAATCCAATGAGCAAACGAATTAACAGTGAGAGCTGATCTGTTCAAATCAAATTATCAAATTTGATTGACCTAGCTCTAATACCAATTGTTAGAATCTGAGTTTGATATTGTTGTGAATGTTTAAGATGAAATCAATGAAAGTGGATAAACATGTATGAATAGTGCAGCCGAAATAGTAAACTTTGTATTCACTACAACAGGAAGATTGCTTTCACTAACATGCTTTTATAAATCAATTATTTACGTGCATGAAATATTTGAAACTCCCCCTCAGCCTAAGATCACTCTAATTTGCTCGTACACAAAATGTCAAAATGAAGTGATAGTGATGAATAGAACAGTACATGGACTGTTCTATTTATAGTACAGAGCAAACCGCTGAGCATCTTATGCTATCGTCACATTGAAAGTGACATGTAACAAACTAAAACAAACTACAACATCTGCTAAGCTAAACATTGCTATAAACTATATAATACGCCTGATAGTAAACACTAATGAGACATCCTCTGTTGGGCTTCCGTAGAGCTTTACCTTGGCAGACCTTTGAGTCTTCAACAGAGCTTTGCCTTGGCAGACCTTAGCTTTAGTCTTCAGCAGAGTTTTTACCTTGGCAGACCTTTGAGTCTTCAGCAAAGCTTTGCCTTGGTAGACCGTTGAGTCTTCAATAGAACTTTGCCTTGGCAGACCTTAGCTTTAATCTTCAGTAGAGTTTTGTCTTGGCAGACTTTTGACTTTTAGTCTTCAGCAGAGCTTGTCTTCAGCAGATATTCTATTATTATAACGATCAGAGATTGTAGAATATTTTGGCTTTCTATCATCTGTTCTTTTGTAAGGTTCAATTCCAACACTCACAATGTTTTTTGCGCTCGGTTTAAAATTTAGCTAATAATGATGCATTAGCACTTTTCAAGTAATCATTCAAATCGATTAGAACACGTACCCGCATAGGCTTGCAACTCAATCATTCTCCACTACTGAACACGAATACTAAGCACAAGTTAAAGGGTCTTTAAAGGTTGTAACGGGGCAAGACTAAGGGTGTGGAATATGATATTTTAAAAGTGGCTAGGGTGATGAAAATTCGATCTTTATTACATAAACAACTACACTAAACTAACTACGAACATCAAACTACGTGGCAAGAATTTTCGTCTTTTATTCAACAAACTACAAATGCAAATTTTTGTGCTTTTTCACCACAATTTTCTCTTATTTTTCATGCTATTTTCTGAATTTTTGAATTTTTTCTTGAAATAAACCACAACTTTACACACAAACTAATCCTAAAATCGAATTTTCATCACAAGGGTTAAAAATAAAAGGCTCAACGGTCAAACGGCTAAATGGGTTGGTCAAACGAAAGGTTGAGGGTCAAAGTTTGCGACTAAGGGATTGATTTTGGTTAAGGATAAGATAAATGGTGTAAAAAAGAAAATGATTACCTAATGCCTTAATCATTCCCGTGCTCGTATTCGTCTATGGTCTCAAACGCATCAAAAGTTACAAGTTCTACAATACGCGACTAATGGCACACTCAAATAAAGAAATATATATATGTGATGTGTAAAGTGGCCCAAAATCTCATTTAAAAGGGGTATGGTATGTGATATGCAAGACATATTAGTTTTTTAAGCGGATTATTCCCAAATAACCACCCGCTAAATACCCATCATGTTACTAATTCGAACTTGACCATGAAAAAAGACAAAATGGGTTGTACAATCCCTCATTGACTTAGTTACTTATCTTTTTAGATTACTCAAACAAGGACATCTTTGAAAAATTTTTGAAAAATTTCCCCCATCCCCACACTTGAGGTAAACATTGTCCTCAATGTGTAGTGTTTAAATGAAGGGACAAAATCGCAACTTTTTCTCCCCATCCCCGCACTTAAGGTCAACATTGTCCTCAATGTGTAGGAATGAGAGCTTTTAATGCACAAGAGATGTGACACGACCAAACTCCCAAATTTCACCCGGTCAATAATATACAAAATATAATCCGCTTATTTACTAATTAATAATCAAAGTAAAAAGAAACGTATGCACCTAGCTTGTTCATTTTTCATGTGCTTCTTGATCCTCAATGCAAATGGTCATCCTCAACGAACATGAAATTACCTACAAGTCTCAACGTGTAGAAAAGCTTCTCACAAAAAATCAACATCCATTAGCTAATCTATTTTTATAAAAGAATTACCAAGTTATTTGTTATTTCACTTTGATTTTGTGGAAAATAAATTTACAAAAACAATCAACCTACCTTACTTTCAAAGGAATCACAGTTACATTTAGCATATGCAACAAGCCCTTTTAAACCTCCTGATAGCTCAGGAGGACGAGTAGGTCTCATGAGGGTTATATAGGAAACACACCCACAACGTTCATTTAACTACTAAACAAAATGTAGAAATGAAGAAACTAATATACAACAACAAATAACATACCACCTCATGGTGATCGAATAGAGTGCTTGTCCCCCACGAACTCTTCCACATCACCGACCGGTGACTCATACCATTTATTTCCAAACGGGCCAAATCTCCTCAGTTCTTCTTCTACCTTCTTCTCTTAAGGTGACTTCTTCAACTTCTTCTTCTTGACCTATTTATTCTTCGATTCTCCAAACTTACCAACCATAGCACATATCTTTTTGTTTGGATTCATGTCCACCTTAGGACACTTATCCTCAACGAGCGGGTTAGTAAATTTGGGAAAAACATTCAGATTTAGTTCCCGGTCCCCAAATTTCATGCTTACTGCTCCTGTTGCACAATTTATTATGGCATTAGCAGTTGCCAGGAATGGTCTACCCAGTATGACTATCGGTTGTGCGTCCTCAACATACCCAACATAGTCAACTAACAAAAAGTCAACTGGGCAATAGCAATCTCCAACCTTCACTATCACATCTTCCACCATCCCCTTGGATGCGTGGGAGTTTGATCGGTCAACACCACGGGGGTGTTAAACTTTTTCAAAGGACCAAAATCATATTGGTCATATAGACTCCTAGGCAAGATGCTCACATAAGCTCCCAGATCTAGGAGCGCCCTCTTAATTTTAAACTTCCCAATTTGGATTGGAATAAGAGGTTCTCTCGGATGTTGAGCTTTTTGGGTGAGGGCACTCGATAAAACAGCACTAACATGAGATATCAAATCAACCGGTTCGGGTAGTTTGTTATGCCGTTTTTCAGAGCTTAATTCCTTCAAACATTCGACATGAGCAGGAACCTTTATTATGGCGTCAAGCAATGGTAAATTGATTTTTGTTTGTTTAAAATTTTCCCACCACTCGTCCTTTGGTGGGTTTGTTTTTCACTGTTGATGCCTTAATTGCTTTTAATAAAGCCAACGGATATGGGATGGTTTAAACTCCACACCCATATCATTTGCCCTAACATGCAATATATTTAAACAACTTTCACAAAAAGAATTTTACAACTTATTTTTTGCAATTTTAGGTTGCAAAATTGTTTCTTGCTCATGTTCGCTTTCATCATTAAAATCTTCCACTTCACCATCAATAAGTTGTGGTGGTGGAGTACTCTCAACACTACAAACTCATCATTTGAAAGAAGACTTATCGCGTTAATGTGTACATTCCTTACATTATTCATGCTTGAACTTTGATGCTTCGGGTTCACCGTAATGTCGCTCGGGAGTTGTCCTCCACTTCCTCGCATGTGGGCCACCTCTTCCGCAGGTTGCCCAACTTGCTTTTCCAATGCCTTATACGATTTGTCTCGTACTTCAAACTCTTTCTTCATCTCTGTCTTTATCTCTTGATTTGAATCTCTAGTCGCATTCATGATTGTGTCAAGCTTGGAGTTTACGGGTCGTCACTACCACCCATTTGAGAGTTTGAATTACTACCCCCATTACCACCTTGGTTCTAGACCCGTTGGTAATTACTTGCATGGTTTTGATACCCTTGGCCACTCCCTTGGTTATAATTCGTTTGGTAACCCCTTGATACCTTGGCGGTTTTGGTACTACGATCCACCTTGATTTCCACTTTGATTGCCTAGTTGAAAATTTGGGTTCATTTGGTTTGAGGCATTACCATACCTAAGATTAGGATGGTTCCTCAAACCCGGGTGATAAGTGTTAGAGTTCATGTCGTATTGCTTCCATTCTACATACACTTGATTCACCTTTTCGGTAAATTGTGCCATATTAACTAGGCACCCCTTGGTACGATGACCAATATCCCCACAATCTTCACACACCACTAACTAAACCCCCTACACATCCTTTTTCTTCATATGGGCCAACTCGTGCTCTAAAGTGGCGATTCGATTCTTATTATTCGAATCAAGATCGGGAAGGGATCGGGAAACAGGGTGCTTTTTGGCTCTATCCACCATAGTAGCCACTTTAGAATTCTTGCTCATTCTTTCTATAAACGTCCAATCGTCTTCCTCATGGTTGTTCAACAATGTACCATTACTTGTTGATTGCAAGTATTTGTGATCTTCGGTGTCTAACCCCAGTATGAAACACTTCAAAACTCCCACCTCAGAATTTAATGGTGAGGGCATTTCTGAACCAACTCCTTAAATCGAATAAGTGCCTCATGTAGCAACTCCCCAGACAACTGTCGAAATGACTGAATCTCATCTCTTACGTCGTCGGTTTTCGCTGTCGAATAGTACTCGTCAAGGAATACTTGTTGCATTTTAGCCCAAGTGCGAGTACTATTAGAGGGCAGAGTAAGGAACCAATGTTTCACTTCGTATTTCAATGAGAACTGGAAAAGCATTAGCTTCACTTCTTCGATCTTGAAATTTTGGCCCCAATCGTACCAAATATAGCGGAGAATTCCGCTAAATGAGTGTATAGTTCGTCGTTCATCCTACCATTGAAGTGCGGTAGGATGTTAATGTAGTTGGGCTTGAACTCGCATGATTGCCTCCTTCGAGGTGTAGGCACAATAGGTGAGTTCATTTTCGGTGACCATGAGTCTAAATCGCCCATTAACACCTCTTGAAGCTTATTGATTTGGTTAACGATGGACCGTTAAGCTCTTGATTCACGGCCGATTATTGTCCCTTCGATCACCACCTCTATCACCCCCTTGGTTCCCGCCACCCACAAATTGCGGGATCCGGTTACGGTTGACATTATTATTGTTATTATAACTACCATCATCCCAGTTCTGTTGACTGTTGTTTCGTGGTGGACAGTTGTTTCCGTAATCGTCGTTTCGACCATACTCATACCCATATCCTTCATCGTTCCCCACAAACTTGGCGTTTTGATAGCCAATGTCTTCATACTCAAACCCCCCGAGCATTGTAGAAATTCCCCACATTGTTATCACCCCATCCATCATCTTCAACCTGCTCATTGTAATTCTCTCCGTCGTCCGAGTATTTCGAATGAACACTCACATTTTCTTGTAATTGATAACCTGGAACGCTACACGATGCGTCACCTCAAATTGCCGAGATCGAAAAACTGAGCTTCATTCATGGGAATGCCATGATTTTGGTTAACTCCACGGTTGGCGTTAACATTTCGGTTGTTGAGGTTGGGTGGTAATGGGTTTTGTCAGTTTTGGTTTTGAGGTGGAGGTATGGGTGTACATTGATTGTTGTTTGGGTTTTGATCATGAGTTTGGAAAGGTGGTGTTGGTGGTCGCGATCTATTACCACCCCTGGTTGGTTATTTTGGATGTTTTGGTTTTGGGGAGGGTAATTTGGGTGGGTGTCGGTATTGATGTTGTTTGTTGGGTTGGTTAGAATTTTGGGGATCCATTTGAATGGGCTAAAAAGATGGTGTAGGTGGTGAGTTGGTGGTGAGTGAATTAGAGACAAGAACTGCCTCTAACCGAGTGGCTAAATCCTTTGAGCAACCCGCTCAATTTCCAGTTTGAACACTAGTGGTGATGTCCTCCCGGAGTTTCTCGTATGCATGCACTACCTGTAACCTGCACAAGTAACACACCCATGTAACAAGAAAATAGAGAAAGTTGCAAAGAAGAAACAAGCACCTTAAATAGATAATCACACAATCAATTAATATCCAAACGCAAATTGCTCGAACTCCCCAGCAACGGCGCCAAAATTTGATCGGATTGTCGCGCCCCGGTTAAAAATAATATTCATATGCCCTAATTACCCTTAACAATGCGTTAGTGGTAGTAAGGGGTCGAACCATGAAGAGTTTGTGGTTTGCATGCGGACGTGATTGATTTTAAGAATGATGTCACTTTTATGAAGCTTGCTAAGAAATTGATTAATTTGTTTTTCGAAAAGGGTGTCGGAGTGTACCGACGATTTTTGGTTTCAATTACTAAACTATAAAACTCGAGAGCTTGTGATTATACTAAAACTTGCTTAAAAGGTTTTTAAACAATAGTGGAGAACAAGGTTCACACCCGTTTCAACAATGACAAAGCCTAGGGTTTCTAAACGATTTTAGCTTGATTGAATTGAATTTGTCATTAACGGTTTTCTATCACAAAGCTTAGGTGCCAATTGCAATCAAAGCATACAACGGACTACAATGCACTTCGTCACTTCGAACAAGTAAATCCTTTTGAAAGATAAAGCTTGAATACACAAACTTATTTTGCAAAGTCAAATTTTATAATCATTCGACAATTCACAAATGTAGTTCAAATGTAGGACAATTATCAATCAATTCAAAATATAACCAATTTGTCACAAATCAACTAAGAAACATAAAGTAAACCCTAAACCTTACAAAAGTCTACACCGGGGTGAAACCCGCGAGAATTAGCCACTCGTGGTGAACGACATGTGATCAACGATGGAGAAGTGCTCGAACTTTGACATCTTGAAGCTTCGAATATAATGGAGATGATAGTTAGGGTTTGGGATTAATGATGGTGAACAATGGATTAAAGGATTGATGGTGAGGATGTTTAGGGTGAGGACTATGGATGATTGATTCGGTTGATGATGGATGAATTAAAGGTTGTGGTATTCTTGGCCTCAGGTTTAAAGTCACAAAACTCGTAACTCCTTTGCAAATGGCCATAAACATGGATATAACCCACCCCTAAACATCAAAAATGAAAATTTCACTTTTGTATTAGGGAAGGGCGTCGTCGACTACCCACTAGGGCGTTGCCGACTACCCACTAGGCCGTCGCCGACGACCCTTGGTTTGTCAAATGGCTCTCGATGGCCTAAACTACTGTCTGTCTATGACAAAATCCACCCGACGGGGTTTACTGGAGGGTGTCACCAACTAGCAAGTAGGGCGTCGACGACTACCTCTCTAAAACCTGTTTTCTGCTTTCTTTGTTTCGCGTTCCCGGTTGATTTTGTTCGCTCCTCGATGCTCCGTAAAGCTCCCGAATAGCTCCTTAAACTCCGTTAGACCTATAAAACACAATTTTAATCAAAGTAGGCCATTCAAAACTAAACTTTATGTAAAAACATAAACTTAAATACAATAAGACACCGGTTTTCGACCACGTATCAAACACACACTAAAACCTAGTTCATCAAATTCCAGCAAATTGTAGGGTGAATTGGGGTTAAATCTTATGCATAAACATAGACTATTAATTATCTAAGATTGGTGATCATAAGGTATGTTATAAATTTCTTTTTGGTGAAGTGTTGAATGAGAATGAACTTGACTTGTTGCAATTATTGGATGGATTGTAGATGTATGGTAAAATTGATGGTATATAGATTCTTAGGGTTATCATGCTTGTTGAAATTATGAAGTATTTGACATAAATAAGGTGTTTGGATTATAACATAAGAGTTGTACCCATGAAATATGATGATCATATTAAACATTAACTCATGACAAACTAAAATTTGCATGTAATTTTTATTTTAATGAGAGTGTGAACTTGTTGAGTAGAGATAATTTGATAAACGGTGGTCAAATCTAGCTAAATATAATAGCTTAAATACAATGCCCACTAGGTTTTTGATAAAATGCCTAAGTGAATCTTATATTGCTACTTAGCCTTGAAACTAGATGAAATTATTATGAAGAGATTCTAATGAATCCTTCATTTCAAGTTACATGAATGATAAGTATTTATAATATTGATCACTCTTGGTTAAACCTATAGGTAACACAAGTGCAACGTCGGGAAGCTAAGCTAAGAAATAAGCTCGTTCAAAAGGGAAGCTTTATGGTACGCAACCTTGTTGTTACATTGTTTTATTAGTTAATTTATTAATGTTGATAGAAAGAAACACTAAAAAGAATCAATTGAAGAAATAAAGAAAAAAAGAAAAAAAATGAGTTTTTTTAATGAACCGTGTCGAGAGCAAGTAAAACCAAAGTATAAATGACCCACGGGGTCATAAAAGTGAAGGTGATGCCCAATGCAAATGAACATGGTCAAGGACCATGGTGAATATGATTTAAAGGAGAAGGTTATCGCTTGTGGACGATAAGACCCACAAGGGCGAACCAAATGGTCGTTTATAGTCTACAAGGCCATAGACTAAATAACAAATAAGTAAAACCAAGGTATAATAACCCGCAGGGTCATAGAAGCTGAGGTGCTATCCAACTTACCAACCATAATCTTTGCTTATGGTTGGAAGATGATAAGAGACTTTGATGAAGGAATGCGGATGATATAAGCTAAGGAGCATAATCTCATAATGAGTCAGACAAGTGAGACGCCACATCAAAGAATGTCATTATGATGTCATGATTAATCCTAAGAAAAACCAACAATGACTTTGATCGTGGTTGGGGGACATTATTGAAGAGATTGTTTAAGAATGTAGTAGACTTGAGCTAAAACCCCCCAATGTCTCTTAACAGTTGGTTTGGGTAAATATTGCCAAACCGAATGAAGCAAATGAGAACTTGTAAGATATAAGATCCTATAGTGTATCTAAACTTTTAATTATAAAAAAGGAGTTACAAAAAGAATTAAATTTGGGTCGGTTTCGGGTGGGTAAAAGTGAAAATTCAGCAAAAATGTGGTTGGGGTAAAAATTGTCAGCTACCTAAACTTTCTAGAAAAGTGGCGCACCCGTGCCACGCTAAAAGCACACCACGCACCTTCGCGACTCGCAGGGGACGCCTGGTCACCCCGCACCACGCAAGGGATATAGGTCTCCCCTACGCAACGCGTGGGGATGTTTTGAACTCGCAAAAAATATTTCGGTTATTATTTTAATATGTGTTTTCAGCAATTTCGTTCAATCAATGTATATTACTAATCGTTTGAATGAAAATATATTACAGGTATTTTCTCAAATATAAAGCACGGATCAAAGAAAATTCACACGAAGAACCAAACACTCCATAAAGACTAGAAGCTTCCATTTTTGTTAAATTGCTCTATCTAACAATTATGTAATTTATATTTCAAATACTAGACGTAGTACTGTTTTGGCTCATGTTTTAATCTTTGAAACTTTGTTTTTAAATCACATCGTTTTAAATATGAAATTTTATATATTAATCTTGGTATGGGTCTTACATATAAACATCAAGTTTTCAACTTTCAAACATTCAAATCATATAAACAAATATGGAAGAAACCATCAATCATCAAGCCATGTCATCAAAAATCAAAATCATGCAATCAAATTTTGAATTTCTATCCTGATCACAATGGAACAAGAAGTCAAGAATGCAAAACCTATGTCGATCACTCGATCTCAAAATCGTATTTACATTTGACATGCGTAATAGTGTATATAAATAATGATGATTTTTAGCCGATTT
The DNA here is from genome assembly GCA_947069175.1 of Scalesia atractyloides. Lineage (NCBI taxonomy): Eukaryota > Viridiplantae > Streptophyta > Magnoliopsida > Asterales > Asteraceae > Scalesia > Scalesia atractyloides. The sequence continues at coordinate 61,275,980 of CAMTDV010000008.1, forward strand.
TACATTGGTTCAAGTTTTAAATTTAGAAAACATGATAAGGTACTGTCACTCAAAACATCACGCTGGGGAAAGTGTACCATTTATTGGCGTAATATAGTGATAGTAAAATATCGTGTCGTCCGAGGATACAAGAGCTTTTAGTACCAAGATGTCGTCAATGTCTAGTCAAGCCAAAAAAGGAGTGGTTTTTGTAGTTTTATAAAAGAAGACATAAAAATAGATAAATACTGAAATCAGATTTAAGAATGTGTTACTTGGGTTTTTTTTTACTTCCCCCTGATGCTTTGTTAACTATGTTTGCCATGGATTACAAGAGTTTCCTTTAAACGACCATCATACGTCTTTGGAGGGTTATACTGAGTACTTTGTGAGATAACCAACCAAAGGCGTTCTTTTTAAGACCTAGTATATAGTTATGTTTTGGTAATGCATAAAGTCATGGGGCTCCATACTTAGCTGTTACCGCCACATCTCAACCATATTGGCCAAAATCAGCACGAAAACTATCTGCCACGTTGGAATCAAACCCTCAATGCTAAAAATAATCAACATGGAAACTATCAATCGTTGGGGTTTAGTATTAAGTAAGAACTAGTCATAAAGGGTTTATACCACCAATCACTATAGACCTCTTGTATTGATCCTATCTCTCCCAAATTAGTGAATATATAAACCAAGTCCTTGGTGTTTAGATTTTGCCACCACGCCAAGGCAAGACTTTACCAAACCCGAACTCCCGAACCAAAAACTTTAACTCTCTTTCAAACAATTAACATGTTGTTACTACATAGACATAGAAAACATAAATGTTTGACTCAATAAACACAAGGTTATTAGTTTGTAATTAAGGATTTGCAAAATCACTTTCAGTATGGTAATTAGTACTTAAGGTCATTAACACACACACACACACCCCATTGTGTTTGATCAGAAATTACCCAAGCAATTAATTGATCAAATTCGTTATGTGTGCTAATGTGCTAGATTGTAATTAATAAAGAATTTCGTTAATTAAAATGTGTAATTTATGCGTAGGATAAAGATGTTAAAAGTTTGCAACAAGGTATCATTTAACTTGCTAAAATACTGCTCGGAATACTAGTATATAGCTCTAGATAGTAACAATGAAACTAAGTATGTAGTTGTTAAAGTAATGTAGTAGTTAGGAACATAAGAAATTACGAGGAAAGCCCTTGATCAATGTAGATCGCCGACACAAAACCTCGGGTGCCGACTCTAAAGTCATCTGCCACAATCAATAATATTGCAACAAAAAATAGAAGTACAACTCGAGAACCAATGTGATCTATGGTACAATGATCGCTAAAATGTAAGTGACTAGATGTTAAGAGGTGTGCAATCTGCAAAGAAGAGTGTTAGAGCTTGCGAGTGTGTGTGAGTGGTGTTCGTAAGAGCATCTAATGATCACTTGGACTCTTTTTCTAAAAGATAAGTGCCTAACTATAAGTCCAATATTTCGGGGATGCTCCAACATATACCTTTTCGGATTATAGAGTCCAAGTCATTGAGTCCAACGGTCACTTCCTTCAACTAAGTAAGAGAATTAAGCTTGGACTTGGTATCTTATTGTTAAGCCTACGAAAGATAAATACCACATGCAAAAATAGATTAGCTTGAATATAATGAACAAGTCCATAAAATATAACCTATCGAATATCCCTGATGGTCAATCATAATCCAAAATATTAGTCGAAATATTCACCCATAACACCTGATTAATCCATAACTTATTTAGTTAATTCCGCATCAAGGGGTTATTTCCCCAAGTAACCACAAGAACTTTAGCAACTCATGGTTTAAGAGACAAGCCTTAACAACTTGAAAAAAATTATATTAATTATCGCAAGACTGAAAATTAATTAATGTTGCTCTTACAATATCAAAAGTTACAAAATAAAGAGAGAAAGTAGGTAGAATTAGAGTTTACAATGGGGAAAAAGAGAAGAATTGAGCAAGAAAAATGGTAGATGTAAGCTTCTCGTTTATATGCTAGAGCTGGTGACCGGGCACGCTTCATGACTGGGGTGAATCTTGCCAAACCTGACCGAGAGTGAGGCATGGGGCATGGTCCGCTCTTGTGGGTCTCACCAGATCTTCAAAAGTCCATTGGAGATCTTTTTGTCATTTTTGGGTCTTCGGAGCAAATATCCGCTTTGGGTCCGATTTATCCTGAAAATAAAAAATACACTGAAGTAAGCCTATTTCATATATATTTTCAAGAAACCATTAAAAGGTAGGTTTATTTTAATAAAAGAAATATGTGTATTTATACGCATATTAACAACATATAATCGTTTATTTTTAGTTGTTGGAGTTTTGATTCAACCATGAAAAGTACAAAATTTGAAATTTCAAACCCTAGGTCGAATGGTGGATGAATTTTGTTGTTGTCGTTTTCTTTTACCCCCTAAATTGACTTGTTTCTTTATTTGAGTTTAAATATTGAGCTGAATTATTTAACTTTTAACACATTGGGCCAAGTATTAAATGGATTAAATTCAAGGATAAAATTGTTACTAATATGTTGGGCCTACATTCAAGTACTCAAACACAATGGGCCAAATATCAAAGTAAACACACAGGTGTGTATATATATAATATAAAATTAAATTTTTTTGGGTCCCCTTGATGATCGGGTCTTGGGCGGTCGCCCACCCCCAAAGCCGAACCTGATACTTAGTAATAAAAAAATCTCGTGTATTGGATGGGTGGAACAAACCCGTGTATTACAAAAGTTTAATAAAATATAATTTAATTTGTTAACGTATACTATCGTCAACTTATGTTTAAAAAAAATTGAACTTTGTCATGACAATTATAAATTATGTTACATTAATTCTCAAACATTTATTTTTTAGTCGAGTATTAGTTTTCTCTTTATGTAATTGATAAATGTCAGTTTAATTAAAGTTTATTTAGTCTTTTAAATATCTTTATAGCATAATTAATTTAACTTATATTGTAATTTAAATATTGAAATACATATAAAAAGTTAAGAACTAAAACTTGGATTTTTATACCACTTATCTTTTTTTTATTTTGATATATTGTACTTACCATTCAAACCATCCAATCAGATTAAAATTTTAATTTTTCTTTTATAAATCACTCATAAAACAACTATTATCATTATTCTCCTTTTCTATTATTTAAATAATAATAATAATAATAATAATAATAAAACTGCAATTTGCATCCCTGTGCTTACAGGCTGGTGTTAGCTTGCATCCCCCAGACGATTTTTGTCGGCCATTGTGTCCCATGCCTTTAAAAAGTGCTATATAATGCGTTCCTCCCACTAACTCAGTTAGGTTATCCAGTTAAAATACAAAATTGCAAGGGGTAAAAACGTAATTTTACAATAAATCATGGGGGTAAAACGGTCAATAGATATTTAGATCTTGGCATTCAATTGTCACCCCGTGCCATGTTATTTTCTTTTACGTCTGAGTCCCCTACAATTACACTTGTAATTTCCCAATTTCTTATCCACAAAACCTTATTCATTAAGCTTTATTATCCCCATTTCCTTCTAACAACCAAACTAAGACCCACATTTTTGTTCTTTCTGGTCTCTGGCGACCCAAACCCCAAAACTCGAAACCTAAACGAAAATTCTAATAATCTTGTTTCCTCTGTTTCCAACGGAGAATCACCCAACCCAAACCAAAAACCCGATCGTCATCTTGTTCTTGTTCTCTGTTTCCGAGCAACAAAGTCTTGTTCTTGTTCTTTTTTTATTTCCGGCAACCCAGAACTCAAGACCAACCCAAAAACCCGACCACTGTGAAACGCAAATCGACCCGTTCCACTGCTTCATCTTTGTCGCCACCACTGTGATGTCGTACCACCACCACCAACCGTTCATCATCATCTTTGACACCGTTGTTCCGATCCCACCACCACCATGATGCTTCAACCACATTTCGTCTTTGACCACCATGTTTGGGAGGTAATTTTGGATAATTGTAGTATTTTTGGTTGATTAGATTAGATAGAATTGTTAATTTTGACTGATTACTTAAGATTATATGCGTAATATAGATTAGATAGAATTATTATTTTTGGCTGATTAGTTAAGCTTATATGCTTAATTATGGTTTATAGTTTAGTTATTTTATATAATTATGTTAATTACGGTAAAGTTATTTATATAATTTGGTTAATTTTGGTTTATAGTGTAGGTCCCATATCGGATCTCCCAATAGCTCAGGCACTAATTTGATAATCTAGTATAAAAGTGCGGAATCCGTTGTATAGTTAGGCGACATTGTAAACACGATGTATTCTCTTTAATCACTGTTTTTTTAACACTTTGTACGTTACAAATCCGAGAAACAGTTGGACAGAGCTTCGCCGTCCGAGTTATAAGAACGTTTCAAATGAACTAGCTTTCATGTCTATTTATAGACTTTGTCCTACCTTCGTGCGAAGCAAGCGTCACTTCGTGCAAAGATAGGTTACATTCACACAAAGGTAAAATGCTACCTTCGTACGAAGTGCATTCCCACTTCGTGCCCTTGGCTGTTGCCGCAGTCTTCGAATCTTCATTTTATCTCCAGAGTCTTTACTTTTCTCTGATCCTTCGTTCTTGAATAACTTTTAGGATCCTTGATCTGCATATCATCTTCAATCTTCTTCTTTTCTAGAGCTTAACTAGATAAACTTGAATATCAAAATGCTCTCCTTTATATTGAGCATTCCTTTATCTTCATTTAACATGTTTATCCAGCTCCCCCTTAATTCAACTTCCCATTTAGAAATTCTCACACATTCAAATAAACATTTCAGATTCAAACTTTGAAATTTTTCATTACAAACATTTCAAAATTTTAATCACTTTATCAGTTTAAACCCTCTTAGTTAATCAAGTCCAAATTAATGACCTTGATTATTTGATTTATCTACCAAGTTCAAATCAATGACCTTGGTTGATAACATTTTAATCTATTTCTTATTTCAGATTTTTGTTTAGCAGTTCTAGATTTTGAAAATCAGCTTTTCATCATTGGTAGTCGAAACATATATGAACATAAAATCCTTTTGAATTTTCTGAAATATACTGAAAGAACTATGTACACGCATATTTACAGACATCTATTTGTGAGTTTGTGTTAGAGGATCATATCAGTTTTTGAGACATATCACCAGTACCATTGACCTTATTAAGACTTTAAGTACTAAACAAATTCACTTAGATTGTCAGTATACTTATCCACATAAACCTCTATACATTTCTATTGTTCTGAGATACATTAGATAGTTTTAGAAACTTGACTTAACCGTGTTTCCCAACTCAGAATATACTCACGTATCAAGATTCCTTGGATTTCATCTTACAAGTAAATATATCTAACTGATATATGTATCTGGGTAATGCGAGACCTTGAGATCTCAGGTTAGTAGCGACAAAGAGATGAAGGCTCGTCTTGAAAGTATTGTTCCAATTTAGAATCTTTTACTGCAATTGTTGGATCTTTTGATACTTACAATTTGCTGCAGTTTTGGGTATTAAAAGCAAAAGTATTCTACAAGTTCTAGGCCATTGCTGACGCAAAATCAGAAGGACTTGTATAATACCCCAGATATCAATTATCTATAAAGACCTAGTATCCCAGAATCCGGCAATCTCTCAAACAAAATTTCGGTGTACAAAGACCATATATCCTACAGATGTTAACCCACTAATTAAGAAGTTATTTATTTATGTTTATATCTCATAAACAATCTACTGAATATGCGACGCATACTGGCACATCTTCAGTGAGACCTGTTTAAGCTTTTTGATACTACATTTCTTTAGCATATCGTGATAGCCCACTAATGTACTATCATCTCCTCTTTTTGCACAAGTAAACTCATTTTTCATTTTTTAAATGTTTTTTATTTTCTACAACATTTCTCCCCCTAAAATCAAAAACATATTTTTGTATTTTTTGATAACCAACCGATGAGAATTACTTCAATTCATCATCCATTACTGCTTCACAACTATACTTTTAAGCTCTCTTCCCCTTAAGATGACAAAACATTTGATACATTTGATTTTAAAAACATTTACAAACCTATCTTTTCAACCAGTCTTATCTGACCAACAGTAACAGTAAGGGTTCTGTAAAATTTTCTGTTAGAACTTTTGAGACCGTTGGTGCTTAATTATTCATAGTTTGAGCTAGTTTGCAATGGTTAGACAAAGTTAAAGGGTCAAAAGTGTAATTGTGTGAAACTTGCTGATGGCGGCGTATTTACTAACCCAGCGTATTTATTAAATACGTTGGGTAGTCATTTTGTATAAATATGATGATCAATGAATGTATGTCCAAGTTTCTTGGACATATTTTGGTGATCTTCTTGTGTTGTGATTTTTGCTATTGTGCTTTCATCCGAATATCCAGGTGCTGTTACTAATTACATGTTATTGGGATTTCATATACAACACTAGTTGTTTGATCCAAACAAGATTCTTCATCTTATTTGCTTGGTTTTTCTTAGTATTTGCACATTCAACAACTAATCCATAGTTGTTTGGGTGAAAACTATCAACCACTGTGATCCGAATCAGTTTTGGGACTCACAATTTGTTATCAGAGCCTTTGTGCTCTTGATTGTTTGAGTTTTTGTTAAGATTTGTCAAGTTTTGAAGGTTTTACAAAAGTTTTTCAAAGTTTCATGGTTTTTCAAAATTTTGGGATTAAAATGGCTTGATCTGGTGCGTTTAATCTTTGAGTTGTTGTTAATCAGTAGTTTGGTAAACATTTTGGTCATTTAGCTGCAAAGAAACATGAATTTTGGGTCGTTTTTGGGTGATTAGAGGGTTTTTGTTCGTACTAAAACCCTTCCGGGCGTAATTATTCTTAAAGCCAGCGTAGATATTCTTGAAGATAGCGTAATTGTCTTTGAAGCTGGCGTATTTAACTTGAATCTCGCGTAGTTAACAAATACGCTGGTTCTTAAACCAGCGGATTTATATTATTGTCAGCGTAATTGCCCCAGCGAATTTAATCGAAGGTGACTTCGAAATCAGTGATACTAATCCTCAACGATTTAATCATGATGTTCAGCGAAATTACCTAAACCTTTGCTTGTTATTGAATATCCAGCGGATTTAGCATTTTGCCGGACAAAGTGCAGCGTATTTGATCTCTGGTCCAGCGTAATTGTCTCTTAGTGCAGCGTATTTGATTTCTGGTCCAGCGTATTTACCTCCTAGCAAGCGTAATTATTCTCTGATTCACCAAAGCCCAACGTAGTTAATCATCAATCATCCATTATGTCTCTCAATCAACTCAATCTGATTGCTCAACCCGAACTAGAAACTGGAACTGCTACAAGGCCACCAAAGTTGAAAGGTTCGGAAGATTTCAGAAGCTGGAAAAACAGGATCAAGTCCTTTTTTGAGTATACCGATTATACTCAATGGATGTCAGTCATTGTGGGCCCGCCTGTTCCCATGATAATACGTGACGACACCCGTACTATCAATGAAGATCCTTAAACGTTCACAAATGAAGATAGGACACTCATTCAACGTGACCGGAGGGCTCACGCTGCTCTTACTATGGCTCTGTCAAAGGACGATAACAATCTGTTTGAAGAATACACCTCGGCACATGAACTGTGGTTGGCTCTAATCGACCATTATGAAGGCAATGAAGAACTCAGGGAGAACAAACGAGACATGGTGCAGAAAGAATATGATATGTTTGGAAGTATTCGTGGCGAAAGCTTGTCCGACCACATAAGCAGATTTCTGGAGGTATTGACCAAGATGAAGAAGGTGGGAAACCAGTTGCAAATTATGCATCGATCAAGAAGCTGCTAGATTCTCTACCAAAAGAATGGGGTCTTCAATGCATGATGATTAAGAGAACTTTCCTCACTAGCACAACTCCAGTTACTCTCTCAGAATTGATTAATACTAAAAGCCTTTGAAATGGACATCGTGAAACGAGAGATGAATCAAACTGGATATTCTCATAAGACGTCTCAGCAAGCTGCTGCAACCTCGGTCCCCAAGAATATGGCATTTCTTGCTCCTGTCACCTCATGTGGATCAAATCCCCAAAGTGCTGTCGAATCCTATTCAAATGCTTCCGCAAACTCTGTGAAGGCCTCGTCATCTTCCGAAAAGACCACCATGGCCAGCGACACTCAAGCACTTAAAATTTTCCACAGAACATTTAGCTCTTTTTAATACTTTCTTAAGTAGCTATGAGGCGCTTATGTCAGGAGAGTTGAAGAGAGAATTCCTCATAGCATAGGACATGTATCAAGTAGATCCAGACGACATGGAGGAGATGGATCTGAAGTGGCAGATGGAAATGATCACTTTACGGTTGAAGAAATTCCAAGATAAAACAGGAAAGAGGTTGGCTCTTGGAAAAGCTGGATTTGACAAGTCCAAGCATAGATGTTATAATTGCAAAGACTTGGACCATTTCAAAAGAGAGTGTCCGTTGCTGAAGAACGAGAATACCGAAATCAACCAGACAAGGAGGCCGATTGCCATTGAAGGAAATAATAATGCTGCTGAAAATAATCATAAGGCTTTAGTGGTGGAAGATTATGATTGGTCGGAGGAGATAGCTGAGGCAAAAGGTGAAGTAAACAAGGCCCTCATGGCAAACATTACCACTGTCTCTGCCACGTCTGCTTCAAATGGTGTTGAAAAACAAACCTCCAAGATTCCAAAAGATGACACTGGTTTGAAAAGCATCATCTCTCCTGCCTCAGAGAAGAGACAACAGAAAGCTGAAATGAATGAGTCGAAGCCTGCTGTTCAAGAAGTCATAAGTACCCGCAAGAATGAAGCGGTTGGAACATCCTCTACCGCCATGAAATCAGAAGCCGAGGATAAGGATTTGTTAAATAGCATTCCGTATGAATTTAAAGCAAAGTTGTGCTCCAAACCGTGTTTGAACGTCGTGGCACACTACAAATTACTCAACCGTGATATTATTAAAGAAAAGTTTTGAAAATAAATCAAGAATTAAAAGAAAATGAGGATGCATATCAGCGAAAGTTAACTTCAACCATAGCTGAAATGCAGACCCTAAAAGAATTTGTTTTCAGAAAAGATTTTATCGTAAATGATTTGACCGAAAAACTAGAAAATCTCAAAATGAAACAATAAGTTACAAATAGTTATTAATAAATGGAAAATTAGTCAAAAAGCACTGGTTGATATTGTAAACTGCCAACGACCGACATTCATAAAGGATGGAATTGGATATAAAGATAAATTCGGAAACGAAAGAAAATTATTTCCTCCTCCGCACAGCAAAAATTATGTTCCTATGCCATCTCCTCATCCTAAGAACGACTTAATCAATAAAAATGATCTTTTGGATCAAAGTATTTTTTATAAATCCGAAAACAACACTAACATTTCTGAAAGTAATGCAGATCTGTGCGAGAGTAAGGAAGATGTGTGCGATGGGGAAGATGATTGTGGAGGGGTGAAAATAGGAATAGGCTATTCAGGCGACAGTTATTCAACTGTTAACTGGTTCGCCTGGAATTGTGATAAGACGAACAAAATTTCTATTCGAGATAACTGTAATAGTTTATCTAGGATGGATGATTGTAATGGATGTATGCCTGAATTGGCAATTCGGGATGACTGTAATGGCAATGTGCCTGCACTTAAGGCTCACAACCAAGGGATTGCTACGGTTGAGGGTCATGACCTAAATTTTTTTCTTAATGATGAAAATGTTATGCTTGAATCTCCTGTATTTGTGCCAGAGTTAAAGAAAAACAATTTTGGAAAATTCCTTACAGAGGAAATTCCAGAATTTGTTCCATCAGTTGCAGGTACATCAGAGACTGATAAAGATTTCACTGAAGATTCAAGCACAACAACTTCAGAAAGTGATGAAGAAAGGTCAGATGAAAGTTAAGAATCAAGCTCCTCATCAGACAGTGAGCACAGTGAAGTCGACATTGAAGATAAACATCATCCTGATAAGAAACCGAAGAAAGCTAAAGATTCAAGCCACATTACATCATCAAACTCCTCAAGATGCTCCAGACTCTCATCACATACATCATCTTCACACTCAGCACCCAGGAAGAAAAGATCGAGCCAAAAACAATGTTTTCGCTGTGGTCATATAGGACATACGGCGAAACATTGTAAAAGCAAGAAATTTTCTAAACCTAGTCAAAATCTCGTTAAAAGTTTTACTGATCAATTTGACAACTTAAAGAAATCAATAAAATGCATAGTTGATTCAACCTGTTTTTGGAAAAGAAAAGACAACACTATTGCTCAAAATCATGATAGAACTAATGTAAAGCAAGTCTGGGTTCCAAAAACTAGCTAATTTGTACATGTTTTTGTTATGGTTGTTGTATAACAGAATAAGATTCAGAAATGGCTTCGGATGCTCATGAAATATATCTGTCATGTTGACAGCGGTTGCTCTAGGCACATGACCGGGCTAAAGGATCTGCTTACCAACTTTCGAGTTTTTGATGGTGACTTTGTATCCTTTTCCAGAGACGAAAAAGGAGGAAAATCGTCGGAATGGGTGACGTGTCAGAAGCACTCACTTTGGAGAATGTGACTATGTTCCAGAATTGTGTTACAATCTTATGAGTGTTTCACAAGTCTGTGACAAAGGAATCGCAGGGCTGTTCAATGACACGGAGTGCTTATTCCTCAAACCCGGTTACTCCGTCCCAAAAGAGATGATCATGCTTAGAGCTCCCCTTAAAAATAACACCTACGTGCTAAATATGAAGAATGGCAAATCAAATGAGCCAATGACATGTCTTATGCCAAAAGCATCTGAATCGGAATCACTGCTGTGGCACATGCGTTTGGGGCATGTGAATTTTAAGAACATAAATAAACTTTCTAAATTAAATCTAGTAAGAGGTTTACCTATGAAAGATTTTCCTTTTTCAAAAAAGTGCATCGCATGTGCCCAAGGAAAGCAGCATAAAAAGCCTCATAAGTCCAAAGCAGTGAATACGATATCTGCTCCTCTGCAATTACTTCACATGGATCTTTTTAGCCCAATTGGTGTTAAAAGTTTAGCTAAAAGATCTTATTGTTCGGTGATTACAGATGATTTCTCACGGTTTTCATGGGTATTCTTTCTTGAAGCCAAAACCTAAACGGCATCCATTCTGAAGAGCTTCATTCCCATGATTGAAAACGTGATCAAGCTGAAAGTCAACCCTATCAGAAGCGACAAAGGAACTGAATTTAAAAATCATACGTTTGTCTCCTTCTGTGAAGATAAGGGAATTCGCCTCCAATACAGCGGTGCCAGGACTCCTCAGCAAAACGAGGTAGCAGAACGCAAAAACAGAACTCTCATCGAAGCTGCAAGAACTATGCTTGTCGACTCTAAGCTTCCCATAATCTTCTGGGCTGAAGCAGTCAACACAGCATGCTATGTCTTGAATCGTGTTCTGTTCTGATTGTCAAACCTCACGGAAAGACAGCCTATGAACTTCTTTCAAAAGAAAGCCTCTGGTAGATTTCTTTAGACCGTTCGGGTGTTCATGCACACTTCTCAACACTAAAGACAATCTCATCAAGTTTGAAGCAGTCGGTGACGTGTGCTACGTCATTGGCTATTCATCTTCTCAAAAGGCATATCGAGTCTACAACAAGCGGACCAAGATGGTGTTGAATCGTACTACGTCAATTTTCAAGAAGGAAACTCCACTAACACTGGAAGCGCTCCAAACTGGTTTATGACGTGGATATTATATTCAACACTTTCAGCGTCGATGAACCCATCACTGAATTCGAACCTGCAGAATCCACTCCATTGGAACCATTGTTTGATGCCTCAGACATTGATTTTACACCTTTTACAACCCGTTTCATCCCTGCCTCTGCCTCTTCTACTCTTTCGTTGTTCGAAGGAAATGGTGACACATCTGCTGAGAATGCATCCGCACATGATGATTCTTCTTCACAGCAGGCTGTGGATGAACCACCCAAAGAAGACGAAACTCCAATTATCTACGTCGATGAGCATTTTTCTAATCTGCCTCAACAAATTGAAGCTCACACCAATGCAGGGTACAAGACCAATCGAAACCATCCAATTGAAAATGTCATTGGTTCTGTTGAAGATGGAGTTCGAACATGCAGACAAACTCATACCATCAACACGGAACTGTATGCAGCTTTTCTCTCGCAGTCTGTCCCAAGAGATATCGAAGAAGCTATTCTAGATTCAAGTTGGGTACAAGCTATGCAAGAAGAATTAGCCCAATTTCGGAAACTTAAAGTCTGGGAACTCATTGACCTACCAGACGAAAAGTATCCAATTGGTACCAAGTGGGTGTTTCGCAATAAGTTGGACGAACGTGGTGTTGTTATCAAGAATAAGGCTAGATTAGTGGTTCAAGGGTTTCGACAAGAAGAGGGGATTGACTACGAGGAAGTTTTTGCACCGGTTGCACGCTTAGAAGCCATCATAATCTTCTTAGCATATGCCTCGTTTAAAAACTTTAAGGTGTTTCAAATGGATAAAGAGTGCTTTTCTGTATGGGAAAGTGAAAGAAGAAGTTTATGTTTGTCAACCTCCAGGTTTTGAAGATCCTCATTCTCCCACGAAATACTACAAGCTTGACAAAGCTCTCTATGGTCTTCACCAAGCTCCTAGAGCATGGTACGAGATTGTCAGCATATCTTCTGGAGTGTGGATACTCAAGAGGCAAAATAGACATGACTCTCTTCACAAAAAGATTGGAGAAGATTTGATGTTGGTTCAAATCTACGTAGACGATATCATTTTTGGGTCGACAGATGAAGCCCTTTGCAGAGAATTCGAGAAGGTGATGAAAGCGAAGTTCGAGATGAGTATGATGGGAGAACTCACGTTTTTCTTAGGATTAGAAGTGAAGCAAAGAAAAGATGGTATCCTCATTCATCAGGCTAAGTATATCAGAGATATTCTTTCGAAATATAGCATGAATGACTGCAAATCCGCAAGCACTCCTTTTGCTGCTCAGACGGAACTCACTTCAGATCTTCAAGGAAAGTCAGTGAACAAATCTCTTTATCGCTCAATGATTGGCTCGTTAATGTATCTGACCGCTAGTAGGCCTGACATAATGTGGGCTGTCTGTGTCTGTGCCCGCTTTCAGACAAATCCCAAAGAATCTCATGATGTTGCCGTCAAGAGAATCTTTCGCTATCTCAAAGGAACTCCAAAGCTTGGTTTGTGGTATCCTAAAGATAGTAATTTTGATCTAATAGCTTACTCTGAAAGTGATCATGCAGGTTGCAAAGTAGACAGAAAACCTGTCTACGGAGGCTGCCAATTCTTGGGAAATCGTCTTATTTCGCGGCAGAGTAAAAAGCAGACAACAGTCTCTACATCTATCGCTCAGGCTGAATACACGGCAGCTTACAGTTGCTGTTCACAAGTCCTTTAGATACAGAATCAGTTGTTGGATTATGGGATCAACATCATGAAGACTCCGATATTCATCGACAATGAAGCGTGTCTGGGGATTGTGAAGAGTCCCATCCACCACTCAAGAACGAAACACATCAAAATTCGCAATCATGCTAATAGAGATGCGTATGAGAAAGGATACATCCAAGTGGTGCCAGTGGATTCAGTTCAACAAAAAGCTGATATATTTACGAAAGCCTTCGATAAAGCTCGATTCAACCAGTTGGTAACCTGGTTGGAAATGGTGAACTTCCTTGAGTGGAATTGACTTTTGGTAAAAAAAAGGGTCTTTATAATAAATAACAATCTCATAAAATGTGTCCCACAAAAAGATTTTCTACAAGGTTAAAATTTCTTTTCAAGCAATGGATTCTCGAAAATAAAAGTTTAAGGGGGGAAGTTTTCCAGAAACTATTGTTAAGACTGATTCCTTCTTTGGCACCTGCATGAGAAATGATAGAAAAACTGCTAACACTTTTGTTCTGATCTTAAAACAGAAAAAGATTAAGGCCTCAAGCAACAACGTGTCGGTAGATTCAGCATTACCTTGAAGTAAACTGCGAAACGGAGACAAACTCTAATGATCACACAAGAATTCCGAATACTCACAATGTTGTGCAACTTGCGGGTAACACGTTGCGGCATATGGCTTAATGGCCTTAAATCGTGCATTGATAAATTGCCAAAGTCTGAGATTTCGGGTCTTTATATTGGCTAATCATTCAGGGATATCATGGTTGCTCTTCTGCTGCATCCAGATATATGCTGACCTAGACACAACTATGATATCTTTTCAAAAAGTGCCTACGCGGCCAAAACCCTACATAAATGAATCTCTCATTGAGAATCATGCAAATTCTTAAATCGTACCGCATCTGGTATCTGCCATAGCCCTCGTTAGACCTTGGTCTCTCTGCTGTACGGAAGTACTGACCTGAACACCAACTGTCTAACGTTGAAATCTCAAAAACGAATGAAGTCAGTATACTCACCTGTTATGAGGAATCTTTGCGCATACCTTGATCGCAGGGGTATGTCCTGATGTGGGACTCACGGGTACAACATTCTGACTGTTTCAGTATGAGTGGGGGAACATTGAATTTCTTGTCAATATTACTGCAACATGATAAAAAGGCTCTCCGATCGCATGTTGAAAGATAGGTGCATGGATTTAAAGGATAAGCATACTGACAGTTTTTCTTGTGCCTTAATTAATTTATATATCCAAAATTTTATCTCAAACGAACGAAGTGTTACAAGTATGATCTTTTTGCAGGAAAGTCACAGGATTCAAGTCAGTTAGCAAAAAGTTTTGTGTAAAAGGAGGCTTCCGGACCCAAAAACAACTTTCAGGATCCAGATTGCAATTTTTCTCTTCTCTTAAGTTTAATTTTAAATTCTTGCATTAATTTTCTATCAAAAAGGGGCATGTTTTTCGAGAAATGTTAAAATTTTCGAGCGTAATTGTTTCTAAGATTTCTTAAAGATGAAGATATCTCACAAATGTATCATCGCGGCGTATTTACTGTTCCAGCGTATTTAATAAATACGCTGGAAGGTAACCATGTATATATATATATTTTTTCAGTCTCGTTTTTGTGCAACCTTTTTCAAATTCATTTCATCATCTTCTTATCACTCAACAACCCACTTTCATTTTCAATCTTCAATAAGTAATCTGATCAAAATTTGGTAAAATCGATATTGGTATGTTATTTTTAGTTTTCAAATATAGAGTGTGTGATGATATAATGCATTGATTTCAAAATACTAGTGTGTTGCATATACATATTTAAATCTGGCATTCATTCGGTTTTCATGGGTTTATCAAGAAAAACTTGAAGCCAGCGTATTTATTATGAATGCATCGTAATTATTTTGAATATGGCGTAATTAGCTCAAACCCTCGAGTCAGCGGATTTAAGTCTTGAACGCGAGTTCAAGCAACCGGCGTAATTGACAATTTCGCCGGTAAACCAGCGTAGATACTTATCTTCACTGGATACATTTTCAGGTCAGAGTTAAGTCCGCTGCTCTTGTGCAGTGTAAATACTCCTCAATCAGCGTAGGTGTATCGAAGTCTCGAGCACAATCTTGTGCCCGGCAAACTTAGCGATTTTGCCCGGCGTATATAGTAGCGGATTTATGAGTTTATTTTGTATATTTTCCTTATTATTACTATTATATACTTGTATATACTTATACTTATATATATATATATAAATACTTCTATATACTTAAATCTAACTTAGTTGGTTTTCGATTTCAGAAATGGTGAAGGAGATTATTTGGGATAAAACTCGAAAGCACAATCAGCCATGCAATCTGGTCCCACCTCCAATCGATTTTGAAGATGTAGCAAAGAGGATGAATTCAAGAAGGATCAGCTACGCTGTACAAGCCGATCCGATCATCTACAACATCCACATCGAAGAGTTTTGGAAGACAGCCAAAGTGTCGACCGTAAACGAAATTAAAAGAATCACAGTTACAGCCAGAAATAAGAAGATCGTAGTTACAGGGGAGAACATACGCAGAGTCCTCAGTCTTGGAGAAAAGAACAGTGATTTGCTCAGAATGAAGAAGGACAACATCCTAGATGGGTTTAAAGGGATGAGGTATATTGGAGACTTCAGAAAGAAAAATGAGATCAAAAGAAAGGGCCTTACCAAGGACTGGAGATTCATTCTTCATGTATTCGCTATGAGCTTGGCACACAGGAAAGGAGGATATGACGGTTTGAACTTGGAATGGTCGGCTGCTATGCTTAGCCTCTGCACAAAGCAGTCATTCAATATCTCCGGCCTCATTTTTTACTGCATGGTTGATAATGCAAATTCCTCCACATGGGCCATGTACCCTCGTTTTGTTCAGCTCCTCATCAATGACCAACATCCAAATCTTCTTCATGACGGCGAGCTATACAAGTTCCAGCTACCAACAGGGCGTCAGATTACCGAGCTAAAGACTGAGGAATGGGTACTGTTGCATCAGTGGTTGTATAGGGAGGAAAGATACCCTGTCGTAAAAGCAGCCTATGAGAAATACAGAGAACGGGTTAAGAAAAAGAGACAAGGAGATGGTGATGAGGAAGTGGAGGAGGAAGAAGGGAAACCAAGCAGCTGGTTAGAAAGAATAAAGGAAAGAAAATCATGAAGGAAGGGGACTCCTCGAAGAAACGGAAAGATAGTGCTCCTCAAGAACGATTGATGGAAAGCAGTTTCAGGGCCGGAGGCACCAGAGAACATCGCGAGCATATAGAGAATCTCCGTGCGATTCATGAAGCCGAAGAAAGAGAGAAGAGAGAAACTAGAAGAAAGAGACGTCATATGACAGAATCCGAAACACCGGTGATGGTCACCACCGAGCAAGAACAGTTAGACGAGTTTGTTGATCAGTTGATTGTTGATCCGGAAGCCCCAAGTCTATCTCCCCCGCAGAAGCATAAGAAAACTAGGGAAGGACCTTCGACAGAGGAACAACCAAGACAAATGCCGCAACAAGCTCGTTGAAGACCTCGTCCATTTCAGGATTTGTACGATAAGCTAGAAAAAGACATTGGGAAAGGTCCAGCTCAGGAAATCTGTCTGTTGAAACATCAAGTAAGCAACACTAACGTTATTCGTAAGAAGCTGAGGGAACAAAGAAAGAAAAACAAAGAGCTTTACGCATACGTCAAAGAACAGACGAGATTTGTGAGATTTCAGTAAGATGGGATGGAAAAGATGTATCGTATGATCAAAGAACTTTGCACCAAAGTGGACATACCACCGATGTTCTAATCTACTGATATTTTTTATTATGAGAAGTTCAAGACTGAAGAGGAAAGATAAAAAGCTGAGGCTGCAGAAAAGAAGAAAAAGCACTGAGAATCGGCCGTGAACGTCACTGAGGATGACGAAAGTGAAGAGGAGGAGGTAGACAGAGATGAAATGCCAGCGAGATTTGTTGAGTGGAGTTTGGAAGATGATACTATTTATGAAACTGAGGACGGTGACGCATTAACTCCAATGCATCCTGAATGGTTCAGAAAAGAAAGGGAAAAGCTTCCAGATTTCTATCAGGTGGTCACCGTTGAAAAATCTGAAGTCACTGATAGAATAATAAGCTGGAAGTACTGCAATCTCAAAGGGATGTTCATCGTAAAGAGACGAGGTGGTGTCATTCAGCATTTTAAGACCAGAGCTGACATGAAAAGCCTTCCAAGATGGGACATTCGAGAACTAGGGAGGCTAGACCTGATAAACCCGACCAACAGCAGCATCGGAGCTGACTTTGAAAGACTCATTTAAGAGAATGCAATCGGAGCTTCACAGTTTTCAAGCCGTAACGACCTCGAAGAAGAGTGTCAAAGACGACAAAAGATCCCATCACAGGAAAAAGGGATAGTTACATGGGTAATAGATCCTGCTAAGGTCGAAATAAAAGTTAAAATTCCACCTGAACAGCTTGTCATGCTTACACACTTCAAGAAATGGTTTTACGATGGGAAGACAGGAGAAGCAGTGATCCGATTAGTGTCTAACGAAGATATTCGAATTCTAGACCCGATGGATGTTTTCATGTTCTGCCTCTCCGATCTCAAAATTCTCTTTGGTCACAAAATCCACGTTGGAGCCGGAAATGAGTACAGAGAAGAAGGAATGCGGTTCCAAAGGGCTGTGGAATGAGCTCGAGAGAGGAAGATAGAGATGATGGAAATTGTTCTCAAGATTCAGAAGCAGACAGAAAAGGAGGAGGCAAGAAAAAGAAAGAGAAAGCATAAGTCATCCTCACAACAGAAAGCCTCCTCACCATCTCAAGCTGCATCTCACCCTCAAACTCCAGTTTCATCCACATATGAAGCCACTACGGAGTTACAACAACCCTCAAGTGAAGCTATTGTTAATCTAAGCTCTGAAGAAACAATCGAAGCAACCACAGATCAACCTACCGTTCAAGCTGCACAAGACAAGGATGAAGGACCTGCCTCAGACCCAGATGCTCGCAAGCAAGATTGAAGAAACCCAAGCACGCAACGGTCTAAGGGGGATATTGTTAGAACTTTTGAGACCGTTGGTGCTTGATTATTCATAGTTTGAGCTAGTTTGTAATGGTTAGACAAAGTTAAAGGGTCAAAAGTGTAATTATGTGAAACTTTCTGATGGCGGAGTATTTACTAACCCAGCGTATTTATTAAATACGCTGGGTAGTCATTCTGTATAAATATGATGATCAATGAATGTATGTCTAAGTTTCTTGGACAGATTTTGGTGATCTTCTTGTGTTGTGATTTTTGCTATTGTGCTTTCATTCGAATATCTAGGTGCTGTTACTAATTACATGTTATTGGGATTTCATATACAACACTAGTTGTTTGATCCAAACAAGATTCTTCATCTTCTTTGCTTGGTTTTTCTTAGTATTTGCACATTCAAACAACTAATCCATAGTTGTTTGGGTGAAAACAATCAACCAATGTGATCCGAATATGTTTTGGGACTCACATTTTCAAATTTTCTTCAAAAATTTGTAAAGTTGTAAAGTAAACGTTATTGAAAATTCAATCATGGCCTTTATGTAGAACAAGTTATCCCAGCCCAAAAATCCTTACAATGTGCTAGGAACCTCAGTCTTGATGTTACTTTATCTTCCGAAAGATCCTACACACAAATGCAAACAATCAATTGAATAGTTTAACCCAAGATTTTTCAATCTTAGGTTTAACCTTAGTTTTGATTTTCTTTTCATAATCAGGTTTATGTGTGGCTTTCTCAAGTTTAGGAAAATCTTCTAAACTTTCAATTTTCATTGATTGTTCAGTCTTTTCAACAGATGTTTTTTTTATTACCCATTTTTGTTCAACCCTTTCTGACTTCCTGGTTAACAATAATTTTTCAACTTTTACAGGAAAAATTCCCTTTTTCATCACCCATGTTTGGTTTTTAGACATTGTTTTCTTGAAACACAACATAGAATCTTCTCGTTCAACACTTTTTGAAGTTTCACCAGCTTCGAATTTTGAAAATTTTGGATTAACTGGTTTCACTTTGTTTGTAGATTCTTTGACTTGTTTTCAAACTTGTGTTGGTACAAACATTGGTGAGTTTTGCTTTAAATCTCCGGAATTATTCTTCTGGATCTTCATCATAAACAACACTATTAATTTCTATACTGTCATATTCCATTTTAACCACAAATTCACTTTCCTTCTTTAGTTTTAACACTTTTATTTTTTCAATTTCGGGAATGTTATCTTTAATCTTTTCTAAAAGTTCATGTATAGTAAACATTGAATAATTAGGCTCCTTTTCCAATTCATTCAAAAATCCATCCCACTCTGAAGGTAATGCATCTGCAAAATTTGATATCTTCTCATAATCCTGAAATCTAAACACGAATTCGAACTCTTCTAATTTGTTATCCATAACACAAAATCGTTTTATCAAATCATTAACAAATTCATTCTTTTTACATTTAAACTTTTTGAATCTTTTAACCCAAATATTTTTACGTTCTTGAGAATTCAAATACAAAGGCACCTCTTTCCAATCATTCATCTTCTCAAACTCATCATCTTTCGTTTTATCAAACAAAACTTGGTTTTTCAAATGCTTTATGCAAAATGAAATTTTATATTCAACAATTTTTACGAACCGACTTGCTAAAAACGTTTAAAAACTGTCTGAAAACTGTTTTTACCATATTATACCGTTAGACTCGTCTCGAAAATACAAATCTAATGATATATAATGTCCGAGACCTTTTTCAGAATTTTCATGCCTTTTTTAAGTCTAGCTTCGTGCGAAGATAGCTTTCACTTCGTGTGAAGATAGCTTTATCTTCGTGCGAAGTGAGGTTATGTTTGTGCGAAGATAACTTCACATTTTCGCATTTTTGTAATTTTTGACATGATTTGGGTTGCTTTTAGCTCTGATATTTTCAATGGTTTATTATTAGTCAATTTTAAACAGTTCTGTGAAAATCAGTCCATTTTGTTCGTCCAATATTCGGAAAATGTCAAAAATAAGAAGAAATGAATAGAAGATGAGATGTTGGTCCACTGTCTTCAAATCAGGCCTTTCGTAGCTCTGATACCACTTATGTAGGTCTCGAATCAGATCTCCCAATAGCTCAGGCACTAATTTGATAACCTAGTAAAAATGTGCAGAATCTGTTTTATAGTTAGGCGACATTGTAAACACGATGTATTCCCTTTAATCACTGTTTCGTTAACACTTTGTACGTTACAAATCTTAGAAACAGTTGGACAGAGCTTCACCGTCCGAGTTACAAAAACGTTTCAAATGAACTAGCTTGCACGTCTATTTATAGACTTTGTGCCATCTTTGTAACATCCGTTGTAAAAACGGGTTCCAAAACCCGCTCCGTTTTGTAATTCTCATGTACGTTATGATGTTCGTTACACGTTTACATCAAGATTCGATATACCATTAGTGTTTAAAAAATAAATAAAATAATAAAGATAAAACAATATTGTTAAATAATAATAATAATAATAATAATAATAATAATAATAATAATAATAATAATAAAAATAACAAAAGGTGTGGACCGCGGGTATCGAACCCGGGTCTCCACCCAAATCAAACCGTTGCATCACACACCAAACATCTTAGATGATTTAATTCATGAATCTTTTATATCAAAATAACATTTTTGTAATTTCAAAAGAAAAAGTTTGGTAACAGATGTGTTGAATCCGAATTGTTAATTCTCGCTGAGTAACTGACGAAACCAATCTGCAATTATGTAAAACCGTTGTCAAGCCTTCAATTCCGCTCCTACAATCATCCTGAGTTAATGGATTTGACCAAAACATCCAAAACCGAAAACTTAATTTCTGCAATCATCAACGATTATAAATAGGGACTCTAGAGAATCATTTAGAACGCACATCATAGTGAAAAACTCTCTAAACTCTTAGCATCTTCTATTCTTCAAACAACACCTCGCCGGAGTTAAGCTTGTTCACCGGAAACCGCCGCCGGAAAACCGGAGTTCATCGTCTAGTCGGTATAACACTTTTAATATTGTTAATATTATTTTTTTTTATTATGAATTACAAAGTTAAAAACAGTAATTAAAAACTGTTATCTTTGATTAACGGTTAAATCGGGTTCTGGGTAAATTCATGTGAAGAAGATGAAGTCCGAGCATTGTATAAATATAATCAAATCCATAAGATAAACCGGGTTAGACACAGAGTCCAGTGGTGGACTGTGTGCAATGCTATCATGGATACCCGGGTTCGAGCCTTGTGTGTGACCGTTGCTTCTGAATAAAAAAAAATCGGTTTTTTTAAGAAGTCTGTGCATCTGACATCAAGTTAATAAAAATATTATTATTCCAAACAATTACGGGTTAGACACCCAGCCCAGTTCTGGGGTAGACACCAGTTCGATTGATTTTAAAATCTTTTTAACTAAGTGATTTTTGTAATACTTTAATATGAATATATGTATAATTAAAATCAGAATCCTTTCGGGTTAGACATGTAGCTCAGTTGGAAGAGCTGCGTGTACACATACGGGAGGTCACGAGTTCGAATCTCACCACACGCAGTCAAACGAGTCAACGAACCGGTCAGACCTGCTGTCAGGTCTGACAAGGTTTTTTTTATTATTTTATTTCATTTTATACTATTTTTGTATATATATATTTAATCAAAAAACAATTTAAAACACTTCAAACACGATTTCTTAGGCTTAAAAACTCCAATAAATATCACAAAAATAACCCAAAAATCTAACAAAAAGTATTAAATCAAAATATTAATTTTTATATATTTATCGAATTATTGCGTTATTATTTATGTTAGTCTTCTTCGTTGGTTAAATCCTCAATTCATGCGCACTCTTCCTCAATCAAGAAAACGCACCCACTGTGAGTGAATCCTTACAAATTCCCCTTTTTATTCATGTTTTGGGGTGTATCATGTGTCGTTTCATATATTTCGTTTATTCAAACACTTGTGCTATTACCATTATATGATCTAACGTGTGATGTAAATGTTGTTTGTTGTATTGTGTGTTTACATTTTTGTCAGTTGCATGCAATTCATTCATTGGGCCTATCAGTTCCTCGTTGGAGACGAGTTGAGCATTAGATGCCTCACTAGATCGGCTCCGTTTGATTGAGTCTTGATCTCATTGTTCATCATTTGTCATGCTTGTGTGTGCATTGATTGATAATATGTGATTTGTGGTTAGAGTTACATATGCGTTTACTTATATTTGGTTTATGCACATTTTTATTTAAATAACCAATATAACTAATTTGTTTAAATGTTTAAATAAGATTCACTCGCCAACTTTTGTTGACCCAAAACCCTATTTTTACACATGATACAGGTGGACAGGTTGAAGCAAGGAACACATAGGAAATTGCCTTATAAGAAAAATAAAGAAGTCATGAATGCTGTGTTGTGTTTATATGTACACATGGTTGTTGTAATTTATCCTTTTAAATTGGAAATAATAAATATAAAACTTTATAGTAAATGTGATGAGCTTTGATGAAAACTCAATCATGCCCCGACTACCATTTCTGCTGCGGGTTAAGGTGTGACAATCTTCGTGCAAAGCTAGCCTCACTTCGTGCGAAGATAGGTTACCTTCGCACGAAGGTAAAATGCTACCTTCATACGAAGTGCATTCCCACTTCGTGCAAAGTGACATATATACAAATCAAATCTAACAGTTCGTTCCTTTACAAACTCAATATGATTCGATGACGTATGCGAAAGACATATGCATCAACATATAGTTTAGTTATTTATATACTTTTGTTAATTAAGGTTTATAGTTGACTTGGTTTATATAATTTTGTTAATTATTTGGTGATTTTTGTTATAAACGGTTGATATGGATTGATAATTTTCGTGGTTTTTGTTATAAACGGTTGATAATTTTGATGGGTTTTGATTTGTTTGATTATTTTGTAGTTGAGGTGACGATGTTAAATCATGGTTTTGAACCCGAGATATATAGTTGTGTGGAGAGGTGAGATCACGGTGACAACTGAACTACTTGCAGGGTACATCGTGCCGCTACAACGGTTATGGGCATTTCATCCGGATTGGGCACGGGTGTTTGGATTTTTATTTTATTAGTAGAGTTTTATGTTTATTATAACTTTTGTTATTTGTCTAATCCAATTTTTTTTTACTTTAGGTATGTTAATCTTAATTTAGTATGTTAATCGTGCGTTTATATTTGTCAAAAACGAATTTTAAATATAATTTATACAAATTACACACCATAGGGACGCGTTTGACTATTAAGTGATCACCATAAGGATCCAAAATGAAGTTGTAATATTTGAATTGGCGGGTAAAAATGTTGAACGTTGGGGGACTCTTATCAAAGGGTAAGTTGGTCATTTAACTAGATAACTTAACTGTGTTATGAGAGGGTTGCATTACGTAGCGCTTTTTAAAAGTTGGAGATGCAATGGTCGAAAAATTCGTTTGGGGATGCGAGCTGACACCACCCTATAAGCACAAGAGCGCAAATTACATTTTACGCTAATAATAATCAATAAGGCATATTGAGACGTTTTGTTATCCGAAATCGTTGTAGCAATTATTTATAGAAAACATATACTTGATAATAAAAATATCCGAACATTAATTAACTCTTAACATATATTTTTAGTACACAATATATTTAACTAAACAAGATTTTAGTTACAATAACTCTTAAAAGTACATCTATTTTTTTTTTTTTTGAAAGGTCTTAAAGTACGTCTATATTAACAACAAATTTTAATAACCATACCTACTAATTTTAAAAACTTAATTATGTCAAACAAAATCAATCACCTAATACTTTTAGTGTGACAATAAAGGTAATGTATGAAATCGTAGGTTTCAAGGCATCAAAAGATTCTCATACATATTTGGCGGTAACGTTTGGTGGGAGTGGCAAATCTCAAAAAACAAAATACCAACCTATAATATTATAAAAAAGGTCCTCTGTCATTACTTAAGTTTCATTCCTTACCTCGTAAAATACACTTTTTACACCCATCTCCTAAATAAATAAAACCCAAGTATACTTAAGTATAGGTGTGCATTTATAACACAATATGAACTTAACATAAAAAAAATATAAATCTAGTTTAGTTTAAATGGTTTCAAGTTGACCGCAAACAAGTTTAGCTAAGCATGACGTGCTTGGATCAATATTCGAAGGTTGATATGTTTGACATGTGTATTTATTTATTTAAAGTTTGGGTTTTACCTTATATCTTTACCTATTCAGATATTTATGTCAAAATTCAAAAGAAAAATGAACATGATATCATATGGTTTAAACATAAACATTTTATACACAATTATACCTTGTGGTTGTCAACTACCAACTTCAAAATATAGATATGCAAAAACTAAACTAAACTGTTTTTCAAGATATATATATTGTGTTTGTGTCAACTCGCAAATACACATGTCATGTTAGGCTTATGCGTTTGAGAGGATTTTCATATTCGTCTCGTAATCAGGTAAAATTTCTTAGTCATATCATGTTCTACCCACCATTCCGCAAACGCTACCCGTTTAATACCCTTCATTCACTTAACACTATAAAAAATGCTCAAAAACTAAAAGAACGACTAGTTTACAAAGCTATTAACCATGAAAACACCTTAAACCAAATAACCTAACAAACCTTTTAGTTTTCACTAATCCCTTCCAAGAAAAAAACACATAAACTCCTTTTCTTTAAGGGCACAAAGTAAACATGAAACGATAATCAAAGGATTAAACCTGAACTCACCTAACAACTTGCTCGAAACACCGACCCCCACTTCCATCACCACTACGTACACCCTACGCACCATACATCTACCCCTATCTAACCAAACACCCTCACACGCACGTGCAGTCCACGCGCTCCAGTACCGCGTGGTCAACTACCCCCCCGAATTTTTCCGTTTTAAACTCCGAAACCCGAAAAACCCTTTCTCTACAAGAACCTCCGCCCCTGCCTCCATCTATGACTCACTGAAAAACGCTATGCATATATTCGATACAAACACGGAGCCGTAAAACCTAATCGGAGCCAATCGGAGCCTCAAAACGGGCACAAATCGGATCCAGAGTTCAAATTAACGGTTTCTAGGGTTTCAGATTCGTTATCGTCTTCAATCTGATCAAATTCATCAGTTTTTTCGGTAAGTGATTCGGTTTATTCACTATTAAGACGTTACATACACGATTTGAAGTTATGATCACCGCTTACATTGTATAAGTCGTTTCGAATCGGTGTATGTGTGTGTGTTTAGGTGTAGAGATATAGAGAGATACAGAGTCTATATTATACACGGAGTGTTTGGTAGAGTGTAGTGGATTTGGTCATGCGATTGTCTCGGACTGGTATTTTGAATAGTAGAAAGAAGAATCAGAGGTTGTTAATTAGGGCGAAACAGAAACATAAGAAGCTTGATGCGATATGTGAAACGAAGTTTACGGAGAATCGTGTTAAGATAGAGTCTCCTAAGGTTGGGGAGGTTAATGGTGATGCCTCGGCAGAGGTTAGGCGCAGTTCTAGGGTACGGCGAGCTCCATCGGTGTTGGATGCATCGCCGGCGCCTCCGAAGAAGAGACAGAGGGTTAATGGACACGGCGGGGGTGATTTGTCGAAAAAGGGGTTGAAAACAGAGTTTGGTTTGGGAGAGGAGGAATCGGGGGAGTGGAAGTCTAGGTTGAGAGCTAGGGGTAGGAGAGTGAGTTTTGTGGAGAGGGATTCGTCTCCGAGGAGCAAGAAGAAGCTGTTTGATCGTTCTGATGGTAAGGAACAATTGGATTTGGTGGGTTCAGGGTTGGAGGAGAATACATTGATGGTTGTGCAGTCGAAACGACCTGGGAGGGTTAAAGCTTCAAATGTTGTGAGCAATGGAGATATTAGTTTGGACGACAGTGGTAAAGATGGTGAAGATACAACTGCTCAGCCAGTAGTAGAAGACAAGAATATGGGATATCTGGAGGATGGGGTGACGGATAATGGTGGTGTTGGTGAGTTACTGGAGCAGGGGAAGGAAGTTCCAAATAGTGAGGAAATTTCGAAGAACACTGTACAATCTGTTGAACAGAGTACGCCTGCAGAACAAGATGAATCTGGGGGGAAGGAAAGCTGTAGTTCTCAACCAGACGACCATGTAGGAGATTGTACACCCAATGATAATCATATGCAAGATGAGAACTCTAAGAAGGTTGGGGAAGACAAATATTTTCCGACCCATAGACAGCATAAACCTCATATCAAAAAGGGAAGGTGGTGTGGTCTTTGTGGAGGAGGAACAGATGGTAAACCTCCAAAAAGGTTAGTGCAAGATGGGGCTGGCAGTGATAATGAGGCTTATAGTGGATCCTCCTCTGCGGAGGAACCGACTTATGATATATGGGATGGATTTGGTGATGAGCCAGGCTGGCTTGGACAACTCTTGGGTCCCATAAATGACCGGTTCGGGATTGCTGGGATATGGGTTCATCAACATTGTGCGGTATGGAGTCCAGAGGTATGTTTTAAACATTCAGAGCTTTAACTCATTATTTTATAGGCCTGATTGTACTGAGAACTGCACTTTAAAATGATACCTCAAAACAATGACCTTATTGATGCTATTTACTGCAACACTTCTAGATTATGAATAGGGAAGTATTTTCTAACATACTGGTCTATCTATTTATTTGTTATCCTAGTAGATGTATGCAGCAAGTGTGCATTTTGTTTTCATTTAGCATCTTTAGTTCTATAATGTTAATGGACATCAACTCACCACCTGATTTAGCTTCAGAATGGTGCATTGTTGATTGGCAAAACTTGCATTTACTTTCTTTTTCTACATGAAAAACATTCAGTCAGCCACTACAAACGTTGTATTGCTTGAGCACTCCTGAATATATTTATTTTTTTTTAAGAATTTTGTTTAAGCTGCTGTGCTGGCTGTCGTTATAACATTTTCAAGGCATAGCTTTATTTATGGTATATCTTTTGGTGCTTTGGCTATGGAACGCTAATATGTTATATATTGAGGATACCTTGTCTGTCCTATCCTTAGACTTAAGTGCAATATTCATACATTTTTCATTGTGTTTTATTTTGTTCTTTTTTCTTTTTATATACTTTTTATGCAACTGCCAGTTCTTCTATTGGTGAAATTCTGTTGTATGTACAAATGCATGCTGCTATGGTGTCTAGTTCTGTCTCTTCTTTCCCCCCTGGTGTTCTGTTTATCCTTTTCTACTTTAGCACAGTTTCTGCTCTCACATGTTATACCATTGGATTTTGATTCCGATTGACTGGAAAAACATTCGACTATCTGCAATTGTTGCTAGTGTACGTAGTCATCCTACCTTCTCGACTAGTCGAGATAAGTGACTACTTCAGTTACTTGGTTTCTTTAGGTTCTATGCTCACATATTCTTCTTCACAAGCTGGATATTCCATTGTTTCACTACTATTTCTGCTCATGCTTGCAGGTTTATTTTGCTGGTTTGGGATGCCTGAAAAATGTGAGATCAGCTCTTTTCAGAGGGAAGGTATTGAAGTGTAGCCGGTGTGGTAGACGAGGAGCAACAATTGGATGCCGTGTGGACAGGTGTCCAAAAACTTATCACTTGGTAAAAATTCTGTTGCTCCACATATCTACTTGCAGTGTTCTAAAATTCACATTCTTCATCTCAAACTTTCTTCTGTCCAGCAAGTAAATACCATTTTTTATTTTTTTTTGCAGCCATGTGCTCGTGCCATTGGTTGCATCTTTGATCATCGTAAATTTCTCATAGCCTGCACAGACCATCGACATCTATTTCAACCTCATGGCAGTAAGTATCTAGACAAGCTAAAGAAAATCAAAGCTAAAAAGATGAAATTAGAATTGAGGAAGCAGTCAAACGATGCTTGGCGCAAGGATCACGAAGCAGAAGAAAAATGGCTAGAAAATTGTGGAGAAGACGAAGAGTTTTTGAAACGCGAAAGCAAAAGGCTTCATCGAGATTTATCAAGAATCTCACCTGTTTACATTGGTGGGCCCTCATCAGAAAATCAAATGCCATATCAAGGTTGGGAATCTGTCGGTGGGCTTCAGAACGTAATCCAATCGTTAAAGGAGGTTGTTATATTGCCACTATTGTATCCGGAATTTTTTAATAATATCGGGCTTACTCCGCCTAGAGGCGTTCTTTTGCACGGTTATCCCGGAACGGGCAAAACTTTGGTTGTTCGTTCGTTAATCGGTTCATGTGCTCGTGGTGATAAACGAATAGCTTATTTTGCTCGCAAAGGGGCAGATTGTTTAGGGAAATACGTTGGTGATGCTGAGCGCCAGCTCAGACTTCTATTTCAAGTTGCCGAGAAATCTCAACCGTCGATCATATTCTTTGATGAGATCGATGGTTTGGCTCCTTCACGCACTAGACAACAAGATCAGACACATAACTCAGTTGTCTCAACTTTACTTGCTCTACTCGATGGTCTAAAGTCTCGTGGCTCCGTTATAGTGATCGGTGCAACAAATCGGCCCGATGCTATCGATCCAGCTTTAAGGCGGCCCGGGAGATTCGATCGAGAAATTTACTTTCCACTCCCGCCAGTTAACGATCGGGAAGCTATTCTATCACTTCATACGCAGAAATGGCCCACACCTGTGAACGGATCGTTATTAAAGCTGATCGCAAGAAAAACCCTCGGATTTGCCGGTGCTGACTTGCAGGCTCTTTGTACTCAAACAGCTATTATCGCGTTGAAACGGGGATGTAACTGGGAGAAACTTCTCAAATCTGCTGAAGAAAAAGGGTGTGTCGGTAAACGTCCTGTTTTACCGACATTTGTCGTTCAAGAGAGAGATTGGTTGGAGGCTCTTTCAACTGCACCGCCACCGTGTTCTCGTAGGGAAGCGGGAATGGCGGCGAATGATATAGTGTCAGCCCCACTTCCGGCTCATTTGTTTCCGTGCATGCTGCAGTCACTTTCCCGATTGCTCGTTTCATTGTATTTGGATGAGCGTGTCTCGTTGCCACCTTCTCTTTCTAAAGCTGCTGGAATGATCAAAACGATAATCGTTTCTGCCTTAGACAGAAAGAATGAGAACAGCGACTGTTGGTGGTCTCGAGTTAAGGATTTGCTTAAAGAAGTTGACGTGGCAAGTGACGTAGAATCAAATCTTTTACGTGCCTTGAATGATGATACTGATGACTCTAAAGTGCATAATGGATTCATGCAAACGAATTTGGTATATGGTGTATCGCATATGTTTGGAAAGAAACAGGGATTTTGCTTATTAATTTCAGGAAGTCCAAGAAGTGGGCAGAGGCATTTTGCTTCTTGCATTCTTCATTCGTTTGTTGGAAATGTGGTGCTTCATAAGATTGATTTGGCTACAATGCTGCATGAAGGAGCTGGAGACCTGGTTCAGGGGCTGACACAAATCTTAGGTAAGCTAAGCTTTATACCTTTGGTTTTATGTCATCTATGTATGTACACATTTTTATCACCCCCGCACTCTGTAACATGATACCAATTAATTATAGCTATCAGAAATACTTTCACTCGATGCAACATATGATTCGAGATATACTTAAAAAAGACTATTCAAATTCTTTGCAGTGAGATGCGCGAGTGTTGGTTCAGGCATAATATTCATGCCAAGAATTGATTTGTGGGCCTTAGAAACATGCCATCAAGTCACTGATGAAGAAAAGGAATCTGGTCCGAAATTATTTGTACATTCCGATAACATGGGAAAATCTCAAGACCTGATCTTACGCGCTTCTGACCTTTGGAGCTCTTTTGTTGAGCAGGCAGAGTCCATATTCATTTCTGCATCCTTGACTATTCTGGTAAGACGATTTCTTTACGTTACGTTATCAACTTTGACCACGTTGACTTTTTTCTAATGACACTGAAGGTGATACATGAAAGCTAGTTACCTTACTTTCAGCCGATGTTTATGTAAAAAGCCGTAATTTGAATGCAATTGAGATACTTAGTTACACGTGACATGACATGAAATATCTTTTACATATGATGTTTCAACTTTGTTTATATATATATTCTCTAATTATCTTATTTAATTGTTATTTTTATGTTTAACAGGCTACATCAGAAGTCCCTTTTGACTTGCTCTCGCCAAGAATAAAGGATTTTTTTGGGAAAACCGAACAGAACCTCGGTCCTTCAAATCACACAGGGAGTAGCATACCAAGGTTTTCTGTACATCTTGACGGGAACTTCAACCGCAATATGGTTATCGGTTCATCTGCAACCAAGTTATCAAATGACGTGGCTCGGTACTTTGTTGAGCTGATTCATCATCAAACACATATCCATGAAACTTTATCCAACGCTAATGAATCTTTAGACATGAATACACTACACCCTAACCTAGATTCTGACTCCGCATATAGGTTGAAAAGTCAAACTCCATTACCACCTACCAAACGGGAGGAAAAAGGGAAATCAAACTTGATGTTAGCTATATCAACGTTCGGGTATCAGATATTGCAATATCCTCATTTTGCTGAACTTTGTTGGGTCACATCGAAGTTGAAAGAAGGCCCATCTGCTGAAATTGACGGGCCTAGGAAGGTCTGGCCTTTTAATTCTTGTATTGTTCGGCCCAGTAATGTTAAAAGCAAAGAAAAGTATGGGTTAGTACATGGCTTGATTGCTGTTGGTTTATCAGCTTATCGAGGTCTCTACTCGTCACTAAGAGACGTTTCAGCTGATGTTCGAAAGGTGTTGGAGATTTTAACTTCTCAAATTAATGCCAAAGTTGAGAGTGGGAAAGATAGATATCAATTTGTTCGGCTTTTATCCCAAGTCGCTTATCTTGACGATATGGTAAACAGCTGGGCTTACATGTTGCAGAGGTATGTTTGGTAACTAAGTAAATAATAACAGGAGTAAAATGCCAATTTCGTCTTTGAGGTTTGGCCAGTTTTGTGACTTTGGTCTAAAGGTTTGTTTTTCCACATTTGGATCCCTAAAAGGTTGAAATCTTCCCATTTATATCCGACTTGTTTACTCCATCCATTTTCTCCATTAAGTCAGGGGTATTTCCGTCTTTTTAGACATTTTTTTAATTAAACTAAAAACACATAAAGATCCACCTCTGTTGACTTTATTTTTTAAAGTGTTTTTGGTTTAATAAAAAATGTCTAAAAAGACAGTAATACCCCTGACTTAACGGAGAAAAATGGATGGAGTTAATGATACGGATGAAAATGGCAAGATTTCAAACCTTTTGGATCCAGATGCGAAAAAACAAACCTTTGGATGAAAGTCGCAAAACTGGCCAAACCTTAGGGACAACAAAAATGGCATTTTATATTAGTAACAGCTTTCATTATGTATCTTTTTCCCCTATAATTCTTATCTTATGTGACATCGATTCAGTTTGGAGGCTCCTTCTCAACCGGTGGAGGCAATCACGCAGGTTGATGTAAACGCTCCTCAAGTTGATGAAAACGCTTTCATTCAGGTTGATGAAAACGCTCCCATTCAGGTTGATGGAAACGCTCCCATTCAAGTTGATGAAAACACTCTCGTTCAAGTCGATGATTGTACGGACAAACCCTCACATTCAGAATCCGTGAAAGAAAGTACCGAGCATGTGGCTATTGTTGATGAACCCAACCGACTTCTACAGACCCAAGGGTCAAGCTCTTTCAAGGATCAATCAGACAACCTTTTAGAAAGCGAGCCAAACAGGATTATTCTAGAACGTTCAGAACCTAAATCCATGGCACATTCTAATGGATTCATGAGTGAAGGATCATCGGTTCCTGCAGACCAAGTTTTGAGGTCATCTCCCAGTGGTGTATGCTTGTATCGGTTTTGCTCTAAATGCTTATCAAACCTCAAAAGTGCGATGCAGCGACTTGTAATCTCGCAGTGGGACGTAAAATCAAGTAACTGGACAACAGAGGATGTTGATGATGGTGTAACATCATTATCTTTAAATCTTTATACAACCGTACGGGAATTTTGTCTGTCAGATAATATTACAAAGATTTTTAAAGGTCGGAGTTGTGAGTGTGAAGTTTCTGGAAACAGAGGAACGGAGTGTCTTCATTCAACAAGCGACAGCAGCAGTACAACTGGACATGGAGTTGTATCTGAAATAATTTACAAAAATGGTGTAGCTGCTGCTGATATCGCGTCCGCTGATGTTTGTTTTGACTGTAAATTTGAGACTCTATGCCTTTGTTCTCTTATAGAGTATATAGTAATGACCAAGCAGCCTTCTGGTTGATTGTTGGCTTCAATCTGGCAATTTTGACATCAAGAGATTAAAGAAAAACACAAAATTTTGATTTCAGAGCCATTAAGGGTTAGTTAATTCTCTTTTTATTTTTAAATTAATTTAATCTTTTTTTTCCATAATGGTAGTATGAACTTCATTGTTATTGATTTGTTAAGACAAAAGTTGGTGGGGTCGATGGGGGTTTGTGAAAACCCGCATTGGGAGTTGTGATTTAATGGTGGCATGAGGCTGTTTAAGATAACGACCACCACATCTGATGACCTCGGTTATTATCCACCACCACCACCACCGCTGCGCTGCAACTACTGATCTACCGCCATCACTCACAGGCTGAGCCACGGCTACCAGTGACTCCACCATTACTATTGGTTCTAACTATGTTTAATCCAATTCGTAATGACTGGGATCTGAAATGAAACTACTTGTCTTGAATGTGTTCTTGAATCTAGGTTTGATGTTTGAAGGCATTCATGAATGAGTTTTAAAGGTGTTCTTGAATTTGCATTTGCATTTACATTGGCTCGGTTACCCTGTTTGGGTTGGGGTCACGCTTCCTACTTGGATTTCCCACTTATAGAGAGGTGTAAACCCTTTACTTTTATGTAGTGGTTGACGTGGGAGAAGTTGGCGAAATATAAATACATTGCAACGCTTCGGTTTAGAACTGAGGTTGCAATGGTTCGGTTTAGAACTGAGGACCTCCCAACGTTTTCTATAAGAAGTTTTTGCCTACTCTGGAAGAAGGTTAGATATATCTCTAAATGACAAAAAAATAAAAATAAAAATCTACATAGATTATTGAGTCAACTAACGAGCCAACTTTGGCTCAGGCTTGGCTCATTTACAAATTTAGCTTGTTTTCTATTTGAACGGCCCTAATCCAAAGCCAATGATCAAATTGTATTGGAACTGTAAAAGCATGGAGGATTTTGGTCATTATGATTTATAATTTTATAACTCAATAGGGAAACTAAAATTCTTTTTTCATCGTAGAAGATTTTATGATTATAGAAAAGTGTTAGTAAAGCTGTAAAACCTGGGAAACTAGATGGATATTATTTGTAGACACTATTATTCCGGTACTCTATTTAATATTCCATTGTAGTTTGTTTATGTTTTTTTTATAAATGAATATTGGATTTTAATAATTCCAACTATTCGTTGTTGGCCGTCAACAATCTCAATTTAAAAAATAATCACTATCAGTTCCAACTATTAACATATTGGTCTCCAATAGACCCTAACTAACATAGTTCTAACGTCGTTAGTCTCCAGTCGACGGAAAATCGGTTTTGGCCAAAAAATGGTTCCTAAAGGTCCGATATAAGATTACAAAGAGGTTTAGAACAAAAATGTTGAGTTTTATAGCCAAAAAGTTGAGTTTTCCATCAAAAAAGAAGTTTTTCGACGAAAAAGGAGTTTTCTAACGGCTTCAATAATTGAGGTTTTTCTAGAAAAAGGTTTTTAAAGGTCCGTAACAAGGTTACAAAGAGGTTTGGACGAAAAGGTTGAGTTTCCACCGAAAAAACGTTTTTTCGGCGACCAAAGACTAACGGGGTTAGGGTTCTGCTAGTCAGGGTCTATTGGAGGCCAATATGTTAATACTTGTGACTGTTAGTGGTTATTTTTGAAGTTGAGACTGTTGGTGACCAACGATAAATAGTTGAGATTATTAAAATTTAATATTTGTGTTATAAATTATATGTACACCTGGTGTTCATGGGCCTATTCTGGCTGGTTTAAAAATAAAGACTGAATGGTTAACTACTATTTTGGAAATTGACAAACAAACGGCTCGGTTTGCCAGTTTGGGCGGTCTTTTTTCTTTTGTTGAAGTTGCTATTTTTAAGCTAACTTTATTCACGGCGTTATAAAACCAGTGATTGAGCAACAGCCAACAAGTAACATAATGGCACGTGAATCTGTATAAGGTTAAATGTATATCTTCCATAATACGATAAGATTAAGAAATGATAACCGTGGAATTAGCAGGCAACATCGTACATGTATTTGTGCAAATTGTATTTTGGAATCTTGAATCAACATAAAAATCTTACTATAATTAGGTCCAAGCATATAATTATATTTTTCGGATCCAATTGAGCAGTGAAGGGGTTAAAAAAATCACACTTGAGTACAAAAAATGGAGTTAGTGAGGTTTGAACATAGAACCTAAAAAATCCAAAAAAAAACTATTAGAAGTAACCGTCACTCTGTCTAGGAAGATAAATATATATAAATATTTTGGCGAAACATAATTATATATATAGAGAGAGAGTAGGGATCAAGAGTGAACAACTCTCTAAGAGTGAACTGTGCGAACTGATCCAGACCGTTGATTTGAATCATCTTTAAACTTTTAATAGTGGCATGATTGTAATTAATAATATATGTTTTTAACTTAAAAATTAAAGGAAAAGGGTAGACGGGTAAATGAACATATGCCAAATCTTTTTGAGTAAGGAAACCCAACCGTTTCCATACCTTCCGTCCAATTGATTCCCACGTTCTCCCCCATATCTCGACTGGTTTGTTTTTTTGAAGAAATCTGAAACCATAATATCTTCCTTTCATCCGTATCATTCCCCCACTAAACTTTCGGCTTTTCTGTTTTGCGCTATATGAAGAAGGAAGCAGAGTGTTAGGGGTGAAGGTCTCTAAGAATTTGTGGTTAAATCGAGCGCCGAATCGAGGTAATTGTAGCTGTTGAAGTAGTATATTTGATGATTTCCGTGCGTTTGTCTGTATGTTAGTATTCCGGTGACAATAATTTAACTAGGATTCGTTGTTTAGGGTTTGCATATTCTCGAACAGTAGCGATTTGTGCACATTGAAATTTAAGGTTTTGTTGTGTGTTTTCCGTGGTTTGTCTGAGTAATTTTAAAAGAATGCTGAACTCCAAAAAGCATAATTTGGTAAATATGGCAATGTTGGTTGTTATATGTTTTCTAGAATCGATGATTTCTGCGGATAGTTAGGAACATATTATAGTACACATGTGGATTATGTTTTTGTGTAAGGGTTTGAGTTTCTTAAAACCGATTGTTGAAAGACAAGGGTCAGGTATTTTTTTTGTATATTAGTTGTTAACAATTCGGTTCTTCTTTAGGAGGTATACTTAGGTCACCAGTATTGTACACATTTTACGTTGGTGATCCGTGGTTTAGCTAGCACCTCGATTCAGAACAAAGGTATTGTTATATGTAATAACATAAATCAGTTAATGAGTTAATGCGTTTGTCCGTTGTAATCGCAACTGAATGATCTTTATCGCATCGTATTAAATTTTTCGGAGTTCACATGAGTATAAAGTAATTCAATAAGTTTTTTTTGGATTTTAGAAATGTGTGTATCATGGTTTAAGAAGTGCATTTTTATATATTTGATTGATAAAAAATGTTTGAGTATGGTACAGAGTGTCACTAGTTGTAATTAATCTTATGAGAAAAAAGTATGTTACATGTGTGTATTATAGTATGTCCGATAAGTATCCAACGTATTACATATGTGTACTATAGTATGTTTCTAATTGTGCAGGTGTGATACATATGTGTATTTTTTAGTTGAATCTGAAAAAAATTATTAATTAAAATGGTTCTGTCATATTAAATTTTTTATTTTTGTCAGTGGTAAACTGAGTTCGCTTGTTGATACAAAAGTCGAGTCGCTATGAGGAAACGTAAGTTGTTAATTGAAAAACAAAATAAATGTTTCGACAACTAAATTACTACTTCGTTGTAATTTACCGTTAATATTCTTGTGTTAATTGTATAGATCTCAGAAGCGAAAAAATTGCACGTTTAAAAGCTAGTAGATTTAGTAATACAATTGGCGACTCAATTCGGTTTTCAGATGATGATGAAAACAACGACCAAGTGGAAACAGGTGAATATAATTTTTAGATGATGATTATACTCTTTTTCAATAAAGAATATTAGTTAAACATTACTCGTAATTAATAACGCAATTTATTTTTATTTGTATTTAATTTGTTTTAATCGCAGGATACGAGCACGAAAAATCGCATGACATGGAACCAAGAATAAGGGATTCGGAGGGCAATGGAAGGAAAAAAAAGTAAAGCAACAAAGAAGAAGAAAAGAGAAAGAACTAAAACTGTTGAAGTTCCTTTCACAGACGATGAAGAAGGTATGTTTGTTTGTTTTTGTCTCATTTTTGTTTTTGAAGCAGCATTATGTATGAAGAAACAAATAAAGGGAAGATAAACCACAAATGACATGTAAAAATATTGGCTGGTTATAGATGTTAAACTTAGTCCGTCGAAACATTAAGGAGTTGAACGAGTTAGAAAAACCGGGAAAAGTGATAAAAGAATCAACAGGTATGGTTCTGAACCCCTAAAAGTCGTATGTTTACACTGTTTTGAAACTATGTAACATTTGTACACCTTGAAATGTTTTTTCCCAGACGGTATGAAGATCGATAGACACACCAAGCGTGGAAGAAGCCGTGTTAATTAAACTGATGACCGTGCAAGTGTTGAATCCGATGGTGAGACTTGAATTGCTTATTTGTATGGGTGTGTATTATTATTATTTTGTATTTTGTCTGTCATTTGTTTTTTTTTATTTTTTTTTGTAATAGGGAATGAAACAAAGAAAAAGAAGGGCGGTGTGAATGATGAGCGGAATGACGTTAGTGACGGTGGTGAAGAAACTGAAGGTATACTTTTAATCAAGCTTCTAAATAGTGTTTCTAAAAATCATTATGTGTTTAATCGTTTAAGATTCTGTTGATCATGTAACAGCTGAACTTTTCGATTACCGAAAAAGGCGACCGCAAAAGAAACAAAATAAAAAGAATACACAAAGAAAAAAACGTTTAAAAGTTGAAGATGGTTTGTTTGGAATCAGGGTTAGAATGTCGCATAAACTTTATGAAGCAATGAGGGTGATGAAGCATTGGCAGAAAAGGATGGTGACAGATATTGGTTTTGGTAAGTTGTTGGAGTTTCATGTAAGCGATGTTACAACCCATCTAGGGCATTTAGTTATTGATAAGTTGGACACAAAGAACATGAGTATTGTTTCGGGAGAACGACAAATTAGGGTCGACAAAGAGCCTGTAAAAAAATATTAGGTGTCCCAAGCGGAAGTATAAAGGTTTCAAAGGTGAACAAAGATGAAGCAGGACATCCTATGAAGGAGAAATGGGTTTTAAGGTTTGATAAGCTTCCAATTAGTTGTAAGAATATAGTTGACAAGATTAGGTTAGATACATATGAGGATAGGGAAATGTTCAAAATAGATTTTGTGCTATTGTTCATATCAACGATGATTGGATGCACGAAAAATGGTAGTGTTATGTACAACATGTTGGATTTGTTTAATCACGAGAAGGAGTTCAAGGAGCATGATTGGTGTCAATTTGTGTTGGACACCGCTAAAAAGTGTAAAGACGATTGGGTAAGGTGTGATCCGAATGTGTACTTTAGAGGGCCTCTAACTTATCTGGTGGTATGTTTTAAACATTCTAAGTATTATATTTTACCACACTTTTCACAGGTTACTTATAGTACACATGTGTTGTTTGGGGAAAATACACAAGTGCACTATGTTTAAGTGTCCAAAAACATATGTTTTTGTTTTATTTATGTATCGTTTGTTTTTATTTTAATTGTATTTGATTATGTATTTTATTATATCAGTTGTTGTATTTGGAGTCAACAAGATGTCCTGTGTTCGACCGTGAACGTAGGGAAGCTCCCCTGAGATTTTGGACACATGAAAAAACAGTTTATGAAATAAATAAGATTACAACTTTGAGTAATGTTATTTGTAAAGTGGGATCCGTAAAAAAATAAAACAAGTTCATCACGGGTTTCGATTCAGTTCTGGATAAACTTTATACACATGTGCACTGTGAGATTGATATCATACAGTTCACAAGTCTATTTATCTTTGACACGTCGACAAATACATCAATATTACTGGCTGATCTGTAAAATATACACATGCGTACTGTTCTGTAACAACTTGACAATTAAAGCAAACCATACTATCAAATATACAAACCACAAAAAACAGCAGGTATGCTCATGATTACTGGCTGGCATATACAAAACGCATACAACACCTACATGTACACATGTGTACTGATCAGTAAACACTTACCAAATACATCAAACCAGGCAATCAAAAATATCAAAACGAAAAACAACAAATATACTCATGTGTCCTGATCTGCAGCGATATTACTACAACAGCAAAAGTACAAACACAACGTGGATCACTCGTATAAAAACATGCACCGAATTATGTCTCTATGAAATTTCAGATCAATAGTACACGAATATAACCGCAAACAAAACTGCACCGGCGAACCGTGTTTATTAATTAAGCCTTCGGCGATCTAACTAACGACTAACATGTATGCTAAAACACTTAAAAAGAAAACTTGGATGACATACGAACAAGTCTATATTTAAACCAGAATATAACATGTGGAACGGATCAAATTGACGAAAAAAAAACCATAAATATACAACTTAAGAACAAATTAAATCGCACCTGGTCGATCCAATGTCGTAACGAAAACATACCGACAAGTTGATCGTTTACTTCATCATCGTTCAAGACTGTCTTCTTTGTATTGGTTAAAGGTTCGTCCATAATAAGGAAACAATAAGAATGAAAAGTGTAACAAATCTGCGGATTAACAAACTGTTCGGCTGAAGTGGAAAAAATCTGGATATTATCAAAGTTTTCGTATGATTTTGTATATGTTAATCGATTGAATTGATAAACAGATTGATTCAGAACTCAATAAATCCGGAAATGATATCGATTTGTAACTGAAGATCGAGTTAAAAGATAAAAAAAACT
Organism: Scalesia atractyloides; assembly: GCA_947069175.1. Classification (NCBI taxonomy): domain Eukaryota; kingdom Viridiplantae; phylum Streptophyta; class Magnoliopsida; order Asterales; family Asteraceae; genus Scalesia; species Scalesia atractyloides. The sequence continues at coordinate 61,315,554 of CAMTDV010000008.1, forward strand.
ATGTTGAATTGATTAGATTTACAATTTAGGAAACAAACTACCATTTCCGGATTTTTTTTAAAAAAATTGAAAAACTAAAATAATAAGTTAAATTACCATCCTATCCTTGATAATTAAAAAAGAGATCAATGGTCCAAATTAGTTCACACAGTTCACTATGAAAAAATTGTTCAGAAATGATCATAATACTATATATATATATATATATATAGAGTGAGTGAGGTTATTGTAAAAAATGTGTTTTTTGTGAGAAGGGTAAGAAAGAATCTAAACCATCAGATCTTTAATCTAATGGTTGAGATCTTGATGACAATATAGTAAATAGTGTTTACCATTAAAATAATTAATTTTCTAGATTAAGGGTATAAATGTAAGTTTAACATTTTTAAGTTTAGAAAGTCACTTGCAATGCACATGCAAGTTCCCCTTCTTTTTTAAACATCAATAACTTTTTATACGTAACTCTTTTTAAAAAAAATACACTATAATAACGAGTGTTTTTTTATCTTTAATATGAGTACCATATTGTTATACTTATGTAGAGAAAAAATTACGTTTCGATCGGATGTTTTAGTCCATGGTGTTTTTACTGCAAAACACCATGAACGTAAAAATAAGACACCATAACATTGCAAATAATGACCTGCTACCAGAAATATATAACACTATTACACTATACATGCATCATAGACCTGTTACAGAATACATAACAATATAATTACTATATAACATTATACATCCATCATAGACCTGCTACCAGAAAATATATCACTATAACACTATATAACACTACACATCCATCATAGACTTGTTACAAAATACATAACACTATATAACACTATACATCAATCATAGAGCTGTTACAGAGAAAATAACACTATACGTCCATCATAGACGTGTTACATGAAATATAACACTATATAACACTGTACAAATTCGTATTCCTATAATAATGGGTGGCGGTTATGGAAGGTTATCAATTAATTGAATCAATAAGAAAATTACTTGTTTACCCTTTTGAATTAATTCAGGGTTTAGGACACATGTCATCTCCACAATATTTCTCACACTTCTCACACTTTGGACCCTTTTTACAGGATCCTCTACCTAATATATATATATATATATAGATCCCATTAAATCTAACTAACTTTTAAATCATTCTTAGCCCTTAGATCTTGATGAGATGAAATCCTGTCCCTTTAAACTCATGTTTTAACTGCTATTGTAGCAGTTCTCAGCGGTTTCTTTGGCTGACGGTTAGCTCCACATTTTTCTGTCCATCTTCCCCAAAAATCACGCTCCTACAAAACTGGGTCGTGGGTTCAATTCAGTTGCGGACTAGTCTTATAAAATGTAGATATCTATAAATTCGCACCAGAAGCAGAGTTGAGGAAGCATTCGATCAGTGGTTGAACAGAAGAGGGATCAAATTGCGCACGAGTTTTCTTACACATTGAAAACCCTAAATTGCCGACGTAACCTACTCTCCACCAAGCCTCGTCCACTGGTTGTTTCAGTCCCCCATTTGTAGACGCAGGTATGTCCTTTAAAACATTCATCTTTGTAGTTATCCTTTACAAATTCTTCAACTTCTTCTGAATCATTCCTTCATGTTCATTTTCCAATTTTGAAGACAGAGAATCACATATGTGATCGTCAATCCCACGAGCCTCTTATCCATTCTCATTCAATCACGGCGGGGTAGCAAATCAAAATGAAAAACTCACATTGGGTTTAGGGATAATCAGGCTCGAACTGATGACTTCCACCACGTCAAGGTGACACTCTACCGCTGATTATATCCCTTCCCTACCCCCATCGAGAAATAGAACTGACTAATCCTAAGACAAAGGGTCGTGAAACTCAACGACACTATTACACCCAAATTGGAAAATTAGGGTTCATGCGTGTTTGTACACCGATCATTGTTGCTTCCAGATGCCATCGTTGTTGCTTATTAGTCTCCATCTCAATTTGGCAAGGTACTTCACAGTAATTTGTTTTCAGGCTTTCAATTTTTCAAGTTTTTTATTCTAAGATCAATCTGTAAGGTTTTTTTTATATATATGGCGGTGTATTCTGAGTGATTTACTGGCAGGGAGGTCATCTGGTGAAACGGGGCATGGATGTGCGTCTTCTCAACGAAAATTAACTTTTCTATTAATTTAATTTTGTCCCATTTACAGTGATGTAATGTTTGAAATTATGTGTTTGAATTTTTCAAAAACTCCTCTATTTTTTATGCTAGAATAGTTGTTTTTTACTTTGTATCTGTAGTTTAATGACTTATCAAGTTTGTGTTGTTTATCTCTTGTATTCATGGTTACCAAACTGGATATTCGATGCGTGTCAACAATTTAAATAGTTTGAATGAACTTTGGTTATTATTTAATTAGATGGCAACTCAGTTATTGATGAAGTAACCTACATTTTGATTATTCGAATCGATGTTTGAGAACAGGAGATAGTCTGCTACTTAGTTTGTCTATGTAGTGAGTATGTGTTCTTGATGGTCTCATCTTAATTTTCTGTTTGTTAACTTGATTTGTATTTGACAAGTAATATTACGGCCCCTCTTTAGTTCCTTTCCAATTTATGTACTTATGAATGGTATACTCAACTGTCAGTTTACATTAAACGATTCGTTGATGGTAATGTGGATCGCTTCTCAAACGTGAATCACTTTAGAACACATGGATAACCTTTTGTGTGTGTTTTAATGTATTTCAGTTTCTCATATGATGCCTATGATGATGATTATGATGACATTCATGATGGAGGAATCCAGCATGGCTTTTGGAATCCAAGGGCAGATCCATGTTTATATATGTATGTATGTGTTGACCATGTTACTTTTTTGTTATTTACAAGGTTCATGGTGATCAACTTAAGAACGTATCCACATTTTTTACTGGTGCGGGTATTGTGAAGAAACATTATATCAAGATCCATGGGTTTTGAAAACAAAGTTGTTTGATTTTTAAATTTGGTTTGTTTTTTCCTTATTGACGCCTACTATAGCTTCTTGATTTCTATATATGTTGTTTTGTAGGATTCTACTTTTCTGTGATGGATGTTATGTGTGAAACTGAACCGTGTTCACTACATTGGTTGCTCATGATAAAATAAAAGCCTTTAGTGTTTTCAATATGTTATTGGAACTATTACATCGTCCTTAAAACACATGTTATATTAGTATAGTCTATTTTGAATATTTCGTGAAGTTTGTTTACTTGAATTTGCAGCCGTGAAGGGGGTTGGTATTCAAGTGGGCAAATCATTTAAGGGGATTTAGAAGCACAAAATGGATAAGGCTGCATGAAGAGGTGCATTGATAAAGATGGGCCCATGACAGGGAACTCAGTTCTGCTTTGTTGTAATTTCTGACTACATGAAAATATTTCATCTCTCTACAAGTATAATCCTAACCCTAGGTGGCAGTTACACAATTTCATCGGTTATATATCTCAATTATCATCTTTCTACAGGTTAATTTCACATTAAGTTCGCTTTTCTTTTCAATTAATCCTAACATTAATGTTTTCGCATCATCCTGTTGACAGTTTTTCGTTTCAATTTGTTGAACAAATAGTTTGAATTCGACCAGACCCGAATCATGGTTATGATTGAAGAAATTATGATTCTGGTGTACATAGTATATATGATTTTGTTTTTTGTTGCGTGATTTGTAATTTTTTTTTGTTGTTGAATTGATCGGTTTTGTTATTTTGGAGTTATTTGTCTGTTAATTTGTATATGTTTAGTGTTTATGTGTAGTTTGAGATTGGAAGCTTGGTGTTGAACGTGCAGTGAAGTAACAGAAAGGAATTAAGTTTGGTTCTAGAAATCGTAGGTTTCATTTATCTTCACTTTGAATCTAATACTGATTGTTGTTAAATTGATCGGTTTCATTCGTTTCAAGATGGCGACAATGTTGTGGGGAAAATGATTTCATCATATCTTTCCAACCAATAGCAGCTGGATGAACACGCAATCCATCTTCTTTTAGTGCAAATCATTGGGAGAAAAGGTTCGTTAGGCCTTTTTATTAATGACTTTTATGTTGCAAACTATGTAAGTAGTCCAAACTAAAACCTTGAACTTCTTCATTATACGTTTTTAAATAAGTTCTTATAGACCATTCCACCCGTTATTTGCATATCATTGATGGAGGATAAGCTAAAAATGGTACTTCCATGATTGTTGACCAATAGTCTTATTCAGAGATGGCCTTCTCATCAACCAATGGTTTAGATATTGAATGGTGTAAGGTGGGAATCATGTTTAGCCCACTTTCTTTTCTAAAATTGTAGTTGAATAGTACGAAATCATGTAGTGATCCTGCAGGGCCTGCTTTTTGAGACAATAATATTATATGGCGTGCTTCCTATCACACCCTAACCGATGGCGAAAACATCAAAATGAGACGAAATAGATTGCTCGAGACATTATAACACTATTTACGACAATATTAAATTCAAAAATTCGTTTCATTTCATGTATCAAATAGTCAATTACAACATAAATCAAAATACAACAACTTCAACAAAATTTCAACATAAAAGCCTAACATTCTAGGTGCGTTTCTATGGCGTCCCTACTAAGTTAACGTCATGTTCAACATCCTTAACCTGCAACATGTTAAAACTATAGTTCAACACAAAAGCATTGGCGAGTACACAAGTTTAAGTACATAGCATAAGTGTAAAAGAGTTTTACTCAAATCCACATGGCAATTGTATACAAGGTAAGCTAGCATGATACACTAACCGTCAAACCCAAGTGTCCACAAGAATTAAGTGTCCCTCGTCACACAAAGTAACGAGACTATTTAAGAATAAGAATAAGAACAAGAATAAGCTTAAGCTTAACAATACCCCGGCGGGCGGTGTGCTACTCCTATAGCGCTATATATGTTAAGTTCAGGTTAGCTAAGTTAATGACAAGAAGCATGTATGTATCTAGCATGAACCTAAGCATAACAATAAGCATGTATAACGGATCGAGTGTATAAAGTACGTTGTGTGTATTTGTGTATTTTGTAGTTACATGTTAAACCCAAATTGTGTAAAAGGAAAAAGGGTCAAGTGTACTCACGGTTTTGCAAGCTTCCACTTGAGTATTTGGTGAAGGGTTTGGAGAGTTGGAGGAACACCGAGTTATCCTACATGAGGAAAACGTAGGTTGGTAAGTATTCGGAAGATAACGGAGGATTAGGAATTTTTAATGTACCAAAGTATGTATACGAGAAAATAATCACCTAGACTTAACACTCGTTTTCGACACTATAATACCCATTCGGGTTGATGTGTTTTCATGGGTTAAGATACCCATTAGAATCGTAACGAGAGGTTAAGTACTTAGGTGATGTAACCTAGTACCATGACGGACAATCATTCGATTATCATCAAGGGTTCGGTTAGTGTATATATACATTATATAATATACATAATAAGTAGGTCATAATTATCATGGAAGTTCATAGAAGTCATGCATGGAGGTAGGAGGATAACCTTCTTTTAACCTATTTCTTAATTTTCACCAATGCACAAGTTGTCACAAGAACAACAAGGATGGTCATGAATAAGTTAAAAATAAAAGTGAAAGACATAAAATATTCAAAATCATCAAGTGAGGTGGTGGATTGAAGGTAGGATAGCCAAGGCTTCCAAGTAATCACACACTACCAACTCAAGTCTTGTTACAAGAACAAGCTTGGAAGGATACAACACTTGTGGATAAAAACCCTATTATAAACATCAAGTTCTTACACTTGTGACCTCAAATATGGTGATGTTCCATATTGGTTTTCCATGGACAACCTATGGAAACACTCCTAGAGGTGTTCCAAGTATTAAGAAGAAGAAGAAGAGTAAAGAAGGGAAGTAAAGGTGAGTTAGAACTCACTTGAAAGTTTTGAACTGTCTGGATTGAGAGAGAGATGTAGAGAGAGAGAGAGATGAAGGATTGAGGTGTGAAGTGAGTGTGGGGGGAGGTGGGTATTTATAGTTGAGGTTAGGGGTGAGTTAGGTGAACATTAAATGGAAGAAACACACTAACAAACACACATTTGCCCAATCCATGAGCTGGAAACAACTATCTGCAGATCAAGCCCTCTGGCAGGCCGCGAGAGGCAAAGGGAAAGACGGTCGCGGGGTGCGAGAAGTGTTAATCCAGAAACTTGTTTGATTTTTGTCAGTTTTAGTCCCTGAACTTGGTTTTTCCTTCATTTCAAGCTATAACTTGATATTTTTGCTTGTTTTTAAGTGTATAACGTATATGTAAGTGTATTTTGAGTATCAAGTATGTATGTATGAGTATTTGCATGTATAACGAGTATCGGTTTTATATGTAAACACGTATTAAACGATTGAATACATGTAAGACAAGTATATATCAAATATGAGTTTTATTACGTTTCAAGTCTCGGATTACAAGATTGGGAAATGAAATACAAATGCGATACAAATGCAAGTTTCCATATGTCTCCCTTCCTTTAGGAAATTTCATCCTGAAATCGATTCAAGACGAAGACTTTGGAAAAGATGTCGTTATGGTGAAAATGTTTGGCCAAAATGAAGATTTTGAAGTTTAAAGTTTTTGCGGAGTTCATGTATAAGTGTGTAAATAAGTATCTAAATTTTGATGGATAAAAATGGTAGGTTCATGAAAGTAATTTGTGTGACTAAGATGTTTTTTGAGACACCAATCGTAAGTGTGTATAGGAATAAGTAAGTACGTGTATGTATGGGTGTAAACAAGTGAGCTTGACTGAGTTTGGACAACTCATTGGAAGGAATATTTTAAAAGAGTGCGACATAAGAGGAAGGTTTTAGTATGAATAAGGATATATTTTGATTAAAATGTGTGGCCCGTACCGCAAGTTGTAAAAAAATTATCGGTTCTAAGGCGTATTAGTAAAATCACTTGTGGTAGAAAATGTTTATTGGGGAGAAACTAGGATGGTAAATATTTACGTTTTCTAAAAGGTTTTGGCGGTAATAGACCGACTAGTTGAAGTTTGCGCATAGACAAGAGTGGAAGATAGTTTTTAAAAGAAAAGAAACATTTTGACAAGATTGAGCCGGTGGGGACGTCTATAAAAATGGATTGAACGTTTTAGGCTGATTCGCTGTAAATGAAGTTTGGATGAAATGTTAAGGGAAGAATCGGGAATATCGTGGTATGGTAGTGAATGAACGAGTTGGTAGGTATATGCAACAGGTAAAAATGGTATAGATATCGGATAAAATGCGAAAACGTTGGGAGATGCTAGTGATAGTTTTTACGGGCTAACAATTTTTGAGAATGAGGTTTAGTCACGGATAATCGAGTACCAAGCATTTTGAAATTGGGTCACCAAAGTTTGTTATGAATCAAATGTATTTACCAAGGTCCAGGAAATCACCGAATTTCTCAGGGCACGTTTTACGAAAGTTTGGTAACATGGTAGGGACACTTATATATAGGAAGTGCCAGCGGCGTATCGATCATGTTCACACCATGTTATGTCCGTTTCGCTATTCGGTGTCATGTTGCGTTCCGTGTTATGATACACAGTAGAACCCACTATGGTTTTCATGCACCTACCAATATAATCCTGTGTGCACCCGCGATTATTTTGGTTTGTGCATGATCCGCATAGTTTGTACTAGTAGTGTACGGGTCAGGTTACATCTAGTATTATAAGCAAAAGGTGTGTAAGATAGCGTATAAAAATCAAGTATGTAAGCATGATTGTATGTATGTATGAGTGTGTCGAATGTAGGCAAAACCACTCGGGTTATGCCTACTTATAGATTTCAAGTATGACTACCAAGTAGTGCAATGTATAAATTATAAGTATGATGGAAGACAAATGCGTATAACATTAGCATGCAGTATCGAGCGCCTAAGTGGAATAAAATGGGATTTAGCATATATAAGTTACCATGAAGTTGCGAGTGCATAAAATAGGAAGTGTAATGGTGGTATGTGCTGCATAAATAGAGCCGTGTAAGGCGATATGCATGTGTACGGTTGCTTGAGTCAAAACATTAAGTTGGTTGAAATAAAATAAGTCGGGTTTGTCGGGAATGAAGGACCAAAATTGTGAATGTCGGGTGAATATTGAGAAAAGTATTAATTTTTGGATGTAAGATGTGGTTTGTAAAAAGAAATGCTACTTTTGTTTTAAAATTGGCATTTACATATGAAATTTTCTTGCCTATGAATTCAGATTTAGATTTGCGTATTAGCGATTTTTTTGAAAAGGTTGTAAAATAGTGAGCTTGCTTTATTTATTTATTTCTTTTTTTATATTGATGCAAGGAAAGTTATGTTTTGAAAATTTTCATCTAAAAGTTGAATTTTGAAAAGTATTTTAGCAAAGTACTTATACGTATGTGAGAGAAAATTTTCATTGGTTTCTTGTTGGAAATAAAATGTCCTTACAATGGTAGTATAAGGTGAGTGTGTTTTGGACGAGTTATGAAAATCGAGGGCAAGAGGTTCGTTTGACCGACTAAGTTGATAGGTAGCATTTCATAAAGTTTGTGAAAATTGTGAAAGAAACGTTTAAAGTATCATTAGGGGTTTCGTGTATGTAATTTACGTAAATAAATTGTAGGGTGAGAAATTATTTGGATAAAATAATAAGGTTCGAGGTTTATGCACAAATGAGAAAAATTGAAACAATGATAAAAAGTTTGAGTATAAGTTTTGATATTGTGATTGTTACAAAAATAGTCGAGTTGACTTCGACTTATTTCTCCAGATTGTGTTTTGCGAAAACGATATCTAGGTGATCGACAATAAAAGTCACGTTTGAGCATGTAAGTATCTCATAACACGTATGAGTTGACAGAGATGACATAAGCATAGCAAGTATTCAAAAGTATAAACAACTATGATTTCGTAAGGAGCATAAATTTAATTGGTTTGCGAGAATTATTTTGTTTTTAATCGCGAAAGGCGTGCGAATTATGCATCTGGTCGGGTTCGAAATGAACGAGTTAACAAGTTTTAAAGCGCATAGAAATTGAGATAACATAAAAGATAGGCTTAGTAAAACATTGGAGTGTTTCGAGTTAAGAAACGTTGACTATTCCAAAGTGAATCGAAGATCCTTTCAAATTAGAGGAACGTGCTTTGGACTATAGGTAAAATGCTCTCGTCGAGAAGTGAATAACGACATTTTACCCTTATAGTTACTACACGTCTCTAATTGATCGAAAAAAATCAAAACTTTGGCGAGGTTGAAAATCGAGGAGTGGGACTAGTTGACAAGGTGCGGGTTTCACCCCTAACTTAACAACATCGTACCATAAGTGTGGTTGGTACATACCAAACGAGGAGCAAATTACGACTCGTTGGTAAGGGTCCACTAGAGTATGAAATGGAAATCTTCCATCAAGGTATAAATATCACTCCTAACTTGACGGCATAATTTCGTGAAAATCGAATACGTACATTGAGAGTCGTTCACCAAAGTGGTGGTTTCACGCCTATTTTGGTGAAGTCGTCTCGTTTGTAATACGAGTCTCTTCAAGTCTTCAAGCGTGTATATTGTGTAAATGTCTTAGGAAAGACATCTTGTATGTATTAAGACAAAAGGAAAAGGGAGGAGCAAGGTAGGAAAAAATAACATTTTAAGCATGAAACAAGAATGGTCGAAGTGGTCACTTAAACTATAGACTAGGTCAAACATGACAATTCTACCTAATTCTCTATAGTTATGGCTCTGATACCAATCTGACACACCCTAACCGATGGCGGAAACATCAGAGTGAGACGAAATAGATTGCTCGAGACATCATAACACTATTTGCGACAATATTAAATTCAAAAATTCGTTTCATTTCATGTATGAAATAGTCAATTACAACATAAATCAAAATACAACAACTTCAACAAAATTTCAACATAAAAGCCTAACATTCTAGGTGCGTTTCTATAGCGTTCCTACTAAGTTTTCGTCATGTTCAACATCCTTAACCTGCAACATGTTAAAACTATAGTTCAACACAAAAGCATTGGCAAGTACACAAGTTTAAGTACATAGCATAAGTGTAAAAGAGTTTTACTCAAATCCACATGGCAATTGTATACAAGGTAAGCTAGCATGATATACTAACTGTCAAACCCAAGTGTCCACAAGAATTAAGTGTCCCTCGTCACACAAAGTAACGAGACTATTTAAGAATAAGAATAAGAATAAGCTTAAGCTTAACAATACCCCGACGGGCGGTGTGCTACTCCTATAGCGCTATATATGTTAAGTTCGGGCTAGCTAAGTTAATGACAAGAAGCATGTATGTATCTAGCATGAACCTAAGCATAACAATAAGCATGTATAACATGTTACAACCCAAATTGTAATAAAGGAAAAAGGGTCAAGTGTACTTACAGTTTTGCAAGCTTCCACTTGAGTATTCGGTGAAGGGTTTGGAGAGTTGGAGGAACACCGAGTTATCCTACATGAGGAAAACGTAGGTTGGTAAGTATTCGGAAGATAACGGAGGATTAGGAATTTTAAATGTACCAAAGTATGTATACGAGAAAATAATCACCTATACTTAATACTCTTTTTTGACACTATAATACCCATTCGGGTTGATGTGTTTTCATGGGTTAAGGTACCCATTAGAATCGTAACGAGAGGTTAAGTACTTAGGTGATGTAACCTAGTACCATGACGGACAATCATTCGATTATCATCAAGGTTTCGGTTAGTGTATATATATATTATATAATATACGTAATAAGTAGGTCATAATTATCATGGAAGTTCATAGAAGTCATGCATGGAGGTAGGAGGATAACCTTGCTTTAACCTCTTCGTATTTTTCACCAATGCACAAGTTGTCACAAGAACAACAAGGATGGTCATGAATAAGTTAAAAATAAAAGTGAAAGACATAAAATATTCAAAATCATCAAGTGAGGTGGTGGATTGAAGGTAGGATAGCCAAGGCTTCCAAGTAATCACACACTACCAACTCAAGTCTTGTTACAAGAACAACTTGGAAGGATACAACACTTGTGGATAAACACCCTATTATAAACAGAAAGTTCTTACACTTGTGACCTCAAATATGGTGATGTTCCATGTTGGTTTTCCATGGACAACCTATGGAAACACTCCTAGAGGTGTTCCAAGTGTTAAGAAGAAGAAGAGTAAAGAAGGGAGGTAAAGGTGAGTTAGAACTCACTTGAAAGTTTTGAACTTTCTGGATTGAGAGAGATAGATGAAGGTTTGAGGTGTGAAGTGAGTGTGGGAGGAGGTGGGTATTTATAGTTGAGGTTAGGGGGTGAGTTAGGTGAACATTAAATGCAAGAAACACACTAACAAACACACATTTGCCCAATCCATGAACTGGAAACAACTATCTGCAGATCAAGCCCTCTGGCAGCCCGCGAGAGGCAAAGGGAAAGACGGTCGCGGGGCGCGAGAAATGTTAATCCAGAAACTTGTTTGATTTTTGTCACTTTAGTCCATGAACTTGGTTTTTCCTTCATATCAAGCTATAACTTGTTATTTTTGCATGTTTTTAAGTGTTTAACGTATATGTAAGTGTATTTTGAGTATCAAGTATGTATGTATAAGTATTTGCACGTATAACGAGTATCGGTTTTGTATGTAAACACGTATTAAACGATTGAATACATGTAAGACAAGTATATATCAAGTATGAGTTTTATTACGATTCAAGTCTCGGATTACAAGATTGGGAAATGAAATACAAATGCGATACAAATACAAGTTTCCATAAATGGAAATACGATTACACTTTCTAATTAAGGAAAAGTACGAAAAGCGAGGCATTACACTTCCATAGGTCATTTTGTTAGTCTAATGATGTGTTGTTTCTTGGTGTTGCCCATGGTGGAAAGCAAGAGAAGACATGTGGTTAGAAAATCTTAGAACATAAAGCATAAAAGATTAATAGTTGCTTTATCTTGATATATAGTTCTTTTAGGATTCTTTACATTAAAAAAGAGGCTAGAGTTAAACTTTAAATACCCTTGCTGTTGAATTGACATGGGGATAGAGACTCCTCTGCAAAACATACTCGATCCTTGCTTACTAGGAGACATGGGTCTGTCAACCCTAATAAGGCCTCAATTCCGGAAGGTTGGACTTGATAAGAATTTTGGATATACTAAGTAGTTGTTAAGCCACTATGAGCTTGGGGAAGAAGTGGGTCGGGGGCCAAGGTTAGATTTCAGCTAATTATTTCCATCACTTATTCTTGCTGGGGTATTGTTTATAAATAACATTTAGAAATGCTTATCTGTTATAGTTCCTATTCAGTCATATATGTTATATATTTCTCAACTTTAAAGAACGCGCATGAGGCGTGAGGCGATAAAGGCTGCAACCAAAATGCCCCCGACTCATAAATCTAGAAAATAGCAACCTATGCGAGGCTGATATGTAAAAAAAAAACTCTAATAGGACGAAAAGCTAATGAATCATTTGTGGGATGAAGAAGTTTGATTTGTAAAAGAGACGAGAAACATGTTGCCTTTGGTTATACGTACAACTAATTTGGCGCCGCCTCGTCTTTTTTTAAACCCAATATCTATTCATAGATATGGTCTTGAAAGCGATCATCTCTTTATTTGCTTTAATATAGTGAAACTGTTATTGATTATCTAATTATTAAGGAGTCAAATAATCCTTTTTAAAAAATAATATAGGAGCAACAGTGAGAAAACTGATTATGATGGTCTTATTACATAAGGCCATTTTTACCATCTAAATCTCTAAATAAGTAGACATGACTTCACAATGTTGGAAGTTGACTTCTGTGGTCAAAATGATCACATTTTGACTTTATAGTAGATGTAATACTTAATTTTCTATTACATATAATAGATACTAAAATAATTTTAGTATCAAATTTGTAAGTTTTGGTTTTATTTTCAAATATATTTCTTGATGTTTATTCAGATGACAACAATAATTGTCATTGAAGATGCAATCAGAGAAGTGAAAATACTAAAGGCACTAACGTGTTGGCTCGAAAGTAAACCACAGAGCTCGAGTTCGAATGTTTCCCACTTCGTTACTCGCAGCGCAACGCATACGGGTCAATTTACTAGTGTAAGCTCAAACGTATTATCTTCTTGTACTTTAATTTCTTTTATTTGAGCAAGGCATCATCTGTGTTGTTGATAGTAGTTTGTAAAAGCAATGGTTGTACAACCCGGTATTCCTTTCACTTTTTGTAAGCTTAGTTATATTCATCATTGACACTAGGTATTTTTAAGCTCTTTTCCCTACCAATACTACTGTCTATATACCAATTTTCTTCTTAATTTGCAGGTGATCAAATGACCATCATAAATGTATAGAAGAGATTTCTTAAGTCTAATAATTCTTCAAAATGGTGTCACAAAAACTTTATTAATTACCACATGCAATGGTAAGCTTAATGGCTTTAGTGAAGTCATTGCCACAAGATTTAAAAAAGGCAAAATTAACTTGTTGCATAAATGAAATCATAAGCACCAATACCACTTCTTTCTAGATGTAAAAAGAAGTGGTGACCTATCATTTTGTGTGTTTTTTTTCATTTTCAGGTTTTGTGTTCTCCGGCTCATCAATTAGGGAATTACTAACATACATTCTAAAGGAACAAAATTACAAGATGAAATCTTTTTATCAGCTAACAAGTACTATACAAGCATGGCCACCCGGGTAAACTCATTGGTGAAAGGCCACCCACACTGTCACACCCCGGATTTCCAACCTGAAATCCATACACCGGTGGGCCTGGGTGGGGAGTATCGTGACGTCAGTTGATAATCATCATAGTCAATTAAACACGGCACAGCGGAAGTCTTGGAGTAAAATTACTATTACAAACCAAATGTTCGAAAATACAAAATAATATACAAGCTTGTAATAGAAGATCCACAGGCGGATCATAAATTGTACATGGAAAGAATACAAAACAGACTTTGGGCAGATTTAGGATTTGCAAGATCCTCTATCACTACCGAGCACTTCCGGCCTATTTTTGTATTGTACCTGCAGAATAGTCTTTTGAAAATACGTCAGCTTTCGCTGGTAAATACACCCAACTGACTCATTTTGAATACAGTTCGAAAATGTTTTAAGTGCGTATTAGCACAAAATTCTTTTTATAACTTGGGTTAATTGATCGTCCAACCTTGTTAACAGATTTACATGTTTGTCATACATACGGGGCTCGACACGAAAACCGAGACACAATTAACGTACACACCACTTTGGACTCACGAAGGAGTCAATTCCTCCCAACTTTATGGGAATGCATAATTGAGATTTTATCGGGTGTATGCCTACACCCACGCTAAGGTCGTGGCCATTTCGATTGTAATGAGCCGAGGATATCCATGACACGGTAGTTAACCCCCGATGTTTAAATTATCAAACAAAACTGATTAAAACAGAATATGCGGATTTCGATCCGAACCGGCGTTCGATTAATCCCATTTCTGACAAAGCGGTAATAATTTACCGTAACCCAAGCCCGTATAGGGGAAATAAGTCGAGAGTATTTACCTGAGCCAGTCTTCTTAAATTTTTAATAACTCAGCCTTACACAAAAAGGACTAAGTGCAGATAGCATTTACCGGCAAGTCTCTAGTCTGGATTATGGTTATAAACTAACCAATTAAATACTAACGGTCTTATTTAAGTCATAGACTTAGACCGACTAGCGTACTTGATCAAAACGTATGACGCTAGATTAAACGATGATTGGATAGAATGTAGTTTAATCCCAAAAAGTACCTTGACTTGTTTAATATGGGTAAACTATTAACATTCTGGATTTTGAGACTTAAATGACAAGGTTAAACCCGTTTCGGTTAATTTCCGAAAAATAGTTACATATACGTAACCGTGCGCATATTAGCGATATCGGGTAATCGGATAAGTCATGGACAAGTTCTATATGCCATTATATTTTAAATAAGTTAAAATATCAGTAGGATATCAACTTGTATGCCCGTTAAGGTTTTAAAACAAAATTATGCCTCATAAGGGCATTTTGGTAATTTCATACCGTAATAAAGGAACTTGAATATAATTTAATGTTATAGTCATAAGTATTCTGGAAAAATACTTTATTTATGATATAATATCAGTAGGATACCAATTATATGTGTAAATTATCTTTTATGACCAAACTATGCATCGAAGGGGCATTTTGGTGCATTTTGGTCATTTTACACACAGTTTATAATTTATTTGAGATTCTGAATTTATAACATGTACCTACTGTAAATATGTTTAAAATAAGTTTTAAAATCAGTAGGTAACAAGTCTTTGTCAACAATATGGTTTAAAACCATACTATGCGCCGAAATAGCGCTTATGTCGTAAAATGACGTTTTTAAGCGATGTTTACGAAAACTGACATTAAGGTCATATTAAAATGTTTAAAACATGTTATTTAATATAACATATCAGTAGGTAAACGATTTACCTTGAAAAGATTTGATTAAAACCATTTTATAAGCCACAAGGGCTAAAACCGTCATTTATCGACATAGTTTAAGGACCTTCTTGAAAACTCAGTTTATAACTTGGTTTAACATCCCAAATAAACCTACTTATAATATTACATCAGTAGGAAACTCAATTTCAAGTTTATTATCATTAAAACCTTGATTTATGTAAAAAGGACATTTTGGTCAAAGATGGCATAATTATGGAACTTGCGCATAAACTTGGATTCTGATTATGATCATGTAATATAACCTCAAAGGGTTATGTCACATTATATTATGATCATAATGCAACTTTAGATCAGTAAGTAACTAATCTAAATCGGGTCAGAATCGAAAGTCAAAGCAGAAGTCAAACTTCGCGACTTTCGGTTGCGAACCGACCCTAGAAATGAAATTGACGAGCCGAACATGTTCTTACATGTTCTAATAATTATTACCAACTTGTTTAAGCGTCAAAACAGGTTTCATAACATATATAAGATCAATTTATGATTTTTCCGAAAAATGGCCTGTTTAACTTTTTAATATTATAACTTTGACCCGCCAATTGGTCTAGCAAATGTGATCTTCGGGAGGTGCCTTTTATAGGGACTAACACCTACCTTATTATGATCACTTAACCATGTTCATTTCGAACAATGGTTGGACCAGACCACTCTTAACCGAAAGTCAAAGCGTTTTCCGTAAAACGCTTGACTTTTGGCTATAAAAGCCTATAAACGAAAAAACAAGAGCAAGGAACACTTACAAAAGGTTCCTACAATGCAAGAGAACCTAGTTGGATGCTCCTTTCAGCTAGGAACTTCTAGAGGAGGGAGACGAGTTATGATTTAGAGAAGCCATGGTTTCGAATTAATGGTATTGGAGTTTTGCTTGGAGACCAAACAAATTTTCTGTAGTAGAGGGCTTCTCGCGCCCCGCGAGAGACCCAGGCCTGGTCTCTCGCGGCCCGCGACCGCTCTAAGGCCACTTTCAAAATTTGACACTTTTAACCCCTTAACTTGTAAAAGCTTATAAAAACCTTTTTAAACATCTTTTTGGCACTTTTAGCCCTCCGTAGCCAATACTTGGCATACCCTGGATTATGCCCGGACTTTGTCGAGTTCTCGGTTCGTTAAAAGGTCACTCAGAGGTATAAATTAACATGTTGACACTTTTAATCCCTCCATCATCCAACTTTCACATATTTATAAAATTGAACCCTCTCGTCCAACATATGGTACGTATGAGAGTTAGGACTTCACAAACGATCACTCAGAGGCTTATTATAAGTATGTTGATTCCGATGTCACTCAGAGGCTGGGCATGTTGACATGTCAGTCACTCAGAGGCCAAATTTTCAAGCATGTTGACATATCAGTCACTCAGAGGCTAATGATTTAAGCATGTTGACATATCGGTCAATAAGAGGCTGTTATTTATGCATGTTGACATCGGACCGTCACTCAGAGGCTCGGTTTGAGCATGTTGACGCCTTTAGTCCTTACTTGTCTTTAATAGACTATATTTAAAATACAACACGTGTCACTATACTATTGGACACGATTTTATAGGGTGTTACACACACCATGCGAACACAGATACCGCTGATGACCCGGCATGCCCAACATTCCAGGGGAAACCCATCGCCTTAGTATAGGTTAGCTTCATTTGTCACTTTGTTCATATAATTTCGTGTAATTTGACTATATTTTATTTCTTTGTGTTCGTAGATTCATTCATGTTTTTACTATATAATACATCAACGTAACCTGTCCACCGGACGGGTATTAAACTAGTTGTTTATTAGGATGGTTCAGTTTGGACAACCGATTACAGGCTGCAAACTAGCAGCTGAACCATAAAATATGATTTTTCAGATTGTAAATCGTGAACCAAACCGTATTAATACTACCAAGTTATTTTCACTCGGTTTGAACAGTCCAGGTCAGTTACAAGGGTTTTTGAACACCCGTAGTCTTTACTTTTCCCTAGTTGTATAACTGTTCGCCCTGTTGTAGGCAGATGGTCCCCAGTTGTATTGCTATTCGCCGGATTGTAGGTAAATGGGCGTTAAATTTGGATGTCCATTACTCCAAATCTTATTAAGAACAAGAAGCATTATGATATTTCGGAATATGTTTTCATCATCTTTTCAGTCTTCTTCTCCATCATATTTTAAGAAAGTAAAACCCCAAACTGAGTACAAGGAATCATAAAACTGATTACAAGGAATCATAATACCGATGAATTTTGAAGATTTTGAGGTTTTTTTGTACACAAGCCTGAACATGTAACACTTGATTTGCACAGAAGTTGACATACTTTCTCTTTAAATCCATAACTAGTAAAAACAAAATCTAATCTTAAATAAGTACATATTATTTATGTTTTTTGATTTTTCTATGGATTTAACCTCTTAACATAAAAAATATATGTATAATCTTTATTTTGACTTTTTTATGCATTGCTGAGTAAAGTAAAACTTTATAGTGTAAAAGGTATTCTATTTTTTTGATGATGAATGTTTTAACTTTCAATGTTAAACTTTATTGTCTTTAAGGACATTTTTTCTAACTTTTTTTATTTTTTTATAAATTTTATAATTATTAAATTAATGATAACATACATTAGTTTGTTATAACACCAACCCAACTGATTAAATAGTAGGACGAGCCGTCTGCAGTTCAATGATTGCTTTGTTTATTAAACCGTATTCCGTGATAACTTGTATCGCTTTTAATTTACATAATAATTAACTAGCTACCAATTAAGTAATTATATTAAATGATACGTACAAATATAATCATACCCCAGTAGATCTTACTAAAAAGTTTGAACTAAAACTTTGAGATCCTATGCAAGTATAAAAATTTGTCCTCTACAGATGAGCTCAGAAATATAAAAAAATCAACAATACCATAATAAAACCAGAACCGTCCTTTCAGATTTTGATTGCCAAAGCTGGTATAAATAGAAACTTAAATATGTATAAAAGACTTAGTTAGTTATTCATCTATTTTTCCATCATATATTTTTCAAGCTAAGTAGCTAACATTAACCGAAGTAGGTTAAATCAAACATCAAAAGGACACATGGCTTTTATTTGGAGTAGATGTGAAAGATTTAAATAGAAAAAAAAGTTTGAATATAAGAAAAGGTAGACGACACTAGGTATCTAAAAAACTAGGTCAGAGACTTGTGTATTACAGATGTGACTTACATAATTAACACATGTCTTCCATTATTTTTAATTATTAGACATAGAAGATAGAAAATATATATAATATTCTTAGATTAGATTATATATATGTGGCATACTAAATTGTTTTAATATACGCACAAACAATTATATAATAAAATTTATAATTTTAAATAAAAAATATTAAAACATATAAATCTTATTGATTCTAATGCACTAATTAAAGTAATTTAAATTATTGCAATTATAAAAAGTTAAGTATTGGTCAAAGGATCTGATTTACAAGGGTGAAGTAAGAAAATGAGTTCTATTTGAGTTTAACTACAATAACATAGACGAACATTGAGAAATAATCATAGCCGGTAGTTTACAAAGGCAAGGAAGCTGTCAGATTATAGGCATGATTTCATGAATACTAGGATAAGTATAATTGAAATTGAACATTATCAAAAGGCTGTGATAATGGATGGATGATCACTTTGACTGTCAAGAAAGGGCTCTTGGGACTAAGAATCACTGTAATGGTTTATTGCTAAACCAATTCCTTATTATGTCAAACATAGGAAAAATTTGTGTATAAAGATATAGATTTTATTGAGATGATTGTCAATAAGCGGAATGATCATAGACAAGCAATTACTTAGGGAGTCTTGCAAGAGTAATTGATGAGTACGAAAACGTGAACATGGGTATGATATTTTGTCGCAGGGCAGTGTGGTAGAACTTGTAGAGAATCAATATCTGGGAATCAGATCATATCTCAATGATTATTTGAAGTTGTTAAATAGTGGTTCTATGGAGTTTTAACTAATACGGTTTATCATGAAACTAGAAGACATAATCATTAGGGAAGATAAAATCTTATTTTGGTTCACCCGTTGTCTCAGGATCTTTAGCATATGCAATGATTTAGTGTAACTAATCTGGATATAAGATGTGGTTAGTATTTGGATGTTATCGAACGTTACAGTGACCATATAAACAACTAGAATTAAAAGGTTAATGTTCATATTGCTAATGATTACTGTTTCAAGTCTTCGTATGTTTAAAATCCATGAATAAACAATTATTCTAAACATCATTCGTCGATTAGATTTATGGAAATAGATTTGAATTATGACTAGTGAAATGTTGGTTCAATGAATGAGGTACTCATTAATGAATCTTCAAGGCTTTGAAGACTAAATTCATAGTGGCGGCTGATCATTGGATAAAACCCGCATCAAGATTACTTTATGGATCATAGTCATAAGTATTTCTTGAAATAGTGTTGTCTTTGTATCATCCGACCTGTGATACATATTAATCACGTTTACCAAGGGTTGTCCTTTGACATGTGCCTAACACTTGTCCGTAACAGGGACCAATGACGGCAGTGATTAGGGTTGACCTGAAGCTGTGGGAGTTGTATATGTAGTCGATATGGAATTATGTTCTCTTGCGTTTATGAGAGTTTGACATCTCGAACCCCATGTTGATTCATAGTGCTATAAATGCATGGCTATGCTCAAACTAAAAAATTGTTAAACCATTTGAATCTTGATTGAGAATATAAATAGTTGAACACAAATGAGAATGAAAGGTTGATTCATGTATCATGTTTAACAAGATGTCTGCTACGGAAAGGATGATTGACAAGCAACCATGACTTTTATGAAGTTGTGAAGTAATAGTACTTAGGCCAATCGGGAATAGTAGATTGCTCAAAGTGTCATACCTTGTTAGAGACAGTGAGACGTAGCTAGAAGTCCAGCAATGTATGTGTTGATGAATGATCGAGACTCGTGCATGCAAAAGACTGTACGAATAGTATAGCCAAGTAACGATATTCGACAACACTGCTACTGAGGTACAATGCAAGGGTTACACCGAAAGCAACTACTAATTAAGGATTGTTTATTGGTTAAAATTTTAACACGAAATTCGTGCTCTAGTTATTATTATTATTATTATTATTATTATTATTATTATTATTTGCGAAATTATAAAAAATTAAAAATTCAAAGGATATATGGTTTTTATTTGGAGCAGATGTGAAGATTTAAATAGAAAAGAAAAAAAAGTATGAATAGTGGATGGTATTAGATTTATAAAAAAACTAGGTTAGAGACATGTATATTATTTATACTGAATAAATACTTTTTAACTATATTTATTTAATAAACATATTATAAATTTATCAAAATCTATAGTTCACCAGAAGTCGACATGTAATATCTAATACTTAATAGGAAAAAGAGACGGATAAAACCAGGTTACTTACTAAACTGACACGTGTCTTCTATTATTTTTATTTATTAAACATAGAAGATAGAAGATTTATATAATAATTATATATATTATGTGGCATATTGAACTGTTTTAACATACGTAAAAACAATTATATAATAAAATTCATAATTTTAAATAAAAAAGTTAGAACCTATAAATGTTATCAACTTTGATGAATTAATAAAGTAATTTAAATTATTACAATTAGAAAAAGAAAATACTTTTAAACAAAATCCAACTAAATTTAATATTTAAAAGTTAAAACAATAACAAATATGAATAAAATTAAATTGTATTTAATAAATGATAACTTCAATG
The DNA here is from genome assembly GCA_947069175.1 of Scalesia atractyloides. Lineage (NCBI taxonomy): Eukaryota > Viridiplantae > Streptophyta > Magnoliopsida > Asterales > Asteraceae > Scalesia > Scalesia atractyloides. The sequence continues at coordinate 61,336,816 of CAMTDV010000008.1, forward strand.
AATGATAAGTATCTTTATAAGGTTTATTTTATTATATAATATAGAATATATATATAGAATATATATATATATATATATATATAAAAGAGTTAAAGGGTTAAATTCATCTATTTTTTTTGTTAACGAGAAACGAAATTCGGTCATTTTATATGGTCAATTGTCTTTCTAGTTAATAGAATTACATATAAATTGACCGAATTGCCATTCTCATTAACAGATTAAATGATTGAAGTTAACCTAGTGGACTAAAATGGCAAATGTGAAACCTTTTTAAACCATCTATGTAAAATGAAATCTTTGTATTAAATTGTTAAAATTATCCAAAACACAGGGACTACAATCACATTTAACTCTATATATAAATATAGGTAAATATTATATTGGAAATCACTAAAAGATGCAGTGTTCTTTCTTTAAATATATGTGAAAATAAATAAAAAATAAAAAATCAGAAAAGTTGAACGTATTATAAAAGGATACACAAAAGGATTCCAACTTGCTTAGGACTAGGCCACATGACTTTAACTTTGACATTTAACCACGGCAACAAGCACACAATATATGAGATAGAAGAAAATAAAAAGTTAATTTTGTATAAAATAAAGGATGTTAACCTTTTATTTTATAAATGAATGGTTAAGATGAAAATGTAGAAAAAAAATGAGTATAAGGGCATTCTTGAAAAACATATTTCTTGACTTTCTCCCTTCATATGCAACACAAATGTATATTTCCTTTTATTTTTTAAACGTCCATAACTTTTTATATGACCTTATTTTTTATAAAAAGTTGCACCATCAAATTAAGCATATTTTTATCTTTGACTTGACTACCATATAGCTATATAAAATTTTTAAACTAAGAAAATCAAAAAAATTGTGTTGTATTTCTATGTTGTATAAGATTTTTGTGCCAAGGTACTAGATTTTTGTACTACATTTTTTTTCCTTTTGTACTGATTTTTTATGTTAGATATTTTTGTACTAGATTCTTTGTGTTGTATGTTTAAGAAAACAAAAGGGTGAGGGTTTGTGTTTCAATACTAAAATACTCTTCCATCTTACTTATGAGGAGTATCACATGTTATCTCCATAATTCTACTTAGGCTACTTATGCAAAACCCACTTTTTAGTGGATTTTCCCCCACTATACATCTTTAGGTTCTTTATATATATTATATATCTAATACCTTTTAGAAATTTTAGTCTTAATAAGAATGGTAATGGGCCTTGTGTGTTTGCCCACCTTGTACTTGGGCGGACCAACTTTGCCCACCAAAGTGTAGTATTAATAAAGTATCGAAAGGATGAGATATAGACAAATCTTATCTTTATCCATAGAGATAGAAAAACCGCTTACAAAGAAACACTTGACCTCAAATATAAGCAGTATGCAAACAAAACAATTTAAAAAAATAGAATTAGAAAGCTACCAATGTAAGGATGAGCATTTGGTACCGGTATATTCGGTACGGGTATCGGTACCCACCTTCCCTGTTTTTCGGTACCGGTACCGAATTAGTATATTCAGTATTGGTACCGAACTAGTATATTTGGTACAGGTACAAGAACTAAATTTTTTCGTTTTTCGGTATCGAAGGTACCGTGTTCATCCCTAAACTAATGATAGAAGAATTGGTGGCAGAGTAACATATATAGTAAAATAGAAAAAGATTATCATAAAGCAACATGTAGACCACAAAACACGAAGAGAATCCCAAGCAAAGCCCATATAAAGTGTAGAAAAAAGCAAATCTCAAACCCATATGTACCCTAGCTACCTCTAAAAGTACTTAACCTTAATCCTACGTCTCTCCGAACTCTTATCTGGTATCATGTCCTAAAAATGTGCAACTATGGCAAATATTGTCTAATCCGCTCATTCCAAGTCAATTTAGGCCTATTGTACTCATCTTCCCCTCTAAAGTGAGGGTTTCCACTGCGCCGTCGTCAACATCCTTTCACATATTCAAACCATCTCAATCTACTCTCTCTTATCTATTCGATAAACTAACTACGCCTAATCTTTCCATCAAAACCTCACATGTCATAGAATATGTCAAATGATATAATAATAAATATGTCAAAAGACACATATTGTAACGCTTCGCATTTTCATACTTTCCCTATTTAGAAACCATATTCGTATTCTATTTTTAGAAACTTGTAGTTGTATTATACTCAAATTAATTTTCAACTTTAAAACCCGAGACCTCGATCTTAATGAAAATTCATACTTTATACATACTTATTACGCCTACAATCAATCATTCAAACATGTGTGTTCATGCAAACCAACACCTGTTTTTACGTGCAACGCTCATACATTACACCTTTATACTTGAAATACTTGAAAACCAGCTAAAAGTACAAGACAACAACCTAACCTAACCTTCTCGTACGAAGTGCACTTCGCACAAAACTCCACTACGCACCAACACTTCTGGCAGCTAACCTCCTCTATAAATAAGACCACACCTTCACAGTTTCAACTATTCGAATCTTCACACTTTCTCCTAGACATACGAATTTTTGGCAGATATTCTCAGCCTTTTAAATGAGTTTTAGCTCACTAATACTTCTTGTTTCTTCTTACTTCTTTTCAATTTTCCTCTTTTGTACCAAGTGTGAGAGCTAACCAAGTTATGATAAACTTGTGTTTCAGCAAATGTGAGAATGATGGGAGCCTTAGCTTTTCGAATTAAGTTCCACACCCCACATGAACATTTGTTTTTTGTATTTAAGTTCTGTACATTCTTAACCAACCTGGTTTATCAACTTTGTTAATAAACTTTGAGCTTTGGTGAATCATATAATGAGGTATTCGTACCCCCATGCTTGACATCTATGACATAATTGTTAGACATTGGACTAAACTAAATACTACGAAATACTTACTTTTTCACTTAGTCACGTTCCTAATATTAACCAAGTCATGGTTAATTGTTATGAGCTAAGGCTAATCTGCCTCATCCCCAAATTCTCGTTCAACAGAACTCATTATCGAAACGGGAACTTAAACGAGTTACATTTTTTAGAAACAGTCCCTTCGCACAAAGTGATCAGTCACTTCGCACGAAGTGGACAGTCACTTCGCACCACGTGAACGATCACCTCGCACGAAGTGGTCACTTCGTACGAAGTGGCATTTTCCCGTTTACTTTTTTCGTACCTTCTGCTTCCGAAGCTGAAACCTTCGCCAAACTCAGAATATTCGCATACCTCTCTTTCCCCATATAGGGTAACTTCGGTGTTCATCACTTCAACTCATCAACTCTCGGATTACTAGGAAAGCTTGCAAAACCATGAGTATACATGACCCCTTTTCCGTTTATCACTTTTGGGTGCAATATATATGACATATTAAAACTCATAAAAACACTTATACGCAAATAATTTAATCAAATAAGCGAATCCGACATACATGCTTTATTTGTCATACTCTAGAAATACATACATGCTAGAAAGTCGTTCTTGTACAATACTTTGTCATTAACTTTATACAAGCCTCCCTTAACATGTATAGCGCTATAGGAGTAATGCGCCGCCCGTATTTGTGAGGTCATGTTAAATAAACAAAACGGTCTATTCATTGCTATGATCAGATTATGCTAGCAGTAAACTTTGGGTTGACAAGTATGTTTTGCATGCTAGATACATATGTTATGCTTAGTATACGTTATTGCCATGTGGATTTCGTTAAACTCGTTTATACATATGCTAGTACACCCAAACATATATGCCTGTCAATACTTTATTTGTTGATATGCTACATTAATATATATTGCAGGATTGTGATCGTGAAGCATTAAAAAGAATCTAGTAGGAAGGACTAGAAACGCACCAAACTTTAATTTATGTTCAAAGACTAGTCATACGTTACTTGTTGTATTTTGTTTCCAACTATGTACTTGAAATTTAGAAATGAAATGAAAATTTGTTGTTTAATTCCTTTTCACAAGTTTAGCGTTATGAAGTCTCGAGCAATCTAATTACATCCGTCCCAATGACTCCGCCATCGATTAGGATGTGACACATATAACTGTTTATTTGTATATAGATAGATAATTGTAACATATTAATGCCATTATTGTTTTGGTTTAAAAATATCATGAGAAAACTCATGTTTTATAAGAAAACCAAAAACTCCATACCACATATATGGAGTATATAGATCTACATATATTTAGTAAGATATATTACATGTGTAATGTCATCTATGCAATATAATACATATATGTATGGGCTAAACTTAATTGGGGCAAAAAGCCCCATTCTCCCAATTTTATTTTATGAAGTCTATACTTTAGCTCGAGAAACATTATTTTTATTTGGTTTTTTTATGTGTAAGAACTTTAATTTAAATTTTTAATAATTTCAACCCCTTAACTTAAATGTTTGAGTTTTACCATCATATATTGTAACACTTTGAAAAAAAAATCGTGTTCAATAATATAGTGACACGTGTTGTATTTTAAATAAAATCTGTTAAAGACCAATAAGGATTAAAGGCGTCAACATGCTTAAACTGGGCCTCTGAGTGATGGTCCGATGTTAACATGCACAAATAACAGCGTCTGAGTGACCGATATGTCAACATGCTTAAATCATTAGCCTCTGAGTGACTGATATGTCAACATGCTTGAAAATTTGGCCTCTGAGTGACTAATATGTCAACATGCCCAGCCTCTGAGTGACATCGGAATCAACATGCTTATAATAAGCCTCTAAGTGATCCTTTGTGAAGTCCTAACTCTCATACGTGTCGTTTGTTGGACGAGAGAGTTCAATTTTGTAAATATGTGAAAGTTGGATGATGGAGGGATTAAAAGTGTCAACATGTTAATTTATGCCTCCGAGTGACCTTTTAACGAACCAAGAACTCGACAATGTCCGGGCATAATCTCGGGTATGCCATGTATTGGCTACGGAGGGCCAAAAGTGCCAAAAAGGTGTTTAAAAAGGTTTTTAGAAGCTTTAATAAGTTAAGGGGTTAAAAGTGTCAAACTTTGAAAGTGGCCAGGGGGCGGTCGCGGGCCGCGAGAGACCAGGCCTGGGTCTCTCGCGGGGCGCGAGAAGCCCTCTGCTATAGAAAATTTGTTTGGTCTCCAAACAAAACTCAAAAACCATTAATTCTAAATCATGGCTTCTCTAAACTGTTATGCCACGTTTTACGGAAAACGCTTTGACTTTCGGTTAAGACCATTATGGTTCAGCCATTGTTCGAAATGAACATGTCTAAGTTATCATAATAAGGTAGGTGTTAGTCCCTATAAAGGGCACCTCCCGAAGATTACGTTTGCTAGACCAATTGACGGGTCAAAGTTATAATATTAAAAAGTCAAACATGACATTTTTCAAAAAAAATCATAAATTGATCTTATATATGTTATGAAACCTATTTTGACACTTAAACAAGTTGGTAATAATTATTAGAACATGTAAGAACATGTTCGGCTCGTCATTTCAGTTCTAGGGCCAGTTCGCAACCGAAAGTCGCGAAGTTTGACTTCTGCTTTGACTTTCGATTCTGACCCGATTTAGATTAGTTATCTACTGATCTAAAGTTTCATTATGATCATAATATAATGTAGCATAACCCTCTGAGGTTATATTACATGATCATAATCAGAATCCAAGTTTATGCGCAAGTTCCATAATTATGCCATCTTTGACCAAAATGCCCTTTTTACTTAAATCAAGGTTTTACTGATAATAAACTTGAAAATGAGTTTCCTACTGATGTAATATTATAAGTAGGATTATTTGGGATGTTAAACCAAGTTACAAACTGAGTTTTCAAGCAGGTCCTTAAACTATGTCGATAAATGACGGTTTTAGCACTTGTGACTTATAAAATGGGTTTAATCAAATATTTCCAAGGTAAATCATTTACCTACTGATATGTTATATTAAATAAATATCTAAACATTTTAATCTGACCTTAACGTCAGTTTTCATAAAAATCACATAAAGACGCCATATTACGACATAAGCGTCGTTTAAGCGCATAGTATGGTTTTAAACCATATTAATGGACCAAGACTTGTAACTACTGATTTTAAAACTTATTTTAAACATATTTACAGTAGGTACATGTTATAAACTCAGAATCCCAAATAATTTATAAACTATGTGTAAAATGACCAAAATGCCCCCTTTGGTGCATAGTTTGGTCATAAAAGATAATTTACACATATAATTGACATCCTACTGATATTATATTGTAAATAAAATATTTTTCCAGAATACTTATGATGGTAAACTTAAAATATATTCAAGTTTCTTTTATACGGTATGAAATTACCAAAAATGCCCTTATGAGGCATAGTTTCGTTTTAAAGCCATAACGGGCATATAAGTTAATATCCTAATGATATTTTAACTTACTTAAAGTATAATGACATATAGAACTTGTCCATGACTTATCCGTTTACCCGATATCGCTAATGTGCGCACAGTTACTTATATGTAACTATTTTACAGAAATTAACCGAAACGGGTTTAACCTTGTCATTTAAGTCTCAAAATCAAGAATGTTAATAGTTTACCCATGTTAAACAAGTCAAGGTACTTGTTGGGATCAAACTACATTATATCCAATCATCATAATCTAGCATTATACATTTTGATCAAGTACGCTAGTCGGTCTAAGTCTATGACTTAAATAAGACCGCTAGTATTTAATTGGTTAGTTTATGCCATAATCCACACTAGAGACTTGCCGGTAAATGCTATCTGCATTTAGTCCTTTTTGTGTATGGCTGAGTTATTAAAAATTTAAGAAGACTAGCTCAGGTAAATACTCTCGACTTATTTCCCCTATACGGGCTTGGGTTACGGGAAATTATTACCTCTTGGTCGGAAATGGGATTAATCGAACGCCGGTTCGGGATCGAAATCCGCATATTCTGTTTTAATCAGTTTTGTTTGATAATTTAAACATCGGGGGTTAACTACCGTGTCATGGCGAAGGTAAATCTGTTAGGTTGGACGGTCAATTAACCCAAGTTATAAAAAGAATTTTTGTGCTGATACGCACTTAAAACATTTTCGAAATGTTTTCAAAATGAGTCAGTTGGATGTATTTACCAGCAAAAGCTGACGTATTTTCAAAAGACTAATCTGCAGGTACAATACGAAATAGGCCGGAAGTGCTCGGTAGTGATAGAGGATCTTGAAAATCCTAAATCTGCCCAAAGTCTGTTTTGTATTCTTTCCCTATACAATTTATGATCCGCCTGTGGATCTTCTATTACAAGCTTGTATATTATTTTGTATTTTCGAACATTTGGTTTGTAATAGTAATTTTACTCCAAGACTTACACTGTGCCATGTTTAATTGACTATGATGATTAACTGATGTCACGATACTCCCCACCCCGGGCCCACCGGTGTATGGATTTCAAGTTGGAAATCCGGGTGTGACAGGGTTGGTATTAGAGCCAACGTTTGAGAGAATTAAACACTAGTCTTTTGTGTTTAGTCTCAAACTTACACGAGCACATTCCTTAGACTCCCGAGTCTAGGCATTGACCTAGGATTACTCATTTCATTATTAAGTTATTAGTATGTTTTTGAATTGATTTTTAACAGGAGAAAATGCCGCCACGTGTGAGAGGACAAAGTGGACGAGGAAAAGGTTCAATGAGAGGAGGACCATCGGGACGCATTCCTCCTCAACCTCATTGTCACACCCCGACCCGCAGCGGAAAAGGTGATCGGGGCATGATTGGGTTATCATTAAAGCTCATGACATTTATTTTAACGTTTCATATTCATTAATACAATTTAATGGAAATTTACAATAAATATTACAACATGTTCTAACTATCAATCTAAGCTTCTTTGTTCTCTTCTAAGGCATTTCCTATGTTTTCCTTGCTTCAACCTGTTCACCTGTATCATGTGTAAAAGGGTTTTTGGATCAACAAAAAGTTGGCGAGTGAATCCTACGGAAAACATTTGAACAAGTTTATTTAATTGATTATGAAATGAGTGCACAACCACACATGAGTAAAAATAGATGTAAACTTATTCAACAATCATTAGATATTAAATAAAGCACACATGAACAATAATGGAACGTTTAGAGGCACGCGTTGCTCTACTCGTCTCTCACGAGGAACTGATGGGCCTAATGAATGAATTGCATAAACATGATAATATGAAAGACATAACTACAAACAATATAAACTCAATGATACACACATGAACAATAATGGATTGGTTTTGAGGCACGCGTTGTTCAACTCGTCTCCCACGAGGAACTGTTGGGCTTAATGAATGAATTTCATATAATTTGACAAAATGAAATACGTAATCACAACAATATAAACAATCTAAGTTTAGATCACGATATGGTATGGCACAAGTTTAAATAAACGAGTTAATTATTTTGTGACACATGACACACCCCAAAATGTGTAATTAAAAGGGGAGTTGTAAGATTCACTCACAGTGGGTGCGTTCGGTTGATGATGTTGAATGCACGCGAAGTGGTTTTAACCACGAGTGAAATTAACCTAGATAAATAGCATTATGGTTTGGTAAGTAAACGGATTTTATTAATCCATTTTCGTAGGATTGTTGGGTGTATTTTTGTGAGTTTAAGGCTATTTTCTAACCTTAAAAATGTTATTTTTAAGTATTTTAAATTGATTTTTAATTAAAATAAATAAATAAAAATAATAAAAAAATTTGACTTTTTTGACCGTTGACCTTGACCGTTGACCGGTTCGTATGCATATAATTGTGCGCTGAGTGAGGCTCGAACCCGAGACCTCCCGTATGCGTGCACGCAGCTCTACCAACTGAGCTACGTGTCTAACCCGAAATATTTCTGTTTTTAATTATATTTATATATTAATTAGGTTAAACAGAAAATCCTTTATTTTCTAAAAACGATTTTAATCCAAGACTCGGTGCGCTCCACAGGTCTCGAACCCGGGACCTGTGGTTTATGCTAACACACAGTCCACCGCTGGACTGTGTGTCCAACTTGTTAACTTAACTGATTTTTATTATACTTAAACACAAACTAAACATTTCCTTTTCTGTCTTAAATAAAAAGTTTAATAATTATCCGGGCCGGTGCGGTAGCCCGGACTCGAACTCGTGACCTGTGATTTAAACATACACACAGTCCACCGCTGGACTGTGTGTCTATCTTAGTTATTATTCCGGTTATTATTATACTTAACATATATATGAAATGAATCCGGTTCAGTTAACAAAAAAATACATTTTTATTAAGGCAGCGTGTGTGGACAAGATTCGAACTCGAGACGTTTGTGTGTTTAAAGTGCACACGGTCCACCGCTGGACTGTGTGTCTAACCCGAGTAATAACTTGATTTTAATTATACTTATACATTACAGAAAACTTCGTCTTCTTCGTTGATTTTAACCAGAATCGGAAGTCCGACTGGTTCAATGTTTTAATCGGTTTCTTTAGCTTTTTTTAGTTAATTACATATGAGATTAAGTAAAAAGAATGAAGATTTAAGCGTGAGTTATACCGACTAGATTCCTCTGTTTTTCCGGCAGCACTCCGGCGACAGCAACAGGTTCCGGCGTCGTGTGTCTTGCAGCAGCGAGTCTTCAGAAAGCTTACAAAGGATGTGGGTGACTTCGGTATAAGCTCAGGGGGTTTAGTAAGGCTCATAAGTGGAGAACCCGGTTTTCCGGCGACAAGCAGAAGATTTCCGGCGAGTGAGTTTTCGCCGAGAAAGGGTGCGGTTTTGAGCGAAAAAGTTTGCAGAGGTTCGATGGGGTATTTATAGTGCAGGTCGTCGATGAATTTGGTCCGATTTCCGACTTGATTCGTCGGTTATAATTTCTCCGGCGGTTATAGTTGGTGTCGCGGACTCAGACGTCGGTTATAACCGATGTGTGTTTAAAGTTTACGTTATAACTGAAGGAATCGTTAAATTATTGGCGAGATCGCCGGGATTTCCGACGACTGCATTTGGGCGCCGGTTTTTGAATTCTGAATAACATGTTATGAATTTATTGTCTTCATTATTTAACAAAAGATACAAGTGGCGCAGTGGTTTAGTGCGCGTGTGTTAAGTTGCTGAACCGGTTACTGACCCGGGTTCGAAACCCGACAGAACCAAACTATTTTTATTTTCATATTTTTAATAGTTTTTCAAAAACTAATTATATATTCCCATATAATAATTGATTATGTATCGTTTAAAATTATTTTGGGCATTTAATTCGCAACAAAATTTTTAACTGATTGTTCGGTTAATAAACGGAGCGGGTTTGGTAAATCCGTTTTTGACTGATGTTACACTCATAATGCAGATGCATACCAAGAATTAGGAGATTCGTCTCCATGGCAACCAGTGAGACGTTCTGTCTCTAGTAGACACTCGCCCTCACATTCCCAAAATTCTTACCACTTACACCACTCCTACCATTCTCACCATTCCTATTCTCATCACTCCTACCACGAAGAATTTAACCCCAACCATTATCTTAACACGCCTCCAGCCGATAAAAATCAGTTGGACCAGCCACACCCGATGGACGAGGACTCCGACCCGGAGATGCCACCGTCGGGATCAAATATGCATCCCATTGAAATTTCGAGCGATTCAAAATCTTATGCTGGATCGCTCTACCAAGGTCCTAATGAGTGGGACCAATACTGGAACCAATTCACCTTCGCCCACACTCCTTCTCACCATTCTCAACCACCTCCTGTTCAAGAAGATGTCCACATGGAACAGGTGGACCAACCGCAACAACCACCTGAACCACCAAGAAGGACGCGTGGAGCACGTATGTCGGTACGTGCAGGACAAAGGTCGGGATCGCTGCCACCTTTGCCAAACTCCTACCCCACGATTCGAGAGGACCCACAAATGGGTGGGCCCTCTAACACCTCACCTGTGATTGAACCAACACCCACACCTACAGTTCAACCACCACCAACGGGTTATTCTAAGCCAATCCCCACATATCCAGACACGTCTGGATATGACCCTTTTAACCCATTTACACCGGTAGACTATCAAGCATGGTCACAAGACCCCTACATGCAGGCGGTTATGCACAACACACTTTACCCGTCTCCTTTCCCACCTACTTATCCACCAACTGGGTACCAGTATCCGGTTATGCAACAACCACAACCACAACCTCCACCACCACTAGAGGCCATTAATGAGGCCTTAGAAAGGATGAAAGAAATGCAGCAACAGGCGGAGAAAACGGAGAAGAAAACGAATAAGTTCTTCAAGAAACTCTCCAAATTGGTCAAAGGAAATAAGGACGAGTGAAGTCTCTTCTAAATATGTGTAGTCCCTGCGAGGACCTTGTTATTTCTTTAGTCCATGCGTGGACATTTCTATTTCTTTAAGTCCTTGCATGGACAAGTTTATTTCATTTTCCTAGTATTGTAATTTCTAATTTAAAATTTAATGAAGTACTTTGGAATTATATATATATGTATTCATCCTCTTGAAAAGCGAGCGTCTCGATTTTACTCGAAATTTATGCTCTGCTATATAATTCCAAAAGACCTTAATAGATTGATTATGCCAAGTGGCGTAGACCACACATTGGCCAAGAAATGATAGTTAAGTACGAAGGGTCTTATATCAGGATAGTTAAGGGAAGTTATCCTTCTATCCAGGAGTTAGGGACTAGGTCCAAACCTCCAAGGTCGTTAAGGTCGAAGGTGACCGGGAACATTAATCAATTATTATGGTACTCTTATGTAACATTAAGAAATGTTCATACTCTTGGTAGTGTGGCTTAAGGAACCACACTAGCCATCAGGCCAATGTGCCCAATTAATTGTCCAACGGGACAGGCTGATATGCCATGTACATCTGATATGATGTAGGCCAATGTGCTCAATTAATTATCCAACGGGACAGGCTGATATGCCATATACATCTGATACGATGTAGGCCAATGTGCCAAATTAATTGTCTAACGGGACAGGCTAATATGCCATGTACATATGATATGATGTAGGCCAATGTGCCCAATTAATTGTCCAACGGGACAGGCTGATATGCCATGTACATCTGATATGATGTAGGCCAATGTGCCCAATTAATTTTCCAACGGGACAGGCTGATATGCCATGTACATCTGATATGATATAGGCCAATGTGCCCAATTAATTGTCCAACGGGACAGGCTGATATGCCACTTACATCTAATATGATGTAGGCCAATGTGCCCAATTAATTGTCTAACAGGACAGACTGATATGCCATATACATCTGATATGATGTAGGCCAATGTGCCCAATTAATTGTCCAATGCGATAGGCTGATATGCCATATATATATTATGACCAATATGACCGGCCAATGCGCCCAATTATTATGTCCATTAGGAACAAGCTTATGAGCTATATAACTGTCAATGATGACAATGACAGTTGTGACATTGCGATCCACTATCCAATGACATATGGACTACGTCCAAATTGTAATTTGCCTACGATGGTCCTATTAAGACCTACGCCAAATATAGATATGTTAAGCCTAAGAGTTGTGATGTTATTCACACTAGTATAGGCAATGGATTGTTATATCCAATATTGAAAGCCGATATGTTTAATGCGCCATGGCTAAATGAAGTTTTATTGGTATATAGAAACCAAGACTTAAAGATGGCTAACTCAAACGAAGCACAAAGTAGCCACAGGAATGCTAAATCTAATAAAGCTGAAAATAAAAATATAGATGATGAAAATTTTCAAGCTCGCATTGATGCGGCTGTGGAAAGGGCAATGAGTAAGGCCATAGAAAAGCTAAGAGAGCCGAGTGCCACTCGTTCTAGACCTCTATCTATTCCACCATCTTCAGCTCATAGGGATAGCTCTGTTCACTCTTCAAATGCGAAGAGTGAACCAAAGAAAATAGATCATACTGAAAAGTCCCGTTCTGTTAAGGACAGATGTACTTATAAGTATTTTGTCTCATGCAAGCCCGAGACTTTAACGGGGAGAAAGGAGCGGTAGAACTCCTAAAGTGGCTAGATGAGATGGAAACGATTGTAGATATCAGCAATTGTGCTGATAAGGATGTGGTCAAGTACGTATCACAATCCTTCAAGGGCGATACCCTCCATGATTGAATCAACAGGTAAGGTACACCTGTACAACTTGGGATGGTCCAAGTTTGTTGATTTGGTAAAGGAAACTTACTGCCCAACCCATGAGGTGGAGAAGCTAGAGACAGACTTCTTGTCTCTATCAATGAAAAACCTAGACTGTCGGAAGTACGTCTCCGATTTCAACTCCCTATCTAGGTTAGTATCCTATTTGATCACCCCCGAATCCAAACGCATTGCACGTTTCATAAATGGGTTGGCGCCCGAGATAAAGGGCATGGTAAAGGCTGCACAGCCTAATACCTATAGGTCTGCTGTAGACCTATCTCTTTCCCTCACCCTAGATCTGTTAAACAAAAGTCAATTAGGACTGAAACTGACGAAAAGAGGAAACGGGAGGATAATAACTCCCAAGGATTTAAGAAGAAAGGAAATTTCGGGTTCAAGAAGAACCAGCACGTGTCTAGTGACAAACCTCTGTGCAAGAATTGTAAATATAGGCACTGGGGACAGTGTAGTATAAATCCACAAACCAAACCATGTGGTATCTACAAGAGAAAAGGGTATAAGACCTTAGATTGCAAGGATCTCAAGGATGCAGTTTGCTATAACTGCAACGAAAAAGGGCATATAACATACAATTGCCCCAAGAAACCTAAAAGTAATGAGGCAAAGCCTGGAGAGGCCAAGAAGGGAAGTGCCCATGCCTAATGAATGCCAAGGAGGCCGACAACAACGTCATAACAGGTACTTTCCCCATTAATGATATTTACGCTAGAGTTCTTTTTGATTCAGGTGAGGAAAAATCATTTGTTGACCATAAGTTTAGTAAACTATTAAACTTGCCCATAAGAACTCTAGACAAAATTTATGAGATAGAACTCGCCGATGGAACCTTAGAAATTGCTTCTTCCATTCTTGATGGATGCTCTATATCCATTAAGAACCATTCCATCCCTATCTCTTTTCTGCCAATGAAATTGGCGGGGTTCGATATTGTCTGAGGCATGGACTGGTTATCTCATAACCAAGCCCGCATTGCCTGCTATAAAAAGCTCATCGAGATAAAGACCCCATCTGGTGAAATGATCACCATCCCTGGAGACTCACACTATGGACTGCCAAACAAGGTGTCGTTATTTAAGGCATCCAAGTGTTTGAAAAGAGGCTGTGTTATTTACATGGCACAAGTTACTATAAATGAACCAAAGCCGAACCTTGAAGATCAACCAGTTATCTCGGAGTATTCCGATGTTTTCCCTGAAGAATTACCAGGCCTACCTCTAGATAGGCAAGTGGAGTTCAGAATAGATATCATACTAGGAGCAGCACCCGTAGCTAGAGCTCCATATAGGCTAGCTCCAACCGAAATGAATGAGTTAAGAGTTCAATTGGACGAACTCTTAGATAAGGCTTTATTCAGCCTAGTTCCTCACCTTGGGGAGCTCCTATCTTGTTTGTAAAGAAGAAAGACGGTTCGATGCGAATGTGCATCGACTATCGTGAGCTGAACAAGTTAACAATTAAGAATAGATATCCTCTACCCAGGATCGATGATTTACTCGACCAACTTTAAGGGCTAGTTACTTTTCTAAGATAGATTTGAGATCAAGGTATCATCAACTGAAGAAATGAAGATGTTCCTAAGACAGCCTTCAGGACCCGCTATGGTCATTTTAAATTCTTAGTGATGCCTTTTGGGCTCACAAATGCACCGGCAGCATTCATGGATCTCATGAATAGAGTCTACAAACCATATTTAGATAAGTTTGTTATTGTCTTCATAAACAACATACTTATCTATTCTCGTAATCAAGATGATCACGAGAAACATCTTCGGTGCATCCTAGAATTATTAAGGCAGGAGAAACTTTATGCAAAGTTCTCTAAATGCGAATTTTGGCTTAGAGAAATCCAATTTCTTGGACACATGGTAAGTGAGCGTGGTATCCAAGTGGAACCCGCCAAAATTGAGGACATAATGAATTGGGAAGTGCCCAGGACCCCAACGGAAGGTCATAGTTTCTTAGGATTGGCTGGTTACTATAGGAGGTTCATTGAGAACTTTTCAAGGATAGCCACTCCTTTAACTTCCATGACCCGTAAGAATATTAGGTATAATTAGGGTCCAAAGCAACAAGAATCTTTTGAGATTCTTAAACACAAATTGAGCAACGTTCCTGTGTTATCTCTATCCGAGGGTGTTGAGAACTTTGTTGTCTATTGTGATGCTTCGCACACTTGCATGGGCTGTGTGCTAATGCAAAAAAGGCAAGGTGATTGCCTATGCATCACGACAATTAAAGGTGCATGAAAAGAATTACACCACCCATAATTTGGAATTGGGTGCCGTTGTATTTGCATTAAAACTGTGGAGACATTACTTGTATGGCACAAAGTGTGTTATATACACATACCATAAAAGTCTCCAACATCCGTTCAATCAGAAAGAATTGAACATGCGACAACGCCGATGGATGGAAACACTTAATGATTATGATTACGAGATTCGCTACCATCCAGGCAAGGCAAATGTAGTTGCCGATGCCTTAAGTCGCAAAGAAAGGATTAAACCTATAAGGATTAACGCTAAGAGCATTGAGCTCAGAAATAGCTTGAGTGAGAAGGTACTAGATGCGCAAAAACAAGCTTTGTTAGAGGCTAATATTCCTAATGAGGGATTAGGCGGAACTTTTGATCAGTTAACGCCTGGAAAGGATGGAATCCTAAGATTTAATGATAGAATTTGGGTTCCAATCTTTGGAGAACTTAGAGATCTAATCCTCCAAGAAGCGCATAGTTCAAGATACTCTGTTCACCCGGGTGGTGACGAGATGTATCAAGATTTGAAGAAGAATTATTGGTGGATGGGTTTGAAGAAATCCATAGCCACTTATGTAGCTAAGTGTCTGACGTGTTCACAAGTTAAGGTCAAACATCAGAAACCGTCAGGACTTCTACAACAACTTGAAATTCCCATTTGGAAATGGGAAATGGTAACTATGGACTTGATTACCAAGTTACCTAAGACCAAAAGTAGAAATGACACTATTTGGGTCATAGTGGATAGGATGACTAAGTCATCTCATTTCTTGCCAATTAAAGAGACGTATAATTCAGATAAATTGGCTAAGTTATATGTGGACAAGATAGTGTCCCTACATGGTGTGCCGGTATCTATTGTATCTGATAGAGATACTAGATACACATCTCACTTTTGGAAAAGTTTCCAACAATCTTTAGGCACACGATTGAACTTTAGTACGGCTTACCATCCGCAGACTGATGGTCAAAGTGAGCGTACTATCCAGACACTGGAAGACATGCTTAGGGCATGTGTGATTGATTTAGGTGGAAGTTGGGATGATCACTTACCCCTAATAGAATTCTCCTACAATAACAGTTATCATACAAGCATCAAGGCTGCTCCTTTTGAGGCCTTTTATGGGAGAAAATGTAGAACGCCCGTATGTTGGGCAGAAGTTGGGGAGGCCCAACTATCAGGACCTGAGATTGTCTTGGAGACCATAAAAGATTATGCAAATCCGTGATCGTCTCAAAGCTGCCAGGGATAGGCAGAAGAGCTATGCTGACAAGAGGCGTAAACCTCTCAAGTTCCAAATAGGGGACAAAGTCATGCTGAAAGTATCACCCTGGAAAGGTGTGATGCGTTTTGGAAAGAATGGCAAGTTAAGCCCAAGATATATAGGACCCTTCGAGATAATCGAATGTGTCGGCACTGTAGCTTATAAGCTCAGGTTGCCAGAGGAGCTTAGTCGAATTCATGATGTATTCCACATATCTAATCTTAAGAAATGTATAGCCGACGAGTCGCTAGCAATGTCGCACAAGGATGTGCAAATTGATAAAAACCTAAGGTTCGTTGGGAAACCAATTTCGATCGAGGATCGACAGGTTAAGAAGCTCCGAAGAAAAATGATACCTATAGTAAAGGTTAAGTGGGACGCTTTTAGAGGTCCTGAGTATACATGGGAGGTTGAGTCCATAATGCGACAAAAGTACCTCCATCTTTTTGAATAAAATCTCGAGGTCGAGATTTCTTTTAAGGGGGTGAGGATGTAACACCCTGTAAAAAAAATCGTGTCCAACAGTATAGTGACACGTGTTGTATTTTAAATAAAGTCTGTTAAAGACCAATAAGGACTAAAGGCGTCAACATGCTCAAACTGAGCCTCTGAGTGACGGTCCGATGTCAACATGCATAAATAACAGCCTCAGAGTGACCGATATGTCAACATGCTTAAGTCATTAGCCTCTGAGTGACTGATATGTCAACATGCTTGAAAATTTGGCCTCTGAGTGACTGATATGTTAACATGCCCAGTATCTGAGTGACATTGGAATCAACATGCTTATAATAAGCCTCTGAGTGATCCTTTGTGAAGTCCTAACTCTCATACGTGCCGTTTATTGGACGAGAGGGTTCAATTTTGTAAATATGTGAAAGTTGGATGATGGAGGAATTAAAAGTGTCAACATGTTTATTTATACAAGTGACCTTTTAACGAACCGAGAACTCGACAATGTCCGAGCATAATCCCGGGTATGCCAAGTATTGGCTATAGAGGGCAAAAAGTGCCAAAAAGGTGTTTAAAAAGGTTTTTAGAAGCTTTAATAAGTTAAGGGGTTAAAAGTGTCAAACTTTGAAAGTGGCCAGGGGCGGTCGCGTGCCGCGAGAGACCAGGCCTAGGTCTCTCACGGGGCGCGAGAAGCCCTCTGCTGCAGAAAATTTGTTTGGTCTCCAAGCAAAACTCAAAACCATTAATTCGAAACCATAGCTTCTCTAAACTGCTATGCCACGTTTTGGGACACTTGTAAGCTTCTTCTTACACCCCTAAACACCTGGCTTCACCTCCTTTGAGTTCTCCAACTATAAATAGGTGATCAAGTTCACCATTTGAACTTGCACCTGTAACATCCGTAAAAAACCGGGTTAACCAAACCCGCTTCGTTTATCAACCGAACACCCAGTTAAAATTTTTGTTGTACATTTATCGCACAAATTAATTCTAAGCGGTACATAATTAATAAATATATTAGAATTTAAAATCTATAATTGAAAATTTATAATAAATAACGAAATAAAAATTATTTGCGGACGCCGGGTTTCGAACCCGGGTCATTCTCAAGATCAAACGCACTTAACACCACTCCGCCATGCACACTAGTTGTATGATTTCTGAAACAAAAAGACTCTTATACGAAAACTCACAGAGTCACCGGTTTGAACAAATTCTGTAACCCCCGGAATTGACTCAATCATTGAATCCGATGGTTGAACCCGAAATCACGTAAATGTAATTGATGATAAACGTCGGTTAAAACTGAAAAAAAAAACCTTAAAGCCTTCATTCAAATCGTCGAAATCTTAACCATATGATTTTGGAATTCGAAACCAAAAATATAATTCAATCCGAGTTATACTGTATTCATCATTTGAGCTAGCGAGTTTATCAAGCTTACTCTCTCTAACTCGCTCAGAAAACCTCGCCGCAAGTCGCCGGAATCCTCTGCAAGTTAACCGGAAGTTATCGCCGGAAAACCAAACTCATTTCACCCCTTCTGCTAAAATAAGACTTCTAGAGCTCATACCGAAGTCACCCACACTCACCTCAAACTTTCTGAAGATTCTCTGCCGCAAGATACACGTCGCCGGAATAACCTGCTGTCATTGGAATCTCACCGGGGAAACAGGGGATCTCTGTTTGGTATATCTTACACCTAATCTCTCTCATTTTTATTAATCTCATATGTAGTTAATTACAATTTACTAAAGAAATTGATGAATGAATCGAAACAGTCGGGTTTGGTTTCTGGGTAAAGTTTACGAAAAAGATGAAGTTTTGGATTGTGTATATATATAATATAAATCGGGTTATATCTCGGGTTAGACACACAGTCCAGCGGTGGACTGTGTGCAACGTTAAACAACAGGTCCCGAGTTCGAGTCCTGTTAAGTGCACCGGTTTGATATAATTAAAATTCTTTTTAAGTAAATGATTTCTGGATAAATCTAAATAGTATTTAAGTATAATAAAAACCAGAATAACCAAGTTAGACACACAGTCCAGTGGTGAACTGTGTGCAGAAGCATTAAGCATGTCGCGGGTTCGAGTCCAGACTCCCGCACCGGTTCTGGCAAATTTTCAAGTTTTTAAATAAGGACAGAAATGAAATTATCTAATTTGTATATATATATAATTAAAAACAGAAATATTTCGGGTTAGACACGTAGCTCAGTTGGTAGAGCTGCGTGCACGCGTACGGGAGGTCACAAGTTCGAACCTCACTCAGCGCAAACAAATACACGGCCGAACCGGTCAACAGTCAAACGGTCAACAGTCAACTATTCAACGGTTAACTGGTCAAAAAGTCAAAAATTTTTATTTTCTTTTATGTATTTATTTTATTTAAAAATCAATTAAAAATACTTAAAAATAATATTTTTGAAGTTAGAAAGCTTCCTTGAACTCACAAAAATAAACCTAACAATCCCATTAAGAACACTAATTAAAAATATTAATCGCAAATAAAAGTTTATTCATTTATCGAACTATTATGTTATTATTTAGGTTAGTTCCCTTGTCGATTAAATCTGAATTCGTGCGCATTCATCATCAATCCAAGAAACGCACCCACTGTGAGTGAATTCTTACAAATTCCCCTTTTTATTTCATGTTTTGGGGTGTATCATGTGTCGCTTAAACTAATTCGCTTATTCAAACTCGTGCTATACCATATTATGATCTAAACTTTGCATGTAAATATTGTTTGTTGCGATGTATTACATATTGTCAAGTTGTATGCAAATTATTTGTTAGGCCCATCAGTTCCTCGTGGGAGACGAGTTGGACAACGCGTGCCTTAAAACTCATTCATTAGGCCCATCAGTTCGTAGAACAACGCGCGCCTCAAAACTCATTCATTAGGCCCATCAGTTCCTCGTGGGAGACAAGTTGAACAACGCGTGCCTCAAAACAATCAATTGTTGTATGTGTGTGCAATATTTAATATTATGTGTATTGTGAATAAATTTACATCTACATTTACTCATATGTGGTTATGCACTTTATTTTATAATTAATTCAATAAACTCGTTTAAATGTTTTTCATAGGATTCATTCGCCAACTTTTTGTTGACCCAAAAACCATTTTTACACATGATACAGGTGGACAAGATGAAGCAAGGAACACATAGGAAAGTGTCTTAGAAGAAAAATAATGAAGTCTAGAAAGATGTATAGCACATGTTGTACTTGTATGATTTGATTGTATGATCTTCTTTAAAATTGTAATAATAAATATGAAACAATATAATAAATGTCATAAGCTTTGATGAAAACCCTATCATGCCCCGATCACCTTTTCCGCTGCGGGTCGGGGTGTGACAGATTGGTATCAGCGCTTTTGACTATAGGGATATAGGATAGGTTATTAGACCCTTAGAGCCTATACTATAGTTGATTAGATTTTAGTTGTTTATGTGGTTACATGCAAACTCATGATGTTTATTTATTTCATATTTATTACATACACAAATGCATGCAAACACTTCCAATATTACATTTTGTGATACATAATGAATTATACTTACAGTCAAACATACATACTTACATACATATTCATCATACATATTTCAATGTTCACATATTCAAATCATCTTCATACTTCCGTTATTCAAGATTTTGTCGTATTTTTTTTTCATTTTTCAAATCTCATCAAAGTGAGTTCTGCGACGGGCATGTAGTAACTGTAAGGGTACAAGTACCGGTAGTCGGAACGTCCTGTCTAGGTTGGCATTCGTATAAATCCAATATAATAGACCAGTTTGCCTACCTGGGGACTAATGATGAGAGTACGAAGGACCTATTAGGCCAAAGCATGCCACACCAAACGTCGTTCGAACTAACCCCACTTTGAGGTATCACCGTGTCCACACCTGGATACATTCCGAATATCATACGTTACATACATATTTCTCGATTTTCTCCGGGTTTTAGTGTACGTAACCAGGCTAACCCATGCGAACCATATGAAAAACCCGGTAATCATGGGGGCCCACATGATTACGAAGGTGAAGTATGGCGGCATGCAAGGCCCAATTACGAGCAAAGCCCAAGACATCCTATGGATGTAGTAGATTTATTATTCTATATTTATTTTATGAATGTTCATTCCTAAATACGACACATGACCCCTAAAACGTCCAACTCATACTCTTGATATGTATTCCTTGTAGATGTCTTCTAATTCCGCTCGTAGGAAGATGAGATCAGGAAAAGCCCGCAAGCGCATGGCTGCCCAAATCGCTCAACAAATGGCTACCGTAATACCCAACATTGTAGTTCAAGTTCAACAAGCCCTTACCGCTAATCCCGTCAACCCAATCAACCAAGAAGATCAAAATGTTATCAACCCTCCCCCAAATACCACTAAATGCACCTTCAAGCATTTCAAATCCTGCGACCCTCCAAAATACGAAGGGACTGAAGGTGTCACCGCTCTCCACCATTGGGTTGAGGAAATGGAAAACACTTTTCTAAATTACGATTGCCCCGATGATGGCAAAGTGCGATATGCTACCGGTCGTTTACTTGGAATAGCACTTACATGGTGGAATACAGAGAAGGCCAAACGAGGTGTTGAAGATGCTATGACCTTTGTCACACCCCGACCCGCAGCGGAATAAGAGTCGGGGCATAATTGGGTTATCACCAAAGCTCATGATATTTACTAATATGTTTCATATTTATTAAAGTCAAAATTACATTCTCAATAATCCAAACATGTCCATACAAATACAAAGAAAAATATCCAAACTAAACAATCCAAGCTCTAAACCAGTTTATTCTTCTAAGCCAATCCTATGTGTTTCTTGCTGCAGCTGGTTCACCTGTATCATGTGTAAAAATGGGGTTTTTGGGTCAACATAAGTTGGTGAGTGAACCTTGTTAGATAAACATTTATCATTGATTTCATGTTATTTTTATCAAGGAAAAGTTGTGCAATAGTCATATGTGAGCAAATGTAAATAATCAAGCAGTAACAATAACAATCACAAACTATAACATACAATAATATACAATAACATATAAACTTGCATGAATGTATAACATGAACGAAACTGTATATGTTGGCAACGTCACGTTCACGCTCATAATGTAATGGGAAACGGACGGCCTATGATGAATGTCTGTGCGATCAAGGCTCAATCAAACGGAACCGACCGTATGTTGGCAACGCCAGGTTCACGCTCATAATGTAATGGGGAACTGCTCAACGCTCATAATGTAATGGGGAGCGGCGGCCTATGAATTTGCATGTACTGAAAATAATAAATTAAATCTAAACAATAACCACACAACAATTGATACAAGCTGAATACATATTTGTTCATGATATGATATATGCACAATGATTTAAATATAATAATTGGTAAGACACATGATACACCCCAAAAACGTGATTAAAAACAGGGAATTTTGTAGAGATTCACTCACATTGGGTGCGTTTGGTTGGAGATGATGAGGTGCGCACGAGTTTGAAGGGTTGAACAACGAGTATTAACTAACCTAAATAATAACGGAAGATATAGTAAATGAGTGGATTTTATTAATAATTTTAATAGGATTTTTAGATATATTTTTGTGAGTTTAAGGCTATTTCCTATCTTTAAAAACATTATTTTTAAGTATTTTTAATTGATTTTTAAATTAAATTAAATAAATAAAAATATAAAAATATGTTGACTTTTGCGTTGACCGTTGACCCTTGACTGTTTGACCGGTTTTATTGTGCAAATGTATGCGCCGGGCAGGAATCGAACCCGAGACCTCCCGTACGCGTGCACGCAGCTCTACCAACTGAGCTACGTGTCTAACCCGAAATAATCCTGTTTTTAATTGTATTTATATACTAATTCAGTTTATTCAAAATTCATTTATTTTTTAAAAAGGATTTTAATTATCAACCCAGTGCTGTCAACAGGTCTCGAACCCGGGACCTGTGCTTTAACGTTACACACAGTCCACCGCTGGACTGTGTGTCTAACTTGGTTAATATACAGATTTTTATTATACTTAACATCTAACGGCGAAAAGGATCCGGTTCAGTTAGAAAAACAGAACACTTTTATTACAGAGCATACGTGTGTCAAGGATCGAACTCGCGGCATGTGATATGTATGTGCACACAGTCCACCGCTGGACTGTGTGTCTAACCCGAGATAATATCCAGATTTTATTAAACTTATAATCAAACTATCATCGTCTTCTTCATTACAAAATTACAGTCTGCGATTACTCTATTGTTTCTTGTTTAATTCGATTGACAAACATTCAACAGACTAATATGAAATGACAGAGAACGATTTATCTCAGAATTCCGGCAAGTCGTCGGCTCTGTTTTTACTGATTTCGACTGAACGAATAAATTAACAGTTTTGATTAGCTAAGCGAGGAATTGAAGTATTAAGCAAGAGTTATCAGAAGGTTTGAATGTCTATACCGTGTTACAGCTGAAGATAAGGATTTTCAGAAGTTTTCCGGCGAGAATTATCTGATAACGACGTCTGAAATTGATTCCGATTGAAGCGTTTGAGTTAACAATAGCTTAACAACTGATAGACAACGAAAGAATTGAGAGACTTACTGATTTGATGGAAAACACTGTTTTCCGGCGAAAGTCCGGCGAGTTCAAATAGCTTCTCCCGGCGGACTGAAAGTTGTGCGAAAATGCAATTGAAGGTTGGAAGAGTGTGTTTGAGTCGCAAGAGAGGACAAAGATTGAAGTAATTCAGGAATTGAAAGTTTTCGGTTATTAAAACAGATTCACTCTAGAATTCAAGTTCATTCATAGCACAATTGATTGGAGTTGTCGGTGTATCGGTTAAACTCAGTAAACCGCGATCAATCAAACGTCTTTGGACGTTTGGTGACCGATTTCGGTTACAGTTGGTATAACCGGATTAATTTATGATAGACCATAAAATTCAATTGTTTCCTAGTATTTACAGAAAACAACAAGTGACGGAGTGGTTATATGTGTGTGTGATAAAGCTTTGTGATTAAACCCGGCTGACCCGGGTTCGAGTCCCGGCAGCCTAAAATTCTTTTTAATTATTTTATTTTTACTTTTTATCAAATATAACTTTTATATTCTAGTTTGTTTATTAATTATGCATCAATAAAAGTTAAAATGGACATAATTACGCAACGAAACATTTATAACTTGATATTCGATTACAAACGGAGCGGGTTTGGAAAACCCGTTTTTGACAAATGTTACAGTATCCCCTACTTTTAGGAATTTCATCCCGAAATTTAAGTAGTAGTAGTAGGAAAAAGATGCGGGTATTTTTCGCGCATTGAGTCTTCACGTTCCCAAGTAAACTCATGTCCCCGTTTCGACTCCCAGCGTACCCTAACATTTGGAATGCGACTTTGTCGAAGACGTTTTTTCTCCGAAGTACATGATCTCTACTGGTCTTTCAATAAAATGCATAGATTCATCAATCTAAATATCTTCCAGAGGAATATGGAGG
Organism: Scalesia atractyloides; assembly: GCA_947069175.1. Classification (NCBI taxonomy): domain Eukaryota; kingdom Viridiplantae; phylum Streptophyta; class Magnoliopsida; order Asterales; family Asteraceae; genus Scalesia; species Scalesia atractyloides. Next base: position 61,361,466 of record CAMTDV010000008.1, read on the forward strand.
TTCTCATCAGCGAGACACTTCTTCAAGTTTGATACGTGGAATGTGGGATGAATCCTGTTGAGTTCTTCTGGTAGATCAAGCTTGTATGCTACAGGTCCTACTCTTTCGAGTATCTTGAAAGGTCCTACGTAGCGTGGTGCTAGCTTGCCTTTTTGACCAAAACGAACTACTCCCTTCCACGGTGATACTTTTAAAAGTACATGATCACCAATGTTAAACTCCAAAGGCTTCCGTCGTTTATCTGCATAACTCTTTTGACGACTTTGAGCCGCTAGAAGATTGTTTCGAATTTGATGGATCTTGTCTGTGGTTTCTTAAATCAATTCTGGACCGGTGATTTGAGCTTCCCCAATTTCGTGCCAACATACTGGAGATCGGCACTTACGGCCATATAAGGCTTCAAAAGGTGCCATGCCGATGCTTGAATGATAGCTGTTGTTGTACGAAAATTCAACTAATGGTAGATGAGCGTCCCAATTTCCCTTGAAGTCTATGACACATGCTCGAAGCATATCTTCAAGAGTTTGAATGGTGCGTTCAGATTTTCCATCAGTTTGAGGATGATAAGCGGTACTGAGATCTAATCGCGTACCCAAAGCGGCCTGTACTGCTTGCCATGTTCGTGAAGTGAAACGACCATCACGATCTGAAATAATGCTTAACGGTACACCATGCCGGCTTACGATTTCGCTGATATAAATACGAGCTAGCTTTTCGTTCTTGAAATCTTCGCGGATAGGAATAAAGTGGGCTGATTTTGTAAGTCGATCAATGATTACCCATATAGTGTCATACCCACCAGAAGTGCGAGGTAACCTGGTAATGAAGTCCATGGTTATGTTTTCCCACTTCCATACAGGTATTTCAGGTTGGACCAGAAGTCCTGAGGGTCTTTGGTGTTTAGCTTTCACCTTGGAACACGTAAGGCACTTGGAAACAAAAACAACAATATCCTTTTTCATTCCAGGCCACCAATAGGTGTATCGAAGGTCTTGATACATCTTATCAGCTCCTGGGTGTATAGAGTATCGTGTTTTGTGAGCCTCATTCATAAGAAATTCACGAAGGTTGTTGTGGTAAGGAATCCATATGCGATCTAGATAGTACAGAATACCGTCAGATTTAGTTTCAATTTTAAGTTCAGCTCCACAGGACAGCTCCTTTCGTACATCATCCTCCATTACTGAAACATGTTGGGCTTCTCGAATTTGATCTTTAATGTTAGTTATGATTTGCGAACATAGAAGACGAATGGAGTTCGCATAACCCTTTCGACTGAGTGCATCAGCCACTACATTTGCTTTGCCCGAGTGGTACCGAATTTCACAGTCGTAGTCATTTAGAAGTTCGACCCATCTTCGTTGCCTCATGTTTAACTCCTTTTGATTGAAGATATGTTGAAGACTCTTGTGGTCAGTGTATATTTCACACTTAGTACCGTAGAGATAATGTCTCCATATCTTAAGAGCGAACACAACGGCTCCAAGTTCTAGGTCATGGGTGGTGTAGTTCTTCTCATGAGTCTTGAGTTGTCTCGAAGCATAATCTATAACCTTTCCTCTTTGCATTAGAACACAGCCTAGTCCTTGCCCTTACGCGTCGCAATAAACCACAAAGTCATCACAACCTTCAGGAAGAGTGAGGATTGGTGCATCACAGAGTTTTTGTTTAAGGGTTTGGAAGGCTTCTTCTTGTTTGGGTCCCATATGAAAGGTTTTCCCTTATGAGTTAAAGTCGTGAGTGGTACAACAATGCGAGAGAAGTTTGAAATGAAACGGCGATAATAACCAGCCAAACCAAGGAATGATCTTACTTCAGTTGGTGTACGTGGCGCTTGCCATTCTTGTACCGCTTTGATCTTTGAGGGGTCGACATGTATTCCTTGTCATTAACTACATGTCCAAGGAATTGTACCTCTTTTAACCAGAATTCGCATTTGGAGAATTTGGCGTAAAGTTTTTCATTCTCTAGAAGTGTAAGGATGAGTCGAAGATGCCGTTCATGATCAGACTTAGACTTTGAATAAATGAGAATGTCGTCGATGAAGACTGTAACAAAACGATCGAGATAGGGTTTGCAGACTCTGTTCATTAGATCTATGAAGACAGCTGGAGCGTTTGTTAAACCAAATGGCATGACCCCTTGAATTCATAATGACCATAACGAGTTCGGAAAGCGGTCTTTGGGACGTCTTCTTCATGTACTCTGAGTTGATGATAACCAGAACGAAGGTCGATTTTTGAAAAACAGCTGGCGCCTTGAAGTTGGTCAAGAAGATCATCAATGCGAGGTAATGGATAGCGATTCTTGATTGTTAACTTGTTGAGTTCTCTGTAGTCGATGCACATGCGATACGATCCATCTTTCTTCTTCACAAAAAGGACAGGTGCACCCCAAGGCGAGGAGCTAGGACGTATGAATCCTTTGTCAGTCAACTATTGCAATTGACTGGCTAGCTCTTGCATTTCGGATGGGGCTAACCTGTAAGGAGACTTTGCAACTGGTGTAGCACCAGGTATAAGATCAATGCGAAATTCGACTTCTCTTACTGGAGGAAGTCCTGAAATGTCGTCAGGAAAAACTTGCGGAAAATCTTTTACTACTGGGATGTCTTCAAGTTTCTTCTCCATGGTTCCCTTTTTGACGACATGGGTTAAAAATGCGATATAATTCTTGCGAAGATATTTTTGAGCTTGAAGACAGGACATTAATCTGAGCCCTTTAGACGAGGTTTCTCCAAAGATCGTAGAGTCTGACCGTTTGGAAGAGGAATGCGTATAAACTTTTCGCGGCATACAACTTCTGCCTGATGTTGACTGAGCCAGTCCATACCAATTATAATTTCAAAGCTTCCCAACTTCATAGGAATGAGGTCAACAGGAAAGTCGTGGTCGTTTAAGGTGAGAGTACAATTGCGTATAATAGAGTTTAATGAGACCGGTTTCCCGTCAGCAACTTCTACTGTTATGGATTCCATGAGCTTATCACGATTTTGGTTTAGGATGGGTTCAAACTCTAAGGGCACAAAACTTTTATCCGCGCCAGTATCAAACAACATGGATGCATAACTACCATTGATAAGGATCGTACCGTTAACCACATTGCTGTCAGCTCTAGCCTGATTAGCGTTGATGTTGAAAGCTCTTCCTCTTGCAGGTGGAGGAGCTTGGTTCGCTTGATTCACCGGATTGGCTTGGGCTTGAGCATGAATAATGTTCACCAACCTTGGACAAGTGTTTCTAAAATGGCTTGGGTCTCCACAATTGTAGCAAGCCCGCATAGGATGTACCATGGGATAGTTGGGTTGGTAGTATGATTGGGCTAAATGTTGGGTAGGTGGTAGTAGTAGGGGTTGTTGGGCTTGACCCATTGTTTGTTGGTGAGTTTGGGTTGAAGGCTGGTGGCAGTTCGTTCGCTGAGGTATGCGACAGGTTTGAACAGTATGACCTGCGCGACCACAGCCGGTGCAATGTTGGCAGGGATGATCAGGAAAATGGTGGTATTGGCAACGATTGCATTTTGGTAGTGGGCCAGAGTATTGTCTTTTGTATGGTGCAGGTGAAGGGGCAACTTGGGTAATGGGTGCAGCAGGGATAGGGAAATTGGTTTGTGTGACGGCGAAGTTTCTGGTGTTATGCTTCCTCTTGTTAGCAAACTTAGAGGAGGAGGTGGAATGGTTTGAAGTTTGGCCCTCAACGGGGCTTTCTTTTTCTCCTCTTTAAACTTACCGTTGCGAATTCGATTCTCGGTCAGTTCAGTAGCTAGTTCCATAGCAGCTTCAAGTGTTGCTGGTGAAGTGCTGAGAACTGAATCTTGAATTTTCGAGGGAAGACCTCGAATATAATGCTCGATTAAGCGATAAACTGGGGTGAATAAGTTAGGGACCATTTGGTTCAACTCTAAGAACCTCTTGTTGTAGGAAGTATGATCTCCCTCCTTTTGCTTCAAAGAATGAAATTCGTCCTCCAACTTTTTAATCTCACTCCTAGGACAGAACCGCCTAATCATGATTTCCCTTAATTCCTCCCACGTTAAGGCCATAGCATCTTCGATTCCCCTCTTACCCTTTTCAGTATTCCACCAGGTAAGAGCTACCCCAAATAGTCTTCCGGTCGCGTATCGAACCTTGCGATCATCGGGACAATCGCAGTTGAGGAAGGTGTTTTCCATTTCCTCAAACCAGTGGAGGAGAGCAGTGACACCTTTGGTCCCTTCAAATTTAGGAGGATCGCAAGACTTGAAATGTTTATATGAGCACTTTTTGGTAGGCGGGTTGCCGATGTCCTTGTTTTCTTGCTGAGGAGGATTAGTGAGATTTGTGGCGAGAGCTTGTTGTACTTGAACCACAATGTCAGGAAGCACCACGGCCATTTGTTTTGCGATTTGAGTGGCCAAGCGTTCGTGAGACCTTCCTGATCTTTTACCCCCTCGTTGTTGTCTAGCCGACATCTACAGGAACATACATAAGAAGATTGTGAGTTTATGGAGTCTTTTTAGATGTCATGTGTCTTAAAGAAAATGAAAATAACATAAATATCAATAATGCAACTACATCCATAGGATGTCTTGGGTTTGCTCATGTTGGGCCTCAAATGTCCCCCATACCTTCACCTGTATAGTCATGTGGGCCCCCATGTCTATTGGCTTGGTAGGATTCACATTAGTATTGGCGATTTAACACTCGCATCACCCGAATGAAAACCACAAAATATGTTTACGAGATGTATGGTCGGAATGTGTCTAGGTGTAGACACAATGACAACTCAAAGTGGGGTTAGCTCACACGACGTTTGGTATAGCATGCTTTGGCCTAATAGGTACTTCGTACTCTCATCCTTAGTCCCCAAGTAGGCAAACTGGTCCTTTATTTTGGATTTATACGAATGCCAGCCTAGACAGGACGTTCCGACTACCGGTACTTGTACCCTTCCAGTTACTACGTGCCCGTCATGAGAACTCACTTTCATGTGATTTGAAAATACAAAAATCATTGTAAAAACAATCATGAAAATGATGTGATGTGTGCTTTCATTGATATGATATGTTATGAGAATATGATTCATGATAGGCATTATATACTAATATGTACTTATGAACATACTTGCATAACATTGAATGTAACATTAAACATAAAACATATAAACATCATGAATTTTGCATGTAACACACAAAAATCTTAAAAATTTCTAATCAACTATAGTATAGGCTCTAAGGGTCTAATAACCTATCCTATATCCCTATAGTCATGGCTCTGATACCAATCTGTCACACCCCGACCCGCAGCGGAATAAGAGTCGGGGCATAATTGGGTTATCACCAAAGCTCATGATATTTACTAATATGTTTCATATTTATTAAAGTCAAAATTACATTCTCAATAATCCAAACATGTCCATACAAATACAAAGAAAAATATCCAAACTAAACAATCCAAGCTCTAAACCAGTTTATTCTTCTAAGCCAATCCTATGTGTTTCTTGCTGCAGCTGGTTCACCTGTATCATGTGTAAAAATGGGGGTTTTTGGGTCAACATAAGTTGGCGAGTGAACCTTGTTAGATAAACATTTATCATTGATTTCATGTTATTTTTATCAAGGAAAAGTTGTGCAATAGTCATATGTGAGCAAATGTAAATAATCAAGCAGTAACAATAACAATCACAAACTATAACATACAATAACATACAATAACATACAATAACATATGAACTTGCATGAATGTATAACATGAATGAAACTGTATATGTTGGCAACGTCACGTTCACGCTCATAATGTAATGGGGAACGGACGGCCTATGATGAATGTCTGTGCGATCAAGGCTCAATCAAACGGAGCCGACCGTATGTTGGAAACGCCAGGTTCACGCTCATAATGTAATGGGGAGCGGCGGCCTATGAATTTGCATGTACTGAAAATAATAAATTAAATCTAAACAATAACCACACAACAATTGATACAAGCTGAATACACATTTGTTCATGATATGATGTATGCACAATGATTTAAATATAATAATTGGTAAGACACATGATACACCCCAAAAACGTGATTAAAACAGGGAATTTTGTAGAGATTCACTCACAATGGGTGCGTTTGGTTGGAGATGATGAGGTGTGCACGAGTTTGAAGGGTTGAACAACGAGTATTAACTAACCTAAATAATAACGGAAGATATAGTAAATGAGTGGATTTTATTAATAATTTTAATAGGATTTTTAGATATATTTTTGTGAGTTTAAGACTATTTCCTATCTTTAAAAAGATTATTTTTAAGTATTTTTAATTGATTTTTAAATTAAATTAAATAAATAAAAATATAAAAATATGTTGACTTTTGCTTTGACCGTTGACCATTGACTGTTTGACCGGTTTTATTGTGCAAATGTATGCGCCGGGCAGGACTCGAACCCGAGACCTCCCGTACGCGTGCACACAGCTCTACCAACTGAGCTACGTGTCTAACCCGAAATAATCCTGTTTTTAATTGTTTTATATACTAATTCAGTTTATTCAAAATTCATTTATTTTTTATAAAGGATTTTAATTATCAACCCAGTGCTGTCAACAGGTCTCGAACCCGGGACCTGTGCTTTAACGTTACACACAGTCCACCGCTGGACTGTGTGTCTAACTTGGTTAATATACAGATTTTTATTATACTTAACATCTAACGGCGAAAAGGATCCGGTTCAGTTAGAAAAACAAAACATTTTTATTACAGAGCATACGTGTGTCAAGGATCGAACTCACGGCATGTGATATGTATGTGCACACAGTCCACCGCTGGACTGTGTGTCTAACCCGAGATAATATCAAGATTTTATTAAACTTATAATCAAACTATCATCATCTTCTTCATTACAAAATTACAGTCTGCGATTACTCTATTGTTTCTTGTTTAATTCGATTGACAAACATTCAACAGACTAATATGAAATGACAGAGACGATTTTTAGAAGTAAACATACCAGAGAACGATTTATCTCAGAGTTCCGGCAAGTCGTCGGCTCTGTTTTTACTGATTTCGACTGAACGAATAAATTAACAGTTTTGATTAGCTAAGCGAGGAATTGAAGTATTAACCAAGAGTTATCAGAAGGTTTGAATGTCTATACCGTGTTACAGCTGAAGATAAGGATTTTCAGAAGTTTTACGGCGAGCGGGAATTATCCGATAACTACGTCTGAAATTGATTCCGATTGAAGGGTTTGAGTTAACAATAGCTTAACAACTGATAGACAACGAAAGAATTGAGAGACTTACTGATTTGATGGAAAACACGGTTTTCCGGTGAAAGTCCGGCGAGTTCAAAGAGCTTCTCCGGCGGACTGAAAGTTGTGCGAAAATGCAATTGAAGGTTGGCAGAGTGTGTTTGAGTCGCAAGAGAGGACAAAGATTGAAGTAATTCAGGAATTGAAAGTTTTCGGTTATTAAAACCGATTCACTCTAGAATTCAAGTTCATTCAAAGCACAATTGATTGGAGTTGTCGGTGTATCGGTTAAACTCAGTAAACCGCGATCAATCAAACGTCTTTGGACGTTTGGTGACCGATTTCGGTTACAGTTGGTGTAACCGGATTAATTTATGATAGACCATAAAATTCAATTGTTTCCTAGTATTTACAGAAAACAACAAGTGGCGGAGTGGTTATATGTGTGTGTGATAAAGCTTTGTGATTAAACCCGGCTGACCCGGGTTCGAGTCCCGGCAGCCTAAAATTCTTTTTAATTACTTTATTTTTACTTTTTATCAAATATAACTTTTATATTCTAGTTTGTTTATTAATTATACATCAATAAAAATTAAAATGGACATAATTACGCAACGAAACATTTATAACTTGATATTCGATTACAAACGGAGCGGGTTTGGAAAACCCGTTTTTGACAAATGTTACAACCTTGACTTGGGAAGAGTTGAAGGAAATCATGACAAGACGGTTTTGCCCAAGAAGTGAAATCAAGAAATTAGAGGATGAGTTCTATTCTTTGAAACAAAAGGAAGGCGACCACACCACGTACAACAAGAGATTCCTTGAGTTAAATCAAATGGTTCCCAACTTGTTCACTCCTCTTTACCGTTTGATCGAGCACTACATTCGAGGTCTTCCTTCAAAAATCCAAGACTCTGTAATAAGTACCACACCTGCAACTTTGGAAGCAGCAATGGAATCAGCTACAGAGCTCACCGAAAACCGCATACGTAATAAAGACTTCAAGGAGGAGAAGAAGAAGGATAAAACATCAACTAAAACCTCAAACTCCACCCAAACCGAATCCCCTTCTCAACCCCTTTCTAAGAGAAAACGAGATGGGCAACTTTTCGCTGTCACCCAACACAACCAACCAACTTCACAAGCCATACCCCTCCAAGCTATCCCAATCACTCAAGTAGCACCCAACTCAACTTACCCAAATAAGAAACCTTACCTTGGACCTCACCCTCAATACAACACCTGTTTTTATCACCATCCATCTACCTTACCTTGTCGACTATGTGCGAATTGTGGACGCTATGGTCATTTGAGCAAGGTTTGCCGCACCTCCCAAAACCCAACCTCACCCCCTACTCAAAACATGATCCAAACATATCAACAACCCCAATACCCCATGTTCCCATATGTTCGAGCTTGTTTCAATTGTGGCGACCCTACCCATTTTAGAAACACGTGCCCTCGATTGGTTAACATCATAAACGCCCAAGCTCAAGCAAACCCAGTTAACCAAGCAAATCAAGAAAACCTAACCACTAGGCCACCAGCAAGAGGAAGAGTTTACAACATCAACACCAATTCGGTTGAAGATAATGAGGGCCCAAACGAACCACCCAACTAGTTTTCTTCACCAAAAATCAAGATTCAACTCCAACCGCTTAGTTTTTATGTTTTTCTTTATGTTATCTCAATTTTCACGTATCTCAATTAGAAATTGGAAATTTATCCAAGAATCTTAATGCGAATTACTATTTCAGTTTTGTTTTATACTCATTGATTTAACATTCATATCATCATACCTCACGACGTATCTTAGTCTCATCATTTAAAGAAGTTGGGTTGTGTCTCACTTCTACATAGACTAACCTCTCCATCATAACAAACGAGAGAGGTACTGTCATCATTCAAACATGTATACTATCAGAATTAAGACTCAAGCTTTGGTTGTTGAGTTTGTTTATGTTTTAGAGTCACATAGAACTAATCATAACTTGCGGATAAAGCCAATGAAAATTTGACAAGAATACGGTGGATACGCCGCTGGTACTTCCTATATATAAGTATTCTTGTCAAAGGATCAGAGGCATTGTCAGGCGGTTATGAGAAGTTCCATGTAGGATTTAGTAATGTCTTGGTTGAAGTTTGTTTTATACTCACTGATTTAGCATTCATATCATCATACATCTCAACGTAATTCAATCTCATCATTTAAAAAAATTGGGCTGTGTCTCACTTCTACATAGACTAACCTCTCCATCATAACAAACGAGAGAGGTACTGTCATCATTCAAACATGTATACTATCAGAATTAAGACTCAGGTTTTGGTTGTTGTGTTTGTTTATGTTCTAGAGTCACATCATAGAACCAATCATAACTTACTGATAAAGCCAATGAAAATTTGACAAGAATATGGTGGATACGCCGCTGGTACTTCCTATATATAAGTATTCTTGTCAAAGGATCAGAGGCATTGTCAGGCGATTATGAGAGGTTCCATGTAGGTTTTAGTAGTAGAAGTTTTGTTTTAGGATATAACCTTATCTTTCCAAACATATCAAAACTCTTGCGCATGAAATCATACTTAGTGAATCAACTCTGTTTATCAATATTCTTTATCGTAGGCATCAAAAAGCGATTCCTGTAGCAGGGTACTCAACCCTTACAAGGAACGTTACCGCCTCAAACAAAAAAAAAATTAACTCTTACCCCCTTCTAAGTATGCAATTGTCAAATTAAAACACCATCCTTTTGAGTCAAACATGCCACTACTTAAATTTCGGGACGAAATTTCTAAAAGTAGGGGATACTGTAACATCCGTCAAAAACCGGGTTAACCAAACCCGCTTCGTTTATCAACCGAACACCCAGTTAAAATTTTTGTTGTACATTTATCGCACAAATTAATTCTAAGACGGTACATAATTAATAAATATATTAGAATTTAAAATCTATAGAAAATTTATAATAAATAACGAAATAAAAATTATTTGCGGACGCCGGGTTTCGAACCCGGATCACTCTCAAGACCAAAAGCACTTAACACCACTCCGCCATGCACACTAGTTGTATGATTTCTGAAACAAAAAGACTCTTATACGAAAACTCACAGAGTCACCGGTTTGAACAAATTCTGTAACCTCCGGAATTGACTCAATCATTGAATCCGACGGTTGAACCCGAAATCACGTAAATGTAATTAATGATAAACGTCGGTTAAAACTGAAAAAAACCTTAAAGCCTTCATTCAAATCGTCGAAATCATAACCGTATGATTTTGGAATTCGAAACCGAAAATATAATTCAATCCGAGTTATACTGTATTCATCATTTGAGCTAGCGAGTTTATCAAGCTTACTCTCTCTAACTCGCTCAGAAAACCTCGCCGCAAGTCACAGGAATCCTCTGCAAGTTAACCGGAAGTTATCGCCGGAAAACCGAACTCATTTCACCCCTTCTGCTTACTCTAAAATAAGACTTCTAGAGCTCATACCGAAGTCACCCACACTCACCTCAAACTTTCTGAAGATTCTCTGCCGCAAGATACACGTCGCCGGAATAACCTGTTGTCATCGGAATCTCGCCGGGGAACAAGGGATCTCTGTTCGGTATATCTTACACCTAATCTCTCTCATTTTTATTAATCTCATATGTAGTTAATTACAATTTACTAAAGAAATTGATGAATGAATCGAAACAGTCGGGTTTGGTTTCTGGGTAAAGTTTACGAAGAAGATGAAGTTTTGGATTGTGTATATATATAATATAAATCGGGTTATATATCGGGTTAGACACACAGTCCAGCGGTGGACTGTGTGCAACGTTAAACAACAGGTCCCGAGTTCGAGTCCTGTTAAGTGCACCGGTTTGATATAATTAAAATTCTTTTTAAGTAAATGATTTATGGATAAATCTAAATAGTATTTAAGTATAATAAAAACCAGAATTATAACCAAGTTAGACACACAGTCAAGTGGTGAACTGTGTGCAGAAGCATTAAGCATGTCGCGGGTTCGAGTCCAGACTCCCGCACCGGTTCTGGCAAATTTTCAAGTTTTTAAATAAGGACAGAAATGAAATTATCTAATTTGTATATATATATAATTAAAACAAAAATATTTCCGGTTAGACACGTAGCTCAGTTGGTAGAGCTGCGTGAACGCGTACGGGAGGTCACAAGTTCGAACCTCACTCAGCGCAAACAAATACACGACCGAACCGGTCAACAGTCAAACGGTCAACAGTCAACTGGTCAACGGTCAGCTGGTCAAAAAGTCAAAAAATTTTATTTTCTTTTATGTATTTATTTTATTTAAAAATCAATTAAAAATACTTAAAAATAATAATTTTAAAGTTAGAAAACTTCCTTGAACTCACAAAAATAAACCTAACAATCCCATTAAGAACACTAATTAAAAATATTAGTCGCAAATAAAAGTTTATTCATTTATCGAACTATTATGTTATTATTTTGGTTAGTTCCCTTGTCGATTAAATCCGAATTCGTGCGCATTCATCATCAATCCAAGAAACGCACCCACTGTGAGTGAATTCTTACAAATTCCCCTTTTTATTTCATGTTTTGGGGTGTATCATGTGTCGCTTAAACTAATTCGCTTATTCAAACTCGTGCTATACCATATTATGATCTAAACTTAGGATGTAAATATTGTTTGTTGCGATGTATTACATATTGTCAAGTTGTATGCAAATTATTTGTTAGGCCCATAAGTTCCTCGTGGGAGACGAGTTGAACAACGCGTGTCTTAAAACTCATTCATTGGGCCCATCAGTTCGTAGAACAACGCGCGCCTCAAAACTCATTCATTAGGCCCATCAGTTCCTCTTGGGAGACGAGTTGAACAACGCGTGCCTCAAAACAATCAATTGTTGTATGTGTGTGCAATATTTAATATTATGTGTATTGTGAATAAATTACATCTACATTTACTCATATGTGGTTATGCACTTTATTTTTTAATCAATTCAATAAACTCGTTTAAATATTTTTCATAGGATTCACTCGCCAACTTTTTGTTGAACCAAAAACCATTTTTACACATGATACAGGTGGACATGATGAAGCAAGGAACACATAGGAAAGTGCCTTAGAAGAAAAATAATAAAGTCTAGAAAGATGTATAGCACATGTTGTACTTGTATGATTTGATTGTATGATCTTCTTTAAAATTGTAATAATAAATATGAAACAATATAATAAATGTCATGAGCTTTGATGAAAACCCAATCATGCCCCGATCACCTTTTTCGCTGCGGGTCGGGGTGTGACAGCACCTTTCTAAATCATAACTCTTCTCCCTCCTCTGGAAGTTCCTAGCTGAAAGGATCATCCAACTAAGTTCTCTTGCATTGTAAGAACCTCTTGTAAGTGTTCCTTGCTCTTGCTTTTTAGTTTATAGGCTTTTATAGCCAAAAGTCAAGCGTTTTACGGAAAACAATTTGACTTTCGGTTAAGACCATTATGGTCCAACCATTGTTCGAAATGAACATGGCTAAGTGATCATAATAAGGTAGGTGTTAGTCCCTGTAAAGGCACCTCCCGAAGATCACGTTTGCTAGACCAATTGACGGGCCAAAGTTATAATATTAAAAAGTCAAACAGGCCATTTTTCGAAAAAAATCATAAATTGATCTTATATATGTTATGAAATCTGTTTTGACACTTAAACAAGTTGGTAATAATTATTAGAACATGTAAGAACATGTTCGGCTCGTCAATTTCAGTTATAGGGTCGGTTCGCAACCGAAAGTCGCGAAGTTTGATTTCTGCTTTGACTTTCGATTCTGACCCGATTTACATTAGTTATCTACTGATCTAAAGTTGCATTATGATCATAATATAATGTAGCATAACCCTATTAGGTTATATTACATGATCATAATCAGAATCCAAGTTTATGCGCAAGTTCCATAATTATGCCATCTTTGACCAAAATGCCCTTTTTACATAAATCAAGGTTTTAATGATAATAAACTTGAAAATGAGTTTCCTACTGATGTAATATTATAAGTAGGATTATTTGGGATGTTAAACCAAGTTATAAACTGAGTTTTCAAGCAGGTCCTTAAACTATGTCGATAAATGACGGTTTTAGCTCTTGTGACTTATAAAATGGTTTTAATCAAATCTTTCCAAGGTAAATCATTTACCTACTGATATGTTATATTAAATAACATACCTAAAACATTTTAATCTGACCTTAACGTCAGTTTTCATAAAAATCACATAAAGACGCCATTTTACGACATAAGCGGCGTTTAAGCGCATAGTATGGTTTTAAACCATATTAATGGACCAAGACTTGTAACTTCTATTACAAGCTTGTATATTATTTTGTATTTTCGAACATTTGATTTCTAATAGTAATTTTACTCCAAGACTTCCGCTGTGTCGTGTTTAATTGACTATGATGATTATCAACTGATGTCACGATACACCCATCCGGGCCCACCGGTGTATGGATTTCAAGGTTGGAAATCCGGGGTGTGACATATATACATATATGTGATATGAAACTTTTTAGGTTTTACACGAATGAGAGTTTTTCTCATCAACCTTATCCAACATTTTTATTCGAGATTATTATAGATATCCCCTATTTCAAACTCTAATTATATATTACCCAGCCTAAAAATTAAATTACACGTTTCCCCTCCTTATAGCAAAATGACACAAACACCCTCTCAAACATAAAAAAAGCCTAAAAATTAAATTACACGTTCCCCTCCTTATAGAAAAATGACACAAACGCCCTCTCAAACATAAAAACCCTACGTCCCTTTCATTTCCTGCTACTTTTCTCACAAACCAAACTGTGTTCTCACTAAGCAAAATTTTCTTTATGCACTAGAGTATCCACAAAATTTATGCATCGTTTACATAAATTTGAAGCCAAAAAACATATCATTCAAGAAAACTGTCACCAAACGCGGATCGATTTCGATATATCAATAAACTGTTTGTAAATTCTCCATCCGAATCTCGATTAACACAAACGATTCCATCACTGAGATCTGAACCATAGATACAAATCAATATTCATATTTTTGTTATCGTCCTACGATTCCGTCAGGAGACTCGGTACATCTTGAGTCAATTAACAGTTCAGAACTAGTTCGCAAGCCTCACTCATCCTTAAAGGACTATACGTGATTTGCAAGACTGACCCATAATCCATTTATAAAAAAGCTATGTGGAACGGATTTGTCTTAGATTCTTGAAACGGTGATTCATCGTATGAATAACCTACGGAACCATGTCCTGTGTTCGTTGTTGAATTAATAACAAATTAAAATACGAAAAAAATTGATCAAAGTGTTTGAAGTTGATTGTTGTTTTATTCTGCAAGAAACTGTAAATATTATTGGAATTAATTCGAATTTACTAACAGAATGTTAGAGAATTGTTGCTTGTTCTTGAATTGAATTGGTGAGTTAATTGTTACATACATAATACGTATATATACATGAGGGGTTTATACGAGTAACCGCCTCAACTTAGGATAGGAAATAATAATCGAAAAATATTACATAACTTGCATTATATCTATACTACTCTAATTATATGATCTAGCTTATAACTATTATTTGTCTAATACCCTCCTGTAAGCTAGAGCATAGTGACTGCAGGATCCTCGTTAAGTGTATGATCTGTTGATCTGGAGAAGATTCTTCAGACGTGTGAAGTCCTTTAACTGCAACGCTTTGGTAAGAACATCTGCCATCTGACTTTTAGTCGAGCAGAATCCCACTTCTATTTCATTGTTCTTGATCAAATCTCGAATGAAGTGATATTTAATTCTTATTTGTTTACTTTTGCCATGAAATACCAGATCCTTAGCCAAACAAATTGTTGATTTGTTATCATAGTGAATTACCAGGGGGCCTTCGGTTCCTTCTTGAAGTTCATCAAGAATCCCTTTAAGCCAAAGCGCTTGACATTCGGCCATAGAAAGAGCAATGTACTCTTCTTCCATTGAAGATAAAGCTACCACCTTTTGTTTTTTCGATTGCCATGCTACAGTTCCAGTTCCCCACTGAAACACATATCCAGATGTACTTTTGCTATCATCAACATTCTCTGCATAATCACTATCGCTGAAACCAGTTAGTGTTCCTTTGCCTCCTTTTGAATATACAAGACCTTGAACTAGAGTTCCCTTTATATATCTCAGTATCCTTTTTCCAGCTTCCTAATGGCTTCTCTTGGGTTGCTCCATAAACTGACTTAACTTTTTTACCGCGAACATAATATTAGCTCTGGTATTGGTCAAGTACATGAGGCTTCCAACTAATCTCCTGTTGAGATTTGAATCTACTTCATCATCAGAGTCTTGCTTGGATAGACACAGACCATATTCCATGGGAGTTGAAATGGTAGTACAATTCGTCAAGTTAAACTTATTTAACTGACCTCTTGCATTGTTGTTGTGAGAGAATGATGTTCCCGTTGTTGAATGTGACTTCCATTCCAAGAAAGTAGTGTAAAGTTCCCATATCGGTCATTTCAAATTCTGCTTTCATTGATTCCTTGAAACGATTGAGAGTAATCAAAGAATCACTCGCTATGATAAGGTCATCCACATACAAGCAAATTATTATCTTCACATCCTTGGATATTTTGGTAAATAAGTTATATTCGTAAACACACTTCTTAAAACAATGTTTTGTAAAATATCCTTCTATTCTACTATACCATGCACTCGGGGCTTGTTTTAAACCATATAGAGCCTTTTTTTAGTTTGCACACTTTTCTTTCTTTTCCTTTCATGACATATCCTTCCGGCTGTTCGACAAATACATGCTCCTTTAAGTTCCCATTTAAAAACGCCGTCTTCACGTCCATTTGATGCAAGTGCCAGCCATGGTGTGCTGCCAATGCCAATACAAGTCTAACAATATCAAACCTGATTACCGGAGCAAAAACATCTTGGTAGTCAATTCCATATTTCTGTTTGTAACCTTTCACCACCAACCGTGCTTTGTGCTTGCTTATGCCACCATGTTCATCATACTTCGTCTTGTATATCCATTTTACACCAATTGGTGTTTGATTCTTTGGCGGATCTACCAATTCCCAGGTATCATTTTTCATTATTGATTCCATCTCTTTGTCCATGGCTTCCTTCCACTTGGTTTCTTTGCATGCTTCCATTTACGTTGTTGGGTCGGTATCTGTCACACCCCGACCCGTTTTTGACAGATGTTACAGTATCAGCAAATAGAATGAAATTCACTACACTACTAGGGTTACCTTGATTCTTGTTATAAAGTTCCTCGAACTGTGTCTTTGTGAGTGCCGTCGAGTCTTGATATACATCAGCAACAGACCTGGTTCTTATGGCTCATTACATTAATAATAAATAATAAAAATATGGGAATTTACATTGAGCGTGAGAGCCAAATGAATCGAAAGATTCATGACGAGTAGTCTGCATCCTCATTATTATTGTCAAGTATCTCGGTATCTGCGTTGTTGGACTGATTCTCATTTGGATCATTTGAAGCTGGAATTTCAGTTCCACTTTGATCCTCCACTGCAACCCTCTGATCATTATCACTAGTATTGCTTATATCTATCCAAGGCATTCCATGACCTTCTTTATTCGTTGCCCAATGTTGGTTTTCATTGAAAATCACATCTCTACTTATAATCATCTTGTTTGTCACTAGATTATATAATTTATACGCTTTGCTATTTTCACTGTACCCAACGAAGATTACCCTTTCAGTTTTGTCATCTAATATGGAGCGATTTTGTTTAGGGACATGTGCATAAGCAATACAACCGAACACTCGGAGGTGTTCAACATTTGGCTTTCTTCCACTCCAAACTTCCCGTGGTGTTAATTTAGGCACACTTTTAGTGATTGCTTGATTCAGCAAATATGTGGCACAAGCTACTGCTTCGGCCCAATATAAATTCAGCAGTTCCTTCATTCTTAACATACTTCTACTTAACTCCATAAGGGTTTTGTTTTTCCTTTCGGCTACCCCATTTTGTTGAGGAGTATAGCTTGTTGTGAGTTGATGGTGTATTCCATTTCTTTGAGGAAGTTTTGAAATTCATGACCATAATACTCTCCTCCTCTATCCATTCGTATGCCTTTTATTTTGTAATCCACTTGATTTTCCGCAAGTCGTTTGAAGATTTTGAAATAACTTAAGGCTTCGGATTTGAACTTCAAGAAATACACCCATGTCTTTCTCAAGAAATCATCTATAAAAGTAATAAAGTATCTACATCCTCCTATGGATTGTGTTCTCATAGGACCATAAATATCTGAATGGAGAAGCTGCAAAGGTTTATTTGCACGCCATGTTGCTTGCTTAGAAAATGGCTTCCTAGCATGTTTACCGAAGATACACCCTTCACATGTGTTTTGTGATTTAGTGATTTTTGAGAGCCCATTTATAGCTTCATTCTTGCCCATATCGTATAGTGTTTCAAAGTATAAATGTCCATACCGCCGATGCCATAGTGTTGAAGTGTCTTGTGTCGTCATATTACACACTCGAGGGGGTCATGTCATGCTTCAGATTCAATGGGAACATTTTGTTCCCAGTCATCCTAACGATTCCGATGCAAAGCCCCGATGGGTCGGTAATAGTGCATCCTTGATCATTAAATCTCACGTCATAACCCTTTTGAACTAGCTGTCCAACACTTAACAGGTTATGTCTTAACCCTTCCACATAAAATACATTTGGAACCCATTTCCCATGTCCCTTGATTCTGATGGTCACGTCTCCACAGCCCAACACTTCTAGCCGTTTGTCGTTTCCGGTTCTCACTTCCCTTTTTTCTGATCCATTCAGTTTTATGAACAGGTTCTTGTCGCCCATCATGTGATTACTGCATCCACTATCCAGGTACCAGCAGTCATTCTTGATCACTTCTTCTACATTAAAAATCATGAACATGGTATCATCATTTCATCTTCTGTGTCATCTTTGTGCAGGAGAACATTACTCGATCGATCATTATCTTCTCGCTTGTTACAGAAACGTGGTATGCCCTAACCTTTGGCAATTATAACACCGAATCGATCCGTTATATCTTCCTCTCCCTTTTCCTCATCCTCTTCCTGTGTTTTCTTTTTGGAATTGTTTAGATCTGTCATAATTGTTGCCTTGAACTTGAAAGGCCTGCTCCGTTGGTGCATCATCATACTACTTTAGTCTAAATCGTGTGATTGAAGAATACCAAGCAATTCCTCTATGGAAATTGTGTTTAAATCCTTGGATTCCTCTATGGCAACCACGACTGATTCGTATTTTCTAGTCAGACTTCTAAGAACTTTCTCAACTACACGTTGTTCATCTACTCGTTCTTCATTCAGACGTAATTGATTTACTATGATTGTTGTTCGATTGACATAATCTTCTATCATTCTTAAATTATCGAATTCACATTTAAGGGTTTGAAGTCTTACCGTATTACCCTGTTTTAGCCCCTCTAATCCTTATGCAGAACTTCCCACGCATCTTTAGACGTCTTGCATGTTGCAACACGTTCAAATACCCTTTCGCTTACAGCCAGAAAATAATATGCAGTGCCTTCTTGTCCCTTTTAACTCTCTCTATAAGCATTTTGTTCATTTCTGGTGCTCCGGAAGCGATTTCTGTGTAACCCTCTTCCACAATCGTCCACAAATCTTGTGATTTTAATAGGACTTTCATTTGTATATGACAATGGTAATAATTATGTCCCAGTAATTTAGGAATCTGGGTTTGAATTCCTCCATTTGTTGTCATGTTTTGATGTCTCCTGAGATTGTATAATTTCCGAATAACCGTGAGATCTGTTTATGCGGATCAGTGGCTCTGATACCACTTTATTGGAATTGATTCGAATTTACTAACATAATGTCAGAGAATTGTTGCTTGTTCTTGAATTGAATTGGTGAGTTAATTGTTACATACATAATATGTATATATACATGAGGGGTTTATACGAGTAACCGCCTCAACTTAGGATAGGAAATAATAATCGAAAAATATTACATAACTTGCATTATATCTGTACTACTCTAATTACATGATCTAGCTTATAACTATTATTTGTCTAATAAATATGTGTTTACTTGAGTTATTCTTCCAAGTTCTAAATTGATTGTTGAAACAAATAAAAAAAATGAATCAGATAACGAAAAGAAAAAAAAACGAAAACAAAGAGCTTAAAGAAAACGTAAAAAGAAAAACTACAGAAAAGGGGAAAAAAGAGTTGCTGGTTTAAAATTTAATAATTTCATATTTTTAAGATTTAATAAAAAAGGTAAATTAGCCATTCTTAATGTAATTTTTATAAATTGGATATATTTGATATTTTTAGTTTTAAGAAAAAATATATGTAAATTAAATTTTAACTCGGGTATATATGTAATTTATAAAGTTTTATATATGTAGTTGCGCTTTTTTATTCCATGGTTTTGTATAATTTTGCATGTCGAGCATGGTAGGATTATATAAACGAAGAATCAAGCACATGGGTCGTTTGCTGGCAAAACCCCCCTTTATTCCCTCTCTAACCTCACCAACCAATCCACTTTGCCACCTCAATTTCAGATTCTTATGATATTAATTTTCACAAAAACATTTGACACCACATACTATTTATACATTTCATTTTGCAACAATTCCAAACTAACATGGCCCACATGATTCCTCCAATCACAATTATCTACGTTGACAACTTTCACAACAAGTTTTCAAGATCTCATATATGCATATATGCTGGCTTATAAGTTTGATCAATTGTAACACACTTGGTGACAAACCTTTTATAAAACCCCTTCGCTAGTACAACCAAGAAAGTGAAAGCAACAACCTTATCTCATGGAACAAACTCTGATATACACCAATAAAACAAAGACCATGTCTAGATGTTACTCTAATCCTCCTCCATTGGGTGAAAATCAAGAAATCTTGATCAAAGATTCTTCTAATGTGGAAAAAGGCCCGAGCTTTAATTCACAAGAACAAAACCCGAGTTATGATTTCATCGGGAGAGGGTCTGTGCCAACTTTAATAATCGGAAACGATGACGAATATGATATTGAAGATGAAGAGAGCGAGTTCAAGATGGGGAGGTTGATTAGGCAAGCATCTCTCAATTCTTCTCGTATGTCTACTCCTCAACAAAGCATTAAGGTACATATCATCTTGAAATACTATCCATCAATATTGTTGTATTGCTTATATTACAAAAAAGTTATTTGGTTTATTTTCAAAAGGCTAGATGGCATATGGGGTTATTTTTTGTTTTCAAATATGGGTTAGTCCGCATCTAAGATAACGGCTTCTATGTTTTTAAGATATCTATCAAAGTTTCAGATTTTTGACTTGTAGCAGTTGAAGTCGCTATCTGAGATAGCGAATTTACCTTGCTAGTTGATGATATTCCAACTATCAAGGTCAAGTAGCTATCTCGTATAGTAATTTCAATTCCTACTCCAAGTCATTTTCTAAGTCAATGACTAACTCATAATTAAAAACAAAAGAACAATGACCACATTTGTTATCAATCTTATAAAATGACCAAACCTTTTGAAAGTTTTTAATAATATGCATGAGAGTTTGAAAAATAAGAATCTAATATTGATAAAAGAACAGTCTCATGCAAATCATAACATCTTATGATAAATTGATTCATAATCACAATGATTTCTTTTGCAGGTTATGACAGGAAGCTCGAGTTTACATCGATACTTGTCACAAAAAATCAAAACAAATCAAGAAAAGATTACTGACATGAGGAAAGTTGAAAGCATGAAAGAGAGAAACAGAAGTAAACATCTCATGAAGATAGGGAAGAACAATGGTGGTGCACCAACAATCCTAAGAGGATGGGTTGATAAGGGTTCATCAGAAGACATGAAGGCACAAATCAAGTTTTGGGCTAGAGCAGTGGCTTTCAATCTGCATCAAGAGTGTTAATAACCAAAATCACAGATTAAATTCTGGACCAGCATGTTGATAATTACAAGTATGATCATCCGGTTAACTCATAAATATGACGCTAACTGAAATCTTTTTGTTGTGATTTTTTAGGGTTTTTAACTTGATGAATGATGTAACTATTATGTTTTCAGATGTTTTATAATTTTTGTAATTATATTTTTGTAACGTCATATTTCCCAACTAAGACCTTCTACCCCTAACCATGCAATTCATTTTGAGTTAGATGTTTCCGATATAAATTTTATAGAAAACGAAGTTGTATTAAAATAATATTTTTTGGTATTGTAACTTATACTGAGTACCAGTACCGCTACCATATCAGACTAAACTGATAACGACCGAACAACATCAATACTGATATTCATTTTTATGGTTCGATCGATATAAAATACGTTTTTATATCCTTTTCAGTATCTCTAGACTTTAATCTTTTAATTTACACAAGGAAACTTTTATATGTTAAATTTGATACATTGTAGATACATAGAAAGTTCCACTACTTTATAAAACGGTGTACAAGAAAGGCAACAAGCTTCTACGATACTGTAATACTATCAATTTGTAAAATTTATATATGTGGATTAGTTGGTTGTAACTTATGCATCTGTTCTTTTTGGTGCAACATTTGGTTGTAACTTGGGTTATTTGTGTTGTACAATCTGATGAGTAGATATTTGTTTGGGGTACTAGTTTCACCCCACCGATTGCTTTGCCACCTACTACCCAACTGCCTCTCCGCATCTCTGACTCCTCTGTCGCGATAAAACTCTGAAGACTTTACCAACTGTTGTCTTATTCTTCTACGTTCGCCTCTTTATCTTTTAGAGGTAAAATTTGTTCCTTGAAACCCTTTATCGTTAGGTTTTAACATTTCGACCGACTATTATTGATGCTTGTTCGTTACATTAGTTGTTTTGGTTGAAGTTTTGTGGTTTTGCTCCGGCATTGCCCTTGCATCCGTCTTTTCTAGGTTAAAACCATCCGACTAATATAAGTTGTCGTTTAATTTGTTTTGGATGATAGGGCTTTGCCATGATCTGAGATTGTCTGGTTTGTTGATTTGTGAATCTTTTATTTTTGGTGAGTACGTTGTTCGTCTTTTAGTCATTGCTAAAAATGATGGTTTTTTTATCAATGATGATGAGGATACCTTCATCGGAGATTTTATATGTGTTAGGGGCTTCTGTTTGTTTATAGTTCTGATCAGATATTTGTTGAGGCTTTACAACTGTGCGACTTGGTTATTACGTTGATGTTGCGATCTATGTTGGTAATGGTTATGTGATTTGTTGAAGTTGGTTTTTGTTATCGATGAGGATTACAGTAACTATTTATCCGAGACGCTTAAGATGTTTGTATGTGATAATCCGAGTTTACGTATATTTTTTCGTGGTAGGCAAATGTAGTTTTAACTTTTGGTCTCAATGACGATGGCTTTGTGCTATCTAAGAGTTGCAACGTGTGTTCTTATTGTCGATGATGGCACCCGTCATTTGGCATGGCATTATTATATGCTGTCGTGACGGGCTTCTGAGCCTTTGTCGTTTCGTCTTCTAGACATGCTAACATGCCTGACTTACTTTATATGCTTCTTCATGTTATACACGTTGCATTGCTTATTTTTTTGTGCTTCTTGGGCCGATACCATTGGTTTTTTGTGTTGTACATTACACTATTTGGATCCTAATTATTTCTGGAAGCATTAGCTTTGTCATGTTGGGTTTTTTGGTGTTGTCCGACATTCTTGCTATTTTGGGTTTCATTTTACAAGGCAATTGTTGCTGTTAAGCACAATCATGTTACAAATTGATAGTATTATATTGGTAGTAACTTGTGCATTGGTTCTATTTTGTGCATCATTAAGGTGTAACTTGGGTTATTTGTGTTGTACATTGATATGAGTATAATTTGTTGGGTTAAGACTATGATGTTTAATTTCTGGTTTGATAAGATTGTGAAGGCTTAGTATAGGAACTACTTATTTCCGGATTCTAAGTCAATTTTAGAAAAATAACTTCTAACAACGAGTCATTTTGTATGTGTTTTCCTTTTTCAAACAAAACGGCTATGGTGATGTGTTTGAGCCAATTCATTACACGTTTCAGATTCGTAATAAATTTCTATTACTAATGCTTTTAGTGTTGTTCGCTTGAAATCTTGGATAACTAATATGTATTTTTATTGTCAACATCAAACAAGGATGGACGTGTTAGAAAGGCTCACGTGTATTCTTCAAGATGTCATAGAATCTGATAAGCATATTAATCACAAACTGACCCGGACTCACCGAAAGGGCTTATAAGATTTGTGAGAAAAAAGCGGAGTTACAACTAGCAATAGACGTACCGTGCGTTATGTTAGAAAAAATAATGTTGAAAGAAAATAAGTCTAGGCATTAGAATTTTAAATAACTTGATTTTAAACAATCAGTGTTAGTATATATAGTTAATCCTTTATGTTCGGCTTACGATTCGATGTTCAAATTGACATGCCCAATTCGACAAGTGTTACATATAACTAACAGGGTGTTACATATAAAGTAAAATAATCAAAATATATATGTTTGAGAGGATTTCACCCAAATGAAAATTGAATTTTTTTCTTTCTAAATCTAATTATTGATGCTCATTACATTATAGCCTAGTGATATTTTAACGGTGAGATAGGGCTTAAAGACTGTTAGGTCATGGGCTCAATTTTCACAAGAGGGTTTTTTTTTAGATTTATTGGGTTTCCTACTGAATTGATATATATACATTATAGCCTAGTGAAGATAAATATGATCGGGTGATTTGATGACATGATGATATATACATTATAGCCTAGTGAAGATGAATATGATCGGATGATTTGATGGCACGATGATACTCAAATGATTTGTCAATGATTCAAATTTACTTTTAAAAAAGTCTTATCATTGACTTTTGGAATTAATTAAAAAAAGACACATGTACAATGAGATATATTTGTCTACAACATGGCTAAAGGGATGATATATGGTCGAATAATTAAATCATGACATGTCATCATACTGAAAATTGCACTGAATTTTGCATAAATAGTCAATAAATTTTCTTCTTTTTTCCTAATAATTTAGTGCCCTACGAAACATACTCCTGGATTGGTAAATTTATGCCGACTATGGTCCTTGTTCTGTTTGAAAGTCTAGCGGCGACTAATAGGAGTCGTTGGGACTGCATGTCTGATGACACCTATGTTGTAATCATTACATTAAATTCGTTACCGGACGGGACTCAAACATTTGATTTCAAGAGTAATAACATCTTAGACCACATGGTATGGAGGCAGTGACGAACCCAGTAATTTTCAACGACGGTGCGAAATATTTTTAAAAATTTTAGGCCGCGTAGATATATAAATAAAAAATTCGGTTCGGGTCGGGTCATCTAAACAAAAGAACATCAAACTAAAATTTATGTAATCATCGAAAAAACGTCAAACGATGTTACAAACATATTTAAAATGTCACCCTACGGGTTTTTATTTTTTGAAATAATCCAAAACATCATCTAGAGGTACTTTCTTAAGCAAGTCTTTCTCTATATAACATATATAACTATCACTTAAATTCTCATCGCCAATCCGATTACGCAAGTCGGTCTTCACAATCTTTCATTGCCGAAAAACATCTTTCAATGGTTGCTGTTGCGAAGGGTAATCCGAGAACAAGCTTCAATAAACGATATATGTAAAATTTACGTGAATATTTGTTGAAACCATTAACCTTACAAGACTCGACAAACCATCCAAGTTGGCAAATCATGTATCTTTTTTCACAAAACCAATGTAGTTTCCGAGTTGAACCGGAAGCCTTCGTTTTTCGGCTTCATCGAAATCATATGGATACTTTTCGCCTAGTTTTAGTATATTTGGAATGTCAAACGCACTAAAGTTATCACACGTACTCAAAAAACTCATACAAAGAAGTAGTTCCGATGTTACCTCGTTAAAACGGTTCTCAAATTCTTGAATTTGCAAATCTAGAACCGATTGAAGCAATCACACTCGTAATAATGCCGATTTGAGATGTTCGTCTTTCTTCTTGGCCACCTTGGGTTAATATATTTTTTATCTAATTTTTTCATCTCAAGTTCATACATGTCATAAAAAGAGTTAACCTTCTCCAAGAACTCATTAAATCCTTCCAACCTAAACTTTTTAAGTTGGTTTTTGGTGAAAGAAACCAATTTAACCGCATTCATCAAATCTTGTTCTTTTCTTTGTAGACATTGGGACAATGTGTGTGTGATGTTTAGAATATGCTCCATCAAGTGTATGCGAAATACAAAGTCGTATTTTTTTATATCCTCTAGAAGTCCGTCCGCTTGTCTACTACAAGAAATAGTTTGACCCGTTTCTGCTATCCATCCAAGAACTTCCATAATGTTTGGATATAAAGTAATTAAACGCGAAAGCGTTTTGTAGTGGGAATTCCAACGTGTATCTCCCGGTCTTGAAAGTGTCATTTCTTGATTCAACCCTCTTCCGGTACAAAGCACGTCTTCCATTTTTTCCAATTGTCTTCTTTGGCTTTCACGAAGCATGTCTTGTCGTTTGGAAGATGCACAAACGACATTCGGTAAACATGTTATCGTTTCAAATACTCTCCAATTAGGCGTGTGTTTGTGTGCAACCGCCACAACAACTAGTTGAAGTTGATGTGCAAAACAATGAATATAGAAAGTCGAAACATTTTCCTTTAAAATAAGAGCTCTTAATGTAACATTCGTGAAAATCGGGTTTCAAAAACCCGCACCGTTTATCAATCAAATATTCAGTTAAAAGTTCGTTACGTATTTAACGTGTCGGTTATTTAAAATAATACATAATTAATAAATATTTTAAAGATTAAAGACCACAACTAATAAATAATAATAATTAATGAAAAATTAAATAAAGAAACAGAATGGGGTAGCCGGGTTTCAAACCCGGGTCTCCCAGATATACACATACACAAAATACCATTACCCCACTTGCCCACATCTGCTACATCTCAAAACAATTATAGATTTGTAATCTCATTCCTTTGATCCGGATTCAAACAAAGAAACAGCCGCGCTAAGTCACCGGCTGTCATCAAGATATCTCGGATCCCTCTCAATCATCGAATGTAACCGATCACGTAATAGACTCAATCAGGGAGTCAACAATGCCCAAATCGGTTATGCAATTATCTCGGCAATTAAATCTTGACCGAAATTCTTGAAACCGAAATCGGTAAGCTACTGATTACTCTATAAATACCAATCGACTTCACCACAAACGAATTCGTTCAATCTCTTAAACTCTCTCTTAAATTCTCGCTAAAACACTCTAACGCTGTCCCTGCAAGTCGCCGGAATTCTCAGTTACTCGCCGGAAAACCGAAGAATCCATTTCATTATTGCCTTACTCTATAAATAGGACTTCTAGAGCTCAGACATAAATCACCGCACTCACCTCAAACTTCTGGTAGAGCCTCTGTCGCAAGTTAAACTTCGCCGGAAGTTCTTTCAGTCGCCGGAGTTTCTACACATTACCGGAATCCAACCGGAACTTCCATCGGTATGAATTCTTAATCTTTTCTGTCAGTTTTATTCAGTTCATTTGTTTAATCTAAAACAATAGATCAGTAAAATCAAAATGTTTAGACTAAATAGTTCGAGTCCAGGCTCTCACACCGGTTCGACAGTTTAAATCCTTTTTAAAAAATTGGATAATTTCTGAATAATCTAAATAGTATATAAATATAATTAAAATCAGAAATATTTCGTGTTAGACACGTAGCTCAGTTGGTAGAGCTGCGTGCACGTATACGAGAGGTCCCGAGTTCGAACCTCACTCAGCGCATATAGAAACACAGTCCGACCGGTCAACGGTCAAAAAGTCAAAAAGTCAACTTTTTTTTATTTCTTTTTATTTATTTATTTAATTGGAAAATTATTTAAAAATACTTAAAAATAAGATTATTAAAGTTAGAAAATTTCCTTAAACTTACAAAAATAAATCTAACAATCCCATAAGAGCACTAATTAAAAATATTAATCTCAAATAAAATTTATTTATTTACCAAGTCATTTCGTTATTATTTAGGTTAGTTTTTCCCTCGTCGGTTGAATCATAATATTCGTGCGCATTCATCGTCATCAAGGAACGCACCCACTGTGAGTGAATCCTTACAAATTCCCCTTTTTATTCATGTTTTGGGGTGTATCATGTGGCGCTTTAATTATTTCGTTTATTCAAACTCGTGCTATTACCATTATATGATCTAAACTTGTGATGTAAATATTGTTTGTTGTGATGCGTGTTTATATTCTTGTCAAGTTGCGTGCAAATCATTCATTAGGCCCATCAGTTCCTCGTGGGAGACGAGTTGAGCATCGGATGCCTCATTAGATCGGCTCCGTTTGATTGAGCCTTGATCTCATTGTTCATCATTTGGTGTGTGTGCTTGTGCATTGTTTGATATTATGTGTTTTGTGATTAACTTTACATTTACGTTTATTCATATTTGGTTATTCACAATTTTATTCAAATAACCAACATAACTAATCCTTTCAAATATTTAAATAAGATTCACTCGCCAACTTTTGTTGACCCAAAACCCTATTTTACACGTGATACAAGTGATCCGGTTAAGAAAAGAAACACATAGGATGGCTTAGAAGAATAAACAAGTTAATGCCTTGGAATGAACGTTTAGTTTTGTTTTCCTATGTAATTGTACTTTAGTTTGTAATTTGAATGAAAATGTATTTGAACATGTTGTGTTTGTATGTTTATTGTAACTTCTTCTTTAAAGAGAAATAATAAATATGAAACTTTATAGTAAATGTCATGAGCTTTGATGAAAACCCAATCATGCCCCGACTACCATTTCCGTTGCGGGTCAGGGTGTTACAGATTAGTATCAGAGCCTTTGACTATAGGGATATAGGATAGGTTATTAGACCCTTAGAGCCTATACTATAGTTGATTAGATTTTAAATTGTTTATGTGGTTACATGCAAACTCATGATGTTTATTTGTTTCGTATTTATTACACACACAAATGCATGCAAACACTTCCACTATCATATTGTGGGATACTTAATGAGTTATACTTATTGTCAAACATAACATGCTTACATATACATTCATCACGCATATTTCAATGTTCACATATTCAAATCATCCTCATATTTCCTTTATTCAAGATTTTGTCGCAATTTTCGTTTTTCAATCTCATCAAAGTGAGTTCTACGATGGGCATGTAGTAACTGTAAGGGTACAAGTACTGGTAGTCGAAACGTCCTGTCTAGGTTGGCATTCGTATAAATCCAATATAACGGACCAGTTTGTCTACCTGGGGACTAACGATGAGAGTACGAAGGACCTATTAGGCCAAAGCATGCCACACCAAACGTCGTTTAAACTAACCCTACTTTGAGTTGTCATTGTCTCCATACCAGGACACCCTCCGACCTTATATTTTACTGTCATGTTTTACGATTTTCATTCGGGTGGCGCAAGTGTTAACAGGCCAACACCAATATGAACCCTACCAAAGCCTGCCAAGGCCAAGTAAGGGACATACGGGAGCCCAAACATGAGCAAAGCCCAAGACATCCTATGGATGTAGTAGGTTTATTTTATTCATTTGTTTTTGTGAATGTTCATTCCTAAATACGACGCATGACACCTAAAACGTCAAACTCATACTCTCGATACGTATTCCTTGTAGATGTCTTCTAGTCTCTCTCGTAGAAGTATGAGATCAGGAAAATCCCGCGAACGCATGGCTGCCCAAATCGCTCAACAAATGGCTGCCGTAATACCCAACATCGTAGTTCAAGTTCAACAAGCCCTTACCGCTAATCCCGTCAACCCAATCAATCAAGAAGATCAAAATGTTGTCAACCCTCCCCCAAATACCACTAAATGCACCTTCAAACATTTCAAATCCTGCGACCCTCCAAAATACGAAGGGACTGAAGGTGTCACCGCTCTCCTCCATTGGTTTGAGGAAATGGAGAACACTTTTCTCAATTGCGACTGCCCCGATGACGCAAGGTGCGATATGCTACCGGTCGTTTGTTCGGAGTAGCACTTACATGGTGGAATACAGAGAAGGCCAAGCGAGGTGCTGAGGATGCTATGACTTTGACCTGGGAAGAGTTGAAGGAAATCATGACAAGACGGTTCTATCCAAGAAGCGAAATCAAGAAATTGTAAGATGAGTTCTATTCTTTGAAACAAAATGAGGGCGACCACACCACATAGAACAAGAGATTCCTTGAGTTAAATCAGATGGTCGCCAACTTGTTCACTCCCCTCTACCGTATGATCGAGCACTACATTCGAGGTCTTCCTTCAAAAATTCAAGACCCTGTAATAAGTACCACACCTGCAACATTGGAAGCAGCAATGGAGTTAGCTACAGAGCTCACCGAAAACCGCATACGAAATAAAGACTTCACGGAGGAGAAGAAGAAGGATAAAGAATCAACCGAAACCTGCAACCCAACCCAGACCGAATCCCCTCCTCAAAACACTCCTAAGAGAAAACGAGATGGACAAAATTTCGCTATCACCCAAGGCAATCAACCAGTTTCACAAGCCGTACCCCTCCAAGCTATCCCAATCACTCAAGTAGCACCCAACTCTACTTACCCAAATAAGAAACCCTACATTGGACCTCACCCTCAATGCAACACCTGTTTTTATCACCATCCATCTACCGTACCTTGTCGACTGTGTGCAAATTGTGGGCGTTATGGTCATTGGAGCAAAACTTGTCGTGCCCCTCAAAACCAAGCCTCACCCCCTACTCAAAACATGATCCGAACATATCAACAACCCCAATACCCCATGTTCCCATATGTTCGAGTTTTTTTTTAATTGTGGCGACCCTACCCACTTTAGAAACACGTGCCCTCGATTGGTTAACATCATAAACGCCCAAGCTCAAGCAAACCCAGTTAACCAAGCAAATCAAGCAAACCCAGCTCCACCACCAGCAAGAGGAAGAGCTTACAACATCAACGCCAATCCTGTTGAAGATAATAACAGCCCAAACGAATAACACAACTAGCTTTCCCTCACCAAGAGTCAAGACTCAACTGCAATCGTCTAATTTTAATGTTTTCTTTATGTTATCTCAATCTTTACGTATCCCAGTTATAAATTGGGAATTTATGTATCCAATAATTTTAATGCGAATTGATATTACGGTTTTGTTTTATACC
This sequence comes from Scalesia atractyloides, assembly GCA_947069175.1. Classification (NCBI taxonomy): domain Eukaryota; kingdom Viridiplantae; phylum Streptophyta; class Magnoliopsida; order Asterales; family Asteraceae; genus Scalesia; species Scalesia atractyloides. Next base: position 61,391,893 of record CAMTDV010000008.1, read on the forward strand.
TTTACACATTGATTTAACTCTCACATCATCATACATCTCGACGTACCTCGATCTCATCATTTAAAGAAGTTGGGTTGTGTCTCACTTTTACATAGACTAACCCCTTCATCATAACAAACGAGAGAGGTACTATCATCATTCGATCATGTATCCTTTCAGATTTGATACTCAAGCTTTGGTTGTTGTGTTTGTTTATGTTTAGAGTCACATAGAACTAATCATAATTTACTGATAAAGCCAACGAAAATTTGACAAGAATATGGTGGATACGCCGTTGGTACTTCCTATATATAAGTATTCTTGGCAAAGGATCAAAAGCATTACCAGGAGATTAAGAGAAGTTCCGTGTAGGTTTTAGTATCGTCATGGTTGAAGTTTTGTTTTATGATATAACCTTATCTTTCCAAACGTATCAATTCTCTCAAAACTCTTATGCATGAGATCATACCTAGTCCATCAACTCTGTTTATCAATATTCCTTATCTTAGGCATCAAAAAGCGATTCCTGTAGCAGGGTATTCAACCCTTACTAGGAACGTTACCACCTCAAATAAAATTTAAACTCTCACCCCCTTCTAAGTATGTAATTGTCAAAACCACCCTCCTTTCGAGTCAAACATACCACTACTTAAATTTCGGGACGAAATTTCTAAAAGTAGGGGATACTGTAACATTCGTGAAAATCGGGTTTCAAAAACCCGCACCGTTTATCAATCAAATATTCAGTTAAAAGTTCGTTGCGTATTTAACGTGTCGGTTATTTAAAATAATACATAATTAATAAATATTTAAAGATTAAAGACCACAATTAATAAATAATAATAATTAATGAAAAATTAAATAAAGAAACAGAATGGGGTAGCCGGGTTTCGAACCCGGGTCTCCCGGATATACACATACACAACATACCACTACACCACTTGCCCACATCTGCTACATCTCAAAAAAATTATAGATTTGTAATCTCATTCCTTTGATCCGGATTCAAACAAAGAAACAGTCGCGCTAAGTCACCGGCTGTCATCAAGATATCTCGGATCCCTCTCAATCATCGAATGTAACCGATCACGTAATAGACTCAATCAGGGAGTCAACAATCCCCAAATCGGTTATGCAATTATCTCGGCAATTACATCTTGACTGAAATTCTTGAAACCGAAATCGGTAAGCTACTGATTACTCTATAAATACCAATCGACTTCACCACAACGAATTCGTTCAATCTCTCAAACTCTCTCTTAATCTAAAACAGTAGATCAGTAAAATCGAATTTTTAGCAAATCTGTTTTCAGTTCCGAATTAATGAAGAAGATGAACATCGAGTCGTATATGAATATAATTAAAATCGGTATTTTAAACGGGTTAGACACACAGTCCAGCGGTGGACTGTGTGCATTTCATACTATCGATACCGAGTTCGATCCTTGACAAAACCCTATCCACTGTAATAAAAATGTTCTTTTTAAAACCGAAACCATATTAACTCGCTATAAGATGTTAAGTATAATAAAATTACAATATATATCGGGTTAAACACCCAGCCCAGTTGGTTGGGCTGGGTGCAATACAACACTTGAAACGCGGGTTCGAGTCCAGGCTCTCACACCGGTTCGACAGTTTAAATCCTTTTTAAAAAATTGGATAATTTCTGAATAATCTAAATAGTATATAAATATAATTATAATCAGAAATATTTCGTGTTAGACACGTAGCTCAGTTGGTAGAGCTGCGTGCACGTATACGAGAGGTCCCGAGTTCGAACCTCACTCAGCGCATATAAGAAACACAGTCCGACCGGTCAACGGTCAAAAAGTCAACTTTTTTTTATTTCTTTTTATTTATTTATTTAATTGGAAAATTATTTAAAAATACTTAAAAATAAGATTATTAAAGTTAGAAAATTTCCTTAAACTTACAAAAATAAATCTAACAATCCCATTAAGAGCACTAATTAAAAATATTAATCTCAAATAAAATTTATTTATTTACCGAATCATTTCGTTATTATTTAGGTTAGTTTTTCCCTCGTCGGTTGAATCATAATATTCGTGCGCATTCATCGTCATCAAGGAACGCACCCACTGTGAGTGAATCCTTACAAATTCCCCTTTTTATTCATGTTTTGGGGTGTATCATGTGTCGCTTTAATTATTTCGTTTATTCAAACTTGTGCCATTACCATTATATGATCTAAACTTATGATGTAAATATTGTTTGTTGTGATGCGTGTTTATATTCTTGTCAAGTTGCGTGCAAATCATTCATTAGGCCCATCAGTTCCTCGTGGGAGACGAGTTGAGCATCAGGTGCCTCATTAGATCGGCTCCGTTTGATTGAGCCTTGATCTCATTGTTCATCATTTGGTGTGTGTGCTTGTGCATTGTTTGATATTATGTGTTTTGTGATTAACTTTACATTTACGTTTATTCATATTTAGTTATGCACAATTTTATTCAAATAACCAACATAACTAATCCTTTCAAATATTTAAATAAGATTCACTCGCCAACTTTTGTTGACCCGAAACCCTATTTTACACGTGATACAGGTGATCCGGTTGAGAAAAGAAACACATAGGATGGCCTAGAAGAATAAACAAGTTAATGCCTTGGAATGAACATTTAGTTTTGTTTTCCTTTGTAATTGTACTTTAGTTTGTAATTTGAATGAAAATGTATTTGAACATGTTGTGTTTGTATGTTTATTGTAACTTCTTCTTTAAAGAGAAATAATAAATATGAAACTTTATAGTAAATGCCATGAGCATTGATGAAAACCCAATCATGCCCTGACTACCATTTCCGCTGCGGGTCAGGGTGTTACACTTAAGTCGTTAAACTCACCCGACATGTTACCTGCCCTGTCATAACCTTGGCCTCTAATCCTTTTCAAACTCATCCTATAGCGTGCCAAAATATCATCAATAGCCGATTTAAGTGTTAATGCACTTGTCTCTTTGACATGAACAAGCCCAAGTAGAAGCACTTAATCTAAGTTTGTAATCACGTTTCTCCTTGGGGGTCCTTTTGTCCTATTGTGTGTGTACCATTTGCTTTTTGCTAAGTAAATCGGCACACTTTTGGAAACATTTGTTGTGGGCGCTATAACTAAGCCAACATGTTTTGTAAGTACCTCATGTACTTTTTTTCCAATTGTTATACCCGTTTACAACAATAGTGTCTATATGATCACCAAATTTGGACCGAAACAAGTAACAACATAGGCAAAAAACACGATCCGATTTTATACTATACTCTAACCATCCCTTATATTCCTTTCGGCAATACCATTCTTCCTTGAATTTTCTCAATTCTTTACCTTGAAAGGTTGATTGTGGGAATTTCATACTCGTTGGTTGACATGGTCCTCTTAGTATGTATGCCCTTCTAACATCATCTCGTTGATTCACGTTTTATAATGCAATCGCCTTGTGATCATGAGGAACCGAGGGAAGATTATTCACACCAAAAAAATCGAAAGATGGTTCAATTTCAATAGCTTTCCTCTTGTTGAGAAATCGCGCCATAACTTCCTAACTCATTGCGCCTATCACATACAAAATAAACAATGATCTTTGAGTGTTCGACCATCAATATTCCTTAATTTTAAAATTTTGAATTTCATCTTTTCAAACCCTATACTAGAATCATATAATAAATAAGAGATTAAGAGACAACAAACTCATCCTATAAAGACTAGAACAACCCCAACTTACCTCAAAACACATAAATGTTTAAACTTTTTTAACCCATCCTAAAATCCTATTAGCTCATGAGTCTTGAACAAATACGCATAAAAATCAAAACAACAATAAAACAAAACATGTACCTGTCAGGGGCGACTGGAATTAACCAATTTGCAGCCGGAATTTTGCAGCTGTCGGCTGGAATTATGCTGTCGCTGGACACTGAAGTGAAGCAGAGGGAGGGCAGGATCTGCTTGCAGCAATTTGGGTTTTTTTAATTAAGTGGATTGATTTTGTTTAGTTAAACTAGTAGTTGGGTTGGGCTTGAATGGGTATTAATTTATTGGGCTTGATGGATTGAATTTAAGTTTTATTAAAGGGGTTAGTGGGCTAAGTTGTTTACATAATTTGACCGGGTTTCAATCCATGTTCACAATTTTTTTATATAAATTCCTAACATTTTTTCTAAGGGGTGCGGACGGAAATTTCCAAGGGGTGCGGTTGGGATTTTTCGCAAAAAATACCACTAAATCTTTTCTCAAGGGGTGTGGCCGCCCACCCACGCCATAGGGTGGGTCCGTCCCTGTGTGGAGGAGCTTGAAAAATGAGTGTTATTCGCCAGGTGCACGTCACGTCAGTGCGCACAAGAATAGTGGCGTGGTAGAGGGGGGTGGGAAGGGACGTGGAAGAGGACGCTATTTGACACGTGTCATCTATTTAATATTATTATCTTCTATTTAAAAATTATATAAAATCAATTAAATTCAATTACATAAATTTTAAAAAATAAAAAACATAAATTGAGAAATCTACATAAAATTTAAAAATAAAAAATTACATAAACTTTAAAATTCCTCTTCGTCAGGGTCGTCTCGTAGAACGCTCCAAATGTGTTCAACCAAAGCCGCTCGAAGGTTATGATGTGTTGTATTATTTTTAATTTCATTCGAGTTCGCCTCTTTTTTTCATCACTTAATTCTTCGGTGCTTGGTTGACTCGTCTTCTTGTGATACTCGCAAATTGCGCATCCACCATCCTCCAAAATCATGTTATGCAAAATAACCCACGCGTACATCACATTTTGAATTATAGGTTTTACCATAATTCTGCAAGGCACTTTCAAAATGTTCCATCTTGATTGCAAAACATTAAATGTTCGTTCGACGTCCTTTTGCGCCACCATTTGAGCCCCGTTAGACTTACGTCGCTTTTCGTCTAATGTCGTTCCCCTAGTAAATGATTTTACGAACATAGCCCAATCCGGGTGTATGTCGTCCATTAGATAATAACCATATTTATACTCTGCACAGTTAACAAAAAAAGATTCTTTCGGCCCAACACCATTCAATGGGTGATCAAATAAAGAATACTTAAATCGTTATTTCCGGCAGGCATACCAAAGAATGCATCCCAAATCCAAAGATCTTGAGATGCAATTAATTCGAGCATCATAACCAGTTTTGTATGAAATTAGATACTGTGTTGCCCGGCTCACGATATTGGACAATTTTCCCACTCCCGTTTCATACAATCTAAACTACTGATCATCACTTAGAAACCATGTCGCTCTTTATGAGTCTACAAAAGTTGGTGTATGTCACTAAATGTAGGTGTTCTCAAATATTTTTTTTAAATATAGTTCAACAACACACTCACAAAAATAATGGAGGCTTTTGTAAGTGCAGCTCTCGCTGGGTAACTGTGCTTTATCAGTTCTGGTTAACAAAGTGAAGGTCAACAAAGTCAAGAGAAGTCAAAGATCCAAGTAATGAAGGCCTTATCTAAATTTATTAGTTAAACTCAGACTATATAATCAGGATTCTTTGTTTTGTTGGTTTTCCGAATTTGATGTATATATTCAGAATAGTTGTTATCAAGATTTAATGTAATGTCCGAATTTGTTAAGTTACAAATTCGGATTAGGTATCTTTGTCAGGACTTATATGTCCGAGTTTGTTGCCCTAGCCTATATATATGTGGTGTATAGGTTAATTTTTGGCAAGCTTTGTGCAATCTTTCGGGACCTCATGGGTGTGCACATTCTAGTGAGAGAAACTATGTGTTAGAGAGAGAAATCTAGGGTTTAGATCTTTGTGATCTAAACCATCTTGTAGAAGATGACGTATACTCGTTTGGTATGTAATCTATATTGATTGTAATGAAATGAATGAGTTTCTCCTACATCTTCTTCTTTATCTATCTTGTTTTTGTTGTTTCACGTCATGAATTAAGTGCAATGTTGATGTTCGTCATCGATCAAGTGCTTTCAAGTGGTATCATAGCGTGGTTACTGATTCGAAATGGTCTAGCTGCTTCCAAATCACCATTGCTCTTGATTTGATGTTTGTTTCTGCCAAACATCTTGTAGTCATGAAGATTCTATAGAAAACTTGAAGAAATTGAAGTTGTTTGTCGACTGAGATGTTTTCTTGTTTTCCAAGTTGCTGTTGATCTGAGGTTTGATATGAATCTGCTCTGTCCAGATTTCTGTATATGTTAGAGATTCCGAATTTACTATCCGTATTTGTATCATCCGAGTCAAGCATGGGAAACAAATTTGGAAGAAGGTTACTGGGATATTAGTCCGAATTTGGACTTTTGATCCTGTCTGAATTTGGAATTCAAGTTATTTGGTTCGAATTTGTTTGAGTTTTCTTATGTCTGAATTTGTTAAAATTATATTCCTTGTCCGAATTTGTGAGACTCAAGCTATCTGAATTTGTTTTGAATACATGCCTGAACTTGCACAAAGTACTCTGTCCGAATTTGTTGGAGACTCTAGTCCAGATTTACTTGTTTACATCTTTTCTGAGTTTGAGTTTATTTATCTTATCCGAAATTGTCACCTTGTGGGTACGAATTTGTGATTTGATTGTCTCTTGTCTGAATTTATAAGTTAAATTCAGATTATATATGCCAAATTCAGAGTATGTTTCATAAATTCAGAAATATATCACAAATTCAGAGTATAATTCACTAAATTCGGACTATGTTGGTTAAATTCGGACTTGGAGGACTACAAAAAAGTTATTAAAAAGGTACGAATTTGTAAGTTAAATTCGGATTGTGTGAGTTAAGTTCGGACATAAAAAATCTTAGAATTTGTTAGTTAAATCCGAATTTGTGAGTTATATTCCGAAATTTCTTTGCTTGTTTCGAATTTCTTTGTATTTAGAAGTACTGTTTAGATGATCTGATCCGAGGTTTCAAAAGCTTCCGGGTTTTACGAGTTCCGAATTTTCTAAGAATTCCGGGTTACCTGGGGGTATTGGATTATTAGCTAAGTTTAGATGTTTGTGTAGTTCGGGAGTTCTGAGTTGTGCATGTTCTGAGTTTTTCTAGTTATTCCGGGTTACCTAGGGTACCAAATAATTAGCTAAGAGTCAGAATTTTGTGTAGTTCGGAAACTTGAAGTCGGTTTCGGATTACTATGTTGTTTGGATTAAGTGAGGATTTTTTTCCTTGTGGGGATGAGACGTGGTAATGGTAGTCCACGATGTTCTTTTCAAGGTTCTCGGTGTACGGATTTGGTCCGTACTAGAGTTTTCAGACAATTGGGACTTTTATCGGGCATTTGAAGTGATACGATGTGAAATGACTTGGACTTCGAAAGTTTACAAAGAAAAAGGAGGAGTAAAAATTTTCTATTTTCTTTGTAAATCTAAAGCTTGTGCGTGAAAAAGCTGTGTGTGATAGAGTTTTCTCTCGTGTGTTTGTGTTTTTAATCAAGTATTGACAATGAAGTTGATTTCTCGGGTGATGAGTAGTTAAAGATTGAGCCTTCTTTAGTTGTTGTTTAGAGTAGAGAAGACTGGTTTCTTGGTCCCTCATCCAAGACGGTTGCTAGGTTTTTCTCGAAATAGTGGGGTGCTTCTTGATTTGAGGGGAAGATGGGAGATGAAAGCCAGCAGGGGTTCAGTGAATTCGTGAAGATAGGAGATTGATTCATGAAGATACGTGACGAGATGAGATCACACATGAAGGGTTGAAGACTTTTGATCAAGATGGTGTATGTACTTTTGCAAAGTTCAGTTTGTTATTAACTTATCAAACTGAACTTTATATCTTTGTAGAATTTCAAGTGTTCAATGTTAGGCATTGGAAATCTGATGCTTTGTTCTCCTTTTGGTTAAGTTTGAAGATCATGGATCGAGCGATATTCTTACATTTGGTTGTAGGTTGGTTCGCGTTAACTTGATTCGGGAGTAGTTTGAGGGGGGGGGGGATCTAGAGTGGTTGATGTTGGATTCTTCAGGGTTCACAAAGCGGCCATTTAAGTGATCATCAGCAAGTCATCGTTAGAAGGGTTGAAGATCGCTGTGCTCCGCCGGAAAGATCAAGTGTCAGCCAAAGTTGAAAGCAGGCATGATATCATCGGTCAAGGGGGAGTCTGTAAGTGTAGTACCCGATGACTGAATATTATTAATGCCACATAGAACTGATAGCAACAGTTAAGGGGGAGTCTGTAAGTGCAACTATTGCTGGGTACCTGTGCTTTATCAGTTTTGGTCAACAAAGTCAAGAGAAGTCAAAGTTCCAAGTAATGAAGGCCTTGTCCGAATTTATTAGTTAAACTTGGACTAGAAGTATATAATTGTGATTCTTTGTTTTGTTGGTTGTCCGATGTATATATTCGGAATAATTGTTGTCAGGATTTAATGTAATGTCCAAATTTGTTAAGTTACAAATTTGGATTAGGTCCGACTTTGTGCCCTAGCCTATATATATATATATATGTGTGTGTGTGTGTGTGTGTGTGTGTGCGTGTATGGTGTATAGGTTAGATTAAGGTAAGCTTTGTGCAATCTTTCAGGACCTCCTGGGTGTGCACATTCTAGTAAGAGAAACTATGTGTTAGAGAGAGAAAGCCAGGGTTTAGTTCTTTGTGATCTAACCAGCTTGTAGAAGATGATGTATACTCGTTCAGTATGTAATCTGTGTGGATTGTAAAGAAATGAATGAGTGTCTCCTACATCTTCTTCTTCATCTATCTTGTTTTTGCTGTTTCACGTCATGAATTAAGTGCAATATTGATGTTCGTCATCGATCCAGTGGTTTCAGCTTTCCATCGCGGTCCGTTCCGACATTTTTATATAATCATCCTTTATGTCGAAAGTCGTCCCATAGCCCAAAACGTGCTAAATCCTAGAGGATTAAGCACGTTGTTTGTATTCTAAGAAATAATTCACGGCTTATACGAAATCAACGTCTGAAAGTACTATCATCATAAGTAGGATTTGGTGAAAATAATCACTTACTAATAAATCATGTGCGGTGACTCGGTCTCATACTATGTATTTTCTCCTTTTGGGTTCTCAAAAGCACCCTTTGTCTTCCGTTACAGCTTCAACCACCTTTTGTACCGCTGAAATTATGTGTGTCGGTCCCTCGTCATCCGAAGAGAATAAAATTAAGTTGTCAAGCCCAGATGACGATGAGGAAGATGAAGGTGAAGAATTTGAGCCTTCCATTTTTTATAAATTTTGTAAAAAATGGGAGGGAATATGTGGAAAAGGAGGATTGTAAATGGGGGATTGAGTCTGGTTTTTATAAAATTGGTGTGAAATGTGAAAGTATGTATATTTTTTTAAAAAAAAAGTTTTTTTATAGGGTGAAACTAGCCGTTAAACGGCTAGTTTCAAATAGTTAATCAAGAACGTCCACGTCGTTCTATGTTAGCCCTCAACACCGTTGGAGAATTTGGAGCCCATGTCACAACGCTGAGCACAACGCGAGGGACGGTGTGTTGGTGCATAATGTCTATTACCTACGTTAAGGATATGTCGGTTGTGTATATAGGGCTTAGAAATGTCAATTTTATATGTATTTTTTAGTGGCTCATACGAGTGAGCTATAGTGGCTCGTATATGTGACATCTTGTCACTCGTACGAGGCACCACTCGCATGAGCCTACACACCCACTCCTGTGCGAGCCATGTTGGCCTATAAATAGTGGAGCTTAAGTGTTGTACGCGATCTGTTGGTGTGTGACTACGGCAAAGCCCTGTCCATTTGTTTACTCGTCTGTAACTTTCACGTTTATTAATATACGAAGTAAAGTCGTTTAAGTAGCATACTTGATTGTTTGTTTGTCTAACTCGCTAGCAGTGAATTCCGCCTCTATTAGCTGAGTCGAATCGGTCCGATGCTCATAGAGGAGAGTCGATCCCCTCTCACAAGTGGTATCAGAGCCTTGAGGCCTAATTTGAGGACAAACAACAAGTTTCAGCAGTTGCAAATCCAGATTCAACCATTGAAGATTTTCTATATCTACTTTTTCTTCATACATACTTCAGATCTAGAGGATTTCATGGACAAGTTGGACTAGGATTTTAGTATAACACGTTAAAATCAAGGTTAACAAATCCCTGAAACTTACAGATCTAAAATCAACCAAAATCATGATGAAAATTACAGAAAACATCCATTTGCTGACTTGAGCTACTCGTACGAGCCAAAGGATAACTCATACGAATGGCCATCCATATGATTTAGCCACTCGTACGAACAAGAAAACAAGTTTTCTTAAAATTTTTAAGTTCCAAAATAGTCATTCGTATGAGTAAGTGTTTCACACAAAGATTCACTCGTACGAGTAACTCTTTCTCTCGCACGAGTAACTTGCTCGCACGGGTCACCTAACTCGCACGAGTATTAAGTCACTCGCACGAAGAACATTTTGAGGATTTTTCTCAACTTTCGTGTTTTTGTCAATTTATATCTAATCAGTGTTGTCGAAAGTTTGTGTTTCTAAAACGCTTGCAGATTTAGTGGAAGAAGAGTTTTTCAATGCGTTTGTTGCTTCAGCTGTTACGACTACCGCAACACAGAACACGAATCTAGAGAACAAAATGGGAACCATGATGAAACCTCCAAAGCTCATGAACTTAGAAGATTATGACAGCTGGAGTGAGAGATTCATAAACTGGGTATAAGCTAATCATTTCTCATGTTGGTTTGCCATCGTGTCAGAGTACACAACACCTACAGGTGAGAATGGTCTTGAGAAGATGCTGGCTCAGCTAACGGATATAGAGAGAGAAAAGTTTATCAACGAAAAGAGGATGATGAACATACTGCAAAAGGCAGTAAAAGAAGATATCCTGGCAATTCTTCAAACGATGATCACGCTCAATCTCTGTGGAATGCTTTAAGCCTTAAGTTTCAAGGAAGTTCTCAACTTCGAAAAGGAAGAAAAGCGCTGCTAAGCAAGGAGTTCGATATTTTCAATTAGATGAAAAGTAAGACAGTAAAGCAGTTGATCGAATGATATTGTCATTTGGTGGTTCAGATGAAACGAATGGAGATTTTTAAAACCAATGAAGAACTGGTTGATAAACTGGCTGATTCTTTACCAGAAGGAGAGTGGACGACCTATCTAACTATTCTGAAAAATGGTACGGAATGCAGTAACTTCACATTGCCAAGATTTATTGAAAGATTAGAAGGTCATGAGCTAGAAATGCAGAAAATGGCAAAGAACAAAGGCGCTCGCATGCAACAAGATGTGAACCTATACTACAAAAGTAGTTCTGCTGGTAACATACAAAGTCCCAAGGTTCAAACCGCCTTCAGTGCCAACAATTCTACAAGTCCACCATCAAACCAATCCAGTGGGTTTCAGTCATTTTCATCATGCAACCTTATTTCTCCTCAAGCTCCTCAATCTTCACAAAGTTCAAGTAATCCTCAGAACGGTCAAAACAATCCACCTAATTCAAACCAACGAATTCTTCAATGCAACATTGCTGTGAATCTTGAAAATGCATAGGATTTCAATGAACACACGGCCAAATAACACATGGCCTTGCTTGCATCAGTTCTCGAATCATACGAAAGTCTGGTAGTCGGAAGGATTGGGAATCCTGAAATGACCAAAGAAGATTATGATCAGATTGATCCAAGTAAGATGGACTTAATTGATATTAAATGGTGCATGGCGTTAATAGTCCGTAGAGCTCAACGCTTTATGGAAGTCACAGGAACAGACAGTCTGGGAGGTCTTAACGGAAAACTCGGTTTTGATAAGGCTAAAGTTACATGCTTCAAGTGTATAGAAAAGGGACATTTCAAGAGAGAGTGCCCAAACAGAGAAGTCAAAGGAAATCAGAATCCATTTGTAGATGATTTTACAAAAGAGCCATATATCATTGACCCCAACCTCAGACAAGGTTAGTGCAGATCGAAGATGGTCCATCAAACTCAATGGATAAGGCTTTGGTTGTTACCCAAGAAGATGAAGGGTTCAACTGGAACAAATACATTACAAAGAATGAAAGCCTCGCACTGGTAGCTGAGATATTTGAAGAACCCTAATAGGCAGAAGAAGAATTTGCTGAGGCATCCTTTGACGAAGCACCAGAAGAATATTACAACACGTCGTCAGAGGAAGAAGAACTCTTAAATAGTGCATTTAAATATCTTTTGGCTTCTGACATTCTTAAAACTTTTGCAGGTTATTTCGACTCAAGCTATCAACCACCTTGGGAAGAAAAGAAAAAGTCTGAAATAGAGGAGTTGATCGATGTGACCAAGGAGTTGACTTTGGAGAATCTATCTGACATAGCCGACAAAGCTCTAATGGCTAACGTGAATGAGGTAGTTACTGAGGAAGCTCAGGAAGCTAGAGTCAAATCGGTAAATGTGTCAGTAAATGAGTCAGTAAAAGAAACACCTTCCATGAAGTGCAAAGAGCCATGCATTGAGTGTATCGAAAAAGAAACGAGATACAAAGAGCTGAAAAGTCATGCAGATAATTTGTCATGTGATTATAATACAACAAAAGAAGCATATGACAAATTAAGTAAAAAAATAAACAATTTGAACAAGTGATCAAAGAAAATGACAAGACACTTTCGATGCTCAAGGCAACTGTAATGGACAAACAAATGGCCGTCAAGATTCATTTAAATACAATTGCCGAGCTAAAAAGTGAACTGGAAAAAATGAATATCGAAACTGAACGTGTTAACTAGTTGTTAATAAGTTATTCTACTAGTTCATACGTCATTGATCACATTCTTCCGAAAATTGAAAGAAAGGAAGACAATAAAATTGATGAACACAAAGGTGTAAGTTACGATCGTGTTCCACCGCCCTTGGGGAATAGCTATGCAAGAAAGAAACTATCAAGGGTGGAAAAGGCGCTCAATTTAAAATTGAAATCTGAGAAGAAAAACGAGCTACGTACGAACTGTGGTAAAAAATGTTTTGGAACATGAGTCTGACAAATCTGAAGTTCTAATTTTGAAAGTGTAGAATTGAATCGCAAGAAATCTGAACTGGACGTTGTATCATCAAAATATATTTTAAACAATGATCCAAATGTAGTCGTGTACAAAATGAATGGATCTGATAAACTATATTCCGATCGAGTTGATAAGTTGTTCAAGCTAGTTTAAGTGAGTCATCTGATTTAGAAAAACGAGATGCATCATTTTATTCTAAATCAAAATGTGCCTACAAAAACCACCATTAGAGGGACAAGGATTATCCTGAAAACAGGAGAGCAGGTTTGGGTTATCAAAAGCAAAGAAAGAAGAAGTTTCAACAATTAAACTTTGTGAAGAAAGTTGATTTTGTCTATGGGACAAACACTGAAAAAGAAAAAGAGGCATTGGTAAACAATCCAATGCTGAATTTAAAAAGGAAAAGGAGAGTAGAAAACAAGATTTGGATTGCTCTGTTAGAAATGACAGAAGGACGTGTTACAAATGTAACAAAGTCAGGCATATTGCACGACAATGTTCTTACAAAAATCCAAAACCTGTCTACTACTCAAACAGATCTACAGAAGATATGAAGCAAAAAGCACCCAAGTTTGTACCAAAACAAATTCTGAAAAGAAACAATGAATCCAATAAAAATGTGACATCAACAATTCAACTTAATTCCAAATTTGAGGTTGGTGAAACTTCTACCAAGAATCATTAAAAGGATTCAAAATTCTATTCTAAAAAGGCAGTTCTAAAAACACAAACTTGGGTAGCAAAAGTCAAACCATCTTCAATAGAAATGAAAACACATATTCCAGCTAAAACAGAAATCAAACAAAATGTCAAGATCAAAGTTCCAAAGTTCGATATTCTAGACCCACCCAAGACCAAGCAGGCTTGGGTTTCTCTGTTTAAATAATTTCTTCCACATGTGTGTAGGGGCTCCCGAGGTCAATCATGCCAAAGTAGATTATGAGTAGTGGAGTTTCTCGACACATGTTTGGGATGCTTGCGTTGTTATACGACGTAAAAGCTATCCAGGGGGGATATGTTGCGCTTGCTGGGACACAGGGAGGAAGAATAGTGGGTGAAGGTATTCTCACAAACAAAGTGGTATCTTTCGACAAGGTGAACTATATCGCTGAGCTTAAGAACAACTTACTGAGCATCTCACAAACATGTGACAAGAAATTCACAACCCACTTCAATGACAAGGAATGCTTAATTCTCAAACCGGGATTCAAAATTCCCGAGGAGTGGATCCTCATGCGCGCTCCCTGTGTCGCATCCACTACGCCAAAGAAAGTTCAATGCTTTTTATCTAAAGCTACCAAGAAAGAGTTAATCTTATGGCATCGAAAGATGGGGCACATTCACCTGCGAAAGATGAATTATTTGGTGCATAACGACCTACTGGAGGGTGTTAATCTCAAGAATTTTCACTTATCAGATGATTGTCTGAGCTGTAAAAAGGGGAAGCAACATAAGAAATCACACCCGAGAAAGCTGTTTAACTCTATCAAGCTTCCACTAGAAAGGCTTCATATGAATCTCTTTGGGCCAGTGAATGTGGAAAGTATTTCTGGAGATCTATATTGCCTAGTCGTGACAGATGATTATTCAAGATTCTCATGGGTTTTCTTCCTGTAGAGTAAAGATGAAACGTTTGAAAGTCTTATGATTCTCTTTAGGAAGCTGGAAAATCTATATCACTTGCCAATCAAGAGAATCCGCAATGATAATGGTACTGAGTTCAAGAATAAGAGAATGCTCGAATTCTACAACGATAAGGGTATTCTTCACGAGTTCAGTGCTCCCTATACTCCTCAACAAAATGGAGTAGCTGAATGTAAGAATCGCACACTGATTGAGACTGCCAGAACAATGCTCACTGATTCAAAACTTCAAATTAGTTTCTGGAGCGAAGTAGTCGCGTCAGCGTGTTACACCCTTAACCGTGTTTTGACAGTCAAGCCTCACAACAAGACATGTTTTGAGCTACTAAACCATCAAAAACCGAACCAAGCATTTTTGGAACCTTTTGGATCGCCTTGTACTATTCTAGACCCGGATGGTAAATTGGGGCCAAATCCTTGGAAGGATTTTTCGTCGGTTATGCTAGTCCACAAAAGAGAGTCTTCTTGCCGAGTCTTAACCAGGTTATTCTTGCACAGCAAGTTGATTGTCAAAGATATACAACGCCTACGCAGAAACCTGGTTATCCGTGGCTGTTCAATTACGACGGGTTGTGGAATTCATTTAACCTACCGGAAGTACCTTCAGAAGAGGAACTTGTTATGCTTTTTCAAAAACATCAAATCTCCAATCAAGAGCAAGTTTCAAGACCGTTGGTGATTTCCCCATCACTACCTGTCTCTAACTCTTTTGAAGTAGGTCCGAGCAATACTCTGCAAGAATCGGTAAATGTACTAGTCTTGAATACTGCCGAATCATCTGCCCATCAACCAATTGATGCCGACTCTGATCGAGAACCTACTTTTGACGATGGAGGAACCAGTTCCGATGAAGGATCAGAGCAAATTCAAAGCTTTCTGAACACTCAAGCTGATGAATCTAATGCTAGAAATGAAGCTATATCCTATGAACCGGTTGCTGATGAAATTGTCACTAATGTGCAAAGTCAAGTAGAAGTTCCAATAGACGTGATGCCAAGGACACTATCTTACCATCCGTCGGAGAATGTTATTGGCAACTTACAAATCAGAGTGAAAACTCGAAATTAGATCAATAAGGCTCTAAGTTGATTTTATACAAATGTTGCTCCACTACAAACCAGACTTTCTTACAGTGGTTTTGTTTCACAGGTGTAACCAAAAACTGGAAAGACGCTATGAAGGAAAAAACCCGGGGGGATGCAATGCAAGAAGAGTTGCTTCAATTCTAGAAACTTGGTGTCTGGAAGCTTGTTGACCTACCTAATCATCATAAAAAGATTAACACTCATCGGGTCTTCAAGTGCAAGAGAGATGATAGAGGTATTGTGGTTAGAAACAAAGCTCGACTAGTGGTCTACGGCTTCCATCAACAAGAAGGGATAGACTACAACAAAGTCTACGCCCCTATCGCACTTCTTGAAGCTATCCGCATTTTCTTGGCCTTTGCATCGTGGAAATGTTTCAAGTTGTACCAGTTAGATGTGAAGTCTACATTCCTTTACGGAAAGGTAACGAGGAGATGTACGTCGGCCAACCACCGGGGTTTGCTGATCTGATATACAAGGATAAGGTCTATCTGTTGAACAAAGCATTATATGGACTGCACTAAGCCCCGAGAGCCTGGTACGAGACGCTCTCCAAACATCTTCTAGGAAATGGTTTCTCTAGAGGCACAGTAGATAGTACCCTCTTTCCCAAGGAAGTGGATGGACATCTGATTATCGTACAAATTTATGTGGATGATATCATCTTTGGATCGACAAATGATAAGCTGTGTAAAGACTTTGAAGAAGTCATGAAAAAGAAGTTTGAAATGAGTGCTATGGGAGAGATGAAGTTTTTCTCAGGACTTCAGGTTGAACAATTACCTGATGGCATCTTCATTCACCAAACGAAGTATGTACATGACGTGCTAGAGAAATTTACCATGACAGGAACTAAGCCAGCATCAACTCCATTAGCCACAAACCATAGCATTTGTCCAGACGTTCATGGACTCAAAGTCGATGAAACATTATATCGCTCCATGATCGGATCCTTGATGTATCTCACAGCTTTAAGACCTGATATCATGTATCCTACGTGACTATGTGCCCGTTATCAGTCAAATCTAAGAGATTCACACTTGTTAGCTGTCAAAAGAATCATGCGCTACTTAAAAGGATGTCCAAGCACCGGCTTGTGGTATCCTCGTCATGACGACTTTAATCTCGCGGGTTATTCAGATTCTGATTTCGGATGTTGCAAGCTTAATGCCAAATCTACAACGGCTGGTTACCAGTTCTTCTTAAACCCGTTTGGTAACGTAGCAATGCAAGAAACAGACCGCGGTCCCTCTCTCTACGTGTTAAGCTGAATACGTGTCAGCATCCAACTGTTGTTCCCAGATACTCTGGATACAACAGCAGATGAGAGACTTCGGACTGCAATTTCTTAACACACCCATATATGTAGATAACAAGGCGGCTATTGATATCACTAAAAAACCCAGTTCAACACTCATGCACTAAACGCATAGAAATTCGACACCACTTTATTCGTGATTGTTACGAGAAAAAGTTTGTTAGAATTGAAAATTTCCACACTGATGACCAAAAAGCAGATTTTTACACCAAAGCTTTTGATAGATCAAGATTTAAAAATGTTTTGAAATTAAATGGTTTAAAAAATCTGACATCAGGGGATGGAAATAAGGTTGAATTCGAGGATGACGAGGACTTAACGTGATTCTCATCCGTATGACATATGTTTTTTATGTAAAACTTTTCTTGCTTCCTTAAAAATTAAAACCCAAAAATATTTTTTTTTATTTTAGGGGGAGAAAAGTTGTGAAAAATACAAAAATATTAAAAAGGAACAAAAAGAGTTTTTGTGAGAAAGATGGAATCATATTTAATCAGCAGACTATCACAGTATGCTAAAGAAATTGAATGATTTAAACAGGTAATTAAACAGATCTTACTGATCATGTGCTAATAGGCTTCACACGTTCAGTAAATTGTTGTTCAAGATATAATCTTAAAAGAAAAACTGAGTAATTTGTGGGTCGACATCTCTTGGATATATGGACTTAGTACTCCGAAATTTCGTTTGAGAGAATGCCAAATTCTGTGATACTCGGTTTTTATATTTAATTGATATCTGGGGTATTATCCGAGTTCTTCTGATTTTACGTCGGCAATGACCTAGAACTTGTATAATACTTTACGCATTATTCACCTCCAAAAGCTGCATAAAAATGAGTATATGTCATAAAAAGATACGACATCTGCAGTTCAAAAAGATTCCTAAACGGAACACCACCTAAAGTCGAGCCTTCATATTTTTCTCGTATGGAAATACTATCCTGAACTCTCAAGGTCTCGCAATTCACCCCATTTACAGATATCAGTTAGATATATTCACCTGTGAGATGAAATTCTAGGAACCTTGATACGGGAGTATATTCTAAGATGGGAAACACAGTTACTTCATGTTCCTTAATATTACCTAACATATCTTGAAACAATTGAGAAATGTGTAGAGGTTTAAGTGGATAAGTATATTGGCAATCTAAGTAAATCTGTTTGAAACCTTAAAGTTATTACCCAGATCAACGGTACTGGTGATTTTTCTAAATTACTGATGTGATCCTCTAACACAAACTCACAAAAATATGTATGTAAATACATCTTTATTTACTTTATCTTTCTTTTCAGAAAAATTCAAAAAGATTTTCAGTTTTCTTTTAGCAAAACTTTGAAAAAACACAAAAAAGATTTTAATTCTATCTTAGTTTTTTTCGTCTATCGATGATGAAAATACATTAGTCTAAGCCAAAGCGACAGTTGCTGAGGGATAGCAGAAGATCACGGGCTGGGAGCTAATCTAAAAGAAAAAAATATCCTGAAACGTCAAAAAGTTCGTTAACTTGAAACTTTAAACTTTTAAAGAAATCTGTTTTGGTCAAACAACGGTCAACCAAGGTCATTAACTTGGTCTTGGTAGGCAAATTGGTTAACTGGGGTCATTAACTTGGACTCGGTCAACTGAGTGGGTCGTAAAGACAGATAATTTCACAAAACATCAAAAAGTAACAAAGTGAAGAAAACTGACTCGTACGAGTGACTATCTGACTCGTACGCATGATAAAAGGCTACATTCGTACGAATGACTTGGCACACATATAAAAGGGGCTTTCACTCGCACGGGTCACATTTGTGAATCTGTGCGACTGGCGATACTCTCTATGCGATTCAATTGATTTTTCACACTTCTAGACCATATTTCATACCTTTGATTCTTCGGTGAGGTTGATTTGCACACCTCTCACGATGGGAAAGGTACTAATTCAAGATTTGAGCCGTTATAATGCTGAAGTTGGACCAAAAGGACTTAAAACGTAGATTTAGGATAATTGGACCGGTGAAATGTAAAATTGTACTCAGAATCGTACAAATCGGCCCTTTTAACCTCTATATCATCATTCAATTTGTTAAAATTTGCACGTTTTAAGTTCGGTTTGAAAAGGTGTTATTTTGTGCGATTCACGACTCGTACGAATGATCGCTCGTACGAGTAAGCTTTTTAATCAGATTATTCTCATCACTCGTACGGGTGATCGTTTGTACGAGTAAGTCCATAATGTTATGAAATTCTTTAATCAGTACGAGGAGTCACTCATACGAGTGAGCCTGTTCAAACCTAAAATTGTTAAGTTTCAATTTGATTCTTACGAGGAGTCATTCGTACGAGTGGGTTTGTTCAAACTTGCACCTAAACTATTAAGTAATTATCTGACTCGTTCTCCGAATGGTGACTCGTATGAGTGTAAAAAAATTGAAAAGTTTGAAAATTTTGCTAAGTGTTGGAAATATTTGTTTTGCGCAGGTCAAGAAGTCTGTGTTTTCTCCATTTCACAACATTTGATGCTTATTAGACGAACCAGAGATTGCAGTTTATAGAGAAATACTTGATGTTTTGGGATGTCTTCCAATCACCAAGGCCTTGACTAACAAACATACGGCCTACCGATCGCACGTCGAATATTTTTGGGATGCCGCAGAGTATGATGAGGAAGATAATGCTATAATTTTTGTAGTGAGAATCAACAACGAAGATATCCAAGTGAAAATCACTGAAGATTTGATTCAAAAAGTGTTGAAGTTCAAGGATCGAGCTGAAGACCCAACTGGATATCCGGAATACATGGTCAAGGGGTGGTTCTATCGAATGGGATATGCAGGATACGTCAACGCTGCACCGTTCAAGAAGGGTAATCCGAGCGCACCTTTCAGATATATCGCTCACTGTATTATTCACGCCCTAAGTCACAGAAGGGGGGTTTTGATGATTTGGTGGATTACCCAATGTGCATGATTACACTTATCCTCAATCTGCCGTACAACTTATTGAGGCTCATATTTATGCAGATGGTACAGAATATTTAGCGAGATAAATTCCTTCAGTACCGGAGGTTTGTGCATATGTTGCTAGATCATCTCCACATCAATCTGAAGAAAAAGAAAGAAGATATTCTCAGGCTTCCCGAATACCAAGCCTGTTTTGGGGCTATTACAGACAAAGATTATGTGGCACCACCCAAGGGGAAGTGGAGAAAGGATGACAGCGGAGATGAGACTAAAGAGATTGACGCGTTGGATGGATTTGTATCGAAGAGAAGCGTTTGGTTCACAAAAGAGGATAAAAGGGGGTAAGGGACAAAACGAAAACAAGCTACCACATCTTCCTCCTCTGAACCTCAGCAAAAGAAACGTGCATCAGCTGGCACTAGTTTGATCGATGAGCCAGAGACTGAAGAGAATGTTGAGATTGTTACAGTTGATATAGAGCAATAAGCATTTGGTGGTGAAGTCGGTAGAGATGAAGAGGCATCCTCCTCTAGTACTGATTCAGAGGATAGGTTTGCTAAAGAAAAAGAAAGAGCCAAAGAAAAAGAGTTAGAGTGTTTGGCTGAAGAACGACAAAAGGCTGAGGAGAGGAAAAGGAATGAGACAGGAGAGGACGATACTAATTATGTACCATCTGATTCTGATAGCGACAATCCTTTTCTCAAGACATCTAAGAGGCCAACAACAAAAAGTTTGAAGAGGTCAGCAACTAGAAAAACACACTCTCCGAAAGCTCGGTCTAAGCGTAAGTTGCAGAAGAAGGCTGATAAAGCATCGAATGTTAAACCTACTCAACAAAAACCACCATCACCACCTCTACAACCATCACCAAACCACCTCCACAACCATCACCATAACCTCCACCACAACCCACCCTCAACCTAATCCAACTCAATTTCCACCCCAATTTTCAAAGGGCTCCAGGTTAGAAGATATATTTGACTTTGACTTCGGAGATATTCCTAGGGGTGAAGAGATTACAGCAGATATGTTCCATGACTCACAGATTAGGAGTTAGAAAATCAAGTCATGCTAAACAACGTCAAGATTGCCGAACTGCAGGGACGTATTAAGGGTTTAGAAGAAGATCGATAGAATCTCGAGGCTGTATTAGCAGGTATTGTGTCGGAAAACGAAAGGCTACAGAAGCGTATGGAAGAATATGACGAAGAACGCCTAAGGAATCAAAGACAGGTGAGCTTGTTCCAGAAAATTCTTATAAAAAAGCTTGGGATTAATCTTGCTACGGAATCGATTAGATAGAGAGGAAGGAAGCCAGAGAAAGGGTGGCAGAGCATGAACGAATTGCTAAAGAATTATCTAACGCTCAAGGCAAGGGGAAAGAAAAGGTTGGAGAGGATCCTATGAAATATAAAGTTGCGCCAGAAGCTGAATCTGCATCAGTATCTTCTGAGTTGGTTGTGTATGCGTAAGCAATGAAATTTGTGTTGATAGGAAAGACAAAAGATGTGGAAATCGACATGTCAAATCTTTTTGCGAAACATTAGGAGTTTTAGAAGAAAAGAAAGATGTTGAAGGAGGTTGATGAAGAGATTGATTCTTTTGCTAAAGATCTTGCGGAAGTTGATGAAGACTTAGACGAAACAAATGACACGTCAAAGAAAAAATCTGATAGTGATAGAAAGGATGATGATAGTGATTAGGGAGGTTCGGGCATTCTTGTAACAAGATCTGGAATGAATGATGATATTGATTCTTCTATGTACTTGAATGATTCGGCCAACTAACTTGATGATGACCTAGGTCAGGGGGCGTCGTATGATGGTTCGAAGGATTCTTAGCAGGCAGGAATTCTCACAATGACTGCTATGTCAACTGTTCCTGTTGTGCCTAAACCAAGGATTCTATAATTCGAACATGATGTGGAAGAGGGAGAATTTATCCACAATTATACAAAGGAAGAGGTTGCGAAAATGTTAGGTGTGGATGAAGAATCATTTGAATTTGACTTTGAAGACGAGCTCAACGAAATCAGTGTTATCCAGCCTGAAGACTATTTCTTCGAACACATTTTTGAAGCACATAACTATGACAAGGTTGTCGTGGAGGATGATTCCGATGACGATGATGCTACAAACTATGCTGGAGAGGGTACGGATGACTTCCCAACCTTTAGTGAAATGTTCTCAGCCGAAAGCGGTGATCTTTTAAAGTGTAAAGTAGAAGAGGCTGTGAAGCAAGGATGGGTGCCTAAACGCCTATCGAAAGAAGAGATTACTGAAATGCACAAATTGTGGTTTAAGGAGCCACCTGAGGAGCGAAAGTTCAAACGTTGTAGGTCCACGAGTGCAGATCAAGATAACCTACTTTCTTGTTGTTTAACACACACACGAGTGCGGAATCCAAGTGTATATGCAAACCAATATAACAAGAGATATATCTTCAAATGTTCACTATATTGATTTGTAGAGAGACCCAGTACATATATTCTTGAATAAACTGCTTATCTCTCTATACACTCTCTGTGTTCTCTCTCTATGCTCTATCATCTGTGAACTGTGAAGTTCATGTCCATATATAGGCCCAACACCCAGTAACATCATGAAGAATGTTACTGGTTGTACAAAGCACTACAACGCCCACGAAGAACATTCGTGGAAGAGTTGCTCGTACGAACAACCTATGGCTCGTACAAACAAGTAACTCGCTCGTATGAACAAGTAACTCGTTCTTGAATGTTCATTCGTACTAACATGCAATGGCTCGCATGAACAAGCAATGGCTCTCACGAATAAGCAATGGCTCGTACGAACAACCAACTTGCTCGTACGAAGCACAATTCACTCGTACGAATATGGGGTTCTTAGGAGAACCTGCTAACAGACATACTGCACAGTCAGCAAGATCAGAAACACAAAACTTAACAGTATGCACACATGCAACTGTACACAGACAAACTAAACGTCGTACAAAATCAAGATAGGAGGATATCTTGATTTGGTTAACACAACCAAAACTTTATAGATGCAACAAACAAAGACCGTACGATTACTGACGTAACTAAGAACAAGCGACAAACACAAAAGTGTATCAACAAACTCCCCCTTGACTGTTGCTTGGTCTTCAGTCTTTATTTCTAATGGCTTGCTTGCTTCGGACCATGAGGTTCGAACCGAACCAAAATGAGTCGCATCCACACAATTATGCATCAACAAACTCCCCCTTGGATGCTGCTCTTGATGGTTCCTTCTTCACACTATTGGATCTTCAGATGTCTTCACGTGTCACGGTCAGGAGGTCATCAACAAACTCCCCCTTGAAGATATCTTGTGGTGTTGATAAGTGGTCAGCTATGAATTGATCTTCTTGATTTATGGCTTGCATTCATGTTGTGTCTTTTGTCCCATAACTTTTTCTTTAAACTCGTTCTATTTGCCTTTAGCTTGCTTGGATGCCACATCTGCACACACGACAAAGCTAAACGCGTAATGAGAATAACTGCTAGGGACTTAATCAACCTTAAAGAATTTTCATTTGAAAATTTCACGAAGGATTGATTTTAAGAAAAATTAGCAAATGACACACATGAGATCAACTCTCATTCAACTACCATTTATAAAGATGCAATTATTTTCCGGCTTACAATCAGGATTTTAGGTAGGATAGACTCGAGTTCCAACATCGGTCAATCAAAAATAAACTAGAAGCAAAATCATTTTGCCTTTTATAAAATTTATAATAAAACACACCTAAAATCTTTTTGACATTTTTCAATTTTTAAATGTAAGGACAGAAAGCAACAAATAAATATTTGCAGACATTCTTTTTTGCGAATTTCGAGGGTAAGAGAATCATATTAGTATACGGTCATGCCAAAACACACTTGTTGTTCGATTAGTTAGCATTTACATAAGTATCCTATAACAATTATCGTTATTGTTCTCCACATAAGCTTAACTTATCAGATGTACTCGCGGTTAGGGGATACGATTAATGTATGATTTGTACTTACCGACTGGTGTTCATCCACTCACGACACATTCCCGTATCAAGACATGTACAAGAGAAAATCTTACCGGTGAGTATACTGTTTATCATCTGTTTTGACGTATATGATGTGAGATAGTCACTTATTTTTCATGAAAAATAAGCCCTGTGTGACTAAATCACTTATTGATGAGGAACTTGATTTTCAAATGCATGCAGGGCACAGGAGTAAGTCCGTGAACAGGTTAGTACCAACATACCGACAAAGAGACGAACTTAACTCCCGCATAAAACTGTGATATATTATCACTTATTGATTGGGTGAATATGATATGTTTATCACTTATTGATGGTCGTATGGAGTATTTACACGTATGTATGGTATCATGGAAGTTCTAGACTTGCGTCCCCGTTATTTTTCGGTAAAAGATTCAACCATGATACCCAGATGATAAACAAGCATAAAGACCGCATATCTCGTGAACCTCGTCATACTATCAAATGAAATTTCGGTACCAAGACCATATGAAAATTAATGGTTCCCACCTAGTCTTCAATCGATTATGTTTATATGGCACTGTGCACACTTTAAAATGATTGTGAGCCTACCGATACATTGAATATAGAGCTACTTGTCATTTTTCATTTTTACTTCAAAAAGGTTTTGACAGACCACTAATTTACTATCATTTTCTCTTTTTCTTGCCAGGAAACTCATTTTTGCTTTTCTCATGTTTTTCTCCTTTTTGACATTTTGCAATGTTTTTGTATTTTTCGGTTAGAATTTACTCCCCCTACAATGCAAAAAGTTAATTTAATCCTTTAAATACATCTTTTTGGATTTTCTTCAAGAAAAATATTCACAAAAACTATTTACCTATGTGGATTACCTCATGTTTTACCTCGATGTCATTCACCCAAAATTAATTTAATAAAATGATTTATCAAAATTTTGGAGAAATGAGTTGTCACGTTGGTAATCGGTGTGGACCAAAACAATTTAGATGAGTTCCATATTGAAACAATCACGTGGGAGGTGATATTCGAGATCAATGTGTTTTGATTGGAGTGTTGTACGAGATTTTAGAAATTTGTAAAGTAGCTTAAATATCGACAAAGATAGGAGAGATTAGAAAATTTAAAACCGTAATCCAGCAATTGCTATGTGCATTGCCAGGAATCTATATGCTCTCCCAACTAGATATCCACCCGGTTTGGATTTCAAGGTCGATTTTGAAGCTACTTCATATAACTGAGAAATCTCTTCATAGCAATCAAGATCATAAACCTCTGTGTCCGAATGGTAAGAAACAAGAGGTCATGTGGAGAAGCTCATACACATCATCTTTGGATGGTCCATACATGATGTTCTCCACATGTTTTTGTACCAGCAAAGGTCTTCGTCTTTCTCCTTGAGAAGTAGTGTGCGGTTGTTCAAACCATGCCAAGGCATCTGCACACCCGGTTGGTTTGTTCAACCAAACACATTTTCTTCAATCACACTCGTGGTGAAATGTACACTACATGATCATCTCGTAAGCTTTGAACTTCTTGTGGAAGATATAAGACATGAATCTGCAATAATCTTCTGACGTGCTTCAGGCGCGTACATTTCGATTGAATCTATCCGTGGATCCGACCCAAGCCTTAAACAAACAAATTGTTGGTCGTTTTTCATCTTGTCGGAGTTATCAACTTCATTCACCAAACTTTCTTCACTCATCGGACATTATCTTCTTTTTTTCTCCAACAAAGGCAACAACTCCTAGAGTAACGATGTTTTGGAGCCTCATATCGCCAATCTTGTGCCTGGATGCTCCACTATCAATAATTCTATGATTATCAATAGTTCCTCGTGGAACATCCTGAACACTCATTAAAGATAAGTTGGAGATAGTGACCCAAGCCTTCGTTGACTTGGATCCTCTGACATCATCGAGAATTGGAACTTCGTTTTCCTGATTAGTCAGAATGGATTGTGCTCCCCCTGAAACAATTACCAGTTTTGGTTTCCAAATCTGTTTTTGTTTCTCAATTTTAACAGTTGGTTTTATCGAATGTGTTTGGACAACCTTCAATTTTAAAGCCTTTTCAATAGCTTTTTGTTGTTTCTTTCGCTGTTTCATTTCTCATTGGTTAACAAGACGAGGGTCTTGTTTTGGCGAAACAGATTTAGCATGGTAATGTTTACCACGGGACACATCAATTTTTGATTTTCCTTTTGTCAGATATGGACAGCTTTTGACAATGTGCCCATACTTACCACACTCAAAGCATGATCTCCGCTCAACAAATCTCAGAGTATTATAAATGTGATAGCTTGATGATGAATTTCGTGATCTTGAGGTAGTTGGTCCTACATCACAACAATTTGTGTGTTGTGTGTTGTTGTTCTGACTGTTTCTCTTCAAAATTTTATTTTGTTTAACAAAATGCGTGTTGGATTTGTTTTCAAAAGATTCAATTTTATCAGTCCCTTGGATTTCACGAAGTTCACATTTTGAATTTTCTTCTTGTTTTGGCTCTGTTTGCTTTTTCCATTTCCTTGGTTAGCATGATTTTGCTTTCGTTTTTTGAGGTTTCAATTTTTTATTTCCGTATTTCTTTCTAACTTCGGATTTTAAGAGAGGAGCACACTGAGTTACTACAACTCTTGGGCTCGAATTACCCAAAAACTTACTAGTAGAATCCTAGAAAACTTTATTAATCAAAGATTGATCGACATTTTTTATTGGAAAATCTTTGTTTGAGTGAACTTCGTCGAAACCAATCAACGTATAAAGTAAGCTCACGCTTTCACATGTTTCAACATGAGCTTCAGCAATCTTGACATGGGCAGTGACACACGGTTTTGCTGGAGAATCACAAAGAATATGATTTTCGAGAGGAATATTTTCCTCTTTTGTTACCGTATCTGATTGCTTAAGTTTGTCCTTATCAGACTCGTCATCCGAACTATCATAATCCTCAATAATGGGGGGGTTTTGATCATTCATAGACTTTGAGTCATTGATGTCATCCGATTGACCTTGACTTGAAGATGTGCCCTTAGTGAACCCTAGACCAGCTGGAAATTCAGCTAGATCCAATGGAACGGTGGGTTCAAACTGTGGCATATCTTTGTCATCTGGCATTTTGGTGTAATTGTGCCTAACCGGAGGGGGACAAGCCTGATAACCAACGCATTTCATATCACCTTTCTTCTTTTGAACATTTATGATGTGATCCAAAACATATCTTGAGTTGGAGTAACTGTCCAACTTGAGTTTGATTGCATCATGTTCACACTTTGCACATGCTAACTCCTTTATCGTTTCTTCAAGCATGTTAATATAATTGTTAATGGTTGTTTGTTTTCTCAAAACATTCTTTGTTAATTCAGAAACATCTTTCTTTAAGGTTTCAATTGTTGTTTTAAATTCCTTTTCGTTTTTCTTAAGGGCTGTGTTTGCCTCAGTGCACTTTGTCAGATCTACAATCAAACTCTGATGATGCTTCGTATGATCAAATTTACCTTCAAGTTTTAAGTATTTACCTTTTAAAATTATACATTCAAAACATTTAGACACAATAGGTTTATCAAAACTTACCTGACTGGATTAGCAATCTAAACGGACCATGAATGCTGTATGCAGAATGGAAGATCCGATTGATGAGAGATGCTTGGAAAACTCATCAGATGACCCTTAAGTTTCATGCTCCAAATCTGCTTCGCCGCTATCCGTCGATTCAGTTTCAGTAATCACATCATCTACTTCAGCACTAACATCTTCAGATCGATCTTCACTCGAAGTCGATTCTGCTTTATCTGAACTGCTGCTATCCCATGAACTATCATCATTTCTGGACGATTCTCCATCGTTATCATTTTTAGAAATTTCGGCATAGTATGCAGTTCCTCCTCTACCACTGTAACCCAATTGAACAGACCATCACAGCGCTCATCTGCTTGAACTACTAATGCTTAGTTGGAATTGTTTGTAGGAACCATTGCTCTTTCGTTGTTAGTAACTTGATTTCTGTTGAAAGGATATTGATTCCCTTGCTGTGGAGGCTTCGTGCATTCTCTTTTAAAATGCCCCTTTTCTCTACAGTTGAAACAAGTAACCTTCCTTTTGTCAAAACCGTATTTAGTATCATTGTTGCTCTCCAGATTAGTTCTTCCTGTTTTCTCCATAAAGTCTTTTGCCCTTCTTACTGCACTTGCAAACAACAATTTTATATCAATCAACTCCATCTCCTCCTTATCAATTTGTAAATAGTCTTCACTGGTTAGATTGATGTTACCAATTTGTCTAGCTACTAATCCACAGTAAGAACTCACCAAAGTGTTTAGAAGTTCCATGTGTTCCCAGGCAACTTCCACACTCACCTTAGACAGGTTGGCTGTATCGAGTGTGACAGTATTAGGGTTTGAGGGTTGAAAGTTTTTACCATAGAAAGCTTGTTGTGGAACTTGTGGTGTAACATCTTGAGGTTGAGGAAGAAATGTTTTTGGATCAAATGCTTGTTCATAGACTTGATTATTTGTTTGTCTAACCTCTTGTGGTTGAGGAAGAAAAGCTTTTGGATCAAAAGCTTGTTCATAAACTTGAGCACTTGAACCAACAGACTGATCTGGATGAACTGGCGCCAGAAAAGGATTTGTATTTGACACAAATGTTGTTTGAAGCATCGGTTGTTGCTTTGTACTTATGCCTGTATTAATGCCTCCAAAATACATCTCTGGGTTTTGCGGAACTGGAAACCATTTTACTTTTTGAATTTCTTCTTCATTTTTGCTTTCATGTTTCTGAACAAATTCGTAAATGTTGATTACATCCAAAACACCGGTATGTTTTAGCAATTCAATAAATTGACTCCACTTAGGTGGTAAGGCATCAGCAAAACGCATAACAATCCCCTGTTGTGATGTGTTAACCTTGTTTGAGTACATCTCGTAAAGAAAATGATATAAACGAGTTGTCATATCACTTAGTGTTTCACTTTCCATAAACAAAAACCCTTCAAACTCTTTCTTTAAAAGATCATGTCGAATTTTTCTTGTTGCTACATTTCCTTCTCCTCTTGATATCAAAGAGTCCCACAAGCTCTTCATAGTGGTACAATACATAAATTGATGATAAATATCCTTGTGAAGTGCTTGTGTAAGAATGGCAAAGGCCTTCTTTTCTAGATCATAAGCCCTATTATCATTCTCGTCCAATTCGGATAAAGAGGTTGAATTTGATACAACTTCTTCGAGAGATTCTTTGTACGGAGTAGTAAAACACGTCCACAACTCGGTATTTCGACCAACATACGTATGAAAACGACTTTTCCATGAAGGATAATCGTTCATATGATTCAACTTTGGTGGACGGTTGTTACTTCCAGTTTCACTCTCGCTAAAGAGAAGAGTTTGAACGTTTTGATTTTGATTCTTAACACACGCCCATTGACTAGCGGTAATCGTTTGTGGAGGTATTAAAGAGTTTACCCATGACGTTACGGAGCTAGATTGTGGTGAATCTTGACTTGTACTTGAACTACACCCCCAATACCAAGGATTTGTACCCATTTTATTTGCTTATTTATTAAAATCAACTTAAAATTTCAATGTTTAACTTGAAATAAAAGTCTTACTGTTTAAAGTTCACGATTTTAAAAACACGAAGTATTGAAAAACTGGTCACGAACAACCAAAAATCACAAAAAAAACTTAATTCTTCGTACGAGTTAATGGTTCTTCGTACGAGTTAAAGGTTCTTCGTACGAACCACAAGTTCTTCGTACAAACCACAAGTTCTTCGTACGAACAATAGTTCTTCGTTCGAGCCACTGATTCTTCATGCGAATCAGCTGGTCCTTCGCACGAACAACTGGTTTTTAATGCAGATGGGTTATTCGCACGGGGTCTTTCGCAGATGTTGGGTTTTTCACAGGGAGGAATCTTTTGTAGGGTTGGTTGGTGAGAAGTTTCCTTTCATAACAGAAACTTGTTTCTGAGTTTGTTCGAAAGTTGTAAGTTATTACAGATTCGGTTAAAAAACAAACATTCCAAAATCAGCTATTCAGTCAAGTCAGTCAAATCTTAAGATTTGGTCAACCCTAAAAGAATATTCCGGTGAGTTGTCTGGCAAGTGCTTCACTGGAAAGTATGTCCAACTGAACTTTTATAGAAAATTTCAAAAAAACCATATCCTAACATGTCTTCATGTATTTTAACAAGCTTTTTATAAAAATTTTCTAAAAATAACAAGTTTTACCAAAGTTTTAAACTATTTTTCTTGTAAAAACTTAAGTTTCCTGCTTGAAGTTCAAGAACACTCCTAGAAAGCTTCACAACTTACTCAAACACAACACTATGCTTGGTTTTAAACAAGGAAGAGAGCCAAAGCTCTGATACCACTTGTAGGTCCACTTGGAGGATCAAAATAACGGACTTCCTTTTTGTTTAACACACATACGAGCGTGGAATCCAAGTGTATATGCAAACCAAAGCAAGAGCACAAACAATATAACAAGAGATATATCTTAAAATGTTCACTATATTGATTTGTAGAGAGACCCAGTACATACACTCTTGAATAAACTGCTTATCTCTCATACACTCTTAGTGTTCTCTCTCTGTGCTCTGTCATCTGTGAACTGTGAAGTGCATGTCTATATATAGGCCCAACACCCAGTAACATCACGAAGAATGTTACTGGTCGTACGAAGCAATACAAAGCCCACGAAGAACATTCGTGGAAGAGTTGCTCGTACGAACAACCTATTGCTCGTACAAATAAGTAACTCGCTCGTACGAACAAGTAACTCATTCTTGAATGTTCATTCGTACGAACATGCAATGGCTCGCACGAACAAGCAATGGCTCGCATGAGCAAGCAACTTGCTCGTACGAAGCACAATTCACTCGTACGAATATGGGGTTCTTCGGAGAACCCTACTAACAGACATACTGCGTAATCAGCAAGATCAGAAAAACAAAACTTAACAGTATACACACATGCAACTGTTTTACAACGCAGACAAACTAAACGTTGTACAAAATCAAGATAGGAGGATATCTTGATTTGGTCGACATAACTAAAACTTTACAGATGCAACAAACAAAGACCATGCAATTACTGACATAACTAAGAACAAGTGACAGACACAAAAGTGTATCAACAAACATCCCCTGGCATTTTTCACTCGCGATGCTGATGTTTCTCTAGGGGATATTATTAGCTGGGTTGGATCGAGGAATTAGATGTTTATGCGATAAAGAGGGAATATGGGCTCCAGCACTTTCGGTACTTAAGCGACACAAAGACCCTGCCGTTCTGGGATATAAAATAGCTTGTGCAAACTAAGATGATTAATCTGAAGATGAAATTTCATGACCAGCGGCTGTGGAAATTGATAAAGCTTGAAGCTAACGGTTTTAAACGCTGGAAGCCGAATTTCCCAAAAGAGTTACAAAGATTGATCCTGTGACGAAGGAGGAAGATGTTACGTTGATTGTGAAAAGGCCACTTGTAATGAAGAATATGCCTTTGATTAGAATGGAACATGATTTTCACAGGATATTCAAATGGTGGCGCTATGATTCGAGCACAGGCGAAGCTGTAATTTGTGTCCAACCGGATGAAGATTCTTGGAAAATTACAGAAAAAGTATCCGAATCCATCATTGCGCACAAACGTATATATGGTCTATGGTGCGGTATTCGAGTACTAGACCCGATATGGCTAGTAAACTGCTCACAAAAAGATATTGAATGTTTATTTTATGTGAAGATCGGTTATGAAGAAAAGGACAAAGAGTAGGATCTACAATTCCAGAAGATTGTTAATGTTTGTTATGCTAATGATGTACATTCAGGTAAAACATGGAACACTTCATGGAGAAAGCTTGAAGAAAAAGAGCAGCGGAAAAGGGAGAAGAATGCTGAAAGGATTGCTGAGAGAGCAAGGATTGAATCGCTGAGAAGCTTTCGATTTGGCAACACGTACAATCGGCCTCCTCCTACAGACCAAATGCCAATATCATCTGAGGAGCGTCACAGGCCACCGAAACTTTCTTTGGACGTTCAATGTCAAACATTTGTGAAGAATTTTGAAGAATATTTTGAAGACTATCCAAGACTGCGGCAACATCCAAGGGGGAGTTTGTTGGTGAATAATGTCTATTGCCTACGTCTAGGATATGTCGGTTGTGTATATAGGGCTTTGAAATGTCAATTTTATATGTATTTTTAGTGGCTCATACGAGTGAGCTGTAGTGGCTCGTACAAGTGACATCTTGTCACTCGTACGAGGCACCACTCGCACGAGCCTACACACTCACTTCTGTGCGAGCCATGTTGGCCTATAAATAGTGGAGCTTGAGTGTTGTATGCGATCTGTTGGTGTATGACTACGGCGAAGCCCTGTCCATTTGTTTACTCGTCTGTATCTTTCATGTTTATTAATATACAAAGTAAAGACGTTTAAGTAGCATACTTGATTGTTTGTTTGTCTAACTCGCTAGTAATGAATTCCGCCTCTGTTAGCCGAGTTGAATCGGTCCGGTGCTCACAGAGGAGAGTCGATCCACTCTTACAAGGTGTGGTTTTGTGGTCGTTGACTGGCAACAACACCGCTGTTCGACGCCCACACCATGTCATATTAAATTCAATGAGTTTAACAATTAAACCAAACGCCATCTTCTTTATTCATTATGTGTATAATAGAGTACATCCCATATTTTCAACAAACATTGTAATATTATACAATGAAACCATTTTTATTACACTAGTGGGATTCCTCGCATGATGCGTCGAAAGCTCAGTTTGGCCGATATCGATTTGGTTTGTTACATACCGGTACTTGGTATACTTTACGAAACCATTTTAATACAACTCTGTTTTCAAAAGTTTATGTAGGATTAAATTTCATGTTTTGCTTTTAAAAATACTTAACAAAAATTAGTTATTAGAGAAAAATCAAACCAAAGGGTTGAAGAAGTATATTACTTATAGTATAAGGGGTGAAAGTAAAACTATTGTTCACATATGGGTGGAAATTTGGTTGGTATTGGTTTGGTTTGGTTCAGTTTGTCGTACTACCAGTACTGTAGCGGTAATCAGTCCTATAACCAAAAAAGAAAAAAAAGTCGTGATATGCCAAAAAGAATATCGACATGTGTTTCATATCGATCCAAAACCACAATAACGAATACTGATGTTGGTTCTGGTTCTCATAATATCAATACCGATATCAATGTTGGTATCAGTTTGATTCGGCATGGTACCGTCACCTTAAAGGCAGTCGCTATAACTTACGATTACAATAATCTATGTTGAATAAATCTAAGATTTCAATAAACTTGCATATTCACACCAGAATGTTGAGAGAGAAAAAAAAATATACCACCTACATATTAGCTTCTTTAAAAAGGTTAACGTACTTTATTAGTGAAAAAAACAATTAAATGAAAACTAACTAAGTTAAAGACTTATATTAGTTAAAGTATACTAATGAAAACTGAAAGTAAATAAAACTTGTTATTATATAATAAATTCCCTATTCATATCCTAACCAAGCTATCACCTTCCTCGTTGCATCATCACACAACCCATCCCTTGATAAGTAGCGTTGGAGTACATGACAAGATCTTCATTTCCCTCCGCTAAAGTTTACATCAGAGCCCGTGTTAAACTTTCTTTCAATTCTTGAAATACATAATCCTGTTCTAGACCTTATATGAACTTTAGCTCCTTTCTTGTTAGTTAAGTTAACGACGTTGCACTCTTTAAAAAATCTTGTATGAATCTCCTGTAATATCATGCCAATCTCAGGAAGCTGCAAACTTTCAATAGTGTCTTTAGAGGATTCCATTGCATATCTGCTTCAACTTTTGCAGGTCTACCATTATTCCAGTAGGGTTAATGGCATGACCCAGATGTCACACACCCCGACCCGCAGCGGAAAAGGTGATCGGGGCATGATTTGGTTATCATCAAAGCTCATGACATTTATTATAATGTTTCATATTTATTATTTCAATTTAATAGAAGTCATACAATCATATCAAACAAATACAACACGTTCAATTCATCCTTCTAAACTTCATTATTTTTCTTCTAAGGCAATTTCCTATGTTTTCCTTGCTTCATCCTGTTCACCTGTATCATATGTAAAAATGGTTTTTGGATCAACAAAAAGTTGGCGAGTGAACCTTGTTAGAAAACAGTTATTATTTATTTCTGGTTGTATTTAATATGGAAAAATCGTGCAAAATTCATATATGAACAAATGTAAATAAACATACAATAACATCAATTGGCATACAACAACAAACCATTAGCATACGATATTAAACCATAACAAACAATAACATACATTAACAAACCAACAACATACAATAACAACAATTAATAACATACATTAACAAATCAACAGCATACAATAACATATCAACAGGCATAAATAAATAACATAAATAAACTGTGCGATCAAGGCTCAATCAAACGGAGCCGATCGTATTGCATGTACTGAAAATGAAAAATGTCTGTGCGATCAAGGCTCAATCAAACGGAGCCGATCGTATTGCATGTACTGAAAATGAAAAATGTCTGTGCGATCAAGGCTCAATCAAACGGAGCCGATCGTATGTTGGCACGCCAGGTTCACGCTCATAATGTAATGGGGAACATGCTCAACGCTCATAATGTAATGGGGAGCGGCGGCCTATGAAATTGCATGTACTTGAAAATAATAAATTAAATCTAAACAATAATCACACAAACAGTTTATACAACTGAATACACATTTATTCATGATATGATGTATGCACAATGATTTAAATATAATAAATAGTAAGACACATGATACACCCAAAAAACGTGATTTAAACGGGGAATTTGTAGAGATTCACTCACAGTGGGTGCGTTCGGTGAATGATGATGAGTGCGCACGAGTTTAGAGGATTGATCGTCGAGGAATAACTAACCTAATTAATAAGGAAAAAGTAAGGTAAATAAATGGATTTTATTATCAACTTTAATAGGATTTTTGGATATATTTTTGTGAGTTTTAGGCTAGTTTCTAACCTTAAAAATGTTATTTTTAAGTATTTTTAATTGGTTTTTAAATAAAATAATTAAATAAAAATAATAAAAAATGTTGACTTTTTGACCGTTGACCGTTGACCGTTGACTTGTTGACCGGTTTTATTGTGTAAGTGTATGCGCCGGGTGAGGCTCGAACCCGAGACCTTCCGTACGCGTGCACGCAGCTCTACCAACTGAGCTACGTGTCTAACCCGAAATATTTCTGTTTTTAATTATATTTATATACTAACTAAATTAATCCGAAAATCATTTATTTTTAAAAAGATTTTGCTGTGACGACTCGGTGCACTCCACAGGTCTCGAACCCGGGACCTGTGGTTTAGTTTGGCACACAGTCCACCACTGGACTGTGTGTCTATCTTGGTAAATATCCTAGTTTTTATTATACTTAACATATAGCGGAGTTAACACGGTTCAGTTTTAAACAAAAAGGCATTTTATTACCGCAAGGGTGTGTATCAAGGATCGAACTCGGGACGTGTATGTTTTTTATTTGCACACAGTCCACCGCTGGACTGTGTGTCTAACCCGTTTATAATTCCGATTTTAATTAATCTTATGTCATATCTGAACTCGTCTTCTTCGTTCAAAACACAGACGTCAGTCAAAGCAACTGATACTTGATTAATTCGGTTAATGAACAAGATGAACAATTGGAAAGTATTGAATCGAAGAGTTTGGGGAAAGAAAATACCGAACAGATCGTCTTCTTCAGAAAATCCGGCGAAGCTCGTCGGCTCTGTTCTGGTGACTTTCGACTGTTAGAGTTAATTAGCAGTTTGGAGGGATTAGATGTGAAATTGAACTAATGAGTAATGATTATCAGTAGATTACATGATCATACCGGTTATCAGTGTGATTCTGAAACTTTCAGAAATTTTCCGGCGAAAACAGAAAAATCCGGCAATGTCGTCTGGGGTTGATTCTGAGCGATGAAATGGTGTTAGAATTCGTCTTATAATGGAATGAAATAGAAATATCGAGATAATTACCGTGTAGATGAAAGTCCCGGTTTTCCGGCGACTTGCAGAGAATTCCGGCGAGTGCAATTTCTTGCGACAGTGGTTCTTCAGAGGTTTAAGGTGAGTGGGATTGATGTCAGTACGAGTCCTATGATCTTATTTTTGGGTAAGAAGAAAAGATGGGTTGATTTCGGTTTTCTGGTGAAACTTTCCGATCAATTCACAGAGAATTCCGGCGACTTCCGGCGAAGCTTTCGAAGCGAAATGTTGAGTGTGTTTGATAGAATTCGCGAGCCTAACTGATGAACAAGGTACAAATCCCGGAATTGAATTGTATTTTCGGTTTCAATAAAAATTTAAGGCAAATGAATGGAATTGATGGTTTTGTTTCGGTTATAACCGATATGACAGTAAGTGCGTCCGTTATGACAAAAGAAAAACGTCAATAATTGACGAATTCGTCGGAATTTCCGGCGAAAGAGGATTTAGGCGCGCTGTGCACTGGGTTTTGATTTCCCGGCTGGTTTATGTATTAATTGGTTCAATATATTAACAAACATCACAAGTGGCGGAGCGGTTGGAAGTGTGTGTGTTAAATCGTTGCTTGTATCTGGTTGACCCGGGTTCGAAACCCGGCTTCTGCCATTTATTTAACTCACTATTTTTAATACATTTTCAAAAATAAATTTTATATTCTAATATACTTATTAGTTATGTATCGTTTAAAATTAATTTGGGCATTAAATACGCAACGAAATTTTTATCTGATTGTTCGGTTGATAAACGGAGCGGGTTTGGTAAATCCGATTTTTGGCGGATGTTACAGTATCCCCTACTTTTAGAAATTTCGTCCCGAAATTTAAGTAGTGGCATATTTGTTTAAAAAGGATGGTGTTTTAATTTGACAATTACATACTTAGAAGAGGGTAAGAGTTTAAATTTTGTTTGAGGCGGTAACGTTCCTTGTAAGGGTTGAATACCCTGCTACAGGAATCGCTTTTTGTTGCCTAAAGTGTATGAATACGGAACATGGATACACAGAGTTGATCGACTAAGTATGATGTTATGCATATGAGTTTGGGTACGTTTGAAAGATTTAGATTATATCCTAAAATAAAATTCTAATACTAAAACCTACATGGAACTTCTCATAACCGCCTGACAATGCCTCTGATCCTCTGGCAAGAATACTTATATATAGGAAGTACCAGCGGCGTATCCACCATATTCTTGTCAAATTTCCATTGGTTTTATCAGTTAGTTATGATTGGTTCTATGATGTGACTCTAGAACACAAATAAACATAACAACCAATATCTGAGTCCTAATTCTGATAGCATACATGTTGGATTGATGACACAATCCAATTCCTTTAAAGGATGAGATGATATGAATGCTAAATCAGTGAGTATAACACAAACTTCAATCAAGACAATACCAAATCCTACATGGAACTTCTCATAACCGCCTGATAATGCCTCTGATCCTTTGACAAGAATACTTATATATAGGAAGTACCAGCGGCGTATCCACCATATTCTTGTCAAATTTTCATTGGTTTTATCAGTAAGTTATGATTAGTCCTATGCGACTCTAAAACATAAACAAATACAAAAACCAGAGCTTGAGTCCTTGAATAAGGACAATACCTCTCTCGTTTGTTATGATGGAGAGGTTAGTCTATGTAGAAAATGGAACACAATCCAATTTCTTTAAATGACGAGTTAATATGAATGTTGAACCAGTGAGTGTAAAATAAATTTCAATCATAACATTACGAAATCCTACATGGAACTTCTCATAACCGCCTGATAATGCCTCTAATCCTTTGACAAGAATACTTATTTATAGGAAGTACCAACGGCGTATCCACCATATTCTTGTCAAATTTTCATTGGTTTTATCAGTAAGTTATGATTAGTCCTATGCGACTCTAAAACATAAACAAATACAACAACCAGAGCTTGAGTCCTTGAATGAGGACAATACCTCTCTCGTTTGTTATGATGGAGAGGTTAGTCTATGTAGAAAATGGAACACAATCCAATTTCTTTAAATGACGAGTTAATATGAATGTTGAACCAGTGAGTGTAAAATAAATTTCAATCATAACATTACGAAATCCTACATGGAACTTCTCATAACCGCCTGATAATGCCTCTAATCCTTTGACAAGAATACTTATATATAGGAAGTACCAGCGGCGTATCCACCATATTCTTGTCAAATTTTCATTGGCTTTATCCGTAAGTTATGATTAGTTCTATGTGACTCTACAACGTAAATAACACAACAAACAATGCCTGAGTCATAATTCTAATTGTATACATGTTTGAATGATGACCGTCCCTCTCTCGTTTGTTGTGATGGAGAGGTTAGTCTATGCAGAAGTGAGACACAGCCCAACTTCTTTAAATAATGAGATTGAAATACGTTGAGATGTATGATGGTATGAATGTTGAATCAATGAGTATAAAACATAACTGAAATAATAATTCGCATTAAGATCCTTGGATAAACTTCCAATTTAAAATTGAGACACGTGAGGATTGAGATAACATAAAGAAAGCATAAAACTAAGCAGTGGGAGTTGAATCTTGATTGTTGGTGAAGGGGACTAGTTGAGTGTTTTCGTTTGGGCCGTCATTATCTTCAACCGGATTGGCGTTGATGCTGAAAACTCTTCCTCTTGCTGGTGGCCTAGTGATTGGGTTTTCTTGATTTGCTTGGTTAACTGGGTTTGCTTGAGCTTGGGCGTTTATGATGTTAACCAATTGAGGGCACGTGTTTCTAAAGTGGGTTGGGTCGCCACAATTGAAACAAGCTCGAACATATGGGAACATGGGGTATTGGGGTTGTTGATATGTTTGGATCATGTTTTGAGTAGGGGGTGAGGTTTGGTTTTGAGAGGTGCGGCAAACCTTGCTCAAATGACCATAGCGTCCACAACTCACACATAGTCGACAAAGCACGGTAGATGGATGGTGATAAAAACAAGTGTTACATCGAGGGTGAGGTCCAAGGTAAGGTTTCTTATTTGGGTAGGTTGAGTTGGGTGACACTTGAGCGATTGGGATAGCTTGGAGGGGTACGGCTTGTAAGACTGGTTGGTTGCGTTGGGTGACAGCGAAAAGTTATTCGTCTCGTTTTCTTTTAGAAATGGGTTGAGAAGGGGATTCGGTTTGGGTGTAGTTGGAGGTTTCAGTCGATGCTTTATCCTTCTTTTTCTCCTCCTTGAAGTCTTTGTTCCGCATTCGGTTCTCGGTGAGCTCTGTAGCTAACTCCATTGCTGCTTCCAAGGTTGCAGGTGTGGTACTTATTACAGAGTCTTGAATCTTTGAAGGAAGACCTTGAATGTAGTGCTCGATCAAACGGTAGTGGGGAGTGAACAAGTTGGGAACCATTTGATTCAACTCGAGGAATCTCTTGTTGTAGGTAGTGTGGTCACCTTCCTTTTGTTTCAACGAATAGAACT
Organism: Scalesia atractyloides; assembly: GCA_947069175.1. Lineage (NCBI taxonomy): Eukaryota > Viridiplantae > Streptophyta > Magnoliopsida > Asterales > Asteraceae > Scalesia > Scalesia atractyloides. The sequence goes on from CAMTDV010000008.1 coordinate 61,431,327, forward strand.
CATCCTCTAATTTCTTGATTTCGCTCCTTGGGCAAAACCATCTTGTCATGATTTCTTTCAAGTCTTTCCAAGTCATAGTCATAGCATCTTCAACACCTCGTTTAGCCTTCTCTGTATTCCACCAAGTAAGTGCTATTCCAAATAAACGACCAGTAGCATATCGCACTTTGCGATCATCGGGGCAATCGCAAGTTAGAAAAATGTTTTCCATTTCTTCAAACCAATAGAGAAGAGCGGTGACACCTTCAGTCCCTTCGTATTTTGTAGGGTCGCAGGATTTGAAATGCTTGTAGGTGCATTTAGTGGTATTTGGGGGAGGGTTAACAACATTTTGAACTTCTTGATTGACGGGATTAGCGGTAAGTGCTTGTTGGACTTGGACTATAATGTTGGGTATTACGGCAGCCATTTGTTGAGCGATTAGGGCAGCCATGCGCTCGCGGGCTTTTCTTAATTTCATCTTCCTACGAGCGAGGCTAGAAGACATCTACAAGGAATCATATCAAGAGTATGAGTTGGATGCTTTTGGGATCATGTGTCGTATTTAGGAATGAACATTCATAAAATAAACATAGCAAAATAAATCTACTACATCCAAAGGATGTCTTGGGCTTTGCTCGTAATTGGGCCTTGCATGCCGCCATACTTCACCTTCGTAATCACGTGGGCCCCCATGATTACCGGGTTTTTCATATGGTTCGCATGTGTTTGCCTGGTTACGTACACTAAAACCTAGAGAAAATCGAGAAATATGTAACGTATGATATTCGGAATGTGTCTAGGTGTGGACACGATGACACCTCAAAGTGGGGTTAGTTCGAACGACGTTTGGTGTGGCATGCTTTGGCCTAATAGGTCCTTCGTACTCTCATCGTTAGTCCCCAGGTAGGCAAACTGGTCCGTTATATTGGATTTATACGAATGCCAACCTAGACAGGACGTTCCGACTACCGGTACTTGTACCCTTACAGTTAATACATGCCCGTCGTAGAACTCACTTTGATGAGATTTGAAAAATGAAAAATGCGACAAAATCTTGAATAACGGAAGTATGAATATGATTTGAATATGTGAATATTGTAACATGTATGATGAATATGTATGTAAGTATGTATGTTTGACTGCAAGTATAATTCACTATGTATCACAAACTGTAATATTGAAAATGTTTGCATGCATTTGTGTATGTAATAAATATGAAACAAATAAATACCATAAGTTTGCATGTAACCACATTAACAATTAAAATCTAGTCAACTATTGTATAGGCTCTAAGGGTCTAATAACCTATCCTATATCCCTATAGTCATGGCTCTGATACCAATCTGTCACACCCCGACCCGCAGCGGAAAAGGTGATCGGGGCATGATTGGGTTATCATCAAAGCTCATGAAATTTATTATAATGTTTCATATTTATTATTTCAATTTAATAGAAGTCATACAATCATATCAAACAAATACAACATGTTCAATTCATCCTTCTAAACTTCATTATTTTTCTTCTAAGGCAATTTCCTATGTTTTCCTTGCTTCATCCTGTTCACCTGTATCATATGTAAAAATGGTTTTTGGATCAACAAAAAGTTGGCGAGTGAACCTTGTTAGAAAACAGTTATTATTTATTTCTGGTTGTATTTAATATGGAAAAATCATGCAAAATTCATATATGAACAAATGTAAATAAACATACAATAACATCAATTGGCATACAACAACAAACCATTAGCATACGATATTAAACCATAACAAACAATAACATACGTTAACAAACCAACAGCATACAATAACAACAATTAATAACATACATTAACAAATCAACAGCATACAATAACATATCAACAGCATAAATAAATAACATAAATAAACTGTGCGATCAAGGCTCAATCAAACGGAGCCGATCGTATTGCGTGTATTGAAAATGAAAAATGTCTGTGCGATCAAGGCTCAATCAAACGGAGCCGATCGTATGTTGGCATGCCAGGTTCACGCTCATAATGTAATGGGGAACATGCTCAACGCTCATAATGTAATGGGGAGCGTCGACCTATGAAATTGCATGTACTTGAAAATAATAAATTTAATCTAAACAATAATCACACAAACAGTTTATACAACTGAATACACATTTATTCATGATATGATGTATGCACAATGATTTAAATATAATAAATAGTAAGACACATGATACACCCCAAAAACGTGATTTAAATGGGAATTTATAGAGATTCACTCACAGTGGGTTCGTTCGGTGAATGATGATGTGTGCGAACGAGTTTAGAGGATTGATCGTAGAGGAATAACTAACCTAATTAATAAGGAAAAAGTAAGGTAAATAAATGGATTTTATTATCAACTTTAATAGGATTTTTGGATATATTTTTGTGAGTTTTAGGCTAGTTGTAACCTTAAAAATGTTATTTTTAAGTATTTTTAATTGGTTTTTAAATAAAATAATTAAATAAAAATAATAAAAAATGTTGACTTTTTGACCGTTGACTTGACCGTTGACCGTTGACTTGTTGACCGATTTTATTGTGTAAGTGTATGCGCCGGGTGAGGCTCGAACCCGAGACCTCCCGTACGCGTGCACGCAGCTCTACCAACTGAGCTACCTGTCTAACCCGAAATATTTCTGTTTTTAATTATATTTATATACTAACTAAATTAATCCGAAAATCATTTATTTTTAAAAAGATTTCGCTGTGACGACTCGGTGCACTCCACAGGTCTCGAACCCGGGACCTGTGGTTTAGTTTGGCACACAGTCCACCGCTGGATTGTGTGTCTATCTTGGTAAATATCCTAGTTTTTATTATACTTAACATATAGCGGAGTTAACCCGGTTCAGTTTTAAACAAAAAGGCATTTTATTACCGCAAGGGTGTGTATCAAGGATCGAACTCGGGACGTGTATGTTTTTTATTTGCACATAGTCCACCGTTGGACTGTGTGTCTAACCCGTTTATAATTCCGATTTTAATTAATCTTATGTCATATCTGAACTCGTCTTCTTCGTTCAAAACACAGACATCAGTCAAAGCAACTGATACTTGATTAATTCGGTTAATGAACAAGATGAACAATTGGAAAGTATTGAATCGAAGAGTTTGGGGAAAGAAAATACCGAACAGATCGTCTTCTTCAGAAAATCCGGCGAAGCTCGTCGGCTCTGTTCTGGTGACTTTCGACTGTTAGAGTTAATTAGCAGTTTGGAGGGATTAGATGTGAAATTGAACTAATGAGTAATGATTATCAGTAGATTACATGATCATACTGGTTATCAGCGTGATTCTGAAACTTTCAGAAATTTTCCGGCGAAAACAGAAAAATCCGGCAATGTCGTCTGGGGTTGATTCTGAGCGATGAAATGGTGTTAGAATTCGTCTTATAATGGAATGAAATAGAAATATCGAGATAATTACCGTGTAGATGAAAGTCCCGGTTTTCCGGCGACTTGCAGAGAATTCCGGCGAGTGCAATTTCTTGCGACAGTGGTTCTTCAGAGGTTTAAGGTGAGTGGGATTGATGTCAGTACGAGTCTTATGATCTTATTTTTGGGTAAGAAGAAAAGATGGGTTGATTTCGGTTTTCCGGCGAAACTTTCCGGTCAATTCACAGAGAATTCTAACGACTTCCGGCGAAGCTTTCGGAGCGAAATGTTGAGTGTGTTTGATAGAATTCGCGAGCCTAACTGATGAACAAGGTACAAATCCCGGAATTGAATTGTATTTTCGGTTTCAATAAAAATTTAAGGCAAATGAATGGAATTGATGGTTTTGTTTCGGTTATAACCGATATGACAGTAAGTGCGTCCGTTATGACAAAAGACAAACGTCAATAATTGACGAATTCGTCGGAATTTCCGGCGAAAGCAGATTTAGGCGCGCTGTGCAATGGGTTTTGATTTCCAGGCTGGTTTATGTATTAATTGGTTCAATATATTAACAAACATCACAAGTGGCGGAGCGGTTGGAAGTGTGTGTTAAATCGTTGCTTGTATCTGGTTGACCCGGGTTCGAAACCCGGCTTCTGCCATTTATTTTTAACTCACTATTTTTAATACATTTTCAAAAATAAATTTTATATTCTAATGTACTTATTAGTTATGTATCGTTTAAAATTAATTTGGTCATTAAATACGCAACGAAATTTTATCTAATTGTTCAGTTGATAAACGGAGCGGGTTTGGTAAAACCGGTTTTTGGCGGATGTTACACCAGAAATTGTACAGTTTCTCTATCTTAAAACATCTTTTATGTTAAAAGCGTGGTGACATCCTTCCTTTGAATATATGTAGGTCCCGGTACGGTCGCTAGACTACGATGATTTCTTGTTTTGGATGTCGTAACAAGAGCAGAATCCTCGTTACGACACAAATCGAGCAAGAGAGTAAACACAACACAATATTCCATGATTAATGCATTCTGTTTATTCGATTCGACAAAGTTTTGGTACAAGATTTAACAAATACAAACCTCCCATACTCTCTCTCTCTCTCTCTCTCTACACTCTCTCTTTCTAGCTTATGCGAGCTCGATAACAAATGAAAATGAACAACATATTCATATTGACAATACATGGCATTCAACGAAGGTGACTTTAGCATGCGAAGGTTAACAAAGGTCATCATGTTGATCCATGTGAAGGTGATATGCATGTTAAAATGGACGAAGGTTAAAGGTTTCATGCACACTACAATTCTTGATGTTGTCATCATGATGTTCTCGAAACCATGTCGTTATCGAGTTGCCGTCACTTGCATCTCGTACGTTGAGTCGAACCGACAGAGGAACGTCATCGACTTTAGTCGTGTCTCGACTCGTCTAGGACTTCACTAGCGCCATCCACACAAAAATGTATCAACAAACTCCCCCTTGGATGATGCTCGTGATGTTCGACTTTACACTGTCGGATCTCAAAAGTCATCACTTATCACAGGCAAGAGGTGTATCAATAAACTGCCCCTCAAATGTAGCTTGTGAATCATTGATCTTCAAGGCTTCAGATCCTTGATGTGGTAATAAGTGGTTAACTGCAACTTCATCTTCTTGATCCACTTATTGCAATCATGTTGTGTTGTCACGCCCATAACTTATCTTTAGACATGTTCTCCTTGCTGCTTTTAGCTTGCTTGGATGCCACATCTACACACACAGCAAAGCTAAACACATAATGAGAACAACCGCTAGGGTTTTAACCAATCTTAGAGCTGAAAATTTTACTAAGTACTGATTTCAAACAATATCAACAGACGATACACATGAGACCAACTCTCATTCAACTACCAACTTACAACACTTTGAAAGTTTTAAAAATGTTCAATTTTAAACCTTTAAATTTCAAAAACTTGTCAACTTCGATCATTATGAAGATGCGATTATTTTCCGGCTTTCAATCAGGGTTTTAGGTAGGATAGATTCGAGTTCCAAGATAGGTCCATCAAAAATAAGATGGAAGCAAAATGTTTTTGGCTTTTATAAAGTTTATCTTAAAACACACCTAAAATCGTTTTGGTATTTGTTAACTCTTTAAATGTAAAGGTGGAAAGAAATAAATAAATATTCACAGACCTTTTTTGCGAGTATCGAGGGTTAAGAGAATCATATCAGTGTACGCTCATGCCAAGACACACTTGTTATTCAATTAGTTAGCAGTTAGACAAGTATCTTATAATAATCATCGGTATTGTTGTCCACATAAACTCAACAATCAGATGTAATCATAGCTTGGGGATACACTTAATGTATGATTTATACTTACCGACCTTTGTTCATCCACTAACGACACACTCTCGTATCAAGGTATGCATGAGAGTTCATCTTACTGGTGAGTATACTGTTTATCATCTATTTTGACGTATATGATGTGAGATACTCACTTATTTTAAGGATGAAAACAAGCCCTTTGTGATAAAGTCACTGATTAAAGAGGAACTTGGTTTTCGGATGCATGAAAGGCATGAGAGCAAGTTCGTGAACAGGTTAGTACCATTGTACCGACTGAAGATGTGGGTTCCTTGAGGCTCCCACTCGGAAAAGTCGGGAAGCAGGAAGCTAAGAGTTGGAAGCTAGGAGCTCCCCGTCGGGAGCCTAACAGCCCAAACAGGAGAACAAGCCTGGTGGGCCAGCCCGACACATCCCAACCATGACCATTAGGGTTAAGGGTAACATGCCTATAAATAGAGGGTCCACCCTCTATTTCATTCATCCCACTTTGGCTTGGACATTCCAACCATTTACTCTCCCTCTAGAATCACATACTTTCTCTCAAGAACACAAGCCACTAGGCTAAGCTGCTTCCCCTCTGAGCTTCTAAGGTCACAAGCTCATGAGGGACTACACCAGCAGTTCCTTGTCACGAGGTACGCTACCTAGAATCACCACAGATTCTAGCTAACGGTTGGGTCTCGACCACAAACTCCCTAAACATTCTCTATCTCTCTTATACTTACTCATACATCTATGCTTTATGTTTATACACTATTCTTGGATATATTACCAATGTTGAGCGTCGGAGGGTGGTCCAGAGACCCTGGTCTCTGGCCCCTTCTAACGAGTTCTTTCGTGTTGTAGGTACAAGCTAGGTGGTGACGAGATACCTTTCCTGTGACTTTAATCTTGTTGTTTCAACTAGTGGCGCTCACCGTGGGGCTGTGCTGCTTAAAACATGAATCTCTTTATAGTTCAGCCCATATGTTCTTAAGTTCTTTCTAAGGTTGGGAAGAACGTTCTTTGTGGAGTGAAAGCTTCAAGATCTCCTACACCCAGCTTCTTTACCTTAACCTTTTTTATGCACACTTGCTGCTAAATATCTACATATGTATAGAACTCATCTTGGTAAATAAATATGATTCACAATATATGAGTAATGACAAAACATGATCATGAAAGCTATATAGTACATATATTTCCCGTGAAAACTAATAAGACTCAATATGTTACTTTTATTTATCACAAAAAGGAGGAATTTAGTAATAAAGGTGTAAGATCTCATCACATGATGCCCTGATACCCCTGTGACTCTATACATACTTTTTATTTGACTAGTATAGCTTTTCTTTTGATAATGGCTATTTTAATACTGTTTACAAAGAATTCTTGTGTAATCCATACATACGTTGGAAACATCATGAAATTATAGTACATAAATACATACATGGGACAAATACATAAACGGTCAAAAGCAATCAAGTCACTTTTATTATGCAAAAACTTGTGGACATGACTTCCCATATAGTTGACAATTTATACTTTGTATAAAATATTTCACTCATATTGTAGACCACATGAATAAACAAAGGTTTTTCAAAAGATGTCTTTGAAACCCGTGTTACTTTTTCATAAAGTGTATTACTTTTTAATAAAGTAGGATCCACAACTTTATGTATCAGATTGTGAAATAAAAAGCAACTTATACATAAGTATCTAAATGCAAAGTCAATCTTTCTGTTTTGACATCTCATTTTTTGTCTTCATCCATGCATAAACATATTGCTAGAATTTTGCACGTTTTTCAAGATTTCCAAAATGGTGGACACTTTTAAAAGCACACTTCCTATACACATATGTTCAACATACAATTTACTTGTTCCTTGGGTCTTTAATCGGTTAACAAACATCCAAAAAATTATCTCTAACATAATCACACTGAAAATTAATAGCTAAGGTGTGTCCAATATTAGAGATCATTCATTTATAGGCCTTGACTTTTGACCGCAAAGATCCATGAACGGACTACGTAGTTCAGGGATACAAATCAATTGTATACAAAATCACTATGTAGTTCAGAGATACAAAACACCTGTATACAAAATCACTAAGTAATTCGGGAATACAAATTAGCCATGTACAAATCCCCGTCGTTTCCAAATTATCACCGTACGGTTCTCGTTATCATCGGATCCAGTCGCTAACCTCCAAGGGGAGATCATTCATGTCGGAAGTTCTGAATGATTATCATTTATCATACATGATCCAAGCCAGAATCGGCTCACGTCATGCAAACATATGGTCACGTATGCCAACATATTCCTCAATTTTTCCATATTTTTCAGAAACTTAACTCTCTATCTCATGAAAAAACACTAGCATGAAAAAATTAGGCTGAATCACATAGTTGTAGCATACAAGCAGCCATGATAGGAATGTGTTAACTCATATTCATAACATGACCTATAACACGACTAGAAGCAAGTAGTTATATTCTTATCAAGAACCCACATTTCTCTACAAAGATTGTCTGGTTCGTCAATACACAGGAGCATTAGAAATCACCTAAAAGTTAAATTACAATCGTACACGCTTTAGCAATACGGCTACCTTGTTTGAAATACTATGGCTTGGTCGAACTCACCTAAAATATGACGAATGAGAGCTAGGTCATTATAACGATCACCAGATCATCAAACGGGTCATTACCGTCACCAATACTCACTACGGACAACTTAAACACGTTGGTACACGTATCACTGGACTTTTCATAACATGCTATGGCTTGTTAAGTTTTTTTAGAAAATAAATAAGCATCTCTTTACCAAACTTTGTCATGCAAAATTGCTACATAATTTTCTATATACACACACGTAAGTGTAGTAAGGCAATCCAAGATTGTTCATTTTAATTTTGAAGAATGGATTGTAAACAATACATATTATTTATATTTTATTTCCTTAACTTTTAGGTAATGTATATCCATGTACTAATGTTAAAGAAATGATAATATTTTTTAAAGCATGGCATATAGGGAAATATAATTAATATGTAAGAAAGTTTTTACAATTTCCTTTGAAAGTAAAATACTCATGTGATGTGTCAGAGACTTCACACTAACCCTATTAACCTAAGGCTAGAAAAAGTCAAAGACAATATCCATAAGCATATCTTACAATAGAACATGCTTTTACAGATCAACTTTCTAAAAAAAATCCAACATGTCTTTTCACACTTTATTAGAATCATAAAAAAGGTAAATAAAATAAAAATGTGATATCTTCACGTTTGTTAGTAAAATTACAAAGGCAAAAGAGTTTGATAATATTAACATGACAAATGCATGTGCTTTCACAAAAGTGACACCTTGTCACTATTTACATCAATCTATGACATGTTGTCACTATTCAAAACTGAAAAGTAGATGGGCCACTATTCATGGCAGTTGGCAGCTTTTGTAGCTATAAATGTATACCAAACAACTTCTCCCTAGAAGCCGCAATAAGTGCAGAAGCTAGAAGCATGACAGCTTAAGACAAGAAACACCTCTAATTGAGGGCTGATAGTGAAAGTAGGCACGCAGACCCGGCTAAAACACATGAAGAATACAACATAAAAAATTCTTGCATAGTCCTATAGGCAACAAACTTAAAGTTATAGGTTGAGAAGCTATAAGCTCAGAAGACGGAAGTCGGAAGCTATAAGCTTCAAGCCACAAGCTTAAAGTTATAGGCTGAGAAGCTATAAGCTCAGAAGCCAAAAGTCGGAAACTATAAGCTTCAAGCCACAAGCTTAAAGTTATAGGCTGAGAAGCTATAAGCTCAGAAGCCAAAAGTCGGAAACTATAAGCTTCAAGCCACAAACTTAAAGTTATTGGCTCAAAAGCTATAAGCTCATGCTCAGAAGCTATAAGCTCAAGCTCGGAAGCTACAAGCCAAAGAGCCTATAACCCTGGAAGCTATTACACTGAGGAAGATAAGCACATACCCAGAGTAGACATGAAGCATGTAACCAAGCCATACTTGGACAAAGAACAACCGCATATAAGTGCCTTAGGCACCTCAAACACGTTTGCTTTATAAATAAAGACATGTTTATTTTTAAGCATCTATAAATAAAAAAGACAAAATCATCTCCTTGTCAGAAGGTACTAAAGCAGCTTATCAATACATGATAGGTTGGAAGCTACCAAAGCTACTAAAACAGCTCACATAAGGAAGCTTCAGCTGAAAGCAAAGAAGGTAAGGTGGTTGGCAGCTCAACATCTCAACCAGACGAGGCAAACAAATATTTCCTAAGGATGAACGAACTTTTTGTTGAATCATCCCCACAAGACTAACCTATTTTCCATACACCATAATAATCCTTAAGGGAACAAGCATGTACTAGGGAAGTTGCTTAACTTCCCCTAAAAAAAAGAAAAAAAAGAAAACCAATAACTTTGGAACAAGAGAATATACCTTCTCCAACTAATGAGCTATTGAAAGAATAAAAGTTAGGCTACTCATTGAGAAGAGTATAAAGCAACCTCCCACATCCTTACCATTTAGCATAAACTTCTCTCTAAGATGATTCCAAGGCAAGTCTCTCTCCTTACTTGATAAGAAAAATACATCCTTTCATTAGAATGAAAATTAGCTTCTCCAGTCCTTACATTTTATGACCTCAAAGCCCAAATGTACCCAGCTTCTCAGGTCCTTACCTAATGTGACCTTAGAAGCTAAGAAGTAAGCAAGCTTCTCAGGCTCACACCTGATGTAACCCAATGAGCTTAGAAGCAATTAGCCTCGTAGCTCCTCGCCTAATGAAACATTTAGAAACTTATAAGGAGGCTAGCTTTCAAGTTTATTACCTCACGTGATCTTGGAAGCCCAAATGATAATCAACTAGGGTCGCACCAGCCTACGGTGATCTAGGGAGCAGAAAAGATAGCTTCAGAAGTTTCCACCTATTATGACCCTAGAAGCTTAATTGCACATCATTGGAAAACCGTCACAACTAACTCAACCAAGGAGCTTAGTAGCCATCAAGCTTCTTGCTGCTTCATAGAGCCTCTAAATAGCAACCTCAAGCAAGGAGCACACATATGACAGCATTAAGAAAAAGCAAGTAAGCTAATCACCAATGATGGTTATAAGCCGTAGTGACAAACAACACCGGAGAGTCATCAAAAGCCAAATGGATTATTTCAGCTACAATAACTTAGAAGCTACCTTATCCTTACCACATGACAGCCAAACTCTAATTTGCATACAAAAATGACGACACCTCCGAACAATGAGGCGCGCAAAGAAACTAATGCTTGAGCATATTTGGAAAAATGACCAATGCTAGAAAGGGTCGCGTGCTTAAGGCAACATTGGTACGCCTCGCATGCTTCCAATTCAATGGTTTACTTGAAACAAGCGTAAATTCTTTTGAGCACCTTATTAATAGCTTCCTAAATAACAAAAGAAGCACATGAGCTTAGAAGCTTCAAAGGAAGTGTAACAACTTCATAAACAAAAATGGAGCTTGGAAGTTTGGAAACTCAACAAATTTATAAGCATAAGGTCTAAGAAGAAGCTCATAAACAAGAGATTCAAAATTGAAGGGAAAGGTACTAAGTCACAAGCACCCATAACTACGTCATGACTACTTATGACTAGGGGGCTAATATAGGTACCTAAACTCCCATTTTCTAAGAAACCTAAAAGTTAAAAAGACGACAAGATAAGCAACTGCACATGTTGAGGTTACTGCTAACACAGTCACAAGCATATCATTGAGGATGCAATTCCATCCAAGGAGTAAGCAAGAACAAGGACGCTAATAGAGTTCGCCTCTTGGGGAATCAAAGAAGCCTTAAACGGAATCATTAAGAAGGATAGCACATACGCTTCTATCCAACATTAATGTTGTTTCTTGCTGCTAAAAAAAACTATCAAGCTAGCTAAAGAGAAACATATGCTAGACCTTCTACAAAGAATCTAGTATAAGCTAATCCTACGAGGTCAAGGTTAATTAAAGAAGCTTGCTCAATCACCCAAGCAACTTGCTACAACATAATTGAACCTTGACAAAACTTCAAAGCAAAGCACCTAACTCACACGTTAAAGGTGTTTAATCAAAACGCATTGCTAAAGGACCTTCATGGCAATAGTGACGTTTAAACCAAAATACAAGCCTGATTACCTACACTACTATAATCAAATGTATAATCTCAGGAAGACAATTAAAACCCACGAATCTCATAAAGCATAAAAGCACAATAACAATCCACAAGAAACAATTTGTAGAAGAAACAAGTAGCTCGCCGAAATAAAAAGAGAAGCTTCGAGCTATGATTAGAATATCACGACAACCGACTAACTAAATAAGCATACAAGAAAAATGCTAAGGCACTAATACAACTTGGTAACACTAAAGATTGTAACCAAGTTCTTTGTAAGTACATCCCATAGAAGCATGTAAGCACCTTACGGAGACAATAAGCAACCTACCATAGTAGCTTGTGGATACATAGAAGTAGCTTCCTCAAACAGTCTGCTGAAGCTTTGAAGCTGCCTTAGGATTCAACAAAGCAACCTGCCATAGCAGCTTGCGGATACATAGAAGCAGTTTCCTCAAACAGTCTGCTAAAGCATTGAAGCTGCCTAAGGAATCAACGAAGCATCCTGCCATGTCATTAAAACGCGTTAATTAGGAGATTTTTCTCAACATCGAAGAACAGGTATAAGAATCCCAAGAACCTCAATGGTCGAAGCCTTAAATAATTGATCGTCTAGGAGGTAAATAGACTTCAACCCTTGAACTTTTACTTATTAACTCTCCTCGAATTAGATACCACGCTGATGAACTAGGGCACTAAACAAGTCATACCACCATTTCATCTAGTTTAAAGTGCCTAATGATAAAAAGGGCTTCCCAATCTTAAGAAAGCTTCTTTGTATTAATATCCCCACATGTTTACCTTATAAAATGATGGATCCAAAATAATCATAAACTATACTAGCAATAGGGATAAGGCAACCTTATAAGATATCAATGCTTGTTACCAAGCACCAATAAATAAATTCTCACACCTAACATTGTTTAGCATTGTTACGAGGTACTTTTATCTTATCCAAGCACCAAATGCAAAGCTTTTTGACCTTACAAGAAGCTACCGAAGCTTCTACTAGAAGCAAAGAAGCTAACCAGCACTAATAAGAACAAATTATCATCATACTGGAGAGGTTGTCCGTTGTCAGCAAAGAAGGTGACCTTCTAGCATGTAAAGATGTCCTTCTTACTAAGAAGATGATCATTTAGCATGAACAATTGGCATTCTTGCACATGAAGCCATACTCAATTAGAGAAGAAGCTCCCTTATTCTTCTTCCTAGTATAATTTTGTTACTTCAATATATGGCAAACATACAGGCACAACACCGGAAACTTCCCTTTTCTTAAAGTTTCATAGACCAAATAATTAGTTATATACTTAGTCAAATAGTTTTGAAACAAATAAGACAAGTTTCATTAAACACTTGTCCACTATCCTATCCTATCCTAAGGGTGATCCGACGCTATATCTACCCATGAAAAGGGATGAGCTCCTAGGCAATATCGCTCAACGGGAAACAAGGCGCTATACCTTCATGTATAAAGGGTGAGTTCCTAAAACAATACGACTCCATGGACGTAAACAAAAATAAAACACAACTGTATGAAAGAAGGTAAGCACCTCACACCAATTTAGCTTCATAGGCTAAAATATTTAAAAAGTAACAAGCCTATGTCCAATACACCATGCGTAAAAATTATAAGTCGTGGACTAGAAAAGCTTGTGTGCAATACACCAAATCTTTTCTAACATAATTGAGGCAAGATGACTGCAGCATCTAGTTGTCAATTTGTAGTTAAGACATGGCAAACATAACAAAAATAAAAGACAAGTGTAAAAACAAAAAGAAGCTCGTTCCAGTTTCTTTACAAAAAAACAAAATAAGTACAAAAACCATAGCTTATTTCCTTGTAAGAAAACAAATAAATACAAGCTCACAAGCAAAGGAATGAACTAAGCATTGTTAAATCCCAAAGGAAGTTCATTCCTTGAAGTCTTGTCACAAAAGGCTTACCCAAGCTTATATAACATGAAGTGGATCCTTATAGGCTTCCAAAAAACATAACATGTATCTAAGCTCACTAGAAAAACAATGAATCAATCCTTGAAGTCAACAAACTACATTGATTCGAACGGGCTTTCAGTCATAATGGAAATAGATACACCCTCGCCAACAAAGATGTCATCAAATAGAGACATAAGAAAGCATAGTGAGCAATACCTCACTCAAGCAAAGTTTGACCTTCTCGTGTCAAACAACTACGATTAGGCATAAGCTTCTAAAATAAGGAGCTTATCTACATATCTATACAACTTGAATATAAAAGGAAGATAGAGACTCATTCTCACACTTCAATGAAAGGAAACCTCTCATGTAGGTATTGAAAGAAAATAACCTCCATCAACAAGAAGCTTCTTTTGGTATAAAAGAAGCTCAGCATATTGCAACTTACCTTTGCATAAAAGAAGCTCATTTCCAAGAACAAGGAACTCACCTTTATAAGAAAGAAGCTCACAGCAGAATAAAATAAGATCACCAACATGCACCATGCACACACAAGAAGCTCATTCCTATACACACTTCACTTCTACCTACTTGGTACATTGCTTATATCAACATCACAACACTTCAAATACCGAAAGATTTTGGAGAAGGTAATCTGCCTTGTTTATAAACAAAATCCGTGAGCTCTTGTCTAGCAAAAGAAAAGAGCTATAATGAATCTCCAAAGGTCATTGGGATGCGCAACCAAGACGCTCACATAAATAGGGCTTACCATGAACATTGGGGCTATGGAATTAACAACATAGAAGGCACGTAGTGAACCATTAGAACTTATGTTCAAGGCCACTACTTGCCTGTAGTGAAGTCCACTAACGTGATAATTCCATTTATGAATAGACAAATTTAGACACCCTTCAACAAGGATGGGCAACTTTAGAAGTATATATAACCATTCCTTGTAAGATGGAAACATCCCTTATGAGGAACAAAGCTTACATGCTGCCCCGAAGAAATCGTAGCTTCCCTAGTATGCTGTCCCATAATGACGAAATCAATCAAGCTGCCATACCGGATTTGTTAAGACAACTAAAGAAACTTATGCGGAAACCAAAAGCAGAAGCTTAGAATCTTTAAAACACCAAAGGAAGCCAACAAGCTTAAAAGCTTCACGACAAGCACAAAAGCTTCACATTAAGCTTAAAAGATTAGAAGCAAATAAGCCCCAAAAGAAGCATAAGAAGCTTCATACATGATAAAAAAGATTCATATATGATAGCTTCTTCCAATAAGCTTCACATATGATAGCTTCTCTTGATAAGCTTCACATATGATAGCTTCTCCCGATAAGCTTCACATATGAAAGCTTCTCCTGATAGCTTCTTCCAACAAGCTTCACATGTGATAGCTTCTCCCAATAAGCTTCACATATGACAGCTTCTCACGATAAGCTTTGCATATGCCATCTTCTCCGGATAAGCTTAACATATGATCGCTTCTCATGATAACTTCAAAGCTGGTCGCTAACAACTTGAGACGTCAGCTTTTTTCAATGAGCTTTATGCCTACACAGCTTATCATTGGAAGCTTCATCCTTGACTAGATAACTTATAAGTCATAAGCACCCACAAATACATCATGACTACTTATGACTGGGGGGGCTGATGACATGGGTGCCCGGAGGCTCCCACTAGGCAAAGCTGGGAAGTAGGATGCTAAGAGCAGGAATCTAGGAGCTCCCTGTCGGGAGCCTAACAGCCCAAACAGGAGAACAAGCCTGGTGGGCCAGCCCAACACATCACAACCAAGCCCATTAGGGTTCAGGGTAACATGCCTATAAATAGAGGGTCCACCCTCTATTTCACATCATCTCATTTTGGCTTGGACATTCCAGCCATTTACTCTCCCTCGAGAATCTCATTCTCTCTCTAGAATCACATACTCTCTCTCTCAAGAACACAAGAAACTAGGCTAAGCTGCTTCCCCTCTAAGCTTCTAAGGTCACAAACTCATGAGGGACTACACTAGAAGTTCCTAGTCATGAGTTACGCTGCCTGGAATCACCACAGGTGCTAGCTAACCGTTGGGTCTCGACCACAAACTCCGTAAGCATTCTCTATCTCTCTTATACTTAATCATACATCTATGCTTTATGTTTATACACTATTCTTGGATAGATTAATAATGTTGAGCGTCAGAGGGTGGTTTAGAGACCCGTCTCTAGCCCCTTCTAACGAGTTCTTTCATCTTGTAGGTACAAGCTAGGAGGTGATGAGGCTACCCCGAAGAACGTTCATACCTTTCCCCTGACATTATTCTTGTTGTTTTAACACCGACAAAGAGACGAACTTGACTCCCAAATGACAGATTTGATATAGAATCACTTATTCAGGGGTGGATGTGATAAAATTTTCACTTATTGATGGTTGTATGCAGTATGTACACATATATATCATATGCACGCGTATGTATTGTATGTACATGTATGTTTAGCATCATGGAAGTTCTATACTTACCTCCCCGTTGTTTTCAGTAAAAGAAACAACCATGATATCCAAATAATAAACAACAAAAAGACCACGTATCTCTGAACCTCGCCAATCTATCAAACAAAATTTTGGTACGAAGACAATATGCCAATGAATGGTTCCAACACAGTCTTTAATTCATTATGTTTATATCACCCTGGACACTTTAAAATGATCGCGAGTCTACCAATACATCATTAGTAGAGCTACTTATCGTTTTTCATTTTAAGTTCAAAAAGGTTTCGACAGATCGCTAATGTACTATCATTTTCTATTTTTCTGGCAAGGAAACTAAATTTTGTTTTTCTCTTGTTTTATGTCCTTTTTTATGTTTTTCAATATTCTTGTATTTTTCTGATTTGAATCTACTCCCCCTAAAATTCAAAAAGTAAATTTAAAATTTTAAAAACATCTTTTTGGATTTTCTCAAAAAAAATATTCAGAAAAACAATTTCCCGACCTTGAGTAACTCAGGTTTTACTGCAATGCCGTTTACCAAAATTCATTAATCAAAAGTGATTTATCAAGACTTTGGAAAAACAAGTTGGCACGTTGGTAGTTGGTATGGACCAAAACAACAATAACGAGTTTCTTATTGAGACAATAAACGTGCTAGATGATATTCTAGATGAATGTGTTTGGTCTCTGGGTGTTGTACGAGATGTTAATAATTCATAAATCAGCTTAAATATCAACAAGGATAGGAGAGATTAGAAATTGAAAACCGTAGTCCAGCAAATGCATCGTGCATTGATAGGTGTCTTAGGCTCTCCCAAACTGGATATACACCCGGTGTGCATTTCAAAGTCAATTTTGTAGATACCGGGAATGGAATCACTATAAGCAACCAAGTCGAAGTTATTATCATTAAGGTACCAACGACCGGTGTCTTGAAAACCCTTCTGAAAAACACTAGACCAAACTATATCCGGAGATATCTAGATTCTGGTACAAGGTCTCTGCATATAAAGGTTATCTCTCGTTTGCTTGTCGATATTGTTGGAATCGGTATGCCCAAGACACATATTAAATTGATGTGGCTAGTACGTTATGATCCAAGTCGGGTCATACCCAATAACAAGCTAGACAAACACACATAATATTTATTTATGATGTGATCAAACAAATAAATATTAGCACTTAGAATATTTAGAAATTGGTTTTCTAAATAATTGCATTTGAGAAACTAATAAATTATATGGAATTTATTTTGAGAGAATATTTTATATTGTTATTTAATGGGTTAAGTAACATTATAAATAATTGTGATATGTTGCATCAGTCTTATAACATGTGATGTTATAATTTTATAAAAGGTTATAAAATGTATATTAGACTTATTTATAAAAATGAAATATTTGGGTGACAAAAACAAGGCCATATGGCCGAAAATTTTGGGGCTTCCCAAGGTGGTCTTCCACCATTCATTTTGCATGCAATCTTCATCAAATCCAAGACTAGATCTTACAAGATTATATGTAGGATTTTGATGTTTAATTAATTAATGATCACACACATATTCTCTCAAGTATAATTCAAGTGCAAGAACTCATTCTAGAGCTCATATATTTTCGGCCAAAGGGGGTTGTCAATAGGGTTTTTCAAGTGAGTTCATAAGTGTAAAAATCCTAGCAATCTTGTGGTGTTTGTTGGAAAGCTTGGGGTATACAAGCTTGAGGTCTTCTACTTAGAAGATTACCATTCAAGAAGCATCATCCTTTTCATCTACTTGTTATTGAAAGGCAGCATTCTTGAAACACCCTTTGGTTGTGTTTTGATAGCATGCATGTTCATATATGGATTCGGGTTTTGGGTTTTACATACAAAATGAGTTTTGTATCAACACAAGTAACATGTTTTAAATAATTATTCCGCTGCGTTTTTATTTTATACGGATAAAATAACTTTGATAAACATGTTCAAAACCCAACAGATATGATCTTAGTTCAAGCTCACTACAAAACTGAAAACACCTTTAGTCTCGTCACGAGAGAAAAAGGGGAGGGTTTTCTCCATGACCACACTTCAGCGTGAGAAAAAGTATCTGGATTTTCAAAGGATAATGTAAGTAATTAGAGAGTGAACAAGAAAATAGTGTCCTTTACCTCGGGATGCGATCCTTACTTTATAGCCAGAGAGATGTGTGCAGGAGATGGGCTGATGGGCCTTGGGCCTAGAACCGACAACCAGGAATATCCATTTTGTCTCCTCTGCTACCACCGTTAATGGTCTATGGCAGGAGGGGCGTTTTGCGCACGGTGGATGGGGCCACGTGTCATGGCAATTGTCCTTGTTGCCAGGTCTGTTATCAACCTTTAGTGGAGATCGTGTGACAGTCGCTTGCGTGAGCTGGTTGGTGCCACGTGTACGTCCTTGCGTACTTTTTATCCTCTACACGACTGCTCATCATGTAACGTGGTCTGACACAACCTGCCGAGTGGTTATTTGGTCACAGCTCTGCCCTTTGTACTTTTGTACTTGATCAATGGGTTGTAATAATTAATTATCTTTGTTCTTCCATTTGTAAAGTTGTAATTTATTTATTTTCATTTGGTATGTAAATAAATAGATTAGGTGCATTTTATTTTACTAGAAAAATGTATTAGGATACTTCATTGTAAAAGAAGATGCACACAAAAATGCGTTTTTGATTTTGGCCAATTTTGGGCCTAAAGAACCTCATGGTTCTTAACAGGATTTTAGCCCAATAATCAAAACACATTTTTTGAAGCCCAAAGGAGTTTGGAGCTGAATATAAAGTCCATTTGGAAGCCCAAAGAAAGTGAAGAAATCGCAACACAAAAGGAATACTTGAAGCATTTGGATGCGGGTTCAAGTGGGAGTTCAACGACACATTTTGTGTCAATACTCACCCTTTTATGAAGGACCTTTTGGCACACTTGTTTCGGCTAACAAGTGTTGTCAAAAATAGTTGGCTATGGTTATGCACCTATTGTTTTGTGTGTTATGCTTGTATGATTATTTATTTATGGTTGTTTAGATGATATTTGGATATGCATGCTTAACAACTTATAATCCATAACCAGCTTAAAATTGTTCTTTAAAAATCATTAAAGTAGTTAATAAAATGGTTTTATTAAAAATTAATGATTTTATAATAAAATGCGTTTTATTAAAAGAACCTTGAAAATTGGTTTTCACAAAGGTACCGTGAATTTGAATGCATGCAAATGTATGGTACATAAAGTTTTCTAAAACAAGAATTTTTGAAAACATTAAATCCCTTTTATAAAACAAGTCAAACATCATCCTTTTATACAACACTCGAATCACTTGGGAATTCTTTGTGGGATAAAGGTAACCTAACCACATTTGAAGGAACTTGTGAATTAGAGGTAGGCTTACAATATTTGTGGGATAAAGGTCACCTAACCACTTGTATGTGTAAACTTACATGTGTGTGTAAGTAGGACGATTTGATTTGGAAACCATGTGCTTAGGGTCACCGAAGCATGGCGTACAAAGGTGTTGATGGGATTAAACATGCCAACTAAACATTAAGATGTTTAAACCGATCCCATATGGCTAGAAATTGCAAAGAGTTGCAATCGTCAAACGTTGACTACCTTGTTAATTTAAATAATGGGATAAAGGTCACCTAACCAATATTTAAATGTAACGTTGGATTCTAGATTTTAATTATTAATTGTCAATGAGACATAAAAGGGTATTAATAATTAAAATTTAATAATATCGAAAATACTAAAAATTGAACTTCGTTAAAATTTTGTAGATGGCCGCTAACAATGCAAACACGATTACCCAAACCGTCCGTAACCTATCACTAAGATCCATCCTTGAAAAGGATCGTCTCAACCATAACAACTTCATGGATTGGTATCGAAACTTGAGAATCGTTCTCAAGCAAGAAAAGATATCCTATGTGTTGGACGATCCCATTCCCGATGAACCTAACGTGGAAGATGTGGAAGCCTATAACGATTGGGTTAAGTATACCGAGGACTCCATGCAAGCCTCTTGCCTCATGTTGGGAACTATGATTACCAAGATTCAAAAGGATTTTGAACATCATGGGGCATACGACATGATTACCCAATTGAAGGAAATGTTCCTTCAACAAGCAAGGGTAGAACGCTTAGAAACGGTTTGGGCGCTTCATGCATGTCGTATGGAGGAAACCCATTCGGTCTCATCTTATGTCCTTAAGATGAAGAGCCACATTGATCGCCTTGAAAGGCTTAATTGTCCTGTCTCTAAAGAGTTGGCTACGGATTTGATCCTCAACTCTTTAACAAAGAAGTTTGAGACTTTCGTCGTGAATTATAACATGAACGGATGGGACAAGAGCATTGGTGAGCTTCATGCAATACTCAAAACTACTGAGGCGGGCATGGGTAAAAAGGCTTTACCCTTTCTAACGATCAATGAGGGAAGCAACAAGAAGAGGCCCCACCCCGACTCCAAGGCAAGTTTTGCCAAAAGGAAGAGTCACGTCAAAGGGAAAGGGAAAGGAAAGGTTAAAGCGGAACCCACGAAACTAAAGGAAAAAAAGCAAAAGGTTGCTTCGACTGACCCATGCTTTGAGTGTGGAGAGATAGGACATTGGAAAAGAAATTGTCCAACCTATCTCAAGGAGTTGAAAAATAAGAGGGATGCGGGGCAAACCTCAGGTACAGTCTTTATGATACATAATGACTTTAATGTTATTTCTTCAAACACATGGGTGTTGGATACCGGGTGTGGAACTCATATATGCAATTTGTTGCAGGGGTTCAAAAGAAATAAACATTACAAGAAGGGAGACATTAGTCTCTTCATGGGCAATGGAGCAAAGGTTCAAGTTGTAGCCCGAGGAGACTATGTTTTGAAACTTCCAAGTGGTTTGGAATTCATCTTGAAAAATGTTTTGTATGCTCCTAGTTTGACTAGGAACATTATTTTAGTTTCCCTCTTGCTACAATATGGTTTTAATTTAAAGTTTGTAAACGATGACATTTATGTTTTGATGAATGACATGTTTTACTTTAAAGCTATGCCTTCAAATGGTATTTATGAATTGGTTCATGATAATACATTTGATAGTTCAAAGTACCAAGCAACCACCAAGAAACTCAAATTAGATTTGAGTGATTCCTATCTTTGGCATTGTCGCCTTGGACATATAAACAAAAATCGCATGCAAAGACTTTGAAAGAATGGTCTTTTGGAAACAAATGGAGATGATTCATTTGACGTATGTGAATCTTGTTTACAAGGCAAAATGAAAAAGGCACCCTTCAATGGCACCTTTGAAAGGGCAAAAGACTTATTAGGTATCATACATTCGGATGTATGTGGTCCTATTAAGCCAATGACTAGGAATGGTGAAAGATACTTCATTAGTTTTACCGACGACTATAGTCGTTACGGTTATGTGTACTTGTTAAGACACAAAGATGAAGCATTTGAAATGTTCACAGATTTCAAAAGTGAAGTAGAAAATCAACTCAAGAAAACAATCAAAGTCCTTCATACCGATTGAGAGGTGAATACCTTAGTGATGCTTTTCAAGATCATCTTAGGAGTTGTGGGATTATCTCACAACTTACTCCACCTGGAACACCACAACATAATGGTGTGTCTGAAAGGAGGAATCAAACTCTATTGGATATGGTTTGATCTATGATGGCTAGAAGCACATTGCCTCTATCATTTTGGGGTTACGCTTTGCTCTCCGCGGCCCGTATACTGAATATGGCCCCAACCAAGAAAGTGGATAAGACACCTTTGGAAATATGGCATGGAAAGGCTCTATCATTATCATATTTGAAGGTATGGGGTTGTGAAGCTTATGTGAAGCAATGCACCCCAAACAAATTGGAAGTACGATCCACTAAGTGTATCTTTGTAGGATATCCTAAAGATGATATAGGATATTAATTTTACGATCCAACAGAGCAAAAGGTATTTGTTGCTCAAAAGGGTAAGTTCTTGGAGGCTAAGTTCCTTATGGAAGGAACTAGTAGTAGAACAGTGGAACTTGATGAGGATCAAGAACCACAAGCCGATACACGTTTGGTTGATACTAGCACTCAACAAGAGGTTGTTGAAGAGGATCAAGTGGTTGATCAACGCACACAAAACGTTCGCAGATCTTGTAGAATTAGTAATCCACCCGAAAGATATGGATTTTTGATGGATGGATGCTACGTGGTAGATTCGGATGAACCAACCACTTACCATGATGCAATGTCACAATCCGATTGTGATAAATGGCTTGAAGCCATGAACGTAGAGATGCAATCCATGTGTGACAACCAAGTATGGGAATTGGTTGTACCACCTCTTAACTCCAAAATAGTTGGAAGTAAGTGGGTTTTCAAGAAGAAAACTGATATGCATGGTAACTTGGATACTTATAAAGCGAGACTTGTAGCAAAAGGTTTCACTCAAACTCAAGGGGTTGATTATGATGAGACCTTCTCGCCCGTGGTGATGCTAAAGTCAATTAGGATATTGTTTGCCATAGCTGCATACTACAATTATGAGATTTGGCAAATGGATGTCAAAACGGCTTTCCTCAATGGATATCTTAATGAAGATGTCTATATGGTTCAGCCTGAAGGTTTTGTCGATCCAAAACATCCTAACAAAGTATGCAAGTTAAAGAAATCAGTATATGGATTGAAACAAGCATCTAGAAGTTGGAATCATCGTTTTGATGAAGAAATTAGGAATTTTGGATTCATCAAGAATGCCGATGAAGCGTGTGTGTCTAAGAAGGCTAGTGGGAGCATCATCACTTTCCTAGTACTGTATGTCAATGACATTCTACTATTTGGAAATGATATTCCAACCATGGAAGGTGTTAAAACCTGGCTTGGAAGTTGTTTTTCCATTAAGGATCTTGGTGAAGCCGCCTATATTTTGGGAATAAAGATCTATAGGGATAGATCAAGGCGCTTGATAGGTTTGAACCAAAGTGCATACATTGACAAAGTCTTGAAAAGGTTCAAGATGGAGAACTCTAAGAAAGGTTTGGTACCTATTCAAAAGGGAACGATATTGAATGCATCTCAATGTCCAAGCTCAGAGGATGAGCAAGCGAGAATGAAAGGAGTCCCATATGCGTCTGCTATAGGATCCATCATGTATGCAATGATATGCACTAGACCGGACGTGTCATGTGCCTTAAGCATGACAAGTAGATACCAGCAAAATCCAGGTAACAGTCATTGGATGGCTGTTAAAAGCATATTGAAGTACCTTAGAAGGACTAAGGATATGTTTCTAATATATGGATCTGGTGAAGAGGAACTCGTTGTAAAGGGTTACACAGATACGAGTTTCCAAACTGACCGAGATGGTTCTCGATCACAACCTGGGTATGTCTTCATTTTGAATGGAGCTGCAGTCTCTTGGAAGAGCTCGAACCAGGATGTTGTAGCATTGTCCTCTATAGAATCAAAATACATCGCCGCTTCATTGGAAGCACAAGAAGATGCATGGTTGAAGAAATTCATCACCGACCTAGGGGTAGTCCCTACCATTCAGGATCCCCTAGAAATCTTTTGTGATAACGAGGGTGCAATTGCACAAATTAAGGAACCTCGTGCACATCAAAAGACTAGGCACATTGAGCGGAGATTCAACTACATAAGGGATGAAGTTGAAAAGGAAAGATATGTATTCGCAAAGTTCACACCGATCAAAACATTGCGGATCCTCTCACGAAGCTCCTTGAACGGCCAAAGCATGAGGGTCATACTTGTGCCTTAGGATTTCGATATTCTAGTGATTGGATTTGATCTATTTAGTATTTGGATATCGGAACAATTGTTATTATGACTCATTTAATGATTATGGCATTTTGAGTTATGTTCCAATTTTAGCATGTTTAAATCCATGAATAAGTTAATTATTCTAAATATCCGTAGTCGATCATATTTGTGGGAACAAATATGAAGGTAAGACTATTATGAACTCGGATTGGTGGATATTCATTAGGTATGAATATAGAGCAAAGTGTTGTTGCCAAAGTTCATAGATATTTGTGGGATACAAATATTGGACTGACCCGCTCTCAAATGTTACTGCATGGAATCTTTGAGATTGATCATAAGTAAATTTGAGTAAAGGTGAATATCATTGTATCCTCTGACCTGAGATACATATTGGGTCTTGATATTCACCAAATATTGTACTTTGACTTGGTTCTTTGCTGTCAGTAATATGGCAGTACATAAGACTAAGCTCAGGTGTGGTACGGGGTGATTGTGAGAGACGTATGTAGTCAAGATAGGATTTGTTCCTCTTATTCGTTGAGAGTAAGATGTCTAAGGCCTGCTAAAGTTAAATCAACAGAGAATGATCACTCTATGTCTCTGGATTTGACATGACATCTGTAACGAAAGGAAGAATGATCGTTTCACCTAAATCATGTTCAAGTAAGGGACTTGAAGGGGATGATGTTATTGAATGGCACTTCGTCATACGTATTAGGGGTGGTAAACCGTTGTTAGGCGGTATTTGCTACTTGCATCAATCTTCTATGTATCTTGTGCAAGTGGGAGATTGTTGGAATCGGTATGCCCAAGACACATATTAAATTGATGTGGCTAGTACGTTATGATCCAAGTCGGGTCATACCAATAACAAGCTAGACAAACACACATAATATTTATTTATGATGTGATCAAACAAATAAATATTAACACTTAGAATATTTAGAAATTGGTTTTCTAAATAATTGCATTTGAGAAACTAATAAATTATATGGAATTTATTTTGAGAGAATATTTTATATTGTTATTTAATAGGTTAAGTAACATTATAAATAATTGTGATATGTTGCATAAGTCTTATAACATGAGATGTTATAATTTTATAAAAGGTTATAAAATATATATTAGACTTATTTATAAAAATGAAATATTTGGGTGACAAAAACAAGGCCATATGGCCGAAAATTTTGGGGCTTCCCAAGGTGGTCTTCCACCATTCATTTTGCATGCAATCTTCATCAAATCCAAGACTAGATCTCACAAGATTATATGTAGGATTTTGATGTTTAATTAATTAATGATCACACACATATTCTCTCAAGTATAATTCAAGTGCAAGAACTCATTCTAGAGCTCATATATTTTCGGCCAAAGGGGGTTGTCAATAGGGTTTTTCAAGTGAGTTCATAAGTGTAAAAATCCTAGCAATCTTGTGGTGTTTGTTGGAAAGCTTGGGGTATACAAGCTTGAGGTCTTCTACTTAGAAGATTACCATTCAAGAAGCATCATCCTTTTCATCTACTTGTTATTGAATGGCAGCATTCTTGAAACACCCTATGGTTGTGTTTTGATAGCATGCATGTTCATATATGGATTCGGGTTTTGGGTTTTACATACAAAATGAGTTTTGTATCAACACAAGTAACATGTTTTAAATAATTATTCCGCTGCGCTTTTATTTTATACGGATAAAATAACTTTGATAAACATGTTCAAAACCCAACAGATATGATCTTAGTTCAAGCTCACTACAAAACTGAAAACACCTTTAGTCTCGTCACGAGAGAAAAAGGGGAGGGTTTTCTCCATGACCACACTTCAGTGTGAGAAAAAGTATCTGGATTTTCAAAGGATAATGTAAGTAATTAGAGAGTGAACAAGAAAATAGTGTCCTTTACCTCGGGATGCGATCCTTACTTTATAGCCAGAGAGATGTGTGCAGGAGATGGGCTGATGGGCCTTGGGCCTAGAACCGACAACCAGGAATATCCATTTTGTCTCCTCTGCTACCACCGTTAATGGTCTATGGCAGGAGGGGCGTTTTGCGCACGGTGGATGGGGCCACGTGTCATGGCAATTGTCCTTGTTGCCAGGTCTGTTATTAACCTTTAGTGGAGATCGTGTGACAGTCACTTGCGTGAGCTGGTTGGTGCCACGTGTACGTCCTTGTGTACTTTTTATCCTCTACACGACTGCTCATCATGCAACGTGGTCTAACACAACCTGCCGAGTGGTTATTTGGTCACAGCTCTGCCCTTTGTACTTTTGTATTGATCAATGCCTCTTTGCGCTTCTCCTTACCGCGTGGCTTATCAGGGCTTTTTGGCCAGCGGGAACTTGTAGGGATCAAGTTCTTTTGTTTTCAAGACTATGAGTTGTTCTCATCTTAGTCTTGGCCTTGTGCAACTCCTAAAAGGGGTGGGGAGTTGGCGCAAAGTTTAGGAATTCGCAACTAGAAGCTTGTTTAATTAGCAAAGGGTTTGGGACCTGCGCTTTTGGTTTAACTTGCCGTTGCGCAAGGTTAGCATATCGTTTTGTGTAGCGTGCAAGGTTATTCAAGTGACCTGCTATCATTATGAGGGTATGGTATCTTGTGCAAGTCAAGGGTTTTTGGGACCATACCCTTCCAAGTCCCCCCAGTCCGTGATGCTCCTATGCCTAGCTTGGCAACTAGGTGGAGTGCTGGACTACAAGAACTCATGTATGCGCGCTTATTTCAACGGCTACAAATCAATAGGGTATGTGTGAGGGAAGGATTAAGAAAACCCTTGGGTGAAGGAAACCTTTTTTCAGGATAAGATCTTTGAAATTTGAATTTTCGTCATGCTGACAGGTTTGTAGGCGAGTTGTTGAGAAAAAGGTGAGGCGGAAGCGACCTTTGATGGCTGTAGCAGGCTATCAACACTGCAGTTGCCTTTTCATTAATGAATTATAAAGAAAGTACCAGCCACACGTGTGTGGCACCCGTCAACTTCCCACTTGCCCTACACATGTCATCTGTGGATTCGCTACCGGGTCCTCGAGGGCGTCACGCTTCCCCATCGCATTAAATGCAATAATGCGATGGGTATAAATAGGTGACCGCCTAGTTTAGAAATCACTCATCTCTTCATCTCTTCTTGTTCTTTCCTCTCGAAACCCTTCTGATCCTTATTTCTTCCTGTCACACCCCGACCCGCAGCGGAAAAGGTGATCGGGGCATGATTGGGTTATCATCAAAGCTCATGACATTTATTTTAACGTTCCATATTCATTAATACAATTTAATGGAAATTTACAAACATAATTACATCATGACCTAAGCATCAATCTAAGCTTCTTTGTTTTCTTCTAAGGCATTTCCTATGTTTTCCTTGCTTCATCCTGTTCACCTGTATCATGTGTAAAAGGGTTTTTGGATCAACAAAAAGTTGGCGAGCGAATCCTATGGAAAACATTTGAACAAGTTTATTTAATTGATTATGAAATAAAGTGCACAACCACACATGAGTAAAAATAGATGTAAACTTATTCATAAATCAATTTAATATTAAACAATACACACATGAACAATAATGGATCGTTTAGAGGCACGCGTTGCTCAACTCGTCTCTCACGAGGAACTGATGGGCCTAATGAATGAATTGCATAAACATGATAATATGAAAGACATAACTACAAATAATATAAACTCAATAATACACACATGAACAATAATGGATTGGTTTTGAGGCACGCGTTGCTCAATTCGTCTCCCACGAGGAACTGATGGGCTTAATGAATGAATTACATATAAGTTGACAAAATGAAATACATGATCACAACAATATAAACAATCTAAGTTTAGATCAGGATATGGTATGACACAAGTTTAAATAAACGAGTTAATTATTTTGTGACACATGACACACCCCAAAACGTGTAATTAAAAAGGGGGAGTTGTAAGATTCACTCACAGTGGGTGCGTTCGGTTGATGATGTTGAATGCACGCGAAGTGGTTTTAACCACGAGTGAAATTAACCTTGATAAATAGCATTATGGTTTGGTAAGTAAACGGATTTTATTAATCCATTTTAGTAGGATTGTTGGGTGTATTTTTGTGAGTTTAGGCTATTTTCTAACCTTAAAAATGTTATTTTTAAGTATTTTTAATTGATTTTTAATTAAAATAAATAAATAAAAATAATAAAAAAAAGTTGACTTTTTTGACCATTGACCGTTGACCTTGACTGTTTGACCAGTTCGTATGCGTGTAAGTGTGCGCTGAGTGAGGCTCGAACCCGAGACCTCCCGTACGCGTGCACGCAGCTCTACCAACTGAGCTACGTGTCTAACCCGAAATATTTCTGTTTTTAATTATATTTATATATTAATTAGATTAATCCGAAAATCAATTTATTTCTAAAAAGATTTTACTGAATCGGACCGGTGCTCTCCACAGGTCTCGAACCCGGGACCTGTGGGTTGAGTTAACACACAGTCCACCGCTGGACTGTGTGTTTAACTTATTATATAAACCGATTTTTATTATACTTAAATACAAACTAAGTATTTTCATTTCTGACTTATTTAAAAAGTTAGATATTTGTCCGGATCGGTGTAGTAGACCGGACTCAAACTCGTGTCCTGTGATTAAACATACACACAGTCCACCACTGGACTGTGTGTCTAACTTGGTTATTATTCCGGTTATTAATAAACTTAACATATATCAGCGGTGACTCCGGTTTGGTTAACAAAAAAAGATATATTTATTAAGGCAGCATGCGTGGGACAAGATTCGAACTCGAGACGTTAGTGTGTTTAATGTGCACACAGTCCACCGCTGGACTGTGTGTCTAACCCGAGTTATAACTTGATTTTAATTATACTTAAACATTACAGAACTTCGTCTTCTTCGTTGATTTTAACCAGAATCGGAAGTCCGACTGGTTCGATGTTTTAATCGTGTTTGTTAGCGTGTTTCAGTTAATTACAGGTGAGATATAAATAAAAAGAAAGAAGAATTAGGCGTAAGGTATACCGACTGGACTCCTCTGTTTCTCCGGCGAAACTCCGGTGACAGCAAACACTTCCGGCAACGTGTGTCTTGCAGCAGAGAGTCTTCAGAAAGCTTGAAAAGGATGTGGGTGACTTCGGTATAAGCTCAGGGGGTTTAGTAAGGCTTAGAAGTGAAGGACTCGGTTTTCCGGCGATGAGCAGAAGATTTCCGGCGAGTGAGTTTTCGCCGAGAAAGGGTGCGGTTTTGAGTGAAAAAGTTTGCAGAGGTTCGAGGGGGTATTTATAGGGCAGGTTATCGATGAACTTGGTCCAATTTCCGACTTGATTCAAAGTCATTACGTTTTCCGGCGGTTATAGTTTGTGTCGCGGACTCAGGCGTCGGTTATAACCGATGTCCTAGTAAATGTTTACGTTATAACTGAAGATATCGTAATTTCTTGGCGTGTTCGCCGGGATTTCCGACGACTGAATTTGGGCGCCGGTTTTGAATTCGGAAAAACATGTTATGAATTAAATGATTCTAATAATTAACAAAGAATACAAGTGGGCAGTGGTTTAGTGTGTATGTGTTAAGTCTGATGAACCGTGACTGACCCGGGTTTGAAACCGGCAGAAACATATTATTTTTATTTTCTTATTTTTAACAGTTTTTCAAAAAAAATTTATATATTCCAATATAATAATTAATTATGTATCGTTTAAAATTATTTTGGGCATTAAATTCGCAACGAAATTTTTAACTGATTGTTCGGTTAATATACGGAGCGGGTTTGGTAAAATCCGTTTTTGACGGATGTTACAGTATCCCCTGCTTTTTAGAAATTTCGTCCCGAAATTTAAATAGTGATATATTTGACAAAAAGAATGATGGTGTTTAGTTTGATAGTTACATGCTTAGAGAAAGTAAGGTTTTAAGTTTTTGTTCGAGGCGGTAACGTTCCTTGTAAGGGTTAAGTACCCTATTACAGGAATCGCTTTTTGTTGCCTACTGTAAAAGTATTGATAAGCAGAATTGATTCGCTAACTATGATATCATGCATAAGAGTTTGGATATGTTTGGAAAGATATGGTTATATCCTAAGGCAAAACTTCAAATACTACAACCTACATGGAACTTCTCATAACCATCTAACAATACCTCTGATCCTTTGACAAGAATACTTATATATAGGAAGTACCAGCAGCGTATCCACCATATTCTTGTCAAATTTTCATTGGTTTTATCAGTAAGTTATGATTGGTTCTATGACTATAGAACATAAATAAACACAACAATAATATTTGAATCCACATTCTGATAGCATATATATTTGAATGGTGACAGTTCCTCTCTCGTTTGTTATGATGGAGAGGTTAGTTTATGTAGAAATAGAACACAGTCCAATTTCTTTAAATGGCGAGATGATGTAAATGTAACACAAATTTCAATCAAGACAATACTAAATCCTACATGGAACTTCTCATAACCGCCTGATAATGCCTCTGATCCTTTGGCAAGAATACTTATA
Organism: Scalesia atractyloides; assembly: GCA_947069175.1. Lineage (NCBI taxonomy): Eukaryota > Viridiplantae > Streptophyta > Magnoliopsida > Asterales > Asteraceae > Scalesia > Scalesia atractyloides. The sequence goes on from CAMTDV010000008.1 coordinate 61,461,888, forward strand.
TATAGGAAGTACCAGCGGCGTATCCACCATATTCTTGCCAAATTTTCATTGGTTTTATCCACAAGTTATGATTAGTTGCCAAGAAACTACTAAATCCTACATAGAACTCCTCATAACCGTCTGACAATGCCTCTGATCCTTTGACAAGAATACTTATATATAGGAAGTACCAGCGGCGTATCCACCATATTCTCGTCAAATTTTCATTGGTTTTATCAGTGAATTATGATTAGTCCTATGTGACTCTACAACCAATACAACAAACACAAAAATACTGAAAATGAAAAATGTCTGTGCGATCAAGACTCAATCAAACAGAGCCGATCGTATTGCATGTACTGAAAATGAAAAATGTCTGTGCGATCAAGGCTCAATCAAACGGAGCCGATCGTATTGCATGTACTGAAAATAATAAACTTAATCTAAACAACAATCACACAAACAACCTATACATGGAACCTCTCATAACCCCCTGATAATGCCTCCGATCCTTTGACATGAATACTTATATATAGGAAGTACCAGCGGCGTATCCACCATATTCTTGTCAAATTTTCATTGACTTTATCCGCAAGTTATGATCAGTTCTATGTGACTCTACTACAAACACAACAACCACAAAATACTGATAATGAAAATGTCTGTGCGATCAAGGCTCAATCAAACGGAGCCGATCGTATTGCATGTACTGAAAATGAAAATGTCTGTGCGATCAAGGCTCAATCAAACGGAGCCGATCGTATTGCATGTACTGAAAATAATAAACTTAATATAAACAACAATCACACAAACAACCTATACATGGAACCTCTCATAACCGCCTGATAATGCCTCCGATCCTTTGACAAGAATACTTATATATAGGAAGTACCAGCGGCGTATCCACCATATTCTTGTCAAATTCTCATTGACTCTATCCGCAAGTTATGATTAGTTCTATGCGACTCTACAACAAACACAACAACCACAATATACTGATAATGAAAATGTCTGTGCGATCAAGGCTCAATCAAACGGAGCCGATCGTATTGCATGTACTGAAAATGAAAATGTCTGTGCGATCAAGGCTCAATCAAACGGAGCCGATCGTATGTGGGCACACCAGGTTCAACCTCATAATGAAATGGGGAACATGCTCAACGCTCATAATGTAATGGGGAGCGGCGGCCTATGAAATTGCATGTACTGAAATAATAAACAATAATTACTCAAACAGTCTACACATGGAACCTCTCATAACCGCCAGATAATGCTTCTGATCCTTTGACAAGAATACTTATATATAGGAAGTACCAGCGGCGTATCCACCATATTCTTGTCAAAGTTTCATTGGCTTTATCCTTAAGTTATGTTTGGTTCTATGTGATAAAGAAAAACATAAAACTAAACGATAGGAGTTGAATCTGGATTTTCGGTGAAGAGGACTAGTTGAGTATCTTCGCTTGGGCCGTCATTATCTTCAACAGGATTGGCGTTGATGTTGAAGACTCTTCCTCTTGCTGGTGGCCTAGCGGTTGGGTTTTCTTGGTTTACTTGGTTAACTGGGTTTGATTGAGCTTGAGTGTTGATGACGTTAACCAATTGAGGGCATGTGTTTCTAAAGTGGGTAGGGTCGCCACAATTGAAACAAGCTCGAACATATGGGAACATGGGGTATTGGGGTTGTTGATAGGTTTGGTTCATGGTTTGAGTAGGGGGAGAGATTTGGTTTTGAAAGGTGCGGCAAACCTTGCTCAAATGACCATAGCATCCACAAGTTGCACATAGTCGACAAGGTAAAGTCAGGGGATGGTGATAAAAACAGTTGTTGCATAGAGGGTGAGGTCCAAGATATGGTTTCTTATTTGGGTAAGTTGAGTTGGGTGCCACTTGAGTGATTGGGATAGCTTGGATGGGTATGGCGTGTGAAATTGGTTGGTTTCGTTGGATAGTAGCGAAAAGTTGCCCGTCTCTTTTTCTCTTAGAATTGGGTTGAAAAGGGGATTCAGTTTGGATGTGGTCGGAGGTTTCTGTTGCTAGCTCCATTGCTGCTTCCAAAGTTGCAGGCGAGGTACTTATTACAGAGTCTTGAATCTTTGACGGAAGACCACGAATGTAGTGCTCGATCAAACGGTAGAGGGGAGTGAACATGTTGGGAACCATTTGATGTAACTCGAGGAATCTTTTGTTGTACGTGGTGTGGTCTCCTTCCTTTTGCTTCAACGAATAAAATTCATCTTCTAATTTCTTGATTTCGCTCCTTGGGCAAAATCGTCTGGTCATGATTTCCTTCAATTCGTTCCAAGTTAAAGTCATAGCATCTTCCACACCTCGTTTGGCCTTCTCTGCATTCCACCAAGTAAGTGCTATTCCATATAATCGACCGGTAGCATATCGCACTTTGCGATCATCGGGGCAATCGCAATTTAGAAAGTGTTCTCCATCTCTTCAAACCAATGGAGGAGAGCAGTGACACCTTCAGTCCCTTTGTATTTCGGAGGGTCGCATGATTTGAAATGCTTGTAGGTGCATTTAGTGGTATTTGGGGGAGAGTTGATAATGTTTTGGTTTTCTTGATTGACAGGATTAGCGGTAAGTGCTTGTTGTACTTGGATTACAATGTTGGGTATTACGGCAGCCATTTTTTGAGCGATTAGGGCAGCCATGCGCTCGCGGGCTTTTCCTGCTCTCATCTTCCTACTGGTGAGGTTAGAAGACATCTACAAGGAATACATGTCAAGAGTATGAGTTGGATGTTTTTGGGATCATGGGTCGCACTAGGAATGAACATTCATAAAATAATTATAGAAAAATAAATCTACTACATCCATAGGATGTCTTGGGCTTTGCTCGCCATTAGGCCCTACATGCCGCCATACTTCACCTTCGTAATCATGTGGGCCCCCATGAACACCGGGTTTTTCATATGGTTCGCATGGGCTTGCCTGGTTGCGTACACTAAAACCCGGAGAAAATCGAGAAATATGTATACAACGTGTGATATTCGGAATGTGTCCAGGTGTAGACACGGTGACACCTCAAAGTGGGTTAGTTCGAACGACGTTTGGTGTGGCATGCTTTGGCCTAATAGGTCCTTCGTACTCTCATCGTTAGTCCCCAGGTAGGCAAACTGGTCTGTTATATTGGATTTATACGAATGCGAACCTAGACAGGACGTTCCGACTACCGGTACTTGTACCCTTCCAGTTACTACATGCCCGTCGCAGAACTTACTTTGATGAGATTTGAAAATTGCAACAAAATCTTTGAATAATGAGAGTATGAAAATGAATTGAATATATGAACATTGATATATGTATAATGAATATGTATATAAGTATGTATGTTTGACTGTAAGTATAAACAAATATGAAACAAATAAATATCACAAGTTTGTATGTAACCACCTAATCAATTAAAATTTAGGCAGACTATAGTATAGGATCTAAGGGTCTAATAACCTATCCTATATCCCTATAGTCATGGCTCTGATACCAATCTGTCACACCCCGACCTGCAGCGGAAAAGGTGATCGGGGCATGATTGGGTTATCATCAAAGCTCATGACATTTATTTTTACGTTCCATATTCATTAATACAATTTAATGGAAATTTACAAACATAATTACATCATGACCTAAGCATCAATCTAAGCTTCTTTGTTTTCTTCTAAGGCATTTCCTATGTTTTCCTTGCTTCATCCTGTTCACCTGTATCATGTGTAAAAGGGTTTTGGATCAACAAAAAGTTGGCGAGCGAATCCTATGGAAAACATTTGAACAAGTTTATTTAATTGATTATGAAATAAAGTGCACAACCACACATGAGTAAAAATAGATGTAAACTTATTCATAAATCAATTTAATATTAAACAATACACACATGAACAATAATGGATCGTTTAGAGGCACGCGTTGCTCAACTCGTCTCTCACGAGGAACTGATGGGCCTAATGAATGAATTGCATAAACATGATAATATGAAAGACATAACTACAAATAATATAAACTCAATAATACACACATGAACAATAATGGATTGGTTTTGAGGCACGCTTTGCTCAACTCGTCTCCCACGAGGAACTTATGGGCTTAATGAATGAATTACATATAAGTTGACAAAATGAAATACATGATCACAACAATATACACAATCTAAGTTTAGATCACGATATGGTATGGCACAAGTTTAAATAAACGAGTTAATTATTTTGTGACACATGACACACCCCAAAACGTGTAATTAAAAAGGGGGAGTTGTAAGATTCACTCACAGTGGGTGCGTTCGGTTGATGATGTTGAATGCACGCGAAGTGGTTTTAACCACGAGTGAAATTAACCTAGATAAATAGCATTATGGTTTGGTAAGTAAACGGATTTTATTAATCCATTTTAGTAGGATTGTTGGGTGTATTTTTGTGAGTTTAAGGCTATTTTCTAACCTTAAAAATGTTATTTTTAAGTATTTTTAATTGATTTTTAATTAAAATAAATAAATAAAAATAATAAAAAAAAGTTCACTTTTTTGACCGTTGACCGTTGACCGTTGACCTTGACTGTTTGACCGGTTCGTATGCGTGTAAGTGTGCGCTTAGTGAGGCTCGAACCCGAGACCTCCGGTACGCGTGCATGCAGCTCTACCAACTTTGCTACGTGTCTAACCCGAAATATTTCTGTTTTTAATTATATTTATATATTAATTAGATTAATCCGAAAATCAATTTATTTCTAAAAAGATTTAACTGAATCGGACCGGTGCTCTCCACAGGTCTCGAACCCGGGACCTGTGGGTTGAGTTAACACACAGTCCACCGCTGAACTGTGTGTTTAACTTGTTATATAAACCGATTTTTATTATACTTAAATACAAACTAAGTATTTTCATTTCTGACTTATTTAAAAAGTTAGATATTTGTCCGGATCGGTGCAGTAGACCGGACTCGAACTCGTGTCCTGTGATTAAACATACACACAGTCCACCACTGGACTGTGTGTCTAACTTGGTTATTATTCCGGTTATTAATAAACTTAACATATATCAGCGGTGACTCCGGTTCGGTTAACAAAAAAAAGACATATTTATTAAGGCAGCATGCGTGGGACAAGATTCGAACTCGAGACGTTAGTGTGTTTAATGTGCACACAGTCCACCGCTGGACTGTGTGTCTAACCCGAGTTATAACTTGATTTTAATTATACTTAAACATTACAGAACTTCGTCTTCTTCGTTGATTTTAACCAGAATCGGAAGTCCGACTGGTTCGATGTTTTAATCGTGTTTGTTAGCGTGTTTCAGTTAATTACAGGTGAGATATAAATAAAAAGAAAGAAGAATTAGGCGTAAGGTATACCGACTGGACTCCTCTGTTTCTCCGGCGAAACTCCGGCGACAGCAAACACTTCCGGCGACGTGTGTCTTGCAGCAGAGAGTCTTCAGAAAGCTTGAAAAGGATGTGGGTGACTTCGGTATAAGCTCAGGGGGTTTAGTAAGGCTTAGAAGTGAAGGACTCGGTTTTCCGGCGATGAGCAGAAGATTTCCGGCGAGTGAGTTTTCGCCGATAAAGGGTGCGGTTTTGAGTGAAAAAGTTTGCAGAGGTTCGAGGGGGTATTTATGGTTATCGATGAACTTGGTCCAATTTCTGACTTGATTCAAAGTCATTACGTTTTCCGGCAGTTATAGTTTGTGTCGCGGACTCAGGCGTCGGTTATAACCGATGTCCTAGTAAATGTTTACGTTATAACTGAAGATATCGTAATTTCTTGGCGAGTTCGTCGGGATTTCCGACGACTGAAATTTGGGCGCCGGTTTTGAATTCGGAAAAACATGTTATGAATTAAATGATTCTAATAATTAACAAAGAATACAAGTGGCGCAGTGGTTGAGTGTGTGTGTGTTAAGTCTGCTGAACCGTGACTGACCCGGGTTCGAAACCCGGCAGAAACATATTATTTTTATTTTCTTATTTTTAACTGTTTTTCAAAAACAATTTATATATTCCAATATAATAATTAATTATGTATCGTTTAAAATTATTTTGGGCATTAAATTCGCAACGAAATTTTTAACTGATTGTTCGGTTAATAAACGCAGCGGGTTTGGTAAAATCCGTTTTTGACGGATGTTACACTTCCGACCATTAAAATGTCGACCAGAGAACAACCTGAGAGTACCGCTGCAGTTGAACCTTCCAGTTCCTTGCCTTCATTAAAATGGTCGACGAGTAGTTTTCAGCGACTCGTCCATGGCTTCCGGTTCCTTGAGGAATGGGGTGCCCGATACCCATCCGAAGGGGACACCGCCGCAGAAGCCCCTACCAGTTTCATTACGCTTTTCTTCGATTTCTTTGCCAAAAGAAATTTCTAGTTACCAGCGACAAAGTTTTTCTTAGACATTTGGGACCACTACCGCTTCCATATCTCCCAGCTAAACCCGCTGGGGATGGTCCGGATTAGGCATTTTGAGTTTTTGTGCCGCTCTATGGGCATCCACCCAACCGTCAACTGGTTTTGGGTGTTTTATCAACTGCATTGCTCGTTGGGTTTCTACTCCTTCTAGCATCGTATCCAAGCAAAGAAGATCCTTCATACTCCTCCCAAGTCATATCATGATTGGAAGCAGAAGTTCTTCTTCGTCAAGGCTGGTGTGATTCCTCTACAATGCACTTTCGCGAGGCGGAAGATATCTCGATGGAAACGATGTCGATACCGGACCAAGAGTCCTGATATCAAGACATGAAGGAGATTCTGGCGGTTCAGTTACTGGAGAGGGCGTTAGTGGCTACCGGCATGAGCATGTTATGGAAGTCAGACCGCCATGAAAAACCGGTGTACATGGAGGAGGATAAGACTAAGCTTCCTTATTGTGTTATTTCTCCTTGTGCATTGTTACTAAACTATGCGTATTTTTGCAGGGGTTGGGATGTATATATTGGCTTTTCAATGGGAGAATGGGCGGATGCAGAACATTCTGCTCAATCCAGAGGAGCCAACCAGGCATTCCCAGATTCTTGGGAACTTCGAGTTGCCTTGAAGTACAGATCTGGCGGCCCCTGCGCCTGGAAGTGGTAAGCATTTATTATTTGTTACTTGCGTCCTTTCGGATTACTTAGTATGTTTGGCCATAGTACAGGTGCACTGAGGAAATTCTTTGTTGGCCAGGATTCAAAAAAAAACACGCGGGGCCCAGCGCTGTGGCAAGCAAGAAGCCAACACATCCTAGGGCAGACCCCCCTAAAGGTACGTGCTCTGTGCCTAATACATGTAATGAATATGTGGTGGTCTCTGATTCCATGGAGGGTCTTGCACCTGTAGGTTTGAAAAAACCCAAGCCTGAGCCTTGAGATGTGGTGGAGATTCTAGATGCAAATCTGGATGATCCGATAGACGTGGAGTCGAGCCCCGAACCGCTGAAAAGGAAGATAGAGAAGAGGGCCCTTCCCCAGGGTGATATGGCTGCACAGCCTCCAAAGAAGGCTGCGCGGAGCAAAATTATTGGCAAGCGTGGGAATTTGGTTGCGCTTGCAGCCAAGTTTTCTCCAGGTAAACACTTTTGTCTTGTGCTTAATTTTCTATTCTTCCTGTTTGACTGTTTTGGGGCTTTCATTCTACAGGGAAAGATGAGACACCTTCTATTGCTCCGCTTGCTCCGTCCGTGCCTGTCGAGACTTCTATGCCATCACCCATTTATGAGGCGGCGCAAGCGCCCAGTGTTAAAGGCGGTGAATCGAGTGTCGGAGTGCGGAGGTAAGTGTGAATGTGGAGGCCGTTGTGGTTGAAGAGGGTGGCAAAGAGGTTGTTGAGGATGCACCTCAAGGGACTCAGTCGGCGGAGCAAGTACTCAGGGGTGATGCTAGGGGATTTGGGGAGCGCCCTTTTGACGAGGGGTCCCCAGTTCGTCCAGACGAAACCTTGGGTTACGACTACTCTCGGTCTTATTCGGAAAGCCAAGCTGCTGAGATCCACACCCCTGTCTGGAAGTTGAGGCAGGGTGAGAAGTTCAGTCATTGGCAGGTTTGCGGGAATGGTCTAAGGGTGCCTTCCCCCAGCAGAGGTAAGGGCGTGCGGGGAACAAAGTTACGAACAAACATACCATGCGTACCTACAGTTAGCCGCCAGCTTCGCCTCCAATACTCATAAGCTGTGGAGGGAGGCTTGTGAAAGGGACAATAATGAAAAAATATCATTAAGGAATGAGATGGTGGGCCTTCGCGCTGAGGTTGAGCGCCTGAAGAAGGAGAAGGAGGAGGCCGCAGCTGCCGCCGAAGAGGCGAGGTCGCATCGTGAACGAAGCGAGCAGAAAGAGGTAGAAACTTCCGTCCTTATTTTACGGGATCAAGAGATTGCCAGACTAACATCATTATTGCGTAACTAGGTGGAGGCTAGGGCAGCTCTTGAAAGTGCGAAGAAGGATCTCCAAGCTGCCATGGTTGAAAAGGCAGAACAACATCGTAGGATCTTGGAGGATCAAGAAAAGTTGCGCCTTGCTAAGGTGAAGGTGAGAGCGGGTGACAAAACGTGCGAAACTGCTGAGTAAAAACTAGAAGACTCTGAGGCAGCCCACACCACCGCAGAGAGTATGATCGAGCCTTTGACGAACAACATGCTTTTGATGCAGCAACATAGGGTCGTGAATGTAAGTACACTTTATTATTTTGATCACCATTTATCTTGATTCTCATTTTATTTCCCTTGTGCTGTGCAGATTGCCAATTCAATCCTTAATTCGGTGGAGTTGGACAGTGTTGTGGCCAAACTGATGGTCACAGCACGGCATGATGGATATGCCAGGGCTATGCAGAGTGCACTCACCACGTAACTCATGCTTTGGACGTTATTTGGGATACCAGTCGCGTCGCTAACCATGGGGTCAATACAGATGCTACCTTCTCCAAGGCGAAGCAAGAGTATAACCATCTGCAACTACCAGTGATGGATCCGGTAAGTGAAGTGCTCCATCATGACAACTTCGTTGACTGCTTGAAGGATGTTTTTCATGATGTTGCTGAAATTGAGGAGTTAGAAGGATAGGATGAGAGGGCCTTGATTGTTTGATGTTTAGGATCTTGTTAGGAATCTTTACATGTAACTGCGCAACATATGTTTGTTTGTGATTGTACTCTTGACGCACTATGAACTTGGTGAAATGATAACTTGATGTGCATTTGAAGTTACAATATTTGCGTGAAAATAACTACTTATATAGGTAGAGCGAATAAAAATGGTAATGAGCTCATGTATGAACATCATACCCCATGCGCGTATAATAGTTAATTGCTGAAGTGGTGAATTCTGTTCATGAGTCATGTTATACCATGATGTTTTCGCGTATACCCAAAGTGGTTTCGCACATTTGTAACAAGATGTCTAAATAATGAATGCCATGCATCGATTTTGTTCATTGTATTAACGATAAGGCATAAGAGTCGTGTACAAAATTGATAAGATTAGATCATAGGTTCACTAATCTGTTGCGCAAAGACTAATAAAGCGTAAGGCCATGGCGTTTGAAGATGCTCGGATTACATATACCATCGCCTTAATTTTTGCGCATTCTAGGTCCTAGGAATGTTTGTGTCGTCTAACGTTTGAGGGTGTAAGCCCCCTTTCCAAAGACTTCGTGGATTACGTACCGGCCTTCCCACTTAGGCGCAAGTTTTCCTGGACTCTCAGCATTGGATGCTTCGTTATCTCTCAAAACGAAATCGCCAGGTAGGCAGGTACAAATGCAGACTCGCGCATTGTAGTATTTTTCGAGCTTTGTATTTTGCTTCATTGATTGCGGCGTTTTCACGCCTCTCTTCCAAGAGGTCCAAGTCAAGCCTGCGCTCTTCATCATTATCTAGGTTTGCATAGCGACCATGCACGGTGATGGGAGGCCCATCTCAGCTGGGATTACTGCCTCCGTCCCATAAACCAGGCTAAATGGTGTCTCACGGGTGCTGCTTTACGACGTGGTCCGATGAGCCCAAAGGATACTTGGCAACTCATCCACCCAACCTCTATGCGCCATCCCCAGTCTTGTCTTGATCCCTTCGACTATACATTTGTTTATACTTTCACTTGGCCATGCCCTTGGGGGTGTGCGACCGAAGTGAACACGTGTTCGATATGCATCTCCGTCATCCATCGTTACAGCTCTTCAGAAGCAAAATTGGGGCCGTTATCACTAACAATGCGCAGAGGTAAACCAAAACGTCAAATGATGTGCTCCCAAATGAATTTGCGAACTATCGTTGTTGTAGTGGATGCGAGAGGCTTGGCTTCTACCCACTTGGTAAAGTAATCAACAGCTACGATTATGAACTTTACGGCACCTGGGGCATCAGGAAAGGGTCCCACCATATCGATTGCCCATTGCTGAAAAGGCCATGCTGTTGTCACTAGGATCAAGGGGTTTTTGGGGCCCAATGTCTTAGGCGCGTGTCGCTGACATGATGCGCATTTCCATAGCGTTTCAACTGCATCTAAATGCATGCCAGGCCAATAGTATCCAGCATTCATGATCTTTGCGATTACCATGCATGGAGTGGCATGAATTCTACACAACCCCTCATGTATTTTGCGGAACAAGTATTGTGCGTCTAGCGGATCTACGAAGCGGAGGAGTGGTCCAAGGTATGACTTTCGATAAAGTATTCTATCTACCATTTCATAATTCAGCGCCTTATTCTGGACTTTCCTAGCCTCCGCCTTGTATTCTGGAACTATCCCAGACTACAAGAACTTGATGATGGGAGACATCCAAGAAGGATTTCCCATTTCTATGACATTCATGTCACACCTCGACCCGCAGCAGAAATAAAAGTTGGGGCATAATTGGGTTATCATCAAATCTCATGACATTTACTAAAAGGTTTCATATATCCAAAAACAAAGAAACATACAAGCACAATTAAACATTGTTCTAAAAAATATATAGTTTATTAATCTTCTAAGGCCTTTCCTATGTGTTCCTCTCCACAGCCTGTCCACCTGTATCTTGCGAAAAACAAATGTTTGGGTCAACAAAAGTTGGTGAGTGAATCATAGTAAAACATTTGAAACATTGGTTATATTTGTTATTTAAATAAAAGTTGTGCATGAATCATAAGTGAGCATATGCATATATATATATATATATATATATATAATCACAAACCACATAATATCCACAATGAGCACACGATATGATAAATGATGGACTTGAGATCAAGGCTCAATCAAACGGAGCTAATCTAATGAGGCACCTGATGCTCAACTCGTATCCCACAAGGAACTGATGGGTCTTAAATGAATGATTGCACTGAAATGATAAAATGTATCCACACATAACCACACCAACAAAAACACACATTTGATCAAATAATGATTTTAGCACAAATGTTTAAATAAGTAAATAAAACATGTACGACACATGATACACCCCAAAATGTAATTAAAAAGGGGGATTTGTAAGGATTCACTCACAATAGATGCGTTCCTTGATGATAATGAATGCGCAAGAATTGAGGATTGGATCGACGAACGAATTCTAACCTAAAATAATAATATGATAATTCGATAAATATAACCAAACTAATATTTTGATTTAATACTTTTGTTAGATTTTGAGGGTTTTTATTGGGTTTTTAGGACCATCGTATTTGTATTTTTTAAATATTTTTAATTGAATTTTTAACTAATATATATATATATATATATAAGTAATAGAAATAAATAAAATAAAAAAATTATATAAAAAAATGTAAGGTCTGACCGGTTCTTGTGCGATATTGAATGCGTATGATGAGATTCGAACTCGAGACCTTCCGCTTACGTGCACGTAGCTCTTCCAACGGAGCTACGTGTCTAACCCATTAGATACTTGATTTTTATTATACATATACACTGTTTATATTAATTCAGAAAATCATTTAATTAAAAAGGTTTTAAAATCAAGTAACTGGTGTGCATAAGGAGACTCGAACCCGCGCCTACACGCTATTTTGCACCCAGCCCATCCAACTGGGTTGGGTGTCTAACCCGCTTGAATAAGAAACTTAATTATATTTAACTACATGCTTCAGTTCGCCTTCCCCATTTGAACAGAACCAGCTTTGATTTCTTTTGAAAAGGAAAACCCATTGATCAAGCCCGCCCGATTGAAATGCGATATTAGATTGGGTTTATGAGCAACAATATGATAAGAAAGATGTAAGAATACCAAGTCGGTGGTGGTGAATTTCTCCGATGATGAAGCTCCCGGTGGTTGTACAACTCTGACGAAACAGTAAACAATCGCGGTAAGAAAAATGTGCAGTGAATTTTGAGGTATTGGGCAAATGATTGAACGATTGACACAGAGCCTCCAGCCCATTATTTATAAATGCCGCAGAGAACAGTTTCGGAGCTTGATTAAAGGGTTTCAGTTACGAATTAGCTATCTCCATGATTTTGTAACTGAATTATGATTGGGAAAAGTCGGTTTCGGATCTAATTTACATCGGAGATAAAACTTCATCAATTTGGATTGGAGGTTTTAGCGACTGAGATTTGGGCGGTTACAATTTTGAACTTGTTGAAAGACTGGTTGTAGCATAAAATCTATGTGAATCAGGTTTATTTCACAAATGAGGGCATAGACCAGTGGTGTTTTAAGAGTGTGACATGTGTGGGAGATCCGGGTTCGATTCCGGTTTCCTCCTTTCTTTTTATTTTAATTATTCTAAAGATTAATTTAACTTTACTTATTGTTTTGTTTATGTTTTAAATTCTAATAATATTTATTAATTGTGACAAATTAAACGACACTACGAATTACACAACGAACTTTTAACCAACACTTGATTAATAAATGGTGCGGGTTTTTGAAACCCGTTTTACACAATTGTTACAGTATCCCCTACTTCTAGAAATTTCGTCCCGAAATTTAAGTAGTAGTTGTAACTGAAAAAAGATGCGGGTATTTCTCACGCATTGAGTCTTCAAGTTCCCAAGTAAACTCGGGTCCTCATTTGACTCCCAACACACCCTAACCATTGGAATACGACTTCGTCTCAAACGCTTTTCACCGAAGTCCATGATTTCTACCGGTCTTTCAACAATGTGCATTGATTATCAATTTGAATATCTTCCAAAGGAATATGGAGATTTTCATCAGCAAGACACTTTTTCAAGTTTGATACGTGAAATGTGGGATGAATTCTGTTGAGTTCTTCTGGTAGGTCAAGCTTGTATGCTACAGGACCTACTCTTTCGAGTATCTTGAATGGTCCCACTAGGGTGGTGCTAGCTTTCCATTTTGACCAAAATGAACCACTCCCTTCCACGGTGATATTTTCAAAAGTACTTGATCACCAACACAAAACTCCAAAGGCCTCCGTCGTTTGTCAGCGTAACTCTTTTGACGACTTCGAGCTGCTAGAAGATTATTTCGGATTTTAAGAATTTTGTCAGTCGTTTCTTGAATCAGTTCGGGTCCAGTGATTTGCGCTTCACTAATTACGTGCCAACATACATGAGATCGGCACTTTCGACCATATAAGGCTTCAAAAGGAGCCATACCGATGGTTGAATGATAACTATTGTTGTACGAGAATTCCACTAACGTAAATGAGTATCCCAATTACCCTTGAAGTCAATGACACATGCTCGCAACATGTCTTCGAGGGTTTGTATGGTGAGTTCAGATTGACCATCAGTTTGAGGGTGAAAGGCAGTGCTGAGATCTAGGCGTGTACCCATAGCGGATTGTACGGCTTGCCATGTTCGTGAAGTAAAACGGCCATCTCGATCCGAAATGATGCTTAAGGGTACACCATGACGGCTTACAATTTTATTGATATAGATACGAGCTAACTTCTAGTTCTTGAAGTCTTCGCATATAGGAATGAAATGAGCTGATTTGGTGAGACGGTCAATGATAACCCAAATGGTGTCATACCCACTGGAGGTGCGAGGTAACCCGATAGTGAAATCCATGGTTATATTTTCCCACTTCCATACAGGTATTTCGGGTTGGACAAGGAGTCCTGAAGGCTTTGATGTTCAGCTTTCACTTTGGAAAATGTAAGGCACTTGGAAACAAAAATAGCAATAGCTCTCTTCATGCCAGGCCACCAGTAGGAGTGTCGTAGATCATAGTACATCTTATCGGCTCCCGGATGTATAGAATATCTATGAACCTCGCTCATGAGAAAAACACGAAGATCATCACGATCAGGTACCCAAATACGATTCAAGTCATAGAGAATACCATCCGACTTGGATTCTAGTTTAGTTTCAGCTCCATAAGACAGTTCATCTCGTACATCATTTTCCGTGACGGAAATATGTTGAGCTACTCTAATTCGATTTTGAAGATCCGTCACAATTTGGGAACACAAAAGACGGATTGAGTTTGCATACTCCTTTCGACTGAGGGCGTCAGCCACAACATTAGCCTTGCTAGGATGATATCGAATTTCACAATCATAGTCATTTAGGAGTTCGACCCCTCGACGTTGCCTCATGTTCAATTCCTTTTGATTGAAGATATGCTGGAGATTAATATGGTCAGTGTAGATTTCACACTTAGTACCATAGAGGTAATGTCTCCATATCTTAAGAGCGAACACGACTGCTCCAAGTTCTGGGTCATGAGTGGTATAATTCTTTTCATGCACCTTGAGTTGTCTTAAGGCATAGGCTATCACCTTTCCTCTTTGCATTAGAACGCAACCTAGCCCTTGTCCTGAAGCATCACAATAAACCACAAAGTCTTCATAACCATCAGGAAGTGTAAGAATAGGTGCATCACAAAGCTTTTGCTTCAAAGTTTGGAAAGCTTCTTCTTGCTTGGGCCCCCAATTAAAGGGCTTACCCTTGTGAGTCAAGGCTGTGAGTGGAACGGCGATACGAGAAACATTTGCGATGAACCGACGATAATAACCAGCGAGACCAAGAAATGACCTAACTTCAGTAGGAGTACGTGGCGCTTGTCGTTCTTGTACCGCTTTAATCTTTGCAGGTCAACATGAATCCCTTTGTCATTAACGACATGACCAAGAAATTGTACCTCTTTTAAGCAAAACTCACATTTCGAGTACTTAGCATAAAGCTTTTTAGTTCTCAGGAGTGTTAGAATGAGTCGAAGATGACGCACATGATCAGATTTGGTCTTAGAATAGATAAGAATATCATCAATGAAAACTATAACAAAACGATCGAGATAGGGTTTACATACCCTATTCATCAAATCCATGAAAACAGCAGGAGCATTGGTCAAACCAAAAGGCATAACCATGAATTCATAGTGTCACCATAACAAGTTCGAAAAGCAGTCTTAGGAATATCTTCTTCACGCACTCTAAGTTGATGATAACCAGAACGAATGTCGATCTTTGAAAAGCAGGTGGCACTTTGAAGTTGATCTAAAAGATCATCAATATGAGGTAACGGATAGCGATTCTTGATGGTCAGGTTGTTGAGCTCTCTATAATCGATGCACATACGAAAAGTTCCATTTTTCTTCTTTACAAAAAGGACAGGCGCGCCCCAAGGTGATGAGCTAGGGCGTATAAACCCCTTGTCAGTCAACTCTTGCAGTTGACTTTGACTAGCTAATTCTTGCATCTCAGATGGGGCTAACCTACAGGGAGATTTTGCGATTGGTGTAGCACCAAGTACAAGATCGATTCGGAATTCGACTTCTCGCACAGGAGGAAGTCCTGAAACGTCATCGGGAAAAACTTGAGGAAATTCTTTAACGATGGGAATATCTTCGAGCTTCCTTTCCTTGCCTTCCTTCTTAATGATATGAGCTAGAAATGCGATATAGTCTTTGCGAAGATATCTTCAAGCTTGAAGACATGACATCAATTTGAGCCCTTTAGAAGGATTTTCTCCAAAGATACGCAGAGTTTGACCGCTAGTGAGAGGAATTCGAATACACTTCTCGTGGCAAACAACTTTGGTGTGTTGTTGACTAAGCCAGTCCATACCGATGATAATATCGAAACTACCCAACTTCATAGGAATAAGATCAATTAGGAAATCATGGTCATTAAGACTAAGAGTACAACCACGAATAATCGAGTCTAACACAATAGGTTCACCATCAACAACTTCCACCGTGAATGGTTCAGTGAGATTAACGCGAGATAAATCAAGAATGGATTCGAATTCTAAGGACACAAAACTCTTATCTGTACCAGTATCAAACAGTATGGATGCATATCTACCATTAATAAGAAACGTACCATTGACCACATTGTTATCAACCCTAGCTTGGTTAGCGTTGATGTTGAAAGCCCTTCCTCTAGCAGGTGGATTAGCTTGGTTGGCTTGGTTCACCGGATTGGCTTGGGCTTGGGCATTTATGATGTTCACCAGGCGTGGGCATGTGTTACGAAAATGGGTTGGATCACCACAGTTGAAGCATGCCCTCATAGGTTGCATCATTGGGTAATTGGGTTGGTAGTAGGGTTTAGCCATGGGTTGAGCAGGTGGTAAAAGTAAGGGTTGTTGGTTTTGAGCTTGGCCCACCACTTGATTATTGGTTTGGGCCTGAGGTTGGTTGCGGTTTGGCTTTTGGAGGATACAGCAAGTTTGAATCGTGTGACCTGCACGGCCATAACTTGTGCAGTATTGGCAGGGGTTCTCAGGGGGATGATGGTATTGTCATCGGTTGCATTTTGGGTGTGGACCAGTGTATGGCTTTTTGAATGGGGCGGCTTGAGGGGCGACTTGTGTGATTGGGGCAACAGTTATGGGGGAATTGGTTTGGGTAACGGCAAAATTCTTCCCATTGCGCTTCCTTTTGCCAGAAAATTTGGTAGACAAACCTGTTGGAGTTGGGGTTGGAGTTTCAGCAGGTGCCTTATCTTTCTTTTTCTCATCTTTAAAATCGCCATTTCGAATGCGATTTTCCGTAAGTTCGGTAGCCAGTTCCATGGCAGCTTCGAGTGTTGCAGGTGTGGTACTTAACACAGACTCTTGAATTTTCGAGGGGAGTCCTCGAATGTAATGCTCGATTAAACGATAGAGCGGAGTGAACAGGTTGGGGACCCTCTGATTCAACTCAAGAAACCTCTTGTTGTAGGTGGTGTGGTCTCCCTCCTTTTGTTTCAAAACATAAAACTCATCCTCTAATTTCTTGATTTCGCTTATTGGACAGAAGCGTCTAGTCATGATTTCCCTCAACTCATCCCAAGTCAAGGCCATAGCAGCTTCAGCACCTCGCTTACGCTTTTCCGTGTTCCACAAGGTAAGTGCTACTCCAAACAGCCGACCAGTAGCGTAGCGCACCTTGCGATCATCGGGACAATCGCAGTTGAGAAAAGTGCTTTCCATCTCCTCAAACCAACAAAGGAGAGCAGTGACACCTTCAGTCCCTTCGTATTTTGGGGGATCGCAGGATTTGAAATGCTTGTAAGTGCATTTGATGGTGTTGGGAAGAGGATTGGCAATTTTTCCCTTCTTGGTTGGTGGGGTTGATGGGATTGGCGGTTAGTGCTTGTTGAACTTGCATAACGATATCAGGAAGTACGGCAGCCATCTGTTGAGCGATTTGAGTGGCCATACGCTCGCTAGATCTTCCTGACCTTCTACCGCCTCGAGAGTGTCTAGCAGACATCTACAGGAAATACGTAGTGAGATTATGAATTGAACTTTTATAGGTATCATGTGTCGTAAAAATTGAAAACAACATTCAAAATAAATGAAACAAGAAATTAACTACATCCATAGGATGTCTTGGGCTTGCTTAAGATTGGGCCTCCCAATGTCTCCCATACTTCGGCCTTGGTAGTCACGTGGGGCCCCATGACTACTAGGCTTGGTAGAGTTCACATTGGTGTTGGCCTGTTAATGCTTGCATCACCCGAATGAAAATCGTAAACATAATTGTAGGGTATAAGGTCAGAATGTGTCCAGGTATATACACAATGACAGCTCAAAGTGGGGTTAGTTCACACGACGTTTGGTGTGGCATGCTTTGGCCTAATAGGTCCTTTGTACTCTCATCGTTAGTCCCCAGGTAGGCAAACTCGTCCATTATTTTTGGATTTATATGAATGCCAAGCCTAGACAGGACGTTCCGACTACCGGTACTCGTACCCTTCCAGTTACTACATCCCTGTCCTAGAACTCATTTTGATGCGAGTGAAAAACATGAAAACATTGCAAAATATTTGAAAAGAAATCAGGAAAATTGTGACAATCGTGATGTGTGTGCTTGCGTAGGCATAATATGTTAACAACATATAAACTATAATGAACATCACATATTAGCATGTAGTAGTGAAAGTGCTTGCATGTATTTGTGTGTGAGAAATAAACATGAAACATATAAACATCATGAGTTTTGCATATAACATATAAACAATTAAATTCTAATCAACTATAGTATAGGCTCTAAGGGTCTAATAACCTATCCTATATCCCTATAGTCACAAGCTCTTATACCAATTTGTCACACCTCGACCCGCAGCAGAAATAAAAGTCGGGGCATAATTGGGTTATCACCAAAGCTCATGACATTTACTAAAAGGTTTCATATTTATTAATTTGAAATTTAACTTCAAATATCCAAAAACAAAGAAACATACAAGCACAAGTAAACATTGTTCTAAACAATACATAGTTTATTAATCTTCTAAGGCCTTTCCTATGTGTTCCTCTCCTCAGCCTATCCACCTGTATCATGTGTAAAACAAATGTTTGGGTCAACAAAAGTTGGCGAGTAAATCATAGTAAAACATTTGAAACATTGGTTATATATTTGTTATTTAAATAAAAGTTGTGCATGAATCATAAGTGAGCATATGTATATATATATATATATATAATATACATAAAATCACAAACCACATAATATCCACAATGAGCACACGATATGATAAATGATGGACTTGAGATCAAGGCTTAATCAAACGGAGCCGATCTAATGAGGCACCTGATGCTCAACTCGTATCCCACGAGGAACTGATGGGCCTTAAATGAATGATTGCACTGCAATGATAAAATGTATCCACACATAACCACACCAAAAAAAATACACATTTGATCACATAATGATTTTAGCACAAATGTTTAAATAAGTAAATAAAACATGTACGACACATGATACACCCCAAAATGTAATTAAAAGGGGGGATTTGTAAGGATTCACTCACAGTGGGTGTGTTCCTTGATGATAATGAATGCTCACGAATTGAGGATTGGATCGACGAACGAATTCTAACCTAAAATAATAATACGATAATTCGAAAAATATAACCAAATTAATATTTTGATTTAATACTTTTGTTAGATTTTGAGGGTTTTTATTGAGTTTTTAGGACCTTCGTATTTGTATTTTTTAAATAGTTTTTATTGAATTTTTAACTTATATATATATATATATAAGTAATAGAAATAAATAAAAAAAATAAAATTATATAAAAAAAATTGTCAGGTCTGACAGGACCTGACCGGTTCTTGTGCGATATTGAATGCGTGTGATGAGATTCGAACTCGAGACCTTCCGCTTACGTGCACGCAGCTCTTTCAACTGAGCTACGTGTCTAACCCATTAGATACTTGATTTTATTATACATATACACTGTTTATATTAATTCAGAAAATCATTTAATTAAAAAGGTTTTAAAATCAAGTAACCGGTGTGCAAAAGGAGACTCGAACCCGTGCCTGCACGCTATTTTGCACCCAGCCCATCCAACTGGGTTGGGTGTCTAACCCGCTTGAATAAGAAACTTAATTATATTTAACTACATGCTTCAGTTCGCCTTCTCCATTTGAACAGAACCAGCTTTGATCTTCTTTTGAAAAGGAAAACCCACTAATCAAGCCCGCCCGATTGAAATGTGGTATTAGATTGGGTTTATGAGCAACAATATGATAAGAAAGATGTAACAATACCAAGTCAGTGGTGGTGAATTTCTCCGGTGATGAAGCTCCCGGCGGTTGTACAATTCCGACGAAAACAGCAAACAATCGCGGTAAGAACAATGTGCAGTGAATTTTGAGGTATTGGGAAAATGATTGAGCGATTGACACAGAGCCTACAGCCCATTATTTATAAATGCTGCAGAGAACAGTTTCAAAGCTTGATTAAAGGATTTCAGTTACGAATTAGCTATCTCCATGATTTTGTAACTAAATTATGATTGGGAAAGTCGGTTTCGGATCTAATTTACATCGGAGATAAAACTTCATCACTTTGGATTGGAGGTTTCAGCGACTGAGATTTGGGCGGTTACAGTTTTGAACTGGTTGAAAGACTGGTTGTAGCATAAAATCTATGTGAATCAGGTTTATTTCACAAATGAGGGCATAGACCAGTGGTGTTTTAAGAGTGTGACATGTGTGGGAGATCCGGGTTCGATTCCGGTTTCCTCCTTTCTTTTTATTTTAATTATTTTAAAGATTAATTTAACTTTACTTATTGTTTTGTTTATGGTTTAAATTCTAATAATATTTATTAATTGTGACAAATTAAACGACACTACGAATTACACAACGAACTTTTAACCAACACTTGATTAATAAATGGTACGGGTTTTTGAAACCGTTTTACACAATTGTTACAATTCACTTGACGTAGCGGAACAAACGGGTTTTTTAGCACCTCGATGCGAATTTCTCGCACGAGGTGTTTGATGCTTGTTTCCGCCAGTTTACTGAGCACATCTGCATGCTTGTTCTCACTTTGATTGATGTGGGTCACTTGAAATTTTGGAATTTGTTTTTCAAAGACTGCGCCAGTTCAAGGTACAGGGCTATCATCTCTCCTTTTGCATCATACAGGCTATTGATTTGCCCTGCAACCAAAAGAGAGTCGACATGCGCTTCCAAATTCCTAGCGCCCATTTTAATGGCTAACCAAAGGCTTGCCAGAAAAGCTTCATATTCGGCTTCATTGTTTGTGCTTTTGAAGTCCAACCTAATGGCGTAGGTAAACTCCTGGTTATCAGGGCTTATTAGATGAAGATCAGCCCCTGCGCCGTCATCATTGATGCATCGTCAGTGTGGAGGATCCATGCGCGGTCGTCTGTGATGGGCGTTGGATTTTCGACAGCCTCACATTCTTGCACTTTGTTGCTTGGCACTTCCATGACGAAGTCGGCTAATATCTGGCCTTTAATAGTTGGGCGTGGTTTGTACACAATATTGTGTCCTCCTAATTCGATCGCCCACTTCGCTAAGCAGCCTGATATGTCTGGTTTGGATAAAACTTGGCCCAGGTGATAGTTCGTGAGCACTATGATCATGTGGCCAAAAAATACCTACGCAACCGACGAGATGCATGAACCAATGCTAAAGCAAGTTTTTCCATCATCGGGTATCTTGTCTCTGGGTTGGTTAACATCTTACTGACATAGTAAATCGGAGTTTGGACTCCTGCGCGCTCGACCAGCAAGACTTCGCTACAGCGGTATCCGATGCAGAGAGGTATAGAATCAATGGTTCGCTCTTTTGTGGGGCCGTGAGTGTAGGCAATTGAATCAAACATTCCTTCATTTGTTGGAAGGCTTTCTCCGCATCAGGAGTCCACTGAAACTTATTCTGCTTCACATAATTTCTCAAAATGCTGATGAATGGGAAGGATTTCATCACGTGGTTTGCTAAGAATTTGTTCAGTGCAGCAAGTCGCCCAACCAATCGTTGCATTTCCTTGATGGTCGAGGGTAAAGGCATACGCTGAATTGCTTCCACCTTCACAGGGTTGACCTTAAAACCATCGCGCGTGACAATAAATCCCAAGAATTTACCTTCTTCCATCCTGAATGAGCATTTCCCAGGATTCAATTTCGAGTTGACCTTGCGCGGGGATGCGAAAGTTTTCTGAATGTTTGTCAGCATCATTTCCTTGTCCGGACTCATGACGACCAAGTCATCGATGTACACTTCCATAGTCACGCCTATGTCATCTCCAAAGACATGATCCATTAAACGCTGATAAGTGGTTCCTGCATTGCGCAACCCAAAGGGCATCTTTGTGTAGCAAAAGATCCCCTTGTCTGTGCGGAATGTCGTCGACTTTGGTCATGACCTGAATGGTCTCGGATATCACTAGCGCCATCCACACAAAAGCGTATCAGCAATAGATTATAACATCATCATTAAACACGATTATAGATGGATCCAACACTAAACTACATATTCGAGTCATCAAATCCATGAATGCAGCAGGAGCACTAGTCAAACAAAATGACATTACAAGAAACTCGTAATGTTTGTAGCATGTATAGAAAGTCATCTTTAGGATGTTTTGTTCCTTAACTTTTACTGATTAACCTGACTTGAGATCAATCCTAGAGAACCAACTTGCTCCTTGTGTGGGTCAAACAAATTATCAATCCTAGGAAATAGGTACATATCATTCACCGTGAGTTTCTTCAACCTAGTAATCACTACACATTCATATACTTCCATATTGTTTCTTGACAAATAACACTAGTGCGCCCTTGAAATACTCTGTCGTATAAAACCTTTATCTAGAAGGTCTTGTAGTTGGGAATCAATTCTTTCATTTTAATTGGATCTAGACAACACTTCTGGATGTTGCACACCACAAACACATTACTCTAGTAGGCTTACAATTTGCAATTTCTACATCAACGGAACTTTTTATCTTTCTAACATTACCAAGCAATACATTAAAAAACATAGCAACAATAAAACTCATACTTGCACCAGAATAAAAAATACTGACGCGAGAACATTATTATCGAAAACTTATCTATCACCACATCGGGTCGACAATTGCCTTCGATTTTGGCTTCTTAACCACCTTCTTGTTATTTTGTTTCTTGTCGAGCCGTTGGCTTCTTGCATTCTTTGTTGAGGTGTCAAAACCCACCAAATTTATGACATTTTGGACATTAGGGCAGTAACGGGAGAAGTTTCCAGTTTTCCTATATCGGTAGAAATGGTTTGTCCGTACAAGGTACTTGCCGAAGTGCTTCTTTTCAAACTTCTCGCACAATCCACTTTCCTCAACCGCTATCTTCTTCTCTATGGGACCCAATTTATCATTTGTGAATCTTTTAGGAGGGTTAGACCATTTCTTCCTGGATTCATCACCAGTTGGTTCATCATCATAAAGTATCCCACCAGTCTCCACAATTATTTCAAATGTATTACAACCACTAGCTTTCATGAGTGCACGAACCTTAGGTGAATACCCCTTAACATAGTATACCATCCACCTCTACTCTGTGATGATAAGCTACAGGACCAACCTTACCATTTCAATATACTTGGAGGTATACCAACGGTACAATGGTAGGTAATTATTCAGGCATAAGGTAAGTAACTAGTAAAAGTGGCCAATTGGCATTACCTTTTACTTTACATTTCGAGTTTTAAGTATTTCCTTTCATGAACTACCCTTTCTGGCATCCTTTACCATGTCTCA
Source organism: Scalesia atractyloides (assembly GCA_947069175.1). Classification (NCBI taxonomy): domain Eukaryota; kingdom Viridiplantae; phylum Streptophyta; class Magnoliopsida; order Asterales; family Asteraceae; genus Scalesia; species Scalesia atractyloides. Next base: position 61,485,225 of record CAMTDV010000008.1, read on the forward strand.
TTCTCAATTTAAATTCAGGCATTGGAGAATCCCTAAATATCTCAAACTATAACTCCGATACCAACTTCTAAGGCCCCGAACCAGATAGACCTTACAGTTGGATTTTAACATCAAATCGTAGCTCTTAAACTAAAAAATGTCATACAATGCAGTGCAATATATCAAAATCTCAAAATAAAAGTCATATAAGGTCAATAGGATGACAATCTTTAAGGTAGGGTAGCATGCTCATGTCATGGACCCCGTATCATGCATCAAAATCCATTTAACCCGACATGCATGCTAACAAGTTAGGTATGCTGAGTGAGTTCTAGTTTTAGACTTAAATAATAAGTAGAATCTTTAGTAAAAACATGTGATAAACCGTACTATACATCAATAATGCATGTCAACATCAATAGTTAATTTAAACATCAAATTGTGAAGCGAACTGCATCGTCAACTACTTATCACAAAGCCAAGCAGGCTTATACTAGCATAAAACTCTATCAATACCTGCTACGCCACCATGCTCACATGCTCTATCAATACATCTAGCAACAAATGCTAGACATCAACAATTTATCATCAGTTAAGTTAAATCTGATTATTTTTCCTATGTTGCGTAACTTCAGTTATTGTAACATCAATTATGGGCACATAACACGCAACGGACACCTCAACTGACTTCAAGCATAAACGTATATAGTTTCATGTATGTCATCCAAAGAGGTAGCTTCTTTAGTGATCACTATGTATACTCTGATCCTTGAACACTTAGTCAACTGGTCAAAGATTCAAATAAACCACACCAACATTTCATTCCCCAAGACTTAGTAGACGTAGGACTTCTCATAGGTGAAAACATCATCGAAATGTAACTTTTCGTTCTCAAAACATATCATCATACATCCTGCATTTCTTTACACTAACAAACATTTCACTGGCGATAACATTTTTCTCATCAAGATATTTCGTTGTACATACTTTTCGTTATTTATAGTTGCCATTGAGCATACACATTTCATTGAGCATGTACATTTCGTTGACAGATTTAGTGAAACGTACCTGGAAACCTAGGATGCTACAATGGCATCTGTGATCATATCCAACTTCGTTTGATGTCAAGATCTTAACTATTTCGTTGGAAATATAAACATTAAGCTGATTTTCACCTCTTCTACACGAAAACTCTTAAACCGACTTGAAAGATTCAAAACCTGTAAAGAGGATGGATGAACATACTGCCTTTAATCTTAGATGGAGAATTTGACTTGATAATGTGAATCTACAAGGTGAAACTCACGACCCATGAGATATAAGAATTGTTTCACATTTTCTCTCACTAGCTTCTCTTTCTAGAATGAAGGTGTGTGTAGTGAGAATGAGGAGGTTCCCTTTCCATATTCAGTTTTTATATATGCTTTTACCTTCTTGCTGTCCATGGACCTTGCCATAATAATCTCCCATGTATGGGCTTTTAGTAATTATCCATATTACCCATTTATTCCATTACTTGGGCTTTTATTCCATACTTATCTTTAAAGCCTGTCACATTTACCATTTATTGAAAATTGGAGTGCTACACGAAACCCATGTCACCCCTAGTTGTTGAACACATCCGTTGTTTTTTATTAATCAAAGTTATTGAAGTTTTTCGTTGTTCTCCTGATTATTTGAGCTCTTACAAGTCTTATACATGATCCTAACAGGTTATAGTAGAGCAAGCTCCCGTCTTGATCTTTACTCGAACCATGCTTTGTGTATTAGTTCCGCATGTTTAGATGAAGAAAATTGAAGCAGATTAAAAAAGAATAAGAATAAAGATTAAGGCCAAGACAATCTACAAGAAGCTTGAAGGTTTGATGAATCGAGAATAGAGCTGGTTAGAATCTTCAAAAGGTTTGAAGATCAATATATATATATATATATATATATATATCCGCACGATTGGATTGTATCCGCAAGATTAGATTGTGATGAATAAAGATTGACAAGTAAGTTTATTCGTTTAAACTAGTTATTTTGATTATTACAGAACACGAATATTCCAGAAGCATGTTAAACAACCTATGACAAAAACTAATATTTTTCGATGAGAAGAAAAGAAAATTGTAGCTAACATTGTCAGACGCGAGGGGATTGGATATTGTGGGTGAGTGAGCGTGTAAAACTGAAAATTCATCAATTACTTGTAAATGTTTGAAAAAGTTAATAAAATATTATTTGCATCCAAATCTCTGGATGAAATCTGTAGATAATGTGGAGTGGCATAAAAAATTACATGACCAAATATTTTGCATGGGCCGCATTGTTTAGTTGATGTTTTATATGGGCGGCCACGTAAGAGCCCAAACACATGCATGGCTGGTCCAATATTGTTTCCATGGAATCTTGGAAGTTTTGAATGTAATAATAGCTCTAACCAAGCTACTTCATGAATTTTAAGGTCAAAAGGTCGCCTTTGGCAAGAGAGATGATCCCCTTGTGATGCAAGCAACATTTGAGCACCCCAAAAAAAATCCATTTAAGATCTTAAGTATTTGAAAAAGAGAGCTTTTCACTGGAATTACCTATAACATTTAAGTTGAATATGTGTATAAATTATATGTTTCTCCTTCCTTAAGAAACAGTACACATTTATATAGTCAACTAAGCATTCAGATACAAAAGGGGTTTTGATTAATCCAATGATATTTTAGTATATCCCTTCCATAGAGGTTGAGAGTTCGAGTCCTCCTGATTATCAAGTAATGATTAACTGCAGAAATAAGTTTACATTTGAAATGCAAATTTAGAAGAGAAATGTTGGCCTTTCAGTTGAATTGAGCATAACTTGCTCACAAATTGACATGAATGCATGGCCATGTATAATATAATTAAGTTCATAAGTTACCTAGTAATGTATTTGTAATATTTCTATAGGTATAATGTCTTGCTTTGTTTGAACGTTAGATTATACTTCCAAAAGTGATTGATGGCTTTTAATATTGTATTTTTATTGGTCAAGTTGGTATATATTAACTTCCTTGTGTGTGAAACCTTATCAACTTGTGGGGCTTAACTTAATGGCTAAGAATTCTGAAAGCTCTATCTTGAATATGATTTTTCTAACATTACTGAATTTAGATCTTGAGATCTTTGATGATATTTCTTGCTTAAGTAAACGCGGTCATCATTCCAGTGAGGAAACACGCTTTGTGGTACAGGGTGAAGCGACGTCATAATTTTTTTAATTTGTTTTTTTTTAAATTACCATTCGGATGTGGACGCCCTGAAAATTTTTATAACTACCATTGCAATGTGAATGGGAGTTCTCGGTATACCTTAGTTATTAGATAGTTTTTGGTATACCGCATTAGATAGATACATCTGGATTCAGTGAAATGCTACAATTATATGATTACATATAGGCAATGTAATACATTATATGTTTATTTTACTATATATATATATATAAGAACTACAATGTTCAAATATTGTTACGCAGGTTATGATGATAATAACAATCTTAAAACAACATATACATAGGGATGACTTAACTACAACAAAGAGAAATTTAATCTCCCAAAATACCCTATCTCTTCCATTTCTTTATCGTCTTTCATTGTGTTCAAAAGACTCAACCACGGAAGTTAATTCCTGCTCAGTCTTCTTCAAAAGGATACCACCATTACCATCCATGATATGTTTATACTGAATCATGGGGTCTTTATTGATATCCAGCAAATACTGAACTATCACTGTAGCTGCTGAACCTACCAACATAGGAATCGGACCAAAAATCCATAGAACAAAGTGGCTGCAACGTAAAGTGCTCGCAATCCGACTATCCAGAAGTTGTTTCCTCTTAACACCGCCTTCTGGATGCAACCCACTGGAACATCACCAGTGGGCATGCTTATGAGGAAACACCCATGCACAAAGTGTCTTGTAGTTTGTACAAAACAAGCAAAGGCCAGTAAAAAGAAAGATAAAATAGCTATGTATTTGATGGTGCTGATGGATTCACTTGAGTTCCCTAAGATAAATCTGCTTGTAAGAAAGTTATCAGATGAGTTTCCAAGTAATGCTCCTATAAAAGAGCATAGCACTAGAGAAATTGAACTCATCGTAGTTGAGGCCGATAAATGGCCGCTGAGAACTGATTGCGCAACTCCTCTATCTTTAACATCAATCTGCGAGCATTAGTTCAAACTGATCAATTATCAAACGAATTATACCCAAAATCTCACTCATAACAGAGCTATTTGTAAGGTCCACAGCGGGTGAGATGAGGGTAAACCTCTCTTTTATCCTAGGGATAGAGAGGCTACTCCCACTTCCGTGATTTCCAACTTTTATTTTAGACATTCTCAATATAGTAACCTAGATAACACAGAGAAATAACTTAGAGAATATGAATACAAGTGGTTTGAGTTTTACAAATAGCATTTTCTCAACCCAGGCCTTCTTGTTGTGGTTCTCGTAGCCGATGGCGGTGAGATTAGGTTGTTTGCGGTACCTGTAGAGCAGAAAGAGATGATAGATGCACATGATCAAGAACCCTAATGGCACCAGGATCATATCCAGGTATTCTTCCTTCCATTTCCAAGCCATATTCTTTGTTTTTGATATTAGCAACAATGTTTCTTTCTTGGTGGGATTCGTAAGGAGGTTAATGAATCCTGATTATGGCTATAAACGGGTCGGGTGTGTGAAACGTGGGTCTGATTGATTATTCAACGAGGTTTGATGGAAAATTTGCATGGTGTAGATGCTGTCATGCACGTGAAGTCATTTTCACAAGTTGCACAAGTTTTTCAGCCTCATTAGACTGCAGTTGGTTCTTTCCAAACATCATTAAATAGGTTTTCTTGTGGACACCAATATAGGGCATCTATATAACCTTTAAATGCATTAACGATAATATTTACCCACAAGTTTATGCTTAGATGATATATTGTGATGCAGTCAGAAAGGAAGGTAAAATTATATTACTAAAAGAATTTCTAAGGCAATGAGCACTTAAAACTAAAAGTGAAATATTTAGTCGTACAAATAACTAGAGCTTACCACCTAATCAGATGTTAACGATTGACAAGATTCTTATCTTTTGTATGCTTTACATAAATATATGCTTAATTTATTTAGTGGGTTTTATAGCTTAAATCCACCCCTTTGTCTTGGCAATCCATTGAGTCGTTTTCATCGTCCCAATCCTGGAGTAGTTATGTTACAAACATCAAGATAAACTGTTATAAGATCGCTACAAAACAAAAGGGTTTTAGTTACAGATGTATCCGTCGGAAATTCTTGGAAAAAGTAAGTCCCGTCAAGAGTCCATGATACTAGGTTAGAAAATATTGTGTGGGTAATGGATTTACTGATCGTACAATCACTCATCGATAGTATCATAGACAAATGAAAAGAAAAATAATAAATGTAGGCTTGGTTGATGATTAAGAAAAAAATATTGCTACATACCTGATACATAGGCCTACTTCTTTCTCACCAAAAAAATACCCAAAATGGGTGTGATGGAAGGGTTTGATTGGAGGCTTGGTTGATGATTAAGTAATCATTATATAATTATTATTTTGTATATATAAATTATGTAAAAACAATTAATTTAAAACTACAAACATGTATATATAAATTATGTAAAACTAATTAATTTAAAACCACAAACAAATTGAAAAGAAAAATAATAAATGTAGAGTGATTTGTTAATATTTATAAAGGTTGTTTTGTCAAATATATATGACAAAAATCAAGAAAGAGAAAAACAAATTCAAGTGTCTGCCAACAACAATTCCTTTGGCTGATGTGACATTGAAAAACTCACAGAGGCGCTATGATAAAACATGGTCTTACAGACTTATTATGGTAATTTAGCGATGTGTTACCAACAACTTCTTTGGTCATCCACCAAGTGATTTTCTATCGGAAATCTTTCACAACTTTTATTAAAAAGTAATATTAAACGTATTATTATCTCCTCAATCAATAAAGAAAATATTAGTATTACATTACAATGCTTATGTGGTAACCATCTAGATTATCTAACAATACCAATTTTATCTTATTATTGCATCATAAATCATATATTTTTATATTATGTTTAATACATTTATATTAATATTTAAAATTTAAAATAAATGGACGGTTCTTTGATCATGAATTTGAATAAGTCTGTACAGAAGTCATCTTTATAGGAAAATCAGACCTTTTGACCATTCTAATCTACAGCAAAAGAAATTCAAAACCTCCCACAAGAAAACCTTTATAAATCCAAATCTTCAATACATACCCTTTCCTTTCCTTCCAATTCCTAAATAAGCAGCACATGCGAAGATGAAATCTTTCGGATAAGAGTAATACAACAAAGTCATCAAGCTCTGATTCCGACTTCATTAGCTTAACCTAATTGTTATCGGTTCGGACTTATCAGCTTAACTCGAATTATACAATCATGGTAACTTTATATGTTGTGATTCTTAATTTTTCTTTATTTTGGTCTATGTAATCCTACTTATTCATGTCTTTAACGATTAGGGTTTGCTTCTCATTGGTGTCGCAAACATGGTAACTTAATCATTCCTATTCTTTGCTTATTTTGTTTTTATTTTGCAACCTTTAATTGTTCACACTCATCTATGGAACGATTAGTACTTGCCCATTAGAAATTGGTGGATCCCTACATTGTAGGGTATTTAAAATCAGAATAATTATCCGTTGATTTGAAGGAAGAATCCCAATCTACTAACTTTGATAGAAGTGATTTTGATTACAGTGAAGATGATGCATCCTAGGATTTCATTTTAAATAATTTATGATAGATGAGTAAAGTCTAACAAAATTATATTGGCGATTTGTGTTCCTTCAAATGGTTTCTTCTGTTTCCATCTTCCATAACTATATATCTTAACTATATATCTTTGTAGATGTGTATGTCTCAGGTTGTATGGATTCTATACAATCAATCGTTTTTAAATTCCTAACTTCATATTTGTTTCTCACTTGATGTTGATTATTCAATTGGGTTATATGAAGCGTGGTTAAGAACATGGTGAAAATTTGATCCCAAATACAGTCGTTGCTAAATCGGTGATATTCTTTTAGAGATATGTCAAACGACACAGCTCTAAAGGTAAAGTTTATAGTTTAATTGTTACGATGAACTGAAATTGCATGATTAGATGACACGTTTTGGAAGTTAGAATATTGATGACTATGATCCGTGTTAATGGTCTCATGTTTAGTGTGTTTTGGTCATGTTTGTACTATTTATATTTAATTCCATCATATTTCATCTATCATTGTACACAGCATTCTTTTATTATTTTATATTTTTATGTGGACTAAATATGTTTTGTTATACTTATATCATCTTATTTATTTAAGTGATCTTAACAGGCTATCTTTGGAAGGAGTACTTACACTTGAGTTAGGCAATCTCGCTCATTTGAGACTTCTATAAGTATCGGATGATAGATACAGGCCTGAAAATATCTATATTTAGAAGTGGAGTAGAATTAATGAAATATTGAAAGCATTGTATATATTGCTTTCAAATTCTAACAAGTTTAGGGTTCGTTCATACAAGTTCTGATTTTAATTATCTAATTTTGGTTTGTTGTTTTGTACGATATATTGATAAGGCTTTAATGTTGGATGAAGCCATTGAATATCTGAAGCCGCTCCAAACGAAAGTACATGTATCTGTTTTTTTATGCACATCATGTTATCTTTTCATCATTGTTTGTTTAGTTTGATAAGAATTGAAGCATTAGTACAACAGAGGATTGATTGTTTTTTTTTTAACTTAACTTATGATCTTTAATCATCATGTTTGCGGGTGAGTTGAACGTCTTCTTAGGAAATAAGTTGCTTTCTTTTTCATAAAGATATCTTTGTAAGTCTTTTCACAATCAATGTGCAAAAACATGATAATAATAATGAAAATGATTTTAAAAAATGATAATATCACCACTTCATAATTGATTTTACGATTTTTTTTAATTTCTTTGCACTTTATAATTATCTCTTTGTTTATTTCCATTATCTAAAGAAATGATCATATTGTCAAAAGTGATTTTCAAGTTTTCTGTTATATGCAAAATTAAACTGTAGTGATATTTTATGTGCGTTAGTTTATAACATTTGATATGCTATTTTAATTACTAATATGAAGTTTTTAAGTAAGATTTGTTGAATATGATGCTTACTTGCCTTTTCATTTGGTTTTTTTTAGGTTTATATTGTTCATGAATGAACAAGGGATGATTCATATGTAAAATCTCCCCTATCAATAAAAGAAGATATGAGCATTATATCACATTGCTTACGTGGAAGCCATCTAGGCTATCCAACAATATCAATCTTATCTGATTATTGTATCATAAATCATGTATTTTCAAATTATATTTAATATTAATATCTCATTATTAATATTAATATGGTGGTTTTCATTGTGATATTAGTAACTATATTTTAGTGAATTTGTTTAAAGGTTGTGATGATCTAAGAAAAGGGAGACATTGAAGATCCAATCCGCATCTTGGCGTGGCAATATCTGGATAACATAGTTGAACTTTTGTGACTATGCAACCGTGTATTGCAGCTACGTGATAAGTCACATCTTCTTTGATCCCATCCCTCTATTATGTATCTGAGCCTTGATGCTTATTGCACGCAATTCACCGTTCTCTCACTCTCTCACTTCACAGTGTTGAATTTTCCTTCTCTACTATTCATATCAACAAGATCTCATTCAACATTCATCAGATTATTTGCAGGTAATCATTTTCGTTAGATATTATAATGTTCGCAATCGATTTGCGACATATTTGTGTGTTTACCGTTTACGCAACTGATTTTCAAAATCGTTAGATTTATATTGCATTTATTGCTTTAACCGTTAACGATAATTGCTATTTGTTGATCAAAACTTAATTTAGGAAACCAGGAGTTTCGTATACGATTGAGATTTTCTACCTTAGTTGAGTTGGATGATTCAGGAAACCAAGAGTTTCGTATATGATTGAGATTTTCTACCTTTGTTGAGTAAGTTGGAAATTTGCAAAAAGTTGTCTAGTGGATTTACCAATCGATTTTGAGGTAGTATTTTTATAATTTTGTTATGTGAACTGTTTAAATCACTGTTATTGTATCGTATTGTATTGTATTGTGTTGTGCTGTATTTATATATTGGTTGACTAATAACAGCGATGCGGCTGCGGCTATGGCGAGTGAAGCGGCTTCGGATGATGATAAGTCGGCTAGATTGTCGTCTGCGAAAAAATTAAGGTAGTCTACAAAGTTGTTTTGGATAATTCAGTTATTAGTATACAGTTTTGTTGTGAAAGGATCTAGTTGAGTTCTTTCAGATTTATACAGTTATTGTAAATTAGATAATTAATAGATCAACATGTTATGAAAATGGTTGAAGACTTAACATATAGTGTCTAATATAGTGAAATATGATGAATTTTTCTAGAAACTTTGAGTTGTTTGTAATTGAGTTACTTGTGTTGTTAATTTTTGTGTGTGTGGAGACTCGATGAACATGGGTGGCCACGACATCAACAACAAGCGACGACTAGGGTTCCGAGCACTAGGTAATCAGAAACTATATTTAAATATAGAGAAACTTAGGCATGATGGAGATTTTGTTGCAGGTGGTGATGGAACTGCCGGTGGGATTCTTTAAGTGATATCTGATCTCATGTTAACATAACCTCGCGGCATCTCCACCGCCTTCACCTCTCGGTAATCCTAACTTGCTTTTATTTATTCAATTTATTTAATTACTGTTTTTGTTTCAGTTATTAATTATTAATATGTTTTCATTAAAACTGTTTGAGAATAGTTGGAAATTTGCAAAAAGTTGTGTTGGATGATTCAGGAAACCGAGAGTTTCGTATACGATTGAGATTTTCTACCTTTTGTTGAGTGAGTTGGAAATTTGCAAAAGTTGTCCGGTGGATTTTACCAATCGATTTTGAGGTACTGTTTTTATAATTTTATTATGTGAGTTGTTTAAATTATTGTTATTGTACGGTGTTATGTAATACTTAAAAGAATCACATGAGTATGATTAATATTATAAAAATTAGATATATGATAAACCTATGTTATTATTAATTGATGAATTTAGTAGTTATTTGGTATTCTAATTTGATAGTCATCCATATATTGAAAAAAATCACAAAATTTGGATTTTGAAAACTATTAAAAACACGCTACAATTAACACTTCATAGGATATCTATAATTCTTACCTTCTTCCAAGAAATTTCATTTTTTTCTTTTAATTTGCAGATCAGCTAGCATATCAAAAGTCTTCTGATCCTGTTTCAACAGCTACGTGATAAACTCTTCTACTTTATCTTTGAACTCTGATAGAGTAGAATGGACAACTTCATCCAGCAGTGCAATACTACTCTAGTTTTCCTTATAATAATTATCACTCACGGTTGCAACTTTTTTGTTGAGTTCTTCATCTTACTCTGTTCCTTGAGTGACTATCTTGAAACTTTCATTTTAACAGCGTTAGTATCTGCCCAGTGGTAGAAGGATCTATTTGCCATTTTGAAAGAGTGTGAGTGTTTTTTGATGGTTTGTTTTTGGATGAACAGTTTTCTAAAAGTAAATTGTTGATGTTTTCAACTAAACTAATTATAACACCCTGTAAAATCGTGTCCAATAGTATAGTGACACGTGTTGTATTTTAAATATAGTCTGTTAAAGACCAATAAGGACCAATAAGTGCCAAAAAGGTGTTTAAAAAGGTTTTTAGAAGCTTATTAAAGTTAAGGGGTTAAAGTGTCAAACTTTGAAACTGATTAAGGGGCGGTCGCGAGAGACCAGGCTTGGGTCTCTCGTGGAGCGCGAGAAGGGGTTTGTAGCAGAAAGTTTTGGCTTGGCCCCCAAACAAAGCTCCAAAACCATTAATTCGAAACTATGGACTTGTAATCAGCTATGCCACATTTTGGGACACTTGTAAGCTCCCTCTTACACCCCTAAACACCTGGCTTCAGCTCCTTTGAGTTCTCCAACTATAAATAGGTGCTTAAGTTCACATTCCAACTTGCACCTTTCTCATTCATTCAATCTTCTTCCCCCTCTGGAAGTTCCTAGCTAAAAGAAGCATCCAACATAGTTCTTTTGCACCCTAGGAATCACTGGTAAGTGTTCCTTCCTTGTGCATTTTTGTTTATAGGCTTTTATAGCCAAAAGTCAAGCGTTTAACGGAAAACGCTTTAACTTTCGGTTAAGACCATTATGGTCCAGCCATTTTTCAAAATGAACATGGCTAAGTGATCATAATAAGGTAGGTGTTAATCCCTAAAAAAGGCACCTCTTGAAGATGACGTCTGCTAGACCAATTGACGGGTCAAAGTTAAGTTATTAAAAAGTCAAACAAGCCATTTTTCGGAAAATCATAAATTGATCTTATATATGTTATGAAACCTGCTTTGACACTTAAACAAGTTAGTAATAATATTAGAACATGTAAGAACATGTTCGGCTTGTCAATTTCAGTTCTAGGGTCGGTTCGCAACTGAAAGTCGTAAAGTTTGACTTCTTCTTTGACTTTCAATTCTGACCCGATTTAGATTAGTTACCTAATGATCTAAAGTTGCATTATGATCGTAATATAATATAGCATAACCCTCTGAGGTTATATTGCATGATCATAATCAGAATCCAAGGTTATGCGCAAGTTTCATAATTATGCCATTTTTGACCAAAATGTCATTTTTGCATAAAACAAGGTTTTAAATGGTAATGAACTTGAAAATGAGTTTCCTACTGATATAATATCATAAGTAGGATTATTTGGGATGTTAAACCAAGTTATAAACTGAGTTTTCAAGCAGGTCCTTAAACTATGTCGATAAATGACGATTTTAGCCCCTGTGGTTCATAAAATGGTTTTAATCAAATATTTTCAAGGTAAATCATTTACCTACTGATATTTTATATTAAATAACATATTTAAAACATTTTAATCTGACCTTAACATCAGTTTTCATAAACATCACATAAAGACATCATTTTACGACATAAGCGCCGTTTCAGCGCATAGTATATTATTGACCAAGACTTGATACCTACTGATTTTAAAACTTATTTTAAACATAATTACAGTAGGTACATGTTATAAACTCAGAATCCCAAATAATTTATAAACTATGTGTAAAATGACCAAAATGCCCCTTCGGTACATAGTTTGGTCATAAAAGGTAAAGTACACATATGAATGATATCCTACTGATATTATATCATAAATGAAATATTTTTCCAGAATACTTATGGTTATAAACTTAAAATATGTTCAAGTTCCTTTTATATACAGTATGAAATTACCAAAACGCCCTTATGAGACATAGTTTCGTTTTAAAACCTTAACGGGCATAAAAGTTGATATCCTACTGATATTACAACTTATTTAAAATATAATGGCATATATAACTTGTCCATGACTTATCCGGTTACCAGATACCGCTGATACACGTACAGTTAAGTACATGTACTAGTTTACGGAAATTAACCGAAATGGGTATAACCTTATCATTTTAATCTCAAAATCCAGAATGTTAATAGTTTACCCATATTATACAAGTCAAGGTACTTGTTGGGATTAAACTACATTCTATCCGATCATCGTTTAATCTAGGATCATACGTTTTGATCAAGTACGCTAGTCGGTCTAAGTCTATGACTTAAATAAGACCGTTAGTATTTAATTGGTTAGATTATGCCATTATCCAGACTAGAGACTTGCTGGTAAATGCTATCTACACTTAGCTCATTTTGAATACTGCTGAGTTATTAAAATAAAAGAAGAAAAGCTCAGGTAAATACTCTCGACTTATTTCCCCTATACGGGCTTGGGTGACGGTAAATTATTACCGCTTGGTCGAAAATGGGATTCAATCGAACGCCAGTTTGGGGATAGTAAATCCGCATATTCTGTTTTAATCCGTTTTGTTTGATATCTTAAACATCGGGGGTTAACTACCGTGTCCTGGATATCCTCGGCTCATTACAATAGAAATGGCCACGACCTTAGCGCGGGTGTAGGCATACACCCGATAGATGCTCAATTATGCATTCCCACAAGGTTGGGAGGAATTGACTCCTTCATGAGCCCAAAGTGGTGTGTACGTTAATTGTGTCTCAGTCTCCGTACCGGGCCCCGTATGTATAGACAAACATGTGAATCTGTTAACAAGGTTGGACGGTCAATTAACCCAAGTTATAAAAAGATTTTGTGCTGATACGCACTTAAAACATTTTTGAAATGTTTTCAAAATGAGTCAGTTGAGTGTATTTACCAGCGTAAGCTGACGTATTTTCAAAAGACTAAACTGCAGGTACAATACGGAAATAGGATGGAAGTGCTCGGTGGTGATAGAGGATCTTGCAAATCCTAAATCTGCCTAAAGTCTGTTTTATATTCTTTCCATGTACAATTTATGATCCGCCTGTGGATCTTCTATTACGAGCCTGTATATTATTTTGTATTTTCGAACATTCGGTTTGTAATAGTAATTTTACTCCAAGACTTCCGTTGTGCCGTGTTTAATTGACTATGATAATTATCAACTGACGTCACGATACTCCCCATCCGGGCCCACTGGTGTATGTATTTGGGTTGGAAATCCGGGGTGTGACAAGTTGGTATCAGAGCCAAGGTTTGAGAGAATTAAACACTAAACTTTTATGTTTAATCTCAAACTTACATGTGAACATTCCTTAGACTTCCGAGTCTAGGCATTGACCTAGGATTAGTCATTTCATTATTAAGTTATTAGTATTGTTTTTTTAATTATTTTTTTATAGGAAAATGTCGCCACGTGTACGAGGACAAAGCGGGAGAGGAAAAGGTCCAATGAGAGGTGGACCATCGGGGCGTATTCCCCCTCAACCACATAACTCAGATGCTTACCAAGAATCAGGAGATTCATCTCCTTGGCAACCAGCGAGACGCTCTGTCTCTCGTAGACACTCGCCCTCACATTCCAAAAATTCTTACCACTCTCACCACTCCTATCATTCGCACCATACTCACCATTCTCACCATTCCCATTCACACTCTTACCATGAAGAATTTAACCCTAACCATTACTTTAACACGCCTCCAGCCGATCCAAATCAGTTGGACCAGCCAAACCTCATGGACGAGGACTCCGACCCGGATATGCCGCCGTCAGGATCAAATATGCATCCCATTGAAATTTCAAGCGATTCAAACTCATATGCCGGATCGCCCTACCAAGGTCTTAATGAGTGGGACCAATACTGGAACCAATTCACTTTCGCCCACACTCCTTCCCATCACTCTCAACCACCTTCTGTTCAAGAAGATATCCACATGGAACCCATGGACCAACCCCAACCACCACCTGAACCACCAAGAAGGAAGCGTGGAGCACGTATGTCGATACGTGCTTGAAAAAGGTCAGGATCGCTGCCACCTTTGCCCAACTCCTACCCCACAATTCAAGAGGACCCATAAATGGGTGGACCCTCTAATGTTTCACCTATAGTGGAACCAACACCAACACCTGCTGTTCAACCATCACAATCGGGTTATACTAACCCACATATCCAGACATACTAACCCACATATCCAGACATGTCTGGATATGATCTTTTAACCCGTCTACACCTGTAGAATATCAAGCATGGTCGCAAGACCCCTACATGCAGGCGGTTATGCACAACGCACTTTACCCGTCTCCTTTCCAACCTACTTATCCACCGACTGGATATCCAACTTATGGGTACCAGTATCCGGTTATGCCACAACCTCAACGACAACCTCCGCCACCACTTAAGGCCATTAATGAGGCCTTAGAAAGAATGAAAGAGATGCAGCAGCAAGCGGAGAAAACGGAGAAGAAGACAAACAAGTTCTTCAAGAAACTCTCCAAATTGGTCAAGGGAAAGAAGGACGAGTAAAGTCTCTTCTAATAATATGTGGTCCCTGCGAGGACATTTTTATTTCTTTAGTCCCTGTGTGGACATTTTTCTCTTTAAAGTCCTTGCTTGGACAGCTTATTTCATTTTCTAGTATTATAATTTCTATTGGAAAATTTATGAAGTATTTTGGAATTATATATATGTATTCATCCTTTTGATAACGAGCGTCTCGATTTTATTCGAAATTTATGCTCTGCTATATAAATTCAAAAAGATCTTAATGGATTGATTATGCCAAGTGGCGTAGACCACATATTGGCCAAGAAATGATAGTTAAGTACGAATGGGTCTTCTATCAGGATAGTTAAGGGAAGTTATCCTTCTATCCAGAGGTAAGGGACTAGGTCCAAACCTCCAAAGTCGTTAAGGTCGAAGGTGACCGAGACCATTAATCAATCATTAAGGTACTCTTATGTTAACATTAAGAAATGTTCATACTCTTGGTAGTGTGGCTTGAGGAACCACACTAACCGTCCAATGGGACAGGCTGATATGCCATATACATCTGATATGATGTAGGCCAATGTGCCTAATTTATGTCCAACGGGACAGGATGATATGCCATATACATCTGATATAATGTAGGCCAATGTGCGCAATTTATGTCTAATGGGACAGGCTGATATGCCATATACATCTGATATGATGTAGGCCAATGTGCCCAATTTATGTCCAACGGGACAGGCTGATATGCCACATACATCTGATATGATGTAGGCCAATATGCCCAGTTTATGTCCAATGGGACATGCTGATATGCCAAATACATCTGATATGATGTAGGCCAATGTGCCCAATTTATATCCACTGGAACAGGCTAATATGCCATATACATCTGATATGATGTAGCCAATGTGCCCAATTATTATGTCCATTAGGGACAAGCCTATGAGCTACATATAATTGTCTGTATGACAATGACAGTTGTGACAATGAGATCCACTATCCAATAATATATGGACTACGTCCAAATTGTAATTTACCTATGATGGTCCTATTAAGACCTAGGCCAAATATAATTATGTTAAGCCTAAGAGTTGTGATGTTATTCACACTAGTATAGGCAATGGATTGTTATATATAATGTTGAAAGCCGATATGGTTGATATACCATGGCTAAATAAAGTTTTATTGGTATATAGAACCCAAGACTTAAAGATGGCTAATTCAAATGAAGCACAAAGTAGCCACAGGAATGTTGAATCTAACAAAGCTAAAAACAAAGATGATGATAATTTTCAAGCTCGCATTGATGCGGCTGTCGAAAAGGCCATAGAAAGGCTAAGAGAGTCGAGTGCCACTCGCTCTAGACCCTTATCTATTCCACCATCTTCAGCTCATAAAGAGAGCTCCGTTCACTCTTTAAATGCGAAGAGTGAACCAAAGAAATTAGATTTTGCATAAAGGTCCCGTTCTACTAAGGACGGATGCACCTATAAGTATTTTGTCTCATGTAAGCCCCGAGACTTTAATGGGGAAAAAGGAGCTGTGGAAGCTCTAAAATGGCTAGATGAGATGGAAACGATTGTAGATATCAGCAATTGTGCTAATAAGGATGTGGTCAAGTACGTATCACAATCCTTCAAGGGCGATGCCCTAATACGGTGGAAAGCCATGATTCAATCAACAGGTAAGGTACACCTGTACAATTTAGGATGGTCCAAGTTTGTGGACCTTGTTAAGGAAACTTACTGCCCAACCCATGAGGTGGAGAAATTAGAGACAGACTTTTTGTCTCTTTCAATGAAAAACCTATACTGTCGGAAATACGTCTCCGATTTCAATTCCCTATCTAGGTTAGTTTCCTATTTGATCACCCCCGAATCCAAACGCATTGTGCGTTTTATAAATGGGTTGGCGCCCGAAATAAAGGATATGCTAAAGGCTGCTCAGCCTAGTACCTATAGGTCCGCTGTAGACCTATCTCTTTCCCTCACCCTTGATTTGGTAAGACAAAAGTCAGTAAGAACTGAAACTGACGGAAAGAGGAAACGGGAGGACAATAACTCCCAAAGATTCAAAAAGAAAGGAAATTTCGGGTTCAAGAAGAACCAGCACGCGTCTAATGACAAACCTCTGTGCAAGAACTGTAAATATAGGCATTAGGGACAGTGTAGCATAAATCCACAAACCAAACCCTATGGTATCTTCAAAAGAAGAGGACATAAGACCCTAGATTGCAAGGATCTTAAGGATGCAGTTTCTACAACTGCAACGAAAAAGGGCATATAACGTACAATTGCCCCAAGAAACCCAAAAGTAATGATCCAAAGCCTGGAGAGGCCAAGAAGGGGAATGCCCATGCCTTTCAAATGAATGCCAAGGAGGCTGTTAATGACAACAACGTCATAACAGGTACATTCCTCATTAACAATACTTACGCTAGAGTTCTTTTCGATTCGGGTGCAAATAAATCATTTGTTGAACATAAGTTTAGTAAACTATTAAACCTTTCAATAAGAACTCTAGATAAAACCTATGAGATAGAACTTGCTGATGGAACGATAGAAACGTCATCTTCCATT
This sequence comes from Scalesia atractyloides, assembly GCA_947069175.1. Lineage (NCBI taxonomy): Eukaryota > Viridiplantae > Streptophyta > Magnoliopsida > Asterales > Asteraceae > Scalesia > Scalesia atractyloides. Next base: position 61,502,707 of record CAMTDV010000008.1, read on the forward strand.
CTTAATGGATGCTCTATATCCATTAATAATCATTTCATTCCTATCTCTCTTTTGCCAATGAAATTGGCAGGGTTCGATGTTGTCTTAGGCATGGATTGGTTATCTCATAACTAAGCCCGCATTGCCTGCGATAAGAAACTTGTCGAGATTAAAACCCCATCGGGTGAATCAATCATCATCTCTGGAGACTCACACTATGGATTGTCGGACAAGGTGTCGTTATTTAAGGCATCCAAGTGTTTGAGAAGAGGATGTGTCATTTACATGGCACAAGTTACCATAAATGAGCCTAAGCCAAACATGGAGGACCTACCAGTCATCTCAGAATATCCTGATGTATTCCCAGAAGAATTACCAGGCCTACCTCTAGACAGACAAGTGGAGTTTAGAATCGATATCCTGCCAGGATCAGCACTAGTTGCTAGAGCTCCATATAGGCTAGCACCGACAGAAGTGAAGGAGTTGAGGACGCAGCTAGACGAACTCTTGGGGAAAGACTTTATTCAGCCTAGTTCCTCGCCTTGGGGAGCTCCTATCCTCTTTGTAAAGAAGAAAGACGGTTCGATGTGAATGTGCATCGATTACCGAGAGCTAAACAAGTTAACAATCAAGAATAAATATCCACTGCCCAGGATCGATGATTTATTTGACCAACTTCAAGGGCTAGCTACTTCTCCAAGATCAATTTAAGATCAGGATATCATCAGCTGAAGGTTAGATGTGAAGATGTTCCTAAAACCGCCTTCAGGACCCGATACGGTCATTTTGAATTCTTAGTGATGCCTTTTGGGCTCACAAATGCACCTGCAGCATTCATGGATCTTATGAATAGAGTCTGCAAGCCATATCTGGATAAGTTTGTCATTGTCTTCATAGACGACATACTTATTTATTCTCGTAATCAATCTGATCACGAGAAACATCTTCGGTGCATCTTAGAACTGCTAAGACAAGAGAAACTTTATGCAAAGTTCTCTAAGTGTGAATTTTGGCTTAGAGAAGTCCAATTCCTTGGACATATGGTAAGTGAGCGTGGTATCCAAGTGGATCCCACCAAAATTGAGGCCATAATGAATTGGGAAGTGCCCAGGACCCCAACGGAGGTTCGTAGTTTCTTAGGATTGGCTGGTTACTATAAAAGGTTCATTGAGAACTTTTCAAGAATGGCCACTCCTTTAACTTCCTTGACCCGTAAAAAGATTAAGTATAATTGTGGTCCAAAACAACAATAATCTTTTGAGATTCTTAAACACAAGTTGAGCAATGCTCCTATGTTATCTCTACCTGAGGGTATTGAAGACTTTGTTGTTTACTGTGATGCTTCGCACACCGGCATGGGCTGTGTGTTAATGCAAAAAGGCAAGGTGATTGCCTATGCATCACGAAAGTTAAAGGTGCATGAAAGAAATTACACCACCCACGATTTGGAATTGGGTGCCGTTGTATTTGCACTAAAATTATGGAGACAATACTTGTATGGCACAAAGTGTATTATATATACTGAGCATAAAAGTCTCCAGCATCTGTTCAATCAGAAAGAATTGAACATGCGACAACGCCGATGGATGGAAACACTTAATGTCTATGATTGCGAGATTCGCTACCATCCAGGCAAAGCAAATATAGTTGCTGATGCCTTAAGTCACAAAGAACGAGTTAAACCTCTAAGGATTAACGCCAAGAGCATTGAGCTCAGGAATACTTAAGTGAAAAGCTATTAGATGCGCAAAAGCAAGCCCTATTAGAGGCTAATATCCCTAATGAGGGGTTAGGCGGAACTGTTAATCATTAGCGCCTGGAAAGGATGGAATCCTTAGATTCAACGATAGAATTTGGGTTCCAATCTTTGGAGGACTTAGAGATCTAATCCTCCAAGAAGCACGCAACACAAGATACTCAGTTCATCCAGGTGGTGACAAGTTGTATCAAGATCTAAAGAAGAATTATTTGTGGATGGGTTTGAAGAAATCCATAGCCACTTATGTAGCCAAGTCTCTGACGTGTTCGCAATTTAAAGCCGAACAGCAAAAACTGTTAGGACTTCTACAACAGCTTGAAATTCCCACGTGGAAATGGGAAATGGTAACTATGGATTTCATTACCAAGTTACCAAAGACCAAAAGTGGTAATGACACTATTTGGGTCATAGTGGATAGGCTGACCAAGTTAGCACATTTCTTGCTAATAAAGGAGAAGTAGAATTCAGATAAATTGGCTAAGTTGTATGTGGACAAGATTGTGTCCCTACACAGCGTGCCGGCATCTATTGTATCTGACAGAGATACTAGATACACATCTCACTTTTGGAAAAGTTTCCAACAATCTTTAGGCACACGATTAAATTTTAGTACGGCTTACCATCCGCAAACTGATGGTCAAAGTGAGCGTACTATCCAGACAATGGAAGACATGCTCAGGGCATGTGTGATTGATTTAGGTGGAGGTTGGGATGACCACTTACCTCTAATAGAATTCTCCTACAATAACAGCTATCATACTAGCATCAAGGTTGCTCCTTTTGAGGCCTTGTATGGGAGAAAATGTAGAACGCCCGTATGCTGGGCAGAAGTTGGGGAAGCCCAACTATCAGGACCAGAGATTGTCCTGGAGACCACGGAAGAGATTGTGCAAATCCGTGATCGTCTCAAAGCTACCAGGGATAGGCAGAAGAGCTATGCTGACAAGAGGCGTAAACCTCTTCAGTTCCAAATACGGGACAAGGTCATGCTGAAAGTATCACCCTAGAAAGGTGTGATGCATTTTGGAAAGAAGGGCAAGTTGAGCCCAAGATATATTAGACCATTCGAGATAGTCGAATGTGTCGGCACTGTAGCTTATAAGCTCAAGTTGCCAGAGGAGCTTAGTGGAATTCATGACGTATTCCACATATCTAACCTTAAGAAATGTCTAGCTGATGAGTCGCTAGCAATATCACACGAGGATGTGCAAATTGATGAAAACCTAGAGTAATTGAGAAACCAATTTCGACCGAATATCGACAGGCTAAGAAGCTCCGAAGGAAAATGATACCTATAGTAAAGGATAAGTGGGACGCTTTTAGAGGTCCTGAGTATACATGGGATGTTGAGTCCACTATGCAACAAAAGTACCCCCATCTTTTTGAATAAAATCTCGAGGTCGAGATTTCTTTTAAGGGGGTGAGGATGTAACACCCTGTAAAATCGTGTCCAATAGTATAGTGACACGTGTTGTATTTTAAATATAGTCTGTTAAAGACCAATAATGACTAAAGGCGTCAACATGCTCAAACTGAGCCTCTAAGTGACGGTCCGATGTCAACATGCATAAATAATAGCCTCTGAGTGACTGATATGTCAACATGCTTAAATCATTAGCCTCTGAGTGACTGATATGTCAACATGCTTGAAATTTGGCCTCTGAGTGACTGATATGTCAACATGCCCAGCCTCTAAGTGACATCGGAGTCAACATGCTTATAATAAGCCTCTGAGTGATCCTTTACGAAGTCCTAACTCTCATACGTGCCATTTGTTGGACGAGAGGGTTCAATTTTGTAAATATGTGAAAGTTGGATGATGGAGGGATTAAAAGTGTCAACATGTTAATTTATACCTCTGAGTGACCTTTTAAAGAAACGAGAGCTCGACAACGTCCGAGCATAATCCCGGGTATGACAAGTATTGGCTATGGAGGGCTAAAAGTGCCAAAAAAGTGTTTAAAAAGGTTTTTAGAAGCTTATTAAAGTTAAGGGGTTAAAGTGTCAAACTTTGAAACTGATTAAGGGGCGGTCGCGGGTCGCGAGAGACCAGGCTTGGGTCTCTCGTGGAGCGCGAGAAGGGGTCTGCAGCAGAAAGTTTTGGCTTGGTCCCCAAACAAAGCTCCAAAACCATTAATTCGAAACTATGGACTTGTAATCAGCCATGCCACGTTTTGGGACACTTGTAAGCTCCCTCTTACACCCCTAAACACCTGGCTTCACCTCCGTTGAGTTCTCCAACTATAAATAGGTGCTTAAGTTCACATTCTAACTTGCACCTTTCTCATTCATTCAATCTTCTTCCCCCTCTGGAAGTTCCTAGTTAAAAGAAGCATCCAACATAGTTCTTTTGCACCCTAGGAATCACTGGTAAGTGTTCCCTCCTTGTGCATTTTCTTTTATAGGCTTTTATAGCCAAAAGTCAAGCGTTTGACGGAAAACGCTTTGACTTTCAATTAAGACCATTATGGCCCAACCATTGTTCAAAATGAACATGGCTAAGTGATCCTAATAAAGTAGGTGTTAATCCTTAAAAAGGGCACCTCCTGAAGATCATGTCTGCTAGACCAATTGACGGGTCAAAGTTAAGTTATTAAAAAGTCAAACATGCCATTTTTCGGAAAAATCATAAATTGATCTTATATATGTTATGAAACCTGTTTTGACACTTAAACAAGTTAGTAAAAATTATTAGAACATGTAAGAACATGTTCGGCTCATCAATTTCAGTTCTAGGGTCGGTTCGCAACCGAAAGTCGCAAAGTTTGACTTCTGCTTTGACTTTCGATTCTGACCCGATTTAGATTAGTTACCTACTGATCTAAAGTTGAATTATGATCTTAATATAATGTAGCATAACCTTCTGAGATTATATTGCATGATCATAATCAGAATCCAAGTTTATGCGCAAGTTTCGTAATTATGCAATTTTTGACCAAAATACCCTTTTTGCATAAAACAAGGTTTTAAATGGTAATGAAGTTGAAAATGAGTTTCCTACTGATATAATATCATAAGTAGGATTATTTGGGATGTTTAAACCAAGTTATAAACTGAGTTTTCAAGCAGGTCCTTAAACTATATCGATAAATGACGATTTTAGTCCATGTGGTTCATAAAATGGTTTTAATCAAATATTTTCAAGGTAATTCATTTACCTACTGATATGTTATATTAAATAACATATCTAAAACATTTTAATCTAACCTTAACATCAGTTTTCATAAACATCACATAAAGACGTCATTTTACGACATAAGCGCCGTTTCGGCGCATAGTATGGTTTTAAACCATATTATTGACCAAGACTTGATACCTACTGATTTTAAAACTTATTTTAAACATAATTACAGTAGGTACATATTATAAACTCAGAATCCCAAATAATTTATAAACTATGTGTAAAATGACCAAAACGCCCCTTCGGTGCACAGTTTGGTTATAAAAGGTAAAGTACACATATGAATGATATCCTACTGATATTATATCATAAATGAAATATTTTTCCAGAATACTTATGGTTATAAACTTAAAATATGTTCAAGTTCCTTTTATACAGTATGAAATTACCAAAACGCCCTTATGAGGCATAGTTTCGTTTTAAAACCTTAACGGGCATAAAAGTTGATATCCTACTGATATTACAACTTATTTAAAATATAATGGAATATAGAACTTTTCCATGACTTATCCAGTTACCCGATATCGCTGATACGCGTACGGTTAAGTATATGTAACTAGTTTACGGAAATTAACCGAAACGGGTATAACCTTATCATTTTAATCTCAAAATCCAGAATGTTAATAGTTTACCCATATTATACAAGTCAAGGTACTTGTTGGGATTAAACTACATTCTATCCGATCATCGTTTAATCTAGGATCATACGTTTTGATCAAGTACGCTAGTCGGTCTAAGTCTATGACTTAAATAAGACCTTTAGTATTTAATTGGTTAGTTTATGCCATAATCCAAACTAGAGACTTGCCGGTAAATGCTATCTGCCTTACCTCATTTTGAGGCTGAGTTATTAAAATAAAAGAAGAAAAGCTCAGGTAAATACTCTCGACTTATTTCCCCTATACGGGCTTGGGTTACGGTAAATTATTACCACTTGGTCGGAAATGGGATTCAATCAAACGCCGGTTTGGGGATAGTAAATCCGCATATTCTGTTTTAATCAGTTTTGTTTGATATCTTAAACATCGGGGGTTAACTACCGTGTCCTGGATATCCTCGTCTCATTACAATAGAAATGGCCACGACCTTAGCGTAGGTGTAGGCATACACCCGATAGACGCTCAATTATGCATTCCCACAAGGTTGGGAGGAATTGACTCCTTCGTGAGTCCAAAGTGGGGTGTACGTTAATTGTGTCTCTGTCTTCGTACCGGGCCTCGTATGTATAGACAAACATGTGAATCTGTTAACAAGGTTGGACGGTCAATTAACCCAAGTTATAAAAAGATTTTGTGCTGATACGCACTTAAAACATTTTTGAAATGTTTTCAAAATGAGTCAGTTGAGTGTATTTGTCACACCCCGACCCGCAGCGGAAAAGGTGATCGGGGCATGATTGGGTTATCATCAAAGCTCATGACATTTATTATGCGTTTCATATTCATTAATACAATTTAATGGGAAATTTACAATAAGAATTACAATATGTTCTAACTATCAATCTAAGCTTCTTTGTTCTCTTCTAAGGCATTTCCTATGTTTTCCTTGCTTCAACCTGTTCACCTGTATCATGTGTAAAAGGGTTTTTGGATCAACATAATGTTGGCGAGTGAATCCTATGGAAAACATTTGAACAAGTTTATTTAAATTGATTATGAAATATGTGCACAACCAAACATGAGTAAAAATAGATGTAAACTTATTCAACAATCATAAGATATTAAATAAAACACACATGAACAATAATGGAACATCTAGAGGCACACGATGCTCAACTCGTCTCTCACGAGGAACTGAGGGGCCTAATGAATGAATTGCATAAACATGATAATATGAATGACACAACTACAAACAATATAAACTCAATGACACACACATGAACAATAATGAATTTGATTTGAGGCACGCGTTGTTCAACTCGTCTCCCACGAGGAACTGATGGGCTTAATGAATGAGTTTCATATAATTTGACAAAAGGAAATAAGTAATCACAACAATATAAACAATCTAAGTTTAGATCATGATGTGGTATGGCACAAGTTTTAAATAAACAAGTTAATTATTTTTATGACACATGACACACCCCAAAACGTGTAATTTAAAAGGGGGAGTTGTAAGATTCACTCACAGTGGGTGCGTTCGGTTGATGATGTTGAATGCACGCGAGGTGGTTTTAACCACGAGTGAGATTAACCTAGATAAATCGCATTATGGTTTGATAAGTAAACGGATTTTATTAATCTATTTTAGTAGGATTGTTGGGTGTATTTTTGTGAGTTTAAGGCTATTTTCTAACCTTAAAAATGTTATTTTTAAGTATTTTTAATTGATTTTTAATTAAAATAATTAAAAATAAATAATAAAAAAAATTTGATTTTTTTCTGACCGTTGACTTTGACTTTGACCGTTGACTGACCGTTGACCGGTTCGTATGCGTATTGTTGTGCGCTGGGTGAGGCTCGAACCCGAGACCTCCCGTACGCGTGCACGCAGCTCTACCAACTGAGCTACGTGTCTAACCCGTCATATATCCGTTTTTAATTATATTTATATATTAATTAAGTTAAACAGAAAATCCTTTTATTTTAAAAAACAATTTAAATCAAAGAATCGGTGCGCTCCACAGGTCTCGAACCCGGGACCTGTGGGTTATGATAACACACAGTCCACCGCTGGACTGTGTGTACAACTTGTTAACTTAACTGATTTTTATTATACTTAAACACAAATTAATTATTTTCATTTCTGACTTATTTAAAAAGCTTAATAATTGTCCGGGTCGATGCAGAAGACCGGACTCGAACTCGTGCACTTTGATTAAACATACACACAGTCCACCACTGGACTGTGTGTCTAACTTGGTTATTTTTCCGATTATTAATATACTTAACATATATATAAAATGAATCCGGTTCAGTTAACAAAAAAAAGAACATTTTTATTTACGCAGCGTGTGTGGAACAGGATTCGAACTCGAGACCTTTGTGTGTTTATTGTGCACACAGTCCACCGCTGGACTGTGTGTCTAACCCGAGTTATTTCTTGATTTAAATTATACTTATATACTACCGTAACATCGTCTTCTGCGTTGAGTTTTAACCAGAGATAATGTCTGACTGGTTCGAGTTTTTATTCAAGTTTCTTTAGCGTTTTAGGTTAATTACCGATGAGATAGAAGTAAAAAGAAAGGAAAATAAGCGTGAGGTATACCGACTAGCTTTCCTCTGTTTTCCGGCAGAACTCCGGCGACAGCAATCCCTTCCGGCGACGAGTGTCTTGCAGCAGCGAGTCTCCGGAAAGCTTACAAAGGGTGTGGGTATCTCCGGTATAAGCTCAGGGGGTTCAGTAAGGTTTAGAAGTGGAAGATTCGGTTTTCCGGCGACGAGCAGAAATATTCCGGCGAGTGAGTTTTCGCCGAGAAAGGGTGCGGTTTTGAGCGAAAAGGTTTGCAGAAGTTCGAGGTGGTTTTTATAGGGCAAATTATCGATGAACTTGGTCTGATTTCCGACTGGATTCGTCGGTTATAAAAACTCTGGCGGTTATAACTTTGGTCGCGGACTCAGACGTCGGTTATAACCGATGTCTTAGTAAATGTTTACGTTATAACGGAAGTTGTCGTTAAAACTCGCGAGATTGCCGGGATTTCCGACGACTGAACTTTTGGGCGCCGGTTTTGAATTTGTAAAGTCATGATCTCAATTAAGTGATCTTAATGGTTAACAAAAGACATCAGTGGCGCAGTGGTTTAGTGCGCGTGTGTTAAGTCGTTTGCTGGACCGGTACTGACCCGGGTTCGAAACCCGGCAGGAACAAAGTATTTTTATTTTGCGATTTTTAACAGTTTTTCAAAAACTAATTATATATTCCCGTATAATAATTGATTATGTATCGCTTAAAATTATTTTGGGCATTTAATTCGCAACGAAAATTTTAACTGACTGTTCGGTTGATAAACGGAGCGGGTTTGGTAAATCCGTTTTTGACAGATGTTACATATTTACCAGCGTAAGCTGGCGTATTTTCAAAAGACTAAACTGCAGGAACAATACGGAAATAGGCTGGAAGTGCTCGGTAGTGATAGAGGATCTTGCAAATCCTAAATCTGCCCAAAGTCTGTTTTATATTCTTTCCATGTACAATTTATGATCCGCCTGTGGATCTTCTATTATGAGCTTGTATATTATTTTGTATTTTCGAACATTCGGTTTGTAATAGTAATTTTACTCTAAGACTTCCGCGGTGCCGTGTTTAATTGACTATGATGATTATCAACTGACGTCACGATACTCCCCACCCAGGCCCACCGGTGTATGGATTTGGGTTGGAAATCCGGGGTGTGACACTAATCATGAGCCTTTTATAGTCTTTAAAATGTTTGATATGTTAAATGAAGAGATGACTCCTAATTATGATAACCTGTTTTTGAAAGTTTAAATTTTGTCCTTTGGGTTTCTAGATATTTAATTTTACTTGATTTACCATGAAAACTCATTTTTGAAAGGTTTTGCATTAAAACCTTAGGGTTTTTGAATATAAATGTACATGTTTATATTAAATATATATGTTCTTCCCTCTTAAATTATTAAATGTACATGGTTTTTACATATAAAGTTTTATTTAATGCTTGCATTTAAATCTAATGTTTGGGCTGGTAGATATTTCACTATATAATACAATTGTCAATTCAATTTTTTTTCATCATACACCGATTCATTCAGTGAAATAGAAGAGAAACTGTTATTGTTTTACATCAGTTCTTATAAATACATTAAAATGGTATCATATACTTCTGTACAATCTGACGATTTAAAGTAAAGCTTTATTAAACAAATTGAAAAGCAAGTTTATGTTGATAGGTCTACTCTTCAAGAGCTGAAGAGGTGTTTTAACGGACTGCAACTTGGTCTGCTGACGAGAGACTAGGTTTCGAGAGACCTGAAAGCGATGCCGACGACTTCCGTTCATGACCTATGTGTTTGCGAGTAATATAGAGTGTGGAGATAGAGATCTGGAGTTCATGAGAAAGATTGAGGACATACATCGAGAGGTTAAGTGCTCGATGGAGTTGAAGTTAAAATTTCTTGATTTTTGCTATTAGAGTTTAAATGTCTGAGTAGTTTCATTTTCATACGTAATTGTAAAGTTTTTTAATACTTATTTTTATGAGTTTAAAGATTTATTGTTTCAAATTATTATTCGTCTTATGCTCTATAAATCGATTGCAAACATCAATATATATGTGTACATGACAGACCGAAATCTAAGTCGTATGATCCAAATTGCTGAAGAAATATTTTTAACTTTGCTTAGATTTGATTATAGAAGTTAATTTCATTTTTAGATTTTAATTTTAATTTTAATTTTGTGCATCAGGGTATCGAATACAAAGATAGTGTGATGAGGCATGAAAGTGGATGCTCTTTTTAGGTACACCATTGTTTTATACGTCAATAAGATGCGAATTTTTTTCCTTTGCCATTTGTTGTTACCTAATGTCCATGAAATTTTGTAAAACTGTCAGAAATTAGTAGGAGTGATTGTTATTTATTATAAGAGGTTGTTAATGAACAGGGTGAAGAGGATAAATGAGAGGATTTGAGTTGGTTAACTGGAGATAGTGCGTACAGATTAGAGGAATGCTTTTAGCAACAATCAGGTTGAGTTGGTCATGATTAACAAACTTCTACAAGTATGGTTAGTCTTTTAACTATTTGAATTCTTGAATACGTCACATTCATCATCCATTAGGTTCTGTATGATGATGTTGCATATAGTGTTCATAATTGATTTTTTTAATATAATTTCTTATCTAATTCTGGGTGCAGGATGTTAATAGTTGGGGGGATTATAAAGAGTGATTTTAAAGGTTGATAAAAAGGTATGTATGTTATATGTGATAAGTCTTTTTATTAGTGTTGTTTTGTTTTGATATCCTGGTTCAATATAAGAATATGCTTATATGATTAAGTAAATTGGTTGTGGGAATTGGATTTTATGATCTTTATTTTAAGGGTTTTATTTTCCTTCATTGAAGTTCAGGTGTGTATAAATACGTATGTTCTGATGCATTATAATAGCTTAATGATGAGGTGTTATGCAGATTTGTTAATAGTTAATGGTTCATATATGATTTGATGAATTGTTGTTGTTTAATTATTGTGTTGATTTATGTATCTGTTTAACACGTATGTTAAAAGATAAGTTGAATCATGTTATAACCAGTTTCATCTTGTTCCTTGTGTATGATCATGTGGTGAAGGTTGTATTTTAATAAATGAATATGAAAGATTTATGGAACGCTATACCGCAACAATGAAGGATTTTGCATAAAAAATATGTTTCAAGATTTATGATCATGGAATATAGAATAGTGTATGCTCGATTGTTATTTATTTGTTATTTAAAAGATGTTCCCTTTTATTTGTTATTTATTTATTTATTTGTTATTTAAAAGATGTTCCCTTTCTTTATAATCTATTTTTAATTAAACCTTAAAATGCATATTCTTTCGTCGTTTGATAAAATATGGTATGCATGTTTTCTAAACACCACCCGTGTTTGCACACGGGTTTTAATACTAGTACATATAATTTATTAACTTCTTAACTAAGTGATTTTTTTCCTTTTATGATTTTTGTATTTTGTAAATTTGTTTCATGTTTCTTATGTTTTTCTATTTTTTGGTTTTGGTTTTTATTTTTTAAGTTTCAATCGAGCATGGTGTTGTACATCTAACAAAATGAACGGTCTAATACTGACCGAACAACGTCTAATCGAAAATGATATTCGTTTTATATTGTTTCGATCGATTTAAACAAATCTCGGTATTTTTTTGTCGTATCATGATTTTTTTTGTTTCTCTTTCGGTAAGTGTTGGTATCTTAATGAATTGAACCAATATCAAAAGAATTCCTGCCATCAACTTGTTTTTACTATTACGTCTACATTTCCATTAAAAATTGGGTTACCCCGCTGCAGAGCACGGGTGTAACCCACTAGTTTATTTAGTTTATGGAAACATACATATATGGAAACAAACATATAAATAAATTATGGATATTAAAATTTTACGGAATCTGCAATAATTTTCTAGAAAACAAGTAACAATTATTAGCCGAATATATTTATATTTGGCATAGCGTTTAAGTGGAAACGTGAATTTATACCGACACAGATGTTAAAGCATAGAACAACTGAAAATGTACATAAAATAAGTATGAAAACATATTATATTTGACTCAATCGTTTCCGAAGAAATTTACGTTGAAACATGAATTATATCGACAAGTATATAATAATAACCACAAGAGAAAATATTTTTTTTCTTTTAAGTTAAAGAATGAAATTACAAGGGGTAAAATTTGAAAAGTCAGAAAGGGAGTGAAAATGATATTTTATAAAGCTTTATAGAGTGTAGAGGATATACATGTCATTTTTAAAAGTTTAGGGGTTGTTTTTGTCATTAGCATAGACCGCTGATCTTTGCTTTTAAGAGTAAATATGATCAGTATCGACTTAATCATTTTGATGTCATGAAGCGAAGCGAAGGAAAAAAATAGGGCCCTTATACAAAATTAATGGTTAAAATCAAACTAAAAAATCTATAAGTGTAAATGGGTTAAATTTCTTTTTCGAGCTTAATTCAATGCATTAAAAAACTAGTTACATATGACAAAGAACTCCTTTTTGAAAGCTTAATTCAATGCAAATTTCATTCTTTTAGGCTTCATTTGGTGCAAAAGATAGTGTGTTACCCAACAAATTCAATGTCCATAAACAAAATTCAAACCCCTAAAAGTTCACCAACACGAACGATGTCACAGGTTTAAAGCTGAGATCAGTGACAGACCAAAAAATTATTTTTAAGAGGTGCAAGAAAAATATAAAACAATATCAAAACAAAAGACAATCTGACAAAATAAAAACAAAACATTACTATTAGAGTTAAATGCTTGGTTGGTCCATGTGGTTTGCAAAAAATTTAGGAGTCTAGAGTATAATTTGAGTCTAGAATTAGGGTAATTTATTTTGTTTTTAATTAACTACTTTTAGAATATCATTAGTTATGTTAAATTATTAAAAAAAAAAACAAATGATATACATTACTGTTCACATTGCATATTGTTATTATATAGAACTAGTAAAAATTCCCCACACTTTGTGCTGGAATTCCGTTTGTATTTAATCGATTCATTACGGTATCAGCATGGTACCAACACTCGGTATATCAATCAAAAGCTAAAGCCAAAAACCCAAAAAATAGTCATGACACGACCTGAAACATATCAACACGTGTATTAAATCGATCGAAATAAAATAAAAACCGTATAAAAGAATATAAAAAACTATATAATTACATATATAAAAATCTTAGGGTTAGTACCCCTCCCACATAAGTTTTTAATTTGGGTTTCAAGGTTAACCCTTTACATATGATATTTTACTTTGGGGTATGATTTTTAGCGTATACTTAACGTCTGAACACAAAAAGTATAGGAATGAGACCCAGAAATAAATTGGCAATGAGCCTCTATAATAAATGGAGCTAATATTGTAGTTACTTGATAGATATACATAAGCTAAAATAATTTAGATTCGGTTTATTTTTCAAACATAAATGAAAATAGTTTATATAGAAAAAAGGATAACATGCTAATTCGTTTCATTAAAAAGAGTCTCTGATTTATTAAAAAAGTCTGGAATTAATATTAGAAATAATATTCATGTCTAAAAATTTGAATCTAATGCCATGAAATTTATTATAACATAGAGTGTTGATATGTTAACCGAATGTTATAAGATTTAATTAATTATTCTTTTCTTTTGTAGACCAAAATCCACTAAAAGACAGGGTTAAATTAAGTTAATACAATTAAATTATTTTCTTAGAGTAAAACAAAGTGAAATGAGAAAAAAAATGTTCATATTTTAGTTAGGTGAAATTAAGATGGTTAAAGTATACCAAAGAGATAAGAGGCAAAGTTATTTTGTCCAAGGAATGGATTTGCTGTAATAAAAACTATGTACATGTTAATCAACTTTCTTTAAAACCTCTTTACCTTTCTTTAAAACCATTTGAGCTGAAAACCATTACAGCACCTGGTATACATACAGATAAACCCATCATTTTCCCATTTCATTCCTGACAAATCCGCTCGTAGAGATAGAAATAGTCTAGAGAGAGCGCTCTGGATACGAAGAAGAGTGAGAGAGAGATGATATTTAATCCGGCAACCCTGGCGGAGTCGCGGTGGCGTTGCAGCGGCGACGTCCCTTCCGGCGCGTGCTTCACCTCCGACACCTAATATGAAGCTGAGAAACCCATTGGCGGTGACAGATTGGACTGATGAGCGGCGACGGTACGGTTTTCGAAAGATTCCGGTCACTGTAACAATGGTCTTCTACCCGATCTGTGAAAAAATGTATAGATTGTGATAAGAGGAGGTGGAGACGAAGAAGATGGTGGTGATCCAGAGACTTCCGGCGAGGGCGGCTAGAGTTCTAGGCAGTTCAGGCGAAGCTCCGGTAAACCAATATTGAACTCTGTAGCGGTGCTGGTGCGGTGGTGAAACCACCGTGACAATCAAAAAAATGTTTGGACGACTGAGAGAGTGGTAAAATCTGTAATTACAGTTTTGGACCATGACTAGTATATCAAGGTTGGACTAAAGGTAATTTCAGAGTTTGGTGTATCCTACGCCATTTGTTATATATAGTAATAGTAAGAGTTATGCTTTGTTGGTCTCTTTGTTTTGTAAAAATTTCAGCGTTGGTCCCAGTGGTTTATCATTTACACTCGTGGTACCAAAACTTGTAAAAAATGAACTCGTTTGGTCCCTTGTCCTAACTTCAGTAAAATAACTCTGTTAAAACACTCCACGTGCTTGGCACGTGAGGGCAATTTCGTCCATTCAGGGACCAACCAAGCATTAATGTCTACCTAAATGTATAAAACAAACAGTCATAACTTAATCATTGGGTTTCAGTTTGGTACCTTAATTCAGCCAACTAATTGTAATTTCTCAATTAACAAGTTAGGTATAATGACAAGTTTGATTTTATGGTTAATTTAATTGTTTCCCCAGTTTTATTGGCCAATTTTACCGACAACCTCACGAATTCCTAAGAATACGAAAAGTAATATAAACCTATTCTATGGAAGACATCCACCTAAGTTCATGCAAAACAATCAAACAATCACAAAACAAGCAAAATCATGCAAATACCCTAAACTAGATAATTAAAGTTGTGACCTTTACCAATTAAACATTCAAACCATAAATTAAATTAAAACAACTCAAAGTTTCATAAATCCATCATCCAAAACCTAGGTAATTGAATAAGATCTAGCCTAAAAACATGAAACATGACTAAGCAAACACAAGGAAATCAAAGGTGAAGATTGATATGATAAAACCGTGACAAACTCCTGCCTTGAACTCCCTTGATCACCACCATAATCCTTGTGGCTTAGATCCTCTCCTTCTAGCTTCAAATCTCCAGAAAATTGCTCCAATTATGCCCTAGTTCGTCCAAGGTTGTTCCCTTCTGAGTTCAACTATGATTATGAGTCTTTTTAAAACAACCAAGTCCCAATCTTTCTCTGGTTTTGAAACTTTCTGGATAAAAGGCTCTCCGCGGGCCGCGAGAGAGTTTGGGTAGGTCGGTCGCGCCCCGCGACCGAGTTGAGATCCGGCAGATAACTATTACTCTCTCGCGGGCCGCGAGAGAGTTAAGGCTTTCCGGTCGCGCCCCGCGACCGGGTTGAAGTTCCTGTTTTGCGTTTCGTTTCCTCGTTTCCGATCCACCCACGTCCCGGCTCGGTTCTTTTCACCATTTTCGCTCGTTTTTTCCCATCCTTCCAACCGTTTTCACGAACCAAGACCTGCAAAACACGTTTGGATTAAAAGTAGATAAATTCTTGACAAACCGAAACGAAAACCCGCTAAAATTATACAAACTCTACAAGATAAATGGATGTATTATTCAATACATCAAATATCCCACACTTGCTCTTTTTTCGCCCTCGAAAAAGAATTGTAGATAAACGGAATCATAACCAAACAATTACTCGATTTAAAAAATTACAATTATTTTCATTAGGGAACAAGATTTATGTTAACGCGATTGTAAGTATTGGATCCGTTTAAACTCAAAATTACAATTATTTTCATTAGGGAACAAGATTTATGTTAACGCGATTGCAAGTAGTGGATCCGCTTAAACTCAAAATTCGGTTCAAACCTCTTATCATGTAAATTTCATTTAAGTGCGGTCAATCGACCTAGGGTCTCACACTAGAGTCCACAGTATCCCTAATCCCACCTCAAGCTTATGAAACAAAAGGAACGAATTGTTTAAAACCCTTTCCTAACCGTTTTATACCAAAATATAAAAAATTTAAAATTAAGCAATTTTCTTTTTCTCTTTTTTTTTCATTTGAGCATTTTGATTTCTTTGTACATATCTAACCTAGAGGCTGTAACATCCGTAAAAAACCGGATTTACCAAACCCGCTTCGTTTATTAACCGAACAATCAGTTAAAAATTTCGTTGCGTATTTAATGCTCAAATTAATTTTAAACGATACATAATTAATAAGTATATTAGAATATAAAATTTATATTTGAAAATGTATTAAAAATAGTGAAAAAAAATAAAACAAGGCTGCCGGGTTTCGAACCCGGGTCAGCCGGGTAACTTCAAAGCCTTAACTTCCATCCATCCAACCACTCCGCCACTTGTGTTCTTTAGTAATATATCAAACAATTAATTCAAATATCACAATCTCGAATTCAAACTGACGCGCCCAATCGCAGTCGTCGGAAATCCCGACGATTTCGCCGATAATGGACGGTTTCTTCTGATTTAACCGAAGCATTAACCTCAACATCGGTTATAACCGATGTCCAGTCCGCGACATCAGTCATAACCGCCGAAGAAATTATTGACCGACGAATCAAGACTCTTTCCGTTTCAATCCGATGTTAGACTGTTACTAACTTCAATCCAACCATCAGAATCTATCCCAGACGACGTAACCGGAATATTCAGCTCTCGCCGGAAAACCTCTGAAACTTCTGATCTCACACTGTGAATCGGTATAACCCTTCAAACTTCTGTTAATCCTTGTTTAAGTACCTCAATTTCATAACTAATCGAACAGAACTGTTAATTGATTCTAACAGCCGAAGTTCACAAACAGAGCCGACGAGTTTTCGCCGGAGTTCTGTGAAAGACGCTGATCGGTATATCCTTTCCCCCAAACTCTCTCCATTCATTACCTTTCAATTACTTATAAAGCTTGTTAATCGAATTAGACATAAATCAGTTGAATTATCATAATCAGTAATCTAAAGCGAAGAAGACGAAGTTCAGATATGTAATAAGATTATTTAAAAACAGTTTTATGAACGGGTTAGGCACACAGTCCAGCGGTGGACTGTGTGCAAACAAATACATACACGTCCCGAGTTCGATTCTTGACACACGCACCTTCGCAGTAATAAAATGTCCTTTTTTTAAAACTGAACCGGGTTAACTCCGTAAGATGTTAAGTATAATAAAAACCAGAATAATTACCAAGTTAGACACACAGTCAGCGTGGACTGTGTGCCAAACTAAACCACAGGTCCCGGGTTCGAGACCTGTGGCGAGTACCGAGTGATGCAATTAAATCGTTTTTAAAAATAGTGATTTTCGGATTGATTTAATTAGTATATAAATATAATTAAAAACAGAAATATTTCGGGTTAGACACGTAGCTCAGTTGGTAGAGCTGCGTGCACACGTACGGGAGGTCACGGGTTCGAGTCTCACCCAGCGCACACATATAACCGACCGAACCGGTCAACAAGTCAACGGTCAACAAGTCAACGGTCAAAAAGTCAACATTTTTTATTATTTTTATTTATTTATTTTATTTAAAAATCAATTAAAAATACTTAAAAATAACATTTTTAAAGTTAGAAAATAGCCTTAAACTCACAAAAATATATCCAATAATCCTACTAAAAATTGATTAATAAAATCCGCTTATTTACCGAACCATTACGTTATTATCTAGGTTAGTTTCACTCATGGTTAAATCCAACTTCGTGCGCATTCAACATCATGAACCGAACGCACCCAATGTGAGTGAATCTTACAACTCCCCTTTTTAATTACACGTTTTGGGGTGTATCATGTGTCACTTAAACTAATTCGTTTATTCAAACTCGTGCCATGCCATATTATGATTTAAACTTAGAATGTAAATATTGTTTGTAGTTATGTATTACATATTGTCTAGTTGTATGCAAATCATTCATTAGGCCCATCAGTTCCTCGTGGGAGACGGGTTGAGCAACGCGTGCCTCAAAACAATCTATTCTTTTATGTGTGTGCATTATTTAATAATTAAGTGTTTTGTGAATAAGTTTACATCTATATTTACTCATATGTGGTTATGCACTTTATTTTATAATCAATTCAATAAACTTGTTCAAATGTTTTTCATAGGATTCACTCGCCAACTTTTTGTTGATCCAAAAACCATTTTTACACATGATACAGGTGAACAGGATGAAACAAGGAAAACATAGGAAATGCCTTAGAAGAAAATAATGAAGTCTAGAATGATGTGTAGAACATGATGTAATTATGATTGTATGTTTCCCTTTAAATTGTAATAATAAATATGAAACGTTATAATAAATGTCATGAGCTTTGATGATAACCCAATCATGCCCTGATCACCTTTTCTGCTGCGGGTCGGGGTGGGACAGATTGGTATCAGAGCCATGACTATAGGGATATAGGATAGGTTATTAGACCCTTAGAGCCTATACTATAGTTGACTAGATTTTAATTGTTTATGTGGTTACATGCAAACTTATGATATTTATTTGTTTCATATTTATTACATCCACAAATGCATGCAAACATTTCCAATATTACATTTTGTGATACATAGTGAATTATACTTACAGTCAAACATACATACTTACATATACATTCATCATACATATTTCAATGTTCACATATTCAAATCATCTTCATACTTTCGTTATTCAAAGATTTTGTCGCATTTTTCATTTTTCAAATCTCATCAAAGTGAGTTCTGCGACGGGCATGTAGTAACTGTAAGGGTACAAGTACCGGTAGTCGGAACGTCCTGTCTAGGTTGGCATTCGTATAAATCCAATATAACGGACCAGTTTGCCTACCTGGGGACTAACGGTGAGAGTACAAAGGACCTATTAGGCCAAAGCATGCCACACCAAACGTCGTTCGAACTAACCCCACTTTGAGGTGTCACCGTGTCCACACCTGGATACATTCCGAATATCATACGTTACATACTTATTTCTCGATTTTCTCCGGGTTTTAGTGTACGTAACCAGGCAAACACATGCGAACCATATGAAAAACCCGGTAATCATGGGGGCCCACATGATTACGAATGTGAAGTATGGCGGCATGCAATGCCCAATTACGAGTAAAGCCGAAGACATCCTATGGATGTAGTAGATTTATTATGTTATATTTATTTTATGAATGTTCATTCATAAATACGACCCATGATCCCAAAAACAACCAACTCATACTCTTGATATGTATTCCTTGTAGATGTCTTCTAGCCTCGCTCGTAGGAAGATGAGAGCAGGAAAAGCCCGCGAGCGCATGGCTGCCCTAATCGCTCAACAAATGGCTGCCGTAATACCCAACATTGTAATTCAAGTCCAACAAGCCCTTACCGCTAATCCCGTCAACCAAGAAGATCAAAATGTTATCAACCCTCCCCCAAATACCACTAAATGCACCTACAAGCATTTCAAATCCTGCGACCCTCCAAAATACGAAGGGACTGAAGGTGTCACCGCTCTCCTCCATTGGTTTGAAGAAATGGAGAACACTTTTCTAAATTGCGATTGCCCCGATGATCGCAAAGTACGATATGCTACTGGTCGTTTAATTGGAATAGCACTTACTTGGTGGAATACAGAGAAGGCCAAACGAGGTGTTGAAGATGCTATGACTTTGACTTGGGAAGAGTTGAAGGAAACCATGACAAGACGGTTTTGCCCAAGGAGCGAAATCAAGAAATTAGAGGATGAGTTCTATTCGTTGAAGCAAAAGGAAGGCGACCACACCACATACAACAAAAGATTCCTCGAGTTAAATCAAATGGTTCCCAACTTGTTCACTCCTCTCTACCGTTTGATCGAGCACTACATTCGAGGTCTTCCGTCAAAAATTCAAGACACTGTAATAAGTACCACACCTGTAACCTTGGAAGCAGCAATGGAGTTAGCTACAGAGCTCACCGAGAACCGAATCCGGAACAAAGACTTCAAGGAGGAGAAGAAGAAGGATAAAGCATCGACTGAAACCTCCAACTCCACCCAAACCCGAATCCCCTTCTCAACCCATTTTTAAGAGAAAACGAGATGGGCAACTTTTCGCTATCACCCAACGTAATCAACCAATTTCACAAGCCATACCGATCCAAGCTATCCCAATCACTCAAGTAGCACCCAACTCAACTTACCCAAATAAGAAACCATACCTTGGACCTCACCCTCGATGTAACACCTGTTTTTATCACCATCCATCTACCTTACCTTGTCGACTATGTGCGAATTGTGGACGCTATGGTCATTTGAGCAAGGCTTGCCGCACCTCTCAAAACCAAATCTCTCCCCCTACTCAAAACATGATCCAAACCTATCAACAACCCCAATACCCCATGTTCCCATATGTTCGAGCTTGTTTTAATTGTGGCGACCCTACCCACTTTAGAAACACGTGCCCTCGATTGGTTAACATCATAAACGCTCAAGCTCAATCAAACCCAGTTAACCAAGCAAATCAAGGAAACCCAATCACTAGGCCACCAGCAAGAGGAAGAGTTTTCAGCATCAACGCCAGTCCTGTTGAAGATAATGGCGGCCCAAACGAAACCACCCAACTAGTCCCCTTCACCAAAAATCAAGATTCAACTCCAACCGCTTAGTTTTTACGTTTTTCTTTATGTTATCTCAATTTTCCCGTATCCCAGTTATAAATTGGTAATTTATCCAAGAATCTTAATGCAAATTACTATTTCAGTTTTGTTTTTTTATATACTCATTGGTTTAACATTCATATCATCATACCTCACGACATATCACAGTGTCATCATTTAAAGAAGTTGAGCTGTGCCTCACTTCTACATGGACTAACCTCTCCATCATAACAAACGAGAGAGGTACTGTCACCATTCAAACATGTATGCTATCAGAATTAAGACTCAAGCTATGGTTGATGGTGTTTATTTATGTATTAGAGTCACATAGAACTAATCATAACTTGCGAATAAAGCCAATGAAAATTTGACAAGAATATGGTGGATACGCCGCTGGTACTTCCTATATATAAGTATTCTTGTCAAAGGATCAGAGACATTGTCAGGCGGTTATGAGAAGTTCCATGGAGGATTTAGTATTGTCTTGATTGAAGTTTGTTTTGTACTCACTGATTTAGCATTTATAGCATCTCATCATTTAAAGAAATTGGATTGTGTTCCATTTCTACATAGACTAACCTCTCCATCATAACAAACGAGAGAGGTACTGTCATCATTCAAACATGTATACTATCAGAATTTAGGACTCAGACATTGGTTGTTGTGTTTATTTATGTTCTAGAGTCACATCATAGAACCAATCATAACTTACTAATAAAACCAATGAAAATTTGACAAGAATATGGTGGATACGCCGCTGGTACTTCCTATATATAAGTATTCTTGTCAAAGGATCAGAGGCATTATCAGGCGGTTACGAGAAGTTCCATGTAGGATTTAGTATTGTCTTGGTTGAAATTTGTGTTATACTCACTGATTTAGCATTCATATCATCTCATCATTTAAAGTAATTGGATTGTGTCACCATTCAAACATGTATACTATCAGAATTAGGACTCAGACATTGGTTGTTGTGTTTATTTATGTTCTAGAGTCACATCATAGAACCAATCATAACTTACTGATAAAACCAATGAAAATTTGACAAGAATATGGTGGATACGCCGCTGGTACTTCCTATATATAAGTATTCTTGCCAAAGGATCAGAGGCATTGTCAGGCGGTTATGAGAAGTTCCATGTAGGTTTTAGTATTAGAAGTTTTGTTTTAGGATATAACCTTATCTTTCCAAACATATCAAAACTCTTGCGCATGAAATCATATTTAGTCAATCAACTCTGTTTATCAATACTCATTAACTTAGGCATCAAAAAGCGATTCCTGTAGCAGGGTACTCAACCCTTACAAGGAACGTTACCGCCTCAAACAAAAATTTAAACTCTTACTCCTTTCTAAGTATATAACTGTCAAACTAAACACCATCCTTTTTAGACAAATATGTCACTACTTAAATTTCGGGACTAAATTTCTAAAAAGTAGGGGATACTGTAACATCCGTCAAAAACCGGATTTACCAAACCCGCTTCGTTTATTAACCGAACAATTAGTTAAAAATTTCGTTGCGTATTTAATGCTCAAATTAATTTTAAACGATACATAATTAATAAGTATATTAGAATATAAAATTTATATTTGAAAATATATTAAAAATAGTGAAATAAAAATAAAACAAGGCTGCTGGGTTTCGAACCCGGGTCAGCCGGGTAACTTCAAAGCCTTAACTTCCATCCATCCAACCACTTCGCCACTTGTGTTCTTTAGTAATATATCAAAACAATTAATTCAAATATCACAATCTCGAATTCAAACTGACGCGCCCAATCGCAGTCGTCGGAAATCCCGACGATTTCGCCGATAATGGACGGTTTCTTCTGATTTAACCGAAGCATTAACCTCAACATCGGTTATAACCGATGTCCAGTCCGCGACATCAGTCATAACCGCCGGAGAAATTATTGACCGACGAATCAAGACGGTAAACGGACCCAATTCATCGATGTTCTTCCCTATAAATACACCCACAAGCCTCTGTTAACCTTTTCGCTCACAATCACACAAATTCTCGACGTAATTTCACTCGTCGGAAAATCTCTGCAAGTCGCCGGAAAACCGAGATATCATCTACACGGTAAATACCTCGACTCTTTCCGTTTCAATCCGATGTTAGACTGTTACTAACTTCAATCCAACCATCAGAATCTATCCCAGACGACGTAACCGGAATATTCAGCTCTCGCCGGAAAACCTCTGAAACTTCTGATCTCACACTGTGAATCGGTATAACCCTTCAAACTTCTGTTAATCCTTGTTTAAGTACCTCAATTTCATAACTAATCGAACAGAACTGTTAATTGATTCTAACAGCCGAAGTTCACAAACAGAGCCGACGAGTTTTCGCCGGAGTTCTGTGAAAGACGCTGATCGGTATATCCTTTCCCCCAAACTCTCTCCATTCATTACCTTTCAATTACTTATAAAGCTTGTTAATCGAATTAGACATAAATCAGTTGAATTATCATAATCAGTAATCTAAAGCGAAGAAGACGAAGTTCAGATATGTTATAAGATTATTTAAAAACAGTTTTATGAACGGGTTAGACACACAGTCCAGCGGTGGACTGTGTGCAAACAAATACATACACGTCCCGAGTTCGATTCTTGACACACGCACCTTCGCAGTAATAAAATGTCCTTTTTTTAAAAACTGAACCGGGTTAACTCCGTAAGATGTTAAGTATAATAAAAACCAGAATAATTACCAAGTTAGACACACAGTCCAGCGGTGGACTGTGTGCCAAACTAAACCACAGGTCCCGGGTTCGAGACCTGTGGCGAGTACTGAGTGATGCAATTAAATCGTTTTTAAAAATAGTTATTTTCGGATTGATTTAATTAGTATATAAATGTAATTAAAAACAGAAATATTTCGGGTTAGACACGTAGCTCAGTTGGTAGAGCTGCGTGCGTGCGTACGGGATGTCACGGGTTCGAGTCTCACCCAGCGCACACATATAACCGACCGAACCGGTCAACAAGTCAACGGTCAAAAAGTCAACATTTTTATTATTTTTATTTATTTATTTTATTTAAAAATCAATTAAAAATACTTAAAAATAACATTTTTAAAGTTAGAAAATAGCCTTAAACTCACAAAAATATATCCAATAATCCTACTAAAAATTGATTAATAAAATCCGCTTAATTACCGAACCATTACGTTATTATCTAGGTTAGTTTCACTCGTGGTTACATCCAACTTCGTGCGCATTCAACATCATGAACCGAACGCACCCAATGTGAGTGAATCTTACAACTCCCCTTTTTAATTACACGTTTTGGGGTGTATCATGTGTCACTTAAACTAATTCGTTTATTCAAACTCGTGCCATGCCATATTATGATTTAAACTTAGAATGTAAATATTGTTTGTAGTTATGTATTACATATTGTCTAGTTGTATGCAAATCATTCATTAGGCCCATCAGTTCCTCGTGGGAGACGGGTTGAGCAACGCGTGCCTCAAAACAATCTATTCTTGTATGTGTGTGCATTATTTAATAATTAAGTGTTTTGTGAATAAGTTTACATCTATATTTACTCATATGTGGTTATGCACTTTATTTTATAATCAATTCAATAAACTTGTTCAAATGTTTTTCATAGGATTCACTCGCCAACTTTTTGTTGATCCAAAAACCATTTTTACACATGATACAGGTGAACATGATGAATCAAGGAAAACATAGGAAATGCCTTAGAAGAAAATAATGAAGTCTAGAATGATGTGTAGAACATGATGTAATTATGATTGTATGTTTCCCTTTAAATTGTAATAATAAATATGAAACGTTATAATAAATGTCATGAGCTTTGTTGATAACCCAATCATGCCCGATAACCTTTTCTGCTGCGGGTCGGGGTGTGACAGAGGCTGTCTCAACCAGAGTAACCATCCCCGAGAGCGACAACGTGGGCTTCGATACTTAAAATTTCAACTAATCCTAGAGGGATTCTCGATCAGAGTCACCATCCCCAAGGGAGATTCCATAGGCATCGTCTACTTTTCAATCAAGCTCGTTTTTCTATTTTTTTCTTTTTCTTACATGATTAAAAGTTCTAAATATTTTAGCTTATAACGGCATTCCTCATACTATTTTTGGCGGTTTCAGTTTCCCATTTCTCCTAGATGAGTACCCACTAGTAGACCGACAATTAAGGTGTATTAAGCTCAAAGAAAATAAGAACCGAATCGAGCCTACTCACATATCCCAAGTTAGACACAAACTCACCCTTTTATTTCTCATATTATTATTATTTGAAACCGAATAAAAATTCAATTTTTCTATCATTTTCCGTTTAAATTCATGCAAACTTCTTTTTCAAAAGACATTTTTGGTTTTTTTTAAATCAAATCACTACTACGACACTACTCTAATATCCCATCCCCACACTTAAATTTTTGCATTGTCCCTAATGCAAGGACGAGACAACTACTACTCAAAATAAGACCAAGCCAAATAAAGAAAGAAAAATAAAATACATAAAGGGGGCGACTTAGCTGGTAGTGCAAGACTGTCGATGTGCCAGCCAAACCACTCGTGCTCTCCAAACCGAACGCGCTTAATGTACTACTCTCCAAGCTCTCATGCGGACGGAACAACATATAACACCGACCTAGCATCATGCACTTACAAAACATAATAAATAAAGCAATCTAAATAAATTGCTTTGCAAGCTTGTTCATCAACACATACCCAAACCAACCAATACCAACCCCAAAGTAAATTGTTTAAAAGTACAAACCATCAATAAATTAAAACAGCAGAAAGGAAAAAATAAAGATAAAGATCCTCGCTGCTTCAATCATCCTCTTCAGATTCTTCAGACGCCTCAAATACCTGGTATGGCTGCACGTCCTCCATCCCTGCAAACTGGCTAGAACCTGCATGACCGCCTGGCTGCTGAAAGTAAGACGGGATTCCCATATTTAGATTCTGCATCATGTATCACATCCCATCCTCTAGCCTCCTCTGGCTAGCCTCGTGCATTCGTCTACTCTCTAACATGGTCTGGTGAACCCCGCCAAACTGCTGGTCTACATAACCTCGCAAATCCCTGAACCCAGTCTCCATCCTGTCATAAAGAGAATCTAACGTCAGTGGGTCCGGGCGAGGCTCCCGAAGAGGATACTGTTGTCCTGACAGTTCCTTGCGGTAACTGGCCACTGATATCGAGTAGGGATGCCCGCCTGCATAGAAGATGCAGCTTCGGATCCGGGAGGCGGTTGCACTTGAGGTCCCTGGCGGGCTGGTATCCAGCTAACAGGCTCTTGGGTTGTAAGAATTCCGGCAGCCTGGAGATCTATGATGCTCATGACGCAGGGGGTGGGGCCTTCTCTCATTCTGTCCTGGGGGTATCTGTCGAACACCCCTAGGCTCTCGGCCAAGCACGTAATCAAGGGCCCGCAATAAACCCTTGCCCCGGGGCCCCCCTCCACTGTCGCTTCATCGACCAAGCAAATATTGTGGCCAGGTTTGCTGGCCGTCCCTCTACCATATACATCAGACAAAATAAACTCACCTAGTTGACCTTGTTGTCTCCCTGCCCTCTCCCAACCAGCGTAGCAGCAAGAACCTTATGGAGGAACCAGTGAATGGGATCAGTAATATCACTTACCACCATGTTGTTTGAGTACGGGGCAGAAGAGATGGTACCCCAAAATCTGGCGAGCTCGTCTGTCTGGACACTATGGGGGTGCCTCCTTTTGAAGACCCCCTGCAGGCTTGTGGCGAAGTCCGGTGACTGAACCTCCTCGTCTGAGTATATTTGCGAGGCCACCACAAACTGTGGGATTGTCATCTCAAAAACTTGCCTCCCCAAGGCAAAGAAAACCGCATCATTCTCGTTGAACTTCGCCTGTTGGTATTCGAATGTGGAGTGAAACTCATAAGTGATCTCCTTGTATTGTCTCGCTCCGCAGTCTAGCACCCTTCGGAACTTATCCCCTAATAGCTGTTCAATCCGACCCCTCTGACCCAAATTATCCATCAAATCCCAATCAAGTCTCCTGTAAGGTAGCAACTCACAAGTGACAAGATTCGAAAGCCTCTCCCACTCGTGGGAGTCTATATCGAACTGTAAAAGAGGACTGTCCACAATTCGCGTACTTTGCCCGTGGGGGACACCTTCTCCCCGATATCTAATTCTATGTCTGCCGAAGTATGAAGGTTGTTGTGGCGCATCGGCGGGGTCACCTCTTTAACGAGGCGTTGGTCCCCTTCTCTTCCTTCCAGCCCTGCTCGAGCTACCCTCTTCTGACATCTGCATAAAGCACAAGTAAGACAAGCATGACCTTAGAAAGAAAGCAACCACATAAAATAAATGACCGTATAGCATTTCATTCGCGGTAATGGTCTGCAACAGATAAACAATTTACCTCATGATTTAAGAAACATTTGAAAAGAGTGTAACATTGTAATTTGATAAAAACCGAATCTCGCCCGAATAGAGATTGAGTACGGGCGAGACCGAATCTTATATGCATGACAATTCAGATGTTACTAACCCCCGGAAAAACATATCCAAAACCAAACAACTACCCCCCTCTCGGCACTTTAATTGTCCTCAATTAAACCGAAGTGCCGAGTCACGAGCCCACATTGAGTGTACAGTTAAAGATAAAACAGTTGGAATCATGGCATGAATAACGGTTGACGATCTTAAAAATCATATTTTTAGTAACAAAGTTAGCCAACCCGCATCCCCACACTCAATGTTGGACCACACCAAACCCACTAAGGACACCCTGCATGTAGTTAATGTACCCACAAAATATAACCAGTACCACTATCAAAACTCAAGTGAACCCCAGTTGAACCCAACCCGCACTTAACCGAACAAGCAACTAGCACAGTATCAAACATCAAAATAAATGCAACAACGAGATATATGATAAAGAATGTAGGCATAGAAGTTGCGAAAAAGGCATACCATGTTGTAGATCTGTAAGACTAGTGCACAAAAATTGAAACTTGAAAACACCAGTGAAATGCAAGTAAAAAGGGGAAGACCGGGTGGAATCACGTAAAGATGAGTGAGGATTGATGTAGTGAAGAAAATGTGGGAGATTTCAGTGAATTTGGGTTGAAAATGGTGACTTTTTGGTGAAAATTAGGTTGGAGCCGTAAGGGAAATGGTGAAGAAAATTATCTAGAAAATGGAGGCTAGGGTTTCTTTTGTGCAGATATGGTCTCTCGCGGGCCGCGAGAGAGTTTGCTAAGTCTCTCGCGCCCCGCGAGGGAGTTATGATTCTGGAGTTTAATGGTCTCTCGCGGGCCGCGACCGGGGAGGCTTATGCCTCTCGCGCCCTCGAGAGACCTATTTTCACAGAAAGTTTTGTTGTTTGATCAGTTTCATGCCTTAGAAAAAATTTTGAAATCATAATGTTAGCTTTTTAACTTACGGAATCACCCTCTTTTTACCGAATATATCAAGCGTACCTGCAATTTGTCGCACTCCCAATTGATGCGTGATACGACCTGCAAAAACCAACTAAACCGACCCACACACAAACACACAAAATACGAAACATGAATAAAAACCACAAAATGCAACTAACTACCAAACGTTACAAATTCTATACTCGAGCCAAAACCCGAGAATCTACGCGGTATGAGGTGGAACTTCGAGAGGAGTCTCCTCCGTCTCGGTGGGATCTAGCGGGCCTCCTAAATAGTGTTTCAAGCGATGCCCGTTGACCTTCCATGTCCCTCCGTCAGCTTCATCTTTCAGCTCGATAGTTCCATACGGGAATACCTCATTTACCACGTACGTGCCAGACCATTTTGATTTCAGCTTGCCCGCAAACAGTTTCAATCGCGAATTATATGGAAGCACTTTGTCACCAATTTGAAACTCCTTCACATTCTTCAATCTCCGATCGTGCAGCGCCTTGGTTTTCTCCTTCAAGCTCCATGACCGCTCATACGTCGCGTCCCGAAGTGCCTCTAACTCGTGAATTTGAAAGAATCGTCGCTTGGCCGCTTTGGTGAGGTCCAAATTCATGGTCTTCAATGCTCACAGTGCCCTATGCTCTAATTCGATCGGGAGATGGCAGGCTTTACCATAAACGGTCATGAAGGGCGTGGTGCCTAGCGGTGTCTTATAGGCGGTGTGAAACACCCATAAAGCATCGTCCAACTTGTCAGACCAGTCCTTTCGACTTTTACCTACCGTCTTCTCAAGGATCCATTTTGCCCCCCTGTTCGCGTTCTCCACTTGCCTCTCGTCTGAGGATGATAAGCGGTGGAGAGGCGGTGAGTGACATCATAGCGCGCCAATGCCTTTTCCATGATGGCATTGAAGAAGTGCGTACCACGGTCACTAATAATGGCTTGTGGGGTACCAAAACGGGTGAACAATTTCTTTAAGAATCTCACCACCACTCGGGCGTCATTTGTGGGTAAAGCTCGTGGGGTACCAAAACAAGGATGTACCGGTTCCCGCTAGAGACGGAAACGGTCCCATGAAGTCAATCCCCCAAACATCAAAAACTTCAAGAATCTGGATCGGATGTTGGGGCATCTCGTCCTTGGATGAGATGTTGCCGGTGCACTGGCCACGATCACACGTCTTCACAAACTCTAGGGCGTCTTTCACAACTGATGGCCAATAAAAACCGCAATCAAAAACCTTTTGTGCGGACCATGATGACCTCCTGTCAGTCCCTCATGCACGTGCCTCAATATTTCCGCCCCCTCTTTTCTACTCACGCAGTGCCTCAAAATTCGGTCTCCCCCTACCCGAAATAGAAATGGGTCGTCCCAGATATAACGCCTGACATCGCGAAAGAATTTCTTCTTTTGCTGCGTGGTCATCCCATTCAGTACCACTCCATTCGCTTGATAATTCGCGAAGTCGGAAAACCACGACATTCCCTCCTTCTCCGCTGTCACAAACTCTACTGACTCGTGGGGAAATCTAACACCGATCTCTTCTTCCCTAATTTCTTCTCTACTAGGATCCTCTAGTCGGGATAGATGGTCAGCAGCCACATTCTCTGCTCCCTTCTTATCTCTAATCTCTATGTCGAACTCGGAAAGCAAGAGAATCCATCGAATGAGACGAGGCTTTGCGTCCATCTTTTGGAAAAGGAAACGCAGAGCCGCATGGTCCGTAAAGACAATGGTCTTGGACAGGACAAGGTAAGAGCGGAATTTATCAAACGCGAATACCATTGCTAAAAGCTCCTTCTCTGTAGTGGTGTAACTCTCCTGTGCGTCATTGAGAGTTTTACTAGCGTAGTAAATAGGGTGGAAATGTTTGTCCCGTCGCTGACCGAAAACGGCGCCTACAACATAATCACTCGCATCACACATGATCTCGAAGGGCAAGCTCCAGTCGGGTGAGACGAGGATAGGAGCACTCACTAGTTTCTCCTTAAGGATCGTGAAAACTTTTAAGCAGTCGTCATCGAAGATAAAGGGTACATCTTTCTCGAGAAGTCAAGTCATGGGGCGGGTAATCTTTGAAAAATCTCGAATAAACTGTCGGTAGAAGCCCGCAAGACCGAGAAAGCTACGGATGGACTTGACGCTAGTCGGTGGAGGGAGTCTGCTGATAGTATCTATTTTCGCCTGATCGACCTCTATACCTGCTCGTGAGATCTTATGCCCTAGCACTATGCCCTCTATCACCATCAAGTGACATTTATCCCAGTTGAGCATCAGTCGCGTCTCGACACACACGTTTCATCATTGCATCAAAGTGAGTAAGACATTGATCAAAGGTGTTCCCATAGACAGAGAAATCGTCCATGAAAACCTCCATGGAGGTCTCGATCATGTCCTGAAAGATAGCTACCATGCATCTCTGGAAAGTAGCCGGAGCGTTACATAACCCGAACGGCATGCGGCGATACGCATAAGTACCATACGGGCATGTGAAGGTTGTCTTTTCTTGATCCTCGGGAGCAATTGAGATCTGAAAGTAACATGAGAAGCCATCAAGAAAGCAATAAAATTGCTGTCCTACGAGTCGCTCCAACATCTGATCGATGAAAGGGAGCGGGAAGTGGTCATTGCGGGTGGCGTCGTTTAATTTACGATAGTCTATGCACACCCGCCAGCCCGTGACTGTTCGCGATGGGATAAGCTCCTTTTTTCGTTCATAACCACTGTCATTCCCCCCTTCTTGGGAACGACCTGAGTGGGGCTTTACCCATGCGGAATCGGAGATCGGATAGATGAGACCAGCCTCCATCAGCTTAAGCACCTCTTTCTTTACAACTTCTTGCATATTCGGGTTCAGACGGCGCTGTGGCTGCACTACTGGCTTAAAGACGTCCTCCATGAGGATCCTATGAGTACAGAAGGTAGGGCTAATCCCCTTGATATCAGACAGTTTCCATGCGATGGCCTCCTTATTTGACTTTAGGACCTCGATTAAACGCTCCTTCTCCTCCGTTTAATCTCTACGGCTGCTGGTGTTGACAATGGTGTGCTCTCGGTAGCTGCACTCACCTCACAGAATTCTAGGGTCTCGGGAATCTCTAAGAAATCGTCCCCTATATCCTCACTATCACTCTCCTCGGTTACTAAACTCTCATTCACTAAGTCGGCTCCGCTAATATAGTCTAAACAGTGATCAACGCACGACATGAATGAGTTCAGGAAGTATACGGAGTGACAAGGGCCACTATCGCTGTCGCCACCACTTGGGTGTTGCATCGACCTTGCGATTTCGAACGTGATGTTCTCGTCCCCGACTCGAAGGGTGATTTTCCCATCATGAACATCTATGAGCGCTTTCGCGGTGCATAGAAATGGGCGACCTAAGATGATGGGAACCTTCTCGTCGGCCTCCATATCGAGGATGACGAAGTCTACAGGAAAGACAAATTATCAACTTTAACCAACAAATTTTCTACGATTCCCCTCGGGTTCTTAACCGACCTATCGGCTAACGACAAAGACATACGAGTAGGGGTGAGCTCCCCTAAACCTAAACGCTCGTATAGTGAGAAAGGCATCAGATTCATGCTCGCCCCGAGATCGGCTAGAGCATGAGCTGGAGCAATAGAGCCGCCGAATAGGCATGGAATCGTAAAGATACCCGGATCAGTCAGTTTCTCGAGCAACTTGTTTAAAACCACGGCGGAACATCCTCCAGTCAATAGGACATTCGAAAGCTCCCCCAGGCTATCTTTATGTTTTAAAAGATCTTTTAAAAACTTAGCATATTTAGGCATACGCTGGAGGGCCTCGATAAATGGGAGATTGATTTTTAGCTGAGTAAACATGTCAAGGAAATTGCCGTATTCCTTGGCATATTTTTGCTGCTTCAGACGTGTTGGGTAGGGTAGGCGTGAAGTGTCTACGATCGGTGATGGCCTAACCTCTACCAGTTTTCTCTCTCCCCTACTCTTAACTGAAGGTCCACTGGCTGGTGCGGTACTTGCTGGGTCTAACCTGGTGTGCACCCTGGGTGGAGCCTCCATCTCGATTTCCTCATCTACCTCTTGATCTCGCTCCTCTACCTCTACCTCTACACCCTCTCTACTCACCCCCTTCAGAGTCCTACCACTGCGCGTAGTAATCGCTTTCGCGTGTTGGTTCGCGGGGTTGAGTTGGGTATTACCCGCGAACTGGCCGTGTGGCTGCTCTTGCAGCTGCTTAGCGATACTACCGACCGACCTTTGCAGATCTAAGAGCGCGGAATGTTGATTTTTCAAGAGCAGATCATGGTCCGCGAGAGTTTTCTGAGTAGCCTGATCTTTGACAACTAATTGAGATAACAACTCTTCGATCCTATCTAGACTACCTCCTGACCCTCCACTCCTAGTCTGACCCTCCTGATTTGAACCCTCTCCACTAAACTGACTGGTGTGACCTGACCCTCCACTATTGTAGTGACCCTGCCCCCTGTTCTGATAAGAGCCTGATTGGTAACCAGGGGGATTATCGGAAGATCGATAATTATTATTATTATTTCGCCAGTTTGGGTTATAACTGAAAGTATTATTATTAAAGGGATTCGTAGGACCTCGGTTCTGACCGGTGATAAACTCGACTTGCTCGACAGTGAGCGTGGGACACTCTAACGTGTCATGACCCCCTCTACACACCTCACACCTGTCTACCTTCTTCTTCAGTTCCTGTATCTCCTTCGTGACCTCCCTCTTGAAGCTATCTAGAGCAGCAGCTACCGTAGTTTCCAAGCTAACTTGGTGTAAACCCCGGTTAACCGGAGGTGTACGAGAAACAGGAATTGAAATCCTGCCGGCAGTGCTGTAATCGACATCAGACTAGGCAAAGCTCTCGAAAAGGTCATTGCACTCGGCTACTGTTTTCTTTCCCATCAGGTGGCCACCAGCAGAGGTGTCGAATCGAGCACGGGTCTCAGGGGTGAGACCGTTGTAGAATTTTTCTACAAGTGCCCAGTCTGATAGACCATGTTGGGAGCAACGAGATACTAGAGTTTGGAATCGCTCCCAAGCTAGATGATAGGGCTCGTCAGGTTCCATTCGGAACGAATGGATCTGATCATGAAGGCGGGATGCTTTAGCGGGTGGAAAGTATTTCTTAAGGAAAGCATCCTGTAGAGAAGCCCAAGTAGAAAACATACCGGGTGGTTGGGAGTCAAGCCAGAGGCGGCACCCCCGAGAGAGAACGGAAAGACTTGGAGAAAACGGGCGTCATGGCCCGCACCCTCCATATTGAATGTATGACATAGACGGGTAAGGCGGTTGATATGTGCGGGCGCATCGTCATCATCACGACCGTGGAATTGGCAATAGTTAGTGATGGCGTCATGATGTAGGAAGGGATTTGCCAGTCTTGGTCATTGTTCATGGAGGGTAAGGTAATGGGTGAGTTTGCACCGATGAAACCGGTGGTGGCCTGTTGGTATATGGTCTGATTATTATTATTAGCCATGTGGAAGTCAGATGGTGGCGGTGGTGGGCTTACGTTTCTATGGACTACACGGGGTGATGGGGAACCGGGTGATGAAGGTTTAGGTGTAAAATCAAAGTCGGGTGGTACAAAGGAACGGGATGAACTTGAAAAAGTTGAGGAAGAAGCACTTACCTTTGGTGCGGGAGAGAATGACGTGTCCGTCGGCGGCTTAGGGGAGGTCCTTGCGAGCGTTTGTGGGGCATCCACTAAACCGAAAACACGATAAAACGAGAAGTTAGCACAAATAATTCAAATATATACACAAATAAATATTAAACCAATTAAACAAATTAGACTCCTACGACACAAACGAGTACGAAATAAACACAAGTGTATAAGAAAAAGCTAAATCGAGTAATCAACGCAATTGCCAACGAGAGAGTCCCCGGCAACGGCGCCAAAAACTTGATGTTCTAAAAGTAGTTAATTAAAAACAAAACAAATTACCCTATTTCTAGACTCAAATAATACTCTTGACTCCTAAACTATACTAAAATACTAACCGGCAAGTGGACCGGTCAATTGTAGAATAATATTAAGCAAGTCCGGATTATTGAACCCGCAGGACTCTCTAATTACTATGACTACTAATTTAGACTCGATTACACACTATGTATATTTTAAAGGGGGGGGGGGAGGGTTGCTAATAAATCTAAATTATCAATTTAACTAAAACTACTTAATTGGAATGACCAAACTATGAACTTCTAGGGAATTTAGGATTTTAATCAAGAGATAATAAATTAGTTACCTAGGCTGGATTTTCAGACTAATATTCCTTCAATTTATTAATAATTAATTAGGTTGAATATTTTACTGGGATCTTGACATATTAAAGTCGAGGTTCATCAAACAGGACCCCTGACCCTTCTTAGGAAGACACCTACAATAACCTATCATTTTTACTTGTTTACCGGTCCTAAAGATTCCTTTTCAGTTATCTTTCGAAATTAGTAAAGTGTCTAATTATTAATTACCTCTCAATAATTAACCTAGACCAACTACAATTTCTAGTTTAGATTAACTGATTCAATTATGACAAGAAAATTAGTCTCGGGAATTTCTCAAAACCCTAACCTAACAATTTACCAAATTAATTCAGCCAACTAATTGTAATTTCTCAATTAACAAGTTAGGTATAATGACAAGTTTGATTTTATTGTTAATTTAATTGTTTCTCCGGTTTTATTGGCCAATTTTACCGACAACCTCACGAATTCCTAAGAACACGAAAAGTAATATAAACCTATTCTATGGAAGACATCCACCTAAGTTCATGCAAAACAATCAAACAATCACAAAACAAGCAAAATCATGCAAATACCTTAAACTAGATAATTAAAGTTGTGACCTTTACCAATTAAACATTCAAACCATAAATTAAATTAAAACAACTCAAAGTTTCATAAATCCATCATCCAAAACCTAGGTAATTGAATAAGATCTAGCCTAAAAACATGTTTGAAAAGCAAATTAAACAAAGTTGATAACAAGGAAACATGACTAAGCAAACACAAGGAAATCAAAGGTGAAGATTGGTATGATAAAACCGTGACAAACTCCTGCCTTGAACTCCCTTGATCACCACCACAATCCTAGCAGCTTAGATCCTCTCCTTCTAGCTTCAAATCTCCAGAAAATTGCTCCAATTATGCCCTAGTTCGTCCAAGATTGTTCCCTTCTGAGTTCAACTATGATTATGAGTCTTTTTAGAACAACCAAGTCCCAATCTTTCTTTGGTTTCGAAACTTTCTGGATAAAAGGCTCTCTCACGGGCCGCGAGAGAGTTTGGGTAGGTCGGTCGCGCCCCGCGACCGAGTTGAGATCCGGCAGATAACTATTACTCTCTCGCGGGGCGCGAGAGAGTTAAGGCTTTCCGGTCGCGCCCCACGACCGGGTTGAAGTTCCTGTTTTACGTTTCGTTTCCTCGTTTCCAATCCACCCACGTCTCGGCTCAGTTCTTTTCACCATTTTCGCTCGTTTTCCTATCCTTCCAACCTTTTTCACGAACCAAGACCTGCAAAACGCGTTTGGATTAAAAGTAGATATATTCTTGACAAATCGAAACGAAAACGCGCTAAAATTATACAAAATCTACAAGATAAATGGATGTATTATTCAATACATCAACTAACAATTATAAAATTATGATAATATTGGTTTTTTATATTTATTTTACGTTTCTAACATTAAACTTTAATAGTTTTATCGTATGACCCTTGAACTCCGATAGATTTTTATAAACGATCTACATATACCTTTGAACTTTAATAGATTTATCATACAGAAGTTTAATAATAATTCTTTTTTCGATAAACAATTTACGTTTTGACCCCCGAACTTTAATAGAGTTATCATAAGGCCCTTGAAGTTTAATAAAGTTATTTTTTAACAAATTTTTGTTCTTTTATCTGTTTTATTTTACTTATTATTAATTTATCTTATTATAATTAAACTTACTTTTAACTCTATATATATTTACTTAATCATCGTCGTATAGATTAAAACTTACATGGTCTATATTAACCCTTTAATACACAAGGTAATAAATATTTTTTTTTTATTTATCTTATTATAGTTAAAGCTAACTTTTAACTCTAGATATGTTCAATTAATCATGTTGGTTACTTATGTTTATCATTGTTTACATAAGTCATCGATATATCAAGAAACAATTATATCCTCGCCAGCAAGTCAGCAATCTATAACGACCCCGCCGCGCAGCATGGACGCCAATTCTAGTTTAAATAAAAAGCTAAAAGCAAGTACCTTTTAGGTTTTTAATAATTTCAGTTACTTTCTTCACAAATCAATTAACTCCATTGAGCTCCTTTCCTAAGTCTTACTCTGATTGACCACTCAAGTTTCTTCAAAATCACAACATGAATCATGACAGAATAAGGGAAAATGAAGAACAGTTGTTTATAATCAAAGTAGACGATTAGATTTTCGCTTGTTCGGTTCTTGAGAATGTAGAACTATCGCCCTATTGGCAACGGTTCCCTCATGCTCACAACTTCCCAGACCTAGTTGTTGATTTATTGACGCGTACCTACTCATACACTGCATGATGGCCTAAGAAACCTACGTAAAAAATAAAAACGACCCTTGGGAATTGGGGGCCTAAAGCCCTAGCTTTAGTTGGATCAACCTTGGGTCAGCCCTGTATATAATATTAAATTAGATAACAAAATAACAACGATTCAAATACCACTACAATGGTATCCCAACATAGCATCTATAAAAGGCGTGGTCGTGTAAGCTGTTCAGAATTTGCTCCTCTCACATTTGTAGCTAGCTTCATAGACGTTAAATATGTCATCTCTCTTCTAATCTATCTACTTCCTCTAACACAACCCGTTTTCAGATTCCTTTTTTTCTTATTCTTTTTTTTTTTGAAAAGCATCCATCCTAAAATCTCCCAAAACTAGTTATTCAAAACTAACTATCGTAGATTATCTAAATTGCTTTGGAAGGCTTCATCTTCACTAGCATATGCAATAACCATGTTGAATTTGCACCAATGGCTCATCTCGGGCCCTTATCATAGCACTCCTGAACTTCAGATCCATGTAGCTTGCTTTTATTCGATAGGCACTACTAAAAGTTGGGCAATTGCGACCGAAAATAACATTTGCAAAATTAGGAGCGATTTGTGATCGGAATCAAATTTGTTGCAAAATTGGCGACAAAGATCTGGTCACAAAATTTACAACTGCCTTTTTCTATTGCAAATCGTAAAAAATATACAAATAGTAATAAACAAAAAAATTGTAATACCGTCATAAAGTGGTTGCAAATTTTGTGACCACCATTTTTTGTTGCAAAAAAACATATGAATAATAAAAAATAATGTTTAAAATATAACACGGTTTCAAATCGGGCGCTGAATTTGCGACCTACTTTTTTGGTTGCAAAAGAATATGTGAACGATAAAAACACAAAAAATAAATTATGACACGATCACAAATCGGTTGCAGATTTTTCGGTCTTAACATCTACAACTGCATTTTCGGTCGTAAAAATGTGAAACAAAATAAATTAAGTATTTAAATTCCGGTCATAATTATGGCCATTTAATTTCTTTTCATGTCAATGATGAATTAACTTTGACTCATCATGACATGATACACAATAAGTCACTATGACCCACAAGACATGTATGACCCAATATGCCTCATTACATCAATCATAGTTAATCATGGTATAATAAACAGTTAGTCATGGTTAGATATTACCTTAATATTGTCTATTATGGCCTATGTTTATGTCCTGTCACATTGGGTTAGTAATGTTTAATTAAGGAAATTGTGATACTTCATCGGCATTTGGGTCCAATTATGGTTAATTAGGTCCTTTATGCTTTAGTTGTCATCATTAGATGTCTAATTAGGGCTAGTGATGGGACTTATAATCCATTAGGTTAAGCGATGGTAAATTAGGGTAACGTATGCTTAATTTAGGTAATTAAAGGTCCATTACAGTGACTGATGGTTCAACTAGGGTTAGTTTTATTCAATTAGGAGAAATGGTGATACTTTAGGATTAATTAGGCCCAATGATGGTAAATTATGTTTTGATGCTCAATTATAATCATTCAAGATCAATTAGGTTGATTAATGATCAATTAGCTACAAGGAAGTTTAATTAAGGCCTATGTAGTATTTTAAGATGTCAATTAGTCCCAAATGATGGCGAGACAGGGTAGTTTACTGGTTTATGCTCAATCATGGTAACTAAAAGTAAATTACGATAATTGATAGTTCATTAGTGTGATTGATGATGTCATATGGTTAATCGGGCTATTTGATAGTGAATTAGGGTCGTTGATGTTTAGTAATGGCTATTTAAGGTCAATTAGGGTGATGGGTGGTCAACTAGGGTAATAAGGGGATGCAATATGTATTATTTTAGTACTATGGATAGTTTTATGGAAAGAAGAAAAACAAAGATGGTCATTGAAGGTTAATTATGGTTCTTGGTGATTCAAAAAGGGTCATTGATGTATAATAGGATCATTGATGATACTTTAGAGTCAATTAGGCGCAAGTATGTTGAGTTAGGGTAGTGTGTGCTCAATTGTGGTAATTAAAGGTCAATTACTTGATTGTTGGTTCAACTAGGGTAAATGATGTTCAAGTAGGGCAAATACCTCCGTAGAACTTAACTGTTTAAGACCACAATCTATTGTGGTCATTGAGGTCAATTAGAGTATATGGTGGCAAGTTATGTTTAGGAATGGTCAATTGTGATCAAGTGATGATCAACTATGGTTAATAATGGTCAAGACTTTGTTGTCTAGTGGCGTAGAGAGTCAGTTCTACAGGAGCAATTATGTGTGATGTTATATGTTATTACTGAGGAACAAATGGGTCATAGGTAAGGAGGTAGTGGGTCTAGAAACGGGTTAGATTATTAAGGGCTCTTAGATTATTGTGTCAATGATGTCATGGGATTTAAGAATTTAAGTTAATTTTTTTTAAATAAATTGTCTTTGGTGTTGGTTTAGTTACTTTAAACTTAACTATTAGAACTCATTCAACGTAACTGACTTTTTCATGTATGTTAGATTGATTACAAATATGTGGTTAAGGATGCAAAACTCTTGGCTAGCATAAGGAGCTTCTCGTGAATGGTGGATGATGTGTGTGAATGTGTACTCAAATTTAGACCAAGTTTTAAATGTGGAATTACCTAAAAACTACACACAAACGGCAAGT
Organism: Scalesia atractyloides; assembly: GCA_947069175.1. Lineage (NCBI taxonomy): Eukaryota > Viridiplantae > Streptophyta > Magnoliopsida > Asterales > Asteraceae > Scalesia > Scalesia atractyloides. Next base: position 61,542,251 of record CAMTDV010000008.1, read on the forward strand.
GTACCGGACATGTATAATATAGTAAGCAAGACCGAGTATCGAACCTAGGGACTAGTTGTGGCAAACTCTAAAACTCAATCTAAACCGAATTACTAGCTAAAATTAATTTGGGTTTTAATTATCTATTTTATTTAATTAATAATAACCTAAATTTAACTAACAAGAATTAAGACGAAGACGAGAGCAAAAGCAAGCACGAGTGTAACCAGTAATGATGAACAAACCACCTAGGCAAGAATCCCTAACCACATGCAAGACTTCTACGGTTGATAATTACCAAGTTTCTGATTTTAGACCTACTACTCTCTCGTTAGAGAAGACAAATCTTATAGTAATTAGACAAGATAAAGGTGACCCACACACAAAAGCCTAAGAACCGATCTATGACGCGCAATCAGATAGTGGATGAAGGGCTAGATTGAAACAACTCGACCTATCGAAACCGAATCACACAACTAGAGACATGAAAAAGTAAAAGTAACTCACTTTATCAACTTTTAATTGTGAAGCTAGTTTTAAATTGATACACTAAAAATCTAGAATCTTTTGGACACGAATAAATAGAAAGACCCCGAGCTATCGAGTGCCTAAAACTACCACACAACGAATAAACAAATCCTAGCAATCCCAAATTATATTTCTATTCAATGGAATTGGATGCACACTTATGTCTAGTGACTTTTAATTGATTAAGTTACCTATATTATTTCTAATAATAGGGTTAAAACAAGAATTGGCCAGATTAACGAATTAACTAGTGATTTTAACGTGTCTATGGTCAATTTCTTCTTTACAAACACATCAATAATGAAAACCAATCAACTAATATCAGCAAATAAGAGTACACATGATCAAATTCAGCAACAATAAAAACTATTTTAAATCAAACACATAAACTTGGTAAAAAGTCAAACCGAACAAAGTCAAAACATACGAATTAGTTCATCAAACTTAGGCGGTTCCAGAAGTTTAGCCTCTAAATATGTTTAAATAATCAAAACAAAGTTCAAACGAAGAAAACATCTTGTTCCAAACAGAAAAAAACAAATAAAAATCGAAACCGAAGCCTTATGAGTTACAATCTTAAGTACGCGTCTAGGGACTTCGAAACCCGGATTTTTCCCCTTGTCTTCTCTTGTACTGCCCAGAATCTGCCCTAAAATTTTGTTTCCAACCGTCCTCTATTTTGCGAGATATACCCTCATTAAATATGTATACAATTCTAATCCAATACGGGACAAAAGAGGCGGTCAACGAAAATTTAGGTTGGTCAAGAAAATTGTTAGATGCGCATGGGACCCATCTTTGTTTTTTTTTTTCTTTTCCTGAATTGTCGTAACACACATGACAATTAAATGTAACTTTCTCATATATCAATGATAGCCCCTCAACTTTTGAGAGTTATTTTTAGATAACTCCTCTTTATTTGCAATTCAGGTCCTCATCTTTATATAAAATATTATGATGTGTCTTGTACGCTTTTCAACAAATGCCGTTATTGTTTTTCAGTTTTTACTTCAAACTCCCGGTTCTCGTTCTTTGTTCGTTTAAGCTTGTTTATGATTTTTTTTGCATCAGGATCTACAAATACACCAACTGATAAAATAAAAACTAAAAACTAATAAAAATAACTCTTGAACTAATAAAAAAATATACAATATACATAGGATAAATATGTTTATTTTACAACACATCAGTGGAATTGTTGGCATTTGAATTTTATTTATTTGTTTGAATTGAACTAGTTAACATGTTGGAAATTAAGGCTCGAAGATGTTTTATTTAAAATTCCGTTGCGTATTTGAGAACATGTACATTCTTTTAAACTATTCGTGTAATGATGTCTAGCTGATCATCCCTGGTATCACCTAATCTCATACATGCCTCATATCCACGAAAATTTTAAAACTAATCGCATACCCATTAGGTATCACCTAATCTCATACATGCCCTATATTCGCAAATTTTTTTTAATTAATCTCGTACCTCTCGGGCTTTAGGTATACCCACCATAGAAAACCACCCACATACATTGATTTAAGTTGTAATTCTAAAGACATAATATGTTTACATCATAAATTAAAAAAAAAAAACACAAATGCATATTGTTACTCGATGTCTAAACTTAATATCTTAAAAGGTAAATTGGTGAACACTTCAAGGCTTTGTCATGCATGTCTTAAACTTTTCTAGCATGTTTGCGGATGGTACATGAGTTATGGTAGTGTTTGGTATGTAGGATTGGAAGGTGGAATGGAATGGACCATTACGAGAGAAAGAAAAAAAGGATATTTTGATGGTCAATGGAATAGAATCAGACATTACAAAAGGCATTCCCTTCCCTTAAAATCATTCCATCCATACCACCTAATTTTTCTCATTCATACCTTTTGTTACTCTTCAATAACAACACCACAACCCACCACCATTGTCACCATCCACTGCTGCCACCTACCACCCACCCACCGCCCCCACCACCACTCACTGCCGCCACCCACCATCACTATCTCAACCATCCACTACCCACTACCGCTCCGCACCACCGAGTTTATTCCTTTGCCTTCTCCTGACTTCCAAACAACACAAAGTAATGATTTTGTCCATTTCCACATGGTAACCAAATAAGACATAAAATTGTAATGATCTATTCCATTACCTGGTCTATTACATTCCCTCGTCCATTCCATTAACACATACTAATCATACACTTAGGGTTTGGCGAGGTGATGGAATGAATAAAGGAATGAATTGGTCATTACCATTCCATAGTCTTGTTTGGTTACCATGTGGGAAAGGATAAAAATTGGCGATGGGTAGCGATGGTGGTTGGCAACGGTAGAGCGTGGCGGGTGGTGGGTGGTTGTGCCAACATCGATGGGTGGTGATGTATTGCAAAATACATACATTTATCGTGTATAGTTTGAATTCTTTTCATTTTGTTTATTTTAGTTTTTAGTTAGAATTAGTTTCTTTTGATAGTTTGTTTTTTTACAGGTCTCGGTTGCTAGAAAGATGAGAAAACGCAGAAAATATGTTGAAAAAGATTTAGCAACGAGAATCGGGTCGTGACGTAGCTGAATGGGAACAAAAATCAAGAAATTCTAGAAAACCACCAAGAGGAAAGGCCTTCGTGTAACGCGAGGGCATTAAAATATTGTCTTTGATAATACACGTATTGCGCTACGCGACCACAAAGAAGAAGTCCCGTCGCTTAACGCGACAGGGTTGTGATTCACAGTAGTCATGTATTTGAAGCTGGATTCTTGTTGTAAACATATATATTGATCATTAAGAAGCAATTCAACCCTAATCACGAATCAGCAGCAACTTAGGCGAAAGTTTGGAGCAATTCGGAGCGTTTGAGAGTTTGAAGCAGTCGGTTGATTGTTTCACTATTCGGGTGTCTTTATTATTCGTTTCTTTTTTTCGATCATGTTTCTAGTTATTAAAAATACTCTTTTGTTGATTGTTTCAATGACTATGATTGGCTAAACTTATTTTCTGCCTAGATTGGATGAATGGTTTGTAAAGTTTTGATTTTTATTATGGATAATAGTTGCTTATGGATTATTTGCGAAAGTAGTCGACTTGATTATTGATTTGATGTATATGCATGTTTAGAATTATTTAGTTGTCATTCATTGCTTCGTATGAATCTTGGTGAATGTCTTTCATATAATAGGTTCATGCTAGATTTTGATATCATTTTGTAATCTTTAAGGTTAATTAGCCAATACACCTTAGAAGCGATAATCGGTAATTAAATAAGTTTAAGTGTTCTACTAATCACAATAGCTGTGAGGTGTGAGATTATTGTTAGGTCTAAGTCATTAAATTGCTATGTAGGAGCTTCATGAGGAGATTGAACTAGTTGCCCTAGTGACGTTGTCTAACAAGTCTAATCAAGAACTCGAGTCTATCCTAGGTTTATAGCCTGTGAGGGAGTAAATCGGATTAGGGTACTTTCGTAAACCACTTAGATAGCCTGTGAGGGAGTCTAGACCAACCGGTGTTCGTGACAACCTTTAGAGTGCCATAAGTGTCTTCCTTAGAAGGGTCGGGGGTCTTGTTCGGTATTTCGACAGGTTTAGTATTAGAAGATCCCAGTTCCATAACGACTAATTTTCTAATAATATCTTTACTGATGCAAACAAGGATTCCAGTCTAGGTAGTTGTGTCCACCATCTGAGTAAACATAAGGTAGTTTGTGTTTTGTTAATTAATTAATTAATTTAGTTAATTCACACTTTTAGGATATTTAGAACCCACCCCCACAAATATAAAAATGGTTAGTGTCATGTCTGTGTCAGTCTAGGTCTAGATAGAGTAGTTAACATAGTTAAATAGAGTCTCATGGGCTCGATATCCGGACTTACTTAGCTTTACTAGAGTCGATCGGTTCACTTGTTGGTTAGTAGTTTAGTTGAGTTTTAGAGAGTCTAGAGTATTACTTCGTGTCTAGATTAGGTTAATTTAGTTTGTTTTTATTAAACTATTTTTAGCACATCAAGTTCTTGACGCCATTGTCGGGGACTGTTTGGCAATTGCATTGATTACGTTGTTTGGACATAATTGACATGATACATGCTATTTGTTTGTTTGAGTCATAGGAGTCTAAATATTGTTAGTGTCTTTTATTTTTATTGAATCTTTTGTTTGAGTCGTCTTACTTGTTTCTTTGTCGGTTTTGCAGTGGATGCCTCATACATGTTCGCAAGGAGCGTCGCTGAAGTCGCCAATGGACAAGTCTTCCTTCTCCTCTTCCACCCAAAGGTTAATACATATTCTTCCTTATCTTCCGCCCATTATGACTCTACCCTCCCATCTAAACCACCTAGCTTTGACTTCACACCGAAGTCGTCACCCCATAATTCCCCACCACCCTCTCGTCCTCCGAGTCTGCCACCCGTTGCACCAAATATGGCCGACCGTTGTACTGTCCATCAACATTCCACCATCGGTTTCACCGGTATGAACTCACCCATCACCCTTTCCGCAATCAACAACGACAAATCTTGTTAGATCTCGTCCTATATCATGACCGCCATCACCAACTCGTGCCAATTCCACGGTCGTGATGACGAGGATACCCCAACCCACATAAACCGCCTCAACCGCATTGGCTACACATTCAATATCGAAGGTGCTGGGAATGACGCTCGTCTCCTTCAGCTTTTCCCATTTTCAATTGCTGGTTGACATGCCACATGGCTCGATTCACATCCAGCAGGCACTTTCACCACCTGGGCTCCTCTTCGAGATGGTTTTCTCGCTAAGTACTTTCCACCCGCCAAAGCATCTTGCCTTCGTGATCAGATCCATTTGTTCCGGATGGACCCTGATGAGCCCTACCACTTAGCCTGGGAACGATTCCAAACCCTACTTTCTCGTTGCTCTCAACACGGTTTATCAGACTAGGCACTTGTAGAGAAATTCTACAATGGTCTCACCCCAGAAACCCGAGCCCGTTTTGATACCTTAGCAGGAGGCCACCTAATAGGCAAGAAAACGATAGCCAAATGCAATGACTTGTTTGAGAGCTTCGCGCATTCTGATATTGATCACCGGTCTACCACCAGGACTTCCATTCCTATGTCTAGTACTTCCTCGGCCGTTCGAGGGATACACCAAGTTAGCTTGGAAACAATGGTAGTCGCTGCCTTAGAGAGTTTTTATAGAGAGGTTAGCAAAGAAATTCAAGAGTTGAAAGCTAAGGTAGATAAGTGTGAGGTTTGTATGGAGGGTCATGGTACTATCAAGTGTCTGCTGCTCACTTCGGAGCAAGTTGATTTCATTACTGGTCAAACCCGAGGTTCCACTAACCCTTGTAATAATAATAATAACTCCAACTATAGTTCTAACTAGCATAATAATAACAACAACAACAACAACTTACATTCTTCCGGTAACCCCCGTGGGTTCCAAATAGGTCAAACTCAAAATAGGGGGTAGGGTCATACTATAGTGGGGGTTCAAATAGTCTAGTTCAGTTTTCTGGTGGGGGTTTGCAAGGTTAGATAAGCTTAGGGGGTACAATTAGGAAATATCCTACTGGGGGGGTCAAACAGTAAAGGTTCAAATAACCAAAACTTGGGTAGTGGTGTAGATGTTATCCCAACTACTTCTTAAGGACCAAAAAAACAGAATGGACCTTAGAGGAAGATGCCACACTCCTAAAGAACACTCATTCCAACTTTCTAGATCTTCAAAGGCAAGTCGGGGTCATTGCTCGTCAGTTGCAAGAACGACTACCTGGTCAATTCTCGGGCAACACTGAGACGAACCCGGCTGTCCAACTGAAAGCTATTTCAACCCGGAGTGGTAGAACCTTAGGAGAGGTAGTTAGGCAAGAAGTCGTTGAGGAGGAAGAAGAAGAGTTAGTGGATGAGGAAATCGAGATGGAGACTCCCAGAAAAGTGCAAACTAGGTTAGACCCAAAAATTACTACACATACCAAGGAGCCCCAAGTTGAGGAGAACGTAGAGAAGAAACCTGTAGAGGTTAGACCATCCCCGATCATTAGGGGTGCAAACGAGCCAAGCCAAGCCCAAGCTCGACCAGGCTCGAGCTTGATTAACTTATGAGAGCTCGAGCTCGTCTAGTTGGTATTTTCTCAAGCTCGGGCTCGGCTCGTTTACTATCTATTAATTAATATATTAAATAAAAAATATAAATAAAAAACATTTTAGGCTCGAGAGCTCGATAAGTGGAGCTCGCGCTCGGGCTCGTTTACTAATAAACTTATTTTTAGGTTCAGTGTCGGCTTGTAAACAAGTTTAAATAAGCTCGGCTCGTTTACACTAAGGCTAGATAAGGGTCGATGAGCCTAACGAGCTTCACATTCCAGGCTTGAGCTCGGGCTCGATAACAAATGAGCTTTTATTTTAGACTCAAGCTCAACTCGGGCTCAATAAGGCTCGGCTCATTTCGAGCTTTTTCTCGAGCCGATCTCAAGTAGCTCGCGAGCCACTCAGCTCGTTTGCACCCCTACCGATCATAGATCTTTCAAGCATCCCATACCCCGCCCACCTTAAGCATCAGAAATATGCTAAGGAATACGGGCAGTTCCTCGACATGTTCGAACAATTCAAAATTAATCTTCCGTTCATCGACGCCCTTCAATCCATGCCCAAATACCTGAAATTCTTGAAGGACCTTCATAAACGTAAAGATAGGTTAGGACAGCTCTCAAACATCCCATTAAATGGGGGTTATTCTACCATTGTTTTGAATCAGGTCCCGGAAAAGTTGACGGATCCAGGCCATTTAACCATTCCATTTCTCTTCGGTAGTGATGCCGATTCTAGACCCTTAGCGGATTTAGGTGCAGTATCAATCTCATGCTCTACTTGCTTTACGAGAAACTAGAACTAGGAGAGTTGTCACCTACCCGCATGTCCTTGTCTTTAGCCGATCGATCAGTCAACTATCCTCGTAGCATTTTCAAAAATCTCTTAGTTAAGGTCGATAAGTTCGTCTTCCCATAGACTTTGTCATACTTGATTTGGAAGCTGATGAGAGAGTTCTTATCATTCTAGGATGCCCACTCTTATATATCGTAAAGACCATCATTGATGTCTTTGACGGTAACGTTACACTTTGTGTCGGTGAGGAGAAGGTAACATTTGAGGTAGCCTGGTCTATGCAACACCCTAGTGGATCCAATGATTTCCATGCCACTCGGTTTATTTCACAAACTCATTCTTATCATGCGTTGACTAGCGTATAGGCTTCATTGGTGGAGCCGATCTATTTGGAGAGGGTGTAGGTGAGTAAATCAAAGAGGTTATAGATGAAAGGGGAGAAGAAAAGGGAACCAAATGGGTCCCCGAGGTGTTAGAACTTAGTGAGGTTAGGGACGAGAGCGAGAGAATTCCTATAGAGACACCCGCCCCTTTAGAGCTTAAGTCCTCCCGTCACACTTAGAGTATGCATTTTTAGGTGAGGGATCCTATTTGCCTATCATTATTTCTTTTAAATTAGCGGAGGAGGAGAAGTCTAGGTTGTTCGAGGTGTTGAAAGTGAACATGGAGGCAATTGTATGGAGACTTTCGAATATCAAGGGTATAAGCCCCGCCTCTTGTACCCAGCGGATACTCAAGGAAGATGAATATAAGCCGATGGTGCAACCTCAAAGGCGCCTCAATCCGAATATGCAAGAGGTCGTGAAGAAAGAAGTGCTTAAGTTGTTAGATGCCGAGGTGATTTACCCCATTTTCGATTCACCATGGGTTAGTCCGACCCAAGTTGTCCCGAAGAAGGATGGGACGACGATGATTATGAATGAAAAGAATGAACTCATCTCGTCTCGTACCGTCACCGGTTGGTGTGTGTGCATTGACTACCAAAAGTTGAATGACGCCACCCGGAAAGATCATTTTTATATACTGTTTATCGATCAAATGTTGGAGCGTCTAGTGGGTCAACAGTTCTATTGTTTTCTCGATGGGCTTTTGGGTTATTTTCAATTCCCCATGTCACCGGAGGATTAAGATAAAACGACAATTACATGCCCTTATGGTACTTATGCGTACCGATGCATGCCTTTCGGGTTGTGTAACGCTCCAGCTACCTTTCAGCGTAATATGGTTACCATATTCCAAGACATGCTTCGACTTCTATGGAGCTCTTCATGGATGACTTCTTGGTCTATGGTGCCACCTTCGATCAGTGCTTAAATTGGGAGAAACTAATTTGATGTTAAATTGGGAGAAGTGCCACTTTATGGTGACGGAGGGGATAGTGCTAGGGCACAAGATTTCAAGAGAGGGTATAGAGGTGGATAGAGCAAAGATAGAAACTATTAGCAGGTTACCCCCACCCACTAGTGTGAAGTCAGTTCCTACTTCCTTGGTCATGCAGGCTTCTATAGGCGTTTCATTAAGGATTTTTTTTCCAAATCACTCGCCCTTTTGTCTTTAAAAAAGACGTACCTTTTGTCTTTGACGAGGAGTGTCTCTAAGCCTTCGACTTCTTGAAGGAGAAGCTGATCAGTGCCCCCATCCTTTTTCGCCTGACTGGAGCCTGTCCTTTGAGCTCATGTGCGATGCAAGTGACTATGCCGTAGGTGCGGTATTGGGCCAAAGAATCAAGAAACATTTTCACCCGATCTACTACGCGAGCAAAATTCTAAACGATGCTCTAGAGAAATATACCACGGAAAAGGAACTCTTAGCCGTAGTATTCACATTTGATAAGTTTCACTCATACCTCGTGCTTTCCAAAACAATTGTCTTCACCGACCATTTCGTGTTGCGTTTTCTTTTCAGAAAGTAAGATGCCAAACCTGATCTCATTTGGTGGATTCTTTTGCTCTCCGAGTTCGATATTGAAATTAGGGATAAAAGGGAGCAGAGAATGTGGTCGCCGATCACTTGTCGCGCTAGAGGACCCTAAGATAGAGGAAATTCATGAAGAAGCGATAGGAGATAAATTCCCTCACGAGTCAATAGATTTTGTAGATGCTGAGAGAGAAGGGTTGCCATGGTTTTCCGAGTTGGAAAATTATTTAGCATATGGAGCCTTAGTGAAGGGTATGACCACCCAACAAAAACGGAAGTTCCTTAGAGATGCTAGGAAATACATGTGGGATGACCCAACAAAAACGGAAGTTCCTTAGAGGAAGGGCTAGAGATCCTTAGGCACGTACACGAGGGTTTGACGGGAAGTGACCATGGACCTCACACAACCACCCAAAAGGTCTTTGATAATGGATTCTATTGGCATACCATCGTTAAGGATGCTCAAGAATATGTTAGGAAATGCGACGCTTGCCAACGTACCGGCAATATCTCATCCAAGGACGATATGCCCCAAAATCCCATTCAAGTTCTTGAAATCTTTGACTTTTGGGGCATCGACTACATGGGACCATTCCCCTCTTCTAGCGGGAATAGGTACATCCTTATGACAATCGACTATGTTTTGAAGTGGGTAGAGGCTCAAGCTCTTCCCATGAATGATGCCCTAGTGGTGGTGAGATTTCTTAAGAAACTCTTTACTCGCTTTGGAACCCCTAGAGCCATAATTAGTGACCGTGGCACTCACTTTTGCAATGCCGTGATGGAGAAAGCGTTAGCTCGCTATGGTGTCACTCATCGTTTTTCCACCGCTTACCATCCCCAAACAAGCGGTCAAGTTGAAAATACTAATCGAGGAGTCAAGCGAACCCTAGAAAGACCTTAGGAAAAAGTAGGAAATATTGGTACGAGAAGCTAGACGATGCATTGTGGGCGATCTACACTACTTATAAGACACCTTTAGGAACCACCCCATTTATGATTGTTTATGGAAAAGCGTGTCATATTCCCGTTGAACTAGAACATCGTGCGCTTTGGGCGCTTGAAACCATAAACCTAGATCTAACTGAAGCCTCTAGGAAGAGATTCTTTCAAATTCATGAGTTAGAGGAGCTTAGGCTTGCGGCATATGCACGTTCTTGGAGCACTAAAGAGAAAACGAAAGCGTTGCATGATAGGAGACTTAAGGGGTTGAAAGAGTTTAATGACGGGGATAAAGTACTTCTTGACAATTCCCGGTTGAAGGTTTTTGGAGGGAAGTTGAAGTCGAAGTGGGAAGGACCGTATGTAGTGAGTGAGGTTTTCCCGTATGGTACTATTGAGTTGATGAACTGGCTGATGGAGCTAAGTGGAAATTGAATGGCCATTGTTTGAAGCATTATTTAGGGGGGCCCATAGATTCGAATGAGGAGGAGGTGACTCCCCTCGAAATTCCACCCGGAGCGTCCGAATAGAGCTTTGAGTGAAGGCTCAAGTGTAGAGTTTGTACCATTTGTATCGAGTCATTATTTTGAGTCTTTTCGTAGATAATGGTAGTTTTTGTAGATTTTCAGTCTTGTGTTTTGTGTTTTCGAGTCTTTTGCAGGAAGTCATTATTGATGAGGAGCGAAATTTGAAGAGAAAACGGAGTTCCAAGTAAGTTCCACTGTTAGAAAATATTTGGGATTGGTTTTTGGGAGGTTTGGTTAAGATCTGAAATTTTCCAAGGCATGGAAGCCATCAATTCTCAAAACTTTCTGTTAAAAGGGCCCTTGGCGGTATGCAACCCTTATTACAAATCCTCGTCGCGTAGCTCCATGCCATAGAACATTGGAGCTTTAAAAACAATATGTCGTGCTATGCAACGCCAAAACCATCAGGCCATCGTGTAACGTGACGCCACTTTGAACCTTCCATATTTTCAAACCCCACCTTCGCGAAAGGGGACCACAACTCTATTCAGCCGTTGCGTAGCGCGACGGCCTATTAAACGTGCATATCAGCTTTCTTCCCCATTCTTCCCCAAATCACCCCAAACCCTAAAAGACGAACACCCAGACGCAAACCACCACTTTTCCACCATTTCTACATCCAAACACCACCATTCAACCTCCAATTTCACCCCACATCACCCATTTCACTTCCCCGTCATTATCCACCATCAATTTTATCTATTTACTTCACAATCAACCACACCACAGATTTGCTCTCCAAATTGAAAAGTTGAAATTATTATCTTGTTCATCGTGAATCCGATATGTTTTCTTGTACATTTTCAGTATAGTATGCTTTTCTTAGTTAGTTTGAGTTTCGCCTTGCTTATTTAGGTGTTGGTTCTTGTCGGGTCAGTTTCGAGTGGTAGTTTAACAATTTGTCTAGTGTTTAAAGGTTGCGGGAGGCATGGTTTGGGTATGTTATGGACATGGGATTATATTGCTATTACTATTTTGCAAAAAAGTTCCGAACTTGCATTTTGATTTCGAGATTTTACTGGTTAAAACCTCCTTTTACTAGGCGGAATTTTTCGATGTAATTTCTGTCTTTAACATCAAAGAGTTTTCAACTTAACGCAAGTCTGGACTCAATGTCCATTTTGGTAGGAACTTGGGTTTTAATTGGGAAAATTAAAGTGCTGGGAGGAGGTAGTGTACACTGAGTCGTGTACCATGAGTCGGTTTTTTTAGTAGTTAGTCTTGGTCATGGGTTTACTTATATGTGTGTACGAGTATAAGACAACTTGCCCGTACTTAATCTTTATTCGGGCAGGGTTTGTTCATAACTTATGCTTTTGTTAAAGGTAACCCATCTTTTTCTTAAACTTTATTTTTGGATTCAGCCGCAAGTGTAATGCTTTACTAGGCGGAATTTTTCGATGTAATTTCTGTTTTTAACATCAAAGAATTTTCAACTTTACGCAAGTTTGGACTCAATGTCCGTTTTGGTAGGCACTTGGTTTTAATTGGGACAATTAAAGTGTCAGGAGGAGGTAGTGTACATTGAGTCGTGCACCATGAGTCGGTTTTTGTAGTACTTAGTCTTGGTCTTGGGTTTACTTATATGCATGTACGAGTACAAGACAACTTGCTCGTACTTAATCTCCATTCAGGCGGGGGTTTTTTATAACTTATGCTTTTGTAAACGGTAACCCAACTTTTTCTTAAACTTTATTTTCAGATTTAGTCGCGCATGTAATGCTATATGGTTGTTTCCATTTTTATAAAAATACAACTTTTCAAAAATACAAAAAAAAATATATAAAAAATGTAAAAATACCAAAAATAGTTTGTGATTACTGACTTGCTGCCTGTTTTCTTTGTTTTATCATTGTTTTGCAGAGATGTCAGGTGCAGGTAGTAGCAGTGGTGCATGAGGCAAAAGACGAAGAGGGCCGCCACCACGCCCACAAGGGGTCCTAGATCCGCAGGCCGACCGTCCAGATCCGCGCCGCATGCATATTGTTTATGTTAGTCCAGAAAGGGTACCGGTTTGCTGAGTTACAAATTGAAGAGAGCACCCTATTCTTCAATTTCAGGTGAATACTAAAGAATGGAAGAAGCCGAGTAAGTAGATCCATACTGATTTCTTTGAGCATCGCACCATAGATTTGGATTAGCTGGGAAAGATGGGTGAAAGGCAAAGGGTTGAGAATTTGTTAGGGGCTAGGCTTAGGTTGGTAGTTGATTGTTATTGGGAGCAGTTTGAGGAGTTAGTGCTAGAATTTCACTCCACCTTTTGACACGAGGAAGGTGCATTTGCTGAGAGGGATGCGGTATCCTTTAGTTTGGGCAGGATGGTACATGAGATGACCATACTAGAGTTTGTTGTAGCGAGTGGTTTTTACATAGCCGAGGAGGTAGTTGAGCCCGAGTTTCTGACAGATTCGCGAGGTGTTTATGTGACTTAGAAAGAGTTGAGCTTGGGTAGTGTTGATTTAGCTAGGTTTTGGGCTACCATTTCCTATCACCCGTTTGCCGGTACAAAATTGATTACAACTGTTAAGGACCCCATTTATAGGTATGTGCTGAAATTATTTTCTACACTCTGGTTGGTAGGAAATCAGGGGAGAACAAGGCCAATTGGACGGACTTGTTCAATCTTATGTGTTTAGTAGAGGGTCGTAACATGAATCTTGCAAGTGTATTGTCATGGTCTTTTTCGAGGACTAGACGAGGGGGGTATATGGTTGCTTTAGATATGAAACCTTATATTACAAGGCTTGCGGAGAATATGAATGTGTTCACTAAATATAATCCGCAAATTCTAACTAGGGGCCCAACTTTAAAGTTTTTTACGATCAGGGACCTGCAGCTGGCAGGTATTTTGACATTGACTAAGCCGATCACTTGGGAAGGTGTTCGACTTGGAGCTCAGGTCCAGCCACTAGAGGGTTACCCGACACAACATTTTATGCAGGCTATTCACCCGACCCATAGACAGAGGCAACGTCAAAGGCAAGAGATACTGACACCAAAGTACCCTAGGCGTCAGCTGCCACTAGATTCGCTCACTTTAGAATCTTTATATAATAGGATAGATCAGGGTTTGGCGAATTAAATGGTTGTGCGAACCAACAGTTCGGTGATGCTAGGCATATGATATAGACTGGGCAGGAGAGGCAGGAGAACACACTTAGATATATGATAGGGTGCATGAGTATGAATGTTCTTGATTTCTTTCAACCATATGTAGCTCCGGGTCCATTTGATATGCCAGGCCAGTTTGGTTTTGTTGATGCAGATGTCTGTTGCCTACGTCATCGAATCATATCAGGTCTCTAATAGGATCAAAATGTTAGATGTCTATATGTAATGTTCACTTCGTACGAAGGTGAATGTTCACTTTGTACGAAGGTAGGTTGGTCACCTCGTACGAAGGTTGAATGCCAACTTCGTACGAAGGTAGTTTAGGCCACATCATACGAAGGTAACTTGTTAACTCCGTACGAAGGTGAAACACTCAAGTTCGCACGAAGTGAGTGGTCTATATATAGGAAACGAACTTAGTGTTAGGTATTGTTTTGGTAGACGGACGGCAGAGCCCTGTCCAAGTGTTTTCGGGATCTTGTACATGTTGAACTATTAATGAAAACAAATAATTGAGGAAATATAATCGTGTTAAACATGTCACCTAATCTAAAACGGATTCCACATGTTTAAGTCTAGCTTAATCAAGTTAGATCTAAGCTATAGGATCCTAGCACGGACCTACAAGTGGTATTAGAGCTAGAAGGCCTGATTTGAAGACATTCTACAAGATTTTACTTCTCTTCTTCTCATTTTCACTCTTTTATCATTTTTTCAAAGATTTAACAGTCAAAATGGGCTGAATTTTTCCTAGAAAACTTAAAATCTACTTCTAACAAACCGTTGAAAGAATCAGACCTAAATCAATTGAAATCATGATAAAATCATCAAAAAACGTGAAATTTTGAACCACCCTCGCACGAAGATAGATTTACCTTTTTACGAAGTGAAATTCTGTCCAAATTAAAAGTATACCTTCATACAAAGATAAACTTGAAAAATTATTTCTACCTTCCCACGAAGATAAAATCTTTGAAAATTGGTTTACCTTCATACGAACTGGGATTTAATTGATTTTTTGTGTTTACATCGTACCAAGTCACCTTCGTACGAAGTGAATCTACTTCACACGGAAAGTAACTTCGCACAAGATTATCTTTATACAAATCATATTTTGTTCAATTTTTTTTTACGAAATGGAGAACGAGTTTTACAATTCCTTCGCTACACCATCAACATCAACTTCCACGGAAATTACTCAAAGTCTAAACTTAGATAATCTAAGGGGGATGATGCAAAAACCGCCTAAGTTGATGAATCTAGAAGATTATGGAGGTTGGAATGAAAAAATTGTGAACTGGGCATAAGCCAATTATTTCGATTGCTGGTATGCCATTGAGGAGAAGTATGTTACTCCTACTGGAGATAAGTTCGTGAGAGAAAAGAAGATGATGAATATCTTGCAGCAAGTTGTAAAAGAAGATATTTTTACTTTGCTACAGCATGATGGAGATGTTCAGTTAATCTGGAACACGTTAAACGTAAAATTTCAGGGTAGCACACAAATGTTAAAAAGTAAAGCAACGCTACTCAAGAAAGAGTTCGACATCTTCATAGCTTTCAGAAAAGAAACGATGAAACAAGTTATTGAAATATATTGTCATCTGGCCGTGGAAATGAAAGGTTTGGCTATACATAAAGAAGATGAAGAATGGGTTGACAAGTTGCCCGACACATTGCGTTAGGGAGAATGGCCGACTTATCTAACAATATTAAAAAACAGTTCAGAATATAGTACTTCGATTTTGAGTAAGTCGTCGAGAAAGTTGAAGGGCATGAGCTTGAAATGCGAAAAATGGCTAAAACAAAAAGTGCACTTACTCAACAAGATGTCAATCTTTACTACAAAGGAAGTCCGAAAGCCAACATTCAAGGCCCAAAGATTCAAACAACTTACTGTGTAAGAAGTTCATCTGGTTATTCAAGTTACTTCCAACAGTGGTAGTGGTCTTTCATCTTATTCGAGTTTTGAGCCAAATACTCCGATACAGAGCCCCCAGTCATCACAAAGCTCTAACAATTACAATAGTCAGAACAACTCAAATCCTCATATCCTGCAGTGTAACATTGCTATAAAATTCACAATGCTTAAGATTTCATAGAAAACACGGCTAAACCACACATGGGCTTACTTGCTTCAGTGTTGGAATCTTATGAGAGTTTGGTGGCAGGAAAGATCAGGAATCCTGAAATGATAAAAGAGGATTACGATCAAATTGATCCAGAAAAGTTGGAACTAATCGATATAAAATGGTTTTTGGCTAGTATAATTCGAAGAGTGCAATAATTTTCAAAAATTACTGGGAGGAAATGTCACATTAGTCTGATTCAAATTGGGATTTCATAAATCCAAAGTAACTTTCTTCAAGTGTAGGGAAAAGGGCCATTTCAAAAGAGAGAGAAATTTATGGAAGTCATCAAAATCCATTTGATGATTACTATAAAAATGCAATATATCATAGAACTTCTCAACAACCTCAGAATAATCAAGACTTTTTCAATCAGATGAGGATTCGGCAAGATCAAAAGATAAAGCCCTAATCGCTACACAAGAAGATGAAGGTTTTAACTAGGATAAATATCTTTCAAAAATCGAAGGTCTTGCATTGTTGGTAGAACTTATTGAAGAACCGGAACCAGAGATGGAAGAAGTTTGTGCTGAGATTGTTTATGATGAAGCTCCAGAAAAATCTAATCGATGTTATTATACCGAAGAAGAAATTTTACAAAATTCTTGTCAAGCATTTATATCTCCTGAAGTTTATAATTCTTTTGCAGGTTTCTTCAGTGAACAAAGAAATTGCAAGGATACACAATGTGAAGAAGAAATGACTGCTGAGAAAATAATGCTCGATCGACTAAACGAGGAAGGTGAAACTATTAATGTTAATCAGAAACTCGAAGATGAGAAAGTCAAGGAAGAAAGAAAAATTGAGAAGGTTGAGATAGAAAGACAGTGTACAAACTGTTTAGAACCGTGCAAGTCTTGTCTGGAAAAGGATGAGAAGTATAGAGAGTTAAAATGTCATACAGATAATATGTCAAGTGATTTCAAAGAGACGAAAGAGGCTTATGATTAGCTAAGTAAAACAACCAACCTACACCATGATGCAAATAGAGAAGATAACGCTCAATTTCAATGTTAAAAGCAACGGTCATGGACAAACATATGGAAATAAACATTGACATTGACACAATTGCCAAATTGAAGCGTGAGCTAGAAGCAAGGAAAATAGAAAAGAAAAGGGTTGACAAAAAGTTGATCAGTTATTCAACGATGTCTTATGTTTTGGATCACATTCTTACCAAGCCGACTGGAAAAGTTGAGACTGGGGAAGATATATATGCTTATCAGGATAGAAGTCTAGGTTATAATTGATATCCACCCCCGATAAGGAACAGTTACTCCAGGAAAAATTATGACGGGGAGGAAACAGTAAAAACTGAACAGAAAGATCAGTTGCCCGACAACATTTATGTCACCTATTCAAAGTCTGATAGTGAGGATGGATCAGATGTGGTTAAAAAAGTGGTTGAGAATGTTTTGGGAAAAGAAAAAGATAAAAATGTTGAAAACACTCAATCAAAGTATGACAAAGAAAGTTCGAGTTCACAGCCTGAAAGTGACAAAAGTTTTCATGATGCTTATTTTAATAAATCAGAAAGTAGTTCAAATGATGATCCAAATATTTTAATATTCGAAATGTGTGGATCTGATCAACTACATTCTGATTCTGAATTTCTGATTCAGAATGTGAACTTGAATAGAGTAGAAAAAGTTTTCAAGTTTGTCAAAATCGAAATTTCTGAAATTGAAAGTTTAACAGATAAAAAACAATTTTTGAACTTAAAATGTTAAAAATCTTAGTATTCCAAACTCAAATATTCTTACTCAAATAAACAACAGAGAAATTATAATAGAAAGAATGGGTCATGGTATGGTAAGAGGAATAATAACAAGTTTGGAAATTCAAAATTTTTGAAGAAAGTGAACTTTGTACCTAGTACAAGTTGAGAAAGTGCAAAAAAGTCATATTTGAAAATAATCTAATGAAGAATTTTTCACTCAATAACAACGTGAACAGGTTGAGGGATCCTCTGTTGTAACAGATAGTAGGATGTGTTTTAAATGTAATAAGGTTGGACACATTGCTAGAAAATGTCCTCAAAATAATCCTAAATCTGTTCATGAGATCAAGAAAAATTCTGAAGATTTAAAACGAAATCATCGATGTTTGTACCAACTTAGATTTGGAATCAAAGCATAGAATATGTAAACAAAGTGAAACAAGTTAACAATAAAATTTCAAAAGACAAAAACAGGTGAATCTTCAAAAAATGTTGAACAAAAAGATTCTACTTTGTATTTCAAGAAAGCTTTAATGAAAGCATAAATATGGGTGATAGAAAGAAAAAAATGTTGAAGAAGTTAAACAAACAGTGTCAACTGAGAGTTAAGAGGACTTTCCTAAACTTGAGAAATTTATAAATAAATCTGATTGTGTAGAGGAAATTAAAGACGGGAAAGACTTGGTTGTCTCTATTCAGCTAATTGTGTATGTTTGAGTGCAAGAATTTCTGAGATCAAAGTATATCATGAAGAACGAAGTTCCTTGGCACATGACGAGAAAGTAGCCGGGTTATTCAAACGAAAAAAATTTCAGGCTATAATAAGTTTGCTAGAACGTTTATTTTGAAGAAAATTTTGAAAAAAATTGATACACAGAATCCTCACTATTGAACAGACAAAACTAGTTAAAAGACAGAGTTGTAAATGTTTTTAAATCAAAAGTGTCACAGTTTTGTCAACATGAGGGGAGAAAAGTATGAATAGAAAATGTGAAGCAGTAATTGATGGCGAATTAAAGTGATTTTCATTGGTAGGTTAATGTTTCTTTCTTTAAAAACAAAACTTCAAAAATATTTTTTTATTTTAGAGGGAGAGAAATGTTGTAAAAATAAAAAAAATATAAAAATTTGAAAATGTACAAAAACATGAAAAAGACAAAAAGAGTTTTCATGTAAAAAGAGGAAATGATTGTACATCAGTGGACTATCACAGTATGCTAAGGAAATGTAGTGTCAAAATGTTTAAAAAGGTCTCACTGATGATGTGCAAGTAGGCTTCGCACATTCAGTAAATTGTTTTTGAGATATAAACATAAAGAAAAACTTCTTAATTAGTGGGTTAACATCTCTTGGATATATGGTCTTAGGACCTCGAAATTTCGTTTGAGAGATTGCCAGATTTCTAGATTCTAGGTCTTTATAGATAATTGATATCTGGGGTATTATACAAGTTCTTTTGATTTTGCGTCAGCAATGGCCTAGAACTTGTTATTTACTTTTGCTTTAAAACCTTAAAACTGCATCAAATTGAACGTATCGAAAAATCTAACAATTGTAGTCAAAAGATTCCAAATATAGAACACCACTTTTAAGTTGAGCCTTAATCTCTTTGTCTATATGATGGTACTAACCTGAGCTCTCAAGGTCTCGCATAGCCCGGATACAGATACCAGTTAGATATATTCACCTATAAGATAAAATCTAGGGAATCTTGACAAGGGAGCATATTTTGGCGTGGAAAACATTGTTAAGTCAAGTTCTAAGACATCTAATAACATATCTTGAAATAACTGAGAAATGTGTAGAAGTTTAAGTAGATCAGCATACTGATAATCCAAGTGAATTTATTTAGGACTTAAAGTTTTATCAGATCAACGGTACTAGTGATATGTCTTAAGAACTACTATGACCCTCTTTCACAAACTCCCAAAAAAATGTCTTTAAATACGTTGTACATAAATATTTTATATCATAAACTCAAAAAGATTTTATATTTATCTTAGTTTTGACTGTTGATAACGGAAAGCTGATTTTAAAAGTCTAAAGCTGCTGAACTAAAAATGGAATTTGAAAGTTCAATTTTGAAATGAGAAATAGTTTTGAAATGATTAAAAGTTCATTAATCTGAAACTTAAATGTGATAAGAAATATTAGTTTGTTCACAAATTGATCAACTAAGGTTATTAATGTGAACTTGGTAGATAAATCAGACAACCAGAGTCATTAACTTGGACTTGGTTAAATGAGTTTAAAATTTAAAATGTTGAAATTTTTTGACAAATGTTTGAGTTGAAAATTTCCAAGTTTGAAACTGAAATGTTTATTTGAATGATAATGAGTTTAATTAGGAAGCTGGAAGTTAGGGGGAGTAACAATGAAATGTTGATCATAGAAAAAGAAGCTCAAGGAAAGGGGAGCATGTTGATGATTAAAGTTTATAATTCAAGATCGAAGAATAAAAGGAGATAGTCGATGATATTTGCTGAACAAGAATGTTAAAGTTATTAAAGAATTGAAGAAATTTGTAGATGGTAAAAGACTCTAAACTTAAGAAAAATTCGAAGACTACGGCAACATCTAAAGGGGAGATTGTTGATGCAAATGTCTGTTGCCTACGTTATCGAATCATATCGAGTTTGCAATAGGATCAAAACGGATGTCTATATGTAACGTTCACTTTGTACGAAGGTGAATGTTCACTTCGTACGAAGGTAGGTTGGTCACCTCATACGACGGTGGAATGCCTACTTCGTACGAAGGTAGTTTAGGACACTTCGTAGGAAGGTAAACTTGTTTACTCTGTACGAAGGTGAAACACTCAAGTTTGCACGAAATGAGAGGTCTATATATAGGTGAGCGAACTTAGTGTTAGGTATTGGGTTTGCTAGACTAGACGGTGAAGCCCTGTCCAAGTGTTTCCAGATCATCTACACGTTGAACTATTAATGAAAATAGATAATTGAGAAGAATAATCTTGTTAAACATGTCGCCTAATCTAAAACAGATTCTTCACGTTTAAGACTTGGTTAATTAAGTTAGACCTGAGCTATCGGATCCTAGCACGGACCTACACGTTCTAGTGGTGAGGGTGGTTCGAGTTAGTCGGTTGGGCATGGATCTTGTTTGGATCTGTATGGGTATGTGGATTCGACACCGGATTTCCCAGTTTATGAGTAGAGGGAGGATGAAAGTGAAGAAGAAGAAGATAGTGAAGATGATGAAGAATAGTCTGGGGATCGAGGATGCAGCATGAGCTTAACGGAGTATCTTTTGTTTTAGTTTTTGTTTATGTTGTTTTTATCCTCTGTTAGTTTGTACTTATATTATTTTAATACTTTAAACAGGTTGGTAGGGATGGGTTGGTTGATGGTGATGGTTGAACAGTTTTAGACACTTTTATCTATCTACTATGCATTTTGGTATATTTGTGGTTGATTTGATAGGTATGGTGTACTTGTTGTCGCTTTCGTTTGCAGGTGAGAGATTAGGAATTGTTTGTTGAGCATGTTTGGAGTGGAGGGCATATGTGGAATTGACTGGCACATAGACAGTCTCACATATCAGCTAAATTGTTTCCACTGGATTTTTTATCTAGTATTTATTTTAGTATAGTTAATTTTGAGTCGTATTCTATGCCTGCATTAGGGACAATGCAAACCTTAAATATGGGGATGTGATATAGAGTTGTACATATGAGTCTTAGTGTTAGTTGAGTCATAAAAATTGAAAAAATACAGAAAAAAGTAGAAAAACCAAAACTCGAAAAAAATTGAAAAATTAGAAAATGTCTTTGATTTAGAGTTGCAAATAAATACGAAAAATGATATAAAAGTCGAGTATGTTCGGTTCTCAAATAATAAAAATATGAGTATAAGTAAAGTTGAGCATGTGTCTGTTTGGGATATGTGGGTAGGCTCTTCTGGTTTTTAGGTTCCTTTGAGCTAAATTAACTTAAATGTTAGGATACCGGTGGGTTCTCATCTAGGAGAAATAGAAAAACCGAAACCACCAATAATAGTATAAGGAATGTCGTTATAAGTTAAAAGCTTTAGAATTTTTTATCAAAAAGAAAAAAAATTATGCAACATTGAAATATTGAGTTAGATTGAAAAAAGACGAGGCCTATGTAATCTTTATTGGGGATGGTGACTCTGATTTAGATTGCCTCTAGATTGAGTTAAGAAAAGAATTGCTAAACATGTTGAAGCTCAGGTTGTCGTTCTGGGGATGGTGACTCTGATTGAGACAGCCTCTGGGTTAGGTATGCAAAAGTCTAGTGCTCATAAAAAGAAAAAAAATAAGAGAAAAAAGTTTGATTTTAAATTCTTTGGGTTTTGATATGAAACGGTTAGGAAATAACCAATTGGTTGTTCCTTTTGTTCCGTAAGCTTGAGGCAGGATTAGGTGGAACCGTGACTCTCTAGTGTGAGATCCTAGGTTGATTAACCGCACTTAAACGTAAATAAACATAATAAGGGCCTAGGACCCAATGTTGAGTTTAAGAGGATCGTATACCCGCAATCATGAGTTAACATGTGCTTGATTTTTAATAATATAATAAAATTTTTGAAATCGACTATTATTTTGACTTTGATTCCTTTTTATATCTTTTTCGGGGATGAAGAAAGAGTAAGTGTGGGGACATTTGATATATTGCACAATACATACATTTATCGTGTATAGTTTGTATTCTTTTTGTTTCATTAATTTTGGTTTTTAGTTAGAATTTGTTTGTTTTAATAGTTTGTTTGTTAGTAGGTCTTGGTTGCTAAAAAGATGAGAAAACGCAGAAAATATGCTGAAAAAGAGTTAGCAACAAGAATCGGGTCGTGATGTAGCTGAACGGGAACGAAAATCAACGAATTCTAGAAAAAGAGCCCGTCACGTCGCACGACCGCGAAGAGGAAAGGCCTTCGTGTAATGCGAAGGCATTAAAATATTGTTTTTGATATACATGCGCTGCGCTACGCGACCACAAGAAGAAGTCCCGTCGCATAACGGACAGGGTTGTGATTCACAGTAGTCATGTATTTGAAGCTGGATTTTTGTTGTAAACATATATATTGATCATTAAGAAGCAATTCAACCATAATCCCGAATCAACAGCAACTTAGGCGAAAGTTTGGAGCAATTTGGAGCGTTTTTGAGAGTTTGAAGCAGTTGGTTGAAGGTCGGAAGCTTAGTAAGTCATCCGCATCGTCTTTTCACTATTCGGGTGTCTTTATTATCCGTCTCTTGTTTTCGATCATGTTTCTAGTTATTATAAATACTCTTTTGTTGATTGTTTCAATGACTAAGATTGGCTAAACTTATTTTCTGCCTAGATTGGATGAATGGTTTGTAAGTTTTAATTTTTATTATGGATAATTAGTTGTTTATGGATTATTTACAAAAGTAGTCTACTTGATTATTGATTTGATGTATATGCATGCTTAGAATTGTTTAGTTGTCGTTCATTGCTTCGTATGAATCTTGGTTAATGTCTTTCATTATTAGGTTCATGTTAGATTATGATATTATTTTGTAATCTTTAAGGCTAATTGGCCAATACACCTTAGAAGCGGTAATCGGTAATTAAATAAGTTTAAGTGTTCTAGTAATCTCAATAGCTATGAGGTGCGAGGTTATATTTAGGTCTAAGTCATTAAATTGGTAGGTAGGAGCTTCGTGAGGAGTCTGAACTAGTTGCCCTAGTGACGTTGTCTAACAAGTCTAATCAAGAACCCAAGTCTATTATAGGTTTATAGCATGTGAGGGAGTAAATTGGATTAGGGTACTTTCGTAAACCACTTAGATAGCCTGTGAGGGATTCTAGACCAACACGTGTTCGTAACAGCCTTTAGAGTGCCATAAGTGTCTTCTTGAGAAGGGTTGGGGGTCTTGTTCAGTATTTCGACATGTTTAGTATTATAAGATCCTGGTTCCATAACGACTAATTTCCTAATAATATCTTTACTGATGCAAACCACGATTCTAGTCTAGGTAGTTGTGTCCACCATCTGAGTAAAACCTAAGTTAGTTCATGTTTCGTTAATTAATTAATTTAGTTAATTCACAAATTTTAGGATATTTAGAAACACCCCCCTCACAAATATAAAATTGGTTAGTGTCGTGTCCATGTCAGTCTAGGTCTAGATGGAGTAGTTAACTTAGTTATATAGAGTCTCGTGGGTTCAATATCCGGACTTACTTAGCTTTAATAGAGTCGATTGGTTCACTTTCCGGGTAGTAGTTTAGTCGAGTTTAGAGTATTACTTTGGTCTAGATTAGGTTAATTTAGTTTGTTTCTATTAAACTACTTTTAGCACATTAGTGGCGGCGGCTATGGATGGAGGTGGTCAGTGTTGGTGGCGGGTGGTGGTAGTGGCCAGTGGTCGCGTTGGTCGGCAGTGGTGGATGGTGACGGTGTCGGTGTCGGAAATAGAGGGTGGTGGGTGGCGACGGTCAACGGTGGTCGGTGGCAAAGGGTGACAACGGCGCTAGTGGTAGCGATCATGGTGGTCGTAGTGGTAGTCGGCAGCAGTGGGTGGCGGTAGTCGATGACGGAGTGTGGCGGGTGGTGATGACAATGAGTGGTGGTGGTGGCGGAAGTGGTAGGTGGTGGTGGTGGTGAAGGTGGTCGCTGGCAGAGGGTGACAACGAGAGTAGGTCGAGGTAGCGAGTGGCGAAGGAAGTGGTCGGGGTGGTGGTGGTTGGTGACAGTGGTGGTCGGCGACGGAGGTGGTGGGTGGTGACGACGGTGGGTGGTGGTGGTGGGCGGTGTTGATGATGGTGATGAAGGTTGAGAAGGGGAATAGAATGAAAAAAACAAAAGGTGCGGATGGAATGAATTTGAGGGAATTGAATGGCTTATGTGATGGGTGATTTCATTACCTTGACCAATCAAACACATTTTTTCCATTCCCTCAAAATAGTTCATATATTCCACCTCTCATTCCTACATACTAAACACTACCTTAAAGTGTTTTAGAGGGAATAAATGGACGAGGTAATAGATGCTTCTATTCCATTGATCAATAAAACACCTTTTTCTTCATTTTCTTATAATGGTTCATTCCATTATTTGCATACCAAACACTACCTAAGGGTATCTTTGGTATGAAGTAATGGAACAGACGAGGGAATGGAATGGACGAGGGAATGGAATAGACCATGTAATGGAATGGACGAGGTAATGGAATAGACCATGTAATGGAATGAACGAGGTAATGTCTAGTTTGGTTACCACGTGGGAATGACATGAATCATTACTTTATGCTGTTTGCTAGGCAAGTAAAGACGAGGGAGTAATGTCGGTGGTGAGCGGAAATGATGGGTGACTATGGTAGTGGCGGCGATGACAGTGGGTGGTGACGGTGGTGGGTGGCATAGGTGGTGGCGGCGATGATGGTGATAGTGGCGGTGGAGGTGGTGGCGGCGATGACAGTGGGTGGCGGCGATGACAGACGACAGTGGATGTCGACGGTGGAGGGCGACGACAGTGGCAAAGGCGGCGGCGATGGTTGTAGTGGCGACAGCGGTGGATGTGGTGGGTGGGTGGCGGTGGTGGCGTCTGTCACACCCGCTCATACGCGGAAGCGCACGGTGTGACCTTGATCGATTTTTATTGTATACGATATAAGTAAAGAAACTATGTGAATAAAAAGCATGATGTTCATCCATTCTACCATGAAATAAGTACAAGTCATAAGTTGTTCAAAAGTAAAAGACAACATAAGTTATAAAGTTTTACAAAAGACTTGTTCCAAAATAGAGTTTTTAATACCAAGGCTTTGCATCCTATGTCTCACTCGAGGATGAGATATATGGACCAAACCCTTCAAAACGGATGACATAGCGTTCTTGACAACCATTCCCTTTGTGATAACCATTGCGCTAAGATCCACTTAATTTCCTGAAATACATGTAAGTTTAAAACATCAACGAAAGTTGGCGAGTTCATGTGTTTTGTTTCGCATCAAATGAATCTTAGAAACATTTGAAAGTTCGTATGTAAAAATGTGGTATGAAAGCGTCAATGAACTTGGTGATCATTCATGTTTTGCAAGTGCAATAATATGTGTGACGACATAGGAAGCACTTAACCCTTAACGATCTAGTACCGACCCACGATCGGCTAGGACAACAAAAGCACTACATGCGGCCATTGTCACACCCCAAATTTCCAAACAAACACCGGTGTGCCCGGGTGGGGAATATCGTGACATAAGTAGATATCATCATAGTCAATTAACACAGCACAACGAAAGTCTTGGAGTTTAAATCACTATTACAAACCAAATGTTCAAAGTACGAAAAATAATATACAGACGGCTTGTAATGAAAGATCCACAGGCGGATCGTAAAATATACAAAAATGTGTAACAGACTTTAGGGCAGATCTAAGGATTTGCAAGATCCTCTTATATCACTACCAAGCAGCTTCCAGCCTAATTCGTATTGTACCTACAACTTAGTCTTTTGAAAATGCGTCAGCTTTCGCTTGTAAATACAATTAACTGACTCGTTTTGAAAACATTTCAAAAATTGATTTAAGTGCACAGGGCACGGAAAATCATTTATAACTTGGGAAAGTTATGTTTATAACCTTGTTAACAGATTCACATGTTTGTCAATACATATGGGGCCCAGTACAGAGACCGAGACATGATTAACTGACACACACTTATGAACCCACGAAGGAGTTACCCCCAACTTGTGGGTAAAAAGATATTTTAGCATTCGCATGTGTAGGGTGTATGCCTACACCTCGGGCATAGGTCGTTCGTCATTAGTAACTTAAATGAGCCGAGGATATCCAGGACACATTCGTTAACCCCCAATGTTTAAGTTATCAAACAAAACTGATCAAAATGGAATATGCGGATTTACTAGCCACAATCCGGCATTCGATTGATTCCATTTCCGACCAAGCGGTAATAATTTACCGTAACCCAAGCCCGTATAGGGGAAATAAGTCAAGAGTATTTACCTGAGCTAGCACTTGATTCAAATGCAAGTTTATATTAACTCAGCCGTTTAATCAATTAGATAAGTGTAGATAGCATTTATTGGAAGGCTTTAGTCTGGAATATGGCATAAGCTAACCAATTAGAATACTAACGGTCTTATTTAAGTCATACACTTAGACCGACTAGCTTAAAGGATCAAAACGGTACAATACGCTAGATTAAGCGATGACCGGGTAGAATGTAGTTTAAACCCAACAAGTACTTAAGACTTATATGTCATGGGTAAACAATTAACATTCTGGAATTTGAGATTAAAATGATAAGGTTAAACCCGTTTCGGTTAATTTTCGTAAACTTGTTACATATACTTAACCGTACGCATATAAGCGATATCGGGAAACCGGATGAGTCATGAACAAGTTCTATATGTCATTATACTTTAAATAAGTTGTAATATCATTAGGATATCAACTTATATGCCAGTTGAGGTTTTAAAACGAAACTACGCCTTATAAGACGTTTTGACCATTTATGTGTCGTATAAAAGGAACTTGCATGTATTCTGATGTTATGATCATAAACCTTCTGGAAAAATACTTAATTTATGATATAGGATCAGTAATATAGCATACATAAGTGTGATTTGTGGTTTAAGACTAAACTATGCACCGAAAGGGCATTTTGGTCTTTTAAAAGTATAGTTTACGATATTATATTAAATTGGTTTATGATCAGAATATTACCATCATAATATGTTAATTAAATTAACATATCAGTAGGTAATTCATTTGCAAGTTCATTGCTGATTAAAACCTTGTTTTTTTGTAAAAAGGACATTTTAGTCAAAATTGACATTTTAACGGAACTTGTGCATAAACTCGATTATGATTATGATCAAGTAATATAAGCTTAGAGGGTTATACTACATTGTATTACGATTATAATGTGACCATAAATAAGAAGTTTAACTACTCTAAGTCCGGTCAGAATCGAAAGTCAAAGTAGAAGTCAAACTTCGCGACTTTCTGTTGCAAACCGACTCTAGGACTGAAATTGATGGATCGATCATGATCCCAAATGTTCTAATAATTATTACCAACTTGTTTAAGTGTCAAAACATATTCTATAACATATATAAACTCAGATTATAATATTTTCAAAATCTGGCCTGTTTGACTTTTTAATAATAAAACTTTGACCCGTCAATTGGTCTAGTAAACGTGATCTTTATGAGGTGCCCTTTATAGGGATTAACACCTACCTTATTACGACCACTTAGCCATGTTCATTATGATTAATGACTAGACCATAATGGTGTTAACCGAAAGTCAAAGCGTTTTTCGTAAACGCTTGACTTTTGGCTATAAAAAGCCTACAAACGAAAATGCAAGAGAAAGGAACACTTACAAGTGATCCTTAGATGAAATAGAACTAAGTTGGATGCTCCTTTCAGTTAGGATTCCACAGGAGGGAGATAGAATGATTTATGAGAAAGATGCAACAAGTGAAGAACCGATGCTCATTTTTATAGTTGCAGAGCTTGAAGGAGGTGATGCCAGGTATTAGCAGGTGTTAGAGGGTATCTACCAGTGTCCTAAAACGTTGCATAGTAGTTTGGAAGCCCATAGTTTCAAATTGAATGGGTTTTGAAAGCTTGTGTGGTTGCGAAGCAAATTTTCTGCAGCAGACCTCTTCTGGCGGTCCGCGAGAGACCAGGCCTTGTCTCTCGCGGCCTGCGAGCGGTCAATAAATTCTTTCAAAATTTTCCACATTCAGCCCCTCAACTTATTAAACTTCTAAAACACCTTAATAAGCATAATTAGCCCTTCGTAACTAATATTTGGCGTACCCGGGAGTATGCCTGGTCCTTGTCAAGCTCTCGGTTCGTTAAAAGGTCACTCAGAGGTATAAATTAATATGTTGACACTTTTAACCCCTCCATCGTCCAACTTTTATATATTTACACAAATAGTCCCTCTCGTCCAATAAGTGGCTCATATGAGAGTTAAGATTTTGTAAAGGGTCACTCAGAGGCTTAGTTTGAGCATGTTGACACCTTTAGTCCTTATTAGACTTAATATAAAAAATAATGACATGTGTTGCTATATTATTGGACACGGTTTTACGAGGTGTTACATCCTCACCCCCTTAAAAGAAATCTCGACCTTGAGATTTTATTTTAAAAGATGTGGGTACTTTTGTCGTATAGTGGACTCAACCTCCTATGTACACTCGGGGCCTCGATGAGCATCCCATCCAACCTTTACTAGGTATCTTTTTCTTTCGGAGTTTCTTAACCTGTCGATCCTCGATCGAGATCGGTTTCTCAACGAACCTCAGGTTTTCATCAATTTGCACATCATGATGTGACATTGCTAGCGATTTATCGGCTAGTCATTTCTTATGATTACAGATGTGGAATACATCATGAATTCCACTAAGCTCCTCTGGCAGCTTAAGCTTATAAGCTACAGCATCGGCACATTTGATTATCTCGAATGGTCCAATATATCTTGGGCTTAACTTTCCCTTCTTTCCAAATCGCATTAAACCTTCCCAAGGTGATACTTTTAGCATGACTTTGTCCCCTATTTGGAACTTAAGAGGTTTTCGCCTCTTGTTTGCATAACTTTTTTGCCTATCACAGGCAGCTTTGAGACGATCATGGATTTGTATTATCTTATCCGTGGTCTCTAGGACAATTTCAGGTCCAGACAGTTGGGCTTCCCCAACTTCAGACATTTTCTCCCATACAAGGCCTTAAAAGGAGTAGCCTTGATGCTTGTATGATAGCATTATTGTAGGAGAGTTCTATTAGGGGTAAGTGGTCATCCAAACTTCCACCTAAATCAATCACACATGCTCTAAGCATGTCTTCCAAAGTCTGAATAGTACGCTCACTTTGTCCACCTTCTGTGGGTGGTAAGCCGTACTAAAGTTTAGTCTTGTGCCTAAAGATTGTTGGAAGCTTTTCCAAACGTGAGATGTGTATCTAGTATCTATCAGATACAATAGATACTGTCACACCATGTAGTGACACAATTTTGTCCACATATAGCTTTGCCAACTCGTCAGAATTATAAATTTCTTTAATTGGCTAGAAATGTGCTGACTTACTCAGCCTATCCACAATGACCATAATCGTGCCATTACTACGTTTGGTCTTAGGTAACTTGGTAATCAAATCCATAGTTACCATTTCCCATTTCCAAGTGGGAATCTCAAGTTGTTGTCGAAGTCCTGACGGTTTCTGATGTCCGGCTTTAACTTGCGAAAACGTCAGACACTTATCTACATAAGTGGCATGGATTTCTTCAAACCCATCCACCAATAATTCTTCTTTAAATCTTGATACATCTTGTCACCACCTGGGTGAACTGAGTATATCGAATTATGTGCTTTTTGGAGGATTAGATCTCTAAGTCCTCCAAGGATTGGAACAAAGATTCTGCCATTAAATCTAAGGATTCCATCTTTTCCAGGCACTAACTGATCAACAGTTCCGCCTGATCCTTCATTAGGAATATTAGCCTCTAACAGGGCTTGCTTTTGTGCATCTAATAGCTTCTCGTTTAAACTATTTCTGAGCTCAATGCTCTTGGCGTTAATCCTAATAGGCTTAACTCTTTCTTTACGACTCAAGGCGTTAGGAACGACATTTGCCTTGTCGGGATGATAGCGAATTTCTAAATCATAATCATTAAGTGTTTCCATCCAGCGGCACTGTCGCATATTCAAATCCTTTTGATTGAACAGATGTTGGAGACTCTTGTGATCAGTGTATATAATACATTTTGTGCCATATAAATAATGTCTCCACAACTTAAGTGCAAATACAACAGCACCCAATTCTAAGTCATGGGTGGTGTAATTCCTTTCGTTCACCTTTAATTGTGGTGATGCATAAGCAATCACTTTGCCTTTTTGCATTAGCACACAACCCATGCTAGTGTGCGAGTGATATACGTTAAAATATACATATTTAAGTCCCCTATTTTACACTCGTTTTGTGCGCTTTTGGCTAAAACTTCGTCATTTAGGTACTTAATCGATTGCCTTTATAATTCAAGGTTCAAAACAGCGTGCCATAGACAAAGTTGGCGAAAAAGTGGGATTGACGAACATTCCGGATGAATTCTGCAGAAAATGCTGAAGTTTCAGCTCCTACACGGCCATGCAAACCATTGGCACGACTGTGCGGGACTAGCGATCTCGGGAGCTCTGGCAGTGCGTAAGGCAGTGCAGCTCATTTCTCCGCGCGAAGGACCGTGCGACCCATGTGTACGACTGTGCACTATCTGATCATCAATCATCAGCCTATCTGGAGACCCTGCATGGCCGTGCGCCCTAAGCGCTCGACCGTGCACATCTGAAAACTTTGCCGCCCAAACGTCCACTTGTCGACCCATGCCCTACAGCTGACGTAATGCTAATGTGCACGGACGTGCACATAAAGTGCATGGCCGTGCAGAGCATTCACGACTGGTCAAAATTTTGGGTAATTTCCAAGTTTCTGGGCGATTTCTAAGGTCCGAGAGTTGCCGATTCTGGTCGATTTCAAGCCTCAAGGTTGCAAGAAGCTTATCTTTCATCCAATCCATCAAATCCTTGCTTGTTTATGGTTTGAATTCTTGTTCTTAACATCCATTTTAAGCACATTTGCAAGCATTGAGCTGATGTTTATGTATTATTGTTATAAATGCTAGTAAAATACTTGTTTTATGAACAATCTTTAGTTTGTAATCATGTTGGAATGAAGCTCAGACAACTTGTTCATGTTTGAATCTTGATGATCATATGGCAAACTTGGCTCATTAATGTTGGATTTTTGATTGAGGTTGTTAATCTTGGATGATTAGTAAATGGTTAGTTAGGATAAGTTGATAAAACCCCATAATTAATCATTTGCTAGTAAACTATTAACTTGTTAATATGTTTACACCATGAAACTAGAAATGGGTATTGGTTTGATTAAAGATAAATCTGATTTTGATCAAGAATGCTTTCTTACACGTAAGGGCTCTAACGGGTTATATGGTGTTATTGTAAGTTCTTAACATGTGTCATAATCTTTGTTGAGTATTTTTGGCCAAAATAACCACCTTGGTAGATTTATGTTTAAGACTTGCAAAATGGATAAGTTTGTGATATGATCTACGTTATGCTTGTCTCGGTGGTTATATTGTGTTAATCGGTATTGCTTTCCTTGATAAAGTGAGGTTAGAAAACTCTTAACGGAGGACTAACTTATTTTTAAAAGATTCACATGAAAATATATCAATAGCTCGTTAATGAATAATTTTAGGTGGTTAAAGTGTGTTTATCGCGTTAATTTTCCGAAGAATTATCATGTTAGGATTCCCGAAAGGGATACTAATTGTCTTTCTAGTTGGAAAATTGATCAAGTGCCTTTGCGACATTTCTAACTTGGTTAACATGCTTAGGTTGTTTATAAAACAAGACAAAAGAAAATAAAATTATATTTTTGTATTTGGAGTCTTATATGTTTTAAAATATATTTTTAGAAAATTTTAGTAAACACCCTTTCACATACCTTTTTACCGGTAGATAAATGACGATAAGCGTCTGCCCGCGTCCATGGATCGACATCTGGTTCTTACCCATACTTTACTACGTATACGATAGGGTACACTTGTCCTTTTGTGTGTGTTTTAATGTTAAGGTATAAATCATTTTTATAAATATTAAAACTGAGTTCATGTGTAAAATTCATTGTAAAAAGATGTATATATATGCACACGTCAGCGAGGCATCACAATAAACAACAAAATCCTCAATACCTTCAAGTAGAGATAACACAGGAGCATTGCTCAACTTGTGTTTTAGAATTTCAAAAGATTTTTGTTGTTTTGGACCCCAGTCAAACTTGACATTCTTACGGGTCAAGGTAGTTAAAGGAGTGGCTATCCTCGAGAAGTTCTCAATGAACCTCCTATTACCAGTCCTAAGAAACTACGAATCTCCGATGGAGTTTTGGGTACTTCCCAATTCATTGTGGCTTCAATTTTAGCGGGATCCACTTGGATACCACGCTCACTTACAACATGTCCAAGAAACTGGACTTCTCTAAGCCAAAATTCGCACTTAGAGAACTTAGCATAAAGCTTCTCTTGTCTTAGCAATTCTAGGATACACCGTACATGTTTCTCGTGATCATCTTGATTACGAGAGTAGATAAGTATGTCGTCTATGAAGACAATAACAAACTTATCTAGATATGGTTTGCAGACTCTATTCATGAGATCCATGAATATTGCACGTGCATTTGTGAGCCCGAAAGGCATTACCAAGAATTCATAATGACCATAACGGGTCCTGAAGGCAGTCTTGGGAACATGCTCACTTCTAACCTTCAGTTGATCATATCCTAATCTCAAATCGATCTTAGAGAAGTAACTAACCTCTTGGAGTTGATCAAACAAGTCGTCGATCCTGGGCAGAGGATAACGATTCTTGATCGTTATTTTGTTTAGTTCGCGGTAATCAATGCACATCCGCATTGAACCGTCCTTTTTCTTAACCAAAAGAATAGGAGCTCCCCAAGGTGAGGAACTAGGCTGAATGAAGCCTTTCTCTAAAAGTTCATCTAATTGTATTCTCAATTCCTTCATTTCTATCGATGCTAACCAATATGGAGCTCTTGCAACCGGTGCTGCTCCTGGTAGGATGTCAATCCTAAACTCCACTTGTCTATCTGAAGGTAGACCTGGTAATTCTTCAGGGAAAACATCAGGATATTCTGAGATAACTGAAAGGTCTTCAATATTTGGCTTTGGCTCGTTAATAGTTACTTGTGCCATGTAAATGACACAACTTTTTCCTAGACACTTGGATGCCTTAAATAATGACACTTTGTCTGGTAATCCATAGTGTGAATCTCCAGGAATGGTGAGCATTTCACCAAATGGGGTTTTAACTTTGATGAGTTTCTTATCATAGGCAATACGGGCTTGGTTATGAGATAACCAATCCACGCCTAAGACTACATCGAACCCCGCCAATTTCATTGGCAGAAGAGAAATAGGAATTAAATGATTCTTAATGGATATAAAACATCCATCAAGAATGGAAGATGTTGTTTCTATGGTTCCGTCAGCAAGTTCAACTTCATAAGTTATGTCTGATGGGTAAGTTTAATAGTTTGCTAAACTTATGGTCTACAAAGGACTTATCCGCACCCGAATCAAAAAGAACTCTAGCATATACATCATCAATGAGGAATGTACCTGTTATGACATTGTTGTCATTAACAGCCTCTCTAGCATTCATCTGAAAGGCACGGGCATTTCCTTTCTTAGCCTCTCCATGCTTCGCATTGTTACTCTTGACATTCTTAGGGCAGTTATTCTTAATATGCCGTTTTTCATTACAGCCGTAGCGGACGACATCCTTAAGATCCTTGCATTCTAGGGTCTTATGCCCCTTTTTCTTACAGATACCACAGGGTTTAGCATGTGGATCAGAATTGCACGGTCCCCAGTGCCTGCGGTTGCAGGTCTTACATGTCGGCGTCACGCCCGACTTATCTTGGTTCCTTCTGAACCCAAATCTCCTCTTATTTATCTTATTAAATCTTTGAGAGTTACCATCCTCTCTCTTCCTTTTCCCGTCAGACTCAGTCTTGACTGACTTTTCTCGCACTAAATCTAAGGTGAGAGAGAGAGAGATAGGTTAACAGCAGACCTATAAGTAGTAGGCTGAGCAGCCTTCACCATGCCTTTAATCTCAGGTGCTAACCCATTTATAAAACGCGTGATGCGTATGGGTTCAGGTGAAATCAGATAAGATACTAATCTGGATAAGGAATTAAAGTCGGTAACATATTTCTGACAGTCCATATTTTTCATTATAAGAGTTAGAAAATCTGACTCTATCTTCTCCACCTCATGAGGTGGGCAGTATGTTTCCTTTACAAGGTCCGCAAACTTGGTCCATCCCAAGTACTATAGGTGTACTTTTCTTGTTGACTGGACCATGACCTTCCACCATATTAAGGCATCGCCCTTGAAGGATTGGGATACAAACTTCACCATATCCTTATCGGCACAACTGTTGATATCTACAATAGTTTCCATTTCATCGAGCCATCTCAAGGCTTCTATAGCCCCTTTTTCTCCATTAAAGTATCAGGACTTGCAGGAGACAAAGTATTTATAGGTGCATCAGTCTTTGGAAGAACGGGACCTATCATTAAATAGTAGTTTCTTTGGTTCACTCTTCGCATTCGATGAGTGAACAGAGCTCTCCTTTCAAGCTGATGATGGTGGAATAGATAAATGTTTGGAGCGAGTAGCGCTCGACTCCTTAAATTTTTCCATGGCCTTTTCCATGTCCTTTCCAACAGTCGCATCAATGCGAGCTTGGAAATCATCATTATTGATGGCTATATTTTCAGCTTTATCAGTACTATTATCATGACGACTACTTTGCGCCTCATCTGAGTTAGCCATCTCTGATGTTTGGGTACTAACTACTAAATTAAATTTACATTAGACATGGTATTAATAACCATATAGGCTTTAGAGTTTGGATATATAAATCCACTGCCTATTTGAACCAGTGTACATAGATTCACAACTGTCAGGCATAACATTTTAAATGAATGTTCTTTGAGATATTTAGTTATATTTGGCCTAGGTCTCAAAGAGACCATAAAAGGCTTTCTAAATTTGGACGTAGTCCATATACTATTAGACAGTGGATCATAAAGTTACGGTTGTCGTGGTCATATTTGACAATATATTATGGCCCGTAGGCAAATCAATATAACAAATCAATTAACATCTCTTAAGATGTTAAGATGGGTAATCATCGCATTGATGATATTAGTCATGATCTCATTGATCATATAGACTATGAGGCTTGAGCATAGCTCACCACCTTGGATAGGGAACCATAAGGTTATAACTGTCATTGTCTTAATTGACAATATAATATGGCCCGTAGGCAAAATAATATAATAGATCAACTAACATCTCTTAAGATGTCAAGATAGATAACCATCACACTGATGATATTAGTCATGATCTCATTGATCATATAGACTACGAGGCTTGAGCATAGCTCACCACCTTGGACGGGGAACCAAAAGGTTACAACTGTCATTGTCTTAATTGACAATATAATATGGTCCGTAGGCAAAATAATATAATAGATCAATTAACATCTCTTAAGATGTCAAGATAGATAATCATCACACTGATGATATTAGTCATGATCTCATTGATCATATAGACTATAAGGCTTGTGCATAGCTCACCACCTAGGACAGGGAACCATAAGGTTACAATTGTCTTTGTCTTAATTGACAATATAGTATTGCTCGTAGGAAAATCATCACTAATGGATGTTAAATTATAGCCCGAAGGCATTTCATCACTAATGGATGTTTAATTATGGCTCGTAGGCACTTCATCACTAATGGATGTTTAATTATGGCCCGTAAGCACTACAGCACTAATGGATGTTTAATTATGGCCCGTAGGCACTACATTACTAATGGATGTTCAATTATGGCCCGTAGGCACTACATCACTAATGGATGTTCAATTATGGCCCGTAGACACTACATCACTAATGGATGTTCAATTATGGCCCGTAGACACTACATCACTAATGGATGTTAAATTATTATCATCGCATTGATGATATTAGCCGGGATCAAATTTGATCACATAGGCTATAAGGTTAGGACGTAGTCCATTACCTAGACGGCTAGTGTGGTTCCTCAAGTCACACTACCAGAAGTATTAACATTGCTTGAATGTTAACACATAATTATCTTAATGGTCGATTAGAAATAGTCATGGTCGCATTAACTTGGAGGCTTGAACATAGTTCACCACCTCTTGATAGAAGGATTAATATTCCTTAACTATCATGATAGAAGGCTATTCATCCTTAACTATCTTTTATAATTTGGCCAATTAATATGGACTTTGCCATTTGGCTAATCAAAACCATTAAGATCTTTTGGAATTATATATCGGATCATAAATTTCAAATTAAAATCGAGATGATCGCTTGAAAAGGATGTAATGAATACATATATATATAGTTCCAAAATATTTCATTAGATAACAATAGGAAATTACAATACTTGAAATAAATAAATAAAACTAATTGTCCATGCAAGGACTTAAAGAAATAACATGTCCACGTAGGGACTAAAGAAATAACATGTCCATGTAAGGACTAAAGAAATAACATAATAATAGAAAAAGACTTTACTCGTCCTTCTTTCCTTTTACTAACTTGGAGAGTTTCTTGAAGAACTTATTCGTCTCCTTCTCCGTTTTCTCAGCTTGTTGTTGCATTTCCTTCATCCGCTCCAAGGCCTCATTAATGGATTCAAGATGTGGCGGAAGTTGTGGTTGTGGTACAACAGGATACTGGTACCCATAACTTGGGTACCCATTAGGTTGATAAGCAGGTGGGAAAGGAGACGGTGAAGTGCATTATGCATGACCGCTTGCATATAAGGGTCATGTGATAGTGCCTGGTAATCTAAGTTTACCAGCGTAGTTAGGTTAAAAGGATTATATCCAGACGTATGGGTTATTAAAACCTGTTGGTGGTGTTTGAACCACAGGTGGTGGTGTTGGTTCCACCACATGTGAAGTATTGGAGGGTCAACCCATTTGTGGGTCCTTAGGAGTGGTAGGGTAGGTTTTGGGCAATGGTGGTAGCGAACCTGACCGTTGTCCCGCACGCACCGACATACGTGATCCACATTTCCTCCTCGATGGCTCAGGTGGTGGCTGAGGTTGCTCCACCGGTTCCATTTGGACGTCATCCTGTGTAGGAGGTGGTGTTGGAGAATGGTACGAAGGAGTGTTAACAAAAGTGAATTGACTCCAATATTGGTCGCATTCATTAGGACCTCGGTAAGGTGATCCAGCATAAGAGTTCGAACCACTAGAGATTTCAATGGGGTGTCCAAGCGACCCTGACGGTGGCATCTCTGGATCGGAGTCCTCATCCAAAGGATTTGGTTGATCCAACTGATTCTGATCAGCTGAAGGTGTGTTGAAATAAGGATCTGGGTTCAACTCTTCATGGTAAGAGTGTGAATGGGAATGATGGGAATGGTGAGAGTGGTGTGAATGATAGGAGTGGTGAAAGTGGTAAGAATTTTGGGAATGAGGGGGCGAGTATCTTTGAAAGACAGAGTGTCTCACTGGTTGCTAAGGAGATGAATCTCCTGAATCTTGGTAAGAATCTGAGTTGTGAGGTTGTGAAGGGATGCGCCCCGATGGTCCTCCCCTCATTGGATCTTTTCCTCTTCCACTTTGTCCTCTAAATCTTGGCGGCAAATTCCTGTTAAAATCAAGTCAAAACAATAATAATAACTTAATATTGAAATAAGTAATCCTAGGTCAAAGCCTAGTCTCGGAAGTCTAAGGAATGTGCTATTGTGTAATGTTTGAGATTAAACACAAAAGGCTAGTATTTAATTCTCTCAAACGTTGGCTCTGATACCAACCTGTCACACCCTGAATTTCCAACCAAACACCGGTGGCCCCGGTGGGGAATATCGTGACATAAGTTGATATCATCATAGTCAATTAACACAGCACAACGGAAGTCTTGGAGTTTAAATTACTATTACAAACAAAATGTTCAAAGTACGAAAATTATATAAAGACGGCTTATAATGAAAGTTCCACAGGCGGATCGTAAAATATAAAAAATATGTGTAACAGACTTTAGGGCAGATCTAACGATTTGCAAGATCCTCTTATATCACTACCAAGCAGCTTCCAGCCTATTTTGTATTGTACCTGCAACTTAGTCATTTGAAAATGCGTCAGCTTTCGCTGGAAAATACAATCCACTGACTCGTTTTGAAAACATTTCAAAAATTGATTTAAGTGCACAGGGCACGGAAAATCTTTTATAACTTGGGAAAGTTATGTTTATAACCTTGTAATCAGATTCACATGTTTGTCAATACATATGGGGCCCAGTACAGAGACCGAGACATGATTAACTGACACACCACTTATGAACCCACGAAGGATTTACCCTCAACTTGTGGGTAAAAAAATATTTTAGCATTCACATCTGTCGGGTGTATACCTACACCCCGTGCTTTGGTCGTGGTCATTAGTAACTTAAATGAGGCGAGGATATCCAGGACACGGTCGTTAACCCCCAATGTTTAAGTTATCAAACAAAATTGATCAAAATGAACTATGCGGATTTACTAGCCACAATCCGGCATTCGATTGATCCCATTTCCGACCAAGCTGTAATAATTTACCGTAACCCAAGCCAGTAGAGACGAAATAAGTTAAGAGTATTTACCTGAGCTAGCACTTGATTCAAATGCAAGTTTATATTAACTCAGCTGTTTAATCAGTTAGATAAGTGTAGATAGCATTACTGAAAGGCTTTAGTCTGGAATATGGCATAAGCTAACCAATTAAAATGCTAACGGTCTTATTTGAGTCATAGACTTAGACCGACTAGCTTAAAGGATCAAAACGGTACAATAAGCTAGATTAAGTGATGACCGGGTAGAATGTAGTTTAAACCCAACAAGTACTTAAGACTTTTATGTCATGGGTAAACAATTAACATTCTGGAATTTGAGATTAAAATGATAAGGTTAAACCCGTTTCGGTAAATTTTTGTAAACTTGTTACATATACTTAACCGTACGCATATAAGCGATATCGGGTAACTGAATGAGTCATGAACAAGTTCTATATGTCATTATACTTTAAATAAGTTGTACTATCAGTAGGATATCAACTTAGATGCCCGTTGAGGTTTTAAAACGAAATTACACCTTATAAGACGTTTTGACCATTTATGTGTCGTATAAAAGGAACTTGCATGTATTCTGATGTTATGATCATAAACATTCTGGAAAAATACTTAATTTATGATATAGGATCAGTAAGATAGCACACATAAGTGTGATTTGTGGTTTAAGACCAAACTATGCACCGAAAGGGCATTTTGGTCTTTTAAAAGTATAGTTTACGATATTATATTAAAATTAGTTTATGATCAGAATATTAACATCATAATATGTTAATTACATTAACATATCAGTAGGTAATTCATTTGCAAGTTCATTGTTGATTAAAACCTTTTTTTATGTAAAGAGGGCATTTTAGTCAAAATTGACATTTTAACGGAACTTGTGCATAAACTCAGATTATGATTATGATCAAGTAATACATCTCAGAGGGTTATGCTACATTGTATTACGATTATAATGTGACCATAAATCAGAAGTTTAACTACTCTAAGTCGGGGGATAATCGAAAGTCAAAGTAGAAGTCAAACTTCGCGACTTTCGGTTGCAAACCGACTCTAGGACTGAAATTGATGGATCGAACATGTTCCCACATGTTCTAATAATTATTACCAACTTGTTTAAGCGTCAAAACATATTCTATAACATATATAAACTTAGATTATAATATTTTCAAAATCTGCCATGTTTGACATTTTAATAATAAAACTTTGACCCGTCAATTGGTCTAGTAAACGTGATCTTTATGAGGTGCCCTTTATAGGGATTAACACCTACCTTATTACGATCACTTAGCCATGTTCGTTATGAACAATGGCTGGACCATAATGGTCTTAACTGAAAGTCAAAGTGTTTTCCATAAACGCTTGACTTTTGGCTATAAAAAGCCTACAAACGAAAATGCAAGAGAAAGGAACATTTACAAGTGATCCTTGGATGAAATAGAATTAAGTTGGATGCTCCTTTCAGTTAGGAACTTCCAGAGGAGGGAGATAGAATGATTTATGAGAAAGGTGCAAGTTCAAGTGAAGAACCAATGCTTATATTTATAGTTGGAGAGCTTGAAGGAGGTGATGCCAGGTATTAGCAGGTGTTAGAGGGTGTCTACAAGTGTCCTAAAACGTGGCATAGCAGTTTGAAAGCCCATAGTTTCGAATTGAATGGGTTTTGACAGCTTGTGTGGTTGCCAAGCAAATTTCTGCAACAGACCACTTCTGGCGGCCCACGAGAGACTAGGCCTTGTCTCTCGCGGCCTGCGAGCGGTCAATAAAATCTTTTGAAATTTGCCACATTCAGCCCCTCAACTTATTAAACTTCTAAAACACCTTTATAAGCATAAGTAGCCCTCCATAACTAATATTTGGCGTCCCCGGGAGTATGCCCGGACCTTGTCAAGCTCTTGGTTTGTTAAAAGGTCACTCAGAGGTATAAATTAACATGTTGACACTTTTAACCCCTCCATCGTCCAACTTTTATATATTTACAAAAATAGTCCCCTCTCGTCCAATAAGTGACTCATATGAGAGTTATGATTTTGTAAAGGGTCACTCAGAGGCTTAGTTTGAGCATGTTGACACCTTTAGTCCTTATTAGTCCTTATTAGACTTAATATAAAAAATAATGACATGTGTCGCTATACTATTGGACACGATTTTACGAAGTGTTACAGCCACACAAGGACCCATGAGTAGGGCTCGCCCGTACCCGATAGATCTACCCCTCTCGTTCGTTGGTCTTATAAAATATTAATGGCTCTTAAGATTCACCTTATTCATACATGATTCAGTATTTCATTCCTTAGCTTAACCATACCATTGTAACATGTATCCCCCCCCCCGAGGGTTGTAACACCGAAAACGTTTAAAAGAAAAGGGGGACATGAACTCACAGTATTGCGTCCAAAAGTGTATGCTAGCAAAGCGTGGTATCCAAATGCGCATGGCAACCTACAAGTGTTCTAACCCGTTAGAAACTTAGGTCTCTACTAGACCGTGTACGCGTTGCTCATCTTGAACATTGTTAAGTTTGTATTCGTTGTTTATTCGGAACCCTTGTGTATTATTAATATGTTGGCATTTGTTTTGTAAGTTTGTTTTAATATATATATATATATATATATATATATATATATTGCATCCATAATGTGTACGAACGGGCCTTGCCCTTCGTGAGTCTTCGTACCTAGTACGAACATAAGTGGGCCTAGCCCATTTGAGTCTCTGTGTCACACATGGTGTAAGTGGGCCTAGCCCATAAGCATCTTTGTACCCCGCACAAATGAGAATGGGCCTAGCCTATTTGAGTCTTCGTGTCACACACGGTGTAAGTGGGCCTAGCCCATAAGCGTCTTTATGCCTCGCACAAGTGAGAATCGGCCTAGCCCATTTGAGTCTTCGTATCACACACTGTGTAAGTTCGTTATGCGTTATATATATTCTTCAAATATATATCTTCGGGATGGTGACCTTGTTCACTTGTATATGTATGTTTTGTTCCTTTGTGTATATATTTGTTCATTTGTATATGCAATTCTTCCTTTGCACATGCATTTGTTCCTTTGTATATACATATGTTCCTTCGCGCATGCATTTGTTCCTTTGTATATGTATTTCTTCCCTTGAGTATATATTTGTTGTCAAATATATATATATATATATATATATATATATACCTTTACTAGATATATTTGTTAAGAATATATATTTTTAACATCATATTTATATTGATATACATGTATGGTATCTTCTTGTATGTGGACACTTCATCAAGTGTATTTGTGTACATTACTATGTACTTGTTTATTTATACGTATATGCATACCATGTATATACTTCACTTGTATATTTTGTTATCGGTATTTATATCGTATTTGTACGTATACATGTACATGTACATTCCTTGTATTCTTGCCATTTCACCAAGTGCATTATTGTACATATTTGTATACTTGTATACCTATATATTTACACTTAGTGATTATTCATTTTATACTTTCTAAAATTTAGAAGTATTGAAATATATTTTATCAAAGGGTCTAAAAATATATTATTTTAAGAGTTCATCATAGAAGTCGTTAATATATATTTTCGCATCGAGAGTGCCCAAATGACGTCGGTAAGGTGTGCACATTCCTCGTCGTGACAGCATGGCGATCGTTGTCGGTGATGACATATATAATTTATTACCGAAATTCTATTGTATTTGGTTTCGGTTTTGGTTATATATTATTTTGTCAATATAAATATTTATGTAACGGTTTGTCTGATGTCCATTATGTCCGTTGTCTGCATCGCCTTTAGAGATATAACATGAGCTCGTTCATATGTATTCTTTCCATATGTATTTTTATACTTGTTCATCCCCAAGTATTTGGAGGTTTTCTTGTATGGTTTATTTGTATTTAGTTAGTATTTTCCTAACTTCTAATACATACACATAATACACACAAGTACTTATACACACAAGTTAGAGTTTTCTAAGTATATATATTTTATCCAAAAATATATACATAATATTTCCATTTTTACTTGTAGAAATATATACATAAGTGTTTAAGAACACTTAAGAGTTTAAGACTTAAACTTAACCATTAAGACTTGCCTAATCATGATTAAGGTCACTAATCACGTTTAGTCATTTTAATTACCTTTTTATTACACCTTAATCACGATCAGGATTTTAGAAAATTTTGCCATAGTTCCCCTTAAACTATGGCGCTTTTGACATTTTTCTAAACGTATTTTAAACCATGTTTAAGTCCCATAATCATCATTAATCTCAAATCAAGTTCAATAACCAACTTTGCATGTATATTATACACATATTCACCTTCATTTTCCTATGAGCTTATATACATATATTTTTAACAAAGCTTCTAAAAATAACCACATTTTTTATGCCCATTAACTAGTTCATCCTTATAACATTAACTTGTTCAGGCTACTTTTTAAGACCATAATATAAATAATGATTTAATCTCCTTGTAAAAGTTATAGTTTTAAAAAAATCACTTTCAAGTTTAGTGTTTAAGTTCATAGATTATGAAGGTGATGATCTTGTTAGATCTAAACATCTTGATGTTTAGATCATCATTTTTAACCCTGCTCATACAAGATCATATTGTTAAACAACCTACTTTAACATAATCATCAACATCATACCAACTACTTTACACTAATCAACATGTAAACACTTTAATTTAGTAAGCTTTTAAGTTATATTTAGGTTTTTATGCTTTGATTTTCTTAGAGTTCAAGATGATCAAGTTGTACTTTGTTAATCTACATAACATAACAAGCTTGAAAATGGTGAGAAGTGGTCTTACAACTTTGCACTAGGCTAGGGTAGCACCAAGATGTAGATGAAGAAGAAGAAGTGAAGATATGAAGGCTTCAAAGTGTAATATAAAGCTCTTAGTGTGTATCCATCCTTGCAACCTCCTTAGATCACCATATAATGGACTTGTAAGGGTTAAAAGGGGGTGTTTAATGGTGGATGTGGGTGGTGTTTGTTTACGTGG
Organism: Scalesia atractyloides; assembly: GCA_947069175.1. NCBI lineage: Eukaryota > Viridiplantae > Streptophyta > Magnoliopsida > Asterales > Asteraceae > Scalesia > Scalesia atractyloides. Next base: position 61,586,224 of record CAMTDV010000008.1, read on the forward strand.
ATTTAAAGAGAGTAAAGAGGGTGTTTGGTGTTTTTTTAATATATAAAAATGATGGAAGGTGATGTGTGGATGGTTATAATATCTCACAATCTTTCTAAGTCAAAGATAATCTTGTGTAGCCATACTTCCTAAAAGATCTTCTCATCAACATCAAGTTGTAGGTTGCCTTGTGGGTCCCAAATTGGGGGGGGGGGGGTGTAAAGTGTAAGTTATAAATATAACATGTGGCCATTTGTTAATCATGTAGATATTTTGGTAATTAATAGAAGTCTTGTATCATTAATGTAGTTAATGATGTTTAGGGTAGTAAACAACTTCTAACTAGTTCATTAGACTAGTTAACTAGGTGTTAGGATGATAACAATATCACTAGTTTGGTCGTCGGCTCGAACCGGACAATGTGTGAAAGGTGTGTCATCATACCGGAAGCTATGATTTTGTTATACCATTGATATCTTTGGGTTTGTTTAAGATGATTTACATCATTTACAAGCTCCATGGACATTGTAAATGCTAAATTTTATGTTGCGGATAATACAATTGTTACATTATAGTGTGGATCGGACAGCTTAATAGTTTTGGCGTTTTTCCGGAAAGTTAAGGTGTTGCAACAAATGATGCCCCTAATTAGGGTTTTTAGTATAACATTTGTGATGATATGCTTTCGCATCATTCGTTTATTGTTTTGGACAGTTTTCAGCACTTGCTGGCTTATATAGTTTGTTCAGTGAATAGTGTTTTCAGCATTTTCACCAATATATTCGTACATAGTTAATTGTTTTCTCGCGACGCGACGAGTGTAACAATACTAATTGTAAAGTTTACCATGTCCTATAAATGCTAGACTTTGTATGACCTAATTATGCATAAATTAAGCCAATAATGATGCAATTAATTGTATAGATAGTGATTAAGTTGTACGAAATGATCATGAAATTTTGCCGGTTGTCACAATGGCTACAACGATGGTGGTGGGCGACGTTGGGTGGTAGTGGCGACGGTGGTGAGTGGCGGTGGCGGTAGTGGGTGGTGGCAATAGTGGTGGGTTGTGGTGTTGTTAATGATTGGTGAAAGGGGGAATGGAATGTTAAAAAAACAGAGGGGTTGATGGAATGATTTTCAGGGAATGGAATGTCTTGTAGGATGGATGATTCCATTTTATTGATCAACCAAACACACTTTATTCATTACCTCACAATGGTCCAAGTCATATCATCTCTCATTCCTGCATATCAAACACTACCTACAGTTTATACGCGATTGAAATACACGATGCATGCTTTGCCCACACCATGTTTTTGTCTGAATTAATGCAAATAAAGTTTGTCCGAGTCTTTGACATAAGATAACCCATGACGACATTATTCTCTAAGACCTATACCATAATTAAATGCATTTGAGGAGAACGAGGTTGTCTTTTTACATTACATTTAAGAGTTCAAGGGAACAATTGTGTTATTTTAATTTAATTACCTTTATTATCTTTTACACGCACGTGTCAACTATTTGATTAAATACAAAAAAAATGTTTCTTAAGAATATTGATTATAAATACCATAAACTAGTTAGACTAAAACTTCGATTTTGTAGTTATTATAGTTAATATAGTACTAATTTCTTTAAAAATCTGATTATGTAAGACAATTAGTTTCATGTTTAACTAAATTCTCAAAATCGTTTTTATTTTATTTGATTTCATATTTACTTTATTTGTATATTTTTTATTAAATTTCAAATGTATATGATATTTTACCAATTAATTATTCAAACTCACTAAAGGGGCAGTGCTCTAGCGGATCTGGATGAGTTTCTCTAGGGGAGATTGCTAGTTCGAGTCTTCTTCGTGACAAAATGTTATGCACGAGCCAACGGTTTTACCACATTAGACTTTTGAGCGATGAGTTTCCTCTGAAATAGCCGTGTTTTATTAGACATTCAAAAAAAATTGTTCAAACATTTACCACCGCATCACTCAGACACCCTCTAATAACTATAATGTATCACACATGAGAAAATGACTAGGTTCGTAATTTTCTAATTTTATAACATTAATTAATTACCAAGCAATTACAATACAACCCTCGTGTAATAACTCGTAATATTATTATGCAACCGCCAACCGCTGATGACGGAGAAGAACAACAAATAAAAGCGGATGTTAAGGACGATTATACAAAAACCATGATCTTCTTTCCATTGAATTCTCTCTAAAACATCTTTTGTCGGTCCATTATCCAACCTCCGATCATATCTCCGACAAACCACTTCCCAAAATCTATCATTTCCTTACGTTAAATTCGTTTTCGACGTCTCAAATAGATAAAAAAAAACAACGTTAATTCAAGCACAAATCCATCGTCATTGTTCTAAGGAAAAGGGTTTTTTCAATTTAAGGCAGATTGTACGGTTGAAGTGATCAAATTCGTAACCCGGTTTGAGCTTTGGAGCAGTGGAGGTTGTTGATGATCAAAAGGTATTGTTGAGTTTTGTATAACATGGTTTATTTTTAATTTATGAAGTGGGATTGTTGTGATCATAATGTTTGTTGACCGTTTGGTGAAAATTTGGAGAAATTTAGGTTGATTTTTGTTATTTGGATGAAATTTATATGTTGTGAATTATTGAACATCATGTGATCATGGGACAACATAATATGTTGTACAATGATCCAATGCATCTGATGAACCTTGTATGGTATGTTATGATGGGGTCATGTTGTTTCAAGTTTCAACAAACTTGTGTAGCTGTGTTACCTGCCCGAAAATCACGGGCAGCTGCCCTATGCAAGTGAACATCGTAACACACTCTGTGTTTTTACAGTTGCAGTGAATCATCAGATTGTTATAAGATCAGTTTGTTTGGGAGCGGTCCCTATGACCTCTGAGGGGAATAGAGTCACTGGTGCGGTGGGGTTTGAGTTTGATCCCTTGGTGGTGAGTAACGGTAGCCATTTGGTTCGTGGTGGTCAATTGGTTCAAGCAGTACCTGCTGGCGGTTATTCATGGAATCACGCTCATGGTGTGCCCTATCTGCAAGGTATTTATTTCCATGTTATCTTGAATTTGATATTTCACGTTTCGATTTACTTATATTTGTTTCATTTGTACAAAATCGCGATCATTTAATGAAAGATACGGTGTGAAAACACTATAATGTGTTATTATTGTATTTTAGATTCGGGGTTTCGTGGATATCGAGTTGCAACCATGAGTAGAAACTCGCCGGCTGTTATGCATCCTCATCAAGTGACCTACAATGTTTATCAACCGCCACTACCACCACAGATACTACCTCCACCGCCACCTATGCTGCCAATACAAGCTCAAAACATGGACATCCAGTTGCAACAACCATCAACTTCACATAGGCATTCTACAAGAACCTCGCAGATGTATCCCTATCTGAACGATGCTCCAGTGCCTCGGTTTGTGGGTCCTGCACTGCCACATGGTGTTATGGTATACGAAGCTCGTCGACAACAATTGATGATCAACTCAATTGCAAGGCATCGCAGCTTTTCCCATCACAGAGTTACTCTCGAAGAGGTACTCTCTCACTCTCACACAAGCAGACACGCACAAATGGACCAAATCATCATATTAATTAAAAGGGGAACATGTAAACGAGTTGACCTATGTTAAACCGGCTTAAAGTCATTCAAAGTCTTTCTAACGCATACAGTCTCCCAAATTATAATAATTAAATATTTAATTATTGCATTAATAGAAATATTTTAGATATTAATCATAGCTAACACATTTGTTATAGAAAGAAAGAACAAAAAAGTGTTTGTAGGACAACCCAACCACGATCCAGTCCGTTTCAACTTGCAGCCCTTTTGACCCATTACTCAACTCGCCTGACCCTCCTATCTTGCCACATCTAGCCTATAGAAGATAGTAAGAAAACGAAACTACACTTTGCAAGAATGACTTTAGGCAAAAAGCTGCAACGACAGACGTTCTTTTTGCATATATGTTTTCTGTATTCTTTCAAACTATATATTCTTTCAAACTATAAATGGCATTTTGAGCAATAGTGATTGCTTTACATCAAATGCCAAATAAGACGGATCAAAAGTCGGTCTCGTAAATGCGTATGAACTATGAAGATCATCATTTATTATATCTTATATTTGGTTTTTTAATCATCACATCATTCTCACTGTCATTTTATTTCTATGCAGGCGTTTCAAGCACTACGCGAACAGCTTGGCGAAGCTGTTGACACAGGCTTGGCGGTTAAGTTTATTTCAGATAATCTAAAAACAAGAATATTCGCCTCATCAAGACATCATTCACAAGATCTAACAATACCTGCTGATGAAGAACCTAATCTCTGTGTAATTTGCCAGGTATTTCTTAACAAAAACCACGGTTTCACTACATTCCTCTTGGCTTTGGTTATTCAATCATATCATAATTTCGGGGATTTAGAGTTTCAAATTAAGATTTTCGCTTGTGGAAATCACATGATTGTTGCTATTGCAGATGGAGTTTGAGGATCAAGAAAAGATAGGGATGCTTGATTGTTGCCATGAGTACCATGCAAAATGCATCAAAAAGTGGTTAACTGTGAAGAACAACTGCCCTGTTTGCAAATCCACAGCACTTCGCTAGACGAATGGTGCTTTATCTCTCCCTTATAAATAATGGTAAATATTAAACTTTCATGTCTTATAGTTGTTTTGGAGATGCAACTGTCGATTAATCTCTTGATCTTGTTCGAAACCTTTTCTAGCAGACTATTTTTACTGTTGCAGAGTTTCTTGGGGCTTAGGGTTAGTGTTATATGTATATATTGGGGTGTGTGTGTATATATATATATATATACAGATTGATGTTCATTTGGATGCTGGTGATTTTGTATCTATTGTTTAGCTTAGATAATGCCAGTTGTTTGCTTTTATGTTATTAGTTGCAGACGTTCAATTAATAAAATTGAACAACCAGTTTTATGAAACCATGAAAACCACATAAACAATTGTTTTAGTTGTGAGAGCAAAATGTTGCGTCTGATGTAGTCTTGGGTCAAAATTGGTTAAAATTAGGAACTGTAGTAGGTTTATATGTAAAAACAACCTAAAAGATGAATTTTTTTGAGAGGTTTACTCTATTTATCAATAGGTTTATGTGTAAAATATATAAAAGATATGCAGCTTCCTATTGTAAATAAAACCTATTTGGTTGGCTCTCGCCCAATGGGAGAGGGACCAGACGCGTGATCCATGAGGTTGGCCGCCCAGCATCGGCTCTACAAACTAACAAGGGGTCGGTCACATGCGTCTCGTGCGTTGGCTTTTGGGACCCAAATACCTTTTTTAACCAAGGATCGAGTGAATATTTCCTAAACATCTTTTAATCATAGCATCTTACAAATCTAGACGCTTGGAGTTTACCAATTACCATTACTCATACAACAGTTTATCGAATCGATTAATGTCATATAAAGAAACTCTTTTGATATTACAAAAAGAATCATAGAAATCGCATATGTTACTTAATAGTCTTGAACCCAAAATGATCAAATGTACTTCAAGAAAATTGTCTCAAATCCTACATATAAAAACACAAATGGACCAAATAATTTGAAAAAGAGGATACTTACTCAGACAACTTAACACATTCTTATGCAGAGCAGCAACCAACTTTCTTAACATCATCCTTTGACCCAACATTAATGGTTTGACCTTTAGGCAGAGCTGAAGGATCATCACCTGCTTCAAGTGCTTTTCGGCTCACAACCTGATGTATTTGTGTAAGAACCACTGTGAATGCGGTTTCAACATTCAATGCTTCGAGAGCTGACGTTTCCATAAAGTACGTGTTCTCCTTTTCCGCAAATGTTTTTGCCTCCTCAGTGGGGACTGCACGCAAATGGCGCAAGTCGGCCTTGTTTCCTACTAACATTATTACAATGTTTGGGTCGGTGTGATCACGAAGCTCTTTTAACCATCTCTCGACGTTCTCAAAGGTGACGTGGCGTGATGTGTCATACACTACCAGTGCCCCAACAGCTCCTCTGTAGTATGCACTTGTGATTGCACGGTACCTAAAGATCAATCAATGTAGTTTCTTTAAAACTATTGACAATATAATTAGGGCCAAATGAAATCTATAACTAATCGCAGATAATACCAAAAATGGAAAAATCCTTTCAATCCAATCAATCTTTAAATTCCAAAATCAATAAAATATAACAAGGGATCTTGAATAGGAGCACATTTTCCCACATAAACTCATAATGATTCAAGGCCAGTGCTAAACAAATACCACATACTGTTAACGATTCAAGTGGCGCAGCGAAAACCAACCCACAAGATGCACAAACGATTGAAAATAAAAGCAAGAACACGACAATTTACGTGGTTCAGATTCGATGCGAATCCTACGTCCAGGGGTGCAACTAGAGTATTTTATCATGCTTAGTAGAAGCAGATTACAATTACATTACAGGGTATTTATAAGATCTAACTAAGTTTATAACTTGCTAAACGAAAACATAAATATGGGCTTTAACCACTTAAACAAAGCTGGCCCCAAATGCTTCTAACTAGACAACTTCAACTGAGCCTAACCCAACCCCAAAGTCTTCACATTAAACCCAACATTCGCACACTGTAATGACACCACTCACCACTGACACGTTGTACTGGTCGTATGATAGAGAGAAAATGTTCGTATGCGTTGTACGACCATAGTTGTTAATAGCGAATAGCGGACAGTACTAACAAGCAACCAATACGCCACGTAGCGATAACGATGAAATAGTGGGCGCTATTTTATGCTTAGCGACGCACTTTTAGAAAATTTTAGAAATAAATTATGTGTATGATATCCAAATACAGTGTTTCTATACGCATTTTTAATAAAAAAAAATCCAGAAATCCAGCTATTGTATATGTATATTTTATCACTATTTATGCTAAAACAAAAAAAAAGAAAACAAAAATTAAAATCCCGCTAGTTACTCACTATGGAGGTGCCCAAATCAGATAGTGATAAATGAGCGCTTCGGTACGCTATTCACTATAGCACTATTAACAACTATGTGTATGACCAGGCGTATGATGTGTTGAAATGATTGATGTAACCACCAATAAAGTCACATCGCTCGTAAGACCATTTTATCGCCCTACCATCCCCCATGATGCGACAGTCTCTGGTGTGAAAGCTTTATTTAACATCATATGATGTGACAAGCACGCTAGCGTACACATTTGCAAGTGGTGTTTGCATAGTATCACTAGTCTATTAATTGCCAAAAAAGATATACAAATGGATGATCATGAAAGATTAATTGCCAAAAAAGATATATAAATGGATGATCATGAAGGATTTAACTGCCAAAAAAGATATACAATATTATGTATCTACAATTTCGTGAAAAAAAAACGAAAAAAAACCTAGAAAATATCACAGATCGAGATCCGAAATCACCGGAGATTAAACAATACAAAGACCTAGAAATCATCCAATTCACAAATCTCATACAAAGTAATCTCAGATTTCAAACAGTAGAACACGCATACAGATCGATACGTACAAGAAGAGTATATATAGATACAACCAATGAAAACATAATAATAAAAATAATAATAATAATAATAATAATAATACCTTTCCTGACCAGCAGTATCCCAAATCTGAGCCTTAACAATCTTATCATCAACACGGATACTTCTAGTAGCAAATTCAACGCCGATGGTCGACTTGGATTCGAGATTGAACTCGTTCTTAGCAAATCTGCACAACAAATTGGATTTGCCGACACCGGAGTCGCCAATCAGGACTAATTTGAAGAGGTAATCGTAGTCGTCGTCGGCTCTGTAAGCCGCCATGTTGATTTGCTGCTGATGATTGTGCGTCTGATTGATGATTTGGGGTTAGATTATGTGTGAAGTTTTTCTAGGGTTTATGTGAAGATGATGATGATCAGGATTTGGTAGCACAAGATTCACGAGAGAGAGAGAGAGAGAGAGAGAGAGAGAGGCGGGGACGCTTTTCGAAATGAAGATTTAATAGATAAAGTTTTCTTTTCTTTCTTTTTCTTTTTGGAGTAAAAGATATAGGGAAAGTTGTTAATGTTGAAGTTTTTAATTTTTTTGGTTTCGAGTGTGCATTTGATAGGATTTGACTAGTAATGGGCTTTAAATCTTATTTGTTTGTGGTTTATATTAGGTCTTATACTTCTCAACTATTTGTTAGTAGATATATGTTGACATCTAGTTTTGATGAAAGTATTGGATTAACCCGTTAAGTCGTTAACAACGATTTTCAGAAAGGATTAATAGATTTGGCTTGATTGGTTTGGTTAGTTTTCATGGTTTTATACTTTTACATTTTTACGGTTTGATTGTTCCTCGATTTTGATGATTTAGCTGTTTGGTAAAAATAATCTTAAATAAACGTAACTTTGTATTAATTTTAAAAATATATAAGGAATAAGCCGTCAAATTGTTAAAACTGAATAGTGAATCATATAGTATATACTTTAAACCGATAAACCAACTATCTTTCTTTGTTTTTTGACATTCCGTTGGCTTTGGTAGTTTATGAACACCCATTGGTACGACTGTACGGGTACGCGTATGTTTGTATTTATACTCTTATGTGGTTAAAATTATCCATTGTAATTTTTAGTAACCAAATTTGGGTTTTAAACTCACGTAAAAACGGACTTTGGACATTAAATGTTCAACCATGCTTGCACAATCATATATCTTCGTATGTCGCATACCCTTTGGACATGACAATAGCCAACGATGAAGGAGGGGGCGAGCAAGTCTAACATGATGAGAAGACAGGGAGAGTAAAACATTTTTCCATTAATAGGTAAAAGGACAAGAAATAAATATAATAGGGGGGAGGAAGGGTCGTGTGTTATGAGTCAAGAGTCCCATCCCTTTGTGTTTGGATCTATGGAGAAGCTATGACCTATAATATCAAGAGATCACACATTAATTGTCACTTGATTAGCGGTCCCTCCCTATATCAAAGAGCCCAAGCCCAACTTACACTAAAACAAACTTACTTGTGAATTAAACTCTTTAGGGTCCATTTAGTTAATATTGGAATGAATTGATTATTTAAAAATGTGTTTAGTAAATGAATTGCAGTTGGAAAGTTTTTCCACTTTCAAAGAAATGCACATTCCTTCGTACTAATAGTGGAATTCTAAATGTTTTATTAGAATGTTTGAGATTATCGAAAACAATTCTCCCTTTCTTTCTTATAATGAATTTCATTATTAACAAATTTAGCAATCAAACATCTTATTAAATTTGAAACTATTCTACTCTAATTTCATTTCCATTTTCAATTTATTTACAAAACAATCCATCAACTAAACAAACCCTTCATCTTTTATTGCCATCTCTTAATTTTGGTAATATAACAAGTTCATTAAAAGTAATTAAAAGAAACTTAATATATCCAACTATTTTAGTCAGTTTTAATATATGCTCCTTAGGCTATATGGTGTGGTTATGTTTCTAATCACCACCACCCCTCCGTATAGGCGCCACATCATTTTACTCTTACCCACCATCTTTATCCACCACCTTATATGGCATGGTCCATGACCCCAACATTGTCCACCACCAATCAAATTCCCATAATTAATTCAAGAAGGCTTATGGTTGTCATTCACTATGCATGGATCGAGAGGGGGTAGTGTACCACGCGAATCATGTCTCATGAGACAACTATGACCCAAACCACCATCTCACACCCACAACCTTACATATACTATTAAGTTAATTTTACATAGTTGTAGTTATCTAAATAATTACAACTTTTAAAACATATAGTAAAATCATTTAAAACATAATATTGACTTTTAAACAAACTTCTTACACGATTTTTAAACCGTCATAATTTTTTCACCTGTAAATATTTTTTGTAAGAAAAAAATACATCACACATAACAACATTTTGTTCTTTTAAATTTAAGTTTGGTATTTTTTTTAATTAAAAAGTACCAACATATTACGTGATTTAGAGGCGGAACTACAGTTTGGTTAGGGGAGTCAGTGACCCTCTAACGATCTAAACTTTTAGTTTATCGTAGTACTTAGCGATTTTTGTATAGTTAACCCCCTATTGTCTTGCATAAAGTATAAAAATTAGGAGAAAAAAAGAGAGATCCTCAAAGATTTTCCGGCCGACGAACAACTGTCTGGTAGCGGTGAGTAGTAGTCCGATGTTGGCATGCGATGGTCTGGTGGATTGTAATTATTTGAGAAGTTGATTGAAGAAGATAGAGATTAAGGGTTTTAAAGACTTAAACACCTGATACTTAGTATTCTAAATGGACTTTAGATTCAATCAAGGCTTTTTTCTAAAAAATAAGTTTAGTCTAAAATAAAAACCTAATATTTTATTTTGGTATTCTAGATGGGCTTTAGACTCAATAAAGGCTTTTTCCTAAAAAAAAAGTTCAGCCTAAAATAAAAACCTAATATTTTTAATGTTATGTTTTCTCATGAAAATAACATGTCTATATCCGAAGTCTAATACCGCAACATCAGAACACAACATTTTCTTATTTGAAAATCCCTTATTTCTTGTTTTTAAAGATTTGGAGTGGACACCTCTTTGGTCACCATTCTCAAAAATGCATTTAACATCGAGCAGAAGCAACTTTTCTTGCTTTTTCAATTATTAAATACTATTTTATTGTTGTGAAACAACGGTCTATTAGCAACTAATATATATGTATATGAACATGAGAGCTAGACTATGAAATCATGTAGAGAATAGAACATAGAGAATTCTTATTCATTCATCTAACATTATATATAGGCACTCACATTAGTACAATGGTAAATAAGAGAAAGGGGTTATACATGTGGAAAGTCACTACATAATGGATGCATTCATAGATAGGGGTTATACATGTGGAAAGTCATTACAAAATAGATACATTCTTAACACTCCCCTTGACTATCCACATGGTGGAATACTATTCTTTAATACGCTTAATGATGTTGCCTCATTAAAACCTTGCTAGGAAAACCCAATGGGACAAAACCTCAGCTAAGGGAAAAAGAGCGCAACGTGTATTGTCTCCCCCTGATACTTCCAGATCAGGTACGTTGTCTAAAAAACCTTACTAAGAAAATCCAATTGGATAAAACTTAGTGAAGGGTAAAAAGTGCAGTTTATCTAAAACTCCCTCTCAATATAATATGTATCATTTCAAGTAACAAGTGCCAATCTTCTATGAAAGTTGTTGAAAAACTTTTGTAGTGAGTGATTTGTCGCTTGATGTGCAATCTATTACTGAACTTGATGTATGATCTTCATGTAAAACTTTAATTACCTCCTCTTGTAAGTAGATACCATAAGATCCATGAATATGTTTTGTTATAATCCCTGCATTTACAAAACTAACCAAACTTGTTGATAGGTTAGTATAATATGAATCCATACCTTTTGGACCTTAAGGGTATAGAAAATAAATGTTTTACTCATTACACTATCTCCTAGTCGTACACGAGTTAAATCTTACCAATGAATTTAATGGTATATGTTCGTGTATAGCTAGCAAGATATATTAATACAATTTGTATTGAATTATGGTACTCATGACTAAGGATCTTTGCTTCTTTGATAGAAGATGATAAAAGTCAATTTTATCTATATCAAATATTTGAACATCATAAGCTTTGGCCATATGAAAATGTCCAACATTTTCTAGATGTATTATGACTGATGGATTATAATATAAACGTATGTCCTACGTATCGAGCCATAAAGTTGCAATATTGTATTTCTTTGCAAATCCTTGCTTAAATATTTGAGCTCTTTTTTTCTCTTCGGGAGATTCAATGACATCATCAACATATATTACAATACTTGTAAACCTCATATCGTTATTTTAATGAAAACAAATGGACCAACTTCACCATATGCATTTCTCGTTTTCGAGCTCACTGGTGAGTCAATTATATCATATTTGACTCGACTATTTTAGTCCACACATATTTTGTCAACTTCATATAGTATGTTCTTGAGGTTTTGACATCAATGCTTCTAGCATTATCAATCCATGAGGGAATTCGTTCCATCTTATCCATATATGCATGTGCTTTCACTCTTTAGGAGTTTTGATATATAAATTTGCCCATTTAACACATAGATATCTATATTATGTAAAAGTGTCATGATCACTTGCTTTTATCTCCAAAATCCATATTGTACCAGCCGTGTACACTATTTATTGAGATATCACAATCACTGGGTACAATTTTCAATGTATGTTTATTGATGCACAAGAATTACATCGTTAAGATGTTTTGATTCACCTTTAAAGAACTCAATTGCTTTAAGAAACTCATCAGGAGTTCAATCGTATTAAAAATGAATCTGTATACAATGATCATATTGTTCTCGAGAACTTACTTTACATGAATTACATAATTTAAATCCTTCAAGGACTTGCATGTAAACTTTAGTATCTAAATGATACATAACATTTATAAGACGCATATCAATTCTATCTTTATATTAGCAGACTAATTAAATACTGGAAAGCTATTGCATCCACCACTGGAGAATACGTCTCCTCATAATTAATCATAGGTCTTTGCGAAATCCTTGTGCCATCAATTGTTGATCCTCATAAAAGACCTAATTATATTAAATATATTTTACAATTTTTTTATGGACTACTGGCCCGCAAGCTTTCCATTTCAATAGAGAATTCAACTCTGCCTCATTTGCGTCGTTCCATTTGGCCAATCATTTCTTTGTATTTATTCGTAGGCAGACTTTAAATCTTGATCCTCATCATTTCATCTTTCAAGCGCTATATATACTAAAGTATAATGACGTCGATTTTGTTTCGATTCCATACACTTCTAGACCGTATAATTTACCAAGCGCTCTTTATTTTCAGGTACCTGAGGTTCTTCCAGAATCATCATGTCTAATATCTCTTCAAGAAACCCTTTTTCTTACTATAACATCGACTTAACCATCTTCTTCATTACTTGCTCCAATTTTCAAGGAATTTTTATTTTTTTGGAATCGACTAGTCTATAGTCTACCACGCTTCAGGCGTGCAATAGACTCATTAATATATGGTTTGCCCTACTAGGACAATTAACTTAATTGGAGCATTAGCAGTTGACTACGTGACTTACTTAGTCACTGTATTTAGGTCAGTTAACATGTCTGGTGATTGATTCTTTAATATAGGTAACAAATTATCTTTTGAACTTCTTGTTCACACAATTTAGTTTGAGGATCAATGATAATTCATGCATACCCATTCATTTTTCAACTACCATTAATCTCCCCTATGTTGGGAATGTTAATTTACTTAAATTAAGATCTAACGAGCCATAAATAAATTTCTCATTTATTGCTCTAAGTATGTAATCATAAATAGTATTTTCACCCAACATATATTCCCAACATTATTTGAGTTCAATCTTTATGCGTTGTGGTGGATCAATTCCAATGTATACCGCACAATAAAAAAGTTTAATGGGAAATATTTGGTTCCTTACCAAAACCAACTATAATGGGGAGAAACTATTACAACATGTTGGCTTGATGTGAAATAATGTTACCGCATGTAAAATCACATGTGCTCAAATATGAACTTTTGCTCTCTTGATTATTGGCTTTGCAATCAATTTGTAGACGTTTGATCATCGTCTTCAACAAAAGCAATTTGTGTCTTAAGCATTTAGAAAGTTCAATACTTATTCCAATACTCATTAGTAACATGGGTACTAGATTCAATGTTATAACCACAATAAATATGATAATATGAAATAATATGCTTGTCATCTCATTAGCTAAGCTACACACAACTTCAAGTTGTAAATTTGATGACCATTTAGACGATGCATCGATTTAAAAACACTAAACGGTATCATGTTTGGATATATACATCCTTCATTCATTCCATAATATTTAGGGATTCACACCCTACTTTGGTTGGTAAATAATTAACTTTTGTTGGGAGCAACTATGACATGTTTAATTATCATGAAGAATCTTCTGGTTATTCATTAACTTTCACATCATTAGGCTCGGTGTGGTCTAACCAGTCACGCCAACATATAATTAAGATCCATAAACTTATGGTTTATGATATTGTATATGTATTACTTGCACGTATGTAATACAAAACATAAGATGTGAAAGAATGTATTGTAACTTCAAAGTTCAAACCATCGTGTTATGTAATCACTAGTTTACCACTTTTGGTGGTCGATCTCATCATGACTATCATTATAATACTAATATTCGATCTCATTATTAGCTTGGCTGTCTTATAATTTCTGATAGTTTGATCTCTTATTAACATGATGATTGTTGCACTTCTAATAGTCAATCTCATTATTAATATGATCACCATTACAATTTTCTCAATGATGCCCATGATTACAATGATCAATATATATTCACTTCATGAATCAAAATAAAACCATACAATTTTTACGGTTTTCCATTATTTTCTCGAACATATAGATATACAGTCGTTTCAAACCGTTTATACCTTTTAAATGATATTGCTACTTCAGGAGTATATTTGAGGTTTGACAAACAAAATTTGTTTTATCCGATTTCCCTTATAAATAAACTTCTCTTCGTATAACGTCAATTGAGAAGTAATTATATGTCGAGTCATATAATATTTTTTTTATACTTGATAATGAGATACAAGGAGTATGACACTTTGGGTGTCAAATCAAAGCATATTTCTACTTTTTCATGAGAATGACAATAAACCACAACTTTGGTTTAGTCGTTCTATTAAAAACAACTTATCGATGCAAAGAAGTGATAACATATAGAATACAAGGTATAGATAGCAACAAATCATACAATACATGACCTTACAACATGTCATCATATAAAAACAGCTTATAACGGGCCTTTATAATATAAGAAACCTTTTTATCACTAATAAGCAAACGCATATAATTTATGTGATAACTTATTATGGTATAACCAAACATAATATTTTATATATTTTGAACACTTACTTTAAAACTTAAACATATATCTCTTTCAAGTTCTCAGATCATTTATTACTTGTATTTACAAATTTTATTTGAAAACTGTAATACTGATAAATTACATAACATACTCATTTTTTTCTTCTCAAATATTGATATTTAAACAACTGATGACATCATATAAGCAATCTATACATTGTACATATGAAGCAATAGCAATAGTCACTATTTTATACTAGCAATAGTAATAGTTAATATGCAAATAAATTGTTAAACATTATGACATGGCATAATGAATGCATGAGAGGTACCGACATCGCTAGAAAATGTTTCTCTTAAAACAACTAATGATATCCAGCGATATTAATCTATTATATGAATTTCTTATATGCAAAATTTGTTATAGCATTAACCTTAGTATAAGTACCAAACGATATTTGCATAATCATGTTATAACAACAACAACGACGACGACGACGATGCATTATAAGTTGTATAGTTTATTTAAAACTAAATCAATTGATGTTTATAAAGAGAGGATTAATATCCAATGAGCACTACTCACATAACTCATTTATATCTAATTATGTAAAAGTCTTTTGACATGCTATGTATTAACAATGACTAATAAAAACAATTAATTACAGAATTCATATCCATTTAAATTATAAACTATACAAAATGAAAATCTAGTACATACATCATGTATATATTACCACCAATACATGCATATATACCTAATACAAATGCACTTTTAGTCCATAAATATTGAGTTTCATACTTTGTAATATTGAATTTAATTGTTTTTCATGGATTCTAAAAGCACATATAATATTCTCTAGATTGCAAATTAACTTCCTTAAATCAAAATAATTCAACAATTTTATTTACAACTTAACAAGGTTAATAAAGAAGCATAAATATATGATTATGGTGGCTCAAAGAATATGTAGATGAGCATCACTTGATTGTAAGAGTCCTAAACAACATATATTAAATTAACTAATTAAATGATAATCCAACCAGTTTAGAATAATAGAAGGGGTCATTTGTAAAAGAGAAAAATAAAATAAATATTCGTAATATCGTCGTCGTCAACGAAAACTATAGTTATTTAATTAATAATGAGTATTAGAAAAAAATTAATTAGTCAATTGTAACGTCATAATTTATGATGTAACATCTAAATCCTGATGAATACCAACATACTAATATGTATATAATAACTTCTAAAAGCAAATGAAAAAAATATATAGATAAGAGTTCAATCATGAGACTACATCCTATAATTTATAGTAACGATCAGTTTAAGTTTATATATGTACATTAATAAGTGTCACCAGTAAGATTGATGTATCATCATCAAATATAATATGAAATAATCATACGAAGAATCATACCTTTATTAGTAGAGATTGCAGATCCGAAGATCCATGTTTTGTCAGCAGTGGCTACGTATCTATGGTTTCCAACTTTCCATCGCATAAGAAACCCATCTTTCATCATTTTGGATAATTATTGGGTTGTTTTCTCAACGTGCGAGATTAAGTTAGGCTGAAAAATAATGCACATCATAGGCAAGGAAAAAGGGATACCAAGGGTAGCAAAACACATAGAGCATGTTCGTGCTGATAACGTGTTGTGAAACAACGGTTTATTAGCAACTAATATATATGTATATAAACATGAGAGCTAGACTATGAAATCATGTAGAGAATAGAACATAGAGAATTCTTATTCATTCATCTAACATCATATACAAATGCCATTATATATAGGCACTCATATTAGTACAATGGTAAATAAGAGAAAGGGGTTATACATGTGGAAAGCAATACATAATGGATGCATTCAAAGATAGGGGTTATACATGTGGAAAGTCACTACAACATGGATGCATTCACAGATAAGTGTTATACAAGTGGAAAGTCACTACAAATGGATGCATTCATAGATAAGGGTTATACAAGTAGAAAATCACTACAAAATGAATGCATTCATAACATTTATTTAATATTCATAAAGTAAATAACACTCAGGGATCAAATACAAATTGGGATCAAATATAAATGAAAATAAGAAAGATAAGAAGAGCTTTAGTTCATTAATTTTATATTTGAAATATTAAGATTAATTTTAGAGAAAATAAAATAATAGAAAAGTATAAAGAGAATTTTATATTTATTCTCTCTGCATATTTAAGACACATGCCAATTCCATTATTAATTTCAAACGATATTTGTTTTTTTAAATCACCATAACAACGAGCGTTTTTAAAAATATCCATAATGACGAGCGTTGTTCATTGTGTCGTTTATCTGTTGTCAACAATTGTGTGTTTAGTCTACTTTCCATTGTATTTTTAGTTTGATACTCATTGTGTTTAGTCTATTGTCCATTATGTCTTTTATCTGTTGTCATCGATTCTGTTTTGATCTACTTTCCATTGCATTTTTAGTTTAATACCCATTTTAAATGTCCATTGTGTAATACGCATCTTGGTTTTCATTGTATTTTACCTTATGTCAATTGTGTAATACACAACTGATATTTTGATTTTTTTTAAAGTCTAACAATATTGTACTCATACTAAAGATAAAAAGATGCTCGATTTTATATATATATTTAAAAAACAAATGACGTATAAAAAGTTGCAAACATTTAAAAAATGGACAAGCGGGTGGAATATCATATGACTTGCATGTACATAATATATTTATTTTATTTGATAAAATTACTATTTCCACTTAATTTCTATTTAAACACTTATTACTCTATATGAACACTTATTACTCTATATTAGCTTTTTATAATTCTTACTTTTTAAAGCCCGTAACATTATAACTCAACTCTGACACTCATGTGTGCTATTTCGTTTAAGTTTATGAATTTGTTTTATCTGAACTTTTAATATGAATTAATTTTTTTTTTATATGAACTTTTTGATGGTCAGTCTACAAATTAGATTTGTTTTATATTTTTATTGTGAATTGAATTTTCAATTATATATTTTATTTTAGAGTAAAATGCCAAAATAGTTTATAAGTTTAGATTAGTTTTGTCATTTCAGTCCAAAAATGAAACCCTTTATATCTAGGTCTCTAAGGTTTCATTTTTGTTGTCATTTCTATCCAAATCACTAATTCAGTTAAATTTTATTTTGTTAAGTCATGAACAATTTTGGCAATTCCCTAATCTTAGGGACAATTTTGGCAATTTACTCATTTATTCTTTTATTTTTTTAATTTTCTTTTTTATCTTTAAATAGAAAACAAAAAAAAAATTATAAATATCATATATTTACACACACATTTGTATATACACATTTATTTTTTGAACTTTCTTTTTTACAATTAAAATTAATAAATAATAAATTAACCATAATATACATACATATACACACATATTTATAATTTTATATAATTTTAGATTACATAAGTACACATTACCTCATTTATATATATATATACATATATATATATATATATAAAAGTATATATTATAAGTTATACATTATACAAGATACATTATACGTTATGTATATTATAATTTAACCTTAATAATTACGTTTTTTATTTTTTTCTAGATGCTTATTATGTTTTTTTTTCTTTTGATGGACTTGTGTTAGAATTGGGAGTTTAATCTGTCTTGTATATAACTAAACTTAATACCTTATTCTAACTTTTTCCATACAAAGGAAGGATTCAGTGACAAATTTTGAGCAAATATTATGATAAATATAGATATTGAAGTAAAGGACAAATCTTGAGCAAACATGAAAAGCGTAATTATTAAGGTTAAATTACGAAATGTATAATTTATAATATGTAATGAGTTTTAGGAGACTTAGAACAACATTTATGGCAATGGCGGACGCGAACCGTGATACCGGAGTACCACGAATGAGGCCAGGAACCATGGTGATGGTGATTTGTGGGCGACATCGCAAAGCAGTATGGAGTCACAAACACTAGCGCCAAGAGTGTAGATCGAACTACAAAGAAGTTCCAGAGCGTTGAGGATGGTTGAGAATTCGATCTGCGGCATAATGCAAGAACTAGAACTCTAGAGAATTTGCGAGTGGTTACCATGGTACGCATGTGATAAGGCATAGCATAGAGATTCGTGGATGAGAAGTTTAGTAAATCACTTTATTCGAGCGATCACAATGATATCACCTCAAAACTTGCAGTGATTTCTTGTGGTGTTTTTGAAAACCATTCATTAGCTCAATGAAAAGGTCTAGCTTATAGACCCGCGTATTACGCGAGTTAAATTATAAAAATGATTATAATTTATAAATCTTTAAATACATCTTATGACTAAAATTATGTTTTAAATATAAAAATGAAATCGATTAGTTAGAGTCGTAGTTTATCGAATGGGTGAACCAGGTAACATGTTTTATTTTTAAAAAGTGAAATGACCAAATGTGTTCTTAATTGTTTATTTAAAATATTATATCATTATTTAGATAATATCTTTTCACTAATCATAAAATAGACATCAAATTTTACAAAACACACGCATATGCATAGATACATATATATAAAGAGAGAGAGAGATCGGTAAACGTACAATATTCCTTAACGTACGAGTGTACGCTGTGAAATTAAGCAAGTTGTAAACTCAAAACCCTAATCATGCATGTTGAAAAACCAAAATCACGCATGTTGAAAAGACATAATCACGCATGTTGAAAACCATAACATGCTTCATTACATAATTATAACATGCTTCATTACATAAGTATAACATGGGTGATTATGGTTTGTCAACATACGTGATTAGGTTTTGAATTTTACAACATCAGTAATTCACAGCCTACGCTCGTACATTAAACAATATTGTATTTTACACTTTCACTATATATGTATATATATAAATACTAGCTTTCTACCCGCGCGATGTGGCGACGGAGGCGATTTACAATATGATACTTGTTTATTGTTAGTTTATCAGTCGTTTCGTGACGTGATATATTGTAGGGGTGATCACGGTTCAGTTTCAAATCGTAAAACCGCCAAAACCGGTCTTCGGTTTGGTTTCGCAGTCACTTTCTTTCTTTAACTTTTGGCTAGTCAGTTTCAAAATCTTCAAAACGTAGCGATTGGTTTGATTTTCGGTTTTATACCAAAACTGACCATATAAAATCAGACCAGACCGTTAATGCTTTAACCATGATCAAAATCTTCAAAACGTAGCGACTTGATATGTTGGCACTTGTTTTTCTGTTAGTTTATCGATTCTTTGATGATATACTTTTATTAATTTTTTTAGCTGATAGTTATCAATCTTTCCATCAAATCAATCATAAGTACATAATGCTTTAACCATAATTCCTTAATCGATATAAATACGAAATGCAATATGCTGAACATTATAAATTTGCTAACAAAATTACAACGATAAATATTATTCGATAAAAAATAAACATTATAAATTTGTAACAATAATTACAATGATTTGTTTCCGAGGATCTCTCATGATAATGTTTTATTTTATAATATTTCTTTGCTTTGTAGGTTAAAGATAGGTGCTTCTCTCCGTAGGGCATACAAGACACAGGTTATTGGCGGGAGCCCGCCATATTTAACATATAAAGTTTTTTTATACGTTAAATATGGCTGGTTGCCACCAATCTTGTATGCCCTAGGAGAGAAGCACCTATCTCCCCCCTACAAAGATGAAATGTGTGGACTGTAAAGGGTTACTTGCAGGTTTCTTAAGTCATCTGCTATAGTATACTGCTCTACGGCTTCCCCCTCAAGATGATTTTAAAGTTGTTGAACTTTCTAAGGTAAAACAAAGAAGTATATGCCTGAAAAGAATCGTTATATATTGTGATTACACCAAATTAAAAACATGTTGAACAGAAGTAAGTTTTGAGAAAAAAATAATCTCCCTTAACGAATGAAGAAGGCGGTATGAAGAAGGCCTTCGTCAGCCATAAGTTGTATATGATTATCTTTGTCCGTGTGAACCGATGTCTTCAAACTGAAAATACAAGCAAACAAGTGTTGCATAGCAAGTTGATATAGTATACAGCATCGAATAAATTCAGTATAGAACAGAAGCAAACCTGTTGGATCAGGTCATCTATTGACGCAGACCGTGACCATTCAAGAATTGTCTTTAAGTTAGACAAACAGTCCTCTTAAGCGCCTATGTTATAGGATCTGGCCGGTTCTTCGAGATATCGAAATCAATCTACAATAAAGATTCCATATAAGAATAAAAAAAGATATAAATGAAACGCCCAACATAATATTTACGACTAGAAAACTATAAAATTTTGAACTTTTAAATACATAGCTTAAATTCCCATTATACCCTTACGTTTTAGTACGACAAACGTAGCTACAAAATATTTCGACAATGTAAATTTGAACTACTAATTACTAAAGTTAATTCATCTTCTTCCAAAAGGAACTTTTGGAAGAAGTTTCATCATTTACAAACCCAAAAATAGTTTGACCCGTTTGTCGTAATCACTTGCGGAAGTGTATGGAGAGAAAAAAGTGTGTTCATTCCAAGCGAGGCGTAGCTTCAAATGGAAGTTTTACCTAAACATCACAAAATTCGGTTAACGAATCATATAGTAATTTATAACAAATTCAATGAGTTATTTTGACATCACATTCTTTAACCTTTAAAGTTCTTTTGCTTGACATTAACAACATGAACTTATAGACCATTCGCATTGGCTCAATTCTACGATTATCATTTAACTTTCGCAACTTTTATTCGGTTGATCGTTTAATACTAATCAACATGAAACCATACTTTTACATTCTTATTCTAATTCTTGTCCGGTTGCCCGTTCAACACGAGGTAACGCGAAACCATTCTTATGCTTTCTTACTTCTTGTCCGGTTAACCCGTTCAACACGAGTTAATGCGAAACCATTCTTATGCTTTCTTACCTCTTGTCTGGTTAACCCGTTCAACACGAGTCAACGCGAAACCATTCTTATGCTTTCTTACTTCTTGTCCGGTTAACCCGTTCAACACGAGTCAACGCGAAACCTTTTTTATGCTTTCTTACTTCTTTACCAACCCCTTGGCAATATCTCTAGTCAAAACAATAACGACTATAATCCTTCACGATGATGTTAGATAATCCATTACAACTAAACCTAATATACATGTGAAATACAACATACAAGTAACGCACCTCGATCTTGCGAGCTTTGAGGATTCCGGTTGCTTGAACCTTCTTCTTTCACGCCTACATATTTTTTACAATCAACATACTTTAAACTCATGTCTTTATTTCATTCTTTCATTAACATAATTGAGTTAACAACTATCATTTTACCAGATAGGATGATGTTATTTGTTATTATTATCATGCGGCCGCGCTCGCTGCGGCTCCAATAGTAGCAGCACTTCCACCATGATAAGCGTTTCTCAAAGCAACCATCGCAAGATTATCGCTGTATAGTCGTGCCATCAACCTTCAGTTTCAGAATTCACAAAATACACCACCTGCTATATAAATCTTACTTATAATATAAAAATATTAAGCAGCAGGTTATTTTAACATAAAACAAAAAACCTAATGACACTTCTAGATCTTAGCTTTTGATGGTGTTTTAATTTGTGTTCTAATCGAACACATTTACATTTCAAGACACTTTGACATGACCCGATTAAATACTTTTACGGGTCCTAATAACCCTTACTATGTGTTTTGGAAGTTTAACAAGGCTTTTGGATAGGCTTTAGGGGGTGTGAAAGTTCAACAACGCAAAAAGCAACAAAAACAACCATTCTGGTTACACGGATAGCGTCGGCGATGGCCTAAGGCAGCGTCGGTGACGCCTCTTTCTTTTTGGCATCGGGTAAAAATTCGCGTCGACAGTGTTTTAGGGCGTCGCTGGGTTTGATACCCTAGATGTTGCATCAGCGACGATACAAAGCCGCGTCGGCGACGCCACTCCTAGCACAAAAACACTGTTGTTTCATGTTTTTCAGCCCGTTCGACGCGTTTTGAGTCCCGTTCAGTCAAACCTGCCCTGTGACTTCCAGAAACGCTCTTTACTAATAACTTTTCTGTTTTCAATTCTTTACAACCCTTCCTGTAACAAAACCCATTTAAACATGTAACTATTAAAATCACTGCATACTTACTTCCTTTTGCGTCTTGGAGCGACCACACCCTTTGAGAGAGCTTTCGGTTTGAGTTCGAGCATTCCGATTCAAGCTCGAATCTCTCAAACCTCAGCTCTGATACCAACTTGAAAAGGCCAACATAATTTTTACGACTAGAAAACTATAAAATTTTGAACTTTTCAATACATAGCTTAAATTCCGATTACACCCTTACGTTTTAGTACGACAAACGTAGCTACAAAATATTTCAACAATGTAAATTTAAACTACTAATTACTAAAGTTAATTCATCTTCTTCCAAAAGGAACTTTTGGAAGAAATTTCATCATTTATAAACCCATAAATAGTTTGACCCGTTTGTCGTTATGACTTGCAGAAGTGTATGGAGAGCAAAAAGTGTGTTCATTCCAAGTGAGGCGCAACGTCAAATGGAAGTTTTACCTAAACATCACAAAATTCGGTTAATGAATCATATAGTAATTTATAACAAATTCAACGAGTTATTTTGACATCACATTCTTTAACCTTTAAAGTTCTTTTGCTTGACATTAACAACATGAACTTATAGACCATTCATATTGGCTCAACTCTACGATTATCATTTAACTTTCGCAATTTTTATTCGGTTGATCGTTTAATACTAATCAACACGAAACCATACTTTGACATTCTTATTCTAATTCTTGTCTGGTTGACCCGTTCAACACGAGTCAACGCGAAACCATTCTTATGCTTTCTTACTTCTTGTCCGGTTAACCCGTTCAACATGAGTCAATGCGAAACCATTCTTATACTTTCTTACTTCTTGTCTGGTTAACCCGTTCAACACGAGTCAACGCAAACCATTCTTATGCTTTCTTACTTCTTTACCAACCCCTTGGCAACATCTCTAGTTGAAACAATAACGACTATAATCCTTCGCGATGATGTTAGATAATTCATTACAACTAAACCTAATATATAAGTGAAATACAACATACAAGTAACGCACCTCGATCTTGCGAGCTTTGAGGATTCCGGTTGCTTGAACCTTCTTCTTTCACGCCTACATTTTTTTTACAATCAACATACTTTAAACTCATGTCTTTATTTCATTCTTTCATTAACATAATTGAGTTAACAACTAACATTTTACCAATTCTGACCATTTAGCATCATATTCACATAGAATCTCAATTCAAGACATTTTATCAAACACTTGGAGTGCGTACCACTATCAAGGCATAATGTACAAGTGTTCTATGCATATTCCTACTAGTTCATTTCATGGATCATCAAATCAACTAAATTCACATAATCTTCATTCTATATCAAATTCATTTAACACTTCTCTACTACACACACATTCATACATCAATATTGTACTTAATTTCTTGCACCTACATGATCATAACATTTCATTATACTACTACTACAAGTGGGTTTTACTTCAATTTATCAAGATAATCGAATTCAAGCATATTTCATCTTCTACATGATGATTCTAACCAATAACCATGCTTAATTCCATAAAATTTCACGGATTTATTACAACCCATTTCATGAATGATCACCAAACCATAAAATTCAACTTACCTTATGTTAGAGACACTTAGTTGATCAAGAATCTCAATACATGCATTCAATTTCAGCCCTAGAACCTCTTTAATTTGCTGAATTCCTTGTTGTTGTTGTTGAAGGAGAAGGTTTTTCCCTTCTCCCCTTTTCTCTCGTACAGAACATACACCAACACACACACACACACACACACACACTAAATTATGCACTTTTTAATCTTTAACCTCAACTTTCCATTTTGCTATAATTGGCCCTTCATGTTTGACCCATACTTAAATTTACTAAACATTTTTATCTTTTATAAAACTACATGTAATTAAATACTTACGTTATTTTCTTACTAGGACATACTACGAGAATTAAGATAATCACGTATGCGCATTTTGGGGTGTTACAAATCTACCCCCCTTAAAGGAGGTTTCCTCCTCGAAACCTAATTACGTACCAAATAATTCTGGGTAGTGTTCACGCATCTCATCTTCTGTCTCCCAAGTAAGATCTGATCCCTTTCGATGTTGCCATTGGACCAAAACTTGTCTAATGACCTTGCGAAGGAGCTTTACTTTATAATCTTTTATCGCCATCGGTTATAATTCTTTTACATACTAGTCTACGCGTACACTCATGTCTTACTGCAATTAACTATAGTTTATACTTTAAATTATATCCCGTGCATACACATTCACTTAATTTCCTTTGAACATCCTACTATATTAGGCGTTATATCTTTTTTTATAAGCATGTTACCATGTACTAGTTCCGTAACTTCACATATCTATATAGTGTGCTAATAAGTTTTACTTATTAAAAACATAGCCATGTCCATAAAGTAATCAAATCAACATACATGCCACATTTTCGTACTTGCCCTCCTAAATTTATTTGTTCTTGCATGTATCACACCTCCTCTACAGCTTAAACGCTGATTTTGTGTTTTGTTATTTCTACTCACTAACCGTGTTTTCCGAGGGTTCTAATACATGAAATAAATCATTATTCAAGTTCACAATTCATTCCATACCTTTCCAATTCAATCCACATATTCTTCGCCTAAATCTTTCTACTAAAAGTTTTGACTCGTTTGCCCCTACATTGAGGTTTCACCGGATTGACATCGGGTGACCATTACAACCATTCTCATCATAGCAATTCCCTTATTTGTACATCCTTACTTGATTTCAGTTAATCAAATATAGATAACTTTATCTAAATAAAATAAGAAGTGAGATCGATAGTCTCTTACATTAAGTGTCTATATTCGTGATCACTTCCTCATCTCCTTTTGACCCATTTGCCTTTCGTGCTTGCGTCATCTTGACATGATGCTTATCCTTACATGTCATCACATTCATATTCTCTTTAGCACACAAAATCTCATATATAACCTATCATATCAAGTTCATATCTTGCATTTGACTTTCACTTATCATTTGTAACAGGCACAAGTCATATATTCAACAATGCATCATTCCAAATTCACACAAATTTAACATATCACCAAGTATAACATGTAAGGATCCATCATGCATCATTCAATCATATTAGGATTTCTAATCATGCTATTCTCATACTCGTTGAATTTTTTGAAAGTCAACGATCAAGTATGCAAACTTCCAGCTTAGGAACATATGTCTATATCAATGTAATCAGTTATGCTAATGGCGCCATAAACATTTCATACCCATTTAGTAAAATACATACAACCATATAATCACCTAATTACATACACAAATACACATAATCAATTTTACACATGTTAGTGTCTCCATTATCTTACATTTGACAACCACATACAAGGTTAGTCAATTAACATCATCATTCACTAGCAAGTTCATATGTTTTACTTTTAGTGTACATTCACTTCTTAATCGCAATTTGACCAAGTTTTATAACATATGGCGAGTATCACCCATTCAAGCACAATATACAAGCCCTTATAGCACAATCCTTTCCAAAACATATATTTCAACCTGGATTCTTGGATGAGTTCCATCTATAACACATTCCTCAAGTTAGTTTACTACTAATTACATCATTATCATATTTCATTCATATCTGTCAAGTCTTTCCTACAATCTCACATCCTAACTTCACTAGACATTTCATCTTAGATATAGTTATCACAGCCCAACCATTATTTCCTTTTTAGTCATTCGTACTTGTCTTGAGAGTTTAACATCATCTTAGGTTGGTTACCGTTACACGATACTAAGTACATTCCTAGGTTAAACTACGTATTGTTTCATTCAGGTCACCAAGATTTGTCTTCTCTTTTTTTTGGATTACTTACTATACACGCCTACGCCTTGATTAATGACATTAAGTTTGAACTAAAAATTTCGTTCTTTTCTTGACCTCAAAAAGTCAAACCTTCCAAACCACGTCATACTTGTGTTACCATTTGTTCGTATAGAAACATTATTCCATCTATAACTTTCTATTTAACATTCACAAGTCAAATACTTTACTAACCTTATTATTTACAAAAACAACGGTCCGAGTCTCGGTTCAACCCGCCCCTTCATGAGCGCGTGTCAAAGACTAGACTGACCTTGTCCATCCATGCGATGAGCTTCCATATGTGTTCATCTTTTCTCCGACTCTACTGGTTTTATCACACCAAGAGTTTAATCATACTCATATACAAATTTGGTGTTAGCACATTTCATTCAGTTTTCCCTTAAACATGGCATTTTTTTCAAATCATCTTATTTACATACTAGCCCTTTCTAAATTCTTTTTAAAACATTAATTCGTTTGACCCATTCGTAATGGGTCAATACCTGACCATTCCTTAATATATAATTTTCATTCGTTTGACCCATTTATGACGGGTCAATAGTAACCATTCTTTAACATACTATTTTCATTTAGATATTCATTGTATTCGGTGTTAACTTACCTATATTTCTTTCACAAATTTCTTTTTTTTAACACAAACCATCCCTCGCTTGTTAGTATGTGCACCATATGTATATATGCATCATGTTAGTCAAGTGACCTACCTGACTCGACAAGGCTATCGGCACCACTTACTTACAAGATCTATACCTACCTTAGTAGGAGAAAGAAACACATTCCTTCCCTCACTCTTACCCATTCCCACTTGTTTATGCATTCCACCTTTTGTTCTTACGTGTTTGGTTCGCAGATACTTATGGATTCAAGTCTTCTCATTCTTACCTATGACTTTTATATGTTTGATCCATATTTACTTAAAGATTTTACCTTTTATTATTATGTTCCATTCTTATAAGTTTAACCCGTACATCAACTATGGATTCAAACTTTTCATTCGTACCTTTCTTTCTTATGTGTTTGATCAGTGCTTACCTACGGATTCAAACTTTTCATTCTTACCTTTCTTTCTTATATGTTCGATCCGTACTTACCTACGGATTCAAACTTTTTCATTCGTATATAATACTTCGCATTTAAGAGTCTTACAACTCCTTCTATCCACACGTCAACCTACTTCCCAATTCTACCGGACACACTTGTGATGATTATCATGGTCTTACGAATGTCATATACTTTTTGCGTACTTGGCCAGGCGCGCAATCTACATACTAGCTTCATGCCTTTATGTAATCATTACCTTATGCTCTAAGAAGCGGGTTTCAGTTCGTGCAACATCTTTAAAAACTTACCAAGACGGTATCAGCGTCTTTCATTTAACGTTTACCCTCCCTGAGGAGTTTTTTTTTTGCACCAGTACGCATATATATTAATATTGTGTACCTGGGGTCCATCTGTCTAATTACATGCTTGGTATTCATCCTAGACCGCATCCTCGAATCATCCTCCTCAAACACTTAAACTTACCTTGCTTATACAATATAGTTAGTTTATAAGAATCACACATACTCGTCTGACATCTACAACAACATTCTAGATCAATACCACTTCTTATTCATCCACTTTAAAATTTCATTCTTACGCATACTTTTATCATTCTTCTTTTCAACATACTTAATTCATCCCAACGTTCTGAATTCGTGAATTTCCTTCCGTTCATCCTAGGTGTTAATAGTCTCTCACGACCACATACTTCATACTTTTTACCATAAGGTCAATGAATTCGATAAAATTTCGCATTCGTGACTTTCTAATTGAACACATTTACATTTCAAGACACTTTGACATGACCCAATTAAATACTTTTACAGGTCCTAATAACCCTTACTATGTGTTTCGGAAGTTTAACAGGGCTTTTGGATAGGCTTTAGGGGGTGTGAAAGTTCAACAACGCAAAAAGCAACAAAAACAACCATTCTGGTTACACGGATAGCGTCGGCGATGGCCTAAGGCAGCGTCGGCGACGCCTCTTTCTTTTTGGCATCGGGTAAAAATTCGCGTCGACAGTGTTTTAGGGCGTCGCTGGGTTTGATACCCTAGATGTTGCATCGGCGACGATACAAAGCCGCGTCGGCGACGCCACCCCTAGCACAAAAATGCTGTTGTTTCATGTTTTTCAGCCCGTTCGACCCGTTTCGAGTCCCGTTCAGTCAAACCTACCCTGTGACTTCCAGAAACGCTCTTTACTAATAACTTTTATGTTTTCAATTCTTTACAATCCTTCCTGTAACAAAATCCATTTAAACATGTAACTATTAAAATCATTGCATACTTACTTCCTTTTGCGTCTTGGAGCGACCACACCCTTTGAGAGAGCTTTTGGTTTGAGTTCGAGCATTCCGATTCAAGCTCGAATCTCTCAAACCTCAGCTCTGATACCAACTTGAAAAGGCCAACATAATTTTTACGACTAGAAAACTATAAAATTTTGAACTTTTAAATACATAGCTTAAATTCCCATTACACCCTTACGTTTTAGTACGACAAACGTAGCTACAAAATATTTCAACAATGTAAATTTAAACTACTAATTACTAAAGTTAATTCATCTTCTTCCAAAAGGAACTTTTGGAAGAAATTTCATCATTTATAAATCCATGAATAGTTTGACCAGTTTGTCGTTATCACTTGCAGAAGCGTATGGAGAGCAAAAAGTGTGTTCATTCCAAGTGAGGCGCAACGTCAAATTGAAGTTTTACCTAAAGTTCTTTTGCTTGACATTAACAACATGAACTTATAGACCATTCACATTGGCTCAACTCTAGATTATCATTTAACTTTCGCAATTTTTAGTCGGTTGATCGTTTAATACTAATCAACACGAAACCATACTTTGACATTCTTATTCTAATTCTTGTCCGGTTGACCCGTTCAACACGAGTCAACGCGAAACCATTCTTATGCTTTCTTACTTCTTGTCCGGTTTAAACCGTTCAACATGAGTCAATGCGAAACCATTCTTATACTTTCTTACTTCTTGTCTGGTTAACCCGTTCAACACGAGTCAACGCGAAACAATTCTTATGCTTTCTTACTTCTTTACCACCCTCTTGGCAACATCTCTAGTCGAAACAATAACGACTATAATCCTTCGCGATGATGTTAGATAATTCATTACAACTAAACCTAATATACAAGTGAAATACAACATACAAGTAACGCACCTCGATCTTGCGAACTTTGAGGATTCCGGTTGCTTGAACCTTCTTCTTTCACGCCTACATTTTTTTTACAATCAACATACTTTAAACTCATGTCTTTATTTCGTTCTTTCATTAACATAATTGAGTTAACAACTATCATTTTACCAGATAGGATGATGTTATTTGTTATTATTATCATGCTGCCGCGCTCAATGCGGCTCCAATAGTAGCAGCACTTCCCCCATGATAAGCGTTTCTGAAAGCAACCATCGCAAGATTATCGCTGTATAGTCGTGCCATCAACCTTCAGTTTCAGAATTCACAAAATACACCACCTGCTATATAAATCTTACTTATAATATAAAATTTAAAAATATTAAGCAGCAGGTTATTTTAACATAAAACATAAAACCTAATGACATTTATAGATCTTAGCTTTTGATGGTGTTTTAATTTGTGTTTAGAAAGTAATCATGTAATAGAATAATCAAAATTAGCTAATCATTAAAAAAATTACATGCAAAATGACCCATAATAATCAGAACCACTTTTATTGCATATACCCCTAAACTGATTATTAGGTCAAACTAATCTTGCAGAAATAATAAAGTTAAATCATTTAATTTAGTAACCTGTTCATCAAGAAGTGTGACATTGGACTACACATTCCGAGATGAATGGGTGAAAACAATCGCTGCGGCTGCGCTCGCTGCGGCTGCCCCATAGAGCAGTATAATATAGCAGATGACTTAAGAAATCCGCAAGTAACCCTCTACACGCCACACGTTTCATCTATGAAGGAGGTAACACTGAGTATCCATTCCTAAAAACAGATTAAATAATATTTAAATTTAAATATATACTATGTATTAATCCCCAAAGCGAATAAAATAAAATACCTATGCTGAAATAATTATAGAACACTCCATATAGCATGAAACTTTCTCAGCTAACTTCCCTTGAATATCTACACCCTGCCAAAAGAAAAAAAAACGTACAGATAACGGTTAATTAACACAAATCTAGAAAAAGTTTATAACTAGTCAAGAAAAGTATATTTTACAAACCTAATTAAGAACAACCTCCTTTGTTTGCTTCAAAGAATGAGGTGTATCCAATTTTTCACCTGATGGCATTGATATCAAAAGTTTCCAACTTCACAAAATAACAAATATATTACAACAATAAATAAACTTCAAAAATAAACTTTAGGCCGGAGCAGTCATTAATTATGATCACTAAAAAAATATTATTAAACTATTAAAGTGAAAAAGTAAGATCAACCTGCGATGTAAGATTATACCTTAAGTACCTTGACGGGCTTAACATTTGACCGGAATGCCCTTATTAATATCTCACAAGCATAGAGCGCGACTGGGAAAGTCAAATGTATCCAGGATAACAACGGGAATGTAACCTTGCAAAATACCATCTTCCATTCTACCACTCCATCCATCATGAAGCATAACTCCACAAATTCTTCCGCTAGTTTTGCCTTATACCCATATAGTATCTAAACTATGACATGATACAATTAATTATAACAGAAAGGTTGGAAATACAATTTGAAATCGGTTAATATAATAAAC
The DNA here is from genome assembly GCA_947069175.1 of Scalesia atractyloides. Classification (NCBI taxonomy): domain Eukaryota; kingdom Viridiplantae; phylum Streptophyta; class Magnoliopsida; order Asterales; family Asteraceae; genus Scalesia; species Scalesia atractyloides. Next base: position 61,617,972 of record CAMTDV010000008.1, read on the forward strand.
CTGCCACTTACGTAGATTCACGCCATCCTCGTTCATAATGCTTTTTTATAATTTTTCTTTGCTTTGTAGGGGGAAGATGGGTGCTTCTCTCCATAGGGCATACAAGACACATGTTATTGGCGGGAGCCCGCCATATTTAACATATAAAGTTTTTTATATGTTAAATATGGCGGGCTGCCGCCAATAACCTGTGTCTTGTATGCCCTAGGAGAGAAGCACCTATCTTCTCCCTAAAAATCAAAGAAAACATATCAAAGAAATTGTTTTTACCATCTTTGTCTTTGATTGATATAACCAATTTTGGTCTTTCTTGAAATCTTCTCAGTAGGACTTTAACAATCAGGATTCAATAAGGTTATAAATCAACAAATTCAGATTGTTAAAGTCCTAATGATAAGGTTTCAAACCCATTGTAGAAAGACCAAAAATAGTTATATCAATTAAAGACAAAGATGGTAAAATCAACGTCTTCGATATGATAAAATAAGAAGGCATCTTTAGCCATTCACTTCATAGAGGCCAGCACTACAAATGAAAAACAAAAGTATTTATTTCCAATCAAATCAACATAATTCTGTTAACAACACACACACCTTCCAAGTATTAGTACTGTAGAAAGCACTTAAGAAAGCATTTATACACTTAACTATATCAGTAGGGTCTTTTTTGTTTTTGCGTAATTCGGCGCTAACTTTTTAGTTGGGTTATAAGGCTCAGATGAGTCATCAACAAGGCTGCAATGGATGTCACGCCAATGTGAGATCCTCACCCGATCATCATAGCCTTATTATCAAGAGGAAAAGACGCTAGGCACCACCCCATCATCCCATTAAACATATTCACACCGGGACACATCTATACTTCTATAGTATATATATTATATATAAGCATATCCAAAGGGTAGTTTTCGTAATTTGCGACTTTTTAAGAGAGTTACAACATTTAATGCATCATGTACACCTCTTTAATAAAAACACGTGCACTGTATCTGCTGATTAGGGTTTCCCTATTATCACATATCTCATTTCATAATTCATATCCGCCCACATTGCTTTCTCTCTCTCTCTCTCTTTAGTGATTCTAGAAGTTCAGGGAGATTCAAGGCTATTGATGAAGATTTCACAAGAAAGCACATAAATGGCTCAGATGGAGTCATCAACATGGCTGCAATGAATGCCACGCCAATGCGAGATCCTCACCGGATCATCATAGACTTAATTTTTTAGTTAGGTTATAAGGCTCAGATAGAGTCATCAACATGGCTGCAATGAATGCCACGCCAACGAAAGATCCTCACCCGATCATCATAGCCTTATTTTTTAGTTAGGTTATAAGGTTCAGATGGAGTCATCAACATGTGCTTAAGTGTAAAAGAAAAATAGTAAAAGGGTTATTAGTAAAAAATCAAAAGGACAAAAATAAAAAATAAAAAGATGTTGACTGACATTGGGAAAGGGTGTTTGTAAAGGTTAAACAGCTGCTTATGTCAAATCTTGTACTCAAAAGATTTTATAATAGGTCAAATCAAAAGTTAGATTCTAACTAAAAAGTTTTATATTTGAAAGAGGAATTAGTTGACAATTATAAAAAAATAGTTAACTATAAATGCAATGACAAATTGAATATTTTAACTTTATAAGGCTCAGATGGAGTCATCAACATGGCTACAGTCATGACACGCCAATGCGAGATCCTCACCCGATCATCATAGCCCTAATTTTTTAGTTTGGTTATAAGGTTCAGATGATGTCATCAACATGGTTGCAATGGATGCCATGCCAATATGAGATCCTCACTCGATCAACACACATAAAAAGAACACACACATTATTTCGTTCAACTGAAATAACAATCACACATAAAATTATCATCAACACAAAAACACATGATCTCAAGAGTACATCCAAACAAATAACACATGATCTAAGTGAACTAAGAGCATCAAACAATACTCCGTACATGAGAAACAAATATTAGATTTCTACTTTCCTATTAATATGTATTAAAAATAAGATCAAAGACTAACCGAATGATTTAAGTGAGGGTATATTTGTATAAACATTTTCCAAAATACTTCACTTAGAATGGAAGCACACGTCGTTGGAATCCGTCATCAGACTCTACAAGTAGTTTGGTTAATTATACAGTTAGTTAGAGAAAGAGTTCAATGGTCTATAAAATACAAAATTAGAATACCTCTAGAATACCTCTGGATTTGAATACATGGTTTCATTAGAATACATCTTGTTTGTGCATAATGTCTATTGCCTAGGTATAGGATATGTTGTTTATGTATATAGCACTTAGAACGTCAAATAGTGTTTGTGTATAAATGATTTATATGTTTGTAACTTGGCTCGTTCGAGTGAGCATTATGGCTCGTACGTGTTGTGACAACCGGCATTTTCCGGTTGTAATTAAGCGCATAACGAATAGTAATACCATTATAATTAGCGTAATTAGACGTAAAATAACTAGATCAGGCCTTTGGAGAGCCTAGGAATGTCTACTTGCTTCATGTTACGCAATATGACGACAATCGAGAACTTTAACGCGAATTTGAATGATAAGCGGCAACGAATTGACACCGGACAAAATACTGACAATGCTGACAAATACGAATTTTACATGTATAATTTATACATAAGAATTGGTTTTGATAAATTATCATGCTTTTGAACATCACAAAATGCTCACGTGAACGAAAAACGCGTCGACAGGAACGCACCGACAACAAAACGGAAGCAACGGACTCGAGTTACGCCTCGATATTAATATATTATGATATAATTAACTTCATAATCAAATTTTATTATTCGTAGTCGAAAACGGATCGAAAAACGGACAAGAAACGACAACCCCGGAGCATTTTACGCATTTTAACGAAACCGACGAACGCACGCTATTAATATCGAACGCCGGCCCCATTTTACACATTTATTTTTTTTATCTTAAAACAATATTATACGATATTCCATAGAGTTCGGGTGAGAAAAACGGGCTTTAGAAATGCTATCGGACCGCTCAAAACACAAGAAATAGGTCTTGGGCCCAGTCCACATAAAAGCCTAAACCCATAAAACACACCTATATAAACAAAAATACACACACACACCCTCATTCTTCACCTACACACTCTCTCTCTAACTCTAAAACTCTCTCTACTCTCTCTCTCTAGAAAATATTTCCGGCACTAGTCCGGCGACTAGCGGCGGCCGGCCACGGCGGCGCAGTGGCAGCGCCACCGCCGACGGCGGCGATCGAGGTTTTCTGGTGAACTTTCCGGCGACCGTTTTCCGACCAAGAGCACACGTTTTCGACTATCTTCGACGTTCCGGATCGCGTGGTGATGTTGGTTTTAGGAGATTCGAAGCCGTTTGGGCTCGGAGCAACTCCGACGACATTCCGGCCAAACTCCGGCGAACTCGTTTTAGACTTTTCACTTCATGCATGTTTAGATCGGGTGGTTAGAGACCTTTCTGCAAGTTTTCGTGAAATTTTATTCTCCGGCGAAATTCCGACTTCTTGCATGGTTCTGGCGAGGTTACGGGCATCCGTTTCCAACGAAAAATATATTTTTGGGATCCTTGTAATCCGTAAAGTCCATACGAAACACTTTCGTCTCGGGTGAAAATTAAAGTTCGGGACACTCTGGGGCTCGGTTCAATGTGGTCAACAGGTCAGCACAGGTCAAAACTGGTCAAGGGATAGTTTTGGGTCATTTTTGGTGCCTCGGTTCAGTTTTGGGTTCGGTCAACTGCCGGTCAACCGTGGTCAACTGGTCAACTGATGGTCAACGCAGTCACTCAATCAACACGGTCAGCTCAGTCAACGGGTCAACTCGAGACTCGGTAAAAATTAATTACGACGCGAAATTTATATATTAGTTTATAATTATTATTAATAATTAGCGCGCGAACACCAAGCTCAAACCGAACCGTAACGATTATATATCGTCAAAGGAAATAAATAATATATAACAATCAAGCCGACTGCGTAACTCGTTTAAAATTATTAGTTAAAAATCAAACCGGCGTTGTTATTATAATATAATCGGAAATTATAAATCGGCGAAAATTATATTAGAAACACGTCGAGAAATTATATATATTGTTTGCGTACATTGCAGATTGTGTTTTGATAAATAAATCGACAACTTGTGTTGTCGGGATCGTCCGAAAACAGAGGAAACTCTGCCCATTTTTGTAAAAAAACGCAATACAAAAACACGGCACATTTCAAAGATTAAACATCCGATTTCAAATGGTTATTATAAAATAAATATAGGTATATATTTATTTGACGACACTAATTAAACATTTAAAACTCGAGCCGACAACATTTCAACGAGCGCGATGTTAAGATAACAAACATTCGGCAATCGATTATAAAATAAATGATATTTATTTATGTTTCTCTTCAACGTCGCAACTCAGAAACTAGCTTTCAAACATCGATAAATCATTCCAACGACGATATAAAAATAAGTATATTTTTATACTTATTCCGAAACGCCAAGATTTCCGAACGCTTTTACAAGACGAATACAAGGCGCGTATTATTTCAAACGTCAGAATTCGGAAATTGTATAACAAGAATATAGTTATATATATTCGAACGTCGAGATTTTGAATACTTTTATAAAATAAATATAGTTGTATTTATTACAAACGTCGACGACGCGAACACTTGTGAATACGAAATGTATTATCTATACGGATATATTTTCGAGTATATATACAATATATCTTACGAAAACGACGAAGAGTCGTACTATTATCCGTCGACGTTATAACGACTAAACACGATTTCATGAAGTATAGTTATGTTTATATGTAAACATATATTTCAAGTCGCTCGAAAACAGAATCGTTTATAAGGAAACCATAGGTTGGTTAACCGAGTTAAGTCAATAATAATTTCATAGAATCGTACGAGTAACAATTCGGTAGAGCTCGGTATCACGTAGTATAGCTACGTCATTCTTAGAAACTTACAAGTTATTCCATTTTAGGAATACACTAGATTGCATGCTAGCAAGTCAAGTTGTGGAGACAACACTATGGAAATCACATTAAGCTAGCTTTGCACAAGGAAATCAAGGTGATTTCATAACCCCCATTTTTTACAGTTTTACCTTTTTACAAATGTTTTCAGGGGTGGAAAGACATGCAAGTTTTGCAAAAGTATACAAAATTTCGATGACAAAAAGTCGTATTTCTAAACCATGTCGCGAATGGATTTCAATAAACTCAGATGGTTTACGAAAGGTTTATGCTCAACATACCGGTTTTTACAAAACACGCGCGTATTTTCAAAACGTGCATTGGTTTCATAACTAGGGACATGATGGTCCTAGTTACAATAGGACTTGGTGTCCTGCATGCAAATAAGAGGACTGGTTGGTCCTGCTTTTAGACTCAAATGGGCTAGGCCCATTCTCACTTGTGCGAGGTACAAAGACTCTGTGATTCATGTTCCCCTTTTCTTTTAAATGTTTTCGGTTTATAACTCTCGGGGGAATACATGTTTTCGATGGTATGGTTTAGCTATGGAATGGAATATTAGATCATGTGCGACAAGGCTTTCTCTTAAGTGCCATTAATCTTTTATAAGACCGAGGAACAAGAGTGGTAGATCTATCGGGTGTAGCGAGCCCAGCTCATGGGTCCTTGTGTGGCCGCATGTAGTGCTTTTGTTGTCCCAGCCGGGTGGACCGGAAGAAATCGTCTAGGGTTGAGTACTTCCTATGTCGTCAAATATATTAATGTCCTTGAAAAACATTAATGATCATCAAGTTCATTGACGCTTTACATACCACCTAATTTTATATACGAAATCTCAAATGTTAACGCGACGCGAACGTTGGCAGTTATACAAGTTTTACATATACAAAATTTTTAGTTAATCATGCCAATGAAAATGGTTTTATTACGTTTTCTCAAACATATTTAAACCGGTTATCAAAAAGATTTATTTTAAATCTTTTCAAACAAACTATGAACTCGCTAACTTTATGTTGATTTTTCGCATGTTCTTTCTCAGGTTATGATTACAAGTATGACACGGTTGGAATAGTGGAACCCATGGGGATTTGAGTACGTAGCAGGCGTTCACTTTTAGAAGTCTTAACATTAAATACTTCCACTGTGCAATGAGGATGCCATTCAGTTCACACCCATGCTCTGATGTGAAAGGGATTACATGGGGGTGTGACACGAGTGACACTCTGTCACTCGTATGAGGCATCACTCGTAGGAGTCACACACACACTCTCCTCCTGTGCGAGTCATGTTGACCTATAAATAGAGGAGCCTGAGTGTTGTGTTAGAGATCTATTGGTTGATGTACGGCGAAGCCCAGTCAAACTGTTTACTCGCTTTGTAACTATTCCTGTTTATCAATACATTTCAAGGCGTTTAAGCAGTATATCTTACTTGTTTGTTTGTCAAACTCGCTAACAATGAATTCCGCCTCTGTTAGATGAGTCTGATCAGTCCGGGGCTCATAAGATGAGAGCCGATCCCCTCTCACACCTCTAGAACACCTCTGGATTTTAAATCTTCTCTTCCCATTCTTTCTTCCTCCTGGTTCATGTTCTATGTATCTCATTCACAACCCTACAAGAACACAATACCCATTAAAAATACAAAATAAAAAAAAAGATGAAAACACCCATTCATATGAAAGTTAGAGACAGAGACGAACCTACAATATAATAAACAACCAGAAATCACAATACCATTGTACAATGCTTTTATGTGATAAAACTAAATAAACAACTACAAAATCTAAATATCACTCTTGTTGACCATAACCTAACTAGTTAATTTTGACTGTCAAATCCCCCAAAACTTAGGGTTGTTAGCCTAATTAGTAAATTTAACTATCAAACCCTAAAATTTGCGGTATCGTTTATATTAAACTCAAAATAAGTTTACCTCAGCCAAGCGCAATCACAAACTACAGTAAAAAAACCCAAACATGAAAGTAAAACTCTAGATCTACAACTTTAGAGCAAAAGAAACATCAGATTCAAAAACTAAAACACGTGACTTAAACAAATCAAAAGGAGGTTACTGTACCTACCTCTGTTTGTCAAAACCTAATAGAAAACTGTAGGTCCACCTGGAGGATCAAGATAAACCTGCTTCCTTGTTCATGCAACACACATACCAGTGCGGAATCCAAGTATGCATGCAAACCAAAGCAAAGTAGAAGACACACAGGATAACCAAAGATTCAATATCTTGATTAACTGATGAGAACTAGTACAAACATGTACAAACAATGTTCATATAGACTCTATGCATTCACTCTGTGCTCTAAAAGTCTCAGCTTAGTATCCACTGGTCACTCACATGAACTCTCTCACACATGCACTTCTCTACTGAGAAGGTCATGTCTGCTTATATAGTGCCAACACCAAGCAATAGTACGAAGTATGTTGCTGGTCATACGGAACACCAAAAGATACGAAAGACGTTCTCCAAATAAACTCATACGAATGAACTGGATCGCACGAATCAATAACCTTGCTCGTACGAATCAAGCTGAAAGATTGATTGGGTAAGCTTGATCGTACGAATGGTGTGACTCGTACGAGCAATATCTTGCTCGTACGAAGCATTCCCACTCACACCAGTTGTTTTCTTTAGAGATCGTGCCACAGACATGACGTACCTAAGACTCAACAGTATGCACACATGCAACTATTGTACACAAACATTCTAATGGTCGTACTAGATCAAGATAGGAGGATATCTTGATCTGGCCGACACGACCAATCTATACAGACACAGTACATTAGGACCGTACAATTACAGACGTAACTAAGAACAAGCTACAAACACAAGAGTGTATCAACAAACTCCCCTTTGGCTGTTGCTTGGTCTTCGATCTTCATTTCTTGAACTGCCTGCTGCATCAACAAACTCCCCCTGAAGATAATCAATCCATAGTTGATTGAGGATCCAGGTCTTCATTGTTTTCCAGACTCATCAAACCTTTCCTGTTTCCTTTTGAGGGTCACTTGAGGTAAATGGATCGGTCACGATCTGCTGCACATTACAATCTACCACTGGTGGTGGAACATAAACTTTTGGCTGCGAGGATGAGGCCGAAGCAGTAGTAATACTAGGGTCTTCAGAATCCTGATCACGTTTACGCTTGATCTCCTATGCTTTGCATCTCTCATTCCACAGAATGTGCACTCGCTTTCTGCTCATTTCAAAGACGTCTTTGATACCATTGAAGCCTTCCACCAGTTTAGCATTACGAGAATGATACCATTCTTTCAAGTCGTTATGCTTAGTAGACAATGTTTCTGCAGATCGTTGAACATCCGCACTACGTTCTTTCAGTTGGTTCAACTCAATACCCCTAGAGTTATCAGCTGCTCTCATCTGTTTTAGCTGAGTTGCCCTTTCTGCATCTGCAGCCTTCAGTTGCTCATTTTCTTTCCTTAACTGTCAATTACAGAATCCTGTTTTCTAACAGTCTCTTTCAAAGAATTTATCTCCAATTGTTGCTTGACAGCTGTGTTTCAGTTTGAAGACATAACTTCTGAATGCTTGTTAATCTGCATTGCCGCAGCTTGCAACTGAGTGAACATAAATTCCACCTTCTCATCTTGATCCATTTTAGAGAACAAACGACTTCCTCGTTTAGACTTTTGTTGATGAGCAGTGGGTTGGGACTGTTGAACTGAAGAAGGAGTAGGTTGCGATTGAACTAGAGTATCTTCAGCTGCTGTGGTACTTGATGGTTGTGGTTCAGGAGCAGTAGCAGGTTTTGTCCTTACAGGTTCAGTTTCCTCCATTGTAAAGGTAGACTGAGTTTTTGCAAGTGGTTCCTGTACAGTTTCCTGATGTGAGGTTGTAGGTTGTTGATTTTAGGTTGAGCTGAGGAAGTATTCGTAGACGAACTCCTCTGTTTCTTTCTACATTTGTCTCCAACTGAAGTACCTACATCATTAGTACCAGAATTACCATCAATATCACCATCAATATCACCGTTTCCTTTTTTATGACCAAATCTATCTTTGATCATTTTCTCCAAGATAGGTTCTTCATTATCAGAATCATTGTCATCATGGCGCCACTTGTCGTCTTCTGGTGCAATATAATCGTCATTTGCCCGAAAATAGATCAATCTTCGAGGAGGTGTGCTTTCCTTGTAATATTTGGCTGCAACACCTTTAAAGATTTTCAATGAATGTTTCATCATAACTTCTACTTTTAGAACATCATTGTCATTCTTCGGAAGATTCGGATGTTGCGTATTTAAGATCATCTGAAGAAAACGGGGATACATCCAAAACTTTTTTCCACCATAACCAGTTCTACTCAGGTTCTCCTTCATGTTTGCGAAATATACTTTGAAACATTGAACAGTTTGTTTAATGTCAAAGCTATCATCATTCCAACCAAGTCATTATTTGCCATGTCATAACCACTTTGCTCAAACACTGAATTAGAACATGTAGAAAGAACTTGTATCGGAGTGGCAACCATGCTTTGTTTAGTTGTCCCATGAGAAAATCTCCAACGCATATCATTCTGAGTAAACATCCGACACTTCAACGCCACTGAGAATGGAGCTTCAGGATCCTCACAAAGCTGCAATACTGAGTTAATGATTTCGGCAGTCACGTCTACATCCAAGTTGTTTACTTTTCCGTGGATGACTTCCTCCCATTAACTTCAATGACTTTGGCTGAATCCCAAAATCCCTTATCAACGTCTTGTATACTGTAGTCTTGTGCGTGATAGCATAATGTATCCTTGAGTCATGCAAAAACTTCATTATACCGTTGTACTCGGCAAATTTGTCTTCCGGATCTAAGTAGGCCACCATGTTATGTCTCGGCTCAGACATAATTTCAACTTCTGACTTGTCAGTCCTCTTTGTTGTTGGTTTTATTTTATATTCTTTTCGTTCCATTCTATACACATAAGTCAAATAGGATAAGAACACAAATTTATCTGGGAACATACACAAAAAGTTTTATTTCAAACTTTATGTATGTATGTATTCCCTGAACATAGAAGTACTGACGCATACGAATAACAACTTATTCGTATGGAGAACAACTTATTCGTACGAAGAACAACTCATTTTAACGAATTTATGATTTAGAAACAAGAAACTGAGTCATTCATATGGATAGATAACTTGTACGAACGATCAATTTTCCATGCAAATGATGTTTAATTCGTACAAATCTAGTTTGTATAAACAATTTCATAGAAAGTTACTTGTTTTTCGGTTAAAAATGATTCGTTTAAAATTTGTTGTTCTTGTCAGTCATGGTCACATGGTCAGATAAAGTTTACATTGTTCATCTTCAAAGTATTCCAAATATTTAAGTATACCTTAAAGAAATCAAAAACAATTGAAGGGAGGTGTAAGAATGACGTGAGCAAAGTGAAAGTGAAGTTTCACCACAGAACTTCATCACCTTATATACCACATCACAACACTTGTGCGAGCAACCTAGCTTCGTACGAAGCACTGACTTGTACAGAACCCAAGGGTCATTCGTACGAAGCATGCTGGTTTGTACAAATGATCCTTAATTCGTACGAGTCTAGGTCTTTCACAAACTAGACTTTCAGTTCTTTGAGAACCTTTGGTTTTTCGCGGGCATGTTTAAAACTTTGCACATATCCACACTAATCACAAAGTTAAGTTAGGAAAATTGCTTGTTAAAACAGATTTTGTTCTTTGGATGAGTTTACCCGTTGTAAGAAAGTACTTTTATGAAGTTGTGATATCACGGCGAATGGTACTCATGGCGTATCTTGGTAGACAACCTTTGAGCTTCAATTTTGGCTAATTCAAAAAGGAACTTAATTTAACAACAAAGTAAACTAAACTAAAACAAATACTAAACTACAAACTATATATTTACCAGACAATCTTTTTCAGAGTTTCCAGGTAAGAGAATCATACCAGCTATTAATCTTGTCAAAAACAAGTTTTGTTAAGACATTAAATTAAATAAATAAGTATTCTACTATGATTATCGATATTGTTGCCCACGTAAGCTCAACTTATCAGATGTAATCATGATTAGGATATATGATTAATGTATGATTTATACTTAGTAGCGGTGTTTAACCCCTTCAAGACACATTCCCGTATCAAGATATGCACGAGAGAAAATCTTACCGGTGAGTATACTGCTTATCATTTGTTTTGATGTATATGATGTGAGATACTCACTTATTTTGATTGAAAACAAGCCCTATGTGATTAAATCACTTATTGATGAGGAACTTGATTTTCAGATGCATGCAGGGCACAGGAGTAAGTTCGTGAACAGGTTAGTACCATCGTACCGACAAAGAGATGAACTTAGCTCCCGCATAGGCTGTGATATTTTATCACTTATTTTTGGGTGAATGTGATATGTTTATCACTTATTGATGGTCGTATGCAGTATTTACACGTGTGTATGGTATCATGGAAGTTCTAGACTTGCGTCACCGTTATTTTTCGGCAAAAGATTCAACCATGATACCCAGATGATAAGTCAGCATAAAGACCGCATATCTCAGAACCTCGGCACACTATCAAACAAAATTTTGGTACCAAGACCATATGCCAATGAATAGTTCCCACCTGGCTTGCAGTCCGTTATGTTTGTATCAACCTGCACATTTTAATCTGATTGTGAGCCTACCGACACATGATTAATAAAGCTACTTATCAATTTTCGTTCTTTGTTCTTGACTATTATGACAGATCACCGGTGTATTTCATCATCTTCAACTTATCTATCCAAGAAACTCATTTTTTATTTTTTTGGCTTTTCTATTGTTTTTGTATTTTTCTGAATTTTTTCTCTCCCTTAAATAAAGAAGGTAATAAAAACTTTACTAGATAAAAGACATATTTTTGTATTTTTGTATTTTCTTATGTTTTTCTATTTTCTTGAAATATTCCCCCCCTAAAATATAAAACTAAGAGAAAATAGAAAATCTTTTTGTAGTTTTTAGATTTTTAAGAAACTATTTACGAAAAAAGATTTGCCAAAATGAATTACCCGGGTTTCACCTTGATGCCATTGACCAAAAGCAGATAGTCAAAACGAGATTTGTCAAAAGCTTTGGTAAACAGGTCGGCACGTTGGTGATCGGTGTGGATTTTAACGACATTGATAATTTTCTTTTCATAACAATCTCTTATGAAATGATATTTAATATCAATGTGTTTGGTTTTTGAGTGCTGTATAGGATTACGAGTGATCTGTAAAGCGGCTTCATTATCAACAAAAATATGAGTAGTTAGAAATTCAAAACCGTAGTCCCGCATCTGCTGTTGGATCCATAGAACCCGAGAGCAGCAACTAGAAGCCAAAATAGACTCAGCCTCACAGGTTGACGTAGCCACACAAGTTTGTTTCTTGTACTGCCACGTGACTAGGTGATTTCCCAAGAACTGACATCCTGCTGATGTTGATTTTGCATCGATCTTGCAGTCGCCATGATCAGAATCACTGAATGCTGTCAAATCAAAGTTATCAACCTTAGGGTACCATAGACCAGTGTCTGGGCGACCCTTCAAATGACGAAAGATCCTTTTCACAGCCATCAAATGAGAAACCTTCGGACTGGACTGGTAGTGAGCTAGAAGACATGTTGGGTACATTATATCGGGTCTTGAAGCAGTAAGATACATGAGAGATCCGATCATTGCTCGATAAAGAGATGGTTCTACATGTTCACCCAATCCGTCAGGAGTAATCCCATGATTCTGAGCTAATGGAGTTCCCAAAGGCTTTGAGTCCTCCACCTGAAATCGTTTGAGAATATCCCCGACATACTTGGTTTAATGGAATAAAATTCCTTCCTAAGATTGTTGAACCTGCAAACCTAAAAAGAAAGTCATTTCTCCCATCGCGCTCATCTCAAACTTCTCCTGCATCACCTGTTCAAATTCTTTGCACAATTTCTCGTTTATAGACCCAAAAATAATATCATCAAGATACACCTGTACCAGCAATAAGTCCTCATTCTGTTCCTTGATGAAGAGAGTACAGTCGATCAATCCACGTCGAAACCATTCTTCAGAAGATAGGAAGACAACGTTTCATACCAAGCACGTGGAGCTTGATGAAGACCATATAACGCCTTGTTGAGAAGCCAAACCTTGTCAGGATGGATTGGATCTTCAAAACCTGGCGGTTGCTCAACATATACCTCTTCCTCAACCACACCATGAAGAAATGCACTCTTCACATCCATTTGATAAACGGTGAACTTCTTATAGGACGCATAAGCCAAGAAAATTCTTATGGCCTCAAGCCGTGCAACCGGTGCATAAACTTCATTGTAATCAACGCCTTCTACCTGATTAAAGCCCTGGACAACCAATCGCGATTTGTTTCTCACAACAACACCTCGGTCATCCTTCTTGCATTTGTACACCCATCGTGTACCAATCTTCTTGTAGTTATCAAGTCTGTCAACTAACTTCCACACACCCAACTTCTGAAATTGCTGAAGTTCTTCCTGCATGGCTTCAACCCAAGAGTCTTCTTTCATTCCCTCCTTCCAAGATTTTGGTTGGTTCAACTTGGCAAACATAACAGGCAAATGACCAATCGTTTTGTTCCCCCAGATTCTCTTATTTCTGAATGCAGGCCAGCATTCTGGTTGTTTCGAAGCTGATTACGCGTCTGCACACCACATTGGACATCTCCAATAATATTTTGCTGAGGATGGGTATTATGGATTCGAGTTTCTGGAACCTCTCGAGAGTTTATACCTAAATTGTTGATATTCAGATCAAACATCAAATGAAGTGCTGGGTTTGATGAGGATGTAGATGCATGACCTTCAGTTGTCCCTTGAGGTTGTATATTTGACGTGACATCTGAAATTCCAGGGACCGCACCAGAGCTTCATTTGCATCATGAAACTCATCATCTTCTGATGAAACATTATAATCTATAGCATCTTCGAATTCCTCATTTTGAACAAGATTGTTAACCGAAGTCGACACTTGTGGGTTAACGATAATTGGTCGAACTAATGACGAGTCAACTGCTGTATCACTTTCCAGTAACATTTGAGCCGCAGCAGATGCATCTTCAAAAGTTGGCAGATTAAAGGAGTCGAACAGTCCATCGTAGTCAAACATCCAAGGAGCACCCGGAGTTCTTACTGATTCAGTGTATCTTTGAACCTTGACTTCACCCCATTCTTCAATCTTCTTTGTTGACAAAATCCACACTCTGAAGGAGTAGCATATCCAAGAAAGAAGCCTTCGATAGCCTTCGGACCAAATTGACCCTGTTGATCAATCATAGTGCATGGAGCTCAAAAAGGTTCTAAGAAAGAAACATCCGGTTTCCTTTTATGTAGTAACTCAAATAATGTTTTCCCGTGTCTCTTCATCGTTAGAATTCTATTCATCGTGTAACATGCAGTAGCAACAACTTCTCCCCAAAATTGAATGGGAAGTTCTGATTCTACTAACATGGTTCTTGCTGTTTCAATCAGAGTTCTATTCTTCCTCTCAACGACACCATTCTGTTGTGGAGTGTAGCGAGAACTATACTCATGCAAAATGCCCTTTGAAGAACAGTACTCATCCATAACTTGATTCTTAAATTCGGTGTCATTGTCGCTTCTAATTCTCCTTACCTTCAGATTGTACAAATTTTCTAACAGCATCAGGAGATTCTTGAGGATTTCAGGAACTTCACTCTTGTGTGCCAGCATATTCACCCATGAAAATCTGGAGTAGTCATTAGTAACTATCAATAAAAATCACCGAAGGTAGTCTTGTGTTTCATAGGTCCATAGAGGTCCATATGAAGACGTTCCAGAGGCATATTCACAGTGTTGATCTTCTTCATGGGATGAGATTTTCTAACTTGCTTGCCCTTTTAACACGATACACAGCTGTTTTGAAGATGAAAATTCTTGACTGGTACACCATTCACAAGGTTATTCTTCACCAAATAGTTCATTTTCCTCATGTGAAGGTGTCCTATTCGTCTGTGCCAAGAGATTGATTCCTTTTCGGTGGCTTTTGGGATAAAACATGTGACTTGTGCAGACGTGGTAATAGCTTGGCTCATGTCAAGAATATACAAGTTGTTGATTCTTGGAGCTGATAAGAGAATCCATTCTTTGGGGATCTGGAATCCGGGTTTCAGCACATAACATCTGGTATCATCAAAATGTACCGTGAACTTCTTGTTGCAGATTTGAGAAACACTAAGAAGATTGTGAGCAATTTGTCGTACATAATTGATCTTATCAAAACTCACAACACCATTGGAGACCATTCCCTCTCCAGTGATGTATCCACCTTTATCACTAGCAAAGGCAACATAACCACCCGAATGCTTTTCACATCATAAAGGAGCCGTAAGTCGCCCGTCATGTGCCTCGATGCTCCATTGTCAACAATCCAATGACTATTCACAGTTCCTCCTGGAACACCCAACACATTTCTAAAAAAAACCAGATTAGTTTGAGATGGGGACCCAAGCCTTAGTGGTCTTGGGTCGCCCCTTATCATCAAGAAATGTGATTTCTAGTTCTTGATGATTTGCAAATTGTGAGCCTCCTCTTGAACCATCACCGGTCTTAGGTTTCCAAGATTTATGTAATTTACCAGAATTACTATTATTAACAGTTTTAACAATTTCTGGTTTTATTAAATTTGAAGATCTTGGATTCCTTTATGAAGAATCCGATTTTAAAGCTTTTTCAGTTGCTTTTACTTGTTTACGTCTCTGTTTTTCTTCTTGTTCTTTAACAATTCTTTTGTCTTGTTTTGGAGAAACAGATCGATGTTGGCACGTTGGTTCAGGAGTGATTCTTTCAACAAATCTTGGTTTGGCTAGATTTGTATAATTTTTGATAATGTGGCCAAATTCTCCACATTTGAAACATGTTCTCCTTTCAACAAAATTAGGAGATCGTGTTTCACGGCTTGATGTTGAACTTGTGGGTCTTGAGGTACTGGGTTCATTTTCATTACACCCATTTGTGTGTTGAGTGTAATTATTTTGACTGTTTCTTTTCAAAATCTTGACTTTTTTTACAAAATCTATATTAGACTTGCCTTCAAAGGTCTCGACTTTATCAGTACCCGTAGAACTCACAAATTTAACATTTTAAGCTTCTTCTTGTAACGAGAGCCTTTTGCTTCAACCTTTGGTTGTGGAACTTTAGGCTTTTCAACTCGCTTCTCTTGTTTTTCTCTTGAAAATGATAATGGTTGTGATTTGGTTGGCTTTCCTTCTCTAAAAATTTGATTGTTGAATTTTCAAACACTTGATCTATAGAGACTGGATTTATGTTTTTAATTGGAAAATCTTTGTTAGCGTATATTTTCTTATCTCCAACCAGAGTATACAACAAATTATCTGTTTCATCTGTAGACACTTTTGTCTTGACAGATTTCTTAGGTCATTTTCTTGATTTTCAACAGGTTTAGTACTAGGAGCAGCAGAGGGTTCTACTCCTTTCCTTTTATCAAGAGATTGATCCTGATTACTTCTGATTGATTCATCATCTGATGTATCATCTTCCTCTATTTCAGATGGATTTGATCAACATCAGATGACGAGTTTTCTTGTTTGATTGGTTCTTGTGAGGTATTGTCTAGTTGGAACCCTAATCTTGCTACAAATTCTTCAGGATTAAGGGGTACGGAGGGTTCAAAGCGAGGCATCTCCTCTTCAACAGGCAATTTGGTATAGTTGTGTTTCATCGGGGGTGGACACGACTTATACCCAATGCATTTAACATCTCCTTTTAGTTTTTGAACATCAATGATATGATCAAGCACATCCGGGAGTTAGAATAACTGTCCAATTTAAGCTTGATCGCATCATGTTCGCATTTGGTGATGACAAACTCTTTCTTTGTTTCTTCAAGGAGATTAATGTAGTTATTAATTCCTGTCTATTTATTCAAAACTATTTTTGTTAATTCAAAAATGCTTTTCTTTAGGGTTTCTATTATAGATTTGAATTATTTGAATTCTTTTTCGTTACGAGTTAAATCCAAGTTCGCCTTTTTGCATTTAGATAGTTCAACAACTAACTTTTGATTATGACTATTGATCGTTTCATATTTTGTTTTTAATTCAACACAATCATTGCAAACTTTAGGAGAGTCGGAATTTACCTGACTTGTTGAACCGGCAGCATTCGCAATGAAGGCAGTATGATTAGGAAAGGCTGCACTATCTGTTAAGAATCTTTCTGTATCTGTTGATGCAGCTTCAACTTTCTTCATCAAACCCACCTTTTCACTCTTCATCTTCTCATCTTCACTCAGCAACTTTCTGACCTCAGCATCACTCCCTTCTCTGATTTCTGAATCAGATCCATAACCACCCAAACTTGAGTATTGTTCATCAGAACTACCAGTATACCCTGAAGTATCATCTCATCTGAGCTATCAATGCTGTGAACTTGATTCGGTTGATGATCTTTGCGTAACATGAAGTTCCCCGTTACTCTCATTTCCAAATTGAATTGACCAATCGCATCCTTCATCGGCTTGAACAACTAAAGCTTTGCTATTTGAAGGTCCAGATTGATTGGTGTTGTTTGGGTTACCAACAACCACCATTCTTCTATCATTGCTAATTTGGGCTGTATTGGATGGTTGTGGTTGGTTTCTGAAGGGGTTGTGATTTCCTTGTTTGCTGGGTCTTGTGCACTCACGCTTGAAGTGACCTCTTTCACCGCAGTTGAAGCAAGTAACAACATTTTTATCAAAATTGTATTTTGTATCTTTCTTGCTCTCTAAACTGGTTCTTCCTGTTTTGCCCATACAATCCTTCGCTCTTCTCGCGACACTTGCAAATGCCCACTTGATATCCATCAGCTCCATCTCATCTCGGTCAATTTGTTGGTAGTCTTCATTAGTCAAATTGATGTTTCCTATTTGACCGGCGACTAAACCACAATAAGCACTGACCATTGTGTTGAGAAGTTCCATATTTTCCTGTGCAACTTCTACACTGACTTTGGAGAGATGTGACGTGTCAAACTTGACTGTGTTGGGATTTGCAGACTGGTAATTGTTTCCATAGAAAGCTTGTTGAGGAGCTTGCTGTGGAACTTGAGGTGCTAGATCTCGAGGCTGTGGAAGGAGGGCTTTTGGATCAAATACTTGCCCATAGGGTTGAGTACCTGAGCTTGCAGATTCATTTCCTTGAACAGGTTGTGGTAGAAAGGGATTCACATTGGATACAAACGCGGTTTGAAGCTTCGGTTGCTGATTTGCACTAGTACCTATATTAATACCTCCGAAGTACATCTCAGGGTTTTGTGGAACAGTGACTCTTTGTGCCTTTCGAAGTTCTTCTTCGTTCTTGTTCTCCATTTTTTGCACAAACTCATAAATACTTATTGAGTCCAAAACACTTGTATGTTTTAAAAAGTCAATAAATTGACCCCATTTCGGTGGTAACGCGTCAGCAAATCGCATCACAATTTCTTGCGGAGCTGCTAACACTTTGTAAGAGTACATTTCGCTAAGCAGATGATAAAAACGTTTGGTCATATCATTGAACGTTTCATTTTCCATAAACATGAAATCTTCAAACTCCTTTTTGAGCAAATCATGTCGAATTTTTCTGGTTGCAGCATTCCCCTCTCCCCTCGCTTCCAAAGTATCCCACAAGTTTTTCGTGGTTGTACAATACACAAACTGATGATAAATATCTTTGTGAAGAGCTTGTGGGTAGGATAGCAAATGCCTTTTTCTCTAGATCATATGCCTTTTTGTCACTCTCATCTAGATTGGCTAAGGAGGTTGGATTCAATCCAGCTTCTTCGAGTGATTCTTTATAGGGTGTAGTAAAATAGGTCCACAATTCTGTGTTCTGACCGAGAACATATGTGTGAAAACGACTCTTCCACGAGGGATAATCGTTCATATGGTATAGCTTCGGCGGACGGTTATTACTCCGAGTTTCACACTCGCTCATCAGAAGAGTTTGGATGCTCTGGTTCTGGTTTGCGACACACGCCCATTGATTTGTGGAAATCATGGCCGTATGTTGAGGCATCAATGACTTAACCCATGAGGTTGCGGAGCTTTGCGAAGACTCCTGATTTGTGTTTGAACCACTACTCCAATCCCACGGATTAGAACTCATTATATTTTCTTGATTATGAAATATTGAAAGGTTTAAAGTTTGAATTTTTGAAAAAAACAATTCCCTTCTAAAAATTCACAATTTTGAAGAAAATACAAATTTTGAAAACACAAGTTTGAAAAGCTGAAACACGAAAAACACTTACTGAAGAAGGTTATTCGTACGAACCAATGTTTCGTACGGATAAATGTTCTTTGTATGAACAAGATAATTCGTACGGAGGATCTTCTTCGTGCGAACCAGGTTATTGTGCGGATGACTAGTCTTTCGTACGAACAGCTTGGTTCTTCGTGTGGATGGGTTATTCGCACAGGCTGTTTTTCGCAGTGTTTCCCAGAAGAATCTTTTGCAGGGTTGGTTTGGTGAAAACTTTCCGTTTCTTGTACAGACTGGTTTTCTAAAGTGGCCTATTGTCTATCCAATTTTAGTTAAAAAGACAAACATTCCATCAGTTTTTACAGTTATAACAGTAAAAGTCCAAATGTCAGAAAGTTGGTCAACCCTACAACACAGTTACAATGAATTTTCCGGTGAGTTTCTTCTGCAAATATGTTCAACTTGAACAAAAGAAAATTTTAAGAAAAACCAGATTTTAACATGTCCCCATGTATTCTAACTAGGTTTTTATGAAAATTTTCTGGATATAACAGATTTTAACTAAGTTTTAAGTTGGTTATCTTTTCAAAACTTAAGTTTTCTGCTGGAAGTTCAAGAACACTTCAAGAAACCTTCAAACTAGCTCAGACACAACACTAAGGTTGGTTTTGAACAAGGAAGAGAGCCAAAGCTCTAACACCACTTGTAGGTCCACCTGGAGGATCAAGATAAACCTGCTTCCTTATTCATGCAACACACATACTAGTGCAGAATCCAAGTGTGCATGCAAACCAAAGCAAAGTACAAGACACACAAGATAACCAAAGATTTAATATCTTGATTAACTGATGAGAACTAGTGCAAACATATACAAACAATGGTCATACAGAATCTATGCATTCACTCTGTACTCTCAAAGTCTCAGCTTAGTATCCACTGGTCACTCGCATTAACTCTCTCACACATGCACTTCTCTACTGAGAAGGTCATGTCTGCTTATATAGTGCCAACACCAAGCAACAGTACGAAGTATGTTGCTGGTCATACGAAACACCAAAAGACAAGAAAGACATTCTCCACATAAACTTGTACGAATGAACTGGCTCGCACGAATCAATAACCTTGCTCGTACGAATCAAGCTAAAAGATTGATTGGGTAAGCTTGATCGTACGAATGGTGTGACTCGTACGAGCAACATCTTGCTCGTACGAAGCATTCTCACTCGCACCAATTGTTTTCTTTGGAGATCGTGCCACAGACATGACGTACCTGAGACTCAACAGTATGCACACATGCAACTGTTGTACATAGACATTCTAATCGTCGTACTAGATCAAGATAGGAGGATATCTTGATCTGGCCGACACGACCAATCTATACAGACACAGTACATAAGGACCGTACAATTACAGACGTAACTAAGAACAAGCTACAGACACAAAAGTGTATCAACAAAAACCACCATCAACAGCCGCCGATGGAACCAAGATGTCATGATCTAACCAATCAAAACACCACACATTATTAAACAAAATCGTAACAGAAAATACGAGAGAGAGAGAGAACGAAAGAGTAACCTGAGAGAGACAACGAAAAGGAGCAGCTGAGGGTTTAAAATTTTGATCTACCAGAAAACCACCATTACAGCCACCGAGGAGACCTAAATCGGAACCGATAGGTCAGATCTGCTGATTAGGATTTGTTGACTGTTTAAATCGGAAACGGTTTCATCGAGAGGTCAGATCTTACCACCAATAGCCTTGAATCTAAACGTAGAGGTTAGATTTAACATGGATATGGTGAAATCTTCATCAATAGCGATGAACTTCTAGAATCGCTAGAGAGAGAGAGAGAGAAAGCAATGGGGGCCGAAATGAATTATGAAATGAGAAAATATGATAATAAGAGAAACCCTAATCAGCACTACGGAACACGTGTTTTTATTAAAGAGGTGTACATGTGCTTTAAAGACTTATACAACATGCATTAAATGAATTTTAAGTAAAGTGACAAATTAGTTAAGTTGCCTTTGGATATGCTTATATATATATATATATATATATATATATATATATATATATTATAAACTGCCAAAATGGTCACTGAGATTTGGTCACTTTTGCCACTTTAATCCAAAACTCAAATCTTTTGAATCTGGATCTCGTTGTTTCAATTTTGTTGCTATTTTCATTCAAAATCAATGGCCATATTTTTCAGTTAGCATCCAGTTTTTTTTTGTTTTTTCGTCCCTTTTAATGAAGGGCAAAATAGCCTTTAACATTTTATTATAACAAATCAAAAAAGTCTGACCATTTTGCCCTTCAATTAAAGAGAGGAAAAAGACAAAAAAAAAAAACTACTGGATGTTGACTAAAAAATCTAATCATATTTTGTTTTTGGATGAAATTAGCAACAAAGTTGAAACCAACGGACCCAGATTTAAAAGTTTTAAGTTTTAGACTAAAGTGGCAAAAGCGATCAAATCTCATGAACCATTTTAGTAGTTTACTAATATATATATAGAATGTACAAAATGTGTTGACACATTGGCTTGATGTGACCAAATCTATTTTAACCAGTAAAAAATTATCTATTTTAACAAGAACCCATTACAACCTAATAAAGAAAGCTAAATCAGATTCAAACATTACGATATTAATGCCATTAAAAAAACACGAGTCTTATTACAAATCTGTGATTGAGTACCTCCACCTCCTTTCACACCAAGTTGTTTATTCTTGTTATTATTATTATTATTATTATTATTATTATTATTATTATTATTATTATTATTATTATTATTATTACTATTATACATGTCGAGCTATTATTGGAAAGAATTAATAGGTATTGACGACACATATTGAAGATAATTGTTATTCTTAAAAGTAAAAAAATATTTTTGTTAATTTTTTTGGTAAAGGTGGAGGGGAAATTTGAGGTATTCTATATTTTTAATCACACCCAAAATACAGCAAAGAGATAAAGATTATTTGAAGCAATGATAATAAGTAAGGATAAAATTAAATTAAATTAATTATAATATATAAAGTTTGTTAGTATATATATTGTATTAATAGAATGTCACGACACATATCAAAGATAACTATTATTCTTAAAGTAAATAAATATTTTAGGAGTTTATTTTATATTCAAAAATGTATTGTTAATCTTTTTAGTAAAGATGAAATAACAATGTAGTATTAATTGAAGTTTTTTTATTATAATTTAAATCAGATAAATATTAACCAACTAATCGTTTACTGGGGTTTAAATCTCCTAAATAAATGATATTAATAATAAATAATTTACTTGAAAGTTATGGAGAAAGCACATAACGGTTTCAATACGGAGTAAGGTTACTTGGTGTGGGGCTTGGCCCGTCTCGATTCGTCATCGGGCCTCAACATCATTTCCGCCAGGCCCGTCGCGTCCTCTCCGTCGTCCCAAGGACGTTAACGCTGGCCCTTCTCCAACAAAATAATGCTGTTGACAACTGCTAGTTTAAAAAAAATTATTTTTTCACTCCCACTTTATAAATATATACACTATATTCTCCAATTTTAACCCAAATCTTTATAATCTCTCTCATTTTTTATACACCACCTTAATTTTTATAAAGTTTTAGGCATGTCTTCTTCTTCTTCTTCTCCTCCTCTTCCTCCTCCTCCTCCTTCTCCTCCTCCTCCTTTCTCTGCTTCTCCTCCTCCTCCTCCTCCTTCTCCTCCTCCTCCTCCTCCTCCTCCTCCTCCTCCTCCTTCTTCTTCTTCGTGGTGTTCGTCATCTTTAGGTGATGGCGATCTGTTTTTTGCGAACGCTGTAGTGTTGGAAGCACAAATGATTATGGAGGAAGAGGAAGAAACGTCATCACAACCGCGAACTAGGGCAGCCACCTTAAACCGAGACCGTGAAGGTTATCTTTATTTTTTGTTGAAAATTAATATACTTAATTTTTTTAGGTGTTAATAAAGTATTTAATTTATTTTTTCATTGTTAATAATGTATCTATTTTATTTTATTTTGTTAATATACGGGACGGCACCCGATTCTACTCTACAATCGTTAAGACTATTCCGCACTCGACAGACGATAAAAGAAAGAAATTTGCCAAGTATCAAGAAGCGGCGATAAATGACATTGAATGGTATTTTGGGGTTCCACATAGAAAATGACATGTAATTAAACATCCAACACGTTCTTTTACACCAAAGAGGCTGTGATACATTTTGTATGCTTGTATTATGTTGCATAACATGATTCTCGAAGATGAAGGTAGAGGATTTATGAGTACGACGAAAACGCGCCTAACGGGAATTCTGTTCCAGTAAGTGTAGAACAACAAGATTTAAGCGGATTCTCCCTACTTAACGAGTACACGCATCTAAACATTCAAGCGGACTTGGTGGAATACATTTGGAACAATGCACAAAACAAACCCAATGACGACATGCCGGATGAAGACTAGTAGTTATTTTTTGAGTTTAGGTTTTTATTTTTTTGTTTTAATGTGATGTAGGAATTAATATTTATTTAAGAATTTAAATTAATTTTAGTTATATATATATTGCATATTTAATTTTCCAAAATTAAATAAAAAAATAAATAAGTGGGGTAGGCTCATCCTTCATTTCTTTAGTTCTATCCTTGGAGGGCATCCTCCCCTTGTGTTTACATGGCAATGACGTGGTGGGGCATCCTCTAAGGACTTGCCTCCTCCACACCAAGTAGCCTAAGAGGAGCGGGGGCGTATACGTGATGGCACGTGGTGGCTGGTGACCACGCGTGGAACACCACCACCACCCGTGGCTATCACGCGTGGACAATATAACGCGTCAACTCTATCACGCGTTGAAGATGAGGGGGTGGCCAGTGACCGTTGCATTCTGGAACGTTGGGGAGGGCTTTTGGACCATTTGAGGATTTAATTCAAAAAAAACCTTTAAACGCTATATATAACCCATCCAATTTAACTTTTTAAACCCACAAAAAATATCATCTCTACACTCTACCAAAAATGGAATTTCCAACCGATACGTTTCTTCTAGACACCGATAGCTCTTCATCTTCTGACGATGGCCCACTTGAATTTTTCGAGATGGCGTACAACGAGCTTGAACGTTGAGCTGACCAAAGAAGCAAATGGTGGATCGTGATCGTATACATGCCATCGAAGTATTAATGAATTATTTATTTTGTGGAAAATCCGGTCTATAATGCGGAAACGTTTAGGAATCGGTTTCGTTTACCGAAAGATTTATTTTTAAAGATTGTAGGAGACATCAAAGCAAGCGAAAAATGATTTCAAGAACGTTACGACGGGAGAGGCAAACGAAGTTTCACGCCGATGCAAAAATGCACATCCGCCAACTAGCGATTAGGTAACCCTCCCGATCAATTTGATGAATACTTAGCTATGTCGGCAAGAACTTCACGTGAATGTTTGCAATTCTTTTGTAACGCGATCATTAAATTGTATGGCAAGAGTTTCTATGTAAACCCACGAGACACGACATGACACGTCTTTACGCTGCACATGAGGCTAGATGGCATTTTCCAGGGATACTCGGTAGCATTGACTGTACACATATCAAATGGAGAAATTGTCCTAGAGAGTTGCGAGGGGTGTATGTTAGGGGTGACGTCAAAAGACCGACCATCATACTTAAAGCGGTGGCGTCAAATGATTTATAGATTTGGCATTCGCATATTGGTGTTCTTGGTTCAAAAAACGACATCATTGTTTTGTACACATCATCGTTGTTTCAAAGCGTAACAGATGGTACCGCACCATTTTGTCCGTTTATGGTTAACGGAAGATATTACGGACGAGGCTTTCTTCTTGTGGATGGTATTTAACTATCATGGTTTGTTTTTGTGAAAGCTGTTATATTTCATGTCGAGGCTAAAGAAAAGGCATTCAAGAAGTTGTAAGAATCGGCTAGAAAAGATGTTGAGAGGGGTTTTGTTGTTTTAAAGGGTGGATGGGGCATACCAAACAGACCGGTTCGTGCAATGAGTAAAAAACAATCCATAGCATAGTATATGCATGTATCATATTGCACAATATGCTAGTTAAAGAAGATGGACGTGCAATATCTCCAAATTGGGTACCGGATCCTCCCACACAAGCTCCTGTTCTCGAAAATGTCCAACAAGACTTGCGCAATGAAGAATTTAACTTTCTGTTGAGATACGATTTAACTGAACTTGAAAGTTCTTTAGGTTTGGAATTTCCAGATTCGGATGAGGAGTAGGTTTTCTATATGTAGCTTTTTATTTTCAAATGTTTTTTCTAAGTTGTAACCTAAAATATGTCTAGGAGTATTGTTTTTTATTTAAATGAAATTAACAATCTTAATTTATTATTAAACAAATAAAAAAAGATTTCCATCACTAGTGATTGACACCTCCACTAAAATTTGGGTTAATGATGTGGCGTTTGATGATTAGGTGCAGTGCGTAATGGTTAATGGAGCACCCCACCCCTAATAGAGTAAGAAAGTTACAGGTTTCAAAACTGGTAATTTCCAAAGATCATAATTAATTTGAAAAGTACAACACAAGATATTTGATTAACATTTCCTCATGTGATAATCATTTTCGTTTATATCTATAATATATAATTCCAGATAACTACTATATTTTCAAATTTCATTTATACATTCTGTCACCAAAAATATATATAATAAACAAATAAAAACTTATACTTATTTATTTTCATGGGATCCGGTTTACAAACGAATCGGATTTTTCTAAGACCCGTTTTTCGCAGATGTTACTGACTCCCCTACCTTTAGGAATTTCGTCTTGAAATTAGGAGGAAACTCGAATGCTTTCATATGCGTAAGTGATATCAGTTTGATCTAGTAACATCAGTAATAACTCAAATTTGGGATCAGTTTGCTTCTTAGGAATGCCAAGTAACAAGTGTTAAACACAAGTCCTAACGTTGCTAAGAATATGCTCGAACTAATATATTGAAAGGTGCAAACTTATGGAGGCGGTAGCGGTCCTGATAAGGGTAGCATATCTAATTAAGGATCGCTTTCATATGCCAAGGATGCAGAAATGAAAAACGTTAGTGATTACGTTCAAGATAGCCGGTTATAGGCCGTACGATCATTACAATCGTGAAGCCCAAAAATGGCATATCGAATGTTGGTTGCGGCTTAAGAGAAAATAATGTCCCAAAGATTTCCTATAACACGAGAGAGTTTCCAACCGAGTCGTAAAGTATACTCATGATGCTTAGACAACAATCCGTGGTACGTCTTGGAATCTTAAAAAAATTCTCAAACAATGCCACAATTTGAGTTAATGATCGAAATCATAGTATTTGAATTCTCCAATCACAAAACCATAACAAACTAACTACGATTCTCTCATGATTAGTTTAGTGCTGCTTTTGAAAATCTTGCAGAGACAATTATATATAGGAAATACCAACGGCGTATCCACCATGTCTCTTTCAAACTTTCATCCACATCGTTGTTCGAATCATGATGAACAACACATAACTTCTCATGACCAGTCTAATGAGGCTTTTGATACTTTGATAAGAACACTTATATATCAGAAGTACGAGCGGCGTATCCACCATGTACTTATCGAATTTCATTGGCTTCTTATTCGGATCATCATTGACGTCACAAACAAAACTTACATAGAACTTCTCTCACCAGTCTAACGAGGCTTTTGAGAGTCCAGGATCCGGTGGTTATAGACGAAAGTTTGGGTAGAAAATATAACTAATTTGGTTGAAATTTTATTAAGAAAGGAGTAGAAGCTGCGGAAGTCTAATGATTCATTCATACCGAAAGAGTATACATTTTGAATTGCTTTCGAAATTCTAGAGAAATTTTGCCAGCGTTTCCCATCTAGGAATTCCAAAACTTACAAAACTATGAACACACGACACTATTTATAGACTTTTACCCTCGTGCGAAGTGAGCATATTTAATTTCGTACGAAGTGAATTACCTTCGTAAGAAGTGTGTTACCTTCGTACGAAGTGACCACTTCGTACGAGGTGACACATATGTCACACCCCGACCCGCAGCGGAATAAAAGTCGGGGCATGATTGGATTATCACCAAAGCTCATGATATTTACTAAGAAGTTTCATATTTATTAAATTCAAATTACAAATTCAAATATCCAATAAACAAAGTTCATACAAATACAAAAAAAAAAAACAAATCTAAATGTTATTCCAATGCAATAACTTGTTTATTCTTCTAGGCCATCCTAAGTGTTTCTTTCCTCAACTGAATCACCTGTATCATGTGTAAAACAGGGGAGATTTTGGGTCAACAAAAGTTGGCGAGTGAACCTTGATAAAACATTTTAAATAATTGCTTGTTTTATTTATTAACGAAAATTCGTGCATAAATCACATGTGAGCAAATATATATATATGTAAACAATCACAAACCACATTGAATAAATATATGACATGAATGATGATGTATTTGAGATCAAGGCTCAATCAAACGGAGCCGATCTAATGAGGCACCTGATGCTCAACCCGTATCCCACGAGGAACTGATGGGCCTAATGAAATGAGTGCACTGACATGATAAATTTATTCCACATAATAATCACACAACAACCATTACACATTTGATCACAAGATGATAAAAGTACATGTGTTTAAATAAAATAAAGGAATTGTACGACACATGATACACCGCAAAACGTGATTAAAACGGGGAATTTGTAGAGATTCACTCACCTTGGGTGCGTATTCGTGAGTGGAAATGAGAGCGCACGAGTTGCGGATTTAACTGACGAGGAAAAATCTAACCTAGAAATAATAACGTGAGAACTTGATAAATAAATAAGCTAATATTTTGATTAAAACCTTTGTTTAGGATTTTTGGATTAATTAGTAGGTTGTATTAATGTATTAAACCCTTAACATACGTATTTTTAACCAATTTTAATTGATTTTCCAATTAATTATTAAACCAAAAAGTAAATAAAAAAATAAAAATAAAAAAAAAGTTGTCAGACTGACAACCTGTCAGTCGGCCGGTCGGATAGCGTGTTTAGTATGCGTGTGGTGAGGCTCGAACTTGTGACCTCTCGGTTGCGTGCACGCAACTCTTCCAACTGAGTTACGTGTCTAACCCGAAAGAATCACCATTTTTATTATTCTTATACTCTTCTTAAGTTTACTCAAATTTAATTAATTTTCAAAAAGGTTATAAGGGATCGAACCGGACGCCTGTAACTGGTTTCGAACCTGAGCCTCTACTGTGAACTGCACCCAGCCCGACCAACTGGGCTGGGTGTCTAACCCGACCGTAATCATGTTTATACTAAATATATAACGTCACCGCACTTCGTCTTCTTCACTGAAATTTGACCGCCCATGTATACCCGCCCAAATCAGTTCACTTGGATCCTGATTAACCGAGTCACATACATAATATATAAAAAAAGAAAACAGGGAGTCTACCGAATTGACTGAACTGGCGTGAATTGGTTCCGGTTCTTGTATTCCGGCGAGCAGAGCACCCCGGCGACCGACATAACTCCGGCGATGAGAGAGTGCAAGAGCAGAGTGATTCGAAAGATGAGAGCGAGCTTAGATTAGGGGAATTCAACTGGTATTTATAGGTTGGTCGAGGTGGGTTTTGATTCGGGTTTTTGGAAACTATTTAGAGTGATTGATGGATGACAGCCGTCGGTGGTTGGAGTTTGCCAAAATTGAGCGCCGATACAGCTGTCGAAAGGATTTGAAGGAAAGGAAGACGCGGGGATTACCGAGATTTCCGGCGAGGGGAGTTGTGGTTTGATGCAGGTTTCTTCTAACCTTACATATATGGGCAGGTAATCCGAAACTAGCACATCTAGTGCATGTGCTGCAGTGGTGTGTGTGATGTGTGTTAACCTGGGGGATCCTTAGTTCGATTCCCGGTTCACCCATCTTTTGTTTAAACCGCTTTTCTTTAGTTATTTTTATTATATTTTTGAACTATTATAAATAATTATTAATTAGTTGTTTTGTTTCATTAATTATTGGTTTATATCTTTAAAATTTATTTATTAATTTATTT
This sequence comes from Scalesia atractyloides, assembly GCA_947069175.1. Taxonomy (NCBI): domain Eukaryota; kingdom Viridiplantae; phylum Streptophyta; class Magnoliopsida; order Asterales; family Asteraceae; genus Scalesia; species Scalesia atractyloides. Next base: position 61,647,282 of record CAMTDV010000008.1, read on the forward strand.
TTAAACATTAAATTTAATCATCATATAAATAAATAATTAAACACATAAACAAAAAAAAAATCTTTTTATTGAAGCAAAAGGAGCGGGTTTTCGGAACCCAATTTATATAAATGTTACAGTATCCCCTACTTTTAGAAATTTCGTCCCGAAATTTAAGTAGTAGTTGTAACCGGAAAAAGATGCGGGTATTTTTCGCGCATTGAGTCTTCACGTTCCCAAGTAAACTCGGGTCCTCGTTTTGACTCCCAACGTACCCTGACGATTGGAATACGACTTCGCCTTAAACGCTTCTCACTGAAATCCATGATTTCCACTGGTCTTTCAACGAAGTGCATTCATCGACTTGAATGTCTTCTAGAGGAATATGGAGGTTTTTTTCGGCGAGGCACGTTTTCAAGTTTGATACGTGGAAGGTGGGGTGAATTCTGTTAAGCTCTTCTGGTAAGTCAAGCTTGTATGCTACAGGACCTACTCTTTCGAGTATCTTGAAAGGTCCTACGTAGCGTGGTGCTAGCTTGCCCTTCTGGCCAAAACGAACCACTCCCTTCCACGGTGATAATTTTAAAAGTACTTGATCACCAATGTCAAACTCCAAGGGCTTTTGTCGTTTGTCAGCATAACTCTTTTGATGACTTTGAGCCGCTAGAAGATTGTTTCGAATTTGAAAGATTTTGTCGGTTGTTTCTTGAATCAATTCAGGTCCGGTGATTTGCGCTTCACCAATTTCGTGCCAACATACTGGGGATCGGCACTTACGACCATATAAAGCTTCGAAAGGAGCCATGCTGACACTTGAATGATACCTATTGTTGTACGAAAACTCGACTAACGGTAGATCAGCGTCCCAGTTCCCTTTGAAGTCTATGACACATGCTCGAAGCATGTCTTCAAGGGTTTGGATGGTGCGTTCAGATTGACCATCAGTTTGAGGATGAAAGGCGGTACTGAGGTCTAATCGTGTACCCAAAGCGGTTTGTACGGCTCGCCATGTTCGTGAAGTGAAACGACCATCACGGTCTGAAATGATGCTTAATGGTACACCATGATGGCTTACAATCTCGCTGATGTAGATACGAGCTAACTTCTTGTTCTTGAAGTCCTCGCGAATCGGAATGAAATGAGATGATTTTGTAAGACGATCAATGATTACGCATATGGTGTCATACCCACTGGAGGTGTGAGGTAACCCGGTAATGAAGTCCATGGTTATGTTTTCCCACTTCCATACAGGTATTTCGGGTTGGACTAGAAGTCCTGAAGGTCTTTGATGTTCAGCTTTCACTTTGGAACAAGTAAGGCACTTGGAAACAAAAACAGCGATGTCCTTTTTCATGCCAGGCCACCAGTAGGTGTATCATAGGTCTTGATACATCTTATCGGCTCCTGGGTGGAGGAAATCACGAAGGTTATCGCGATCAGGAATCCATATGCGGTTTAAATAGTATAGAATACCGTCGGATTTGGTTTCAATTTTGAGTTCAGTTCCACATGACAGCTCATCGCGTACGTCATTTTCTGTTACAGAAACATGTTGAGCTGCCCGGATTCGATCTTTGATGTCGGTTATGATTTGCGAACATAGAAGACGAATAGAGTTTGCATAACCTTTTCGACTGAGCGCATCGGCCACCACGTTTGCCTTGCCAGGATGGTACCGAATTTCATAGTCGTAGTCGTTGAGAAGTTCGACCCATCTTCGTTGCCTCATATTCAACTCTTTCTGGTTAAAGATATGTTGGAGACTCTTGTCGTCAGTGTATATTTCACACTTGGTACCGTAGAGGTAATGTCTCCATATCTTGAGAGCGAATACAACGTCTCCAAGTTCCAGGTCGTGGGTGGTGTAATTCTTCTCATGAACTTTGAGTTTCCTAGAGGCATAGGCTATCACTTTTCCTCTTTGCATCAATACACAGCCTAGTCCTTGCCCTGATGCATCGCAATAGACTACAAAGTCATCGCAACCCTCAGGGAGTGTAAGGATAGGTGCGTCACAAAGCCTTTGCTTTAAAGTTTGGAAGGCCTCCTCTTGCTTAGGTCCCTAAATGAAGGGTTTTCCTTTGTGAGTCAAGGCCGTAAGCGGTACACCGATACGGGAAAAATTGGCAATGAAACGTCGGTAGTAACCAGCCAAGCCGAGAAATGACCTAACTTCGGTAGGGGTACGTGGCGCTTGCCATTCCTGTACCGCCTTGATTTTTGAAGAATCGACATGAATCCCTATGTCATTGACGACATGACCAAGGAATTGTACTTCTCCTAACCAGAATTCGCATTTTGAGAACTTAGCGTAAAGCCTTTCAGTTCTTAAGAGTGTAAGAATGAGCCGAAGGTGTCGCTCATGATCGGATTTTGACTTGGAGTAGATAAGGATGTCGTCGATGAAGACTATGACGAAACGATCGAGGTAGGGTTTGCATACTCTATTCATTACATCCATGAAGACAGCGGGGGCGTTGGTTAAACCGAAGGGCATAACCATGAACTCGTAATAACCATAACGAGTTCGGAAGGCGGTTTTTGGGATATCTTCCTCGCGCAATCTAAGTTGATGATAACCAGAACTAAGGTCGATTTTGGAAAAACAGGTGGCGCCTTGAAGTTGGTCCAGGAGGTCATCAATGCGAGGTAGTGGATAGCGATTCTTAACCGTCAACTTGTTGAGTTCTCTATAATCAATGCACATGCGAAACGTTTCATCTTTCTTCTTAACAAAAAGAACAGGCGCGCCCCAAGGCGATGAGCTAGGACGTATGAATCCTTTGTCAGTCAACTCTTGCAGTTGACTGGCCAACTCTTGCATCTCGGATGGGGCTAACCTATAAGGAGATTTTGCGACCGGTGTGGCGCCAGGCACAAGATCGATGCGAAATTCGACTTCTCTCACCGGAGGGAGTCCTGAAACGTCGTCGGGAAAAACTTGTGGGAATTCTTTCACAATTGGAATATCTTCGCACTTCCTCTCTTGCCTCCCTTCTTGACGACGTGAGCTAGAAATGCGACGTAGTTCTTGCGAAGATAACTTCGGGCTTGAAGGCAGGACATCAATTTGAGTCCTTTCGAAGGGGTTTCCCCAAAGATACGTAGTGTCTGACCGTCAGTGAGGGGAATACGAATGAATTTTTCGTGGTACACCACCTCAGCGTGATGCTGGCTGAGCCTGTTCATGCCGATGATAACATCAAAACTTCTCAATTTCATAGGAATGAGATCAATTGGGAAGTCGTGATCATTTAGGGTGAGAGTACAATTATGTATAATAGAATTTAATGAAGTGGGTTTTCCGTCAGCAACTTCCACCGTCAGAGATTCAATGAGATTAACACGAGGTTGGTCGAGGATAAATTCGAATTCTAAGGACACAAAGCTCTTATCCGCACCAGTATCGAATAATATGGATGCATAACTACCATTGATGAGAACGTACCGTTGACCACATGGTTGTCAGCCCTGGCTTGGTTGGCATTGATATTGCAAGCTCTTCCTCTGGCAGGTGGAGGAGCTTGGTTAGCTTGGTTTACCGGGTTCGCTTGAGCTTGGGCATGGATGATGTTCACTAGGCGTGGACAAGTGTTCCTGAAGTGGTTTGGGTCCCCGCAATTGAAACAGGCTCGCATGGGTTGCATTATGGGGTAGTTGGGTTGGTAGTAAGGTTGGGTTGCGACTTGATCAGGCGGTAGAAGTAAGGGTTGTTGGGCTTGGCCCACCATTTGATAATGGGTTTGGGTTGGAGGTTGACTGCGGTTCAATCACTGAAGGGTACGATAGGTTTGGATGGTGTGACCCGCACGACCACAACTGGTGCAATGTTGGCAGGAGTTTTCAGGAGGGTGATGGTATTGACAACGGTTACACTTTGGGTGTGGGCCAGTGTATGGCCTTTTGAATGGTGCGGCTGGAGGGGCAACTTGGGTGATTGGGGCAGTAGTGATGGAAGGGTTGGTTTGGGTGACAGCAAAATTCTTGCCATTTCGCTTCCTCTTACCAGCAAACTTCGAGGATGAAACTGGGTGGTTTGGAGTTGGGGTCTCAATGGGTGCTTTCTTCTTCTCATCATTGAAGTTGCCGTTTCGAATGCGATTTTCAGTGAGTTCCGTAGCTAACTCCATTGCGGCTTCAAGTGTTTCAGGCGAAGTGCTTAAAACCGAATCTTGGATTTTGTATGAAGTGTGGTCTCCTTCCTTTTGTTTCAATGCGTGAAACTCATCTTCTAGCTTTTTGATTTCGCTTCTTGGACACAAGCGTCTCATCATGATTTCCCTTAACTCTTCCCAGGTTAAGGCCATGGCATCTTCAACACCTCGCTTACCCTTTTCCGTGTTCCACCAGGTAAGGGCTACCCCAAACAACCTTCCAGTCGCGTAACGCACCTTACGGTCCTCGGGACAGTCGCAATTGAGAAAGGTGTTTTCCATCTCCTCAAACCAGTGAAGGAGAGCGGTGACACCTTCAGTCCCTTCATATTTTGGGGGATCGCAGGATTTGAAGTGTTTGTAGGTGCACTTGGGGGTTTTGGGAGGAGGGTTGGCGATGCTTTGGTCTTCTTGGTTGGGAGGGTTGATGGGATTAGCGGTGAGGGCTTGTTGAATTTGTAGCACGATGTCAGGAAGCACTGCGACCATCTGTTTATCAATTTGCGTGGCCAAGCGTTCGTTTGACTTTCCTGACTTTCTACCTCCACGTAATTGCCCAGCCGACATCTACAGGAACATATGTAGGAAGATTGTGAGTTCAAGAATTTCCTAGGTGTCATGTGTCGTAAAAAGAATGAAAACAGCATAACTGAAAATAATTCAACTACATCCATAGGATGTCTTGGGTTTGCTCATGTTTAGGCCTCCAAGTGTCCCCCATACCATTGCATGTGTAGTCATGTGGGCCCCCATGAATATTGGGCTTGGTAGGATTCACATTGGTGTCGGCGGTTTAACACTCGCACCACCCGAATGAAAATCGTAAAACATGATTGTGAGATGTATGGTAGGAAGGTGTCCAGGTGTAGACACAATGACAACTCAAAGTGGGGTTAGCTCACACAACGTTTGGTATAGCATGCTTTGGCCTAATAGGTCCTTCGTACTCTCATCGTTAGTCCCCAGGTAGGCAAACTGGTCCTTTATTTTGGATTTATACGAATGCCAAGCCTAGACAGGACGTTCCGACTGCCGGTACTCGTACCCTTCCAGTTACTACATGCCCGTCGTGAGAACTCACTTTGATGTGATTTGAAAAATACGAAATCATTTAAAAAATCATGGAAATCGTGAGGTGTGTGCTTTCATAGATATGGCATGTTATGAGGATATGAACTATGATGAGCATTGCATATTAACATGTACTTGTGAGTGTGCTTGCATAATATTGGGTGTGAACATGAAACATATAAACATCATGAATTTTGCATGTAACACATAAACAATTAAGATTTAATCAACTATAGTATAGGCTCTAAGGGTCTAATAACCTATCCTATATCCCTATAGCCACAAGCTCTGATACCAATCTGTGACACCCTGACCCGCAGCGGAATAAAAGTCGGGGCATGATTGGGTTATCACCAAAGCTCATGATATTTACTAAGAAGTTTCATATTTATTAAATTCAAATTACAAATTCAAATATCCAATAAACAAAATTCATACAAATACACAAAAAAAAAACAAATCTAAATGTTTATTCCAATGCAATAACTTGTTTATTCTTCTAGACCATCCTAAGTGTTTCTTTCCTCAACCGGATCACCTGTATCATGTGTAAACCAGGGGAGATTTTGGGTCAACAAAAGTTGGCGAGTGAACCTTGATAAAACATTTTAAATAATTGCTTGTTTTATTTATTAACGAAAATTCGTGCATAAATCACATGTGAGCAAATATATATATATGTAAACAATCACAAACCACATTGAATGAATATATGACATGAATGATGATGTTTTTGAGATCAAGGCTCAATCAAACGGAGCTGATCTAATGAGGCACCTGATGCTCAATCCGTATCCCACGAGGAACTGATGGGCCTAATGAAATGAGTGCACTGACATGATAAATTTATTCCACATAATAATCACACAACAACCATTACACATTTGATCACAAGATGATATAAGCACACGTGTTTAAATAAAATAAAGGAATTGTACGACACATGATACACCCCAAAACGTGATTAAAACGGGGAATTTGTAGAGATTCACTCACCTTGGGTGCGTATTCGTGAGTGGAAATGAGAGCGCACGAGTTGCGGATTTAACTGACGAGGAAAAATCTAACCTAGAAATAATAACGTGAGAACTTGATAAATAAATAAGCTAATATTTTGATTAAAACCTTTGTTTAGGATTTTTAGATTAATTAGTAGGTTGTATTAATGTATTAAACCCTTAACATATGTATTTTTAACCAATTTTAATTGATTTTCCAATTAATTATTAAACCAAAAAGTAAATAAAAAAATAAAAATAAAAATAAAAGTTGTCAGACTGACAACCTGTCAGTCGGCCGGTCGGATAGCGTGTTTAGTATGCGTGTGGTGAGGCTCGAACTTGTGACCTTTCGGTTGCGTGCACGCAACTCTTCCAACTGAGCTACTTGTCTAACCCGAAAGAATCACCATTTTTATCATTCTTATACTCTTCTTAAGTTTACTCAAATTTAACTAATTTTCAAAAATGTTATAAGGGATCGAACCGGACGCCTGTAACTGGTTTCGAACCTGAGCCTCTACTGTGAACTGCACCCAGCCCGACCAACTGCGCTGGGTGTCTAACCCGACCATAATCATGTTTATACTAAATATATAACGTCGCCGCACTTCGTCTTCTTCACTGAAATTTGACCGCCCATGTATACCCGCCCAAATCAGTTCACTTGGATCCTGATTAACCGATTCACATACATAATATATATAAAAAAAAAAAGAAAGCAGGGAGTCTACCGAATTGACTGAACTGGCGTGACTTGGTTCCGGTTCTTGTATTCCGGCGAGCAGAGCACCCCGGCGACCGACAGAACTCCGGCGATGAGAGAGTGCAAGAGAAGAGTGATTCGAAAGATGAGAGCGAGCTTAGATTAGGGGAATTCAACTGGTATTTATAGGTTGGTCGAGGTGGGTTTTGATTCGGGTTTTTGGAAACTATTTAGAGTGATTGATGGATGACAGCCGTCGGTGGTTGGAGTTTGCCAAAATTGAGCGCCGACACAGCTGTCGAAAGGATTTGAAAGAAAGGAAGACGCGGGGATTACCGAGATTTCCGGCGAGGGGAGTTGTTGTTTGATGCAGGTTTTTTCTAACCTTACAAATATGGGCAGGTAATCCGAAACTAGCACATCTAGTGCGTGTGCTGCAATGGTGTGTGTGATGTGTGTTAACCTGGGGGATCCTTAGTTCGATTTCCGGTTCACCCATCTTTTGTTTAAACCGCTTTTCTTTAGTTATTTTATTATATTTTTGAACTATTATAAATAATTATTAATTAGTTGTTTTGTTTCATTAATTATTGGTTTATATCTTTAAAATTTATTTATTTATTTATTTTTAAACATTAAATTTAATCATCATATAAATAAATAATTAAACACATAAACAAAAAAAATCTTTTTATTGAAGCAAAAGGAGCGGGTTTTCGGAACCCAATTTATATAAATGTTACACATATACACCTCCCACGTTCGCATTTAAGTCGTGTGTTCGTATCTAAACTATACAATATTCAACACGCGCTCTATCTAGCCTATTCACACAGTGACGAACATAATATGCACCAACAATTTCCCTCTTGGACGTCACTGTCAAAGCTTGATCTTGATCTTGAAATATGAGAGCTGTGTTTGAATATTCTTCAACTTCAATAAGGTATCTGTCGATGTCGTAGAACGCGTGAACAAATTCCCCCTTGATTGATGATTCGGGTTTGCAAGTTCTCAAGTAAATTCCCCCTGAGATAATTCCCTCTAGAATAAATCTTCAGGTTTTTGTTTGCACGGTTCCCGACCTCCTTTGATTTGCTTAACTGTAACCTTCACGAATATTCACCAACTCGAAACTAATCAATGTAACATCTCCGTTTCAACTTTAACCACATTCGTGTTTGGTTTTTGATTTAACGCTTTACCATGAGAGCCCACAGAATCTCTTAAACTTCAAAAACCCAACCAGCAATTGATAGAAACTTTGAATTACCACACCGGTAAACTTCAAGTTTGTGAATACCCACAGAAATCTGAAATCCCATTTTCCGTAATCACGTTTAAGCACACTCTTGAATGATTGATTAACAAAACAGTAATCTCTTCAATCAGCAAACAAATCTTCATCAGAATCAAATCATCTGGTAACACATTCAGATATGAGAAACATTCGTCCACGATCAGAATAACATTCTGTTAGGGCTTTTGAGATCGTTGGTACTTGGTGCCATAGGTTTTGGATTGTTTTGGTATAGTTTATAATGTTTTAGAAAGTTCAGGGGTCAAAAGTGAAACTAAGGTGATGTAAGCTAGACATGGCGTATTTAAGTTTCTAGCGAAATTAATAATTACGCTAGATAGTCATTGTGTATATATATGTGACTAATGGAAAACCCTAATCCAACATGTTTTGGTGATTTCTCTCGTGTTGTGACTTTTTTCTTGTGCTAAATCCGAATATCCAGGTGCTCTTAGTTGTATATCATTTGGGATTACATATACAAAACTTGTTTTTTGATCCATAAAAGAATGTTCATCTTCATCTTTTGGTTTTTCTTAACTTTTGCTCATTCAAACACCTAATTAGTTAGGTGTTTGGATGTTAACAATCAAACTACTATGATCTGGATAGCATTTGGGACTCGCATTTTGGTATAGAGCATTTGTGCTCTTGATTGTTTGAGTTTTTATTAAGATTCTTCAAGTTTTGAAGGTTTTCAAAAGTTTTCAAAGTTTCAAGGTTTTTCAAAATTTTGGACTTAAAATGGCTTGACCTGGTATGATTAATCGTTAGGTTGCTGTTAGTCAATGTGTTGGTGAACATTTGGGTCATTTTGGTACATAGAAACATGGATTTTGGGTCGTTTTTAAGCGATTAGAGGGTTTTTGTTCGTGTTTAAACCCTGTTTGGCGTATTTAAATATGAAGTCAGTGTAGATAAATTGGAATACAACGTATTTAACTTGAAGATCGCGTAATTGACAAATATGCCGGCAATATACCAGCATAGTTGTTGAATGTTAGCGAAATAGTGTAAGCGTAATTAATCGAAGGCGAGTTCAGTGATAAAGATCCACAAAGATTTTATCACGGCGTTGACGTATTTAGCTAAACTCATGTATGTTTTGTTTGTGTCAGCGTTTTTTGTTGATGCACTTTTGTGTCTGTCGCTTGTTCTTAGTTACGTATGTAATTGTTCGGTCTTTGTTTGTTGTGTCTGTATAAGTTTGGTCATGTCAACCAAATCAAGATATCCTTCTATCTTGGTTTCATACGACATCATAGTTAGTCTGTGTTAAACGGGTGCATGTGTGCATACTGTTGAGTCTTGTGTACGTCATTGCTCTGTACGAAATTGGTTGCTTCGTACGAAACCAGTTTTGTACGGATGACCAGCATGGACACTATATAAGCAGACATGCACCTCTCAGTCAGTGTTGGTCTGGTGAGCCTTGAGAGAGAACCTTTGAGTGGAGACCATAGGTTAGCTATGCGAGACAAGACCAGACGTGTGTGAGCACTAGAGAGATAAAGCAGTGTATTCAAGAGTCTATGTACTGAGTCTCTCTTCATATCAATATAGTGAACATTTGAAGATACATCTTTGTCATAATGATTGTGCTCTTGATTTGGTTGCATACACACTTGGATTCCGCACTCGTGTGTGTGTTACATGAACAAGGAATAGGTCTAACATCTTCCGTAGGTGGACCTACAAGTGGTATCAGAGCTTTGGCTCTGTCCTTGTTCAAAACCAAGCTTAGTGTTGTGTCTGAGCTAGTTTCAAGGTTTCTTGAAGTGTTCTTGAACTCCCAATAGAAAACTTAAGTTTTTAATAGATAACTAACTTAAAACTTGGTTAAAATCTGTTATATCCAGAAAGTTTTCATTAAAATTAAAATTTTCTTTTGTTTTGTTCAATTTGAACACATTTGTATAAGAAATTCACCAGAAAACTCATTCGTACGAAATTTTCGTATGAAGAAACTCATTCGTACGAAGGAACTCATCCGTATGAAATTGGTTGGTACGAATAATCTTCATTATTGTTTGTTTTTCGTACTTCAAATTTTCAAAGCTGTGTGCTTTTCAAATATTTTCAAAATTGTGAACTTTTAAAAGGTAATTGTTATTTTCAAACCTTAAACCATTATATTTTTCATAAATCAAGAAAATACAAAATGAGTACAAATCCTTGGGATTGGGAGTGTACTACAAGTCAGGAAACTACCTCATGGGCAAAATCGATTATACCTCCAAACATGTTTACTGCTGGTCAATGGGCTTTTGTTACAAATCAGAACCAAAGCGTTCAAAACCTCCTTCTTAGCGAAAGTGAAACTGGGAGCAACAACCGTCCACCAAAACTATATCACATGAACGATTATTCTTCATGGAACAATCGTTTTCATACATATATTCTTGGTCAGAATACAGAATTGTGGACATGTTTTGTTTCTCCATACAGAGAATCTCTCGAAGACGTCGTATCAAATTCTGCATCATTAGCTGAATTAGATGAGAATGATAAAAGGGCCTATGATCTTGAAAAGAAGGCCTTTGCTATTCTTACGCAAGCACTTCACAGAGACATTTATCATCAATTCTTGCATTGTACATCTACGAAGAGTTTGTGGGACCCCTTAAAAATAAGAGGAGAAGGAAACGCAGCAACAAGGAAAGTTAGACATGATCTTTTAAAGAAGGAATTTGAAGGATTTCATTTCATGGAAAATGAAACATTAAATGATATGACAACTTGTTTCTATTATTTGATGAGTGAGATGCACTCGTATAACGTTCTTGCATCACAACAGGAGATTGTTACGCGTTTTGCTGATGCCTTGCCACCTAAGTGGAATCAATTTATAGAATTGTTAAAACATACAGGTGTGATGGATGTGATCAGCATTTACAAATTTATTGAGAAACTTGAAAATAAAGATGAAGAAGAAATTCGCAAAGCTAAACGATTTCCGCTTCAGCAAAATCCAGAAATGTATTTTGGTGGCATTAAACCAAGTACAAGTGCAGTTCAACAATCCAAACTTCAAACAGCTTTTGTGTCAAATACAGTTCCTTTTTGGGAATGTCCAGTAAATTCCGATCAGTCTGTTGGTACAAGTGCTCAAATTTATTAACGAACTTTTGATCCAAAGGCTTTTCTTCCTCAACCTCAAGTTGCTACACCTCAAGTTTAACAACAAACTTTCTATGGTACAAATTCTCAACCTTCAACTTCAAACACTGCCACAATAGATACATCAAACCTTTCCAAGGTAAGTGTGGAAGTTGCACGGGAACATATGGAGCTTCTGAACACACTGGTGAGTTCTTACTGTGGATTAGTAGCTGGAAAAATTGGTAATGTCAACTTAACCAGTGAAGACTATGCGCAAACTGATAAGGAAGAGATGGAGTTAGTTGATATCAAATGAGCGTTCGCAAGTGCAGTCCGTAGAGCAAAAGATTTTATAGAGAGAACTGGAAGAACTGATTTAGAAAGTAACAAGGATACTCCATATGGTTTTGACAAAAGAAAGGTTACTTGTTTCAACTGCAGGGAAAAAAGGGCATTTTAAAAGAGAATGCACAAAGCCTCCACAGCAAGGGAATCAAAATCCATTTACCAGAAATCAAGCTGCTAACAACGAAAGAGCAATGGTTCCCGCAAACAATTCTAACCAAGCATTAGTGGTTCAAGTTGACGAACACTGTGATTGGTCAATTCAATTGGGAAACATTGGTGGAGGAGGAACTGCATTATATGCCGAAATTGCAAAGAATAGTAACGAGGGAGAATCATCCAGAAATAGCAACAATTCAGGAGACAGCAGTAGTTCAAATGAAGCAGAATCGACTTCTAATGGAGAACAATCTGAAAACGAGGTAGTCACAAAGACTGAATCAACAGATAGCAGTGAAGAAGATTCAGAACATGAAACTAAAGAACCATCTGATGAATTTTCCAAGCATCTCTCATCAATTGGATCTTCAACACTTCGTGCAGCTTTCATGACACGTTTGGATTGTCAATCCAGTCAGGTAAGTCTGGATAAACCTACTATGTCTAAGTGTTTTAAATGTATATTTTTAAAAGGTAAATACTTAGAACAGGAAGGTAAATTTGATTACATGAAGAAACATCATCAGAGCTTGATTGTGGATCTAACAAAATGCACCGAGGCAATCACAACTCTTACTAAAAAGGAAAAAGATTTTAAAACAACAATTGAAACTTTAAAGAAAGATGTTTCTGAATTGTCAAAGAATGTTTTAAGAAAACAAACATCCATTAACAATTACATTAACATGCTTGAAGAAACAAAAAAGGAGCTAGCCAGTGCAAAGTGTGAATATGACGCAATCAAACTCAAGTTGGATAGTTATTCCAACTCAATATATGTTTTGGATCACATCATCGAAGCTCAAAAGAAGAAAGGTGATGTGAAATGCATAGGTTATCAGGCTTGTCTTCCTCCGGTTAGGCACAATTACTCCAAAATGCCAGATGATGAGGATATGCCACATTTTGAACCCACTGTTCCATTAGACCTAGATGAGTTTAAACCTAGTCTAGGATTCACAAAGGGCTCATCTTCAAGTCAAAGCCAACCGGATAACGTCAATGACTCAAAGTCTAAGAATAATCAAAATTCTCCCATCACTGAGGATTATGATAGTTCGGATGATGAGTTAGCCAAGGATAAACCTAAACAGTCAAACACGGTAATAAAAGAGGAAAATATACCTCTCAAAAATCACATTCTATGTGATCCTTCAACGAAACCGTGTGTGACAGAAAATGTCAAGAATGTTAAAGCTCATGATAAAACCTGTGAAAGCATGAATTTGCTTTATACGTTGATTGGTTCTAACAAAGTTTTCTCAAACAAAGAATTTCCCATAAAAATGTCAATCAATCCTTGATTGATAAAGTTTTTGAAGATTCTACTAGTAAGTTTTTGGGAAATTCAAGCCCGAAAGTTGTAATAACTAAGAGTGCCCTTATCCCAAAAACTGAAGATAGAAAGAAAAACAGAAATCAAAACTGGAAATCTCAAAACAATCAACGAAAGCAAAATCATGCTAATGAAGGAAAAGAAAAGGGAAAACAAAGCCAAAATAATAAGAAAATTCCAAAGGTGAACTTCGTGAAATCCAGAGGGACTGATAAAATTGAATCTTTTGTAAACAAATCAAACATGGATTTTGTTAAACAAAGAAAAATTTTAAAGCAAAACAGTCAGAACAACCACACACAACACACACATTGTTGTGATGAAGGACCAAGTACCTCAACATCACGAAGTTCATCATCAAGATGTCAATCTCATCATACTCCGAGGTTTTTTGAGCGGAGATCATGTTTTGAGTGTGGTAAGTATGGACACATCATCAAAAATTGTCCATATCTTACAAAAGGAAAAGCAAAGATTGTTGCACCCCATGGTAAACGTTACCCTACAAAATCTGTTTCACCAAAACAGGACCCTCGTCTTGTTAAACAAAGAAAAATAAAACAGAGAAAGAAACAAAAGAAGATGGTTGAAAAGGTTTTGAAACCAAAGGTTTTCCAAATAAAATCAGATGTTAAAGTTTACAAACAAAAACAGATTTGGAAACCAAAACTAGAAATTGTTTCACGGGGAGCACAATCTATTCCGAATGATATGAAAAACAAGGTATCAATTCTCGATGATGTCGGACAACCCAAGTCAACAATGACTCGGGTCCCCACCTCCAACTAATCTTTGATGAGTGTGAAGAATGTTCTAGGAGGAACTATTGATAATTTTAGGATTCTTGATAGTAGAGCAGCCAGGCATACGATTAGCAACATACGGCTCCAAAACATTGTTATATTCAGGAGTTGTTGCCTTTGTTAGAGAGAAGAAATGAAAGGATAAAATTGAAAACTTCGACAAGATGAAAAACAACTAACTATTTGTTTGATTAAGGCTTGTATCAGATCCACAGGATAGATTCAATAGAAATGTATGCGCCTGCAGCATGATGGAAGATTATCAAAGAATCATGTCTTATATCTTCCAAAAGAAAGAAAAAGCTTACAAGATGATCGTGCAGTATACATTTCTCCAAGGGTGTGATTGAAGAAAATGTGCTTGTTTGAACAAATCAACTGGGTGTGCGGATGCCTTAGCATGGTTTGAACAACCGCACACTACTTCTCAAGGAGAAAGACGAAGACCTTTGCTCTCCAGATCAAACACATTGATCTAGAATATCACCTCACACGTGATTATTTCAATATGAAACTCATCAATGTTGTTGATTCACACCGATTACCAACATGTCAACTCATTTTTCCAAATCTTGATAACCATTTTAATTAAATTAATTTTGGTAAATGGCATCAAGGTAAAACCTGAGTTAATCCACATCGGAAAATCGTTTTTCTAAATATTTTTCTTCAAAGACAATCCAAAAAGGTATATTTAACTGTCTAAATCTACTTTTTGCATTGTAGGGGGAGTAAATTTCCAATCAGAAAAATACAAAAACATGAGAAAATCAAAAAAATTAGTTTCCTGGCGAGAAAAAGAGAAAATGATAGCAAATTAGTGGTCTGTCAAAACCTCTTTGAACTTAAAATGAAAAATGATAAGTAGCTCTATATTCGATGTATCAGTAGGCTCACAATCATTTTAAAGTGTAAACAGGGCGTTATAAACATAATCGACTGAAGACCAGGTGGGAACCATTCATTGGCATATGGTCTTCGTACCGAAATTTCGTTTGATAGATTGCCGAGGTCTGAGATATACGGTCTTTATGCTGACTTATCATCTGGGTATCATGATTGAATCTTTTGCCGAAAAATAACGGTGACGCAAGTCTAGAACTTCCATAACACCATACATACGTGTAAATACTGCATATGACCATCAATAAGTGATAAAATATCACATCCCCAAAATAAGTGATAAAATATCACAAGCTTTATGCGGGAGCTAAGTTCGTCTCTCTGTCGGTACGATGGTACTAACCTGTTCATGGACTTACTCCTGTGCCCTGCATGCATATGAAAATCAAGTTCCTCATCCATAAGTGATGTAATCACATAGGGCTTGTTTTCAATCAAATCAGTGAGTATCTCACATCATATATACGTCAAAACAGATGATAAAGCAGTATACTCACCGGTAAGATTTTCTCTCATGCATATCTTGATACGGGAATGTGTCGTGAAGTGGATGAACACCGGTTGGTAAGTATAAATCATACATTAATCATATCCCCTAACCACGATTACATCTGATAAGTTGAGTTTACGTGGACAACAATACCGATAATTGTTATAGGATACTTATCTTAATACTATCTAATCAAACAACAAGTGTGTTTTGACAGAACCGTATACTAATATGATTCTCTTACCCTCGAAATTCGCAAAAAGAATGTCTGTAAATATTTATTTATTTAATGCTTTCCGTCCTTACCTTTAAAATTTGAAAAATATCAGAAAGATTTTACTTCTAGTTTATTTTTGGTTGACCGATGTTGGAACTCAAAGTCTATTCTACCTGAAATCTTGATTGTAAGCCAGAAAACAACTACATCTTCATAAATGGTCGAAGTTGACAAGCTTTAAAGTTTAACAATTTAAAATTAAACGATCTTAAAAACTTGTAAAGTATTGTCAGTTGGTTGTTGAAAGAGAATTGGTCTCATGTGTGTCTTTTGCTAATTCTGTTAAAGATCAATCCTTCATGAAAATTTCAAATAAAAATTCTATAGGGTTGATTACATCCCTACAGTTGTTCTCATTACGTGTTTAGCTTTGTGGTATGTACAGATGGAATATCCAAGCAAGCTAAAAGTCAAAGAGAACAAGTCTGAAGAAATCCAGTTACCGGAGAAAAGACACAACATGACTGCAAGCTGTGAATCAAGAAGATCAATCTTCATAGCTGACCACTTTTCAACACCACCAGATACATTCAAGGGGGAGTTTGCTGACGCACTTCCTAACTATGACATGTGAAGACATCTGAAGATCCGACAGTATGAAGAACGAACCATCACGAGCAACATCCAAGGGGGAGTTCGACTCAGTTCGGTTCAGTACAAGTCAGATCGGTTTTCACACAAGAAGCTCATAGTCTGAAGCAGGCAATTCGAAGTAAAGATCGAAGATCAAGCAACATCCAAGGGGGAGTTTGTTGATGCACTTTTGTGTCTGTCGCTTGTTATTAGTTACGTATGTAATTGTTCGGTCTTTATTTGTTGTGTCTGTATAAGTTTGGTCATGTCGACCAAATCAAGATATCCTTCTCTCTTGGTTTCGTACGACATCATAGTTAGTCTGTGTTAAACGGGTGCATGTGTGCATATCGTTGAGTCTTGTGTACGTCATTGCTTCGTACGAAATTGGTTGCTTCGTACGAAACCAGTTTTGTACGGATGACCAGCATGGACACTATATAAGCAGACATGCACCTCTCAGTCAGTGTTGGTCTGGTGAGCCTTGAGAGAGAACCTTTGAGTGGAGACCATAGGTTAGCTGTGCGAGACAAGACCAGACGTGTGTGAGCACTAGTGAGATAAAGCAGTGTATTCAAGAGTCTATGTATTGAGTCTCTCTTCATATCAATATAGTGAACATTTGAAGATACATCTTTGTCATATTGATTGTGCTCTTGCTTTGGTTGCATACACACTTGGATTCCGCACTCGTGTGTGTGTTACATGAACAAGGAATAGGTTTAACATCTTCCGCAGGTGGACCTACAGTTTTAGCTATTTTCGCTGGTCCAAGAACTCAAGAACCATCAGCGTAATTATTGAAACTCAACGTATTTGCCCACTGACCTGACAAAAGTACAAGAGTAATTAATCCTAACCAGCGAAATTGAACCCAGAATCTTAAAATCTAGCGTATTTAACTTCTGATCAGCAATTTGAACTTAAAATTAAATCAAAATGTCACTTAATCAACTAAAACCGGTTGCTCAAGCTGAACTTGAAACTGGAACATGCAACTAGGCTTCCAAAGTTGAAAGGATCTAAAGACTTTAGTAGCTGGAAGAACAGAATCAAGTCATTCTTTGAGTACACGGATTATACTTAATGGATGTCTGTCACTGTTGGACCTCACGTTCCCATGGTGATGTGTGATGACGTTCGTACAATTAACAAAGATCCCTCAACCTTCACTGACGAAGATAGGACATTGATCCAATGTGACCGCCGGGCTCACGCGTCTCTAAAAATGGCTCTATCAAATGACGACAACAACTTGTTTGAAAAGTACACCTCAGCTCATGAATTATGGTTGGCACTTATCGATTACTATGAAGGCAACCAAGAACTGATGGATAACAAGAGAGATATAGTTCTAAAAGAATATGATATGTCTGGAAGTATTCGAGGTGAAAGTCTGTCAGATCATATCAGTCGTTTCTGAATGCGTTAACAAAAATGAAGAAAGTTGGTAATCCTGTTGCCAACTATGCTTACAATGCATGATGATCAAAAGATCTTTCTTGACCAGTACAACTCCAGTCACTCTTTCAGATCTGATCAACACTGACTGCTCTAGAATCTTCTTCATATTTTCGAAAATATAACCAGGGAAGTTATATTTCCAGTCCATCACCAAAGATACTATCGCAGAAGTCTGCATCTGGTTCTGCTGATCCAATCCACCCTTATTCTCCAATATACACTGCATAAAATGTGTACTAATAATCCCCAATATGGGAACATCTTCTTCAACAATGGTGGATAAGTTCCCTCATAGCTCATCTTTGTCAATACCAGCATCACCTTCTCCTTAGTATATAATGTCAGATCAATTGCAGCATCGGTAAACTTCAACACCTCTCAAATACAAGCTTCATTTACAACAATCTCCTTTCCCTTAATAGATGAACTAATGTATGGCTTCCCATCAGCACCCCTTAGATGAAATCTAGCTCGCTTCCAAAACATGTGTACAAGATCTTGATATATAATCCAATTTGCTCGAAGTGCATATGAGATCCTGCAATCATTCAGACCCACCATCATAGACCTGAACTCTTGGAAAAACTCTGCTAGTGGATTTGATAGATTACCCGCCTACACTGCTCTTCTACCAACATAACAGCATCGAAAGCCTCTTCAGCCATTTTTGTCAGAAAAATAAACAGATTAAAACACACTCAGCAAAACATTTACTAATTAACCCAAATATCCAAGTTAACATAAGTTAACTGGTCAATTTCAAACTAAGGAGTAAAAGACTTATTAGCTCAAAACTGATTGACAGGTCAAGAAAAAGAGGTCATTAGTGAATTTGACAGGTTCAAGGTTCAATTGAGAGTTCATCTTAAAGGTTCAGTGTTAAGGTTCAACATTCAATCCGGAAAGTTCAAACATTGGGATCCGAAATCAAAGAGGTTCAAGCAGGAATCCGGATGAACCTTTCATCATCTCAGATGAATACCATCCGAAATGGAATCCGAGTTCATCCATTCCAGTTGAATGCTCATCCGAAATGGAATCCGGAATGCACACTATTTGAAGATTTATCCGAGAAGCCATCCGGGATGCCATCCGAGATGCTTAATTACATGAAGATTTGAAGATTAACATTTAACTGTTATGATTTAGAAGCACATTATACCTAATTCGGATGTAATTCAGATGAACGTGAAGAAAATTAATCCGGATGATGATCAGAAGATTTCGAAAGGAATTTTTAATGAATGATCCGAAATGAAACACTGATATACTATTCCGGAATAGGCTTGGGCCTGGCCAATCATCCAAGATCTAATTCAGATACAATCTGGATTAGGCTTGGTCAAAATTATTTGGGCCCATTCCGGAATAGTAACCAGCCCGAAACAGTCAGAGAATGAGAATCCAATTCGGTCAGTGGGCCTATCCGGAATAAGTCAAAAAGGCCCAATCCGAAACAGTAATAGTGGGCTCAAGGCAATTCCAGAACTCAGTAGGCCAGTCCAATACCCCTCGACATAAATCTTCTAACTCAAAAATCAACAGTTTAAACTAACCGAGCAACCAAGCAAACTTACCAAATAAACAAAAATAAGCAAAACACATTAACAAAATCAACACAGCATATACACAGTCTTACTATAGGATCAAATCGTTTTTAGGTAGACTAAGGAACACTTTTCAATGTGAGCTTGGTCAGACTGGTCGAAGCGATTGCCAATATATTTGTCCATTTAAACCTAGAGCTCAACCTTCAACTTTTTTGCTTTATGATATGCTTAAGGTAATTTTATACTATAAAACCTGTGTGTCCCACTCCATGACATACCCCCGCGATCAAGATAGGCACAACGATTTACGATGTTTTGGTAACTTATAATGGAATCATCCTAGCTTTATAACGTTAGACCATTGATGACAGGTATGCACCATCGTGCAGTCAAAGTTTTCAATATTTTGTGTCCAACGAGGGTGAGACATACACCTTTTGGTGCGAATTTTGCTCTGAGGAGCAATTAAGGTTTTTGTCCAAATTTGGATCTTTTAAGATATCCGGGCTGTGTCTTGGTCTGCATATAATCTGGATGCAATAGAAGGACAACCAAGATATCCCCGGATGACTCAACAATATAAACACCTAACACCTTAAATATTTGTCAACTATCAAAGCAAGATTTAAGACCATAAAATCATATGCCGATGGTGTGTGACCCACTAGATATATAGTTATTTATGTTTATATCATTTAGCTTATAATATCCATTTGAGCTCTAAGCCTATTAACATATCACTTTCGATCCAAGTCGTTCCAGCTTTAACACCTTACATGTGTTAACCAAAACCTTTATCACGAAGGATCATTTCATTTCCCAATCATTGCAAAACTGTTTGAAACTAATTTTGTCATTTTCTGAATTTTTAATGTTTTTGTGTTTTTCTAATTTTCTAATTTTTTGTATTTTTCTCCCCCTAAATTTGTGCATATACATGAACAAATTTACGAGGTAAGCAAAACGAAAGAAAATGAGAACAAACGAAAGGGAAAGAATAAAGGAAGCTCAGTTAGAAAACTAGATCATTTTAAGAAGATCCACAAGCACTTGAAAATGCGTGTTGCTAACAGGTTTAGTGAACAAATCCGCAACATTTGCATCAGTGTGGATTTGCTTAAGTTTAACAAGACCCTTTTTATAGCAATCACGAATAAAATGAACTTTGATGTTTATGTGCTCGGTTTTGGAGTGAAAAACATGGTTTTTGACAATTTGAATAGCGACATCATTATCACAATAAATTGTTTTGTTTAGATAAGTCAAACCGTAATCCACAAGCTGATGTTGCATCCATAAAACCTGGGAGCAGCAAGCTGATGCTGCAACATATTCTACTTACGTTGTAGAACGTGAGACCGTCTGCTGCTTCTTGCATTGCCAAGAGATTTCAATCTATCTCCCAAGAATTGGCATCCAGCTGAAGTTGATCGCATGTCCCTGTCTGTACCTCCAAGAGTACTGTCAGAGAAAGCATACAGTTCTATTTCAGAATTTTTAGGATACCAGAGCCCCAGTGATGGTGCCTCTTTGAGGTACCTAAAATTCTTTTAGCAGCAGGTAAATGAGAGAGTTTAGGAGTAGCCTTGTACCGAGCACACTGGCAAACGGCAAATATGATGTCTGGCCGACTTGTCGTGAGGTACATGAGTGAACCAATCATATATCGGTACATGATTAGAATGACAAGCGTGCCTTCTGTGTCTTCATTCAACATGGGCCGTTCAGCGATAGGCGAAGCCATAGGCTTTGATTCTGTAAGCTTAACTTGGCAAGAACGTCATTAACATATTTTCCTTGATGAATCAAAATGCCTTGTGAGCTCTGACGAACTTGAAGACCCAAAAATATAGTCATCTCCCCCAAAGAACTCATCTCGAATTTCTTCTTCATAACCTTTTCAAATTCGTGACACAACCCATCATTCGCAGAACCAAAAATAATATCATCTACATAAATTAGAACAAGAATGATGTCATTGTCAACACGTTTGATGAACAAAGTCTGATCAATGGTTCCCCAGATATATCCGTGAGCTAGCAGATGCTCTGTCATGGTTGCGTACCACACACGAGGCGCTTGATGTAATCCATACAAAGCCTTGTCCAACTTGTATGCATAGTCTGGCTTGTTAGGATCAGTGAAACCCGGTGGTTATGCCACATATATCTCATCTTTCACCGTGCCGTAAAGAAACGCAGTCTTGAAGTCCATTTAATAGACTGTGAAGTCCATGTATGATGCATATGCCAAGAAAGTACGAATGGCTTCCAATCTAGCTACCGATGCATAAATTGCATCGTAGTCCAACCCTTCAATCTGGTGGAAACCCTGAATAACCAGTCGAGCTTTGTTCCCCATAATCACACCAGTATTATCCTGTTTGTTGGGAAATACCCAACGAGTTCCAAAAGCACGTTTTCCTTGAGGAAGGTTCACCAATTGCCATACTCCAAGTTTCTCAAACTGATTGAGTTCTTCATGCATAGTGTCAACCCAGCCTGGTTCCTGCAAGGCGACATCGATCCTTTTAGGTTCAATTTGTGAGATAAAACAAGAGTATAGACATGTATTGATATCTCCTGATTGACTGTGAGTTTGAAGTCCAGCAGTGATAGGACCAATTACATTTTCAATCAGATGATCGCGCTGTAGATGTTGTGGTATAGGCGTAGCAGGAACATTATCTGACTGCAAGTTTGTAACACTCTGGGATGCTATTCCAGATGGCTCCCCCTCATTAGTTGCACCAGTGGGAATGTTGACTGATGAATCAACAGAATAGTCTGGTGGTGTAGGCTCAGGAAACAGAGATGATCCTAAGACATCAGGAGTTGTGGCTCCTTCATTTGCCTGAGGAGTTTCTGTGTTTGGAGCCCAACTTCAAGGGAACCCGTCTGAGGAATCTGCTCAGGAACAGTTTCCTAGTTCTACGATGTGGGTGGAGGTGTAGACACAGCTTCATTGAATCCAGGTGGATCCACACTCAGCTGCTTGAAAGATTTTTGCAGCTGTGCAGCATCTTCATCATCCTCATTTAAGATAGGCATCGGTGGGGGTTCAGAACTTGCGCATTTACCTGCATGCATATCAGAAGAGACATTAACAGATTTAAATAGAGAGGAATAGTCGTAGAGTCAGTCAGGACCAATTCATGCGTCCTTGGGATTTTCCTCCAGCCAACCCACATTGTAGGTTTCGACTACCATTTTCTTGATCTTGTTATAGACTCGATAAGAATTGTTCTTAGAGTAGCCGACGAAGATGCATGGATCTCCGCATGATTCAAATTTTCCGTTAGCATCCACGAGTAGAAGAACACAGGGGCATCCGAACTTGCGGAAATGCTTAACCGAAGGTTTGTGACCTTCAACCACTTCATACGGCGTTTTCATGTGCCTTTTGTTGATCAGGGCATGATTCTGAATGTAACAAGCGGTATTGACTGCTTCTGCCTAGAAAATAAGAGGTAGTTCTGATTCGACCAAAATAGTACGTGCAGCTTCAATGAGTGTATGGTTTCTGCGTTCTGCAACCCCATTCTGTTGAGGAGTTCTGGCTGCACTGAACTGTCGATCAATACCCTTGAAGGAGCAGAAAGAATTCAAGGTGGCGCTCTTAAACTCTGTTCCGTTATCACATCGAATAGCATTCACGGTAGTGTCTGCCTGGTTTTCCATTAAGCTGATAAACTGTTTGACTAACTCAGCGGTTTCACTCTTTTGTGCCAGAAAGTATACCCAATTAAAACGGGAGTATTCATCAATAATAACCAGATAATATGCCTTCCCGCCAATGCTCAAAATATCTGTCGGATCAAAAAGATCCATATGAAGCAATTCCAAGACTTTCGACGTGGAGGGTGCGAGTTTGGACTTGTGTGGCCTTCGATGTTGTTTCCCACGAGCACATGATTCACACTTTTCTATTTGTATAAAATCCCAAATAGGCAGATCTCTGACTAAACCACTTTTTGCAAGTCTGTTGATATTCTTCATGTTTATGTGTCCTAGTCGGCTGTGCCACAACATTGCATCGTGCTCAGCGGTCGATGAGAACAAATAGGTAAGTTTGTCTGTGGGGCCTTGTTCATGTTGATGACGTAAGAGTTTCCTTTGCGTTCAGCTTTGAAAAGAATCCATTCATCAGGAATAATGAGGTCTGGTTTCAACACATAGCATCCTTTCTTCGTAAAGAACACATCTAAATGTTTATCACAGAGCTAAGACACACTCAAGAGACCGTGCTTCAACTCTGGGACATAGTTCACGTTCTTGAAACTAAGATCTCCATTGCACACCGTTCCTCTCATAGTTATCTTTCCCGTTTCACCACATGCGAAGGAGACGAACCCGCCATCGAAAAACTGAATGTCATTCAACTGCGAGATGTCTCTTGTCATGTGCCTGGAACAACCACTGTCGACATACCAAAGTCTGACGAGAGTCCTCCAAAGCTGTTCCTACACACTTCAACAGGGTTAGTTAGAAGCTGCAACCCAGGCCATTGACGATCTGGGTGTTCCATTTGCATCAACATAAGTAACCTCACGAAAGATTAAATTAGTTGAGGATGAGGTCAATGATGCTTTTGATTTGTCCGATTTTGGGACAGAAGACTGGGTCTTGGTCAAGATCTTAGGCCTCCAGGCTAGCGAGTCAGACTTCGGCACAACTTTCGGAGTGCTTGAAGGATTCAGAGAACCTAAAGGTCTTAGAGATTTGTGATTTTGTCTCTTGGCCATGTTCCAGTCTTGATCAGAGGGCTTAGCCGTAGCAAATCGAGCCTTATATAGGCGATTAGGCATAGCTCTCTGATTTCTCAAGAATAGGGCGTTGAAAGGCATAAATGCATTTTGACAATTTTGTGCAATATGCCTGGGAAATCCGCAGTTGAAACAGGTCTGCCTCTTCTGGAAGAAAATAGTCCTTTCAGTCTGGGAAATTCTAGGCAACTTGTCTGTCAGTTTCTTACTTGTTAATACTGACGGCTGGTGCAAGGTCTTAGTCTTGGCTGCAACTTGCTCACAACCATCATCACACTTGTAAGTTTTATGATTTCAATTAGATAATTTGGAGTTGGTAGACTTAGGAAAAATTTTAACTGATTGATGTTCAGCTGGTGGCTTAACAGATTCAATTTGGGGTTGCTGAGTCAATTTCTCAGAATGAGGAACTGAATCAACAGTTGCCTTTTCAGTAGACTGAGGTGCCTGTTTGGTTTTCTTCTTTTTGGATCTACGTGTTCTCCATTTCTTTTTATTACATTTCAAACCATTTTGCTTGGCGGATTCTTCAGAGGGGACGGGTGATTCTGCATGGACATCCTTTTCTGAACTGCCAGAAGATGACCTTTAATCACTAGTAGCAAGAGGAATCTCTATATTTTGAAAGTTTGAGATTCTGAGTTAGACTCAGTTTCAAAAGTTTTATCTGAATCAGCAAAGGGAGATTGCTCATTTTCTGTCATTTTAGAATCAGTCCATCGATCTTCGTTTGAAGAATCTGATTCGCCCGATTCTTCTAGTGCTATGCCAGCTTCACTCATCACAGATTCAGTTGGTTGGTTGATTTCCTCATTATCAACTCTAGGAATAGCATCAACAAACGGTACTTCAGTAGAAGAACTTCCAATCTCTTCAGTAGGAACTAAGGAAACTGAATCATCTGTCGATGTTGTACCTGTAGCAAAGGTTATGTTTTCATCACAAGAGTTATCACATGCATTATCAGGATTCATAACATCAGCATTAGATGAAAAACTAGAACTAAAAACGTCTAAGTTATCACACACAACCAACATTGTATGAGAATTTAGATTGTTCAGCAAGAAAAAGATTCAAAATGTCAAAAGCAGGTTTATAAAAATCAAAATCAGCAGCTGAATTGTCCGAATTTGAATTCAGACATTCTTCTTCAACACCATCTATAATATCCTCAACTAATATTTGTTTTGCACATGAAGTAGAAGCATTAGTAGCATTCACTAAGTCAGTTTCAGGAGGATTTTCATGTTTTGATTCTTTAAGTGGTGTCACTACCTCTTCTTTAGGCGTCATTTTCTCCAAACCATCTGAACTACAAGAGGGGTTGTCACCAGATTCTTGCGAAAATGATGTGGAAGTGAAGAAAACAGCATCCTTCATGAGTTTAGTTGGCTTAGAAAACTTTGGGTAATAGGGCTTCCACGGTTTTGAAAGATAATATGAGGGTTTACCATTGCCTCAGAATCAGGCATTCGTATGTAGTTATGATTATATGGTGGAGGAGCCCTATTACACCCAAGGCCTTTTGTATAGTTTTTCTGATATTCAAACTGCAGATCACACAAGTCCTTGACCAGCTTACTGGAAGTTTCAAAATTTTTAATATTTATTTTATTTTCTTGAAACTTTCCTGTCAAGGAATTTAGCTTGGCTAAGGGTGCTTGAAGTTCTACATCCTTTTCAGCTAATTTTAGCTTATAGTCGTAAACCCAACATTGATGTTGGTTCAAGTCAAGCTTTAGCTAAGCTATGTGTTGTTTCTTTGCTTCGACCTTTTCCATAAGAAGCTT
Source organism: Scalesia atractyloides (assembly GCA_947069175.1). Taxonomy (NCBI): domain Eukaryota; kingdom Viridiplantae; phylum Streptophyta; class Magnoliopsida; order Asterales; family Asteraceae; genus Scalesia; species Scalesia atractyloides. Next base: position 61,673,047 of record CAMTDV010000008.1, read on the forward strand.
GTTGTTATGTTTAAGAGTGATGTTCTGCGATGCAGCATGTTGATATTAAGCTACAAGAGTTGACTTATGGGTGCGCATTTGTGATAATTTAAAGCGACAACTATCTGAACAGAGAATGCGATTTACCGTTTCTGAAAGATCAGGTGTCTCAGTTGTCTGCGCCATCATGCAATGATTGCTGTTCTTGGAAAGATTCAGAGTCTCCATCTGAGCTGCAGCATCTGCCCAATTGAACCCTTTGTGCTGCTGTGCCACCAAGGCTGTTGATTTCCCACTAGAGCTACTCGAGGGACTTGAAGGAGACTTAGAAGGAGAGACGGGCACGAGCTGTCTGTCATTGTTTTGAATATCTGCTACTCTGGATGAGACATATCCACATGGCGTCTTCTTGCATTCCCGTGCGAAGTGTCCTGGCTCATGACATCTATAACACCTGAGCTTATCCTTTGTTAGCCCAATCTTCAGATTCGACAATAGTTGCCTTCCATTCTTCTTCTAAAATTTGTTGACACGAAAAGCAGCCATTGCAAGATTCCAGGATACATCAATGTCGTCCAAATCCTCCTCCATCTGATCTACTTCAGTTGGGAGAAAAGATGGAGGGGTCAAGTCACCTGCTAAAATGCATTTAAACTATTAATCATAGAAGCAGCTATGGCTAATTTCTCCTCATTCTCTTTTGTTAGAAAAGCAGAATTTGACACAGCTGGAGTAGGAACTGGAGCGGAACAGCAGATTGAGGAATGCTGCCTTGTTGAACTATAGCAGGAACATCAAGACTATACACCATGTTAGGATACCGACCATGATATTGTGTCTGAACCTGTGCCGCGGAGATCATAGTAGGAGTCTGAGATTAAAAACCATAAACATACTGAGTCTTCTGTGCAGAGGTGAGAGGACTGTACACCAAGTTAGAGCTACCCGGTGTGTGTGAGCTTCCTTACAGAGGGCTGTAGACAAGATTCTGAAACATTAGAGCCGCATTCTGCCCTGTAATACCAGCTGCCATCAGACTGCTTTGATGATTGATGTATCTCTGTTTATTGTCTATCTCACATGACTTGATAGTTGCAATCATTTCCGTAAGAGTGACATCGTTCAGATTTTTTGTCTTCTTGATCATGCCCACATCAGCATCCCAGCATTTGGGCAAAGAGTTCAGCAGCTGTCGATTCATAGCACTGTCCGTGAGAGAGATTTCAGCTGAAATCATCTGAGAGACAAGCTTCACATATCTTCGAATTTGATTCTCAATGGTTTTCTCCATATATGTGGTTAAATGAGCTGAATTATTGATTCAGCTTATTAACCCGACTTGCTTGCATATCAGCGTTTCCCTCATAGAGATTCTGTAATTCGCTCCACACCTCCTTAGCCGTCTTGCAATTTCTAACTGCTATCGAAATGTCGGGTCCGAGTGCCATTGTCAGAACAGTCGAGGCTTTCTCATACTCTTCGATTATCTTCAGATCTTCTGGAGTCCACAAATGACTAGGTTTGGGGATCTTTGTGTTCGGATCTTCAGCAGTGCTATAAACTATGGTTCGAGGACCATTCATGATACATCTCCACACCCTGGTTCTTTCGCCTTGCAGTATTGCTCAAACCTAAACTTCCATTCATAATGTTCATCACCATATAGAAGACGGGGCACCTTTGTAGAAGTGCCAATGACTTGGTCTAGCTCTTGATGAAGAGCCAGTGTCTGCGATTGCAAAGCTGCCAGAGTGGCATTGTCAGATCCTGAGCTGTCATGTAACTGTTCATTTAGTTTTTTTTTAAATTTTACCAAGTAAAATTAAAATAAATTTTAAATTCTGATTATGAACAGTGGTCCGAAATAAGTCTGTAATGAGTCCGAGATGAGAATACGAAACAGTGATCCGGAATACTATAAGAGACAAAACAACAGTAACTCGGATGAATTCGAAATGCTTCCTTAGTCGGAGGTGAAAAATCAATTCGGAATGGAGATGAAATCCGAAATAAGTGATGATCCGAATTGCATGATATTAGAGATGAATTCCAATCCGAGATGAGATAATCCGAAATAGAGAACATATCCGGAATGAAAGTCTTATCCAGAATAATAATCTGATCTGAAATAAGAATCCTTATCCGGAATCAATAGTATTCAAAATTTCCTGCAACAAATAAACACAGGTTAATTCAAACAGTGATCCTTTTGCGGAATGCGAGTAATCCGAATAAGGTTGTAGAGAAAACCGATAACCAGTTGTCCGGAATCAATCCGAGATGGATGATCTTCTTCGTGTTCTTCAGGATCTTCAACAATTTCGGAACTGAAATGCTTGAATCTTCTTCGGTTTTCTCCGAACAGTAGCAGTCCGAGATGAACACGGTAACAATCTTCAATATATCTCCAACAGTGAAAATCCGAGATAACGAACAATAACCAGTCTTCACGATCTGAACGGTTCTTTAATCCGTGACACCGAGAGCCTGTGTCGAACAGTAGGGTCTGAACCAATTGTAAGCCTCGATTCAGATCTAAACACGGCATCACAACCACTAATCGATTGCGGAAACAAAGATTAGATTTAATAGAACAAGAACGATCTTCGATTAAACAACTTACATACACCGAATGGTGTCTGATACAAGATTTCAGAATAACAAACTGACTAGAAACCCCAGTACTAACCCTAACATATTTATTTATACTAATTGATTAACCCACTAAGTACAACCCTAGGCCCATAAGGCTCTAGGAAGCCCATTCTCCCAACCTTAGTCCAACATGCAACACAAATGTGAAACCTTTTAGATAGGGGCCCAACAGTTCCAAACGAGCCCTGTCAAAAGCTTTTGTGTAAAGATCTGCTAGGTTATCTAGCGTGTCAACTTTATGAAGTTCAATCAATTTCTTTTGAGCACGATCCCGTATAAAATGATGACGAATGTCAATATGTTTTGTGCGACTGTGTTTTACGGGAGTGTTTGTGATTGAAATAGTGGCATTATTGTCTATCATAATGGGTGTACGAGTGAAATTCAAACCGTAATCGCACATTTGCCGTTTTATCCAGAGAACCTAAGAGCAACAGCTACCCGCAACAATATATTCAGCTTCACACGTAGAGGTAGACACGCAAGACTGCTTCTTGCCTTGCCATGACACGATCCTCCCTCCTAAGAACTGACAACCACCTATGATAGATTTTCTGGTTGATTTGCATCCTCCGAAGTCCGAATTAGTGAAAGCAACAAACTTCAAATCACTAGCAGCTGGATACCATAACCCAAGTTTAGGTTTCCCCTTCAAATAACAAAGAATCCGCTTCACCGCTTTCATATGTGACTCTTTTGGATTTGCTTGATATCTAGCACAAAGACACACTGCGAACATGATGTCTGGTTTTTAAGCAGTCAAGTACATTAGAGAACTAATCATTGCCCTAATTGAGTTAGATCACCATCTTTCACACTCTCATGATCTTAACCAAGATTGTGATTCTCGCAAATAGGTGTGTTGAAAGTAGCGCAATCCTCCATTTTGAAACGAGACAAAATGTCATACACATACTTCGTCTGATGTATAACATCCCATCCTTCTTCTGCAACTTGCAAACCCAGAAAATAAGACAGTTCACCCATCGCACATATTTCGAACTTGCTCATCATTACCTCCTCGAATTCATGAAACATGTTCTCATCAGATGACCCAAAAATAATATCATCTACGTATACCTGTACCAGCAGAAAGTCTACCTTCTTTCTTTTAATGAAAAGTGTACAGTCAATCTGACCTCTTTCAAACCCATTCATTAAGAAATGTGTTGATAGTGTCTCATACCACGCCCTAGGTGCCTGATGCAATCCATACAATGCCTTATCAAGTCGATAGACTCGATCTGGATAATCTGGATCAGTAAACCCATCTGGCTGTGAGACATACACCACCTCTTGGACTTTCCCATAAAGAGACGCACTCTTCACGTCAAGTTGGTAAACTTTGAAGCCCTTGAATGAAGCAAAAGCTAGGAACAAATGAATTGCTTCCAACCTAGCTACTGGTGCAAACACTTCATTGTAATCAATCCCCTCTTGCTGATTGAACCCTTTCACCACTAACCGAGCCTTTTCCTTGTCATGATCCCTCGGTCATCTTTCTTGCACTTAAAACACCACTTGGTGCCTATTTCCTTTTCTCCTGCTGCCAAGTCGACTAGCTCCCAAACTTTCAATTTCTTGAATTGAGCTAACTCCTCTTGCATAGCTTCAATCCATGAATTATTTTATAGAGCCATTGAACATTCTTCGGCTCCTCTTGGGCAATAAAGCAGCTATACAAACACTCATTTATCATCCCAGTCTTCTGAATCGAAGTAAATAAATAAGAACCTTCGATCACACCTCTTCTTGTCTAAGCACCTACAGCAGCATCACGTATGATGTTCTCAACTGGATGATCTCTGTTTGCGCGTGTAGTAGAAATGGTGTCAACAACTAAATCATCTACCAGAATGTTCTTATTAGCAAACGGATTAGTAAAATCCTCCCCCTAAATAGGTCAAACTCACTATCACTTGAATCCTATTGAGCTGCATTGGAGGAAGTTTCTGGAGCATCTGTCATTGATATATTCGATCTAGGCATGAAGTCACCCTCTTCATCTTCACTTATCACAGTTTGAATCACTTGAGAATCATCTGCATTGGAAAACTCAGGAATATTATATGATTTAAAAACGCTATCATAATCATATAACGTAGCAGGACCACTCATTGATTGTTGAGGTGAATAACTAGTGATTTCCATTTTAAACACAACCTCAATTTTACCAGTTTTTAGATTAAAAACCCTTTTATTTGGTGTTCCAGGCATATAACCTAGAAAGTATCCCTCGTCAGCTACCTCACCAAATTTTTGTTTATCTTTATTTCGTACTATTGTGCAGGGAAATCCAAAAGGTTCAAAGTCGTTCTAGTTTGGTTTTCGGTTAAACATTAGTTCATGACATGTTTTGTTAAACCATTAAACCGTTAAAACTTTGTTTAGGATATAGCAAGTTAATGTTCACAGCTTCTCCCTAGAAAAGAATTGGAAGCTTTGAATCCTAAAGCATAGTCCTAGTGGCTTCAATCAACGTCCTATTTTTCCTCTCAGCGACTCCATTCTGTTGAGGTGTATAAGGAGCAGAATATTGATGTTAAATTCCCTTGCAAAGACAATACAGATCCAGAATCTGATTCTTGAACTACGTGCCATTATCACTCCTAATCCTCGTGATCCGTGCATCATGGACATTTTCCAATTTTGTAAAAAGATCTATCAACATCTCCGCTGTCTCATCGTTTGTACCTAAAAAGAAAACCCATGAATACCGTGAGTAATCATCTGTGACAACTAAACAATAGTAATTTCCATCTATGCTCCTTACGTTCACTGGACCAAATAGATCCATATAAAGTAACTCATAAGGGGCATCTATGGAGTTTAATGTTTTGGACTTGTGAGGTTTCTTATGTTGTTTTCCCTTTTGACATGGAAGGCATTTATCTTCCACATGAAACCTTTGTACTGGCACCCCTTCCACTAATTTGTTTTTAATAATATAATTCATTTTTCAGTAGTGGATGTGGGCCATGCGTCTGTGCCACAACATTGACTCAGCCTCAGATGCTATTGATAATAAACATGCCACCACAGTGGAAGAATCCTTAGCACCCATGTCCATGACATAAGTGTCATTTCTCCTTGGCGCTCTCATCACTATCCAATCATCCAGTATCACCAAACCTGGTTTCAACACCAAATCTTTAGACTTTGTGAAGTGGACCGAGTGACCTTTGTCGCAGACTTGAGACACGCTCATTAGATTGTGCTTTCAGCTGCTCGACATAGTTTACTTTGTCTAATGTGATCTTCCCGTTGGTCACTTTTCCTCGACCTATAATGTGCCCTCCTTTAGCACCTGCAAAATTCACGTAACCTCTATCTACCTTTTCAAACTTAGTCAACAATCTCACATCCCCGGTCATGTGCCTGGAGCAGCCACTATCAACATTCCACAAGTTGATAATCCTCCTTAGCAGCTCCTACACAACCCAACAAAAATTTAGGTAGATTGGGGTACCCCAAGCCTTAATGGTCTTGGGTCTTCCAGATTCATCAACCACCAGAACATCCATCCAATATCCATCACTCCTAACTGGAGTCTTGGATCTCAGACCTGTTGATGGAAATGATTTTTGATTTCCATCCGGTCTCTGGTCCTGAGGTTTCCTATACATGTTTGGACACCGTGACCTTATGAAATTTTGGTTTTAATTCCATGAATTTCGATTGTGATAATTTCTAAAGCCATTGTTATAAAAATTTTGACTACCAGCATTTTGATATCGAGTTTGATATTGACCTTGACTTCTGAAATTATTTGATGGATCATTAAAGTTATTCATTCTTGGTGAACTACTTCTAGGTCTTTCATATCTGCTTGATGTAGATTCAGGCTGGAATCTTTGTTGATTTTTTGAAAACGAGGAACTTGGTGAGTTCCTTTTTTAGCATTATCTACACCAGCCGCAATACTCTGTTGCTTGGTAGCAGATGTCTTCGGTGAGTGAGAAACTTTCTGCTCACCATCAACAACCTTTTCTGGTGATTTTTCTCCCTTTCTCTCAGTCACTTGTGCTTCATTCTTTTTGTTAGGACAGCAGCTAGCTACATGTCCCTTGGTGTGACATTTAAAGCACGATCTTCTAGCCGAAGACTTCTTAACTGAAGTCTCTGTTTTAGATCCATCAGGTGACGATGATGATTATGATGATGCCCTTGAAGGATCTTGTTTAGTATGCTCAATTTTTTTATTTTTTAGTGTTTTTATTTTTAGCAAACTACACATTTGACTCTCTTTCAATAAAAGTGGTCTCTTCTTTCATATCACTCCCTTTAACAAAATCAACTTTTTTAACAAAAAGTTGCTTTTTATTCTTAGGGTACGCATTCTTTGTTTTCAAAACCGCTTCCCTATTATTGTCCTTCTTGGCATGTTCAGACACATCAACATTCCCTAATGTGGAACTACTAGGTGTAGTTGACACAAAGTCTGTTAGCTCTTCTTTGTCTGGCAAGAAAGAATAGTCATGACCAAGAGGTGGTGGAACTTCATTGAAACCTTTGAAGCCCACACTTTTCTTGTCGTTACTTTTCTTCAAGCCATTCATCATGTGTTTCATAACAAATGATGAATCTCTGAATTGATTCAATTTCTTTTCAAGTTCACAAATTTTCAGTTGTGCTTCTACCAACTCTTTGCATTTTTTAGAAATCTCTTTTGTTTACTCATCGTATCATGAGCTAAGTCAATAATTTGAAGTTTTTCATTTAGTTTACAGGTTAAAATACTGATTTCTTCTTCATAACTCTTAATTTTCTTCAAATATAATGACTGATTTCTTTTTATGAAAAAGTTTGATTCTTTTACGCTCAAGAGCTCATTTACCAGACTTTGGTTTTGTTTTGTTAACTTGTCAACTTCACTTTGTTCATGACATTTTAAGCAAACAGAACTACCAGAGTTAGAATGTACCTCTGCTATTTATTTTCTTAGATCAGCCATGAAAGCAGCAAAATCTGCAGCCATCTTCTTATCTGCAACATTCTGTTCTACATCAGATTTTATGTTTTCAGTCGTCTGATCATCATCAACTTTTTCAGCTACAGTCTCATGCTCTACTTCAGCATCAGCCTTTTCTTCTTCATCGTCAACTGGGGCTATCTCAGCCATGAACGCCTGTGTTGCATTGTCATCGCCTTCCAGATGAACACTCCAATCATAAGAACCTAGCAGTAGATATCAAGGCTTTTGAACAAGTGTTAGTTGATGCATTCCTGTTGCTTGATCCATGATCAGGAGAATCTTGAAATGATGAGTTAGAACGAGATTCAGTCTTAGGTCTTTGACATTCTCTAGCAAAGTGTCTGTACTTTTGACAATTGTAACACCTCACTTTAGACTTGTCAAAACCTACATTCTTTCCAACGAACTCTCTTCCCGTCCTATTCATGAACCTTTTCACTTTTATAGAGATCATGGCCATCTGCCATTGTAAATCCATATCCTCTAGGTCATTAGGGTCAATCTGATCAGAATCTTCATCAAAAGTATCAGGATCAGATATTCTTCCCTGAATGTAGTTCTCATATGAAGCAAAGAATGAAGCAAGCAGGGCAAGATGTTCTTCTGTGGCCTTCACACTCAGAGGCACAGACCTAGTATTGATGTAATTATTGCTGGATTGTTGTCTCTTTGCCCCTGACGATCCCCTTGAAGCAGCTACAAACATACATCACCATCAGCATTTGTCACAACCTGCTCATTTTCACATGAGAGAAACGTAGTTGCTGAATCACTTTAAGCATTGTTGGAAGATGAAGATGGAATCCCTTTATAAATTCCCGGATCTTGAACCTGATCATATCTAGTCTCCTTCTTTTTCTTCTTCATGTTGAGCTCATAAGCTCTCAGTTTCCCAACAACCTCTTCCTAGTCTTTATCTTCATAATCAGCTTCACCCTTTATCATAAGAGTATAAATATCCCACTTGGCAGGTAAAGCATCTAGCAACTTATCATTTATCTCAACGTCCGTGTATCCCTCTATATCATAATTGTCCATTTCCGGCATTAGATGATAGTATCTAGTAATGATATCTTCGAGGGACTCATTTCTCATGCCTTTAATGACAGCAAATTGCTTCTTCAGCAAGTCAACTTTGTTTTTCTTCACATCAAGATTTCCCTCATACCTCTTCTCTAGAGCATCCCAAATCTCTTTCGAAGTAGTATATCGTTTGAATGTATGTTTGATGCCATCAGGTAACGACATCTTTATTGCAGCTTAGGCCTTCTTCTCAGACTCATACATTCTCTTATCAGCTCTAACATGTTTACATAGGCAGTGACACGTTGTCTGCCTTCAAAGGTTAGAGTTGGGTTTACGTACCCATCTTGAATACAGATCCACATCCGTATGTCTTGATATTCAATGAACGACTGAAATCTATCCTTCCATGTAAGGTAATTCTCTACCTTCAATGTCTTTGGGGGTTTGTTAGTCGTGCCTGCCTCATGCTCCACTCTAAACAATTAGTTCAAGTTTAACATATTCGATATTTTTACCGAACCCGCTCGCTAAAAACCTTTAAAAATCGTCCGAAATGTGTGATTACCAAATTGTACCGTTAGACTTGTCTCGACAATACGAATCCAATGATGTATAATGTCCGAGACCTTTTTTAGGAATTTTCGTGCCTTTTTTCCTAAAAATCACACGAGTCTAACCGTGTAGTCAGTTTGTCCAAATTGTTTATGGATCAAATTATGTGTACGAAAACCTTTATATCCTATTACGTCAGTTGGTTAGCTTTCCACATTTTTGAATTCAACTCAGAACAGTATTGAATTCGAAACAATGGTTCGAGATGCAAATCCGAGATGGTGATTCGAGATAGTATCCAAGATGTCTGTGATGAGTTATCCGAGACGGTAACTCGGAACAGTGATCCAGATGGTATTCGAGATGATCCGAAATCAATACCAAAATCCGAGATGCACCATTATGATCTGAGATGCTTCCTAGTTTATCGGGGATGCTTCCCAATTTATCCGAAATACACTGTTTTGATCCGAGATGCAATCCGAGATTAACACCAATGATCCGAGATGCACTGTTCTGATCCAAAATGCAAGTTTTCTTATCCGAGATGCAGATTTTCTGATCCAAGATGCTTCACTTATGATCCAAGATGCAAGTTTTCTATCCGAAATCCTTGATGTTTATCCGAAACAACAACAAAAACCCTAGAACAGCCTTCAAACTTCGAACCAGCCGTAAAAAAAAGTCCAAAACTTCAACTTTTCCTGTTGTTACGATTCTGAACCGAGCAAAAAAAGAGCCTAATGCTCTGATACCACTTGTAAGTCCCCTAATTCGTATGGATCTTCACAATCGTCTATCCAATCTAGAGTTCGGAATTATCTAGATCAGATTATCACAGAAATACAAGTAGAAACATAAATAAACCTGATCTTTATTGATTATCTATCACAACGATTACAATCAATCTAGATCACACGAATTCGTCTAGCCAATATCTATACGAATTCTATCTCAACTCTCTATGAAATGACTAACTAAGCAACCTTAACCCTCATGCAAACCTCTGTTTATATAGAGACAGGTTTTCAACTGGGCTAGGGTTTAACCACATGGGCTGCAAATTGGTTTAGGCCCAATTCGCCTACCACTCCCTATTATGTGGGTCTCGTTTAGCCCAACCACTTTTAATCAACTACTACAATACTAAACCCACTAACAATTATTGTTCTACCAATTACAAGATATCCAAAGACCAAATCTAAGCTGTTGTCACAATATGCACCAATAGTCCTGTGGAAGATGGTGTGCGAACTCGTGTACAGATATATATTTTCAACAAAGGATCGTACATTGCCTTCCTTTCATAATCTGTTCCAAGTGATATCGAAGAATCCATTCAAGAGTCAAGTTGGGTGCAGGCCATGTAGGAAGAACTATCTCAATTCCGAAAGCCCAAAGTGTGGGAACTAGTTGATCTACCAGAACGGAAGTTTCTGATTGGGACAAAATGGGTGTTCCGTAACAAAATGGACGATCGTGGTGTGGTTATTTAGAAAAAGGCAAGATTGGTAGTTCAAGGATTTAGACAGGAGGAAGGGATTGATTATGAAGAAGTTTTTGCTCCAGTAGCACGTTTGGAAGCCATTAGAATATTTTTGGCATATGCATCATACAAAAACTTCAAAGTGTATCAAGTGGATGTGAAGAGTGTGTTTCTATACGGAAAGGTGAAAGAGGAAGTTTATGTTTATCAGCCTCTCGGGTTTGAAGATCAACATATCCCTAAACGATACTACAAGCTTGACAAAGCTCTCTATGGTCTTCATCAAGTTCCTAGGGCTTAGTACGAGACTTTGTCAACATATCTTCTGGAATGCGAATACACTAGAGGAAGAATCGACATGACTCTCTTCATAAAAAGGATCGGAGACAATGTGATGCTGGTTCAGATTTTTGTAGACGATATAATCCTTTGGGTCAATCGATGAAACACTGTGCAAGGAATTCAAGAAGGTTATGGCAGCAAAGTTTGAAATGAGCATGATGGGCGAGCTCACATTTTTCTTGGGATTAGAGGTGAAGCAACGAGAAGATGGAATCCTCATTCATCAAGCAAAGTACATCAGGGATATTCTTACTAAATATAATATGAAGGACTACAAAACTGCAAGCACACCATTTGTGTCTCGGACCAAACTCACTCCTGATCTTCAAGGAAAGCCCGTGAACAAGTCCTTCTATCGCTCAATGATAGGCTCGTTGATGTATCTAACCGCAAGTAGGCCTGACATTATGTGGGATGTCTGTATCTATGCTCGTTTTTACACAAATCCCAAAGAATCTCATGAGACTTCGGTCAAACGAATCTTCCGCTATTTGAAAGGAACACCCAAGCTTGGACTTTGGTATCCTAAAGATAATAACTTTGACTTAATTGCTTATTCTGACAGTGATCATGCAGGTTATAAAGGCGATCGAAAATCAGTCTTAGGAGGTTGGCAATTCTTAGGAAATTGTCTTATATCATGGCAAAGCAAAAAGCATACGACAGTCTCCACCTCTACTACTAAAGCTAAATACACGGCAGCCTACAGATGCTGCTCACAAGTCCTTTGGATACAAATCAGTTGCTGGATTACGGGATCAACATTATGAAGACTCCGATATTCATCAATAACGAGACATGTCTGGGAATTGTGAAGAATCGAATCCATCACTCGATAACTAAACATATCAAGATTCGCATTCATATGATTTGAGATGCATACGAAAAAAGGATACATTCAAATGGTGCTAGTGGATACTACGCAACAGAAAGCCGACATCTTCACAAAATCCTTTGATAAAACTCATTTCAACCAGTTGGTAACCTGGTTGGAAGTGATCAATTTCCTTGAGTGGAATGGGAATTGTGAAGAATCCAATCCATCACTTGATAACTAAACATATCAAGATTCGCATTCATATGATTTGAGATGCATACGAAAAAAGGATACATTCAAATGGTGCTAGTGGATACTACGCAACAGAAAGCCGACATCTTGACAAAAGCCTTTGATAAAACTCATTTCAACCAGTTGGTAACCTGGTTGAAAGTGATCAATTTTCTTGAGTGGAAATGAGGATTATTGGGATAACCGATTGTACATACTCTATCATTTAAAAAAAAACCCGCTTTGCTAAATAAATGAGTATCTTAAATTAGTGCCCATCAAAAAGATTTTTTGTTTAAATTAAATTTTAATTTTCAAGCAATGGACATTCGAAATAAAATTTTAGGGGGAATATATCTAGAAAATGGTAAATATATTTTGATCTCCTTTTTGACACCTGTTTGTTAAGGAAATGATATAAAACAGCTAACACTTTATCTATCGTTGAAATAGAAAAGAAAAAGAAAATCAAGATGCAAAGCAACAAATCAGGCTGCCAAGCAACGACGTGTTAGTAGATTCAGCAACACCATTGAGTAAACTGCGATTAGGCGACAAAAGATAATGCTTACACAAGAAATCTGGATACCCACAATATTGTGTTGTCTATGGGTAACATGTTGCGCCATTTGGCTTAATGGTCTTAAATCTTGCGTTGATAGATTGCCAAAATATGATCGGGTCTTTATAGTGTTTCATCATTCGCGGATATCATAGTCGCTCTTCTGTTGTATCAAGATATATGCAGGCCTAGACACGATTATGATATCTTTTTCAAAGAGCCAAAAAGGCCAAAAACCCTAAAATTTAAAAAGCTCAACTGAACGAGCCTATCAAAAGAAATCGTACCACATTGAGGTATCTGCCCAACCTTGGTCAAGACAACATTAGTCGCTTTGATTGTACGAATGTGCATACCTGTTCACCAATGCACTGATCTTGTATCTTTTAAACGAATGAATTCAATATACTCACCTTGATCTTGTATTCTAACCGTCTAGCTTGAGTGGGAGCCATTGAAAATTTTGTCAATATTGCTACAACATGATAAAACGCTCACCGAAAGCATGTTAAAAGAAGGATGCATGGATTTAAGAGGACAAACATACTGATAGTATTTCTTGTGTCTCGATTAATCAAAAATTAAAATAATAAACTAACAAGTGTTGCCGTTATGATCTTTTGCAGGAACGTTAAGGAGTTTCAAACTGATGAAAATTGCAAAAAAGGATAATCCCTCGGGTCTTTTTGATTTTCTAAAAATTATTTTCCGTCTTTTGGGTTATTTTCAGTTAAAAAGGGCACGTTTTTTAAGAAAGTTTAAATTTTTGAGCGTATTTGGATAGGATTTCTTTGATTTGAAGAATTCTCCCAACAAAACAGGGGCAGCGTAATTAACTTCCAGCGCAATTATTAATTATGCTAGAAGATATTTCAGTGTATATATACATCGGTTTTGAACCTTGTAAATTTTTCATCATCATCATCTTCTTACATCTCTTAACATCAATCCTTCCCAAAACTTTGGAACCGATATCATTAGTAACTGAGATCGATCAAGGTAAGACAATGTCGTTTATTATCATACTCCGGATAACTTAGCATACAGACAATACTCGGAGTATACAATGATTGGGATTGAATCGGTTTGGGGTTGTTGAAAGGGTTTATCAAGAAATACTTGGATCTGGCGTATTTATGTTGAATGTAGTGTAATAAAACCAAATCAATGGGTCACGCAATTAAGTCTCGAACGCGAGTTTGAGCAACCGACATATTTGACTAATACACCGGAGAATTAGTGTTGATTAGTGTCTACGCTGACCTAACACTTGTAACTCGACTCTTTTACGCGACCCGATACACAGTGTATATAACTGGAGTTTTTAATATATCTTGTAAATATTACCGCGCTTTTAATCTGTCTAGTTGGCGTAAATATTTTTACACCGGCGTAAGTATTCTCTTTTTAGCACTTTAATAGCGTATTTAGGCATTTTCCTTTTATTTTATTTTATTTTTAATTTTAAATTTTATTAAATTTTATTTTGAAAATATAAAATTAACCTAGATAGTTATGTCTCGAAACCCAGATCTCACTTGGCTTGTTTCCATGTTTTCAGAAATGGTAAAACAAATAACATGGGATAATACAAGAAAGCACAACCAACCCACTACTCTAGTTCCACCATAACCCGACTTCGAAGATGTGATGGAGTGGTTATCAAGAAGCAAGCTATGCAGTTCAAGCAAATCCAACAATCTAGAGTATACATATCGAAGAGTTCTAGAGAACTGCCAAAGTCAAAACCATTGACAGAATGAAGACAATCCACATCAATAGTATGAAACAAACAAGTGATTATGACTGAAGAAAAGATCAGAAAGGTTTATGTCTTGGTGATAATCCCAGGGATCCAATGAAGTTGTCAAAAGAAGATATTCAGACGGATTCAGGGGAATGAACTACGTTGGAGATTTCAAGGGAAAGAACTGTGGTCTCGATAACGGCGGTTTTAGATGGAAGTTTGGGCGTATGATAGTACCGATTTGGTAGAATGGGAGGAAAAACAGAAACAGCGGAAGCATTCACTCATTCATACCGAACGAGTGTACATCTTGTCTGGCTGGCGGAATTCCTGGAAAGAATCCGCCAGCGTTTCCCTCAGGGAAATTCCAAACTTAACAAACATTGAACACATAACCCATATATATAGACATGAGCAGCTCGTGCGAATGGTTGCTCGTACGAGAGACAAGATGTCACTCGTACGAACCACATAAGCTCACTCGTACGAGTGAGATGTTTATCACTCGTACGAGTCACATTGTCACTCGTACGAGTGACATTTTCACTCGTACGAGCCAGTTCTTGTTCGCACTTGGGTCGTGTGTTCGTATCTAATCCATACAATATTCAATACACACTCTATCTAGCCTATTTGCACAGTGACGAACATAAAGTGCATCAACAAATTCTCCCTTGGACGTCACTGTCGAAGCTTGATCTTGAAGTTTGAGAGCCATGTTTGAATATTCTGCAACTTCAATCAAGTATCTATCGATGTCGTAGATCACGTCAACAAATTCGCCCTTGATTGATGATCCGGGTTTTCATTATCTACTTTAAGCAACATTCCCCCTGAAATTATTTTCTCCAGAAATTAATCTTCAGGTCTTTTGTTTGCATGGTTCAAGACATCCTCAAATTTGCTTAATCTACAAATTGTCTCTCAATAATCACCAGCTTGAAATTAATAAATGCAGCTTCTCCATTTCGACGTTAATCACATCTGCGTTCGATTTAGCGCACTCCTCTGATGCTCGATCCTCTGATCTTCAAAACCCACCGACAATTGATAGAAACAGCGAATTACCACAACGATAAACTTCAAATTAATGAATATCCGCGTAAATCTGAAATCCTGATTTTTGTAATCACGATTGATCAGAAAATCGGTAATTTTCTCAATCAGCAAATCATCATCGGAATCATACTATCTGGTAACACATCGAATCTGAGAAACATTCTTCGGCAATCAAAATCACATTCTTCCTTTATAGTCACAATAACAGATGTATAGCTATCTCCGCTGGAATGGGGCAACTGAAACTACAAGACACCATTGTTTCCTGGCGGTTAGTTCGAAAAACAGTTCATTTGCCTTGAAGAGTTAAAGATAAGCAATCGTATATGCTTCACATCGGGGATCATACATTCAACCCTTGAGCATCAATCTGAAACATGATCTGAAAATTCTGAACATTCTTCGATCACACATTCTGCCGCAATCAGAATCACAGTCTTCCGTTGTAGCCACAAACACAGATGTATAGCTATCTCCGCAAGAATGAGGCAACTGAAACTACAAGACATCCTTGTTTCCTGGCGGTTAGTCTGAAAAACAGTTCACTTGCCTTGCAGAAAATGATAAGCAGTAGTATGTGCTTCCAATTCCACATCGTGGATCAGACATTTAACCCTTGAGCATCAATCTGTATCATGATCTGAAAATTCTGAACATCTTTTGATCATAACATTCCAAATAATGAATCTTCGATTCTTTGTGTTTCCCAGATAATCTGCAGTCGGAACCACCCGGATAGTGTTGCATCGTCACGAATTTCAAAAATGACGGAATTTTAACATATACGGGAAAATTTTTATTCCCCCTCATTTTTGCAAATCCTGACGTCTTGAATTCCTATGGGAATGAAGATTATGGCGCGACTGTAGCATATGGTACTCAAATTTTGTGGAAAATTTCCCAACAGTTTTGATCAAATGTTGATTTAACGTTAAGGCCCATTAATAGTCAATACACCAGATGATCAACGATTTTCCCAGATATCAGTGACTACCCCAAAATCTTCATCCTTTGTGACCATATCATCAAATCTATAACCTGAAGCTCCAGATGGTGTCCCCGAACAGCCGAATTAGACGTTAAAATCCCGAAAAAATTTGTAATCACGAAATTTTTTTTAGACACTCGTCTTGTCAATACGATCAAAAAAAGCCTTTTTTGTTTCCACTTCGTACGAGCTGGACTTTGTACGAGTGGTGCTTTGTATGAGTGTTTTGCTTCGTACGAGTGACAAAGTGTCACTCGTACGAGTCATAGAGGCTCACTCGTACGAACGAAACTGATTACGTCTTTTCAATCCAGAATCTTCATCTCTTCGAATTTCAGCATGATTTTTGTACAAACCTGGTCGAAAATCAGTCTCTAACAATCCTGTGGTTTCAATTTTACATTATGTCCGTGGATTATCTGATTATTTGATGTTAAAACCCCTCATACGTCCAAAATTCATGAGCGTAGGTGATTCAGCATCTGTTAGATTGAATGAATCGGTACCATAGCTCTGATACCAGTTGTGGTCCCGATGACAGCGGTTCTAGACGGAAGTTTGGGCGTATGATAGTACTGATTCGGTAGAACGGGAGTAGAAACAGAAACAGCGGAAGGATTCATTCATTCATACTGAAAGAGTATACATCTTGTCTGGCTGGCGGAATTCCTGGAGAGAATCCGCCAGCGTTTCCCCTCAGGGAACTTCCAAAACTTAACAAACAATGAACACACAACCCATATATGTAGACATGAGCAACTCATGTGAATGGTTATGTCACTTGTACGAACCACATAAGCTCACTCGTACGAGTGAGATGTTTATCACTCGTACGAGTCATATTGTCACTCGTACGAGTCACATTTTCACTCGTACGAGCCAGTTCTTGTTCGCACTTGGGTTATGTGTTTGTATCTAATCTATACAATATTCAATACACACTCTTTCTAGCCTATTCGCACAGTGACGGACATAAAGTGCATCAACAAGAACGAGATCAAGAAGAATGGGCTAACAAAATATTGGAGATTCATTTTACACACGTTCAATCTAAGTATGGCACATAGGAAAGGCGTGTATGATGGGTTAAATTTGGAATGGTCGGCAGCAATGCTAAATCTGTGCACAAACCAGCCGTTCAATATATCTGGTTTGATTTTCTACTGCATGGTCGATTATGCCAAAAGTGTGACCTGGGCCATGTATACAAGATTTCTTCAATTGCTTATAAACGATCAACACAAGAATCTTACCCATGATGGAAATATATACATATTTAAGCTACCCAAAGGAATACAATTCACAGAGTTGAAGAATGATCAATGGGTAATGGTGCAACATTGGATGTACAGAGAGGAAAGACTTCCAATTGTTTTTGAAGCCTATAACACGTACAGAGAAGGTGTGAGGCAAGCCAGAGAAAGATGAGAAAAAAAGGTTGCTGAAGAGCAAGAAGCAGAAGTTGAAGAAGAAACACATTTAGTACGAAAGAGAAAGACAAAGGCAAGAAGGTAGTTGAAGAGGGGGAAGTGAAGAAGAGTAAGAAAGACACATTCAAAACTGAAAGAATTATAGGTGATAGCATTCGTGCTGGATCTACAAGAGAAGAAATCGAATGAAGGTAAGCTATCCATGTTGTTAGAGAAGCAGAGAAATGAGAACGGAGGCTGAAAAGGAGAGAGATGACCGAGTCTGAGAAACCGGTTGTGGTTACTATTGAACAAGAATAGTTGGATCAGTTTGTTGAAGGTTTGTTTGATGATCCTTAAGAAACAACTCCAAGCAAGTCCCCTGCTCGTAAAAAGAGAAAAACTACAGAGGGATCTTCAAAAGACGTTCCACCCAACCCAACTTCAACTACTCAGGCACCTCCTTAACGAGCTCCAGCAAGACCACGTCTGTTTCAAGAACTATATGATCGTCTATCAAGAGAAATTAGGTCATTTCTTGCCAAAGAGTTCTGTCTGTTAAATACTCAGGTCAATGATACCAATGTGCTCAGATAAAAACTAAAGGAACAACGAAAGAAGAACAAGGAACTACACAACTTTGTGTCAAGACAATTGGAGTTTCTAAAGTTTCAGCACGAAGGAATGATCAAGATGCATGAAATGCTTCAAGATTTGTATACTTCAGCTGACCGAGAACCAAAATACATTGGTGAAGACATTTTTAATTTTGACAAATTCAGAGAAGAGGAAGAAAAACGTAAAACCACAATAGCTAAAAATAAGAAGAAATGAATCGAATCAGCGGTCGATGTGAACGTTGATGGAGACAGTGAAGACGAATAGGTAGACAGAATTGAGATGCCTCCCAAGTTTATTGAGCGGGGTTTATAAGATGAGGTGGTTTATGTAACTGACGTAGGAGAGGAGGTGGCTCCACAGCATCCCGAATGGTACAAGAAAGAGCGAGCTAAGCTTCTAGATTTTTATTAGGTCGTAACTATTGAAAAGAATGAAGCTACTAACATAATCATAAGCTGGAAGTACTTTAATGGGCCTTTTCATAGTGAAGCAAAGAGGCGGTGTAATCCAACATTTCGGAACTGGAAATGATATGAAGAGTTTACGAACGTGGGATATTCAGGAATTGAGTAAACACGATATGATCAATCCCACAAACAACAACATTGGAGGTGACTTTTAAAGACTTATACTTCATGAATGCGTGCATGGATTCACCGTATTCAAGTCTCAACGCCCAAGAAGACGTGTCTAGAAAACCATCAATGACCCAATAACTGGAAAAGGCAGACTTACATGGGTAATTAATCAAGCTAAGGTGGTTACAAGGGTGAAAATTCCTCCAGAACAACCAGTGATTCTCACCAACTTTAAAAAGTGGTTCTACGATGGACAACCGGTGAAGCTGTGATCAGAATGAACGATAATGAAGTCATCAGGATTCTTGATCTAGTGGACGTGTTCATGTTTTGCCTATCCAACCTGAACATTCTTTATGGGCACAAGATACACGTCGGTGCTAGAAATGAATACTTGGAGGAGGGCATGCTTTTTCAACAAGCAGTCGAGAGAGCATGGGAGAGAGAAAAAATGCTAGAAATCTGGAACCGTATAGAAGAGAAAAACGATCAGGATGAAGGAAGTAAGAAGAAAGCTGCTGAAAAACATGCTGAGCCACAACCATCCTCTCCTCTACACAAAGACCCCTCATTCGAATCCGAAGTTCAAGTTATACCACCACCTCCGGCCTCATCCACAATGAGGCCACTATGGAGGATCCACCAGTCATTAGTGAAGCTGTTATCAATCAACCACATCTGAACAGACCGCAGATCAAGCCGCAACAAATTCAGAAACCAAAGTTCAAGATTGAAGAACGAACAAGTACGCAAAGATCTAGGGGGGATATTGTTAGGGACTTTGAGATCGTTGATACTTGGTGTTATTAGGTTTTGGATTGTTTCGGTATAGTTTTTAATGTTCTACAAAGTTCAGGGATCAAAAGTGAATCTAATGTGATGTAAGCCAGACATGGCGTATATAAGAATCTGGAGTAATTAATAGTTACACTAGATAGTCAATGCGTATATATATGTGCCTAATGGAAAACCCTAGTCCAAGGTTTTTGGACAAGTTTTGGGGATTTCTCTTGTGTTGTGACTTTGTTCTTGTGCTAAATCTGAATATCTAGGTGCTCTTAGTGTGTATATCATTTGGGATTTCATTAAGAACACTTGTTGTTTGAACCATACAAGAACATTCATCTTTATCTTTTGGTTTTTCTTAATTTTTGCTCATTCAAACACCTAATCAATAGGTGTTTGGATGTTAACAATCAAACCACTAAGATCTGGATAGCATTTGGTACTCACACATTCTTCATCTTCAGTCACAATAACAGATATATAGTCTCCGTAGTTCGGCAGCAACTTAATCAACAAAAAATCATCATTTCCTGATGCTTAGTCCGAAAATTAATTCCACTGCTTGAAGACTAAACATCTTGACACCTTAGATGCAATATCCTATATGTGCCGACAATACAAGTTGCATCTCCTGATGCTAATCCTGCTAACCCACTTGACGAAGACCCGAGACTCAAACCACAAGACATCAATCTGTATCACGATCCGAAGACTCTGAACTTCCTGTGATCACGAACTAATGAATCCAGATCAAATGCATCGCCGGACGATCTGAAGTCTAAACCACCTGAATACTGTTGCATAGTCATGAATTTCAAAAATGCAAGAATTTCAATATATTATGAAATTTTTATTCCCCCTCATTGTTGCAAACTCTGACGTCTCTAAGCTCTTCACTGAAAAACTCCACTATTCGGATAATATGTCACTTTGGTCCACAAAAGTGTGTTTTTCATCAATGCGGATTTTATGTTAAGGCTCATTCATAATCACTATACCAAAAAGATAATCTTTCTGCATCGGTATCAATGACTACCCCAATATCTTAAACCCTTTGTGATTATGTCTTCAAATTTGTTCTCTGAAGCTCTCGACGGTGTCCTCGAACAGGCCATATTTGTCGCTAAAATCTCGAAAAAAATTTCAACCACAAAATTTTTTATGGACACTCGTCTGGGTCGCCACGATCAAAAAATGCCTTTTTCAGGCATTTTAGGTTACGAGGGTAATTACCTTCGTGCAAAGTGGCCTCTCTTCGTGCGAAGGTAACTATCTTCGTGCGAAGTAGTACCTTCGTGGGAAGATAAATCCACAATGAACCCAATTTTCGATGATTCTTTCACAGATCTGGTCGGAATTCATTTCTAAAAATCCTACGTTTCAATTTAACTTTTTATCCGTGGATTGTCCGTTTATTTGATGATATACGTCTAAAACCCTCTAAAGTCCATAGTTCGTGAGCATAGGTGATCCAATAAACTGTTAGATCAATTGAATCAGTACCGTAGCTCTGATACCAATTGAAACTCTAGGATCCGGCGGTTGTAGACGGAAGTTTGGGTAGAAAATAGAACTAATTCGGTACAATGTTATTCAGAAAGGAGTAGAAGCAGCGGAAGTCTAATGATTCGTTCATACCAAAAGAGTGTACATCTTTACAAGCAAGCAAAGTTTTAGAGAAAATTCGCTAGCGTTTCCCCTCTTGGAACTTCAAAACTTACAAAATTATGAACACACGACACTATTTATTGACTTTTGCCCTCGTGCGAAGTGAGCATATATAACTTTATACGAAGTGAATTACCTTATACGAAGTGACACAATTACACCTCTCACATTCGCCCTTAAGTCGTGTGTTTGTATCTAAACTATACAATATTCGCACACTGACGAACATAATATGCACCAATAACTTTTGATAGTTTGATAAGAACACCTATATATAGGAAGTACCAGCGGCGTATTCACCATGTTCTTATCAAATTTCATCAACTCCGTTAGCGGTTTCGATTGATTCTATGATACGCCTCAAACTTATTAATTAAATAAACACAACCAATCCACAAACAACCAAAGTTTGGAGTCTCAAACCTAAAAAGGGCGTGACTAAAGATAACAGTACCTACATCCATATTTATGGGGGAAGGGTCGGTCTATGAATAAGTGAGACAATACCCACATCCCCTGTATTATGGGAAAAGGTAAGCCATGATGAATGATGATGCGACACAAAAAGAACTAGCGATAAAACAAATCAATAATGCATAGAATGACGATCACATAAAAACATACACCTAAAAGAGACAAACGTGATGATAAATCTTAGAATAGTAATGTTAAAAGCGTGACAACGATACAACCAATCAACGGTACTGATTAAGAGTTAATAATTGTATCGATTTACGTTAGCGCGAATGTCAAGGATGCGAAGTGAGAGTAGCAAGAATAGTCGACAATGAGGGAAAAACCAACGTGAAGTCGGGCGACGATAGCAACGAAGTAGTAGTAGTGACCTTAACTTCTAACAGTCTAGCGATGATTATGGTCTAGACAAATGTAGAGGGTCATAAGATACATCATAGGAGTAACTCGTATGCTCTTGGTTCGGCCACCTGAAGACGCGTCTAGAGCGATGGAGGAGTAGTAGGATGTAGGTCCCTAGTCCGTATGGATCTTCACAGAATCGTCGATCTAATCTAGAGTATGGAATCCCCTAGATCAGATTTCAAAGAAACAAGAATAAGAACACGAACACAATTCCTTTCAAACTGTCTTTTATTGATTATCCAACACAAAGTGTTTACAATCAATTCAAGACTCTCTCTTAACTCCCTCTGAACAACTAAACCAGCAACACGATTAACAGAACCAGCAACACTATCAACAGAACCAGCAACCTAAACCCTAATGCAAACCTCCCTATATATAGAGATAGGTTATGAAACTGGGCTAGGGTTTCCCTACATGGACTGCTAATGGGTTTAAAGCCCAATTTACCTACCATGTGCTATATTGTGTCTAGTTTAGCCCAATTACTTCTAAACTATTACAAAACTAAACCTGCTAACCGTTTATCATTTTACTAATTACAAGATATCCAAAGACCAAATCTAAGCTGTTGTCACAAATATGCACCAACAAACTCCCCCTTGATAATAACTTCATAAAATAACTTTGTCTTCAGTCTTCTTGCAATCTTCAACATCTTTGATAAAACAATGGTCTTTGGATAGCTTCAGCTTTAACAGCTTCTGTCAACAACAGACTCCCCCTAAGCTGATGTATCCAATCACCAAATCTTCTAAATCGTTAGCGTTTGAGTAAACTCCAGTTTAGTACTTGCATAGCAATCTTCAAACTCTTCAACTTTGTCTGCAATGTAGAAAGGAGGTTCTACCAAGCATCCAAGCAAACCCCTCTTCCCTAAACTTCTCAGCAACAGACTCTACAATCTGTATACTATGAAGCAAACATCTTGAGAAACTATAAGAATTTTTCAACACAAGTTAAACAAATTATTATTATTCAAGAGATACTAAAACTATATCACAGATTAAGCACTTCTTAACTCAAACCACATACTCAAAATTTTTAAACACATTGATCCTGCAAGATTTTAAAATTTTGAACTCATCTTCTAACACCTGTCTCCCCTATTGATAAGAACTCCTCCATGAACAACCTTATCGGTAGATTAAGAATATACATGAAAATGAAATATTTTTTTGATTTTTATATTTTTTGAAAGCAAGTAATTAACAAAATAATAAACACCCTATTTTTGTGAGTATCACCATTAAGAAGATCATATCAGCAACATCAAATTGTTTTCATGCTATTTGATAATTCTATATGAAATATTCATGAAAAGCAGTTCAAGACGATTACCAGTATTGTTTATCTACTTAAACAAAGTACATGAACATTTCAAGTACCATTACCTAGTGATATATTTAGATAATTTATACTGATATACTAGTGTGTCCCACTTCAGGACATACCCCCACGATCAAGGTATGCACAAAATCCATCATATTAGGTGAGTATACCGAAATTCATCCTTTTTGATTTACAGCATTAGATAATGGTGATCAAGTCAGTACTTCCATAAAGCAAAGAGACCAATATCCAACGAGGGTTGGGGCAAATACCAAATTTTGGTACGAATAATGCAATTTGCACTTTTGAATGACTCTCTAGGAGAGCTTCTTCAATTTTTGGGATTTGGCATTTTAGCTCTTTTAAGATATCCTGGTTGTGCCTAGGTCAGCATATATCTGGATGCAGCAGAAGGACAACCTTGATACTCCGGATGAACTAACGATATAAAGACCTAAATCCATAGATTTTGGCAATCTATCAACGCAAGATTTAAGGTTGTAAAACCATACGCCACTGATATGTTACCCACTCATACATAGTTTCTTATATGTGTATCACAAAGGTAAGTTGATTATTTCATGCTTTTTTCCTACTAGTACATCATATGATGAAGCTGCTATCATACTTAAGCAATTTTAGTTCTAAATTCAGTGTGACAGTCTAACTTGCTGATGAACTATCATTTCTTCTTTTCCACACAGTGAAACTCATTTTTGATTTTCTACTTTTTATGTTTTTAATTTTTGAAAAGAAGTAAATTATTTACAAACTATTTTTATGGAAAAATGGTTATTCATGATTCCTCATCCTGTTGAGTTCGACTAAATGTTCAAAGCAAGCCCTGTCAAATGCTTTTGTGTAAAGATCTGCTAGGTTATCAAGTGTGTTGACTCGATGCAGTTAAATTAATTTCTTTTCAGCACAATCACGAATAAAATGATGACGAATGTCAATATGTTTTGTGCGACTATGTTTTACTGGATTGTTGGTGATTGATATAGTGGCATTATTGTCTATCATAATAGGAGTACGAGTGAATTCAAACCGTAATCGTGCATCTATTGTTGGATCTAGAGAACCTGAGAGCAACAGCTACCCGCAGCAATATATTCAGCTTCACACGTCGAGGTAGACACGCAAGACTACTTCTTGCATTGCCATGACACTAGCCTCCCTCCTAAGAACTGGCAACCACTTGTGGTAGACTTCCTTGTAGATTTGCATCCTCCAAAGTCCGAATCTGTGAAGGCACAAACTTCAAATCACTAGCAGCCGGATACCATAACCCAAGTTTAGGTTTCCCCTTCAAGTAACGAAGAATCCGCTTCACCGCTTTCATGTGGGACTCCTTTGGATTCGCTTGATATCTAGCGCAAAGACATACTGTGAATATGATGTCGGGTCTTGTAGCAGTCAAGTACATCAGAGAACCAATCATTGCCCTGTATTGAGTTGGATCAACATCCTCCACACTCTCATGATCTGGACCAAGATTGTGATTCTCACAGATAGGTGTATTAAAAGTAGCGCAATCCTCCATTTTGAAACGAGACAAAATGTCATACACATACTTCGTCTAATGTATAAACATCCCATCCTTCTTCTGTTCAACTTGTAAACCCAGAAAGCAGGATAACTCACCCATCGCACTCATCTCAAACTTTCTCTTCATTACCTCCTCGAAACCATGACACATGTTCTCATCAGATGACCAAAAGATGATGTCATCTATGTATACCTGTACCAGCAGAAAGTCTTCCTTCATCCTTTTAATGAAAGTGTACTATCAATCTGACCACTTTTAAAACCATGTCTTCTTACGTTCACCGAACCGAATAGATCCATATAAAGTAATTCATAAGGGGCATCCATGGAATTTACTGTTTTAGACTTGTGAGGTTTCTTATGTTGTTTTCCATTTTGACATGGAAGACATTTATCTTCCACGTGAAACCTCTGCACTGGAACCCCTTCCACTAAACCATTTTTAATTATATAATTCATTTTTCAGTAGTGGATGTGGGCCATGCGTTTGTGCCACAACAATTACTCACCTCAGATGCTTTTGATAATAAACACGCACCACATTGGAAGAATCCTTAGCACCCATGTCCATGACATAAGTGTCGTTTCTCCTTGGCGCTCTCATCACTATCCAATCATCCAGTATCACCAAACCAGGTTTCAACACCAAAGCTTCAGACTTTGTAAAGTGGACCGAGTGACCCTTGTCGCAGACTTGAGACACGCTCATCAGATTGTGCTTCAGCTGCTCAACATAGTTCACTTTGTCCAGTGTGATCTTCCCGTTGGTCACTTCTCCTCGACCTGTAATGTGCCCTCCTTTAGCACCTGCAAAATTCACATATCCACCATCTATATTCTCAAACTCAATCAACAACCTCGCATCCCCCGTCATGTGCCTGGAGCAGCCACTATCAACATGCCACAAGTTGCTAATCCTCCTTAGCAGCTCCTGCACAACCCAACAAAATTAGTTAGATTGGGGGACCCAAGCCTTAATGGTCTTGGGTCTTCCAGATTCATCAACCACAGGAACATCCATCAAGTATCCATCACTCCTAACAGGAGTCTTGGATCTTAGACCTGTTGATGGAAATGATTTTTGGTTTCCACTAGGTCTCTGGTCTTGAGATTTCCTAAACATGTTTGGACTTTGTGACCTTTGGAAATTATGATTTTGGTTCCATGAATTTTGATGATGATAATTTCTAAAGCCATCGTTATAAAAATTTCGACTACCAACATTCTGGTGTCGAGTTTGATATTGACCTTAACTTCTGAAATTACTTGAATGACCATTAAAGTTATTCATTCTTGGTGAACTACTTCTAGGTCTTTCATATCTGCCTGATGTAGATGCAGGCTGAAATCTTTGTTGATTTCTTTGAAAACGAGGAATTTGGTGAGTTCCTTTTTCAGCCTTATCTACACCAATAGCAACACTCTGTTGCTTGGTAGCAAATATCTTCGGTGAGTTAACCTTCTTCTCACCATCACAAGTTTTCTCTGGTGATTTTTCTCTCTGTCTCTCACTCACCTGTGCTTCACTCTTTTTGTTAGGACAGCAGCTAGCTACATGTCCCTTTTCGTGACATTTGAAGCACGATTTTCTAGCAGACTTCTTAATTGAAGCATTTTGCTTAGATTCATTAGTCGATGATGATGATGATGCCTTTGAAAGATCTTGTTTAGTTTGCTTAGTTTCTGATTTTTCTTTATTTTTATTCTTAGCAAACTGCACATTAGACTCTTTTATAATAACAGTGACCTCTTCCTTCATATCACTCCCCTTAACAAAATCAACATTTTTAACAAAAAAATGTTTTTGATTCCTAAGGTGTGTATTCTTTCTTTTCAGAACTGGTTCCCTGTTATTATCCTTCTTGGCATTTTCAGAACCATCAACATTACCTGATGTGGAACTACCTATTGTAGTTGACATAAAGTCTGTAAGCTCTTCTTCATCTGGCAAGAAAAAATAGTCATGACCAAGAGTTGGTGGAACTTCATTTAAACCTTTGAAGCCCACACATGTGTTGTCATTACTCTTCTTCAGGCCATTCATCATGTGTTTCATAACAAAAGATGAATCTCTAAATTGATTTAATTTCTTTTCAAGTTCACAAATTTTAAGTTGTGCTTCCGACAACTCTTTGCATTTTTCAGAAACCTCTTTTGTTTTCTCACTCATCGTATCATGAGCTAAATCAATAACTTGAAGTTTTTAATTAAGCTTACAGTTTAGAATATTGATTCCTTCTTCATAACCTTTAATTTTCTTCAAGTATAATGACTCATTTCATTTTACGAAAAAGTTTGATTCTTTTAGGTTCGAGAGCTCATTTACCAGACTTTGGTTTTGATTGGTTAGAATATTGATTCCTTCTTCAACCTCACTTTGCAGTTCACAACATTTTAAAGAACTACCAGTGTTAGAATGTACCTCTCCTATTGATTTGCTTAGATCGGCCATGAAAGAAGCAAAATCAGCAGCCATCTTCTTCTTTGTAGCATTCTGTTCATCATCAGCTTTTTCAGCTACCTTCTCTCGTTCTGCCTCATCATCAGCTTTCACTTCTTCATCAGCAACTGGAGCTATCTCAGCCATGAATGCCTGTGAGGCATTGTTATCACTCTCTAGATGAACACTCCAATCATAAGAACCCTCTCTAGCAGTATAGATCAGGGCCTTTAATCCAGTGTGGTTGACGCATTCCTATTGCTTGAACCATGACTAGGAGAATTTTGAAAGGATGTGTTAGAACGAGATTCGGTTTTTGGTCGTTGACATTCTCTAGCAAAGTGTCCGTAGTTTTGACAATTATAACACTTCACTTTCGACTTATCAAAACCCACACTCTTTCCAACGAACTTCCTGCCGTCTGTTCATAAACCTCTTCACTCTTCTAGAGATCATGGCCATCTACCATTGCAAATCCATCTCTCTAGGTCATCAGGGTCAATGTGATCATAATCTTCATCAATGTAGCAGGATCAGATCTTCTTCCCTGAATGTAGTTCTCTTGTAGGAATCAACAAAAGAAGCAAGCAATGCCATGTGATATTCAACACTTTTGACACTTAGAGGCATAGACCTAGTACTGCTGTTACTATTACTTGATAGTTGTCTTTTTGCCCTTGACGAGCCTCCTAAAGCAGCAACAAAACATACTTCACCCTCAGCATTTGTCATAATCTGCTCATTTTCACATGAGAGAAACACAGTTGCACTATCACTTGAAGCATTGTTGGTAGATGAAGGTGTAAGTCCTTTATAAATCTCGGGATCTTGAACCTGATCTTAAACCAGTTTCCTTCTTCTTCATATTGAGCTCATAAGCTCTCAATTTCCCAATAACCTCTTCCAAGTCTTTCATTTCATAATTAGCTTCACCCTTTATCATCAAAGTATAAATATCCCACTTTGCAGTAAAGCATCCAGCAACTTTTCGTTTATCTCCACATCCGTGTATCCCTCTATGTCATAATTGTCCCTTTCTGACATCAGATGATAGTATCTCATGATAATATCTTCAAGGGACTCACTCCTTATGCCTTAAACACAACAAACTGTTTCTTTAGCAGATCAACCTCTTCTTCACATCAGTATTGCCCTCATACCTCTTCTCTAGGGCATCCCACATCTCCTTCGACGTAGTATAACGCTTGAATGTATGTTTGATGCCATCAGGTAATGACATTTTTTTAGCAGCTAAGGCTTTCTTCTCAGACTCATACATCCTTTTTTCAGCTTCCGACATGTTCACATAAGCAGTAACACGTTGTCTGCCCTCAAAGTCATAAGTGGGGTTAGCATACCTATCTTGAATACAAATCCACATCCGTGTGTCCTGATATTTAGTGAACGACTGAAACCTGTCCTTCCATGTTAGGTAATTCTCTACCTTTAGCAGTTTTGGAGGTTTTTTAGTCGTGCCAGCCTCGTGCTCCATTCTTAAAAGTTCATTTAGGTTAGACGTATTCGACATTTTTACAAACCGGCTCGTTAAAAACGTTAAAACTTGTCCGAAATGAGTGGTTACCAAATTATACTGTTAGACTCGTCTCGACGATATGATTCTAATGATGTATATTGTCCGATTATGATTTTAGGAATTTTCATGCCTTTTTTTGTCCTAAAAATCACACGAGCCTAACCGTGCAACCGGTTTATCAAGATTGTTTATGGATCAAATTCTATGTCCGAAAACGTTTAACTCTGGTTACGTTAGCTGGTTAACTTTCCACCTTTTTGTATAGAACCCGGAACAGTACCAAATCCGGAATAGTAACTCGGATAGTCAATCCGAGATAGAAATCCGGAACAGTAATCCGAATTGCTAATCCGAAATGGTGATTCGGAATAGTGATCTGAGATGACTTCCAGAATGCACTGTTCTGATCCGAAATGGAATCCGGAATAGACTATTCTGATCCGAGATGGAATCCGGAATAGACTATTTTGATACGAGATGGAGTTCGGAATACACTATTGATCCGAAATTCAATCGGAGATAGAATCCGAGATAGGCTTTACTAATCCAAAATGCAACTATGATGATCCGAATTGCACTTTTCTGATCCGAAATGCAAGTTTCTGATCTGGAATGCAAGTCTTCAATCTGAAATGCTTTGTTATTAATCCGTGCTAAAACCCTAGAACAGCAGCGGAAACCCTAATTCAGTCGTCACAAACTTCAAAACAGCCTCCAAAACATCCAAAAACCCAACTTTTTCTGCTATTACGATTCTGAACCGAGCAAAATCAAGAGCCGAAAGCTCTGCTACCAATTGTAGGTCCCCTAGTCCGTATGGATCTTCATAATCGTCGATCTAATATAGAGTGTGGAATCCCTTAGATCAGATTTCACAGAAACAAGAACAAGAACACGAACACAATTCCTTTCAAACTGTCTTCTATTGATTATCCAACACAAAGTGTTTACAATCAATTCAAGACTCTCTCTCAACTCTCTCTAAAAAACTAAACCAACAACACGATCAACAGAACCAACAACCTAAACCCTAATGTAAACCTCCCTATATATAGAGATAGGTTATGCAACTGGGCTAGGGTTTCCCTACATGGACTGCTAATGGTTTTAAAGCCCAATTCGCCTGCCATGTGCTATAGTGTGTCTAGTTTAGCCCAATTACTTCTAAACTATTACAAAACTAAACCCGCTAACCGTTTATCATTTTACTAATTACAAGATATCCAAAGACCAAATCTAAGCTGTTGTCACAAATATGCACCAACATAGGAGAAATTTCCTAGGTTCTATAAATAAATTAGTTGTCAATCAGTCTTATATTAACCATACTTTGTTAATTAGACCCATGTTTATTTCGTTTGGTTAATTTATTTTACATTTTACCAAGTATAAAACATTAGTATTTTAAACTTTTCATGTAAAAAAACAATTTGGTTTCTTTAGAAAATTATTTTTTTTATGTTTCAGGAAAATATTTTTGATCTAAAGTGGAAAATTTTACTAAAAATATTTATTAATTTTTTTTTCATTTTTATTTTTATAAAATAAAATTTTGAGGTTGGAAAAAAATTTTATCGACACCATGTGCCATCGTCTTGAATTTGTCGAACTATAGGCGCAGGTTACGAAAGTGATTAGGGTTGTGATGTTCAAGTCGTAATGGACGACTCGTTAAAATTTTAAACGTATTACCAAAAATAACATCATTACACTTGTGTTCAAAAATTCAAAAGATTCTTTATTTGATTAAATTAGTTCAAAGAAAAACTCAAAACATTTTATTCAAAGTAGACTCATCGCATAAAAATGGTGTGTGCTGCTGAGGCGTCCTGGTTGTCTTAGAACTGGATGAGGGCTAGTTCACGTGCCTTTTAGTTATCCTGATTCTCTGGGTCGGCTTAAATGGCTCGACCGTAAGGGATGGGTTAGGTGTCATACAGTATGGTCGGTTGATCCATAGGTGTAGTGTCTGGTTGGGCATACGGTTGGATCATAAGGTGGGTGTTTGGTTGGTCAAATGGAGGTGTCACATGGTGTGTATTGAT
This sequence comes from Scalesia atractyloides, assembly GCA_947069175.1. Lineage (NCBI taxonomy): Eukaryota > Viridiplantae > Streptophyta > Magnoliopsida > Asterales > Asteraceae > Scalesia > Scalesia atractyloides. Next base: position 61,704,306 of record CAMTDV010000008.1, read on the forward strand.
TGATGCCATAGGTGGTTCAATTTGAGGGTTTTAGCATTGACAAGTGTCGATTAAGTGATCATAAAGTCAACAATAAGTGCAAAGGCAGCATGGAGTGTTGATTGGGTGATGTTTTTACAAGTGGGGCACTGTGGAAAATGTCCCTAATAAGGTTTTCTGTCGGGTGGAGGATTAGGGCAACCTGGTTTAGCGGAATATTTGGTACGGCATAGTCGTGGTTGGTTTCACTCCTTTTGTGGTTGTTGTCGGTAGAAGACGGTTCAGCTTCATCCTCTTTGATTTGATTCATGGAGACGTGGGTGTTGAGAGCCTGTTGAATTTGAACGACTATAGTAGGAATAATCACGGCCTTTAATTCAGCTATTAAAGCTGCCTTTCAGCGATTACAAATCCTCGGTTGACGACGATGACGGCGATAATACAATTAATTCTAGCAAAAATTATTATGGATATTATATGTTGTGGTTTTATCTTCTTTAATTTTACTTATGCCATCATGTTGAATTATATGTCTTATATCTTTCTCATTTTTGTATTTTGTGAATGTAAAGACAATGAGTGGACCAATGGAGGACGTAACAGTGGACGTGGAAACATTAACATGACATAGGCCGAGCTCACGACCCTAATCAATGACCGTGTTACCGAAGCTCTGGCTGCGTATTAGGCAGCTTATCCTGAAGGTAAATATGTTGGTTTAAATTGTTCTAGAATATCTATTTCTATTCTGATTCTCCCTTGGCCCTCATATCCTCATTCACACTAGATTGTCAATCCAGGTCAACCTACATAACCACCAGTCTACACATTCAAGACATTTGTGGGCTGCAAACCCCACCCCTTAAATGGAATTGAAGGAGCGGTTGGCCTCCAATACTGGTTTGAGAAAGTAGAGTCTGCCTTCGCCATGTGCAACTATCCCATGGAAAACCGAGTCAATTACATGACATGAATCTTGGAAGGAGCCATGTTATCATGGTGGAACGCGCAAGTTTAGATGCTCGGATTGGATGTTGCAAATGCAAGCACTTGGAATGACTTCAAGTGTAACGCTTCGCATTTCTATACTTTCCTTATTTAGAAAGTTGTAATCGTATATCTATTTTTGAAAACGTGTTACCGTATTCTACTCGTTATTCACTTCCAAGCTTGTAAACTGAGACTTCAATCATAATGGAGTTCATCTTTATATTTACACTTGTTATACTTATGTTGTAGGCAATCAATCCTTGAATACATGTTTATACGCAAAAACTGAGACTTGAATACTTGGATTTGTCAATCTCACATTCGACGTACTCATACAATACCTTGATACACTTTAAGTACCTAAAAATGGGCTAAAACAAGAAAATGGCATAAAATGATAAACATATCAAAGTCTAGGGGCTAAATTGTAATAAAACAAACTTCCAAATGAAAGTGGTCTTCTAGCGGGGGGAAAGCCAATTTCCTTTTCAGCTTGTAGGTGGCGAGAGGCCTTGTTCCATAGAAAGTTGTTTCTAGCACTTGGGTTGGCCAAATTCTCCACCTCCTTCACCCAATCTCCTTATAACTTCATTAAAACTCAAACCTTAATCCACCATTATAAAACCAAGCCTCATACACCTCCATTTCACTTTTCCAAACCTTCAAACACTCTCAAAACGTCCTCTAATCAGCTGAAAATACAAGTTGAAGGCAGATTCATCTAAATCCTAAAGTGAGCCTTCACATCACTTTCTTCCATACTCTTCATCTTTTCTTCTTCTTGAAAGCTTGGAACACCTCTGGGAGTATTTCCTCAAGTTTACCATGGTAAACTAAGGTGGAACATCACTATTTTGAGGTCCAACTTTCTGTTTTGGAAGAAAACTTTACTTAAACTTGTGAGAGGGGATCAGCTTTCCTCTAATGAGCACTGGAATGATCTGACTCGGCTAACAGAGGTGGAATTCATTGTTAGCGAGTTGGACAAACAAACAAGAAAGATATACTGCTTAAACGCCTTGAATTGTATTGATAACAGTGAATAGTTACAGAACGCGTAAATAGTTTGACAGGGCTTCGCCTTAGACACACACCAACAGATCTCTGACACAACACTCAAGCTCCTCTATTTATAGGTCAACATGACTCGCACAGGAGGAGTGTGTGTAAGTGACTCGTGCGAATGATGCCTCGTACGAGTGACAAGGTGTCACTTGTACGAGCCATGATGCTCACTCGTACGAGCCATGAACAAAACTAATAAATCATATATACACAAACAATGTTTGACATTCTAAACCCTATACCAACATAGGCAAAAGACATTATGCACCAACAAACTCCCCCTTGGATGTTGCCGCAGTCTTGGATAGTCTTCAAAAAGTTGACAATTAACGTCTAAACTGAAAGCGCCTTAGTGAAGTTTCGCGTACGCTTGGCAATTCTCTCCTCTTCTTCTCTTTCTTTCGTTTCTCAATCTCTTCCAGCTTCCTCCAAGAAGTGTTTCATGCTGTTCCTGAGTGTATATCATTAGCATAACAGACACTAACAATCTTCTAGAACTAGAGAGCTTATTCTTTGTCTTTCTCTTCGAAACTAATTTTGCTATAGAACAAGCATTTAATATCTTTCTTCGAACAATTGACTAGCCACATCGGGTCTAGTACTCGAATGCCACGCCATAGACAATATGTGCGTTTATATGCTATGACGGCTTCGGTTAATTCCTCAGTAATCTTCCAAGCATCATCATCTGGATGGACACAAATAACAGATTCACCTGTACTTGAATCATAGTGCCACCATTTGAAGATCTTGTAGAAATCATGTTCCATCTTGATTAGAGGCATATTTTTCATAACTTTTGGCCTCTTTACGATCAACGTCATAGCTTTTTCTTTTGTTACTGGATCAATCTTCGTGATTCTTTTCAGGAAATGTGGCTTCCAGTGAATAAAACCATGCGTAGCCTCAAGCTTTATCAATTTCCATAGCCGTTGGTCATGAAATTTTATTTTCAAATTAATCATCTTTGTTTGAACAAGCTGTTTGATATCCCAAAACGATAGGGTCTTTATGACACTTAAGTATTGAAAGTACTGGATCCCAAATTCCCGTTTAATCACATAAACATTCAGCTCTTCGATTTATCCCCAGCTTATAATATCCCCCAAAGAAATGTTAGCATCACGCATAAAGAATTCTAAGGGATGTTTGAATTTTCGTTCAGCTGGTACTTCTTTAGATCACCACTTCCTCATTTCAACAATTTATTCAGCAGACAAATGTTGAGGAACGGTTCCTTGTTTAACAGCCTCTTCAACTTTATGCTTCAGAAGATTATCATTTTCGGCTGCAAACACATCACTGGAAGTTGGGGAGTCATCTGTACCCTCGTCGGCAATATTAGTAACATCATCATCAGAATCATCCTCCACGACAACTTTATCATACTCATGTGTATCAGCAACATGTTCAAAGACATAATCAATAGGCTCGAAACACTGTAATCATTAAGCTCCTCTTTGAAATCAAACACAAAAACTTATTTGTCCATGCCTAACATTTGAGCAATCTCTTCCTTTGTCTAGCTATGGACAAACTCACCTTCCTCCACATCATGCTCTAAATACAAAATCTTCAGTTTGGGCATGACATGAACAATAGACATTTCGGTCATTGTGAAGATTCCTGCCTGCTTAGCATCTTAAGAGCTTTCAGACTTTCCCTGATCTTGACCTCCTTCCATTTGATTAGCAGAATCATCCAAGTACACAGAACAATCGATATCATCATTCAAATAAGATTCTGTTACAAGGATACCTGATCCACCTAAGTCATCATCACCACCATCATTATCATCATCAAACTTATATAAATATATCATCGAAATCATCCAAGTCTTCAGTTTCCTTCTCAGGATCTTCAACAAACTCATCTACCTCGGCTTCTATTTCTTTCTCTAACTTTCTCTTATTGAGCCATCCTCGATGTTTAGCTGAAAGATTTGACAAATTAATTTCAACATCCTTAGGCTTTCCAACCAACACAAACTTCTTTGAAACTGCATACACCACCACCTCTGAAGATACTAGCACAAATTCGGCTTCTGGCTCAGTTATGTCAATCACGGGATCCTCACCAACTTTCGACTTACCCTTGCCCTGAGCGTCAGATAATTCTTTGGCAATGCGTTCCCGCTCGGCAACCCTTTCTCTGGCCTCTAGTTTCTCTATCTCATCAATCTCACCAGCTAAAGTGATTCCGAGTTTCTTTGTGAGAATTTTCTCGAATAAGCTCATCTTTCTCTGATTTATGAGACGTTCTTCTTCATATTCTACCATGTGATTTATCAAACGTTCATTCTTAGATACGATACTCGCCAAAATAGCCTCTAGCTGATGTTTTTCTTCATTAAGCCCATTGAGTTGCTCTTGTAGCTCGGCAATCTTGACACTGTTCAACATTACTTATTTTTCTAACTCTTTAATGTGTGAATCCTAAACATGTCTGCCGAGAACTCTTCCCTTCCCGGAATATCACCAAAGTCGAAGTCGAATGGATCTTCTAACCTAGTAGTTATAAAGAACTACGGTTGAGAGTGAGAAGGTTGAGCTTGAGGAGTAGGTTGTGGTGGTGGAGATGGTGGTGGCTGAGGAGTTGGTTAAGGAGATGGTGATGGTGGTGGTTGAGGAGTCGGTTCAACATTCTCTTCTTCAACAATCCTTTTCTTCACTTTTCTTTTGGATTTGTCTTTCGGAGAATCAGTGCTTCTAATTGCTAGCCTCTTGAGACGTCTAGACGATTTCTTAGAAGTTTTGCGAACAGGAGTATCGCTATCGGAACCCGAAGGAACATACGTTGTATCATCCTCCCATGTTGCTTTTCTTTTCTTTTCTTCTTTCTACTTTCCTTTGAAGTTCAGCTAAACGTTCAATTTCCCTTTCTTTTGCTCTTTCTCTCTCACCAGCAATCCTATCCTCTAAATCAATACTTGAGGAGGATGCCTCTTCAACCATTCCTTCTTGTTCTCCGAACGCTTCTCGCTCAATATCAGCAGTCATAGTTTCCACATTTCCTTCTGGCTCTGATTCATCGATCAACCTCGTGCTTTCAGATGCACATTGTTTCTTTTTAGGGGCATTGGAGGAAGATGTGGACGTTTGCTTTCTTTTCGTCCCCTTACCCCCCCCATCATCTTTTGAGAACCACACGCTTCTCTTAGCAACATAACCATCCAAAGCTTCCAGCTTCTCATCTTTGTTTCCACTATCGTCTTTCCTTCACTTCCCTTTTGGTGGTGCCACATAATCTTTATCAAGAATAGCCCCAAAGACAGCCTTGGCATTTAGGAAGGCTTTAAGATGTAGATTCATCTTCTTCAAAGTTGACACAACCATATGCTCCAACTTCAAAATATCATCTTTCTTTTTCTTCAAATTTGGATGTAAGTGGTCGATCAACATCTGAACAAAATGAGGATATTGCAAGAACTTCTCACGTTGAATATTTTGGACCATTTGGGAGAAGATCACTCTCGAGAAATTGTAGGGCAAGTTCAGAATAAGGGCAGTGATCATACACATCTGATAATCAACTAAATCATCAAATCCGCCCTTTCGGTGACTGAGAGCATGAATAACGCAGTGTGCTATATACCGAAATGGAGCACTCAGATTTGCCTTTTTAAATGGAGCTGCATTGACAAAACTTGCATAACCCATCCTGTAGAAGCACCCTTTAACCACATACTTAGAGAAACCAGTTGGGTCTTCTTCGTGATCGTTAAACTCCAATACCGTTCGGATCAAGTCTTCCGTGATCTTGACTTGAATATCTTCGTCATCAATCCTTACGGCAGATAAAATCGTGTTCTCTTCTTCATCAAATTCAGCAGCATTCCAAAAATATTCTACATGAGAACGATATGTTGTGTGACGATCAGTGAGAGCTTTGGTGATCGGAACACGACTCAAAAAATCTAATACTTCTCTGTAAGCTGCGATTTCAGGAATATTCTTGTCCAAAAGACAACAGATGCGGAATGGAGAAAAAGTGACACCTTGATCTGCAACCATAGACATTTCAAATACTTAAAAAAATTTCAAAAATTTCAATTCTTAATCACTCGTACGAGTCACCATTCGTACGAGTCATAACTTTGATAAAAATTAAGTCTGAGTTCAAAACCCCACTTGTACGAGTCATTACTTCATACGAATGAATAAACTACTTAACAAATTTCAAGGGTTTTGAACAAACTTCCACGTACGACTGAAGCTTCGTATGAGTCATCAAGGTATAAACATTTAAGGTTCTATTCGTACGGACAATCACTCGTACGAGTGAATATGATAAACATTTGAAATCCTCGCTCGTACGAGTGATGATTCGTACGAGTTACGAATCGCACGAAATGACACCTAATCAAACCGAACTTATAACGTGTAGATTTTAACAAATTGAAGGTTTATTTATAGGTTAAAGGGCCGATTTTACGATTTTGAGTTCAATTTGTATTTACCGGTCCGATTAACCTAAATCTACGTTTTATGTCCTTTTGGTCCAATTTTGGCATTATAATAGCTCATAACAAGCATTAGTACCTTGCCCATTGAAAGAGGTGTGCAAATCAACCTCCCCAAAGTATAGATAATGTATCGTAGATCAAGAAAAATGAGTGACAAGAACTGTGCTCTCAATCGCATAGAGTCAATAGTGTGACTCGTGCGAATGAGTTGCCCTTTTATACTCATTCATGGTTCACTCGTACGAGTCATGCTTCGCCTGAATGAAGCCTTTTGTCACTCGTACGAGTCAGTGTCACTCGTACGAGTAAGTTTTTATACACATCGTTTATCTTTTTTATTTTTTTTATGAAATTTTATCTGTTTTTATAACCCACTCAGTTAACCATGTCCAAGTTAATGACCCCGGTTATCAGATTTGCCTACCAAGTCCAAGTTAATGACCTTGGTTGACCGATATTTGACCAAAACAAATTTATTATAAAATGTAAAGTTTCAAATTAAAGAAATTTTGACGTTTCAGGAAATTGGTTTTTTTCTGATTAGCTCCCAGCCTATGCTCTTCAGCTTTCCTCCAGCAATTGTCGCTTTGACTTGGACTAACGGTATTTTCATCATCGGTAGACTAAAATCTAAGATAGACTAGTAAAAGAAAACTGAAAATCTTTTTGGGATTTTTCTAAAAAGAAAGTACAAGCAAAAGATGTATTTACATACATATTTTTGTGAGTTTTGTGTTTAGAGGATCATATCAAATATTTAGACAAATCACAAGTACCGTTGATCTTGGTAGTAACTTTAAGTTCTTAAACAAATTTACCTAGATTGCCAATATACTTATCCACTTAAACCACTACACATTTCTCAATTGTTTCAAAATATGTTAGGTAATATTATGGAACATGAGGTAACTATGTTTCCCATCTCAGAATACACTCCCGTATCGAGATTCCAAGAATATCATTTCACATGTGATTATATCTAACTGATATCTGATGAAGGCTCGACTTTAAGTGGTGTTCCATAAAGGAATCTTTTGAACTGTAGATGTCGTAAATGTTTATGACATACTCATTTTTTGTGCAGCTAGGGAATAATGCGTAAAGTATTATGCAAGTTCTAGCTCATTGCCAACGCAAATCAGAAGAACTCGGATAATACCCCAGATATCGATTAAATAGAAAGACCTAGTATCATAGAATCTGGCGTTCTCTCAAACGAAATTTCGGAGTACTAGGTCCATATATCCGAGAGATGTCGACCCACAAATTACTCAGTTTTTCTTTTAAGTTTATATCTTGAAAAAACAATTTACTGAACGAGTGAACCTATTGGCACATCCTCGGTAAGACCTGTTTAATTACTTGTTAAAACATTCCATATCTTTAGCATACTGTGATTATCAACTGATGTAATATGATTACGCCTTTTTCCCAAAAACTCCTTTTGACTTTTTAATGTTTTTGAATTTTCCACAACTTTTCTCGCCCTAAATCAAAAACATATTTTTGGTTTTTTAGTGTTTTGAAGAAAAGATATTTACAGAAAAAAAGTCATACCAATGAGAATCACGTCAGGTCCTCGTCTTCCTCAAATTCAACCTTATGTATATCCCCTGATGTCAGATTTCTTAAACCATTTAATTTTAAAAGATTTTTAAATCTTGAACGATCAAATGCTTTGGTGTAAAAATATGCTTTTTGGTCATCAGAGGATTTTTTCAATTCTAACCAACTTTTTCTCATAGCAGTAATGGATAAAGTGGTGTCGAATCTCAATATGTTTAGTGCGTGAGTGTAGAACATGATTTTTGGTGATATCAATAGCTGCCTTGTTATCTACGAAAATTGGTGTATCAAGAAATTGCATTCAGTAGTTTCTCATCTACTGTTGTACCATAGTATCTGAGCACAACAGCTGGATGCTGAAATGTATTCAGCCTCAAATGTAGCGAGAGCGACCGCGATCTGTTTCTTGCATTGCCATGTTACCAAACGAGTTCTGAAGAACTGGCAACCAGCCCAAGTATATTTGGTATTAAGCTTGCAGTAGCCGAAATCAGAATCCGAGTAACCCGCAAGGTTGAAGTCGTCATATCAAGGATACCACAAGCCGGTGCATGGAAATCCTTTCAAGTATCGCATGATTCGTTTGACGGCTAACAAGTGCGAATCCCTGGGATTGGACTGATAAAGAGCCGCATAGGCATGTTGGATACATGATATCAGGTTGCGAAGCTATAGGATACATCAAGGATCGATCATGGAGCGATATAATGTTTCATAGCCTTTTACTCCATAAGCGTCTGGACAAATGTCTTGATTTGGAGCTGATGGAGTTGATGCTGGAGCAGTCCTTGGCATGTTAAATTTATCTAAAACGTCATGAATATACTTCGTCTGATGAATGAAGATACCATCAGGAAATTGCTCAACATGAAGTCCTAAAAAGAACTTCATCTCCCCCATAGCACTCATTTCGAATTTCTTCTTCATGACTTCTTCGAAGTATTTGCACATCTTATCATTTGTCGATCCAAAGATATATCATCCACATATATTTGTACCAAAATCAGATGACCATCTACTTCCTTTGTAAAGAGGGTACAGTCTATAGTTCCTCTGAGAAAGCCGTTGTCAAGAAGATGACTTGAAACCGTTTCATACCAAGCACTCGGGGCTTGGTGAAGACCATATAAAGCTTTGTTCAGAACGTAGAATTTATCCTTGTGTATAGACCTGGACCATGAGCCAAGCTTTGTTTCTGACCACAATACCTCTATCATCTCGTTTTCACTTGAAGACCTATCGAGTACTAATCTTTTTATGATGATCTGGTAGGTCAACAAGCTTTTAGACTCCAAGTTTCTGGAATTGAAGCAACTCTTCCTGCATTGATCCACCCAACTTTCCTCTTTAACGCGTCTCTCAAGTTTCCAGGTTCAATCTGTGAAACAAAACAACTGTAAGAAAGTCTGGTTTGTAATGGAGCAATACTGGTATAAAAGCAACTTAGATCCTTATTGATCTGATTGTGAGTTTTCACTCCGGTTTTTAAGCTGCCAATGATATTCTCCGATGGATGGTAAGATAGTGTTCTAGGCATTACTTCACTCGGAACATCTACTTGACTTTGCAAATTCGTGACCACTTCATCAGCAACCAGTATAGACAATGTAGCTTCTGACATTGGATTGGTCAACTTGAGCATTCAGAAAGCTTTCAATATGCTCAGATCCTTCATCGGAACTAGATCCTCCATCATCAAAAATTGGTTCATGATTAGAGACGACATTAATTGGTTGATGGGCAGACGATTCAGTAGTGTTCAAGATAGGTACAGAAACTGATTCCTGGAAAATATTGCTCGGACCTACATCAGAAGTGTTAGAGACTTGAAGTGACGTGAAAATCACCAACGGTCTAGAAACTTGCTCTTGATTAGAAATTTGATGTTGTTGAAAGAGTATAACAAGTTCTTCTTCTGATGGTATTTCTGGCAGGTCAAATGAATTCCACAAACCTTCGTAGTTGAACAACCATGGATTCCCAGGTTTCTGCGTTGGCGTAGTATATCGTTGACAATCAACATGCTGTGAAGAATAATATAGTTCAGACTCGGCAAGAAGACACGCTTTTGTGGAATTGCATACCCAACGAAAAATCATTCCAAGGATTTGGCTCCAAATTTACCGTTCGGGTCCAAAATAGTACACGGCGATCCAAAAGGCTCCAAAAATGCAAGGTTAGGCTTCCGATGGTTTAGCAGCTCAAAACAGGTCTTCTTATGAGGCTTGACTTTCAACACACGATTGAGGGTGTAACACGTTGATGCGATTGTTTCGCTCTACAACTAATCGGAAGTTTTGAATCAGTGAGCATGGTTCTGGCAGTCTCGATCAGTGTGCGATTCTTACGTTCAGCTACTCCATTTTGTTGAGGAGTATAGGGAGCGCTGAATTCATGAAGAATCCCCTTTCGTTGCAGAATTTGAGCATCATCTTATTCTTGAACTCGGTACTATTGTCACTGCGGATTCTCTTGATAGGCAAGTGATACAGATTTTCAAGCTTCTAGAAGAGAATCATAAGACTTTCAAACGTTTCAACTTTACTCTCTAGAAAGAAAACCCATGAGAATCTAGAATAATTATTTGTCACGACCAGGCAATATAGATCTCCAGAAATGCTTGTCACGTTAACTGGCCTAAATAGATCCATATGAAGCCTTTCTAGTGGTAGCTTAAAAGAATTAAGAAGCTTTCTTGGGTGTGATTTCTTATGTTGTTTCCCCTTCTTACAGCTCAGACAATTATAGCTCAGACAATCATCAGATAAATGAAACTTCTTCAGATTAACACCCTCCACTAGATCGTTGTGCACCAAATAATTCATCTTTCTCAAGTGAATGTGCCCCATGTTTCGATGCCATAAGATTGACTCCTTCTCGGTTGCTTTAGAAACAAAGCATTGAACCTTCTTAGATATAGTGGATGCGACGCTCATATCTAAGACATAAAGATCATTCTCTCTTGGAGCGCGCATGAGGATCCACTACTCAGGAATTCTGAATCCCGACTTTAGAATTAAGCATTCTTTATCATTGAAGTGTGTTGTGAACTTTTTGTCACAAATTTGCGAAATACTCAGTAGATTGTTCTCTAGCTCCGCAATGTAGTTCACCTTGTCGAAGGAAACCACTCCATTCGTAAGAATACCTTCTCCTACAATCTTCCACCATGAGTTCCAGCAAAACCAACGCAACCTCCCCGGATAGCTTTGACGTCGTGTAACAACGCAAGCATCCTAGTCATGTGTCGGGAATGTGAACAGGGATCGTGCTCCCGAAATGAGCAACCGATCTGATCTCGCTCAACTAGTAGAGGCGCAATTCATTGCTAGAGACGTACAGACGCGAGTAAACAAACTAGCAGGGCTTCGTCGTACTAACTAACCAATCACTACTTAGCTCTAACACAACACTCCTTTATTTAAGGGTCGACATGACTCGTACTGGAGTACGTGCTGAACAGTAATGCTTCGTACGAGTGTGTGTTTCGTACGATTGACTAAGAGTTACTCGTACGAGCCACCTAGCTCGCTCGTACGAACCACTAACAAAACATATAATAATAACATTTAACATATAAACAATGACATGTAAGCCCTATATACAATACAGACACATCCTAGACATTGGCAATAGACATAATGCATTAACAAACTCCCCCTTGGATGTTGCCGTAGTCTGGATAGTCTTTAAAAAATCTTCAATAGATTTGACTCTAGCGTCCAAAGAATCTCTTCGGCGGCTTGCGACGCTCCTCAGATGCAATCGGTGTTTGATCTATAGGAGGAGGTTGGTTCACTGTATTGCCAAACTGAAATCTCCTAAGCGATGCTATTCTAGCACGCTCCGCTATTCGAGCTTCATTCTTTTCTTTCTTTCCCGTCTCTTTCTCTTCAAGCTTCCTCCAAGAAGTATTCCAAGTCGATCCTGAATGTATGTCATTAGCAAAGCAGACATTGACTATCTTCGGGAATTGGAGAGCTTGTTCCTTGTCTTTTTCTTCAAAACTTATCCTGCTGTAAAATAAACATTCAATATCCTTCTTTGAATAGTTTACTAGCCACATAGGGTCTAGTACTCGAATGCCACGCCATAACCCGTATATTCGTTTGTGGGCTATAACGGCTTCGGATAATTCTTCAGTAATCTTCCATGAATCTTCAGGGTGCACGCAGATGATAGCCTGTCCTGTTTTAGAGCCGTAATGCCACCACTTGAAGTCAGAATAAAAATCTTGCCCCACTCGTATCATCGGCATATTTTTCATTACTTTGAGTCGTTTAAGATGAGCGTAATATCCTTCTTTAGTGTTACCGGATCAATTTTTACGATACGACGAGGATAGTGAGGTTTCCAATGAGTAAAACCATGCATAGCCTCTAGCTTTGATCAGTTTCCATAGCCGCTGGACCTGAAATTTCATCTTCAGATTAATATCTTTGTTTGATCTAACTCTTTAATATCTTAGAACAGCAAGGACTTGATGTCGCGTAGATATCGGAAATATTGAATTCCAAACTCCCTCTTCACCACATAAATGTTTAGTTCTTCGATCCATCCCCAGCTTATAATATCCCTAACGATATATCAGCATCACGTGTAAAGAAGCTAAGGGTCGTTTAAATTTATGCATAACTAGAACATTATGAAACCATTTCTTCCTTTGTTCTGCTATTTTAGCACTCGACATTTGTTGAGGAATCGTTCTGTCTTTAGCAGCTTCTGCAACTTTTCTTTTAACATGTCAGAACTTTCTGCTACAAATAACTCTGCGAAAGTTGGGGAATCATCTGTACTCTTATCAGCTTGACTAGCATCGTCATCAGAATCATCTTCCATGACAACTCTATCATAAACGTTCGCGTCTTCAATATCTTCAAATACATACTCGTTCGGTTCAAACGTGTCTATCTCGTTCAATTTGTTCTCAAAATCAAACTCAAAATTCTCTTCGTTCACTCCCAACATATCCGCTATTTCTTCCTTTGTATAACTATGAACAAATTCTCCCTCCTCTACATCATGCTCAAGATAAAAAAAAAACTTTGGACTTTTGCACGACAAGAAAAGATAATATTTCTATTTCTAGGAAATTTCTTGCCTGCTGAGCTTCAACAGAATCATCAACTCGATCATTCCTTCCTTCTTCAGTAGTCTGATTCGCATAGTCATCAAGATACACAAAAATATCCACATCTTCATTAACATTTGACTCTGTAACACGAATACCAGTTGCTCCTAAACTATCATCATCGCTATCAGAACTACTCGAATCAATAACATCTATTTCAGCATCCTCTGTCTCAGCATCTTCTTCAAACTCTTCTACAGCATCATCAATCTCTTTTTCAACCTTTTTCTTCAATAGCCACTCACGATGTCTTTGTGAAAGATCTAACAAATCAATATCAACATCTTTTGGCTTCCCGATAAGAATGTACAGTGAAAGATCTAACAAATCAATAAACAACTATATCCATGCAAGTAACTGGCACAGATTAAGCTTCTGGCTCAGTATGTTCAGTGATAGGATCCTTTACAACTTTTGCTTTCCCTTTCCCTTGTGCGTCAGATTGTGCTTTTACAAGACGCTCTCTCTCTCTCTCTCTACAACATGCTCACGAGCTTCTGATCGATTGATCGATCTCATCAATCTCAGCTGCGATATTCACACCCAACTTCTTCACTAATATCATCTCAAATAAGTTCATTCTCCTATCATTCCGAATTCTATCTTCTTCATATTCGGTCATTCATAGTCTCAACCTTTCATTCTCAGAAATGATACTGGCTAACATTGCTTCAAGTTGTTGCTTGTCTTCGGATAATCTTCCAATCTGTTCAAGCATTTCTTGTTTCTCTACAGTCAACACATTGATTTGTTCTTGAAGCTCGGCAATCCTCACTGTTTTCATCATAACTTGTTTCTGCAAATCATCTACCCGTGGATCCTTAAAAGTGAAATCATCACCCCCTGGTATATCACCAAAATCAAAATTGAAGTCGAACTGGGACGGTGATGTCTGAGATGTATGTGGTGGTTGTTGCGGAGTCTGCTGTTTTTGTGGCGTTTGCTTTTGTTAAGAAGCTTGTTGTTGTTGTTGTTTTTGTTGCGGTTGTGGTGTTTGCTGCTGTTGTTGTTGTTTGCTGCTGAGTCAGTTGCGGTGATGATTGTAGAGCTTGTCGTGGTGGTGAAGTTGGCACTTGTTGAGACGGCTCACCATGCTTTCTTCAACACTTGGCTCTGATGTAGTCTCTTTAGATCTCACTGAGAAGACTCAGAACTTCGTGCAGCAGAACGCTTTATCCTTCTTAGTTTCTTCTTGATCGACGTTCGAAACATAGCTTCAGAATCAGAATTAAATGGAACATAAGTCGTATCGTCTTCTCCTGTTGCTTTGCGTTTTCGTTCTTCAGCCTTTCTCTTAAGCTCTGCTTGACGCTTTTTCTCTATTTTCTGTGCCCTTTTCTTTTCAGCTACTCTGCGTTCATCGAAATTCATGCTAGAAGAAGAAGAAACATCTTCAGCTGCTTTTTCTGCTCCAAATGCTTAACGTTCGACGTCAGCAACTATATCTTCTATATTCTCTTCTATGTCTGGTTCATCACGTAATCCAGAGCTTTCAGCAGGAGCTTTCTTTTTCTGTTGTGCTGGTGAAGAAGTAGAAGTCGAAGCTTTTTAGCACCTTTATCTACGTCTTTAATAAACCACAGACTTCGCTTTGCTACAAACCCAGATAATGCAGTTAACTCATCATCCTCATCACCACTATCATCCTTTCTCCATCGGCCTAGTGCAGGAGATATATAATCTTTATCCACAATAGCACCAAAAACAAGCTTAGCGTTAGGAATAGCCTTAAGATGCAAGTTCATTTTCCTCAACGTAGAAACGTCCATATGCTCAAGCTTTAAGATATCCTCTTTGCTTTTCTTCAAATCTGGATGTAGATGATCTAGCATCATTTGCACAAACCTCGGATATTGCAAAAACTTCTCTCTTTGAATATTCTAGACCTTCTGCGTAAAGATAACTTTAGAAAAGTTATATGGCAAATTCAGCACCAAAGCAATGATCATACACATTTGGTAGTCAACGAGATCGTCATATCCTCCCTTTCGGTGACTTAACGCATGTGCAACAACGTGAGCAGGATAATGATAAGGTGCACTCAAATTTCCTTTCTTGAAAGGTGCAAAGTTAACAAATCCGGCATATCCCATTCGATAGAAGCAACCTTTAACCATATACTCAGGAAAACCTGCGGGATCATCAGCATTATCTTTGAAATCCAGAACCGTGCGAATTAACTCCTCAGTTATCTTAACTTGAATATCCACATCGTTGATTTTTACCGCAGATACTATATCGTTATCTTCAATACTGAACTCTGCAGCATTCCAGAAATACTCAACGTGTGATCTGTACACTGTATGTCTGTCAGTCAGTGCTTTCGTAATCCGTATACGTGTAAGAAATCCAAAATATCCTTGTATGCAGCAATCTCTGGAATCGAATTCTCAGTCAAACAACAGATATTGTGAAAAGGCGAAAACGAAGATTTCTTGACCTGTTCACAGAAATAACAAACAACCGTTAGAAAAATATTAAACATTTCAGAATTAAACACATTCATCTGTACGAACCATCTGTTTCTACAAATCAGGCACTTAGAATATTTTTGAAATCAAACATTAAAGATTTACTTCATAAGAATCACCTTCTTCGTACGAGCCAAAATAATATGACATTGAAAAACTTTCTTCATACGAATCAGCCTCTTCGTACAAGCCATGAATCGTTCCAAAATTTACCAAGTTTAATCCGAACTTAAAACTTGTAGATTTTAACAAATTAATAGTCGCTTTTCGGGTTATTAGTGCCGATGTTAATGATTTTGTAGTCAATTTTAAGTTTTATCGGTCCAATCTCCATAGATCTAAGTTTTATGTCCGATTTGTTCAATTTTGGCATTATAACGACTTGGTTTCGGCGAAATTACCTTTCCCATTGAAAGAGGTGTGCTAGCCAACCTCCCCAATGTAATAAGAATCGAAAAATATCAAGAAATGAAGATCTCAGCAAGTGTTTCGCACAAACTCTCTCTACTTCGCAAAACAGTTCTTCAGAGATACATAAAGTTGTTTCGTCTGAAGTGAAAGGGTTCATATACTAGTCTGACTGCTTCATACAAACCATTGGTTCATGCGGAGTAAACATACATCCTTCATACGAATTAGTGAGCTTCGTACGAAGCAATTCTGAAAACTTGTAAATTTTTTTGATTTGTTTATTGTAATTTTCATTTTTATTTAATTTTATCTGTTTAAAACCCACTCGGTTAACCAAGTTCAATTTAATGACCCTGGTTACACGATTTTGTCTACCAAGTCCAAGTTAATGACCTTGGTTGACCGTTTTTAACCAAAACAGATTTATTTTAACATGTAAAGTTTCAAATTAATGAACTTTATTTAATGTTCAGGTAAATTTTGATAAAGATTATCTCCCAACCCATGGTTTTTCAATTTTCACTCAGCATGATGTTGCTATGATTTCAACCATCAGTGTCTTCAACATCGGTTTTATTATATTATGTTTGGAAGTGTATGTTGATAGGTCGATGTTATATGTTGCTTCTGTTCGCATGTGAGTTTTGAGAGTGGTACGCTGAGCGCGTTCGGATTGGAGAGCATGAGTGGACTTACTCGCACATTGACAGTCTTGCATTACCAGCTAAGTCGTTTCACTTTTGTATTTTGTTTTCTTTATTTATATATGAAATCATTGATATGGGAACACCTATTACAAAAATACATAACTTTCGGTACAACGCCTAATTTGCAAAATTGTCTGTTTCGATGATGTATTGAATAATACATGCATTTATCATGTAGAGTTTGTAAAGTTTTAACTAATTTTCATTTCGATTTGTCAAGAATTTATCTACTTTTAATCAAAATACGTTTTGCAGGTCTTGGTTCGTGAAAATGGTTGGAAGGATGGGAAAATGAGCTAACATGATAAATACAACCGAGCCGGAACATGATTGGAACAAAAAAGAGGAAACGAATTGAAATTAGTGGTTTCTGCACCTCTGGCGGGCCGCGACCATAATGCCTTGAACCTCTCGCGGGGGGCGAGAGGCTGATGTTTATCTCCGGAGTTATATCTCAGTCGCGGGGCGCGACGGATCACCTAAATCCCTCTCGCGGCCGGTGAGAGGGTAGTTTATCCAAAAAGTTTCGAAACTGAGCTGATTTAGGATTGTTTTGTTATTTAATTGAGTCATAATACAATTGAAAGACATCTTGGATCAACTTGGACGAACTCAGATCTATTGGAGCATATTTTCTAGAGCAATTGCGCTGAAAGAAGGTGATCTAGGCTGCATGAATCATTTGGGCTATCAAGGAGTTTCGAGGTAGGAGAATTAACAGTTTTATTGCAACATTCTTGATCCTTATACTTCCTTGTGTTTATGAATTCTTGTTTAAACCTTGTTTATCTAATTTTAAAAACATGATACTTGGCTAGATTTATTTCAGTTACCTAGGTTGGGATGATGATTTTATGAAAGTTTGGTTTATTTTAGTTTAATTATGGTTTGAATGGGTATTTGGTAAAGTTCACAACTTTAATTTTCTAGTTTAGTGTATTTGCATGACCTAAATTGATTTGTGGTTGTTTAATTGTTTTACATGAATCTAGGTGGATGTCTTCTATAGAATAGGTTTGTGTTGCTTTTTCGTGTCTTTAGGGATTCGGGTAACAATCGGTAAATTGGCCAATAAACCAGGAAAACAACTAAATGAAATATAAACTCAGTTTTATCATTATACCTAAATTAATTATTGAGAAATAATAATTAGTTAACTGAATTAATTAGATAAATTGTTAGGTTTAGGTTTTAAGAAATTCCCAAATCTAATTTACATGTCATAATTAAGTCGGTTAAGCTAAACTAGAAGTTGTAGTTGGTCTAGGTTAATTATTGAGAAGTAGTTAACTAATTAGACGCTTTACTAAATTAGAAGATAACTAAAAAGGAATCTTTAAAATCAGTGAACAAATAATAATTTTAGGTTATCGTAGGTGTCTTCCTAAGAAGGGTCAGGGGTCCTGTTCGGTAAACCTAGAGTTTAATATTTTAAGATCCAGGTAAATCATTCAACCTACTAAAGTTATTATCAAATCAAATGAGTAGTAATCTAAAAATCCGACCTAGGTAACCAGTTCATTATTCCTGATTTAGTTTCCAACTCCTAAAAAGTTCAAAGTTCAATTTGTTCCAATTAAATAGTTTTAGTTTATTTAATAATTTAGAATTAGTTAGAAACCTCCCCCCCCCCCCTTAAAATATACAAAGTTGTTTTAATCGAGTCTAAGTTAAGTAGTCATAGTAATTAGAGAGTCTCGTGGGTTCGTTAATCAGGACTTGCTTAAGCTATTCTACAATTGATCGGTCCACTTGCCGGTTAGTAGTTTAGTATAATTTAAGAGTAGAGTTTAATTTGAGTCTGGTAATTTGATTTGTTTTTAATTAGCTACTTTTAGAACATCATTCGACCAAAAAGGCAACAATTTCAGTTTGTTCGCATTATTAATTCGGTATTTTCCGGATTCTAGAATTATAACAAAACAATGTTGAACACCCTAAAACAATATGAGAATAGCAAAAATGCATAAAAGACATCGTTTCCGGTCATACGGCAAACAATGCACAACTTGACCGGAAAGCGACCGTTTGTCGAACCGACGAATATTTTAGTGGTCGATAGCCTCATGCATCCATTTAGAGAACTAGTTAAGCCTCATTTGGGACTCAGAGTCCTTTCAACTATCTTGAGGTCACGGAAACACAACTTCCGGAAAAGTTCGACCGCAAAATATATAAGTGTCGATATCGAGCGAACGATTGAACGGAAGGCTTTTCGGCCATCCTAACATAACATATATTCCGCTAGCGAACTAGTTAGCATATTTCTAGATCGGAAATGCCCTAAATAAACGCCATGACACTTGTGGTGGTCAAAAAACCAAAGCTTCCGGTAGGAAATAATAAAGTTCGTATATTAGCCGATATTGTGCCGATGATCTAACTAGTGACGTTTTCGTTATCCGAAACTTATACCAATAGTCAAGAGGACTAATTAACATGGATTAACACCATAAACCTTAATTACTTGCTAATAATCACCATACTTAAATTTATTACCTCAATATCTAATAAATAAACACATGTTACAAAAAATGTTACACTTTACCCCCCTCCATTTTGGCGGATTCAAGTGGGTCCCACACCCACTTGAATTGTGTCGAAAACATGAGATTATGAGTATGGTGTGAGTTATGGAGGTGATCTTTGAAAAGCAAATATATAATAACCTAAACACCATTCTTCCATCATTTTTCACTTCAAAAAAACTTAAAACGACCTCCCTATCTCTCTCTTACCCACGGCCAAAACCACCACCACTACACCACATTTTCACCATTAAACACCTTATTTCATACACTCTAAAGCCATTTCAAGATCATCCAAGGTGCTTGCAAGGACGGAGGATCATTAGCGCTTTCTTGGAGCTTCATCTTCTTCCTAAATCTTCACTAATCTTGTGCAACCTTTGTAAGATAAATTTCTTCATTTAAACTCCTTACAATGTCTAGTTTACTGAAGCACAAGTTGATCATCTTGAAACTAAAGAAAATATAACTTAAAATCCCTAAACCTCACCTTAATAAT